>CP098274.1:2926256-4389384 GCA_023658475.1 Epichloe elymi
TCTTGCCCTGTAAGCGCATGAAGACGTACTGAAAGATCCTGCGTTTATCTGGGTCGGCCATATACGGCATACAGCAAAGCGCCTCATAGACAGCTAGGAGAACTGTAGGCAGATTCTCTCCGAATTGCGTCTTCTTGAAAACAGCGCCGCTGTCTTCGATTTTGCCTATATAGTCTTTCGCCCAAGTAAGGTTATGCGCAATTCGTGCAATATCTAGTCGATCGAGCATGTTTCGAATGTGCTCGAGCACATCTTCATTCCATTTTCTATTGTTTGTTAGGCATTTTCTCCTTCAGCTGCATACAAGAACATACTCGGAGAAACTTTGCAAGTAGACTGGGCGACGCATGTGCCAGCTCAGGACGCAATCTGAACACGTTCTAAGTGTCTGTTCCAGTCTTTCCTTAAAATCTTCTAGCCATTTTCCTGCGGCAGATTTATCAAAGCCAAATATGAGACTGTTCCAATACGTTATTTCGACGCGAAGATGGCCCTGTTCAATTCTTTTTCTCTTTTCGTCGGCGGATATTTTTGTTTCAGGATCATCGAAAGTTTTATAATTCTCGGGGTCGTCTGAATCGATTTTCGGGCATAGAAGATGACACTCCGTCGGGAGCTTTTGTAGTTCATCATACCATTTAGCAAGCTCCTCATTAAGTTCGGACATATTGGCTTTGACACCCGTAGCTCATTCTCGAAGATTCAAACTGGAGCTTCTTAAGGGGCCAGAGTCGACACGAGGCCCCCTTCAATAAGAACAAGCCAGATTTTCCAGGATGCCTCCGTGTTCAGCAGTTACTGGCGGTTAGAGGGGAGAGTGTATATTGCTAGTTCTTTTGACCAGAATTTAGCAGGTCATTGGAAGGTCAAGGTAGAGACTGCGATGCGAATCTACGGAAGGAGTCCCGAGAAAATTGAGAGCAGGGTCCGAGAGCGCTAATAAAAAGAGAGAGGAAGAGACTCTCTTATCTCTGTCAACTTTGGAGTTGTTTGCGCAAGTCGGCGCTGTTTGAATCCTGATTACGTCGGTGCTGGGAGGGAGGTGAAGAGCTACGAGGCCACATGCAGCCGTCAAATTTAGATTTGAAAAGTTGACGCCAGCACTGGAGCCTCTGCCTACTAACGCGTTAAGTGATTGAAGAGCGCGTACGGACCCGTACGGACCGTACGGAGTACGTACATACGGCAGGGTGGAGTTGAGTGGAGGAGTCAATCTAGTAAGCAGCAAGTGACAAGTAGCAGGCAGCATGGCCCGTGCATCAATCAACTTCCAATGACGATTTCTGACGTGCGCAACAAATCAGCTGCGTAACTCCTTGCTCTCTGGAATGGCTTGATTATATCTTGGTTCCCGTACTGATTACAGTTGTTATCTCAATCATCAGACCGGCTGATCTATAAATGGCCCTCGAATATTTCCACCTAAAACGAAACATGATCTGCACAAGTCCGCCTCGCTCCTCATCCCTCGCAGCCCGTGTGCAGTCTTCCATCAGAATCGTATATATTTATTTTTCTTCTTCTGGGGCAGTGCCTGTTGCTCCCAAGCTTGAGTTGGTTGTGAATGTAAAGTGAGCCGTGGCCAGATTCTGGCCTTGTTTGCGCCAATCCCGTCAGTGACTGCGCAAACGGCGAAGCTTCGAGGGCGCATGATAATCTTTTGCTGTTATGGAAGCAAAAGCCCATTTGATACCCTCCAATAGCCTACTCACCCTCGAAGCAGCATGAAATATTTTCCCACCTCTGTGCTCACATTGGCTGCATCTAGTTTTGGACCGCCTCTGTGCTGCTTGACCAAATGACGGATTTCTGATGTTGCCCACCAAACTCGCGAAGTGAATTCCCACCATCACTCCCGGGCTTTCATACACGGCAAGTTTTGATGACGTTAGAATTGCCTGATTTTTATCATATTGCTTCAATGACCAGAGTTCACGATGGCATCTGCCTATTTCAGGTCGGGGGATACCCGCGGCCGATTACGAGAGAACAGCATCGCAAGATCCTGCACGCTCGAGGCTGATGAAAACGATGAGATTGAAGAAGTAAGAGACGGCGCGGACATCATAGACTTGACATCTGAGATTCTCTCTACCCATCCAAACAGCTTTTCGCACACCGCCGCCTTTCAGTCGCAGCCACATCAGTTTCAGGTTGGTGATATACTAGAGATTAGAGGTACCATGCTTGGTCAGTATCCTGTTCACTTCATTAAAGTCACAGGGATATCATACACATCCACTCAGGTTCAAATGCTCGAGGGCCTTCCTTTTATCAGAACTCGGAACATGAAGGGCCAGCTTCCTAAAAAACACAACGAGGTTTGCATGATGCTACATTCTCGACAACAAGCCCAACCCTTCCTGCATGATCAACCGATATTAGCCAATGTCAAAGCAGATCTGGTGGTCAGGAGACGAGCCATCATTACAACAAATGCCGTTTATCCAGAATTTGCAGCAAGACGAATATTACAATCATCGACCGAACACATTAGTGGGCAACTTTCTCAATCAGAAGAAGACGCCACACTTGTATGCCGGTGGAAATGGATCATCCAATTTGTTGACAGCAACAGAAAAACCAGGATTGACGAAGAATCGATTGAGCGGATGAATTTGGAAGAAGTATCACAGTCGCAATTTGTCGTGTCGGAACAGACGCTCCGTAACAGGTGGCGCGGCGGACGACACAGAGGCGGTTCTTGGCGCTGTAACAATCATTCTGTCATTCGGTGCGACAACGGGTTGCCGAATCAATTTGTCGAGTCATTTAGACACCGAGGGCAAAAGTATACGCTGTTCGATGCATTTTCTGGCGCTAGGGGCGTCTCGAGAGGAGCACAAAGCGCCGGATTCAAAGTTACGCATGCCGTCGACAAAGAGCCAACGGTGTGGGATACATATTCCATCAACTTCCCAGAAACTACCTTGTATAAGATGTCGATCGACCAATTCATTCAAGAGGTTAGAGATGTGCCTCTTCGCCCAGATGTTCTACATATGTCTCCACCGTGTCAATATTTCTCACCGGCACACACGAGGTCCTGTGCACACGATGAAGAAAACACTGATGCCATCTTGTGCTGCCATGAGCTTGTGCGTAAACTGCGCCCAAGGCTCATTACTCTGGAGGAGACTTTTGGTTTGAAGTTCGAACAGCATCAGGATTACTTCCATTCGCTTATTGGTGATCTTACTCACCACGGATACTCCGTTCGATGGAGAATCGTAGACCTGTGCACATGGGGGTCTGCGCAAACTCGCAAACGCCTCGTCATACTCGCGGCTGGACCAGGAGAGCGGCTTCCTCCATTCCCTCCGGCCACACATTCGAAGAATTTGGAAGATTCTCTGCTACCCTACAACACAATTCGCAAAGCTCTCAGCAGAATCAGGCCTGATGATGATATGCATGATGTGGCTGCTGTGTCGCATTTCACCCCTCCACGTCCCCGTCTAGAATTTGACACGCAGATCGGAACCATTTTGACCAGCCCTGGAAATATTTACTACCCGGACGGAAACCGCAGCTACACACTCCGAGAACATGCATGTCTGCAAGGATTCCCTATATCCCATCAATTTCGAGGTACAAAAACAAGTATCAAACGACAAATTGGGAACGCTTTCCCGCCCAACACCGTCAAAGTATTGTACAAACACCTGGAAAAGTGGCTTTTAAAGCAGGACGGGGTCGCCGACCACAGTCCACCACCAACCCAGCTCATAACGATAGATGGAGAATCTGCCGGTGTGGTCATTGACTCTGGCTCGTCGGCAGCTTCGATTCGGGATAGTGATGTGGCTGAAGCCCGTCTGTCAAGCCTGAGCAGCACTATCGACCACAGCTGCGTTTTAATTGATCTAACGTAGCCTACACGGCGGGAAAAAAAAGAACAAGAAGAAGTGTGGCCCCAAAGCGGTCTATGCTCACGAAGGAACGGTGTAGTCTTACTACTGATTAGTCTGGTACTTGGCTGAGCTCGCAGATGGAATTTTGTATCAACCAGATCTCATGTGGAACGAGAACGGGATTGACTTGGCATGATAAGTTCTACTTCCGTTGTGAACGCGGCAACAAAGCACTCTACATCGAACCTTCATCGCTCGGTCATTCCCACATTAAAAGTCTCCCATCGATAGTGCATGCTTATTATTGTGCCCAGCGAATCACGACGCTGCCAACTGCTGGCCTTGGGCAGCTGCGAGCCAAGAGAGACAGTTGCCCAGCAGCTGCACGGAAAGCCACACCCTCTCTTCCATTCACAAAGTGTCTGGTGTGTGCTTTCACTGGAGTGCGCACCTCTGCCCTTTTGTGCAATTCAACTCTCCAAGTTACGATTCTACGCCCGATACGAGCAACCCCGAAAGATCTCTGCTACTTACATACATGTCACCGCAAATTGTTTGAACTTGTGTGTGTTAAAAGCGAACAAGAGACAGTAGTTCCGATGGATGGAACATCTGTGCGACGAGGAGAGGCAGATCAGGAGACCCTGGCGCAACCTCCACCAGAGACAGTACGTTCGACAAACACAATTTTGAGGTCTTTTGCAGGCAGCTGATACATATGTATATATATAGCTGGTGGTTCCACTACACACTTTTCCTATCAAAGATGAGTTCATTAGGAGGCATGAGGAAGGCACCAAAATCGAAATGTACAACGAAGAGAAGTTGTTACAACGCCTCAATACACTAGCTCAGCCTTTTAAGTGTTGGGTAATGAGTCCCATTCCAAATACAACCACCGCGTTTCACCGTTCCTGGCTGTTTTTGGTACAGCCATTGGACAGTCTGGACAGGGCTGTCCTTCCAAGCACCACCGACAGATTCAGGGTCGACATGCTGTCTACGGTGTCTCGCGAGGACGGCGAATATTCACTGTTGCACCTCTCAGCGAATAGGATTCCGAATCCTTTCGAATCCATGGAAGAAATTAGGGACCAAAGGGCAAAAACCTACGCTGCTTTCAAGGTCGATGTACCTCGTTCATGGAAAAACGCGGATGGTGAAAACATCGAGCTCGACCTCATGACGAGCTTGCAGACCAGATGCCGTGTCGGAAACTTGGCTGACATATGGCTCAGAGACAATGACTGCCAGTTGATCAAAATCGATTGGGATATACAATCTACCACGTTCGAAGTGGAGTTGGAAGCTCTTCGATATTTAACGGATGAGAGGGATCGTGATAGACAGGGTCCGACGATCAAGTCGAAACGTGCTTTCCATATGATTCTCGACTTTCACTCCTGCTGGAAAGAGTTTTATGATCTGCACAAGGCCTTCCCACAACTCAAAAACCCAGAGCATGCCATATATAAAATCCCCGCAGCAATCCTAGAGAGGTATAAATCACTCAATCAAGACCACCTTGATTCACTTAGCGGGCTACAAATGATTCCAAACGGCTTGTATTTTGTCAATGGATGTCCTGGATCTGGTAAAACGGAGTGGAATATGATACTTGCGGCAATGGTACAAGCAAGCACTAGGAAGCGTCACTTGAGGAGGAGTCGCATACTCTTCCTGGTTGACATCAATAAAACTGTCGATGATGCAGCGGCTCGATACTTCGCCCTATGTCAAGAAGCTAGATTGGATCTACGTATTGTGAGAATGCATGGCTGGCCCAGGGAGATGCGCCAAAGCTCCAAGATTCACGGTCTCCAGCCTGAAAAGCAGCAAGGGAAGGACGGGATGTTTGACGTTGACTTCACGACCAGATTTCTGACCATCGCAGGATTGTCCAAATGTGCCAGGATCTCTGAGAACCCAGATGTCGTTCTAACTCTTGATGAAGCATCGTGGCAATATTTCGAACAAAACAAAAAAGATGCTTTTCCAGGTCTTCAGACGCTTTTGGACAAAATGGAAACTGGTGAGGTCTTGTCTACCGATGATTGGAAGACGTTAAGAAGGCATGTTTCAAAACTTTATCGTGTTGTTTTAGCACGCACCGATTTCATCGCAACCACGCCAGTGGCAGCATTTGGGAGATTCTCCAGATTCTTCAAACCAGATCTCATCTTTGTAGATGAGGCCTCTCACGCCAGAGAACTCACCACCCTGATTCCACTTGCTTACTTCAGCCCAAAGGCCTGGATATTCACAGGGGATGTGAAGCAGACGCAACCATTCGTCAAAAACTTGAAAAGCAACAGGGGCGCTCATACAGAGCTTAGGTTCAATCCTTTCGCAACCCAGCTGCAGATGAGCACCATGGCGAGGGCTAGTTGTGTTGGTGCAGTCAACAGTGAGTTGCTCATTAACAAGCGAGCATTTGGGAACCTCCATCGATTACCATCGGATCTGTTCTACGATGGTAGAATGATATCTAGCCACACAAATGAGGAGTTGTATCCCGCAAGTGTATCTCATCTGAGGAGTTATCTTCAAAGTCTCGCAGGTGGACTTGGCATCGATGAGAATCGTTTGATTCTTGACTTGACAGTAAGCCAAGAAGAGCGCCATCGAGAGAGTTTCTGGAACCCGGTTCATCATCAGTGGGTTCTTGAACACGCCGCAAGCTTGCTTAGAGACAACCAATTTCAGAGCATACGACGCGGACACGTGGCCACGGTCATGATCGCTACGCCATACAGTACATCTTTCAAACAATATCAGGCTTCTGTAAAGACTTGGCCAAAAGAGTGGCAGGATAGGGTTCAAGTTTTGACTGTTGACAAGGCCCAAGGCAACGAATCGGACGTTGTATTTCTGGACATGGTACGTACTCAAACTTCTGGTTTCATGGATGATCCCAGAAGATTGAACGTTTCGATTACACGAGCTCGGCAAGCCGAGGTTATTCTTATGCGAAGAGCCATGGCTTACACGCCTCGGAGACGCGGCAACACTATTCGCAGCACGTTTTTGTCGAGAGTGTGGGAAGACACAATGTCCCACGGTCGGGTTGTGAGTATATGAAAGCATGGACTGATGTCCGCTTACGGAGTGCGGCAAACAGTCTTTTGTTTATTTGGCTTATTGAAGCGAAGAGTAGACAAGTTACGGATCGCAAGGTTCAAGTGTTTTAAATATCGTAGTGAGGAAGGAGGGTAGCTATGACGAGTCTGAAGAAATCATGTTTATGAAGTTGCGGGCAGGACGGACAATTTTGCATTTGAGCTACAGGAAAAGTTGGGCCTAAAATAGTGTGAGAAGTTCTCTTGAACGCGAAAAAGGTTGCTTTGTAACTTTCTTGATAGTGAGCCAGTGGCGGATTGTTTACTCTGTGGACGGTGGATGCGAGAATCCGCGGGCTGCGGGACACTTTGCCAAACCGTGATGGCGAAATTATGCTTGTGTCATTACTTTATTGAGGTGTTGAACTGCTAGCTACTGTCTATTTCGTAAACAGTTCATTGAACGTTCAAAATGGGGTATCATGTTTATGTCGCGCTAGGAGAAAAGTGAAAAGGAAATGCCCGAGAAAAGAACGCCTCCCGATTGTTGTAACTCACACAAGTTCCCATCTGGCAATCCAGCCGACTTGCTTACCCGCATCTCGTACAATACACAAATGCCCTTCTCGGCCATTCGCCTTGACACCAGCCAGTATCTTCTCCACGGCAATGTTTCCAAGCGCAGCTGCCTTGCCGTCCCGCAGACAATAGGACCCCGTTGTTACGAAGCCGACAAGGTCTTCGGCGCCAGGAACAAGGGGGTGGCCACAAATGTCGATCGAGTTCGGCGCGGGAGGGGGATACGGCTCTGGTGGTGCAGTCAGTTCCTGGGCGAGACGCTGCTGGCGGGATTGCGCTTGCTTGACCCTAGGCTTCTTGCGGCCTTTGGAATTTTGGGGCGCTGACTTTCGTTGAAAAGGCAATTGGGCAAGCCATTGGGCTCGTAAATCAAGAGGCAGCTTGCCGGTCTTGGGTCCTTCGGGTGGCAGTGTTGCGAGGACTTGGGCGTCCGAAGACGTCGGTGATGTAGTTGGTGTGGATGGGAGCTGATATATTCGAGCGCATGCGGTTACTGTGCCGCCCGAAAGGGGGGTGAGTCGGACATTGATGATGGTGTTGGGGGGGATCAAGGTAGGGGCAGGATCTCTTATGCGTGTCATGGTGAGGAAGTCTGTTTTGGTGATGGAGTTAAGGAGCGTCAGTGATGAAGGTCGCTGGATGCTCTCCTTGTTAGCAGGCTGTTGGGCAATGGATTCCTGCTGGTCGATATCCATGGCATCGCTGTCTGCAGCTTCATCCGCTTGGACGAACTCTTCGTCGTCTTCAGCCTTGCGCCGGCGAGGAAGCCCAAAGATGAGCTCAAAGTCACACGCGTGTCCGTCACCGACCTCGCCCCTTCTGCCCGCTCCCATGTCCATAGTGGAGAAAGCAATTCTCTTGCTCTTGGGGCGTTTTTCGTATTGTCTCTCTCTCTTGTCTCTCTCTTCCTGCTCCCACGTGGCGCCTGCATCGGTGGCAGGAAAGTCTCGTGGGAACCATGGGAGACCTCGTTCAAAAGCCACCTGCATGTGCTCGTTCAAACCGGCGAAACGTGGATTCCAGCCAGACACAAGAGGACAGTGAACGATGCTGTGCCACAACGGAGGAACGCATTTCCATGGCATCAGAAGAGTCCACGTCCCCTGAGAGTGCAAGCCGTCGGGAGACCGGGATGCTATTAGTATGATGGGAATGGGCGGATCAGTCGCCTGAGAAGGTTTCAGAAATGAACCCGGGGTGGTCAGGCTCTTTCTTTTGCTGATGGCCACCTGGGATGGTAGACATGCTGCCCGGAAGCGTGTGCTCCGAGCGAACAGTCCGTACGGCTCGATTCCTTCTTCAGCGGGCCATTTAGCAAGCAAGTCCATAATGTCTGATTCTGCTGCAGGGTCAGTGGTAATTTCCATCTTCCGCGGTGGATAACGTAAACGTGGATCCTGGATCGAAAAGCCAAGGACAGAGTTTGCCGGCAAGCATGCAGGGTTCGTAACGGTCTTGAGAGACTCGAAGAGGCCGGCATGTTTGTTTTTCGGCTGGCTCTTCGTGTTGTACGGTGTCATCGTGCCCAAAAGAGTCTCTGTAGACGCTGGTCCTGTCAGCTCGATGCTGCCGATTTGGAAGCGTAGATCCTCCACAAAAACGCCAGAACCTTTGATTTTACACAATCGGACCAGTTCGGCAAAGGTCTCTAAAAACGCTGCAGGATTGAGCCGTATAAGAAGCTGTCGCTTTTCCTTGCTTGGATCTGATTCATCTGTCGAAAAAGCAGCCTGTGGATTCCATATCATAGTCGCGGGACATATCAGTCTTGTCCGGTTATCTTGCTTTCGGGATAGCCAGCCAGACCATGACCTTGACCCCATGATCCATTTTTTGCCCTTCTCATTCCAGCATGATTCTTGAGTAACGCCCATAGTCTTCAGAATTCTCTCTATGCCAGCAGGATTTCCATACAATCCAATGGCACTCATGTAGCTCATATCCCAGACCAAGGTACCCCTCTCCCCTTGGGCACGATGCGCAGCCCGGTAAATCTTCTCGTTCGGGGTCAATGGTATAGCAAATCGCCACAGAGGGCTGGTTGGTTGTGTCATCTTTGCCCTTTTGGCGTGCCATTTGTGTGTTGGCAACCAAGTCTTGTGAATCTGTCGTTTTCGGAACCTCGCCGGCGCTTTGGGTGGGTCATTGAGCAGGTTTCTTCGAATTTTCGGCTCGGGCCGTGGTTTTGTAGCCTCTTTTCCGTTTGCAGGTGTTTCCACTCCTTCTCTCCGCTTAGATAACTCTGCTTTTTGGAGACGCCTTCGTCGTTTTTGGGCTGCCAGGAGACCTAGTCGTTTAGCGTGTTCCGCTCGTATTCTTGCCCTTGTCGTTCTTGGTCTTCGTCTCCTAGACTCGACTAAAGGTGTATTGTCATCTTGCATCTCCCTTTTCGCTTTCGACCGTAAGCGTCGTGGCACTCGCCTAGGGTTGTGACTGGCTGTACGTCGGCGAAGTCCCCGAGGCACTTGTTGAAAGGCACGACTGGAGCTCACGGCCTTGGAGGTAGCCATGCTTTGTTGCATAGCGTTGATTTCGAACTCGTGCGCTTTCAGAAAGGCCTGGAGATCGAGCTGACCATCTTTGAGCGCGGCCTCGGCAGGCTGAGCAGGGATATGTCGTGCCGCGTGTACTCTGGCCATTTTTTGACGTCCATTGGCACTGCCTGTTGCCGCATTGCGCTTTTCAGACGACGGGCCTGATGGGCCGCCAGACCCTGGTTTGGGTCCCATGGCTATTGTAGTTGTGATTGTGCTTGTGGGTGCCGAGGTAACGACTTCACCATTGACCCAATTCTCTTTCAAGATGCATTGCTCGTTGAGACGCGACGTTTTGGGAAAAAGGAATGCCAAAAAATTTGTCCTTGTCCCGCAGTAATAATAATATGTACGAGCTTCATCGATAAGGCAGCCTGGCTGCGACCCCACCAGCGACAGATACCTGCCAATCACACAGATGCAAGAGTACGCTTTTGATACATACACCCCACTGTACCAACCAGCTACTGGGTTTGCTCAAGTTGGCTCAAGTTGGCTCAAGTTTTCAAGTTCGAGAGCCTCACATCTGTATCAGCACCGTCCCAGCGGCTGGCCGGCACGAGACTGCCGCACACATGTCGTCTCTCAGTAAGCCATTTTTTGTTCGTCTAGATCCAGTTCGTGAGGCAGCACGTCAATGTGAAAAATGGAGTGCCAGCTCGCTGCCGTTGATGCGCCACCATGGGTCGAGCTAAACGGGCCTGCTTCCCATTCCTGAGGAGTCCTGAGTCCTGAGTCCTGAGTCCCGAGTCCTGACCCCTCGTCTCACACTCAAATCAAATAAACTCAAATGAACTCCCAACCTCCCGGGGCTTTTGTTTTACATCTCCACAAACTGTTGCTCGATTCAACACTGTGACAACCCGCTGACATGCACTTCCTGCCAACAGTCGGCAAGGCTCGCAAGGTCAGTTTGCCCAAGCACCCCGGCGATGCTCCAATGATACTCATAGGATGCTCTTGCTAACACGATTACTAGCCTAAATTCGAACTACATCTCAAGGTCCGCACCGCATTCACATCCCCTGGAAGACCTTGCTGAATCAGTATCTAATACGAACAGTAATCAAGATATTCGACTTGAACAACATCCCTCTCGTATCAGGCAACTCCTTTATCAAATGGCACCTTTCTCACTCAATACACGCGGAGCACCGCGGCCGCACCAACAAATGCCCCATCTCCAATCACAAAGTAGACTATGGATACAGCAAACTCATTACCGGCATCCGCATATCCGTGGACAAGTGCAACAATCTTGCTGAATGTCCCATTGAGTTTGAAATCCTGCAAGAGTTCGGTATGACGGAGAAGATCACCCTCGGACACGTCAAGCTGAACTTGAGCGAATATGTGGAGGAAAGCGAATCGTTCGGCCGTGAGATTGGCTCGCCCCCTCGCAAACGGAGCAGCATCGGTGTAAGCCCAACATCCGGCGAGGGCGCAGACAAACCAGAGATACGTCTAGTGGAAGAGGGCATTGTGCGACGACATCTCATGCAGGATAGCAAGATCAACAGTACGCTCAGGATTGGCATTCTCATGGTCCAGGTTGACGGCGAGAGAAACTTTATCGCTCCACCTCTTAAAACCGCGCCCGTGTTTGGGGGAATCGCTGGCCTTGTTGCCCCCGAGGTCGAGGACGACGCATCACGTATGTATAATTTTTTTTTTCTTTGCAATCTGACAGAGTTCAACAATTCACACCCCTTCTCGCGACACACGCTGACAAGCCCCCAGCCATTCCCAATATATCAAAGCCCAGACACGCGGCCGAAATTCAAGATGTTTACCGTCGCACCCTCGCCGCCTCCTGGTCACGACAGCCCAACGAGCTCCCGGCAGACGAGTGCATCGAGGACATCTTCTCCGGCGGCAACGGATGGAGAACCAAGAAGGAGGCGCACTCCAACCGCGGCAGCGACGAAGATGACGAGGAGCAATTCGGAGGCACCCTCCGACCAAGTGATTTCCGGCGATACGCGAACCACCACCAGCGCAGCGGCAGCCACGGCCGCCATGCTCGCACGCACAGCACCTCCAGCGAGAGAAGTGCATCGACAGTCACAGGGGGCGGCGGCAGCATCAGGGGCAGAGGGCATAGGCGCGGAGGTCGAGCACATCTCGAGGACAGCAGGGAATCTCGCGACGACGACCTCGGCAGCAGTAGGAGCGGCAGCCTGGGAAGTCTGGCGCCCACGCTGGGGAGCAGCAGTGACGGCGGGGGAGGGGCCGGCCGCAGAGGCGAGTCAGGGACGAGGCGTGCCAAGGAAGTGGGTGAGTTTGAGGTCAGAGATGACCTCGTTGCTTGGACGCTGCCCAGTGGTGTGGCGGTATAAGAGTCGAATGCGAACAGCCGGTATTTGAGATGAAATTTCCTTGCGTAGGTGTGCTCATTCTGCAAAATTGCAGGCGAGAGTTCGGCCACAATCTTGTTCCACGCACTCGTGCACTCACCAAACGTTACCGTCCGCCTACGCGTACTACATCAGCAACTAGCCAATGTGTATCAGGCCCATCAGGCTCATTTGAATGGATTCCTACGCTTTCAATTAATCCACCACCGGGTCTATCTCAACCACCCCTTTCTCCCGTCCGACGTTCTTAGTCTATAGTCTAAGATGGGAAAGCGCGGCAAACCACGCGACTTGTCCTGAACCCATTCTGCCAGGCAAGAACATGTCGCCTCTGGGTCTCATCGCACAATTCTATATCCGATCATTCATTCGTCTTAAAAAAGGTTTTTTTTCCTTTCCCTTTCAAACCACTGCAAGATCCATGTAAAATATAAGAAAACATTCCCTGGTAGTAAAACAAGTATTTCATCACGTGCCTCGAGATACTACTAGCCTTTTAAGCAGATATGGTGCCACGGATGCCGCCCTTGCCACCGACTTCTCGGGCAGCGACGGTGACGCTGAGGTCGGCCGCAACATTAATAGTGACTTCGACCTTGCCGCCCTTCTTGACACCCTTGATGGCAGCTTCGGCGAGTTGCGTGCCGAGCTTCCAGACCTTTTCGCGCTTCTCCTCCTCTTCTTCGTCGGAATCGTCAAAGTCGGACTCATCGTCGCCGTTCTCGACGGGCTGCTTGGCCTTGGGCTCGGGCTTGGTGACTTTGATGTGCGTGCCTCCCTCGACAACCTTGATCAAGACATCGCCGCCTTGCTTGGGAGCGGGGATGTGCACAGTCCGGCGGGCGGGAGCAGCAGTCTCGGCCTGCATGATGGGGGTGAAGACCTCGTCGCCGCCCGTGCTGGTTGTGACGACACCAATGGCGTTGGAGATGTGCTTGACCGTGGTGACGGCAGGGTGTGTGGACTGTTCAATGTCTTTGGCCTCGTATTCTTGGATGAGGGAAGCCTGGAGGGCGGCACCACGAGCCTGGGCCTCCGAGGGGTTGATGGCCGTGGTACTGGTGGCGGGGGCGAGAATCTTGGTTGACTCGGGGAAAATGCTGCGGAAGTTGTTGGCGATGCGAGGAATGTGAGAAGTACCGCCGCACATGATGACTTCGTCGATGTCCAGGACGTCCAGCTCAGCCTTCTTGATGACGCTCTCGACGAGTCGGTTAAAGCCATCGAAGACCTTGCGACCGATCATCTCGAATCGAAGACGGTTGATGGTGGAGGAGAAGTCGAGGCCCTCAGCTAGGCTCTCCACGCTGAATTGCGCATTGGTTCCAATACTGAGAGCCTTCTTGGTGGCCTCGGATTCTTGTCGGAGCTTGGCTAAGCTCTTGGCGTTGGATCGAGGATCAGTATTGTGCTTCTTAATGAACTCCTTGGCGAAGTGGTCCATTAGGACCTGGTCCAGCTGAACACCGGCGAGTTCATAATCGTGGGCAGTAGCCAAGACGGTGTACATGCCGCCCCTTGAGGCGACCACAGCGACGTCTGAGCGGGTGCCACCAAGGTCGGCGACAACAACAATCTTGTCCTCAACCACGGTCCCGGGACGGGCATCGTAAGCCAGCATAGCGGCAACAGGGTCAGCAATGAGCTGCAGAACCTCGAGGCCAGCAGCGTTGGCGACGGCGACCAAAGCCTCACGCTGCTTCTCGTTGAAGTTGGTCGGCACGGTGACAACGGCAGAGGTGACCTTCTTGCCCAGGTAGTCTGAGGCAGCGGCGACGAGACGGCGTAAATAACGGGTCGCAATTTCGCTGACGAGGATAGAAGAGGCCTCGCTCTCGCCGTCCTTGTCCTTGACGAGGAAGAAGACATTGCCGCTGTTATCCTGGGGGTGAGCGGCAGCGTGACAGTGAGTAGGGTCGATGGACTTGAACCTGAGATCAGCAGAGTTAGCATCGGGACTGTATGTCTCGTTGTTGGTGGACTGTTGTGCCCAGAGGCCGCCGGCGTTGATGTACGTACTCCTTGCCCAAAAAGTCGCGGAAATAGGCAATTGAGTTGGAGGGGTTGCGAACCAAGAAAGCCTTGGCCTGGGAACCGTAGTACTCGTCGCCGTCTACGTACGACAAGGCAGTAGGAATCTGTCGGTCTGCAAGAGAAGAAACTATATCAGCAACACACACTGGGCACACCAGTCCATCCATCATCTCTTGCAGCGGCCGGGGGCGTATCCAATCAATCGCAACATCTTTCTACTCCGAAAGCAATACACACCTCCATCCTCATTGGCAATAACCTCGGCCTTATCGTCGACGGTAAACGCAATCGAACTGTTGGAGTTGCCAAAGGTAATACCAATGACGACCCGGTCCGCAGGCTCGGGACCGGGCCTCACACCGTCGCTCTCAGACATGCGGAGAGATTGTAATGCAGAGACAAAAAATTTTTTGATGAAAGATGCTCAAATCCACTGGCCAAATATGATATGCAGGAGGAAACGCAAGACCTTTTGTCCCTGTTCCTCGGTTCAGTTGTGTATGCTTTTTTCTTTGGAAACGTTTTTGGAAGGAAAAGGCGTCCAGTCCAGAAAATGGGTAAGTGGGTTTCCTCTTTTTTTTTTCTGTCGCTCTCCAAAAAAAAATTCGACGTGGGCGCGCCGTTATCAGAAAAGGCTCCTCCGTCTCCCTATGTATTATTATCTCCACACCCCGCCGCCCCTGGTGGATTTGGTCCCTCCACAGCTTCTGAAAAGCAAGTCTCGGTGGTCTGACGAATCACACAAGTTTGGTTTGCCCCCCCAGCTTTGTGCAAGGCTTAAAGATTCTAGCTCTCGCATTCACAACACGCACTCTTTCCCACATACCTGGACAGTCGCAATCAATGTCTTCAGAGCCAGTCTTCGTCCTGCCGGGCGACCGCCTCGATCCCGATCTCATACCGTCACATCCCAAGAAGCCTCTCCGTCTAGGTCCCGGCCTTCGCCACGTCCCACCAAATGATATTCTCCCGACACTGGCCGGCCAACTCGTCACTGACAGACCCAAAAATGCAATGAGGGTAGAGACCTCTCAAGGACGGGTAATTTGCTTGTCCCTCAACGTCACTTCAAACCGGCGCAAGACAGCTTTGAAGCTAACTCTGTGACGCAGTATGTCCCTAGAGTAGGAGAACTTGTCATCGGCACAGTCCAAAAGAGCGCCGCAGACGTATATTACGTCTCTTTATCAGATTACACAACACCCGTGCTCTTACCACAACTATCATTCGAATCGGCGACCAAGAAGACCCGACCAATTCTAGCAGCCGGAGCATTAGTATACGCACGAGTAAGCATGGCGAATAAGCACATGGACGCCGAGGTGGAGTGTTTCAATTCTTCCACGGGGAAAGCAGATGGAATGGGTCCCTTGACGGGCGGGATGCTGTTCAATATATCACTGGGAATGTCTAGGCGCCTGATGATGCCCAAAAGCGTGCAAGAAGGAAAGATCGTTGTGCTGGAAGAGCTTGGTGCTTTAGGGCTACATTTTGAAACGGCAACGGGCAGGAATGGTCGATTTTGGGTGGACAGTGAAAGTACCAAGACCGTGATCGCGGTAGGAAGAGCCATACAAGATACAGACGAAAAGTTGTTAGATGCGGAGGATCAGAGGAAATTGGTTCGAAGAATAATAAAAGAATTGAGCTGAAGTGAAGCTCTTCTCAATGACGCCATTTCCTGGCAATAGTAAGAATTCAACAGCCGACCTCTTGTATATCAACATAAAAACGCGTGCCATGTCTCATGTCGCACGCTGACTCCGCTAATATTCCTAACGCCGGTACCAGAGATCTTGGTGTAAAGATCGAAATGCTAGATATTGCAGTAATGAACTGTGAACTGGGAATAGACAGGTACCATGCCCGACGCCGAACTTGCTGTCCTGCTGGCGCCCTATCGTAGTAAAGCGCAGGCTACGAGCATATCAGGTACCACCCATTTCGGAGTCGACCTCGATTGGCTCAGGAAGTTGTTGCTGGTCCATGTTGTGTATTTTAGTCATATGACGTTTCCAGTTGTCCTTTCGTGGAAAAGCTTTGCTTCCAGATTTTGAATAATCGCATCCCGGAATAGCGCAATGGAACTTCTTTGTCTTTTCATGACGGTCATTTATGTGTCGCTGTAAGTGAGTCTTGGTGCCAAAGCCTTTCCCGCAGTCCTTATACGGGCACTTGTGATCTTTGCTATGATAACGTTGGTGGTGCCTAATTTACGGTTAATTCCTCATGCTTCATTAACCTAGAGCAATATCAACAAATTTGATATTCATGTATTGCCTGTACTTACTTCAGCTTGTGTGGCTGGTCGAAAACTTGGCTGCAACCAGGCTCGTCACATCGAAACACACCAACTCTAGGCGATGCGAGTTCTGGTTGTGGCGAGGCGCTGTGTCGAAAGTCGGGGCTGTCCATTAAACCCGGAGAGGGGCTATCGAGCTGCGTTGAGGGAGTGTTCTCTGTGGATGGCCCTGTCGAGTGCGCGCTCGGAAAGGGAGTAGAACAGTCCGAGGGATAGCTGGGATGTCGGTTTCTCTCTGAAACCATTGAAGGGCTCAGGTGATCGTGGCTACGCAACTCAATCATTAGCACAGCGGGGTCCTCCCGCTTCAGCAGCTCCTGGAACGCTTCCTGATTCGTTGGAGTAGAAGTTTGTGCAGCTTGCGCTACTTCGTCAGGTGAAGGTGCAGGAACGGGCGGAGGCGTAAAAGTTGAGACATCTTCTGGGTCCGCCTGATCGCTGGACGATGGGCCAGGCGATGACCCATACGAAGCAGCTAGGAGTTGGTGCTCTGTTCTATGCCACATTTCCGATTCTGTGGAGGCAGGCATGATATCCATTGGGTTTACTGTGCCAGGAGCAGGATCCGAAGGCGGCGATGGAGAAGCCTTGAAAGCGGCCCTATTATGCGGTGGTGATTGTGGTGGAGTTGTAATGACTGGTTGCGAGGGAGATACGGAGGCTTTGTCCGCTGATGAGGCTGCTAACACGGGCGCAGGAGGCGCTTGTATTGATGTTGTCGTCGGTGAAAGCTCAGGAGGAGAATCGGTTGGGTGCCCAGAAGTAAGAATCCGTCCGAGCCCAGTACTGGCATGCGCTCGCGATGAAGTCGATTTGTCTTCTGCAGATATTACTGAGACCAGTGAACTATCGCGACCGCTCGGCCGGCGAAACATCTGTTTCACGTTGTGCTTGAATGAACTTCCACGAGATAATGTCCGCGGAGGCTCAAAAGTGTCCGGGGTGGTGACCATGCCAAACGCTGACGAGGGTATGGAAGGACTATAATAATCATGGCTTGTCCCTTTGAGCACGCCGGGATTGTCGTCCGGCATTGAGGCCGGCATGTAATAAGGAAATGGCGTCGATTCGTTTGTGTAATCATCATCAAAAGCGACGCCGCGAAGAGCGGCTCCGTCGTGTTGCCAAGCATCTCC
The DNA here is from genome assembly GCA_023658475.1 of Epichloe elymi. Lineage (NCBI taxonomy): Eukaryota > Fungi > Ascomycota > Sordariomycetes > Hypocreales > Clavicipitaceae > Epichloe > Epichloe elymi. The sequence continues at coordinate 2,944,112 of CP098274.1, forward strand.
TTCGGTTCGTGTGGACAATTGTCTGGATGGCTCAAAGTTCTCCCTTGTCTGAGTTACGTCGGCATTACCAGAAACCCATCCCAGCTCCTTGCTCTGAATTCCGCCAAGCTCGCCGCGTGATAGTTCTCCATTCTGCTTGAATGAGTCCGTAGATGAAAGCCGACAATGTGAGTTCGGGTCTGGCGCCGAGCCAAAGACGGCTTGTGCTTGGGAGCCGACTTCAGCATCGAAAGGACGACCGGCTCGTCTCCTGCGCTTAATCTGATGAACAATAACGGGATAAAGGCAGACTGCCAGAAGGGCAGCAGCGAGGACCACTCCAACGACAGTGCCAGCTATGACTCCATCGCTCAAGTCTCGCCTCAAGACAGTTGTTTTGGCCACAGTGCTGCTGGTCATGACATTGCCCGACAATCGAGTGCAGAGAGAGCGAACATTTCGACCGGAGTGAGAGATTGGATTTGCATAGCGTGGTTCGGGCGATGTCGCCGTGAGTATGTCGTCGTCGTTCATGACCATCAATCTCCAAAACAAGCACAGGTCAACGGGGAACGGGAACCGGGAACCGGAAGGGAGGCCGCCGCCCACGACGGTCCAACAATTCGCCAAAGGTCGCGGCGGGCCGCACTGGATAACTGCGCAGCAGGCGGCGAAGAGGAAGAGCGAAATCGTCTCGAGATGTCAAAGAACCATGGTCATTACGACAAAGGCCGAGGTTGGAAAGGAAGAGCCAGCCGTCGAAGAAGAAAGCTTTAGTCCAGGTAATAAGGGTGTGATCCACGTAGGCGCAGTTGTTTAAAAGCTAGCGCACTTAAGACCCCCGTAGGTATAAGCTAGCTATAGATATAGGTAGAGAGCTTACTTTATACTATTTATAGTACCTTTCCTTACTTATCTTATTATCTCTTTCCTCCCCTTTATTATCCCTCTCCCCTTCTGTTGGTATCACCAGGTATGATAATGGCTAATTATCTATTAGGCGCGCTCGTGATAGTATTAATTAAATAATCTATCGTAAGCTCTATATTCTAAAGGAAAGGAAGCTAGCAAAAGAGAGGGCTCTTGTAAGAGGGAAAAAGCAGCTATAGCTATGTGGGTCACGTGGTATAGGTGGGTCACGTAACCCGGGCCCTGCCCTATCGCAGGCCTACCTATAGGCAGGAAGGGAGGCACGCGCACGCACACGCACACGCGCAGTAGCCGACCTTCTTCCGGTTAGGCTAACCTTCCGCTAAAGGGAATTACAGCTACTAAGCGTAATTAATATTATGCTTATTCTAACACTAGGAACTCTCTTTTTAATATAATTATTAATATATAATATTAATTACTAATAAAGTAATAGATAATAATAGGAGGGGTTATAATCCCCTAATAAAGGGGACTAATAAAGGAAAGGAAGGGAAAGCGGTATATACCTATAGTAGGTAATAATAAAGGAAAGCAATAATCTATCTTTAACTTCTTACTAAAGGGATAAGTAGGCCTCTTCCTAAATCCCCTCCCCCCCTAATATTATTAATAACATCCACGTGGCAACTCCCTTATCCTATTACCTCTTTTCCTCCCCTTTGCCTCTCTATTTAACCCTATTATCTCCTATATCTACCCTTTTATCCCCGCTAAAGTAAAGTATAGATATCTTATTGTTAAAATTATGCTATTTATAGCACTATTTTATAGGCCCACTAGTTGCCTAGTTGCGTTGTTGCAACGTTGGTTACAAGGCGTTGCCTGCAGCGTTGTTGGCTGTGGCCAGCTTTGGCTGTGACCTGCGCTCCGCGCACAACCAACCCACAGGCTTATATGACTAAGCCGACTGGGCTACCCTATAGGGAAGCTAAAATCGACTGTAACTAGGGAACTAGTGATCGTATAAAAGGCTGACTTATACTGTTCGAATCCTTGATTTTTTCTGGATTTAATAATGTATTTTATTTATAGGGTTGCTTATTAGATTGCTTAGTTAGTGCACGTGGGTGGCTAGATTGTATGGCCGTGAGTCGATTTTTTACTTTTCCTATACAAATGGGTTTTACAGAAAATAAAAAATAGCTCCTAAGACCTAGCTAGCGACCCCCTTCCGTCGATACGGTCGGTAGGTCTATGAGGGGAACTCAGAAAATCCTCTTATTGCTCGTCAGATCGTTCGTCTAGCTGAAATCTACTATATTCAACTATCAAAGCTCTATATCTTGTGAAGAATCGTCGTATTATAGTGAATCTAGAAGCCGCCGCGTTGAATCTACTAGGGAGGTCTTCCTATCCCTCTAGTACAGATTCCCTTCCATTTTCAATACTTATAAACCTAAAGGAGGACCTCTAATCTTTAAAGAATAACTTCCCTTATAGCTCTATACTCTATATAAATAATATAGAGTTATAGAATTACTAGAGGTTCTCCCTAGAGGTCTAAGGAGGAGCTATATAGTCTCTCTTCTCCCTCCTTCTCCTACTACCCCTAGAGTATTACTTCTCCTTTACTTTTCTTTACTATCCCTAAGAGGGTAGGATCTATATCCTCCTATAATATAGGGGTTAATAATCCCCTAATACTAGGGAGAATTATATCTCCCTATAGTATAGGGATTAATAATCCTTTAATACTACTACCTATAGGGGCTATCCTCCTTATAGATTACCCTCCTACTACTATTTATAAGGGCTATTCTCTATATAGGTTTATTAAAAATGGAAGGGAATCTATACTAGAGGGATAGGAAGACCTCCCTAGTAGATTCAACGCGGCGGCTTCTAGATTCACTATAATACGACGATTCTTCAAGATATAGAGCTTTAATAGTTAAATATAGTAGATTTCAGCTAGACAAACGATCTAATAAGTAATAAGAGGATTTTCTAAGTCCCCTTATAGACCTACTAACTATATTAACAGAAGGGGGTCGCTAGCCAGGCCTTAGGAGCTATTTTTTATTTTCCGCAAAATTCATTTATATATAAAAAGTAAAAAATTAACTTATAACTATATAATCTAGCCACCCACGTGCACTAACTAAGTAATCTAATAAGCAACCCTATAAATAAAATACATCATTAAATCCAGAAAAAATCAAGGATTTGAATAGTATAAGTCAGCCTTTTATATAACTACTAGTTCCCTAGTTATAGTTAATTTTAGCTTCCCTATAGGGTAGCCTAGTTAGCTTAGTTATATAAGCCTGTGGGTTGGTTGTGTGCAGGAACGCAGGTCACAGCCAAAGCTGTTGATCAAGACCAACAACGCTGCAGGCAACGCCTTGCAACCAACGTTACAATAACGCAACTAGGTAACTAGTGGGCCTATAAAATAGTGCTATAAATAGCATAATTTTAACACTCCCTCTAGAAAAGTATGAGGTAACTAATTCAATACCTGAACTTAGCTCTTTAATAGATATCTAAGTTAACTATAAATTTAATAATAAATCTAATAACTTTTCAACTAAAATCAATAACTTTTTAACGGAATTCTAGTGTTTTTGTTAATTTTAAGATTTTTTAACTTTTTAGTTATTTTTCTTTAAAACTAGGCCTTTGTGTTTGTAAGACCTAATAGTTGAATAAATTATTGAAATTTATCGTTAGGCAGGGGCTTAGTTAAGCTATCTATAGGCATCTCTTTAGTATTAATATAGATAACCTTAGCTATACCCTTCTATACCTTTTCTCTAGTATAGTTAAATTTTAGTAGGGTATGCTTTGTTCTACTATAAAGAGCAGGGTTATTAGTGGTTATTATAGCGCCTTAGTTATCACTAAAAATCGGAATAGGAGGTGCTATAGGCAGCTTAATTTCCTTAAAAAGGCTATAGAGCCACTCTAGCTCCCTAATAGCTTCATATAGAGTATCTAATTCGGCCTCTAATGTTAATAAAGCTATTGTAGTTGCTTTCTTTGATTTCCAGCTAATAGGTCCTTTAGCTAGCTTATAGAGATAAGTATAGGTTAATTTAGAGGACTTATTACCCGTGAAGTTGCTATTATAGAAGCTAATAAGGGTTGTAGAAGCCTTAGTAGCGTGTTTAGACCTTCTATAAGTTATAGAGTAACTTATAGAGCCTAGAAGGTATCTAAGCAGATGTTTAGAAGCATTTAAATACTCTATATAAGGCTTAGCTAACGCTGTTAAAAGCCACTAAACTAGAAAGGCAATATTAGGCCTTATAAGGAGCATTAAGTATATAATAGTCCCTATAATACTCTAATAAAGCTTATGATTAGAGGAGGAAAGAGGTTTAGTTAGGTAGTTAGCTACCTGCTTTATAATTCTAGGTTAAAGAGGAATTTTAACAGGCCTAGTATCTTTTATGTTGAATCTCTCTAGGGCCTTAGAAATGTACTAGGACTGGTGGATAGTTAGGGTCCCTTTCTTTCGATTTCTAGTGATTTAAATGCCTAGGAAAAATTCGGCTGGCCCATGATCTTCTATAGGGTAAGCCTTATATAATAGCTTCTTTAGCTTATTAATATAAGCTAGATCTGGTCCTATTAGAAGACAGTTATCCATATAAGTTGCTATATATGTAGATGTAGTTAGGTTGAAGAAGACAGCCAGGTTAGATATAAGGGGGTAGAAGCCTAATTTTCGAAGAAGTTCCTTTAGGGCCTACTGCCACTCTCTAGAGCTCTGTTTTAATCTATATAAAGCTTTCTATAGGAAAATAACCTGCTTTTAAGAGGGATTATAGCTATATTTCTTAAGTAATTTAGCTATTTCAGGCGTAGTAGCTTTAGTAAATTCAACGAATCCATTAGGGATCTATATGTAAATAGCTTCTTTTAATAAGCTGTTTAAGAATACCCCTATAAAATTAACCTATTTAACTTCCTAGTTATTACAAGCCGCTAGGGCTAGTAATATCCGCTAACTAGGGGGGATGCTAGTTATAGCATAGGTTTTAATATAATCTTAACCTTCTATCTGCATAAAGCCTTTTGTAACGAGTTAGGCCTTGTGTTTTATAGGATTATTTTCTTTATCCTTTTTAAGCTTATAGATAAGCCTATTTTTAAGAACTTTTTAGCCCTTAGGAATTTAGTCTATCCCTATAAATTTAAAAGTTCTGGTAGCTAATAGCTGCTTAAATTCGCTAAAGGTTATATTAACCTATTTGTAGCTATCCTTGCTTTTTAATGCCTGCTTCCAGGTCTTAGGCGTATCTAAATCGTTGTTATTAGCTGATGATTTAGCCTTTTGTTGCGCCTTGAAGTATATCTCCTTAACGAAAGAAGATAGGTTGAAATCATTGATATCTATAGAATCAGGGTCGATTAAAGAATCCGAATCTGAAAACGGTTTTTCGATAGCACCCTTATTAGGGGCGCTAGAGCTTGGGCTCTCTAGGGGTAGCGCTAGAGGCGTTATAGGCGTTGCAGCGGTCGTCCCGGGCGGTGTTGTAGGCGCGGCGGGCGCTGCAGGCGTTGTGGGCGCTGGGGGCGCTAGAGGCTTTGGATAGCTATCCTGAACCTCTAGATCTTGTGAGATATCGGCTTCTCCCTCTAAAGGATAGCTCCCTAAAGGCTTAGGGGACCCTATAGAGCTTATATCCTCTATAATCTTAACAAAGCTAGTCTTAATAACTAACCTTTTAGAGGGTATATAAATAAGATAAACGCTAGAACCTAGAGTAGCAAGCAGCTAGCCAGGGATAGTCCTAGGGGCTAGCTTCTAAAGCTTTAATCTCTGCTCCGGAGGTATTAGAACCTTATAATAAGACCCTATAGCCCTAATTTTTGAGAAGTTAGGCTTATAGATAGTCTTAGGCTCTAAGTTAGCTAGAAATAGCTGCTTAGGGGTTAGGGGCTTAGTTATATTAGCGGTGATATTAACTAAGTCTACTATAGCTGGAAGGATATAAGACTATAGATATAAAGGCAGCTTAGACCACTAAAGTGTAGCCCTAAGCTAGTCTAGGATAACCCTAATAGCCCTCTTAACTAGCCTATTCTATTTGTAAATATAGGGGCAAGAGGTGCTAAAGCAAATTCCTTTAGAAGATAACTAGTGCTGAAGTTCATTGTTGATTTTAGTACCTCCGTCGAAGTGAAGGTGCCTAGGATACGCGTTATATCGGTTTTTCAGGGCCTTAAAGAAGCCCTTAATAGTAGTATAAAGGGTCTAACCTTCTTTATTAGCTAATAAAAAGCACCACTTATACCGGGATTTTCAATTAATAAGGATAAGGACTAGGGCCTTCTTATTATGCGGTATAGGCTTGATTTTAACTGTATCTCCCTCTAGAATATCTAAAACCCTAGGGGGGTCCTAAATAGGTCTTTTAGTTAGTCTTCTAACAGCCTTTGATTGTATATAGGCTATGTAGTTAAAATCCTTGTCTTTAATAGCGGAAAAATCAGGGATCCCTTTAGCTAATTTTAAAGATTTCTTAAGTAAAGGGAGGCTAATGTGGCCTAATCGAATATGCTAAAGAAGGGCTAAATCTAGTAACTTCTTATAACTAGAATCTAGCTTTTCAGAGCTATTATCCCCTAGCTCCCTCTGTTGCCAGGCCTCTTAAGAATCACAGGCCTCTGGGGGTAATAGACGGCCACTATCGTCACCTAAGTCATTAGGGTATAGACCTTCTAAACCCCCTATAGAAGATGCCTAACTAGGAGGAGCTTCGGTGGGACATAGGGCTGAATCTTTGTCTTCTTCAGAGTCTAATTCTTCGATTCGTTAATATTCCTCGGGATTGAATGCTAGCTGCGGAATTTGAACCTCTATAGGGTAGGAAAACCCTAATTCGGTCTTATAGGCTCTTTGCTATTGGTTTTGTTGTTGGTTGCAAAATTAAGAGCCTATAAAGGAGAGGTGGGTTGAATGCTTGCAGATCTTAGGAGTAGCTTGCCCCTTAATCTGCAAAAAGAAGCCATGTTTAGCAGGTTCTAGTAACCTATAGGGGCTTTTATTAGCTAGGAAAAGCTAATCTTTAGCTAGATAACCTCCCTTAAGATAGTGGGATAACCCACTAACTAGGTTAGTATCTGTTAAAATTATGCTATTTATAGCACTATTTTATAGGCCCACTAGTTGCCTAGTTGCGTTGTTGCAACGTTGGTTACAAGGCGTTGCTTGCAGCGTTGCCTGCAGCTTTGGCTGTGATCTACGTTCCCGCACACAACCAACCCACAGGCTTGTATGACTAAGCCGACTAGGCTACCCTATAGGGAAGCTAAAATCGACTGTAACTAGGGAACTAGTAGTCGTATAAAAGGCTGACTTATACTATTCGAATCCTTGATTTTTTCCGGATTTAATGATGTATTTTATTTATAGGGTTGCTTATTAGATTGCTTAGTTAGTGCACGTGGGTGGCTAGATTGTATGGTCGTGAGTCGATTTTTTACTTTTCCTATATAAATGAATTTTGCGGAAAATAAAAAGTAGCTCCTAAGACCCGGCTAGCGACCCCCTTCCGTCAATACGGTCAGTAGGTCTATAAGGGGACTCAGAAAATCCTCTTATTACTCGTTAGATCGTTTGTCTAGCTGAAATCTACTATATTCAACTATTAAAGCTCTATATCTTGAAGAATCGTCGTATTATAGTGAATCTAGAAGCCGCCGCGTTAAATCTACTAGGGAGGTCTTCCTATCCCTCTAGTACAGATTCCCTTCCATTTTCAATAGTATCTATACCCGGGAAATATAGGGCATCTAGCAGAGCTAAAGGCCTATATTCTAGTGGGTTTTTCTTAACCAGAACGTTAAAAACAGCGGTGCCTCTTCCTTTAGGATAAATAGGTCCTCCTGCTGTAATTATAGGGCTAGTTTAACCTTTCTTAAGAGGCTTAAAGTCCCTAAAGAAAGCCCTATTATTATAAATATAACAAGAAGAACCTATATTATATAGAAGGGAGTTTTTAACTATATTATTAGAGTAGCTAAAGGTAGGCTTGCTAGTAGTGTCACTAGTAGTAGTGGTACTAGAAGTATCTAAATTAGATTTAGAATCACTACTATCCTCGCTACTAGACTCGCTAGAATCTAGTTCTTTAACGTATCCCGTGGCTAGGCTATAGCCTAACGTAAAAGCAGCTTCTTTTCCTTTATCCCCGTTACCACTCTTCTTCTTCTGCTTTTTCTTCCTAGAGGCTTTAGAAGGGTTTAAATCCTTCTTATCCTGCTCTTTAGTGGCGTTGGTAGAGTCCTTCTTAGTATTAGGATTAGATAATGACTTCTTTTCCTTGTCCTTAGAATTTCCCTTATTATTAGAAGCCTTATAGCTAAGAGCTTTAGCTATAGGAGAGGTTTTATCCCTCTGTTCTTCTAATAAATCCGCTATAAGGAACTGTAAATTTAGGGTATTTATAGGCAGCCCTTGTGCCCTAGTAGCTCTAATAGTAAATCTTTGTCTCTTAGCCTAACTAGGAAAGGTCTGCTTTAATACATTAATATAATGGTTTACTTAATCTATAGGAGTAATCTCTACACTATAAAGCTATAGTCTAGCTAGTAAATTATTAAAATTAGCATTAAAAGCCTCTAAAGATCCCTTATAATTTAAAAAATTTTAGGAGTGGTAGCTAGCGTATAGCGTACCTCACTAGATTTTAGCACTCTATGAATATTGCCTAATAAGGACTTTATAGGCTTCTTCGGGGGATTTTTGCCAACATATAGCTACCTGCGGTCCTGGTTAATAGCTATCTCTTAATATTATTAAAAGAATAGCTTAATTACAGTTAGCTAGATAGCCTGCTAAGCTAGGATTATCTATAAATTCAGGTAATCCTAGGGCTCTAAATTGTATGCTTAGGGCTTGCTTCCACTGATTATAGTTTTTAGGGCCTTTTAACTTAGCTCCCTTAGGAATAGAGTGAACCTTCTTATTTAGTTCCTTAATAGCCCTTGTATTAAAGGTAGCTTATAAGTTACTAGAAGGTAAACTTGTAGAAGTAGTTGCAGTAGCTAGCAGGTCTTCTACTGGAGCCTTAGTATTTTCTTCCCTTAGCTTAGTAGAATCCTAAAGACCTTGCATAATAGTCATGGTTTGCGTTAATTTATCTAATAGATCTTTAATACTAGCCTTGTTTTTTAGACAATTTAACTTAGTATGCTTAATAAAATTAGTTAAGGTCTTGCCTTATTGTTTAATTTAGCTTTGTATCTATTGTTAAAAAGCACTAGCTTAAACAGCTAGACCTTCTATTTCTATCCTATTAGGGTCCCTAGGAGGGCTAGAAGGGCCTATAGCAGGTCCCTTACCCTTATAACTTAGTGGTGCTATCTCTAAAAGTTCCTATGCAAGATCTCCAAATTTCTTCCTATTGCAAATAACGCGCGCTGGAAGCTAGGTTGTGGTGTAACCGGGCTGCGCACGCAAATTATGTGGCGGGGCTGTTTAAAAGGGTGCCCCTCGAGGTCTAAAAGTGGGTCTGCGGTATGCGCAGGCAGAAACGGACCAGAGAAGATTTTCTGCGAAAATTTTCTTAACACTAAAAATAACAGATAGGAATCATAGGTAATAGATATTACAGCAGCCATAACGCAACGTATAGTGCGTGTAACGTATTGTAATAGGTCAAAAAGCCTAGTATTAAGATACTAGATGTTCGATAATTTATAAAAGGATGCAGCGTATCTACTATTATAGATAATATCAAATATAACGGTCGTAGTAGTGAATAGGATCACTAAAAAAGAGGTTGTGGTTGTAACTAGATAGTTACGGTTGCAATGTGGTGGTTACAGGTGCGGCTGTAAATGAATTCAACACCAAGGGTCTGATGTTGCGATGCGTGGTGCTAGTAGATGAAAGCTTTAAATTCTAGCGGTTTCCTTCGTAATCTAAGAGCCCACAGGTCTAGTAGAGAGTAACTAGTACCCAAAATCAAGCACTAATTGCAGTAGAATAACGCAGTAATGTAGTAATCTTATAGGCCTTCCGGGCTTATAACCTATTGAAAATAGAAGGGAATCTATACTAGAGGGATAGGAAGACCTCCCTAGTAGATTTAACGCGGCGGCTTCTAGATTCACTATAATATAACGATTCTTTAAGATATAGAGCTTTAATAGTTAAATATAGTAGATTTTAGCTAGACAAACGATCTAACAAGCAATAAGAGGATTTTCTAAGTCCCCTTATAGACCTACTGACTATATTAACGGAAGGGGGTCGCTAGCTAGGCCTTAGGAGCTATTTTTTATTTTCCGTAAAATTCATTTATATATGAAAAGTAAAAAATCAACTCACGACCATACAATCTAGCCACCCACGTGCACTAACTAAGTAATCTAATAAGCAACCCTATAAATAAAATACATTATTAAATCCAGAAAAAATCAAGGATTCGAATAGTATAAGTTAGCCTTTTATATGACTACTAGTTCCCTAGTTACAGTTGATTTTAGCTTCCCTATAGGGTAGCCTAGTCGGCTTAGTCATACAAGCCTGTGGGTTGGTTGTGTGCAGGAACGCAGGTCACAGCCAAAGCTGTTGATCAAGACCAACAACGCTGCAGGCAACGCCTTGCAACCAACGTTGCAACAACGCAACTAGGCAACTAGTGGGCCTATAAAATAGTGCTATAAATAGCATAATTTTAACAATAACTAATACCCTAAAGGAATAATTATAAGGGTAATTAAACCACTCTATAGTATTATAGAGGCTAGAACACACTAGTGGGTTATATACTATAGGCACTATAGAGAGAAGCTCTAGATAGAGACTTCTACGTATAATCTATACCTATTAGTAACTACAGAAGATAGCCTAGAATTTATATATATAGGTATATAGACTAATAATACTCTTAGGCTATTAGATAAGGAGTTCTCTAAGAAGGAAGAGAGAGAATTAACTATAGTAGCTTTTATAGTAAAGCTAAAGTAATTCCTCCTTAAGAATAATTCCCTAACCTTTAATAAGGGAATTATTAAATTAGTAGCTAGTGTAGCTATTTTACTTTAATAAAAAGGCTAAAGTAGTAAGCTTAATTTAATCCTACTTATAGATTTAAAGTAGAAGTATATTAAATAAAGGGCTTAAGGTGCCTATATTACCTTAATCTACTAACTAGAAGCCTACTATAATCTATCTATTACTACTTAACACTAAGAACTAATAATTAAGAATATTAAAGCCCTTAATTACTAGATCTAATAGCAAATAGATTACCCTAATTAAGGCCTAATATTTATTCTAATTAACCTTACTAAAGTAAAGCTATATATATTTATAGATAGGTTATTTGTAAATAATTAGGACCTTACCTTATAGCTTAGTTATATACTAATCCTTACTAATAAAAACTATAAGGATAGTAAGTTTATAATTAAAGGTAATAATATATACTTTAGCTTAATAAAGAGTAAGAGAGTTATATAAAGTATGCTTACCTCTAAGGTCTATAGTATAGTTACTAGTGTTAATATAGTATATATAATAGCTACTACCCTCTATATACTTATAGACTAATTAAATCTCCTTACTACACTAGTTATAGTATATATAGATTTATACTCTATTAGGGTCACAGAGGCAATAGAGCGACAGAGGCTATGAAGGCGATGGCATCATGTATAGTAGGGCCTAGTCATGGCTCGCAGCGCTCTAGCTGCGAGGTCGCTGTAAGCTAGTTATATACACGCAGAGGGGGTATTTAGGTAAAGGTTATATATATAGAATATAGGAGGCTAGAGATTAAAACCTTTAAGTATATATACCTACCTTCTAGCTCTATAGCTACTACCTTAATTATACTATTACCCTATTTATTATATTTAGCCTAGAAGCCTTAATAAGTTAATCTCTCTTTCCTATTAGGGTAATAGGCTATTAGTAGGTTAAGAATATTAGCACTATATAGAATAAATACCTATTTAATAGGTACTAATAACTCTAGAGTAAATACACTATATAAAGATATATTTATAGATTAATACCCGCTTCTAGAGCATAAGTCTTTTTATTTAATTACCCTAGAGAATTCCTATATATTAGAGCTAGCTATTAATAATAAAGAAGCTATATTAAACTATAGCCTTATATAAGTAGAGGTATAGCTATAAATTACCTAAAAAAGATATAAACTTAAGTAGCTATAGAAAAATTTATAAGAAGTAAATACCCCTCCCTAATTAAATAATACTAACTAAGGCTCTACTTCTACCCTATAAATCCCTCCTATTTAAGCCCTTATTCCTATTCCCTAGTTAGCACTAATTACACTAGGGCTATATAGATATAGTATAGTAAAGATATAGCTTAAGACTCCTATATATAAGGGGGATACCTATAAGAATCTATAGATATTCCTAGTAGATTTAAATATAGTTTTTACTATAGATTAGAATATATTTATAAATAATATAATAAAGATTATATATATTAGTAGCTACCTAGTAGATAAGGTAAAGTAATAGTAAATATATTTTACTACTATAGATAGTTATATAAACTACTAGAGCTATACTTAGATAGAGTTTATATAATAGTTAAAAACTAGAGGAATAGATAAAGATAGTTACTACCTAGAAGCTATAGGAATACTACTAACCCTCTAGTAAGGTAAGGACTAGTTATTCTAAGTATTTATTAAGGTTTAGGGTAAGGTAAAAGTAGAATTACCTAAGCCTATACCTAAGCCTATAAGAATTATCTAGTTTATATAGTGCCTAAATAGTACTATAAAGAAGTAGGTATTTAGCTAAGAATACCCTATAAGTTAGAACTATCTTATAGGCTAAGGAAAGAAGGTAGAAGTAGTAATAAAAGAGGAAAAAAGGCCTTACTATAAAGGTAACTAAGGAGGTAACTAATAGAAAAGGAGGAATTACTTAGCTTTACTAGAAGGTAGGTTATAGAAAGGACACTATATAGAAATAAGGGGCTTACTTATTACCTATTTTAAGTGTAAAAAACTAGGCTACCTCTTAACTAAGTGCCCTAAGCTAGACTATAGTATTTACTATAGAGGTAGCTACACTACTAACTAGCACTAAGGTAGTAGTAACTAAGCTAAGGGCTAGTTAAACCTAAATAAGGCCCTAATTAGCTTAGTATAACCCTAGGAAAATGCTTTTAATATAATATAACTTAATAAGAATAGGTAATTAGACCTATAAATTTATATAGAAGTTAAGTTATAGTAAGATTAGCACTAGGTAGTAGTACTAATACTATTTAACCCTAGTGCTATATATTCTTTAATTTATCTAGATATATTAATAGACCTAGACTAGGTAAATATATAACTAAGTAATAGTATACTTAAGAGTATATCTAGTAATATTATACTATATTAAGGAATTTTAAAAAAGGTAATATTAGTAAGGGATAGTATAGAATATATAAAGATATACTAAGTTAGCTACTATATTACTAATAGTAGCGAAAAGCTAGTGCTAGGTATTAACTAGGTAAGATAATATAAACCTATTATAATATTATAGGGGAAAAGACTTTAGAGATACCCTATAATAAAGGAATATATCTTATTAGTAATAGGGTTATAGGATAGATAGCGCGTAGAGAAATGCTTATTAGTTATAGTAATGCTTCCCCCCTAGTTAATAGGTCTAATTAAGCATATAGCCTTTATTAGGGATATACTAAAAGAGTAGAAACTAAGCAGTGTCTATATAATAATAGATCTATCTAATGCTATTTATAAGGTAGCCCTCCTAGAAGTCTATATAGAGTTTAAGGATATATTCTTAAGCTATAAGGCTAGTACCCTCCCTAGATTAGGTAGGCAGATATATATAATTAAATTAGAAGAAGGAAAAATACCGCCCTAGGGACCTATATATAACCTAGCTAAGAAAGAGCTACAGGTGCTCTGCGAGTACCTAGTAAGTGCGTAGGAATAAGGTTAGATCTAAAGATCCGTTAGTCTAGTAAGTGCCCTAATCCTATTTATACTAAAGAAAGGGGGAAAATTATAACTATATGTGGATTATAGGGGCCTAAATAAGATTATAGTTAAGGATAAGGCCTCTTTACCTATAATTCTAGAAATCTTAGATTAGCTAAGAGGTATAAAGATCTTTATAAAGTTAGACCTTAAAGATATATACTATTAGCTATATATCTATAAGGGAGATAAGTAGAAGATAGCCTTTTAGTGTAGATATAGTTACTTTAAGTATCTTATAATGCTATTTAGGCTTATTAATATGCCTACTACCTTCTAAGAATATATTAATATAGCTTTAGAAGGTCTTATAGATATTATCTACATTATCTACCTTAATAATATCCTAATATATAGTAGCGATATCTTAGAGTATAAGAATTATATTAAGTAGGTTCTTAAGAGGCTTTAAAGCGCTAATCTTTTTATTAACCTAGATAAGTGCTAATTCTCTATTAAGGAAGTTAAATTCCTTAGTTATATAATCTCCCTAGAAGGAATCTTAATAGACCCTAGCAGAGTTAAAGTAATTATAATATAGCTAATACCTATCTATATATTTAATATCTAATCTTTCCTAGGATTTACTGGTTTCTATAGGCACTTTATTAAGAATTATAGCAAAATTATTATCCTATTAACTAACTATCTATAAGGGAAATAACTAGTAAAGTTTAAGCTAGAGCCCTATAAGCTAGTAGTGTTTAGAAAACTATAAAAGTAATTCTAGGAGGCACTAATTTTAGTGTATTTTAATCTAGCACTACTATTATAAGTTAAGACTAATGCCTCTAGATATATAATTAGAGCTATCCTTATAATATTAGTGCTAGGTTACTAGCACCCTATAGTGTTTATATTAAGGAAGTTAAAGGACGCTAAATTACGCTATATAACGCTAGATATAGAGTTACTAGTAATTTAGGAGGCCTTTTAAACTTAGAGGCATTACCTTACTTACTTAGCTTACCTAGTAAAAGTAATAATAGATTACTTAAACTATAAATACCTTATTTTAAAGCCTAAGCTAATAAGCTAGTAGGTTACTATATTAGATAAGCTATACCTATTTAACTTTATTATTAAACACTAGGTAGGTAAGCTAAATCCTACTAATACTCTATTATAGAGATTAGATTATATTAGTAAGGAAAGAAAAGCTAAGGTATTTATATCTTAGTTACTAACCTTCCTTACTAAGTTTACTACTATTAGGCTATAGGGACGCTATAATAAGTATAGTACTACTACTAGTCTAGTAAAGCTATAGTATATTAGGTTTATAATTAATAAGTAGTATAAGAGTAGTGGTAACTCTATTAATACCCTATATCTAAGATTACTACCTATTAATAGTATAGTAAGAAGTCTAATAGTAAGTAGGAGAACCTCTATAAAGTTAATCTCTACTAGGCTAATTAGATAGTTTATAGGCACTACTAAAGAGCTATAGGCTTATAGTAGTGTTATAGTAAGAATCTTAGTGGTTTAGAGAACCTCTATAATATTAAACTCCGCTATTAGGAGTGAGGTATAGGAATTAGAAGCCCTAATTCTAGTCTTATTATTAGAAGTGTAATAAGGGGATGCCTTTATAGTATAGTAGAAGTTATTACTAATAAGTAGTAACTCTAGTATATTAGGACTATAGTTAATTAGTCTCTCTAAGCTAGAGGCTAAAGGGTTATAGATATAGACTAGGGTGCCCTTTAAGTTACTAATATATAATAATTAAGTTTTTATTCTATAAGGTATATAAAAAGAAGTCTTACTATTAACCTATAATAATCCTATAGTAGGTTATTAAGGGGTTAGTAGAACCCTATATTAAATTATAGGCTAATATTACTAGCTATTAATAAAGAAGGACATTAAGTTATATATATAGACTTGCGTTAATTATTAAGTTTTAAAGCTAAGGTTATATAAACTTTATAGCAAGTTAGCTACGCTGCTAGTGCCTAATTGCCCTTTCTAAGAATTATTAATAGACTTTATTATAGGCTTACCACTAGTAAAGGATTAGAAGTATTAGATATATAATATAATACTAGTTATTATAGACTAATTTTTAAAGTATAGTATTTATATACTAGTGTCTATATATCTATCTAGTAATAGGCTAGCTATAGTATTCCTAGAAAATATTTTTAAGGACTATAGCGCCCTAGAAGGTATTATTATAGACTAAGGGTTAATATTTACTAGTAGTTTCTAGAGGATATTCTACTACCTAATTATAATAAAGTAGTAACTAAGCACTATGTTCTACCCCTAAATAGATAGATAAATAGAGTAATTAAACTAGGTTCTTAAGCACTATCTAAGAGCCTATATATACACTAAATAGGATAACTAGGTAGAATATCTACTAATAGCATAGTTTACCTATAATATAAGTAAGTATAGTAGTTATAGCCTAATGCTAGTAGAGGCGCTATATAGGTATAACCTAAGGGGACTACACTAGGCTATCCTAATGCCTAATTTAGTAAATAACTAGGTAGAAAATAAAGTCTTAGAACTAAGATAGAGATACTTAGAGATTAAGTAGCTACTAAGTAATATATAAATATAGTAAAAGAAGTACTATAACTATAAGAGAATACTAATAGAGTTTAAGGTTAGAGATTATATATTACTATTAATAAAAAATATTAACCTAAGATACCTAAGCTAAAAGCTTACTATAAAGTACCTAGGGCCCTATAAGATTAAAAAGGTAGTTAGTAATTATAGCTTAGCCTATTAATTATAATTACTAGCTAGCTTAAGACTTTATAATATATTTAATATTATAAGCCTTAAACCCTTTAAAGGGGACCCTACTAGCTATATAGATATATCCTTACTATAAGATAATATTAAAGATAATAAAGAAGAGTTTAAAGTTAAGAGAATTATTTTATATTACTATAATAGAAAATAATATAAATACCTAGTAAAGTGGAAAGGCTATAATAGTTTAGAAAATTTATAGGTATTAAAAAGGGATTTTATTATAAAGGATATTATAAATAATTATAAGTAGTAATTAAGTAGCTAGTTTATAGAGATATAATTACTTTAGTAATTTAGTATATAAATATCCTATAATATAAGTTATATTCTTCTTAAAGTAAAAAACTACCTTATAGCTATCTAGTATCTACTATTCTATTATTATATTAGTAGCTATATTTTTATCTATAGTAGCTATAGGAGCCTTATTATTAGAAGACTCCTCCTTATCCCTATAAATAAATATATAAAGCTCTTTAGGGAGCTTAGAGAGGCTAATATAGGTAGGGATATTAGAAGTAAACTTAGTAAACTAGTAGTAAGTTAGTAAATTAAAAGCTATACCTAAAATAATAAGATATTACTATTAGAGTATACTAGGTAATAAAGCGTAGGCTATTTATAATATTAATCTATACCTTAAGGTTTATAGCGTTAAATAGCTATAATATTATAGCGCGCTTATTAGCATTAGCCTTATGTGTAGCCTTAGCGGTTAATTAAGCCTAGTAAATATATCTATATTAATTAGTATTTTTTATAGCTAGGAGGGTGTTATATAACTTATATTTAGCCTATATAAGACCCTAGTAATAAGTTAGCTATAACTAAGTTATTAGAGTTAATATTCTTACTAGATACTTATAATATTAAATGCCTTCTAGGATATTTTTTATTATCTTAAATAACTTATAATATAATTTTATAATTTAGGTAGGACACTAGTAGTGTGTTAGTTATTTAGAAGTAGTTTTTATTAGAAAGGTACTTATACTAATATATAATTTATTATTTTTTATATAATAAGTATACTTAGAGGAATTTCCTAGCTAAAGTTAGTAATAAGAAAGTAGTAAGTAAGTAGCTTAGTTATACTAGGAGAATAATAATACTTATTAGAAATAGGTTTTCTATTAATAATATATTATAGCTTACTACTATTATCTTTAGGTATAATCTACTAGATAGTAGCCTACTAACTATAGTGTAGATATAGGATCTTAATATTACTATTTAGTAAGTTAGCTACTATAATACTATAAGTAAGAGGTAAAACTTATATAGTAATCTTAGAAGCTTAGGATACCTATTTATAAGGAGATTTTTCTAGGGTAGGAGCTAAGGGACTAGGAGTTACTAGGTAGATAGTAGATATAGTAAACTAGCTATAAGTTAGTAGTAAGTAAGTAAGGAAGTAGGGTAATAAGAGACTAATAATAAAGGAGCTTAGAAGTAAGAGCTAGGAATAATATAATCCTAGGTAAGGTTAGTAACTACTAAGTAATAGTAGTAGGAGCGCTACTATAGGGCTAGTAGGGCTAACTTATAATTTATATAGAGTAATTAAGAAGAATAAAGAAGAAAGAAAGAGATAAAAAGAGGGAAATCTAGGCTTTTTTATATTAACTATAGCCCCTTAAGTAATCTATATATATAGTAAAAGTAAGCTATAGGTTAAAGAGTTAGTATTATAGCTACTAATAGTAAAAATTATAGCTAGTTACACACACCTAGTGAGTTTATAGTAACTTCACTAGAACTTATAGTTAAACTCACTTAGATATATAGTGTCCTATACCCTATCTATTTAACCTAATTAGAAAATTTAATATAGGGTATTTACTTCTATAGAAGCTATAATAAAGATAATATAAGTATTTATAAAGTAACTCTATAGCTATAATTATATAGTAAGCAAGAGCTTATAAGTAAGGTAGGGAATAATCCGCGACCTATATTAATAGGGCTATTATATCTCCCTATATGTTATATTATAATATAAAAAGTTATTTAGATTTACATAGGAAATTAAGATAGCGAGTTTATACTAACTAGGTAGCTAGTTATAATTAAGGGTAATTATAAAGGAGAGGGGGAACTATATTAGGGTTATAGAGGTAATAGAGCAATAGAGGCTATAAAGGCAATAGTATTATATATAGTAGGGCCTAGTTATAGCTCGCAGCGCTCTAGCTATAAGGTTGCTATAAGCTAGTTACATGTATGCAGAGGGGGTATTTAGGCGAAGGTTGCACATATAGAATGTGGGAGGCTAGAGATTAAAACCTTTAAGCATATACACCTACCTTCTAGCTCTATAGCTACTACCTTGATTATACCATCACCCTGTTCATCATATTCGGCCCAGAAGCCTTGATAACTGGCCATTATCACACCTGGTGATACCAACACTTTTACTTTACTTTATTAAAGGTATAGTTTAGGTTATTTATCTATATTTTATACTTCTATAGGTTTATAGGGTATTAGAGATTAGTAATATTCCTAACTTTAATCTCTTAGTAACTATTACTAGAGAAAAAACTAGATCTTTACTACCTTTTTATCTTCTCTTTCCCTTTACTTAGCTATAGAAGGTTAACAAGCTCTTATTCTTATTTCTATAGTTCTTTAAGTTTCTTAAGCTAAGTAATTTACTTATTTATTACTATAATATTAGCTATAATATTAGAGGGTCTAGGTTTAGTCCTAGTGTAATGGACTCGAGCTCGAGGCTCGGGTCCTTCTCGGGTCCGGGAGGGCTCTGGAAAGGGCGCGGAGAGTGTATAAGGCAGCGTGCGGAGGTTATGCAAACCTAGGGCTTACTACGCGCACTATATATATAGACTATATATAGGAGGATATATAGCTATATACTATATAATCTCTTACTTAGCTCTTTCTTTCCTCTTTAAGAATAGTAATTATACTTTAGATACTTATTTATAGTTACCCTAAGGCTAGTCTATAATATTTACTATTCTTTACTTTCTTTATATTTTTCTCTTTTTTAGCTATATTCTAATAATAGTATAACCTTTATTAAGTAGGATAGAAATAGGTAAGCTAGCTATATTATAGGCGCTTATTAGGGAGTAGTTAGTATAGATCTAAGTGCTTTATAAGAATTAATACTAGGTAAGGCAAAAGCTATTACCTATAGGGGCACTATTTAATAGTAATAGGACACTCTTTATAGCCTAAAAGAGTCTTATAGGCTATAAGCTAGTTATAGATTAGGGATTTATTAGGGGTACTAAGGACTAATAGTGCTTTATTTACTAGAACCTTTTAGTAAAGGTTTAGGCCTAGGTTATACCTTACTTTAAGAAGGGAAACTTAGTAAACTTTAATATAAGGCGCTTCCTTAATTACTTAGGGGAAATATTTAATAACCCCTATTAATAGGAATTAGCTATTACTAAGCTTAACTAGTTATAATAATAATAATATAAGTAGTTTAGTAACCTCTATATATAGTTTAAATAGAAACTTATACTTATAGGTAGGCTAGGTTAGGTAGATAAGGTAAAGCTTTTAAAGCTATATACTACCCTTAATAAGTAAATAAGGGACTATAGCATAGGATATAATATTCCCTAAGCTAACTACTCTATAGTATTAGCTTAGTTTAGGAATATTATATTAGATATTAAGTTCTATTATTTAGAGAAGAAGCACTACTTATATTACTAGGTATAACTAGCTCCCTAGGTAGACTAGTCTTTAGGGTAAGATAAGGATATACTAATAATAGATATCTAGTTAGTAGGTATAGTAGGGGCCTAGAAGGGCTTTAGGAAGGCTATAGGTTACTAGTAATAGGGGGTAAAAAGGGCTAAATAGGTTTCCTAGGAGGTACTTAATATATAATATAAGGAGGGTAAGTATATATAATATAGCTGTAATAAGTATTAAGTTATAAAGTGTTCCTTATATTACACTATTTATCTAAAGGAGATACTAGTAGTTAATACTTATAAGGTAGAAGATATTAACTCTAAGGATTTAAGTAATAAGTTAGAAAAAGAGAATCCCTTTTATTAAGTTATTTAAATAAGGAGAAGGAATAGGAGCTTAGAGAGGCTTTATAGTATATAGTTAAGGTTAAGGATAACTTTAAATATATCTAGAGTAATATAGATATATTACCCTTCTTAGTCCCTATATTAATAAATAAGATAACTATTGGAACAAGCATGATATCAATCGCGCTTGGCAGCCGCAATTCCCTTCGGCTGAAGGTCGGCCCGACCGGAAGAAGGTCGGCCGCCGCGCGCGTGCCTCCCTTCCTGCCCACAAGCAGGACTGCAATAGGGCAGGGCCCGGGTCACGTGACCTATCCACATCACGTGACCCACATAAGCTGCAGATGCTTTTTCCCTCTTATGAGAGCCCTCTCTTTCCTAGCTTCCTTTTATAGAACACACATAGCTTATAATAGATTATTTAATTAATACTATCATAAGCGTGCCTAATTAATAACTAGCCATTATTACACCTGGTGATTCCAACACTAATCAGTGGTTAACTTTATAACCACTTTTGTTTATAAATACCTACTATCTTTTAAAGACACTATAGATTAGCTAGGTTCTATCTAGAAAAGACCTTCATAGAAGCAGCGTAATTTAGCTAGCCTATTAAGGTAATAAGAGCAGCGTTATTATTTAAGATCCCTAATTATACTAAGGAAGAAGCTAACTCTAGCTAGCCTATTAAGGTAATAAGAGTAGCTAGAAGAAGCTAAAGCCTAAACTAAGAAGAAGAGTTTAACTCTAGTAGCTAAGCTATCCTATTATTCTTTAACTTAGTGCGTTCTATTATATATAAAGCTAATTACTAGAGCTTATAATCCTTTATATCTCCTTCCCCTAATCCCTTTATTATTACTTTCCTTATTCTATCTTCTCTAATATTATAAGTTATAATAGTTAATAAGAAGGAATAACTATAAAACCTAATAAGTTATAATAGCTCTTAAGCGGATCCCTTAGAAGCCCTAGAATTTACTATCCCCTTCCTCTATATCCTATAGTAACTATACTAATATATTATAGAAGAAATACTTACTAGGGTGGATAAATTTAATATTAAGGATAATAATATACCTAAGATATAAGTAACCTATATCCTCTCTTAGGTTAAGGACTATATAATATAAAAGGCATATAGAAGATTGCTCTTTATAGAATTTACTTAAGATTTTAACCTATAAACCTATAGTAACTTTCTTAAGACCCTAGTTATAGTTCTAAGGCACTTATAGGACTACCTTATTAACTCTAGAATCTATATAATAATTAACTAGAATATAAATATAGTAATAAACCTCTAAGAAGTCCTTAACTAATAGGAATTTTACTTCTAGTTATAAGAAGAAGTAAAGGATACCTAGAAGAAGTATAATAACTTCTAAAAGAATATAATTAAGAATAGTGACTTCCTTAACAACCTCTATAATAATAATAATATCTAGGACTAATAGAGTATAAGAACTGCTTATTCCTCCTACTAACCTTTATAACCTCCGTAAAGAGCGATATTAGTAACCTTCCCCTAAGAATAGAACCCTTAGCCCCTTCCTTAAATACCTTAAGCCCTATAAGCCCTTCCTTATTATCCCTAAGAACCTACATTTACCTAGTAAAGAACCTCTGCTCCCTAATAATAATAAGCTATTCCTATTTACTAAAGAATAAAGCATAAACCTACTAATAATCCTCTATTTAAGCCTCTATGACTAATAGCGAAGCAGATCTTAAACCTTATTAAGATATATATATCTAAGTAGTAATATAGCGCTAATAACTATAATATACTTAAACTAAAGCTCTAAATCTTTAGGTAAAAGTATAAGCTTCTAGATATTAAACTAGAATAAGCTAGGTATATATTTAAGGTAATATTAAAAGGAAAAGCTTATTAGTACTACTTAGACTACCTCTCTAAACCTAGTAACCCTTAGGACCTTACTATCCTTATAAGGAGAATAAAGGAGAGGTTTAAGACTAAAGATATAAGGTAGAAGTATCTCCTTAAATAGTATAATACTTAACTCTAGAAGGCTATTAATAAAAACCTAGATAAATTAAAGATAGAATGCTTTAATAAGCTTATTAAGAGGCTATTAACCTTATAGTAAGCTATTCCTAATATAGGTTAATTAGAAAGAGCCCTTAGGAACTAGATTATAACCGCTTATAATAGGATTCCTAAGTGTAGAGGGTGCCTTACTAACCCTCTAGATAGCCTCTAATAATTCTATAAGTATGTATATATAATAATCTAGCTTATTATAGAGGAATCTAGTGGTTAATATTAATTCCCTACTAATACCTAGACTCCTAATGCCTTTTAGACTAATAAAAGGTATAATAGTAAAGGTAAAGAGTTATAATACCCTCTATAAAGGTAGAAAGGTAGAAGAGGCCCTCCCTATATAAAGAAATATTATATATATAGTAAAGAGAGATACTAGTTAATAAAGCATCCTAAGGAAGAGCGTAAGAAGGTATACTAGCAATATAAGAACTATTACCTAGTAGATACCTTATTATCCTTACTAGCTTTATATAATACCTTTCTTACCTAGTATAAAGGTACCCTAATAGAAGATCCCACTCCTTATCCCTCTAATATTAATAAGGTTACCTAGTATATAATAAGCCTTAGATTTAATACTAAGCTAGAGGGAGAGGAAGAAGAAATAGTGCCTATAAGCTTCTTTACCTATAGTGTAACCCTTAATAGTTAGAAAACGGTTAAAGTCCTTATAAATTAAGCTATAATATATAGACTAAGCAAGAAGAATCTATTTAATAATAGGAATACCGCTAGGCCTCCTTACCTATTCCTACTTAAAGACTATTACTTATCTAAGGCCTTCTAAGGTATTGTTAAAATTATGCTATTTATAGCACTATTTTATAGGCCCACTAGTTGCCTAGTTGCGTTGTTGCAACGTTGGTTACAAGGCGTTGCCTGCAGCGTTGTTGGCTGTGGCCAGCTTTGGCTGTGACCTGCGCTCCGCGCACAACCAACCCACAGGCTTGTATGACTAAGCCGACTAGGCTACCCTATAGGGAGGCTAAAATCGACTGTAACTAGGGAACTAGTAGTCGTATAAAAGGCTGACTTATACTGTTCAAATCCTTGATTTTTTCTGGATTTAATGATGTATTTTATTTATAGGGTTGCTTATTAGATTGCTTAGTTAGTGCACGTGGGTGGCTAGATTATATAGCCGTGAGTCGATTTTTTACTTTTCCTATACAAATGAATTTTGCGGAAAATAAAAAATAGCTCCTAAGACCTAGCTAGCGACCCCCTTCTATTAATACGGTCAGTAGGTCTATAAGGGGACTTAGAAAATCCTCTTATTGCTCATTAGATCGTTCGTCTAGCTAAAATCTACTATATTCAACTATCAAAGCTCTATATCTTGAAGAATCATTGTATTATAGTGAATCTAGAAGCCGCCGCATTAGAATCTACTAGGGAGGTCTTCCTATCCCTCTAGCTAGATTCCCCTTCTATTTTCAATAGGTTATGAGCCCGGAAGGCCTATAAGATTACTACATTACTGCGTTATTCTACTGCGATTAGTGCTTGATTTTGGGTACTAGTTACTCTCTACTAGACCTGTGGGCTCTTAGATTACGAAGGAAATCCGCTAGAATTTAAAGCTTTTCATCCACTAGCTCTACGCATCGCAACATTAGACCCTTGGTGTTGAATTTATTTACAGCCGCACCTGTAACCACCACATTGCAACCGTAACTATCTAGTTACAACCACAATATCTTTTAGTGATTCTATTCACTACCGCGACCGTTATATTTAATATTATCTACTCTGTAGATACGCTGCATTTCTTTTAAATCATCAAATATCTAGTATATCTATACTAGGCTTTTTGACCTATTGTAATACGTTGCACGCACTATACATTACGTTACGTTGCGTTGTGGCTGCTGTAATATCTATATCCTACGATTCCTATCCGCCTTTTTTAGTGTTGAAAAAATTTTCGCAGAGAATCTTCTCCGGTCCGTTTCTGCCCGCGTATACCGCAGACCTACTTTTAGACCTTGAGGGGCACCCTTTTAAACAGCCCTGCCACACAATTTGCGTACGCAGCCAGGTTGCACCACAACCAGCTTCTAGCGCGCGTTATTTGCAATAGGAAGAAATTTGGAGATCTTACATAGGAACTTTTAGAGATGGCACCACCGAGTTATAATAAGGGTAAGGGACCTGCTGCAGGCCCTTCTAGCCCTCCTAGGGACCCTGATAGGATAGATATAGAAGGTCTGGCTGTTTAAGCTAGTGCTTTTTAATAACAGATGTAAAGCTAAATTAAACAACAAGGCAAGACCTTAACTAATTTTATTAAGCATACTAAGTTAAATTGTCTAAAAAACGAGGCTAGCATTAAAGATCTATTAGATAAATTAACGCAAACCATGACTACTATGCAAGGTCTTTAGGATTCTACTAAGCTAAGGGAAGAAAATACTAAAGCTCCAGTAGAAGACCTACCTGCTACAACTACTTCTGCGAGTTTACCTTCTAGTAACTTACAAGCTGCCTTTAATACAGGGGCTATTAAGGAACTAAATAAGAAGGTTCACTCTATTCCTAAGGGGGCTAAGCTAAAAGGTCCTGAAAACTATAATCAGTGGAAGCAAGCCCTAAGCATTTAATTTAGAGCCCTAGGATTACCTGAATTTATAGATAATCCTAGCTTAGCAGGCTATCTAGCTAACTATAATTAAGCTATTCTCTTGATAATATTAAGAGATAGTTACTAACCTAGGCTATAGGTAGCTATATGTTAGTAAAAATTCCCCGAAGAAGCCTATAAAGTCCTTATTAGGCAGTATTCGCAGAGTGCTGAAATCCAGTGAGGTACGCTATACGCTAGCTACCACTCCCTAAATTTTTCAAATTATAAGGGATCTTTAGAGGCTTTTAATGCTGATTTTAATAACTTACTAGCTAGACTATAACTTTATAGTGTAGAGATCGCTCCTATTAATTAAGTAAACCATTATATTAACGCATTAAAGCAGACCTTTCCTAGTTAGGCTAAGAGACAAAGATTTACTATTAGAGCTGCTAGGGCACAAGGACTGCCTGTAAATACCTTAAATTTACAGTTCCTTATGGCGGATTTATTAGAAGAGCAGAGGGATAAAACCTCCCCTATAGCTAAAGCTCTTAGCTATAAGGCTTCTAATAATAAGGGAAATTCTAAGGATAAGGAAAAGAAGTCATCTTCTAATCCTAACACTAAGAAGGACTCTACTAACGCCACTAAAGAGCAGGATAAGAAGGATTTAAACCCTTCTAAAGCCTCTAGGAAGAAAAAGCAGAAGAAGAAGAGTGGCAACGGGGATAAAGATAAAGGAAAAGAAGCTGCTTTTGCGTTAGGCTATAGCCTAGCCACGGGATACGTTGAAGAACTAGATTCTAGCGAGTCTAGCAGCGAGGATAGTAGTGATTCCGAATCTGATTTGGATACCTCTAGTACCACCACTACTAGTGACACTACTAGCAAGCCTACTTTTAGCTACTCTAACGATGTGGTTAAAAACTCCCTTTTATACGATACAGGTTCTTCTTGTCATATTTGTAATAATAGGGCTTTCTTTAGGGACTTTAAGCCTCTTAAGAAAGGTTAAACCGGCCCTATAATTACAGCAGGAGGACCTATCTATCCTAAAGGAAGAGGCACCGCTATTTTTAACGTTCTGGTTAAGAAAAATCCACCAGAATATAGGCCTTTAGCTCTGCTAGATGCCCTATATTTCCCCGGTATAGATACTAACCTAGTTAGCGGTTTATCCCACTATCTTAAGGGAGGTTATCTAGCTAAAGATCAGCTTTTCCTAGCCGATAAAAGCCCCTGTGGGTTACTAGAACCTGCTAAACATGGCTTCTTTTTGTAGATTAAGGGGCAAGCTACTCCTAAGATCTGCAAGCATTCAACCCACCTCTCCTTTATGGGCTAACAGCAAAGAGCCTATAAGAACGAATTAGGGTTTTCCTACCCTATAGAGGTTTAAATTCCGCAGCCAGCATTTAATCCCGAGGAATATCAACGAATCGAAGAATTAGACTCCGAAGACGAAGATTCAGCCCTATATCCCACCGAAGCTCCTCCTAGTCAGGCATCTTCTATAGGGGGTTTAGAAGGTCCATACCCTAATGACTTAGGTGACGATAGTGGCCGTCTATTGCCCCCAGAGGCCTGTGATTCTCAAGAGGCCTGGCAACAGAGGGAGCTAGGGGATAATAGCCCTGATAGATCTTCTAAGCTAGATCCTAGTTACAAGAAGTTACTAGATTTAGCCCTTCTTTGGCACATTCGATTAGGCCACATCGGCCTCCCTTTACTTAAGAAATCTTCGAAATTAGCTAAAGGGATCCCTGATTTTTCCGCCATTAAAGATAAGGATTTTAACTATATAGCCTATATGCAATCAAAGGCTGTTAGAAGACCTACTAAAAGACCTATTCAGGACCCCCCTAGGGTTTTAGATATTCTAGAGGGAGATACGGTTAAAATCAAACCTATACCGCACAATAAGAAGGCCCTAGTCCTTATCCTTATTGATCGAAAATCCCGGTATAAGTGGTGCTTTTTATTAGCTAATAAAGAAGGTTAGACCCTTTATACTACTATTAAGGGCTTCTTTAAGGCCCTGAAAAACCGATATAACGCGTATCCTAGGCACCTTCACTTTGATGGAGGTACTGAGATCAACAACGAACTTCAGCACTAGTTATCTTCTAAAGGAATTTGCTTTAGCACCTCTTGCCCCTATATTTACGAATAGAATAGGCTAGTTAAGAGGGCTATTAGGGTTATCCTAGACCGGCTTAGGGCTACACTTCAGTGGTCTAAGCTGCCTTTATATCTATAGTCTTATATCCTTCCAGCCATAGTGGACTTAGTTAACATCACTGCTAATATAACTAAGCCCCTAACCCCTAAGTAGCTATTTCTAGCTAACTTAGAGCCTAAGACTATCTATAAGCCTGATTTTTCGAAAATTAGGGCTATAGGGTCTTGTTATGAGGTTCTAATACCTCCGGAGCAGAGATCAAAGCTTCAGAAGCTAGCCCCTAGGACTATCCCTGGCCGGCTGCTTGCTACTCTAGGTTCCAGCGTCTATCTTGTTTTTATACCCTCTAAAAGGTTAGTTATTAAGACTAGCTTTATTAAGATTATAGAGGATATAAGCTCTGTAGGGTCCCCTAAGCCTTTAGGGAGCTATCCTTCAGAGGGAGAAGCCGATATCTTACGAGATCTAGAGGTTCAGGATAGCTATCTAAAGCCTCTAGCGCCCATAGCGCCCGCAGCGCCCGCCGCGCCTATAACAACACCGCCCGGGACGACCGCTGCAACGCCTGTAACGCCTCCAGCGCTACCCCTAGAGAGCCCAAGCTCTAGCGCCCCTAATAAGGGTGCTATCGAAAAACCGTTTTTAGATTCAGATTCTTTAATCGACCCTGATTCTATGGATATTAATGATTTTAACTTATCTTCTTTCGTTAAGGAGATATGCTTTAAGGCATAATAAAAGGCTAAATCGTCATCTAATAACAACGATCTGGATACCCCTAAGACCTGGAAACAAGCATTAAAAAGCAAGGATAGCTAAAAATAGATTAATGCTACTTTTAGCGAATTTAAGTAGCTACTAGCTGCTAGAACTTTTAAATTTATAGGGATAGACTAAATTCCTAAGGGCCGAAAAGTTCTTAAAAATAGGCTTATTTATAAGCTTAAAAAGGATAAAGAAAATAATCCTATAAAACACAAGGCCTAACTTATTACAAAAGGCTTTATGCAGATAGAAGGTTAAGATTATATCAAAACCTATGCTGTAACTAGTATCCCCCCTAGTTAGCGGATATTACTAGCCCTAGCGGCTTGTAATGACTGGGAAGTTAAATAGGTTGATTTTATAGGGGCATTCTTAAATAGCTTATTAAAAGAAGCTATTTATATGTAGATCCCTGATGGATTTGTTGAATTTACCGAAGCTGCTTTGCCTGAAATAGCTAAATTACTTAAGAAATACGGCTATAATCCCTCTTAAAAGCAGGTTATTTTCCTTTAAAAAGCTTTATATAGATTAAAACAGAGCTCTAGAGAGTGGTAGTAGGCCCTAAAGGAACTTCTTTGAAAATTAGGCTTCCACCCCCTTATATCTAACCTAGCTGTCTTCTTCAACCTAACTACATCTACATATATAGCGACCTATGTGGATGACTGTCTTCTAATAGGACCGGATCTAGCTTATATTAACAAGCTAAAGAAGCTATTACACAAAGCTTACCCTATAGAAGATCGTGGGCCAGCTGAATTTTTCCTAGGCGTTTAAATCACTAGAAATCGAAAGAAAGGGACCCTAACTATCTACTAGTCCTAGTATATTTCTGAAGCCCTAGAGAGATTTAATATAAAAGATGCTAGGCCTGTTAAAATTCCTCTTTAACCCGGAATTATAAAGCAGGCAGCTAATTACCTAACTAAACCTCTTTCCTCCTCTGATCACAAGCTTTATTAGAGTATTATAGGGACTATTATATACTTAATGCTCCTTATAAGGCCTGATATTGCTTTTCTGGTTTAGTAGCTTTTAATAGCGTTAGCTAAGCCTTATATAGAGCACTTAAATGCTGCTAAACATCTACTTAGATACCTTCTAGGCTCTATAAGTTATTCTATAACTTATAGAAGGTCTAAACACGCTACTAAGGCTTCTGTAACCCTTATTAGCTTCTATGATAGCGACTTCGCGGGAGATAAGTCCTCTAAATCAACCTATGCTTATCTCTATAAGCTAGCTAAAGGACCTATTAGCTGGAAATTAAAGAAAGTAACTATAATAGCTTTATCTACATTAGAGGCTGAATTAGATGCCTTATATAAAGCTATTAGGGAGCTAGAGTGGCTTTACGGTCTCTTTAGAGAGATAAAGCTACCTATAGCACCTCCTATTCTGATTTTTAGTGATAACTAAGGCGCTATTATGACCGCTAATAACCCTGCTCTTCACAGCAGAACTAAGCATACCCTACTAAAATTTAACTATACTAGAGAAAAGGTATAGAAGGGTATAGCTAAGGTTATCTATATTAACACTAAAGAGATGCCTGCAGATGGCTTAACTAAGCCCCTGCCTAACGATAAATTTCAATAATTTATTTAACTATTAGGCCTTACAAATACAAAGGCCTAGCTTTAAAAATAACTAAAAAAGTCGAAAAATCGAAAATCAACAAAAACACTGGAATTCCGTTGAAAAGTTATTGATTTTAGTTGAAAAGTTATTGGATTTATTTGTAATGGACTCAAGCTCGAGGCTCGGGTCCTTCTCGGGTCCGGGAGGGCTCCGGAAAGGGCGCGGAGAGTGCATAAGGCAGCGTGCGGAGGTTATACGGACTTAGGGCTTACTGCGCGCGCTATATGTATAGACTACATATAGGAGGATATATAGCCGCACGCTATATAATCTCTTACTTAGCTCTTTCTTTCCTCTTTAAGAATAGTAATTACACTTTAGATACTTATTTATAGTTACCCTAAGGCTAGTCTATAATATTTACTATTCTTTACTTTCTTTATATCCTTCCCCTTTTAGCTATATTTTAATAATAGTATAACCTTTATTAAGTAGGATAGAAATAGGTAAGCTAGCTATATTATAGGCACTTATTAGGGAGTAGTTAGTGTAGATCTAAGTGCTTTATAAGAACTAACACTAAGTAAGGTAAAAGCTATTACCTATAGGGGCACTATTTAATAGTAATAGGATGCTCTTTATAGCCTAGAAGAGTCTTATAGGCTATAAGCTAGTTATAAACTAGGGGTTTATTAGGGGCACTAAGGACTAATAGTGCTTTATTTACTAGAACCTTTTAGTAAAGGTTTAGGCCTAGGTTATACCCTACTTTAAGAAAGGAAACTTAGTAAACTTTAATATAAGGTACTTCCTTAATTACTTAGGGGAAATATTTAATAACCCCTATTAATAGGAATTAGCTATTACTAAGCTTAACTAGTTATAATAATAATAATATAAGCGGTTTAGTAACTTCTATATATAGTTTAAATAGAAACTTACACTTATAGGTAGGCTAGGTTAGGTAGATAAGGTAAAGCTTTTAAAGCTATACACTACCCTTAATAAGTAGATAAGGGACTATAGTATAGGATATAATATTCCCTAGGCTAACTACTCTATAGCATTAGCTTAGTTTAGGAATATTATATTAGATATTAAGTCCTATTATTTAGAGGAAAAGCATTACTTATATTACTAGGTATAACTAGCTCCCTAGGTAGACTAGTCTTTAGGGTAAGATAAGGATATGCTAATAATAGATATCTAGTTAGTAGGTATAGTAGGGGCCTAGAAGGGCTCTAGGAAAGCTATAGGTTACTAGTAGTAGGGGGTAAAAAGGGCTAAATAGGTTTCCTAGGAGGTGCTTAATATATAATATAAGAAGGGTAAGTATATATAATATAGCTTTAATAAGCACTAAGTTATAAAGTATTCCTTATATTACACTATCTATCTAAAGGAGACACTAGTAATTAATACTTATTGTGATGGTCTAGGCTTTGCCTAGATCCTAGTAATATAGGTGTCAATTACACAAGCCACAGAGACTTGTACAATGCGTATTCTTTTGTTGCCTATGGCGCAGATGGATTGGGCACATCACCCACATGGTGGCGCAGACACCCGCGATTAGCCCTTAGCTAGACCATGACAATTGTACAAGTCACCTAAGGTCTTAGGTTCGAACCGGCTGCGTGCAGAGGCCATGACAGGGTTCTTCCTAGGCTTACAGGGAATAGATCGGTCCCTGGGGGATATGCGGTATTACTAGCTAGCGGTTAGTGGTGATGTCAACAGACGTTAGATTAGAAGAGAGAGAGGTCACATAGGGAAGGAGCCTATGTGATGGTCTAGGCTTTGCCTAGATCCTAGTAATATAGGTGTCAATTGCACAAGTCACAGAGACTTGTACAATGCGTATTCTTTTGTTGTCATCATATGGCGCAACGGGATCGGGCACATCACCCGCACGGTCGCGCAGGCACCCGCGATTAGCCCTTTGGGCTAGACCGTGACACTTATAAGGTAGAAGATATTAACTCTAAGGATTTAAGTAATAAGTTAGAAAAAGAGAATCCCCTTTATTAAGTTATTTAAATAGGAAGGAGGAATAGGAGCTTAGAGAGGCTTTATAGTATATAGTTAAGGTTAAGGATAACTTTAAATATATCTAGAGTAATATAGATATATTACCCTTCTTAGTCCCTATATTAATAAATAAGATAACCTTTTTAGATATATAAGTTAATATAGGATATAATTACTATACTACTATTAGTAAACGCCTAGTCTAGAAGCTATAACTAGAACACATCCCCCTACTAACTAAGAGGTTAGTTTATATAGTAGTTAGTGTAAAAAGAGGGGGAAGGGAGAATTATAAGGTAAGCTTATTAATTACATATATTATCTATTTTTAGATAGATATAGATAGATAGGAGACGCTAATTATAGCATATATAATCCTAGGATTAATAAGATAACTTATCCTAGGGACTCCGTGGATAGCGCGCTATAATATTAACTTAAATATATAACACTAATAACTAACTATAGGAGTGGCTAATAACCTATAGATTTAGGCTATAACTAATAGAGGGGTAGAGAAGCCTACTATATATATTATAGGATCTTTATTTATAGGAATAGTGTATTAGGTAAGGAAGTAAAAGGAGTATATATAGCTTTACGCTATAAGCTTATAGGAAATTATATCTATCCTATAGATTAATACTACACTAAAACCTATAGAGTAGAAGCTCTTAGTATCCTTACTAAAGGAGTTATAGGACTATAAGGACCTTTTCTAGGAGAGTAAGGCAAATGCCCTACTACTACACTAGGGCAAGTCTAATTACTATATTTACCTAAAGCGGGATATAGAGGGCAATAAACTAGACCTACTATAGGCTCTGCTATATAATATACTATATTAATATTTCCTAGAGATATATAAGTAGGTAATAGACTTAATAGATAAGGGCTAGATTAGGGTAAGCTTATTATTAGCAGTGGCACTAGTTCTACTAGTAAAGAAACCTAGGGGTAGTTAGAGGTTCTATATAGACTATTACACGCTAAATAAGATTATAGAATAGGTGTAAGGGCTTGGGCTTTGCCTAAGCATTCTCTAGAGTGCACACGTGTCGCGCATGCGTAGGGATAGATAGTCCTAAGTATCTGCTAAAGTGCACACGTGTTGTATATATATAGGGGCAAATCCTAAGGGCCCTAAGTCTAGAATATATATATACTATATATATAAAGGCATAGGGAAGAGGATAAGTATAAGGTAGTTAGGGGGTTATAAGAGCCCTAGTAAGGATAGGTTTCCTACCTTTCTCTTCTCTTTCCCTAAGTTTCTTAATACTATACTAATACCCTATTATAGTTACCTAGGGGCTAGTCTATAATAATTAAGAAACTTCCTTTAGTCTTATAATAGCTACTAAAAGATAATAAAATAGATTTTAATATACTAATAGACATACTAATAGGTATATAAAATACACTTTAACCTTAGGACTATCCTAACTAGGGGACTATTACCCTAGGATCTAATACTATAGCGCCCCTAGTAGCTTAGTAAGTATAATTTAAAATACTTTACTATATACTAAATAAGCAGATAGTAGAAATAGTATAACTCTAGGAGTAAGTTAATATAAATTATATAGGATCCTTAATAGATTATATAGGACCCTTAGCCTAACTAACTTAACTAAACCCTAGGGTCTAGTGCTAAGCCCTAACCCCTACTATATTTACTACCCTATAGGTAGCTATAGTAGCTAAATTAAAGTAAAAACTAATTCCTATAGGTAACCTATATAATAGTAATAAGGCTATATTTACTATATAAAGGCTTCTAATAAAGCATAAGCTACTAGTAGATAAGGACTTTATTAGCACTAATAAGGATAGGTAGATATTTATTTACTAGAACCTCTCCTCTAAGGTGTAGTCCTAAGTAGCTAACTTCTTTAAGTTAGGTAAAAATATTAACTTTAATCCCTTTAAGTTCCTAGAGTATCTTAAGACTATATTTACTAACCTATATAGATAGGAGATAGCCCTTATAGAGCTTAACTAAATAAAATAAGGACCTAGGGAGGTATTCTTTATATTCTTTATTTACTTTATAGATAAGCTCTTATTAGCTAGGGGGGATCTTTAGGTAGATAATATAAAGCTAGCAAAGCTTTAATATATGCTTAATAAGTACCTTTAAGAAATTAGTATAGGGCAGGGCATAAGCTATTATAATTAGCATATAGCGGTTATATAATATCATAAGATAGTAGTTAATATTAAGGCCCTTACCTTAGAGGATAAGTATTAGACCTAATATAGGGTTCTATACCCTAAACCCTTAAACCTAACTAACTATAAGGGTAACACTCTAATAATAGGAGTTTATATAGTAGGGACCTAGCTAGGGAAATAGGCTAAGAAGAAGGGTAAGGAAGTAAAGGCTGCCCTAAATATAGAATAGGTAAAATAGGTATTAGAGGTAGTACTAGCTAGACACTACTAAGAAAGATACTACCTTTAATATAGGTCTAAGGACCACTTTATTTAAGAATATACCCTTCTCCTACCTTAGCGCTAGTAGGTTAGTATTAATATATCTAGGGTAGATAAGGAAAGCATAGATAAGGAGGTAAATATCCCTCTTATAGAAAATAAGTAGCCCCTAAGTAGAGTCTTATATAGGGGCTAATAAGCTAGTTAACTTCTATATTATAGGATAATTTTAACTACTATATAGAAATAGAATAGGATATAGTAAAATATATAAACTAACTACTATTCCTTATTTCTATACTTTTTAATATATATTATTTTATTAATATCTAAATTAATTATAGTTATAATTACTATAGTGCTATAAGCAAATTAGCGGTAAGATAGCTTAGCCTAGAGCTTATATAGTTACTAAAATAGAGGTATGTTTATACTATAGTAGAAATAGAATAGAAAGGAAAGTAGGTTAAGGAAGACACCTCTTCTATAACCTATATAGTACGCACTAGAATTAACATAGATAGCTAGGAGTTATTTATATACCTATATGTTATCCCTAGCCTAACCTAGGATATAATATTTAGGATGCCTTAGTTAGAGCAGCATAGAGTAGTGATTTATGCGGTATAATAATAACTAGTTATTAGAGCTATAGAGGGCCTTTATATTTCTAAGTCCTCTACTTAGGTAATAGAGGTCCTAATATAGGGAATTATTAGATCCCTATACGCCGCTAAGGCTTATAGGGCACACTAGAATAAGGACACTACTATAAGGTTTATTACTATAAGCTTAAAGGAGATAATAATAGTACTATAGATTATAGTGCCTAAGATAGAGCTAGCTGCTCCTAATATATTAGCACTACCTAAGGAGTTAGCGGACTTTATAGACCTCTTTAATAAGTCTAAGGCTAATAGCTTACCCCCTTATAGAGGGTCTCTTAACCACTATATATATATACGTAAGAACCTAGATAGGTCTAAACTAGCACTCCTATAGGGACCCTTATATAATATACTATAGGATTAGCTTTTAGAGGTTTAGCGCTAGATTATAGATCTAATAGATAAGGAATAGATCTATACTAGCTCCTTAGTGGCTATAGCCCCTATCCTTCTTATTAAAAAGGCAAATAGTAGCTAGCATTTCTACATAGACTACTATGCTCTTAATAAGATAATAGTATAAGACTATTACCCTCTCCTACTAATTAAAGAGATACTATATTCCCTATCCTAAGTATATTAGTTTATAAAGGTAGATATCTACGTAGTGTTTTATAAACTATAGATAGCTAAAGGCTAAGAGCACCTTATAGTATTCTATATAAGGTTTAGTTTATTTAAATAGCTAGTCTACCCCTTTAGCTTAGCTAGTATACCTATAACCTTCTAGTATTATATTAATAAATCCTTAGGGAATACACTAGGAGACTTTATTATAGCCTACCTTAATAATATCCTGGTTTATTTAGGGGGGTTAAGGAAGGATTATATAAAGAAGGTCTAGTTAGTCCTTAGTTACTTAAGGGCTATGGGTTTATACCTTAACCTTAATAAGTCTATATTTACTATAAAAGAGGTCTAGTACCTAGGATATATTATTATAGTAGGCCACTTAATCCACCTAGATCCTATAAAGGTTATAGCTATAAGGGAATAGGTAGCACCTATAAAACTATATAGGGTTTATAGCTTCCTAGGATTTACAAATTTTTACTATAATTTTATTAGTAACTTCTTAGAGATAGTAGCTTTACTAATATAACTTACTAAGAGGAATATCCCTTTCTAATAGGGACCTAAGGAAAAGAGGGCCTTTAAGAGGTTAAAAGATACCTTTATTATATATCTAGTACTAGCATAATAGGACCTAGACTAGCTAATAGTAGTAGAAGCTAATTATTTAGGTAAAGCTATTAGTGGGTGCCTCTTATAATAAGGTCCTAATAGCATTCTATACCTAGTTACTTACTTTTCTACTAGCCTTATATCCTTATAGAAGAATTATATAATTTATAATAAGGAGTTACTTACTATTATCTCTTACCTTAAGGTATAGTTAGTAAAACTTTAAGGTATACCCTATCTATTTACTATCTATATAGACTATAAGAACCTAGAGTACTTTACTACTCCTTAGTTAATATTAGAGAGATAGGCTTAGTAGGTAAATATACTTATACTATTTAACTTTTACCTATAATATAGACCTAGTATATAAGCCTAATACCTAGATACCCTTTCCTAGAGGGAGTAGGACTAGACTAGATTACCTCTAAGGATAGGGTATATCCTATAACCTATTATAATTATATAACTCTTACTATTACCTAAGAAGTAAAGGGATAACACTAACCTAGTGCTATACTATATATAAGTATTACCACTACTAGTAGGGGAGGTTCTTTTTACTACTAAGTACCTTTAGTCCCTATAGGATTAGGCTATTATATTAGACCTAATATATAGTATCTAATTAAGGACTATCTAGGAAGAGGGTTAAAGGTTTCCCCTAGAGGCACTAATAAGAGAATAGGTTATAGATTATTCTATAAGTATATATAGAGTGCTTTAGTTTAGGGGCTATATATAGATTCTAGCTTAGGAGCTACTTATAATAACCCTTATATAATAATACTATAATTTTCTAGTAGCAGGGCACCTAGGTTATAATACTATATTTTAATTATTATAATAATAATTCTATTAGGATAGGATATTATAAGATATTACTTAGTTTATTTATAACTATTATTATTTTAGTAGTTATAAGAGTTAGTAATAGCACTAGGGTTTACTAAAGCCTTTACCTATCCCTAATTAGTTCTAGTCTTAGATCTTTATTAACTTTATAATAAACTTACTAGCAGTGTCCCTAGAGAGGCTATAGTATCTTATAGTTATTATAGATAGACTCTTAAAGTTTATATA
The DNA here is from genome assembly GCA_023658475.1 of Epichloe elymi. Lineage (NCBI taxonomy): Eukaryota > Fungi > Ascomycota > Sordariomycetes > Hypocreales > Clavicipitaceae > Epichloe > Epichloe elymi. The sequence goes on from CP098274.1 coordinate 2,981,372, forward strand.
GTTAGAAGCTATAACCTCTATTAGGGCTAAGGAGTGTATAGAGCGGTTTAAAATAGTCTAGTAGAGGTTTTAGGGTTTTCCCTAGTCTATTATTATAGATTAAGGGTTAGACTAGTTAGGAAAATTTTAGATAATATTATACTCCCTTATAGGGATAGACTAGTTACTCTCTATATCTTACTACCTATAGACTAATAGTAGTATAGAGCGGGCAAACTAAGAAGTTTAGGTAATATTATATATTATAGTTTCCTTTTTATAGTTTAATTAGCTAGAGCACTTAGCTACTTATTAGCTTATAATTAATAATAGGCCCTCTTCTATAATAGGAGTTAGTCTAAATAAGTTACTTTATAGCTATAATTTAGAACCTATTTAGATATAACTAGACTAGTTAGTATCTATAATAATACCTAAGGGACAAGCTATATAGTTCCTTAAGTACCTATAAGAGGGTACTTAACTAGCGTAGGCTATAATAGCCTATACTTAATAAAGATAGTAGGACTGTCAGGGTCACAGAGGCAATAGAGCGACAGAGGCTATGAAGGCGATGGCATCATGTACAGTAGGGCCTAGTCGTGGCTCGCAGCGCCCTAGCTGCGAGGTCGCCGTGAGCTAGTCACGTGCACGCAGAGGGGGTATTTAGGCGAAGGTCGCACACATAGAATATGGGAGGCTAGAGATTGAAACCTTTAAGCACACACACCTACCTTCTAGTCACATAGCTGCTACCTTGATCATACCATCACCCTGTTCATCATATTCGGCCCAGAAGCCTTGACAAGGACACTACATTAGCTTCCTAATAGCTAGCGGAATAGTTCTAGGTAGGGGATAAAGTGTGGCTTTTACTAAAGAATATTAAGATAAACCGCCCCTTATAGAAACTTAATTAGGTTATAGCAAAATATATAGTCTTAGAAGTGCTAACGCTACTAATAGTATAGTTAGATATCCCTAGGGGTATTTATCTAGTCTTCTATATAGACCTTATTAAATAAGCTATAGAGAACCCTCTTCCTAGCTAGAGGCTTTAGGACTCTTACCTAGGGCTAGAATAGGTTCTAATAAAGGATAATAATAAACTTATTAAGGAGTACTAGGTAGAATAGATTCTAGTAGTATAGAATGCCCTAGGTTAGGGGAGGAGATATAATATACTAGTAAAATAGGTAGGATATATTTAGCTAATATAGGAGCTATTAGAAAGTATAGTATAGATATAAGCCCTTAATAAGTTTAAGGTAAGGTAGGGAGATATATAATATAATAATAAACTAAATTAATTATAAACTACTTATACTTCTATAGAGACTTCTAATAATATATAAGGTATACCTAGTTTATATCCTATTAACTTATAATAACCACTAGGGTAAACTTAATACTCTCTACCTATTATAATAGATATATTACTTAAGCCCCTAACTAAATTATTATTATAGTTAAGGGGGATAGTAGCTAGTATTACTATAGGTATAATAGGGGTATAGGTAGTGTTATAATAGGGGGGATAGATATTTCTATAGTTCTAGATAGTATAGGTAGAATAATAATTAGTAAGTATAAAGGTTAACCTATCTCTAGGTTAGCCTCTAGTAGGGGATAAGTAAAGAATAGGGTCTAGCACTAGGGGGTGCCTACTAGTTAGGGTATATTAGATATAATAGTTAATAAGCCCTAGGTTAGGGCTAAGTTAGGAGCGTTTATAGTAATAATAAGAAGGTAAGTTATCTTTATACTTAATATATTATTAACCACTATAGTAATAAGGAGAGAGAGCTTTAAGGAGAAGAGTAGATTAATTATAGTATTCCTAATATATAGTATTTAGACTGCCTATAATCTACTAGTTTTACTAGAGTAGAATACCTATAACTTACTATATAGACCCTACTATACTATAGCTACTTATAAGGCTACTATAGCTAAAAGGAATAATCTTAAGTTTATTTAGGGCTATAGTAAGGGAGGTAAAAGAGAGGGGTGCCCTAAGGGTAGAATAAATAGGAGCTAGGTTAAACTAGGCCTAGTCTAGAAGGGCTTTCTATTAACTTATAAGGGCATAGAAGCCCTAGGATAGCACTAGTATCTATTTCTTAGTTTCTACTATCTTTAGGATACTAGGCTAGATAATATAGTTACCTACCTTAATTATAGCCTTAAGATCCTTTAAGTAATATTAAAGTTAAGGGTTTATAGATAAATACCTTATTATCTAAATATAGGTTATATAGTTTTACTAATATAGGAGATAGGAGGTACTACTAGGGGGGGGACTATAGTTTAGGATACCTATAGTAAGGGATTTCTTAATATATAGCCTATAAGGCTACTATACTACTTATAGAGTAGTATACTCCTTATTATCTAAGTTTCCTTCTATAAGGAATTTACTAATAGACTAATTTATAGGTATAGAGGGAATAGCTAGGATATAAGGAGGATAGTAACTAGAGTTACTATAATAATTACTTCTATAGTTAGCTATATTTAATAAGGGTATAATATAAGGATAATAGGTAAATAAAGTGTTATTTAGAGGGATATAATAGGAAGGTATAATAGGGTTTATAATATCTTAGAGAATTTTTTATATAGGGAAAAGTAAAAGTTATAATAAAATAAATAGTAGAAGGAAAGTAAGGGTAGGGCTAGGGTTAATATAATAATAATATAGGGCCTAATAACTATATTACACGCCTAGCCTATGCCTAGGACTAAAATAAAATAATAGGATAAAAGGTTTAAGATAGGGCTAGGGTTAATATAATAATAACATAGGTCTTAGTGACCGCATCACGTGCCTAGTCTAGTCCTAGGATTAAAATAATAGGCTTATATAATATATTAAGGAGGAGGAGTAAGGGTATATATAAGGGCTTAGGCTTTACCTAAGCATTCTCTAGAGTATATATATATCACGTATATGTAGGGATAGATAGTCCTAAGTATCTACTAAAGTGCATATATGTCGCATATATACAGGGGCAAATCCTAAGGGCCCTAAGTCTAGAATATATATATGCTATATATATAAAGGCATAGGGAAGAGGATAAGTGTAAGGTAGTTAGGGGGTTATAAGAGCCCTAGTAAGGATAGGTTTCCTACCTTCCTTTTCTCTTTCCCTAAGTTTCTTAATACTATACCGACGCCCTATCGCAGTCGCCTAGGGGCCAGTCCATAACAATAGGACTATTATCCCTTACCTTTAGTAAAAGAGATACTACACTCCTTAGCTAAGGTAAAATAGTTTATAAAGCTAGATATATAAGCAGTATTCTATTATATTTGTATTACTAAGGGCTAGGAACACTAGACTACTTTCTGGACGTAATTTAGATTATTTAAATAGTTAGTATACCCCTTTAGTTTAGCGGGCATGCCTATAACCTTTTAGAGGTATATTAATAGTACGCTTAGTAGTATCCTTAGGGACTATATTACTACTTATCTTAATAATATCTTAATCTATATAGGGGGGTTATAGAAAAACTATATATAGAAGGTCCACGGGGTATTAGCTAGACTATAGCAGGCTAGGTTAAACCTAGATATTAAGAAGTGTGTTTTTATAATAAAGGAGGTTAAGTACCTTAGGTTTATTATCCACATAGGGAAATAGATTCGCCTAGATAACAAGAAGATTACTATAATTAGGGATTAGGAGGCCCTAATATAGGTCTAAGGAGTATATAGGTTCCTAGGGTTTACTAACTTTTATTATAACTTTATACTATAGTTTTTAGAAGTTATAGGTCCCCTAATTAACCTAATAAAGAATGGTATAGTATTTCGCTAGATAGAGGTGTGTAAGAAGGCTTTTAAAACACTAAAGCTAGCTTTTATATTATACCCTATTCTTATATAATAGGACCCTAATAAGGATATAGTAGTAGAGGTAGACTGCTTAGGAATAGTATTAGGAGGCTGCCTTTCCTAGATAAATAATAAAGGGGTCTTATATCTAGTGGCGTACTACTTAGCTTACTTATAGCTAGCTTAATAGAATTATATAATATATAATAAGGAGCTTCTAGTAATTATCTTATACCTTAGGGTATAGTTAGTAAAGCTATAAAGTATTAATAGGCTATTTATAATACTTATAGATTATAAGAACTTAGAGTACTTTATAGCCCTAAGAGAGATATTAGAATAGTAAGTATAATAGGCAGAGACTCTAGCGCTCTTTAACTTCTACTTATATTATAGACTAGGGACTTAGGCAAGTAGACTAGATATATTATTAAGATACTATTAGGAGGAGGTATAATCCGCTAAGCTAAAGGCACCTATTATATAGTTAATAATAATGCCTATATAGTTTAGCTTTAGTTAGGGATAACTATATATAAATATTAGACCTATAGTAGCCCTAGAAAGCACTACTTTAGAGGATAGTTTAGCTTTAGCTCTAGATATTCTAGCTAGAGACTCCTTATTTATAGATAGGTACCTTTAGTCCCTATAGGATTAGGCTATAGCCTATAATAAGACTTATAGGTTATAGCTTAAGGTAGTAAAGGCTAGGGCTTAGAAGTTTCCTAATATAGTAGGCATAAGGGAGTAGATTATAGACTATTAGATTAGTGTAAAAGGAGCACTTTAATTCTAGGGCTAGACTTAGGTACTAAAGTAGGAACCCTTAACTATAACCTTAATCTAATAGATATATAACTTACCCTTACTAGGTTACCTAGGGCGGAATACTACCTTTAAAGCGCTCTAGAGAGACTTCTATTAGGATAGTATATTATAAGATATAGTATAGTTTATATAAAACTATTACTACTATAGGGGGCGGAAGAGCTAGTAGCTATAATAGGGCTTACTAAAGCTAATTCCTCCGCTAGATAGATATTAGTTATAGATCTCTATTAACTTTATAATAGAGCTCCCTACTTAAGATTAGGCTAACCTATAGTTCCTTATAGTAATCACAGATAGACTCTCTAAGTTTATATAGCTTAAGGCTATAATATTAATAAAGGCTAAGATATATATAGAGTGGTTTAAACACTATTAGTAGCGGTTCTATAGGTTCCCTACCTAGATTATTATAGATTATAGTTTAGATTAGTTAAGTAGTTTTTAGATAGCACTCTATAAGAAGGTAGGTATAAAGTAACTACTATTAACCTTATATTACCTATAGATAGATAGAGGTATAAAGAGAGCTAACTAGGAGGTTTAGGTAGTGTTATAGGTAATGTTATTGTTGGAACAAGCATGATATCAATCGCGCTTGGCAGCCGCAATTCCCTCCGGCTGAAGGTCGGCTGCTGCGCGTGTGTGCGTGCGTGTGCGCGTGCCTCCCTTCCTGCCCACGGGCAGGCCTGCGATAGGGCAGGGCCCGGGTCACGTGACCCACCCACATCACGTGACCCACATAGCTGCAGCTGCCTTTTTCCCTCTCACAGGGGCCCTCTCTTTTCTAGCTTCCTTTAATAGAACATATAGCTTATAATAGATTATTTAATTAATACTATTACAAGCGCGCCTAATTAATAACTAGCTATTATTACACCTAGTGATTCCAACACTAATTAGTGGTTAACTTTATAACCACTTTTATTTACAAATACCTATTATCTTTTAAAGACATTATAGATTAGCTAGGTTCTATCTAGAAAAGACCTTTATAGAAGCAGCGTGATTTAGCTAGCCTATTAAGGTAATAAGAGCAGCTTTATTATTTAAGATCCCTAATTATGCTAAGGAAGAAGCTAACTCTAGCTAGCCTATTAAGGCAATAAGAGTAGCTAGAAGAAGCTAAAGCCTAAACTAAGAAGAAGAGTTTAACTCTAGTAGCTAAGCTATCCTATTATTCTTTAACTTAGTGCGTTCTATTACGTATAAAGCTAATTACTAGAGCTTATAATCCTTTATATCTTTTTTTCCCTAATCCCTTTATTATCACTTCCCTTATTCTATCTTCTCTAATACTATAACTTATAATAGTTAATAAGAAGGAATAACTATAAAACCTAATAAGTTATAATAGCTCTTAAGCGGATCCCTTAGAAGCCCTAGAATTTACTATCCCCTTCCTTTATATCCTATAGTAACTACACTAGTATATTATAGAAGAAACACTTACTAGGGTAGATAAATTTAATATTAAGGATAATAATATACCTAAGATATAAGTAGTATATATCCTCTCTTAGGTTAAGGACTATATAATATAAAAGGTATATAGAAGATTGCTCTTTATAGAATTTACTTAAGATTTTAACCTATAAACCTATAGTAACTTTCTTAAGACCCTAGTTATAGTCCTAAGGTACTTATAGGACTACCTTATTAACTCTAGAATCTATATAATAATTAACTAGAACATAAATATAGTAATAAACCTCTAAGAAGTCCTTAACTAATAGGAATTCTACTTCTAGTTATAAGAAGAAGTAAAGGATACCTAGAAGAAGTATAATAACTTCTAAAAGAATATAATTAAGAATAGTAACTTCCTTAATAACCTCTATAAGGATAATAACCTCTAGGACTAATAGAGCATAAGGACTACTTATTCCTCCCACTAACCTTTATAACCTCTATAAGGAGTAATATTAGTAACCCTTCCCTAAGAATAGAACCCTTAGCCCCTTCCTTAATTACCTTAAGCCCTATAAGCCCTTCCTTATTATCCCTAAGAACCTATATTTACCTAGTAAAGAACCTCTACTCCCTAATAATAAGCCCTTCCTATTTACTAAAGAATAATACATAAACCTACTAATAATCCTCCCTTTAAGCCTCTATAACTAATAGTAAAGCAGATCTTAGACCTTATTAAGATATATATATCTAAGTAGTAATATAGCGCTAATAACTATAATATACTTAAACTAAAGCTCTAAATCTTTAGGTAAAAGTGTAAGCTTCTAGATATTAAACTAGAATAAGCTAGGTATATATTTAAAGTAATATTAAAAGGAAAAGCTTATTAGTACTACTTAGACTACCTCTCTAAACCTAGTAACCCTTAGGACCTTACTACTCTTATAAGGAGAATAAAGGAGAGGTTTAAGACTAAAGACATAAGGTAGAAGTATCTCCTTAAATAGCATAATACTTTACTCTAGAAGACTATTAATAAAAACCCTAATAAATCAAAGATAGAATACTTTAATAAGCTTATTAAGAGGCTATTAATATTATAGTAAGCCATTCCTAACGTAGGTTAATGTTATGGACTGGCCCCTAGGCGACTGCGATAGGGCGTCGGTATAGTATTAAGAAACTTAGGGAAAGAGAAGAGGAAGGTAGGAAACCTATCCTTACTAGGGCTCTTATAACCCCCTAACTACCTTACACTTATCCTCTTCCCTATGCCTTTATATATATAGTATATATGCATTCTAGACTTAGGGCCCTTAGGATTTGCCCCTGTATATATACAACACGTGTGCACTTTAGTAAATACTTAGGACTATCTATCCCTATATATATGTAATATATGTGCACTCTAGAGAATACTTAGGTAAAGCCTAAGCCCTTATATATGCCCTTACTCCTCCTCCTTAACGCATTATATAAGCCTATTATTTTAATTCTAGGACTAGACTAGGTATATAATGCGGTTACTAAGACCTATATTATTATTATATTAACCCTAGCCCTATCTTAAACCTTCTATCCTATTATTTTATTTTAGTCCTAGGTATAGGCTAGGTGCGTAATATAGTTATTAGGCCCTGCATTATTATTATATTAACCCTAGCCCTGCCCCTACTTTCCTTCTACTATTTATTTTATTATAACTTTTACTTTCCCTTATATAGAAAATTCTCTAAGATATTATAAATCCTATTATACCTTCCTATTATATCCCTCTAAATAACACTTTATTTACCTATTATTCTTATATTATACCCTTATTAAATATAGCTAACTATAGAAGTAATTATTATAGTAACTCTAGTTACTATCCTCCTTATATCCTAGCTATTCCCTCTATACCTATAAATTAGTCTATTAGTAAATTCCTTATAGAAAGAAACTTAGATAATAAGGAGTATACTACTCTATAAATAGTATAGTAGCCTTATAGGCTATATATTAAGAAATCCCTTACTATAGGTATCCTAAACTATAGTCCCCCCCCTAGTAGTACCTCCTATCTCCTATATTAGTAAAACTATATAACCTATATTTAGATAATAAGGTATTTATCTATAGACCCTTAACTTTAATATTACTTAAAGGATCTTAAGGCTATAATTAAGGTAGGTAACTATATTATCTAGCCTAGTATCCTAAAGATAGTAGAAACTAAGAGATAAATACTAGTGCTATCCTAGGGCTTCTATACCCTTATAAGTTAATAGAAAGCCCTTCTAGACTAGGCCTAGTTTAACCTAGCTCCTATTTATTCTACCCTTAGGGCACCCCCCTCTTCTACCTTCCCTACTATAGCCTTAAATAAACTTAAGATTATTCTTTTTAGCTATAGTAGCCCTATAAGTAGCTATAGTATAGTAAGGTCTATATAGTAAGTTATAGGTATTCTACTCTAGTAGAACTAGTAGATTATAGGTAGTCTAAATACTATATATTAGGAATACTATAATTAATCCACTCTCCTCCTTAAAGCTCTCTCTCCCTATTACTATAGTGGTTAATAATATATTAAGTATAAAGATAACTTACCTTCTTATTATTACTATAAACACTCCTAACTTAGCCCTAACCTAGGGCTTATTAACTATTATATCTAATATACCCTAACTAGTAGGCGCCCCCTAGTGCTAGACCCTATTCTTTACTTATCCCCTACTAGAGGCTAACCTAAAGATAGGTTAACCTTTATACTTACTAATTATTATTCTACCTATACTATCTAGAACTATAGAAATATCTATCCCCCTTATTATAACACTACCTATACCCCTATTATACCTATAGTAATACTAGCTACTATCCCCCTTAACTATAATAATAATTTAGTTAGGGGCTTAAGTAATATATCTATTATAATAGGTAGAGAGTATTAAGTTTACCCTAGTGGTTATTATAAGTTAATAGGATATAGACTAGGTATACCTTATATATTATTAGAAGTCTCTATAGAAGTATAAGTAATTTATAATTAATTTAGTCTATTATTATATTATATATCTCCTTACCTTACCTTAAACTTATTAAGAGCTTATATCTATACTATACTTTCTAATAGCTCCTATATTAGCTAAATATATCCTACCTATTTTACTAGTATATTATATCTCCTCCCCTAACCTAGGGTATTCTATACTACTAGAATCTATTCTACCTAGTACTCCTTAATAAGTTTATTATTATCCTCTATTAGGACCTATTCTAGCCCTAGGTAAGAGTCCTAAAGCCTCTAGCTAGGAAGAGGGTCCTCTATAGCTTATTTAATAAGGTCTATATAGAAGACTAGATAAATACCCCTAGGGATATCTAACTATACTATTAGTAGTATTAGCACTTCTAAGACTATATATTTTGCTATAACCTAATTAAGTTTCTATAAGGGGCGGTTTATCTTAATATTCTTTAGTAAAAGCTATACTTTATCCCTTACCTAGAACTATTCCACTAGCTATTAGGAAGCTAATATAGCGTCCTACTATCTTTATTAAGTATAGGCTATTATAGCCTATGCTAGTTAAGTACCCTCTTATAGGTACTTAAGGAACTATATAGCTTATCCCTTAGGTATTATTATAGATACTAACTAGTCTAGTTATATCTAAATAGGTTCTAAATTATAGCTATAAAGTAACTTATTTAGACTAACTCCTATTATAGAAGAGAGCCTATTATTAATTATAAGCTAATAAGTAGCTAAGTGCTCTAGCTAATTAAACTATAAAAAGGAAACTATAATATATAATATTACCTAAACTTCTTAGTTTACTTACTCTATGCTACTATTAGTCTATAGGTAGTAAGATATAAAAAGTAACTAGTCTATCCCTATAAGGGAGTATAATATTATCTAAAATTTTCCTAACTAGTCTAACCCTTAATATATAATAATAAACTAGGGAAAACCCTAAAACCTCTACTAGACTGTTTTAAATCACTCTACACACTCCTTAGCCCTAATAGAGATTATAGCTTCTAACTATATAAACTTTAAGAGTCTATCTATAATAACTATAAGATACTATAGCCTCTCTAGGGACGCTACTAGTAAGTTTATTATAAAGTTAATAGAGATCTAAGACTAGAACTAATTAGGGATAGGCAAAGGCTTTAGTAAACCCTAACGCTATTACTAACTCTTATAACTACTAAAATAATAATAGTTATAAATAAACTAAGTAATATCTTATAATATTCTATCCTAATAGAATTATTATTATAATAATTAAAACATAGTGTTATAACCTAGGTACCCTACTACTAGAAAATTATAGTATTATTATATAAGGGTTATTATAAGTAGCTCCTAAGCTAGAATCTATATATAGCCCCTAAACTAAAGCACTCTATATATACTTATAGAATAATCTATAACCTATTCCCTTATTAGTGCCTCTAGGGGAAACCTTTAACCCCCTTCCTAGATAGTCCTTAATTAGATACTATATATTAGGTCTAATATAATAGCCTAATCCTATAGGGACTAAAGGTGCTTAGTAGTAAAAAAAACCTCCCCTACTAGTAGTAGTAATACTTATATATAGTATAGCGCTAGGTTAGTATTATCCCTCTACTCCTTAGGTAATAGTAAGAGTTATATAATTATAATAGGTTATAGGATATACCCTATCCTTAGAGATAATCTAGTCTAGTCCTACTCCCTCTAGGAAAGGGTATCTAGGTATTAGGCTTATATACTAGGTCTATATTATAGGTAAAAGTTAAATAGTATAAGTATATCTACCTACTAAGCCTATCTCTCTAATATTAACTAAGGAGTAGTAAAGTACTTTAGGTTCTTATAGTCTATATAGATAGTAAATAGATAAGGTATACCTTAAAGTTCTACTAACTATACCTTAAGGTAAGAGATAATAGTAAGTAACTTCTTATTATAGATTATATAATTCTTCTATAAGGATATAAGGCTAGTAGAAAAGTAAGTAACTAGGTATAGAATACTATTAGGACCTTATTATAAGAGGCACCTACTAATAGCTTTACCTAAATAATTAGCTTCCACTACTATTAGCTAGTCTAGGTCCTATTACGCTAGTACTAGATATATAATAAAGATATCTTTTAACCTCTTAAAGGCCCTCTTTTCCTTAGGTCCCTATTAAAAAGGGATATTCCTCTTAGTAAGTTATATTAGTAGAGCCACTATCTCTAAGAAGTTACTAATAAAATCGCGGTAAAAATTTATAAATCCTAGGAAGCTATAAACCCTATGTAGTTTTATAGGTACTACCTATTCCCTTATAGCTATAACCTTTATAGGATCTAGGTAGATTAAGTAGCCTACTATAATAATATATCCTAGGTACTAAACCTCTTTTATAGCGAATATAGACTTATTAAGGTTAAGGTATAGACCCATGGCCCTTAAGTAACTAAGGACTAACTAGACCTTCTTTATATAATCCTTCCTTAACCCCCCTAAATAAACCAGGATATTATTAAGGTAGGCTATAATAAAGTCTCCTAGTGTATCCCCTAAGGATTTATTAATATAATACTAGAAGGTTATAGGTATACTAGCTAAGCTAAAGGGGCAGACTAGCTATTTAAATAAACTAAACCTTATATAGAATACTATAAGGTGCTCTTAGCCCTTAGCTATCTATAGTTTATAAAACGCTATATAGATATTTACCTTTATAAACTAATATGCTTAGGATAGGGAATATAGTATCTCTTTAATTAGTAGGAGAGGGTAATAGTCTTATGCTATTATCTTATTAAGAGCGCAGTAGTCTATATAGAAACGCTAGCTACTATTTGCCTTTTTAATAAGAAGGATAGGGGCTATAGCTACTAAGGAGCTAGTATAGATCTATCCCTTATCTATTAGATCTATAATCTAGCGCTAAACCTCTAAAAGCTAATCCTATAGTATATTATATAAGGGTCCCTATAGGAGTGCTAGTTTAGACCTATCTAGGTTCTTATATATATATATATAGTAGTTAAGAGACCCTCTATAAGGGGATAAGCTATTAGCCTTAGACTTATTAAAGAGGTCTATAAAGTCCGCTAACTCCTTAGGCAGCACTAATATATTAGGAGCAGCTAGCTCTATCTTAGGCGCTATAATCTATAGTACTATTATTATCTCCTTTAAGCTTATAGTAATAAACCTTATAGTGGTGTCCTTATTCTAGTGTGCCCTATGAGCCTTAGCGGCGTATAGGGATCTAATAATTCCCTATATTAAGACCTCTATTACCTAAGTAGAGGACTTAGAAACGTAAAGGCCCTCTATAGCTCTAATAACTAGTTATTATTATGCTATATAAATTACCACTCTACACTACTCTAACTAAGGTATCCTAAATATTATATCCTAGGTTAGGCTAGGGATAATATATAGGTATATAAATAACTCCTAGCTATCTATATTAATTCTAGTGCACACTATATAGGTTATAGAAGAGGTATCTTCCTTAACCCACTTTCCTTTCTATTCTATTTCCACTATAGTATAAATATACCTCTATTTTAGTAACTATATAAGCTCTAGGCTAAGCTATCTTACCGCTAATTTGCTTATAGCACTATAGTAATTATAACTATAATTAATTTAGATATTAATAAAATAATATATATTAAAAAGTATAGAAATAAGGAATAGTAGTTAGTTTATATATTTTACTATATCCTATTCTATTTCTATATAGTAGTTTAAATTATCCTATAATATAGAAGTTAACTAGCCTATTAGCCCCTATATAAGACTCTACTTAGGGGCTACTTATTTTCTATAGGAGGGATATTTACCTCCTTATCTACGCTTTCCTTATCTACCCTAGATATATTAACGCTAACCTACTAGCACTAAGGTAGGAGAAGGGTGTATTCTTAAATAAAGTAGTCCTTACACCTATATTAGAGGTAGTATCTTTCTTAGCAGTATCTAGCTAGTACTACCTCTAATACCTATTTTACCTATTCTATATTTAGGGCAGCCTTTACTTCCTTATCCTTCTTCTTAGCCTATTTCCCTAGCTAGGTCCCTGCTACGTAAACTCCTATTATTAGAGTGTTACCCTTATAGTTAGTTAGGTTTAAGGGTTTAGGGTGTAGGACCCTATATTAGGTCTAATACTTATCCTCTAAGGTAAGGGCCTTAATATTAACCGCTATCTTATAATATTATATAACTACTATATACTAATTATAATAGCTTATGCCCTACCCTATACTAATTTCTTAAAGGCGCTTATTAAGTATATATTAAAGCTTTACTAGCTTTATATTATCTACCTAAAGATCCCCCCTAGCTAATAAGAGCTTATCTATAAAGTAAATAAAGAATATAGAGAACACCTCCCTAGGTCCTTATTCTATTTAGTTAAGCTCTATAAGGGCTATCTCCTATCTATATAGGTTAGTAAATATAGTCTTAAGATACTCTAGGAACTTAAAGGGATTAAAGTTAATATTTTTACCTAACTTAAAGAAGTTAGCTACTTAAGACTATACCTTAGAGGAGAGGTTCTAGTAAATAAATATCTACCTATCCTTATTAGTACTAATAAAGTCCTTATCTACTAGTAGCTTATGCTCTATTAGGAGCCTTTATATAGTAAATATAGCCTTATTACTATTATATAGGTTACCTATAGGGATTAGTTTTTACTTTAATTTAGCTACTATAGCTACCTATAGGGTAGTAAATATAGTAAGGGTTAGGGCTTAGCGCTAGACCCTAGGGTTTAGTTAAGTTAGTTAGGCTAAGGGTCCTATATAATCTATTAAGGATCCTATATAATTTATATTAACTTACTCCTAGAGTTATACTATTTCTACTATCTACTTATTTAGTATATAGTAAAGCGTTTTAAATTATACTTACTAAGCTACTAGGGGCGCTATAGCATTAGATCCTAGGGTAATAGTCCCCTAGTTAGGATAGTCCTAAGGTTAAAGTATGTTTTATACACCTATTAGTATATCTATTAGTATATTAAAATCTATTTTATTATTTTTTAGTAGCTATTATAAGACTAAAGGAAGTTTCTTAATTATTATAGACTAGCCCCTAGGTAACTATAATAGGGTATTAGTATAGTATTAAGAAACTTAGGGAAAGAGAAGAGGAAGGTAGGAAACCTATCCTTACTAAGGCTCTTATAACCCCCTAACTACCTTACACTTATTCTCTTCCCTATACCTTTATATATATAGTATATATATATTCTAGACTTAGGGCCCTTAGGATTTGCCCCTATATATATGTAACATATATGCACTTCGGCAGATGCTTAGGACTATCTATCCCTACGCATGCGCGACACGTGTGCACTCTGGAGAATGCTTAGGCAAAGCCCAAGCCCTTATAGTTAATTAGAAAAAGCCCTTAGAAACTAGATTATAACTACTTATAACAGGATCCCTAAGTATAGAGGGTGCCTCACTAACCCTCTAGATAGCCTCTAATAATTCTATAAGCATGTACGTATAATAATCTAGCTTATTATAGAGGAATCTAGCAATTAACATTAATTCCCTACTAATACCTAGACTCCTAATGCCTTCTAGACTAATAGAAGGTATAATAGTAAGGGCAAAGAGTTATAATACCCTTTATAAAGGTAGAAAGGTAGAAGAGGCCCTCTCTATATAAAGAAATATTATATATATAGTAAAGAGGGATACTAGTTAATAAAGCATCCTAAGGAAGAGTGTAAGAATATATACTAGCAATATAAGAACTATTACCTAGTAGATACCTTATTATCCTTACTAGCTTTATATAATACCTTTCTTACCTAGTATAAAGGTACCCTAATAGAAGATCCCACTCCTTATCCCTCTAAAGTTAATAAGGTTACCTAGTATATAATAAGCCTTAGATTTAATACTAAGCTAGAGGGAGAGGAAGAAGAAAGGGTACCTATAAGCTTCTTTACCTATAGTGTAACCCTTAATAGTTAGAAAATGGTTAAAGTCCTTATAGATTAAGCTATAATATATAGACTAAGCAAGAAGAATCTATTTAATAATAGGAATACCACTAGGCCTCCTTACCTATTCCTACTTAAAGACTATTACTTATCTAAGGCTTTCTAAGGTATTATACTAGATACTAGAGCGGCATAGTTCTCTATAGTAGGCTAATCTTAAGTTATAGTACTATAGAAGATAATACTAAAGATTTATCTTAATACTATAAGGGTAGGTAAAGCAGTTATTATATTTAGTAGAGGCTAGCTAATTGCGTTACTTAGAATAATTAATATGCCTATACCCTTTAGTAATATTACTTTTTATATAATACTAATAAATACTCCCTTCCTACTTTACCTTAATAATATAGGCTAATTAAGGATTAACTTTATTACTACTAAGAATATCCTCTAGTAAGGGAATATTAAGGTGCCCCTAGTATATAAATAGGGCTATATATAGATGCTACTAATATAAGATAAGAAGGTAGTAGCGTGGAATTATTTAACTAAGATTAAATTATAGTGTTTATATTACTATTTTAGTTATCCTTTAGTACGCTAACTCTATAATCTCCTAAGTAATATAGGGCATAAGATTACCTTTAAAGCTATTAAGGTAATATTAAAGGTATACTACTAGTGCTAGATAAATGCTAATAGCCCCTATTACTTTAAATTTACCCTTAAGGATAAGTATACCTTTAACTTTAAAGTAATGGTTAATATTATATACCTTAATAGCAACTGCCTAATGCTCTACGCGGTAGATATAGCTATAGCGTTCTACATAGCAAGATTCCTTCCTAATATCTTAGCTAAAATAACTTAGGAAGCCCTTAGAATATACTAGATTAATATATACTAAGGACCTCCTAATTAGATTATTACTAATACTAGTATAAACTTTTATGGCGAAGAATTTCGCTAATTCGCGGTATTAATATTAATCTCTATTAAAGAGGTCCTAATTAAGGCATATTATAGTATTAGAAAAGTTAAGAGATATTATAGACTGCTCTAAAGGGTCTATAATATTATCTAAAGAGAATACCTAATAACCCTAGAACCTATTACCCTATAGATAGCTATAAAAGCCCTTAATAATACTATAGGTCTAAATAGCCTTATTCTAACCCTCCTTATCTTTAGCGCCTACCCCTATATATTAAGTGACTCTCCTTTATTACTAGAGATCTTATAATATGTTATTACTATATAAAAGGCAATAAAGGAAGTTAAGCGCCTCTATATAATCTAGAAAGTTAGCAAAGCCCTTATAGTAAGGAATAGTCTAGATATAAGTAAGACCCTTAACCTCCTACTTAGATTACTAGTCTAAGTCTAGCGCAAAGGTAAAGGTTAGTAAGGCCTATATAACCTCCTCTCTATTAATAGAGAGACTGTTAAAATTATGCTATTTATAGCACTATTTTATAGGCCCACTAGTTGCCTAGTTGCGTTGTTGCAACGTTGGTTACAAGGCGTTGCCTGCAGCGTTGTTGGCTGTGACCTGCGTTCCTGCACACAACCAACCCACAGGCTTGTATGACTAAGCCGACTAGGCTACCCTATAGGGAAGCTAAAATCGACTGTAACTAGGGAACTAGTAGTCGTATAAAAGGCTGATGTATACTGTTCGAATCCTTGATTTTTTCCGGATTTTATGGTATATTTTATTTATAGGGTTGCTTATTAGATTGCTTAGTTGGTGCATGTGGGTGGCTAGATTGTATGGTCGTGAGTCGATTTTTTACTTTTCACATACAAATAAATTTTGCGGAAAATAAAAAATAGCTCCTAAGGCCCGGCTAGCGACCCCCTTCCGTCGATATGGTCGGTAGGTCTATGAGGGGACTCAGAAAATCCTCTCATTGCTCGTCAGATCGTTCGTCTAGCTAGAAATCTACTATATTCAACTATCAACGCTCTATATCTTGAAGAATTGTCGTATTATAGTGAATCTAGAAGCCGCCGCGTTGGAATCTACTAGGGAGGTCTTCCTATCCCTCTAGCTAGATTCACCTTCCATTTTCAATAGGTTATGAGCCCGGAAGGCCTATAAGATTACTATATTACTGCGTTATTCTACTGCGATTAGTGCTTGATTTTGGGTACTAGTTACTCTCTACTAGACCTGTGGGCTCTTAGATTACGAAGGAAATCCGCTAGAATTTGAAGCTTTTCATCCACTAGCTCTACGCATCGCAACATCAGACCCTTGGTGTTGAATTCAACTACAGCCGCACCTGCAACCACCATATTGCAACCGTAACTATCTAGTTACAACCACAACCTCTTTTTTAGTGATCTAATTCACTGCCGCGACCGTTATATATTGATATTATCTACTCTGTAGATACGCTGCATTCCTTAAATCATCGAACATCTAGTATATTAATACTAGGCTTTTTGACCTATTGCACTACGTTGCACGCACTATACACTACGTTACGTTGCGTTGTAGCTTCTGCAATACCTATTATCTACGATCCTATTTTTGGTGTTGAGAAAATTTTCGCAGAGAATCTTCTCCGGTCCGTTTCTGCCCGCGCATACCGCAGACCCACTTTTAGACCTCGAGGGGCACCCTTTCAAACAGCCCCGCCACATAATTTGCGTGCGCAGCCCGGTTGCACCACAACCAGCTTCTAGCGCGCGATATTTGCAACAGGAAGAAATTTGGAGATCTTACATAGGATATCTTTTGAGATCCTAGGGAATTTTAAGAGATGGCACCACCGAGTTATAATAAGGGTAAGGGACCTGCTGCAGGCCCTTCTAGCCCTCCTAGGGACCCTGATAGGATGGAAATAGAAGGTCCGGCTATTCAAGCCAGTGCTTTGCAACTGCAACAACAGATGCAGAGCCAAATTGAACAACAAGGCAAGACCTTAACTGATTTTATCAAGCATACTGAGTCAAATCGTCTAAAAAACAAGGCTAGCATTAAAGATCTATTAGATAAATTAACGCAAACCATGACTGCTATGCAAGGTCTTCAGGATTCTTCTACTAAGCTAAGGGAAGAAAATACCAAAGCTCCGGTAGAAGACCTGCCTGCTACAACTACTTCTGCGAGTTTACCTTCTAGTAACTTACAAGCTACCTTTAACATAGGGGCTATTAAGGAACTAAATAAGAAGGTTCACTCTATTCCTGAGGGAGCTAAGCTAAAAGGCCCTGAAAACTATGATTAGTGGAAGCAAGCCCTGAGCATCCAATTTAGAGCCCTAGGATTACCTGAATTTATAGATAATCCTAGCTTAGCAGGCCATCTAGCTAACTATAATCAAGCTATTCTTTTGATGATATTAAGAGATAGTTGCCAACCTAGACCACAGGCAGCTATATATTAGCAAAAATCCCCCGAAGAAGCCTATAAAGTCCTTATTAGGCAGTATTCGCAGAGTGCTGAAATCCAGCGAGGTACGCTATATGCTAGCTACCACTCCCTAAATTTTTCAAATTATAAGGGATCTTTAGAGGCTTTTAATGCTGATTTTAATAACCTACTAGCTAGACTACAACTTTGTAGTGTAGAGATCGCTCCTATTGATCAAGTAAACCATTATATCAACGCATTAAAGCAGACCTTTCCTAGTTGGGCTGAGAGACAAAGATTTACTATCAGAGCTGCTAGGGCACAAGGACTGCCTGTAAATACCCTAAATTTACAGTTCCTTATGGCGGATTTATTAGAAGAACAGAGGGATAAAACCTCTCCTGTGGCTAAAGCTCTTAGCTATAAGGCTTCTAATAATAAGGGAAATTCTAAGGACGAGGAAAAGAAGTCACCTTCTAATCCTAATACTAAGAAGGACTCTACAAACGCCACTAAAGAGCAGGATAAGAAGGATTTAAACCCTTCTAAAGCCTCTAGGAAGAAAAAGCAGAAGAAGAAGAGTGGCAACGGGGATAATAAAGGAAAAGAAGCTGCTTTTGCGTTAGGCTATAGCCTAGCCACGGGATACGTTGAAGAACTAGATTCTAGCGAGTCTAGCAGCGAGGATAGTAGTGATTCCGAATCTGATTTAGATACCTCTAGTACTACTACTACTAGTAACACTACTAGCAAGCCTACTTTTAGCTACTCTAATGATGTGGTTAAAAACTCCCTTCTATACGATACAGGTTCTTCTTGTCATATTTGTAATAATAGGGCTTTCTTTAGGGACTTTAAGCCTCTTAAGAAAGGTCAAACCAGCCCTATAATTACAGCAGGAGGACCTATTTATCCTAAAGGAAGAGGCACCGCTGTTTTTAACGTTCTGGTTAAGAAAAATCCACCAGAATATAGGCCTTTAGCTCTGCTAGATGCCCTATATTTCCCCGGTATAGATACTAACCTAGTTAGCGGTTTATCCCACTATCTTAAGGGAGGTTATCTAGCTAAAGATCAGCTTTTCCTAGCCGATAAAAGCCCCTGTGGGTTATTAGAACCTACTAAACACGGCTTCTTTTTACAGATTAAGGGGCAAGCTACTCCTAAGATCTGCAAGCATTCAACCCACCTCTCCTTTATGGGCTAACAATAACGAGCCTATAAGACCGAATTAGGGTTTTCCTACCCTATAGAGGTTTAAATTCCGCAGCCAGCATTTAATCCCGAGGAATATCAACGAATCGAAGAATTAGACTCTGAAGAAGACGAAGATTCAGCCCTATGTCCCACCGAAGCTCCTCCTAGTCAGGCATCTTCTATAGGGGGTTTAGAAGGTCCATACCCTAATGACTTGGGTGACGATAGTGGCCGTCTATTGCCCCCAGAGGCCTGTGATTCTCAAGAGGCCTGGCAACAGAGGGAGCTAGGGGATAATAGCTCTGAAAAGCTAGATTCTAGCTACAAGAAATTGCTAGATTTAGCCCTTCTTTGGCACATTCGATTAGGCCACATTGGCCTCCCTTTACTTAAGAAATCTTCGAAATTAGCTAAAGGGATCCCTGATTTTTCCGCCATCAAAGACAAGGATTTTAACTGCATAGCCTGTATGCAATCAAAGGCTATTAGAAGACCTACTAAAAGACCTATTCAGGACCCCCCTAGGGTTTTAGATATTCTAGAGGGAGATACGGTTAAAATCGAACCTATACCACATAATAAGAAGGCCCTAGTCCTTATACTTATTGATCGAAAATCCCGGTATAAGTGGTGTTTTTCATTAGCTAATAAAGAAGGTTAGACCCTTTATACTGCTATTAAGGGCTTCTTTAAGGCCCTGAAAAACCGATATAACGCGTATCCTAGGCACCTTCACTTCGACGGAGGCACTGAAATCAATAACGAACTTCAGTCTTGGTTATCTTCTAAGGGAATTTGCTTTAGCACCTCTTGCCCCTATATTCACGAACAGAATGGGCTAGTTAAGAGGGCTATTAGGGTTATCCTAGACCGGCTTAGAGCTACACTTCAGTGGTCTAAGCTGCCTTTATATCTATAGTCTTATATCCTTCCAGCCATAGTGGACTTAGTTAACATTACCGCCAATACAACTAAGCCCCTAACCCCTAAGCAGCTATTTCTAGCTAACTTAGAGCCTAAGACTATCTATAAGCCTGACTTTTCAAAAATTAGGGCTATAGGGTCTTATTGCGAGGTTCTAATACCTCCGGAGCAGAGATCAAAGCTTCAGAAGCTAGCCCCTAGGACTATCCCTGGCCGGCTGCTTGCTACTCTAGGTTCCAGCGTCTATCTTGTTTATATACCCTCTAAAAGGTCAGTCATTAAGACTAGCTTTATTAAGATTATAGAGGATATAGGCCCTATAGGGTCCCCTAAGCCTTTAGGGAGCTATCCTTCAGAGGGAGAAGCCGATATCTCACAAGATAATCTAGAGGTTCAGGATAGCTATCCAAAGCCTCTAGCGCCCCTAGCGCCCACAGCGCCCGCAGCGCCCGCCGCGCCTACAACAACGCCCGGGACGACCGCTGTAACGCCTCCAGCGCTACCCCTAGAGAGCCTAAGCTCTAGCGCCCCTAATAAGGGTGCTATCGAAAAACCGTTTTCAGATTCGGATTCTTTAATCGACCCTGATTCTATGGATATCGATGATTTCAACCTATCTTCTTTCGTTAAGGAGATATGCTTCAAGGCATAACAAAAGGCTAAATCGTCAGCTAATAACAATAACAATTCGGATACACCCAAGACCTGGAAACAAGCATTAAAAAGCAAGGATAGCCAAAAATAGGTTAATGCTACCTTTAGCGAATTTAAGCAGCTACTAGCTGCCGGAACTTTTAAATTTATAGGGATAGACCAAATTCCTAAGGGCCGAAAAGTTCTTAAAAATAGGCTTATTTATAAGCTTAAAAAGGATAAAGAAAATAATCCTATTAAACACAAGGCCCGACTCGTTACAAAAGGCTTTATGCAGATAGAAGGTCAAGATTATATCGAAACCTATGCTGTAACTAGCATCCCCCCTAGTTAGCGGATATTACTAGCCCTAGCGGCTTGTAATGACTGGGAAGTTAAACAGGTTAATTTTATAGGGGCATTCTTAAACAGCTTATTAAAAGAAGCTATTTATATGCAGATCCCTGATGGATTCGTTGAATTTGCCGAAGCTGCTTCGCCTGAAATAGCTAAATTACTTAAGAAATACGGCTATAATCCCTCTCAAAAGCAGGTTATTTTCCTTTAAAAAGCTTTATATGGATTAAAATAGAGCTCTAGAGAGTGGCAGTAGGCCCTAAAGGAACTTCTTCGAAAATTAGGCTTCCACCCCCTTATATCTAACCCGGCTGTCTTCTTTAACCTAACTATATCTACATATATAGCGACCTATGTGGATGACTGTCTTCTAATAGGACCGGATCTAGCTTATATTAACAAGCTAAAGAAGCTATTACACAAAGCTTACCCTATAGAAGATCGTGGGCCAGCCGAATTTTTCCTAGGCGTTCAAATCACTAGAAATCGAAAGAAAGGGACCCTAACTATCCACCAGTCCCAGTACATTTCTGAAGCCCTAGAGAGATTCAACATGAAAGATGCTAGGCCTGTTAAAATTCCTCTTCAACCCGGAATTATAAAGCAGGCAGCCAACCACCTAACTAAACCTCTTTCCTCCTCCGATCACAAGCTTTATCAGAGTATTATAGGG
The DNA here is from genome assembly GCA_023658475.1 of Epichloe elymi. NCBI lineage: Eukaryota > Fungi > Ascomycota > Sordariomycetes > Hypocreales > Clavicipitaceae > Epichloe > Epichloe elymi. The sequence continues at coordinate 3,003,559 of CP098274.1, forward strand.
ACTATTATGTACTTAATGCTCCTTACAAGGCCCGATATTGCTTTTCCAGTTCAGTGGCTTTCAACAGCGTTAGCTAAGCCTTATATAGAGCACTTAAATGCTGCCAAACATCTGCTTAGATACCTTCTAGGCTCTATGGGTTATTCTATAACTTATAGAAGGTCTAAAAACGCTATTAAGGCTTCTGCAACCCTTATTGGCTTCTGTGATAGTGACTTCGCGGGAGATAAGTCCTCTAAATCAACCTATGCTTATCTCTATAAGCTAGCTGAAGGACCTATTAGCTGGAAATCAAAGAAAGCAACTACAATAGCTTTATCGACATTAGAGGCCGAATCAGATGCTCTATGTGAAGCTATTAGGGAGCTAGAGTGGCTCTATGGCCTTTTTAAGGAAATTAAGCTACCTATAGCACCTCCTGTTCCGATTTTTAGCGATAACTAAGGCGCTATAATAACCGCTAATAACCCTGCTCTTCACAGCAGAACTAAGCATACCCTGCTAAAATTCAACTATACCAGAGAAAAGGTACAGAAGGGTATAGCTAAGGTTATCTACATTAACACTAAAGAGATGCCTGTAGATGGCTTAACTAAGCCCCTGCCTAACGATAAATTTCAACAATTTATTCAACTATTAGGCCTTACGAATACAAAGGCCTAGCTTTAAAAACAACTAAAAAGTCGAAAAATCGAAAATCAACAAAAACACTGGAATTCCGTTGAAAAGTTATTGATTTTAGTTGAAAAGTTATTGGATTTATTATTGAATTTATTGTTGACTTAGATATCTATTAAAGAGCTAAGTTTAGGTATTGAATTAGTTACCTCATACTTTTCTAGAGGGAGTGTTAAAATTATGCTATTTATAGCACTATTTTATAGGCCCACTAGTTGCCTAGTTGCGTTGTTGCAACGTTGGTTACAAGGCGTTGCCTGCAGCGTTGTTAGCTGTGACCTGCGTTCCTGCACACAACCAACCCACAGGCTTGTATGACTAAGCTGACTAGGCTACCCTATAGGGAAGCTAAAATTGACTGTAACTAGGGAACTAGTAGTCGTATAAAAGGCTGATGTATACTGTTCGAATCCTTGATTTTTTCCGGATTTTATGGTATATTTTATTTATAGGGTTGCTTATTAGATTGCTTAGTTGGTGCACGTGGGTGGCTAGATTGTATGGTCGTGAGTCGATTTTTTACTTTTCACATATAAATAAATTTTGCGGAAAATAAAAAATAGCTCCTAAGGCCCGGCTAGCGACCCCCTTCCGTCGATATGGTCGGTAGGTCTATGAGGGGACTCAGAAAATCCTCTCATTGCTCGTCAGATCGTTCGTCTAGCTAGAAATCTACTATATTCAACTATCAACGCTCTATATCTTGAAGAATTGTCGTATTATAGTGAATCTAGAAGCCGCCGCGTTGGAATCTACTAGGGAGGTCTTCCTATCCCTCTAGCTAGATTCCCCTTCCATTTTCAATAGAGACCTATACCCTTAACCTCCTATAAGGCCTAAAGGCCTTCTACTTAACTTCTATTAGGCCTTATTATAAGGACCCTAATGCAGAAGCCCTCCTACCTTAGGAGGGCAGAGAAGAGGGAGAGGCCTAAACTAGGCCACCTAGTAAGACCCTAGAGATCCCACTAAAGAGATACCTAGGTAGACCCTAAAAGAACCCTCTAGTAATTATTAATAAGACTAATATATTTATTTTAGCTAAGGAGGAAGCTAACCTTAACCTTATAATTTAATTGCGTAAGGAAGGCATTATTATAACCCCTGGCGTACTATTTAAGCTCTCTATAAAGACTAAGATTAATATACTAATTAATTAGGGTGTATTTAAATTCATTACCTATAATAAGAGAGAGCATAGTGGCGTGTGAATCTTTAATTCGCAAATTATTAATAAGGTAAAAGGTAAGATAGGCTAGCTATATAAGAAATTAAGGCTTATAGTATAAGGCTTTAGAGATAAGGTAAAGCAAGCAATCTTAATATAGGCTCTAATAATCTAATAAGCTAGTTAATACCTTATTCTTATAATAGCACCTTCCCTCTTAATAAAGGGATTTATCCTATGGATTTGTAATATTACCTAGGCCTATATCTAATTAACCACGCAATTAAACAGGGTAATCCTTGCGTAGCTTCTGACCTAAATCTATAACTAATACCCTAAGGGAATAATTATAATAGTAATTAAACCGCTCTATAGTATTATAGAGGTAGGAACACACTAGTAGGTTATATACTATAGGCACTATAGAGAGAAGCTCTAGATAGAGACTTCTATATATAATCTATGCCTATTAGTAACTATAGAAGATAGCCTAGAATTTACATATATAGGCATGCAGACTAATAATACTCTTAGGCTATTAGATAAGGAGTTCTCTAAGAAGGAAGAGAGAGAATTAACTATAGCGGCTTTTATAGCAAAGCTAAAGCAATTCCTCCTTAAGAATAATTCCCTAACCTTTAATAGGGGAATTATTAAATTAGTAGCTAGTATAGCTATTTTACTTTAATAAAAAGGCTAAAGCAGCAAGCTTAATTTAATCCCGCTTATAGATTTAAAGCAGAAGTATATTAAATAAAGGGCTTAAGGCACCTACATTACCTTAATCTGCTAACTAGAAGCCTACTATAATCTATCTATTACCGCTTAACACTAAGAACTAATAATTAAGAATGTCAAAGCCCTTAATCGCTGGATCTAATAGTAGATGGATCACCCTGATCAAGGCCTGACGTTTATTCTAATTAACCTTACTAAAGCAAAGCTATATATGTTTATAGATAGGTTATTTATAAATAATCAGGACCTCACCTTATAGCTTAGTTATATACTAATCCTTGCTAATAAAGACTATAAGGATAGTAAGTTTATAATTAAAGGTAATATTATACACTTTAGCTTAATAAAGAGCAAAAGAGTTACATAAAGTGTGCTTACCTCTAAGGTCTATAGTATAGTCACTAGCGTTAATATAGCACACATAATAGCCACTACCCTTTATATACTTATAAACTAATTAAATCTCCCTACTACACTAGTTATAGTGTATATAGATTTATACTCCCTCTATAAGTGCCTTATTAAGCTTAGTATAATAAAGGAGAAGCGCCTAATAATTAATATTATAGCCCTATAATAGTTATATAAATACTATAAGCTCTTCAAGATCTATTAGATTAATAGAGTAGATAATCTAGCTAATACCTTTATAAAGGCATTACTAAATAAGGCCCTAGAGTAGTTTATCTCTAGTAACTAGATAATAATCTAAATATGTGAGGCCCCTCACAACATGACCCACGCGCATGCGTGCACCGCAGCGCCAGAGCACCGCGGCGCCTAACACTAGAATAAAGGGCTAGGTCCACGTGATATTAGTAAGCCGCTAGCTATAAACCAGTGACTTATATATATATTACACTTAGACCTAGTAAGCTTTAGTTAATATATAAGTATACCTTATATCCTTTTACCTAGCTACCTTTATTCTTATAATTCTAAAGCTTCTACTACTAGCTACCTAAGAGTAATATAGGGCTAAGAACTACCTAATTAACCTAAGTAATATTAGATAATAACTAAAGTTAATTAAATAAGGGTAGTATTACTACTAAAGACACACTATATTCTATAGAAACTAGGACTAAACCTAGACCCTCTAATATTAGGGCTAATACTATAGTAATAAATAAGTAAATTACTTAGCTTAAGAAACTTAAAGAACTATAGGAATAAGAGTAAGAGCTTATTAACCTTCTATAGCTAAGTAGAGGGAAAGAGAAGATAAAAAAGCAGTAAAGATCTAGTTCCTCCTCTAGTAATAGCTACTAAGAGGTTAAAGTTAGAAATATTACTAACCTCTAATACCCTATAAACCTATAGAAGTATAAAATATAGATAAATAACCTAAACTATGCCTTTAATAGGGTAAAGTAGAAGTATTAGTATAATTACTAAAAAATCCTCTTTATACTTAACTATATATATAGTAATTATAGGGTAAGATAGGACTAATACCTTAATAAATAAATAGCTAATAACTAGAGTAACCTTAAAGATAACTAGAATATATTTAAGACCTAGACTCTTATACTACTCTAAGATACTACTAACTATAATGCCTAAATAGCTATATAGCTAGAGAATATAAAGTAATATAAGGGCTAGAGTCCTATTAAATTTAGTATCTACTTAGATTTGCTAGAGAAACACCTAGAAAGAGCTATTAAAAAGTTATAAGCTTTTATATTCTTTATAAAACTACTCCCTAATCTATAAGACTAGATTAACCTATATACCTTTATTATAAGAAAAGCATAAGAGAAGGTTATATAACTTGCTTAGTAACTCTAGGAGGCTATGCTAAAGAGCAAGTAAAAGTCTAAGTATTTAGAAGATAAGGGCTTAAATAAGGCTCCCTAATATTATAGATATAACTTTCTATAAGGTAGAAGGTCTAATAAAGACTAGAAGAATAAGGACTAGGAGAAGTCTCCTATTACCTATCTAAATAACTATAAACCTAGGTATAAAAGGTAGTGTTTTAACTATAATAGCATAGAGTATCTTATAAATAGATATAATAAGCTAAAGAAGGAGCAATAAGATCTAGAAAACTCCCTAAGGTAGAAGTAGATACCCTTACCTCTACCTTAAACACTAAGGTACTAATAAGGTATTAATTCTATATACTAGTTACTATTTATAGGTATATAGATATTAAAATAGCGGCGGATCTTAATAGTTATACTAAGATTAATATTATTAGCACTAAATTTATATAAGCCTATAAACTTAACTAAGTTAAGGCTATAGCACCTATTATTAAGGTAGTAGGGGCCCTTATAGTTCCCTAATATAGTATCTATAAGGTCCCTATTATAATTAAAGACTTAAAAGGAGAAGAAAAGGACCTTAAGTTACTATATATAGCTATTAATAAGGACCTAAGAACTAAGGGAAGCCCTATATTAATTAGGATATATATACTTACTAAAGAATATATCTACCTTTACTTATACTTATAAGAGTAGTGGTTTAAGAAAAGAAGAAAGGCTTTTTTACTTATAACTCCCTATAAATTTATAAAGATTATATATAATAAGACTATTATATACGCTATTAATAGGGTTATAGAAGATAAGTTTATTACCCTTAGAGATAAAGAAGAGGTAAAGGTATATAGAACTATTAAAGATATCCCCTAGGAACTATATAAGTTTAAAGATATATTTATATTAGATAAGGTAGGGAGCTTACCTTTAAGAAAGATAACTAATTATGTAATTAATCTAATACTAGGGACTATACCCCTATATAGACTAATTTACCCCCTTTCCTAAGGTAAATTAAAGGAACTTTATAAATATATTAATAAGAACCTATAGAAGGGCTAGATAAGACTATTAAAGAGCCCTATAGGTATACCTATCCTATTTATACTAAAGAAAGATAATACACTCTAATTATATATAGATTACTAGGGTCTTAATAGGGTAATATAGAAGAATCACTATACTCTCCCCCTAATTTTAGAGATCCTAGACTAGTGCTAAGGAGCCCGCTTCTTCTTAAAAATTAATATTAAGGATGCTTATTATAGAATCTAGATAAAAGGGGGTAATAAGTGGAAGACCGCGTTCTGCACACGCTATAGGCACTATAAATATCTTATAATACCTTTTAGGTTAATAAATACCCTAGCTATATTCTAGAACTATATCTATAAAGCGCTTTATAGGCTAGTTAATACTATTTATATAGTATATCTAGATAATATCCTTATCTTTTTAAAAACATAAGAGAAATATACTATATATATTAAAGAAGTCCTAGGGTGTATAAGAGAGGCGGAATTATATATAAAACCCTCTAAATATAAGTTTTACTAAGAGTTAGTGGAGTTCCTAGGGTTTATCCTCTTTATTAATAGGATCTTAATAGATACCCGCTAAGTTACTATTATTTAGGATTAGAAGGAGCCTATAAGCTTTAAGGATATATAATCCTTCCTAGGGTTCTATAACTTTTACTAATAGTTTATCTATAGATACTCTAGGATTATAGCACTACTACATGTGTTAATAAAGGGCAGTTAGAATAGTATCTAGACTAGGAGGTTTATATTTAAAGTAAGAGAATAGGTAGCGTTTTACTAGCTAAAAGATGCCTTTTAGCGGGCTCCTCTTCTCTATTATTATAACCTAAGTTAACTAGTGTGTATTAAGATAAATACCTTAATCTTTATAATAGTAGGGATCCTATTATAATAAGATAATAAGGGCTACTAGCACCCTATAGCCTTTTAGTTAAGGAAGTTTACTAATGCTAAATAAAACTATAGTATGCCTAACTAAGAGCTACTTACTATAGTTAAGTTATTTAAACACTAGTAATATTATATTAAAGGCATAGAGACCCTAGTAGAAGTCCTATTAGACTACTATAACCTATAGACCTTTATAAAGTAATAGAAGCTAAATAGAAGATAGGCTAGATAGTGTATATTCCTATACCTACTAAACTTTATAATTAAGTATAGACTAGGGAAAAGTAACCTTATAGATACGCTATTAAGAAGGTCTAATTATAAGAGTAAACCCCTAATAAATAAGGTACTTTTACTAGAACTTAAGAAAAAGTTAGTAGTTACTAAAGAAGTAGTAGAAGAAGAGATACTAATATATTAAAGAAGATATAGTAAGATGCCTTTAGGGGAGGAAAATACCCTAGTCTTTATAGAGAGGTATAGTAAGATACCTTTAGGGGAGGAAAATACCCTAGCCCCTATAGTAAAGGCTAGAGTAGCTATATTAAGAGGCTAGTTAGCCACTATAGATCTAGTAAAAGGTTAGCTAAATAAAGGTAATTTCTAGGAGAAGGTAGTATATATCTAGGATACTAGTATAGTATAAGAGATCTAGGGGGCTATTATATTACTAGATCCCTACTAATCTAGCCTAAATAAACTATTAGTATAGCTACTATAGAAGGCCTAAAGCTAAGATCTAGACCTATAAAGGTAGAGTAAAGAGATTAACTCCTTAGAGAGAGGGAAAGCTAGTCTATAGTTATATAGTATAAGGGGTTTCCTAATATATAAAGACTAGGTAGTTATTCCCTAAGAGCCTACCTTATAATAGGAGCTTCTATAGCTATACTATAATAATCTGCTAGTAGGTTACTTTAGGACTAAGTAAATACTTAAGCTATTAAAGCGCTACTTTTAGTAGCTAGCTATAAATAAGTCTATATTAGACTATATTATAAGCTATAGGATATATTAGTAAATAGTTACTAGAAGGTATTACCTATATAGGAGTCTTAAATTACTACTAATACTAGAGTAACTATAGGTAGAAATCTAAATAGACTTTATTATAGGATTACCTATTATATAAGTAGGCAAATAAGAAACTAATGTAATCCTAGTGATTATAGACTAATATACTAAGGACTCTATCTTCCTACCTATAATAACTATAATTAATATAGCTAAGTTAGCGGAACTTTTCTATAAGGAGATTAAGCTATAATTTAGGCTACTAAAGGGCATTATATCTAATAGAGGATCTATTTTTATAAGCTAATTCTAGTTAGACCTATATTACCTATTATATATAAAATATAGGCTTTTTATAGTATTTTACCCCTAAACTAATAGGTAGACTAAGAGAACTAACTAGGTACTAGAGCACTACTTATAATACTTTACTTCTAAAAACTAGTAAATATAGCCTAAGCTACTTCTAGTTATATAATTTACCTATAATAATATAGTAAATAAAACTATAGGCTACTTACCTAACTATATACTTATAGGGTACTTACTAGAGTTTTAGCTAGCCCTTAGGGATAAGGTTATAGAAGGGGAGGTACTAGAGGCTTATGCTTATATTATAAAGTTATATAAAGTTAGGGAGTAGCTAAAGTAAAACTAGGTAAAAGCTACTAAATCCTAGGTAAAGTACTATAATAAATATTACTAACTACTTACTCTTAAAAGAGGTAACCTAGTATTACTATTAGTAAAGAATATATAGCTTAAGGAAGTAAAATAGAAGCTAATCCCTAGGTTTATTAGACTATTTTAGGTACTTAATACTATTAGTAAGTAAGTATATTAGCTTATACTACTAGAAAAATATAGTAGGTTATATAATATATTCTATATTAGCCTACTAGAGCCTTAGACCTATTATAAGAACGTAGATAAAGAAAAAATACTAATACCTAACCTTAAGGATAAAGATAATAAATATAAAGTTAAGAAGGTTAAGGAATATAGAAAGACCTATAAAGGTAATAAATACCTAGTAAAGTAGAAGGGTTAGCTAATTAAATATAACTAGTAGGTTTCTATTAAAGATATAGAAGGAGCTTAGTATGTGATTTAGGTATTCCACTAGAATAAGTTAAGGGAAAAGGATAGTAATATATAAGTAAGTTATAGGTAAAAGAGTATAAAGTTCTTATAAGAAAGGTATAGCCTTACTAGCCGCTATAATAAGCCTAATAAAAAAAAATAACTAAACTATATATAAAAATAAAAGAAAAAATATAAAGGAATAAAATAAAGGAAACTATTTATAGCTTTAGAAGAGTTAATAGAAATCCCTCTATAGTTACCCCCTTATAGCTAAAGACTTAGCCCCTATAGACTATATACTTAGCGTTATTCTTATCCGCTATAACCGCCTCCCTTATTCTATAATAAAAATAATATAATATTATTCCCTAGGTAATAAATCCTAGATTACTTAGCCTTAGCTATAAAACCATTACTATATTCTATATAGTAAGGAGTTATAGATAGTTAGCCTACTAAAATATTAGTAAATAGATAGTAAAATAGGGCTAAGATATAACCTACTATCCCTAGGACTAGAGCTAGGTTTATAGTAACTATAAGGGTTTAATAGGAGACTATATACTACTAGTATATAATTAAAGCATCCTACCTAGATATATTAGTAAAGAACTAGTAAAAAGGGAAGAAATATATAGACCTAGCGGACCTTAGTAGCCCCTATTAACCTAAATATAACATAATATATTGTATTAGTATAGTTAAAGCCCTATATAAGCTAAAGATAATAGGTAGTAAAACACTACTAAGTTACCTCTAAGAATATAAGGTCTTTAGGATTATCCTTATCCTTATTACTAAGTGCCTCTATTAGGATATCTACCTAATCTAGTACCTTTAATAAGTTAAGGAAGTTATTATATATAGTAGCTATAGACTATATAATTATTAGTAAATAGAAACCAAAGAGTAAAGGAAAAGTAAGATACTTATAGCCTTATAACTATCCCTACGCACACAACACTAAATATAGCGCTTTAACTACTTTGTCTTTAACTAACCTATATATAGGTTAGTAATAAATTAATAATTAATCTAGGGAAGTTTAGGGGTAGATAGAGGGCTCTTTTTATATTTAGCGTATCTAGTACGCAAATAGTGTATATATAAGTAGTTATAAAGCAGAATTATTAGCGCACTTATAGTGATTTATTAGTAATTAGTAATTAATAATAAATAGATAATAGTGTTATAGAAAAGTAATAATTTAGCTAATAATATGGAAATAAAAATAAAATAATATAGTAGAGAGTTAGTGTTGAAACAAGCATGATATCAATCGCGCTTGGCAGCCGCAATTCCCTTCGGCTGAAGGTCGGCCTGACCCGGAGAAGGTCGGCTGCTGCGCGTGTGCGCGTGCCTCCCTTCCTGCCCACGGGCAGGCCTGCGATAGGGCAGGGCCCGGGTCACGTGACCCACCCATATCACGTGACCCACATAGCTGCAGCTGCCTTTTTCCCTCTTACGGGAGCCCTCTCTTTTCTAGCTTCCTTTAATAGAACACATAGCTTACAATAGATTATTTAATTAATACTATTACAAGCGTGCCTAATTAATAACTAGCCATTATCACACCTAGTGATTCCAACACTAATCAGTGGTTAACTTTATAACCACTTTTATTTATAAATGCCTATTATCTTTTGAAGATACCGCAGATTAGCTAGGTTCTATCTAGAAGAGACCTTTACGGAAGCAGCGTGATTTAGCTAGCCTATTAAGATAATAAGAGTAGCTTTATTATTTAAGATCCCTAATTATGCTAAGGAAGAAGCTAACTCTAGCTAGCCTATTAAGGTAATAAGAGTAGCTAGAAGAAGCCAAAGCCTAAACTAAGAAGAAGAGTTTAACTCTAGTAGCTAAGCTATCCTATTGTTCTTTAACTTAGTGCGTTCTATTACGCGCAAAGCTAATCGCTAGAGCTTGCGATCCTTTATATCTCTTTTTCCCTAATCCCTTTATTATTACTTCCCTTATTCTATCTCCTCTAACGCTATAAGTTATAATAGTTAATAAGAAGGAATAACTATAAAACCTAATAAGTTATAATAGCTCTTAAGTAGATCCCTTAGAAGCCCTGGAATTCACTGTCCCCTTCCTCTATATCCTATAGTAACTACACTAGTATATTATAGAAGGAATACTCGCTAGGGTGGATAAATTTAATATTAAGGATAATAATACACCTAAGATATAAGTAGCCTATATCCTCTCTTAGGTTAAGGACTATATAATATAAAAGGCATATAGAAGATTGCTCTTTATAGAATTTACTTAAGATTTTAATCTATAGACCTATAGTGACTTTCTTAAGACCCTAGTTACAGTCCTAAGGCACTTATAGGACTACCTTATTAACTCTAGAATCTATATAATAATTAACTAGAACATAAATATGGTAATAAACCTCTAAGAAGTCTTTAACTAATAGGAATTCCGCTTCTAGTTATAAGAAGAAGTGAAGGATGCCTAGAAGAAGCATAATAACTTCTGAAAGAATATAATTAAGAATAGCGATTTCCTTAATAACCTCTATAAGGATAATGACCTCTAGGACTAAAGGAGCATGAGGACTGCTTATTCCTCCCGCTAATCTTTATAACCTCTATAAGGAGCAATGTTAGTAACCTTTCCCTAAGAATAGAACCCTTAGCCCCTTCCTTAAATACCTTTGTTAAAATTATGCTATTTATAGCACTATTTTATAGGCCCACTAGTTGCCTAGTTGCGTTGTTGCAACGTTGGTTACAAGGCGTTGCCTGCAGCGTTGTTGGCTGCGGCCAGCTTTGGCTGTGACCTGCGTTCACAACCAACCCACAGGCTTGTATGACTAAGCCAACTAGGCTACCCTATAGGGAAGCTAAAATCAACTGTAACTAGGGAACTAGTAGTCGTATAAAAGGCTGACTTATACTATTCGAATCCTTGATTTTTTCTGGATTTAATGATGTATTTTATTTATAGGGTTGCTTATTAGATTGCTTAGTTAGTGCACGTGGGTGGCTAGATTGTATGGTCGTGAGTCGATTTTTTACTTTTCACATACAAATGAATTTTGCGGAAAATAAAAAATAGCTCCTAAGGCCTGGCTAGCGACCCCCTTCCGTCGATACGGTCGGTAGGTCTATGAGGGGACTCAGAAAATCCTCTTATTGCTCGTCAGATCGTTCGTCTAGCTGAAATCTACTATATTCAACTATCAAAGCTCTATATCTTGAAGAATCGTCGTATTATAGTGAATCTAGAAGCCGCCGCGTTGAATCTACTAGGGAGGTCTTCCTATCCCTCTAGTACAGATTCCCTTCCATTTTCAATAGGTTATGAGCCCGGAAGGCCTAAAGATTACTACATTACTGCGTTATTCTACTGCGATTAGTGCTTGATTTTGGGTACTAGTTACTCTCTACTAGACCTGTGGGCTCTTAGATTACGAAGGAAACCGCTAGTTGAAGCTTTTATCTACTAGCTCTACGCATCGCAACGCCAGACCCTTGGTGTTGAAATTCATTTACAGCCGCACCTGCAACCACCACATTGCAACCGTAACTATCTAGTTACAACCACAACCTCTTTTTTAGTGATCTAATTCACTGCCGCGACCGTTATATATTGATATTATCTACTCTGTAGATACGCTGCATTCCTTAAATCATCGAACATCTAGTATATTAATACTAGGCTTTTTGACCTATTGCAATACGTTGCACGCACTATACGTTGTGTTGTGGCTGCTGCAATACCTATATCCTACGATTCCTATCCGTCATTTTTGGTGTTGAGAAAATTTTCGCAGAGAATCTTCTCCGGTCCGTTTCTGCCCGCGCATACCGCAGACCCACTTTTAGACCTCAAGGGGCACCCTTTCAAACAGCCCCGCCACACAATTTGCGTACGCGATCAGGTTGCACCACAACCAGATTCTAGCGCGCGTTATTTGCAACAGGAAGAAATTTGGAGATCTTACACAGGATATCTTTTGAGATCCTAGGAACTTTTAGAGATGGCACCACCGAGTTATAATAAGGGTAAGGGACCTGCTGCAGGCCCTTCTAGCCCTCCTAGGGACCCTGATAGGATGGAAATAGAAGGTCCGGCTGTTCAAGCCAGTGCTTTACAACTGCAACAACAGATGCAGAGCCAAATTAAACAACAAGGCAAGACCTTAACTAATTTTATTAAGCATACTGAGTCAAATTGTCTAAAAAACGAGGCTAGCATTAAAGATCTATTAGATAAATTAACGCAAACCATGACTGCTATGCAAGGTCTTTAGGATTCTTCTACTAAGCTAAGGGAAGAAAATACCAAAGCCCCAGTAGAAGACCTGCCTGCCGCTAATTCTGCGAGTTTACCTTCTAGTAACTTACAAGCTGCCTTTAATACAGGGGCTATTAAGGAACTAAATAAGAAGGTTCACTCTATTCCTGAGGGAGCTAAGCTAAAAGGCCCTGAAAACTATGATCAGTGGAAGCAAGCCCTAAGCATCCAATTTAGAGCCCTAGGATTACCTGAATTTATAGATAATCCTAGCTTAGCAGGCCATCTAGCTGACTGTGATCAAGCTATTCTTTTGATAATATTAAGAGATAGCTGTCAACCAGGACCGCAGGCAGCTATATGTTGGCAAAAATCCCCCGAAGAAGCCTATAAAGTCCTTATTAGGCAATATTCGCAGAGTGCTGAAATCCAGCGAGGTACGCTATACGCTAGCTACCACTCCCTAAATTTTTCAAATTATAAGGGATCTTTAGAGGCTTTTAATGCTGATTTTAATAATTTACTAGCTAGACTATAGCTTTATAGTGTAGAGATCGCTCCTATAGATTAAGTAAATCATTATATTAACGCATTAAAGCAGACCTTTCCTAGCTGGGCTGAGAGACAAAGATTTACTATTAGAGCTGCTAGGGCACAAGGGCTGCCTGTAAATACCTTAAATTTACAGTTCCTTATGGCGGATTTATTAGAAGAGCAGAGGGATAAAACCTCCCCTGTAGCTAAAGCTCTTAGCTATAAGGCTTCTAATAATAAGGGAAATTCTAAGGACGAGGAAAAGAAATCATCTAATCCTAATACTAAGAAGGACTCTACTAACGCCACTAAAGAGCAGGATAAGAAGGATTCAAACCCTTCTAAAGCCTCTAGGAAGAAAAAGCAGAAGAAGAAGAGTGGCAACGGGGATAAAGATAAAGGAAAAGAAGCTGCTTTTGCGTTAGGCTATAGCCTAGCCACGGGATACGTTGAAGAACTAGATTCTAGCGAATCTAGCAGCGAGGATAGCAGTGATTCTGAATCTGATTTAGATACTTCTAGTACCACCACTAGTGACACTACTAGCAAGCCTACTTTTAGCTACTCTAACGATGTGGTTAAAAACTCCCTTTTATACGATACAGGTTCTTCTTGTCACATTTGTAATAATAGGGCTTTCTTTAGGGACTTTAAGCCTCTTAAGAAAGGTCAAACCGGCCCTATAATTACAGCAGGAGGACCTATCTATCCTAAAGGAAGAGGCACCGCTGTTTTTAACATTCTGGTCAAGAAAAATCCACCAGAATATAGGCCTTTAGCTCTGCTAGATGCCCTATATTTCCCCGGTATAGATACCAACCTAGTTAGCGGGTTATCCCACTATCTTAAGGGAGGTTATCTAGCTAAAGATCAGCTTTTCCTAGCCGATAAAAGCCCCTGTGGGTTACTAGAACCTGCTAAACACGGCTTCTTTTTGTAGATTAAGGGGCAAGCTACTCCTAAGATCTGCAAGCATTCAACCCACCTCTCCTTTATGGGCTCTCAATTTTGCAACCAACAACAAAACCAACAGCAAAGAGCCTATAAGACCGAATTAGGGTTTTCCTACCCTATAGAGGTTCAAATTCCGCAGCCAGCATTTAATCCCGAGGAATATCAACGAATCGAAGAATTAGACTCCGAAGACGAAGATTCAGCCCTATGTCCCACTGAAGCTCCTCCTAGTCAGGCATCTTCTATAGGGGGTTTAGAAGGTCCATACCCTAATGACTTGGGTGATGATAGTGGCCGTCTATTGCCCCCAGAGGCCTGTGATTCTTAAGAGGCCTGGCAACAGAGGGAGCTAGGGGATAATAGCTCTAAAAAGCTAGATTCTAGCTATAAGAAATTGCTAGATTTAGCCCTTCTTTGGCACATTTAATTAGGCCACATTGGCCTCCCTTTACTTAAGAAATCTTCGAAATTAGCTAAAGGGATCCCTGATTTTTCCGCCATCAAAGACAAGGATTTTAACTGCATAGCCTGTATGCAATCGAAGGCTATTAGAAGACCAACCAAAAGACCTATTCAGGACCCCCCTAGGGTTTTAGATATCCTAGAGGGAGATACGGTTAAAATCGAACCTATACCACATAATAAGAAGGCCCTAGTCCTTATACTTATTGATCGAAAATCCCGGTATAAATAGTGCTTTTCATTAGCTAATAAAGAAGGTCAGACCCTTTATACTGCTATTAAGGGCTTCTTTAAGGCCCTGAAAAACCGATATAACGCGTATCCTAGGCACCTTCACTTCGACGGAGGCACTGAAATTAATAACGAACTTCAGTCCTGGTTATCTTCTAAGGGAATTTGCTTTAGCACCTCTTGCCCCTATATTCACGAACAGAATGGGCTAGTTGAGAGGGCTATTAGGGTTATCCTAGACCGGCTTAGAGCTACACTTCAGTGGTCTAAGCTGCCTTTATATCTATGGTCTTATATCCTTCCAGCCATAGTGGACTTAGTTAATATTACCGCTAATATAACTAAGCCCCTAACCCCTAAGCAGCTATTTCTAGCTGACTTAGAGCCTAAGACTATCTATAAGCCTGACTTCTCGAAAATTAGGGCTATAGGGTCTTATTGCGAGGTTCTAATACCTCCGGAGCAGAGATCAAAGCTTCAGAAGCTAGCCCCTAGGACTATCCCTAGCCGGCTGCTTGCTACTCTAGGTTCCAGCGTCTATCTTGTTTATATACCCTCTAAAAGGTCAGTCGTTAAGACTAGCTTTGTTAAGATTATAGAGGATATAGGCTCTGTAGGGTCCCCTAAGCCTTTAGGGAGCTATCCTTTAGAGGGAGAAGCCGATATCTCACGAGATCTAGAGGTTCAGGATAGCTATCCAAAGCCTCTAGCGCCCCTAGCGCCCACAGCGCCTACAGTGCCCGCCGCGCCTACAGCGCCCGCCGCGCCTATAACGCCCGGGACGACCGCTGTAACGCCTCCAGCGCTACCCCTAGAGAGCCCAAGCTCTAGCGCCCCTAATAAGGGTGCTATCGAAAAACCGTTTTTAGATTCAGATTCTTCAATCGACCCTGATTCTATGGATATCGATGATTTTAATTTATCTTCCTTTGTTAAGGAGATATGCTTTAAGGCGCAACAAAAGGCTAAATCGTCATCTAACAACAACGATCTGGATACCCCCAAGACCTGGAAACAAGCATTAAAAAGCAAGGATAGCCAAAAATGGGTTAATGCTACCTTTAGCGAATTTAAGCAGCTACTAGCTGCCGGAACTTTTAAATTTATAGGGATAGACTAGATTCCTAAGGGCCGAAAAGTTCTTAAAAATAGGCTTATCTATAAGCTTAAAAAGGATAAAGAAAATAATCCTATAAAACACAAGGCCTGACTCGTTGCAAAAGGCTTTATGTAGATAGAAGGTCAGGATTATATCGAGACCTACGCTGCTACTAGTATTCCCCCTAGTTAGCGGATATTACTAGCCCTAGCGGCTTGTAATAACTGGGAAGTTGAACAGGTTGATTTTATAGGGGCCTTCTTAAATAGCTTATTAAAAGAAGCTATTTATATGCAGATCCCTGATGGATTCGTTGAATTTGCCGAAGCTGCTACGCCTGAGATAGCTAAATTACTCAAAAAATACGGCTATAATCCCTCTTAAAAGCAGGTTATTTTCCTATAGAAAGCTTTATATGGATTAAAACAGAGCTCTAGAGAGTGGCAGCAGGCCCTAAAGGAACTTCTTTGAAAATTAGGCTTCCACCCCCTTATATCTAACCTGGCTATCTTCTTTAACCTAACTATATCTATATATATAGCGACTTATGTAGATGACTGTCTTCTAATAGGACCGGATCTAGCTTATATTAATAAGCTAAAGAAGCTATTACATAAAGCTTACCCTATAGAAGATCGTGGGCCAGCCGAATTTTTCCTAGGCGTTCAAATCACTAGAAATCAAAAGAAAGGGACCCTAACTATCCACCAGTCCTAGTACATTTCTGAAGCCCTAGAGAGATTTAACATGAAAGATGCTAGGCCTGCTAAAATTCCCCTATAACCCGGAATTATAAAACAGGCAGCTTACCTAACTAAACCTCTTTCCTCCTCTGATCATAAGCTTTATCAGAGTATTATAGGGACTATTATGTACTTAATGCTCCTTACAAGGCCTGATATTGCCTTTCCGGTTCAGTGGCTTTTAATAGCATTAGCTAAGCCTTATATAGAGCACTTAAATGCTGCTAAATATCTGCTTAGATACCTTCTAGGCTCTATGAGTTATTCTATAACTTATAGAAGGTCTAAAAACGCTATTAAGGCTTCTGCAACCCTTATTGGCTTCTGTGATAGCGACTTCGCGGGAGATAAGTCCTCTAAATCAACCTATGCTTATCTTTATAAGCTAGCTAAAGGACCTATTAGCTGGAAATCAAAGAAAGCAACTACGATAGCTTTATTAACATTAGAGGCTGAATCAGATGCTCTATGTGAAGCTATTAGGGAGCTAGAGTGGCTCTATGGCCTTTTTAAGGAAATTAAGCTGCCTATAGCACCTCCTGTTCCGATTTTTAGCGATAACCAGGGCGCTATAACAACCGCTAATAACCCTGCTCTTCATAGCAGAACAAAGCATACCCTGCTAAAATTCAACTATACTAGAGAAAAGGTACAGAAGGGTATAGCTAAGGTTATCTACATTAACACTAAAGAGATGCCTGCAGATGGCTTAACTAAGCCCCTGCCTAACGATAAATTTCAACAATTTATTCAACTATTAGGCCTTACGAATACAAAGGCCTAGCTTTAAAACAACTAAAAAGTCGAAAAACCTTAAAATCAACAAAAAACACTGGAATTCCGCTGAAAAGTTATTAGTATTAATTTTCGTTGAAAAGTTATTGGATTTATTATTGAATTTATGGTTGACTTAGATATCTATTAAAGAGCTAAGTTCAGGTATTGAATTAGTTACCTCATACTTTTCTAGAGGGAGTGTTAAAATTATGCTATTTATAGCACTATTTTATAGGCCCACTAGTTGCCTAGTTGCGTTGTTGCAACGTTGGTTACAAGGCGTTGCCTGCAGCGTTGTTGGCTGCGGCCAGCTTTGGCTGTGACCTGCGTTCACAACCAACCCACAGGCTTGTATGACTAAGCCGACTAGGCTACCCTATAGGGAAGCTAAAATCGACTGTAACTAGGGAACTAGTAGTCATATAAAAGGCTAACTTATACTATTCGAATCCTTGATTTTTTCTGGATTTAATGATGTATTTTATTTATAGGGTTGCTTATTAGATTGCTTAGTTAGTGCACGTGGGTGGCTAGATTGTATGGTCGTGAGTCGATTTTTTACTTTTCACATATAAATGAATTTTGCGGAAAATAAAAAATAGCTCCTAAGGCCTGGCTAGCGACCCCCTTCCGTCGATACGGTTAGTAGGTCTATAAGGGGACTCAGAAAATCCTCTCATTACTTGTCAGATCGTTCATCTAGCTGAAATCTACTATATTCAACTATCAAAGCTCTATATCTTGAAGAATCGTCGTATTATAGTGAATCTAGAAGCCGCCGCGTTGAATCTACTAGGGAGGTCTTCCTATCCCTCTAGTACAGATTCCCTTCCATTTTCAATAACCTTAAGCCCTATAAGCCCTTCCTTATTATCCCTAAGAACCTGTATTTGCTTAGCAAAGGACCTCTACTCCCTAATAATAAGCTATTCCTATTTACTAAAGAATAATATATGAACCTGCTAACTATCCTCCCTTTAAGCCTCTATAACTAACAGCGAAGCAGATCTTAGACCTTATTAAGATATATATGTCTAAGCAGTAATACGGCGCTAATAGCTATAACGTGCTTAAACTAAAGCTCTAAATCTTTAGGCAAAAGTGTAAGCTTCTGGATATTAAACTAGAATAAGCTAGGTATATATTTAAAGTAATATTAAAAGGAAAAGCTTATTAGTATTACTTAGACTACCTCTCTAAACCTAGTAACCCTTAGGACCTCACTACCCTAGTAAGAAGAATAAAGGAGAGGTTTAAGACTAAAGACATAAGGCAAAAGTATCTCCTTAAATAGCACAATGCTTTGCTCTAGAAGGCTATTAATAAAAACCCTAATAAATTAAAGATAGAATGCTTTAATAAGCTTATTAAGAGGCTATTAACCTTGTAGTAAGCTATTCCTAATGTAGGTTAATTAGAAAGAGCCCTTAGGAACTAGATTATAACCGCTTATAATAGGATTCCTAAGTGTAGAGGGTGCCTTACCGACCCTCTAGATAGCCTCTAATAATTCTGTGAGCGTGTATATATAATAATCTGGCTTATTATAGAGGAATCTAGCAGTTAATATTAATTCCCTGCTAATGCCTAGACTCCTAATACCTTCTAGACTAATAGAAGGTATAATAGTAAGGGTAAAGAGTTATAATACCCTTTGTAAAGGTAGAAAGGTAGAAGAGGCCCTCCCTATATAAAGAAATGTTATATATATAGTAAAGAGGGATACTAGTTAATAAAGTATCCTAAGGAAGAGCGTAAGAAGGTATACTAGTAATATAAGAACTATTACCTAGTAGATACCTTATTATCCTCACTAGCTTTATATAATACCTTTCTTACCTAGTATAAAGGTACCCTAATAGAAGATCCCACTTCTTATCCCTCTAAAGTTAATAAGGTTACCTAGTATATAATAAGCCTTAGATTTAACACTAGGCTAGAGGGAGAGGAAGAAGAAGAAAGGGTGCCTATAAGCTTCTTTACCTATAGTGTAACCCTTAATAGTTAGAAAACAATTAAAGTCCTTGTAAATTAAGCCACAATGCACGGACTAAGTAAGAAGAATCCGTTTAACAATAGGAACGCTGCTAGGCTTTCTTATCTATTCCTACTTAAAGACTATTACTTATCTAAGGCCTTCTAAGGTATTATGCTAGATACTAGAGCGGTATAGTTCTCTATAGTAGGCTAATCTTAAGCTATAGCACTGTAGAAAATAATGCTAAAGATTTATCTTAATACTACAAGGGTAGGCGAAGCAGTTATTATATTTAGTAGAGGCTAGCTAATTGCGTTACTTAGAACAATTAACGTGCCTATACCCTTTAGTAATATTACTTTCTATATAATACTAATAAATACTCCCTTCCTACTTTACCTTAATAATATAGGCTAATTAAGGATTAACTTTATTACTACTAAGAATATCCTCTAGCAAGGAAATATTAAGGTACCCCTAGTATATAAATAGGGCTATGTATAGATGCTGCTAATGTAAGATAAGAAGGTAGTAGCGTGGAATTATTTAACTAAGATTAAATTACGGTGGTTATATTGCTACTTTAGTTATCCTTTAGTACGCTAACTCCACGATCTCCTAAGCAATGTAGGGCATAAGATTACCTTTAAAGCTGTTAAGGTAATATTAAAGGTATGCCACTAGTGCTAGATAAATGCTAATAGCCCCTATTGCTTTAAATTCACCCTTAAGGATAAGTATGCCTTTAACTTTAAAGTAATGGTTAATATTATATACCTTAATAGCAACCGCCTAACGCTCCACGCAGTAGATATAGCTATGGTATTCTATGTAGCAAGATTCCTTCCTAATATCTTAGCTAAAATAACTTAGGAAGCCCTTAGAATGTGCTAGATTAATGTGTACTAAGGACCTCCTAATTAGATTATTACTAATGCTAGCATGAACTTTCGTGGCGAAGAATTTTGCTAATTTGCGGCATTAATGTCAATCTCTATTAAAGAGGTCCTAATTAAGGCATATTATAGTATTAGAAAAGTTAAGAGATATTATAGGCCGCTCTAAAGGGCCTACGATATTATCTAAAGAGAATGCCTAATAACCCTAGAACCTATTACCCTGTAGATAGCTATAAAAGCCCTTAATAATACTATAGGTCTAAATGGCCTTATTCTAACCCTCCTTGTCTTTAGTGCCTACCCCCGCATATTAAGTGACTCTTCTCTATCGCTAGAGATCTTATAATGTGTTATTGCTATACAAAAGGTAATAAAGGAAGTTAAGCGACTCTATATAATCTAGAAAGTTAGCAAAGCCCTTATAGTAAGGAATAGTCTAGATATAAGCAAGACCCTTAACCTCCCGCTTAGATTACTAGTCTAAGTTTAGCGCAAAGGTGAAGGGTAGTAAGGCCTATATAATCTCCTCTCTATTAATAAAGAGACCTATACCCTTAACCTCCTATAAGGCCTAAAGGCCTTCCGCTTAACTTCTATTAGGCCTTATTATAAGAACCCTAATGTAGAAGCCCTCCTACCTTAGGAGGGCAGAGAAGAGGGAGAGGCCTAAGCTAGGCTACCTAGTAAGACCCTAGAGATCCCGCTAAAGAGATGCCTAGGCAGACCCTAAAAGAACCCTCTAGTAATTATTAATAAGACTAATGTATTTGTCTTAGCTAAGGAGGAAGCTAACCTTAACCTTGCAATTCAATTGCATAAGGAAGGCGTTATTATAACCCCTAGCGCACTATTTAAGCTCTCTATAAAAACTAAGATTAATACACTAATTAATTAGGGCGTATTTAAATTTATTGCCTATAATAAGAGAGAGTATAGTAGCGTGTGAATCTTTAATTCGCGAATTATTAATAAGGTAAAAGGTAAGATAGGCTAGCTATATAAGAAATTAAGGCTTATAGTATAAGGCTTTAGAGATAAGGCAAAGCAAGCAATCTTAATATAGGCTCTAATAATCTAATAAGCTAGTTAATGCCTTATTCTCGCAATAGTACCTTCCCTCTTAATGAAAGGCTTTATCCTATAGATTCGCAATATTACCTAGGCATATATCTAATTAACCACGCGATTAAACAGGGTAATCCTTGCATAGCTTCTAACCTAAATCCGCGACTAATACCCTAAAGGAACAATTATAAGGGTGATTAAACCGCTCTACAGCATTACGGAGGCCGGAATACATTAGTAGGTTATATACTATAGGCACTATAGAGAGAAGCTCTAGATAGAGACTTCTACGTATAATCTATGCCTATTAGTGACTATAGAAAATAGCCTAGAATTTATATATATAGGCATATAGACTGATAATACTCTTAGGCTATTAGATAAGGAGTTCTCTAAGAAAGAAAAGAGAGAATTAACTATAGCGGCTTTTATAGCAAAGCTAAAGCAATTCCTTCTTAAGAATAATTCCCTAACCTTTAATAGGGGAATTATTAAATTAGCGGCTAGCGTAGCTATTTTGCTTTAATAAAAAGGCTAAAGCAGCAAGCTTAATTTAATCCCGCTTATAGATTTAAAGCAGAAGTACGTTAAATAAAGGGCTTAAGGCGCCTATATTGCCTTAATCTGCTAACTGGAAGCCTGCTATAATCTATCTATTACTGCTTAACACTAAGAACTAATAATTAAGAATATTAAAGCCCTTAATTACTAGATCTAATAGTAGATAGATTACCCTAATTAAGGCCTGATATTTATTCTAATTAACCTTGCTAAAGCGAAGCTATATGTGTTTATAGATAGGTTATTTACAAATAATTAGGACCTTACCTTATAGCTTAGTTACATGCTAATCCTTACTAATAAAGACTATAAGGATAGTAAGTTTATAATTAAAGGTAATATTATACACTTTAGCTTAACAAAGAGCAAGAGAGTTATATAAAGTATACTTACCTCTAAGGTCTATAGTATAGTTACTAGCGTTAATATAGTACATGTAATAGCCACTACCCTTTGCGTACTTATAGACTAATTAAATCTCCCTACTATACCGGTTATAGTGTATATAGATTTATACTCCCTCTATAAGTGCCTTATTAAGCTTAGTATAATAAAGGAGAAGCGCCTAATAATTAATATTATAGCCCTATAATAATTATATAAACGCCGCGAGCTCTGCGAGATCTATTAGATTAATAGAGCAGATAACCTAGCTAATACCTTTATAAAGGCATTACTAAATAAGGCCCTAGAGCAGTTTATCTCTAGTAACTAGATAATAATCTAGATAGAAGGGTAGGTAACCCGCGTGGAGGATAGCCCCTGTGAATAGTAGTAGGAGGGTAACCTATAAGGAGGATAGCCCTATAGGCAGTAGTATTAGGGGACTATTAATCCCTATACTATAGGGAGAAGTAATCTTCCCTAGTATTAGGGGATTATTAACCCCTATACTATAGGAGAATATAGATCCTACCCTCTTAGGGATAGTAGAGGAAATTAGAGGAGGAGTAATACTTTAGGAGGAGTAAGAGGAGGAGGGGGAAAAGAAGCTATATAGCTCCTTCTCTAACCTCTAGGGAGGGCCTCTAGTAATTCTATAACTCTATGTAATCTATGTAGAGTATAGAGCTATAAGGGAGGTCCTTCTTTAGATTTATAAGATACCTATACTTTGCTTTAGTAGGGATAGAAGGGTAGATATAGGAGATAATAGGGTTAAGGAGAGGGGTAAAGGGGAGGAAAAGAGGTAATAGGATAAGGGAGTTACTACGCAGACTTTATTAATAATATTAGGAAGGAAAAGGGATTTAGGAAGAGGCCTACTTACCCTCTTAGTAGGAGGTTAAAGATAGATTATTGCTTTCCTTTATTATTACCCGCTATAGGCATACACCGCTTCCCCTTCCTTTCCTTTATTAGTCCCCTTTATTAGGGGATTACAACCCCTCCTATTATTATCTATTACTTTATTAGCAATTAATATTATGTATTAATAATTATGTTAAAAAGAGAGTTCCTAGTGTTAAAATAAGCATAATATTAATCACGCTTAGCAGCCGCAATTCCCTTTAGCTAAAGGTCGGCCTGACTGGGAGAAGGTCGGCTGCTGCGCGTGTGCGCGTGCCTCCCTTCCTGCCCACGGGCAGGCCTGCGATAGGGCAGGGCCCGGGTCACGTGACCCACCCACATCACGTGACCCACACAGCTGCAGCTGCCTTTTTCCCTCTCACGGGAGCCCTCTCTTTTCTAGCTTCCTTTAATAGAACACATAGCTTACGATAGATTATTCAATTGATACTATCACGAGCGCGCCTAATTAATAACTGGCCATTATCACACCTGGTGATTCCAACAGTTAGAGGTAAACTTATACTAAAGTGCTAACTATTATTTATTATTATAGATTGTTATTTATTATTATTTTAATGCAACTACTAGTTAGTAAATAGTTATAAAATATAGGGCAAAAGCTATTTAGGAGCCTAGCGATAAGGGGGGGGATAATTATAAGGCCCCTTATAACATAACCCACGCGTATACGTGCACCGCAGCGCCAGAGCACCGCGGCGCCTAACACTAGAAGGAAGGGCTAGGTCCACGTAATATTAGCAAGCCACTAGCTATAAACTAGCAACTCGCACACACATTACACTTAGACCTAGCAAGCTTTAGTTAATATATGAGTGCACCCTATATCCTTTTGCCTAGCTACCTTTATCCTTACAAAATAGGTCTCCTAGGAGGTACTTAATATATAATATAAGGAGGGTAAGTATATATAATATAGCTTTAATAAGCACTAATGTTAAAATTATGCTATTTATAGCACTATTTTATAGGCCCACTAGTTGCCTAGTTGCGTTGTTGCAACGTTGGTTGCGAGGCGTTGCCTGCAGCGTTGTTGGCCGTGGCCAGCAGCTTTGGCTGTGACCTGCGTTCCTGCACACAACCAACCCACAGGCTTGTATAACTAAGCCGACTAGGCTACCCTATAGGGAAGCTAAAATCGACTGTAACTAGGGAACTAGTAGTTGTATAAAAGGCTAACTTATACTATTCGAATCCTTGATTTTTTCTGGATTTAATGATGTATTTTATTTATAGGGTTGCTTATTAGATTACTTAGTTGGTGCACGTGGGTGGCTAGATTGTATGGTCGTGAGTCGATTTTTTACTTTTTATATATAAATGAATTTTACGGAAAATAAAAAATAGCTCCTAAGGCCTGGCTAGCAACCCCCTTCCGTCGATATGGTTAGTAGGTCTATAAGGGGAACTTAGAAAATCCTCTCATTACTCGTTAGATCGTTTATCTAGCTAAAATCTACTATATTTAACTATTAAAGCTCTATATCTTGAAGAATCGTCGTATTATAGTGAATCTAGAAGCCGCCGCGTTAGAATCTACTAGGGAGGTCTTCCTATCCCTCTAGCTAGATTCCCCTTCCATTTTCAATAGATTATGAGCCCGGAAGGCCTAAAGATTACTACATTACTGCGTTATTCTACTGCGATTAGTGCTTAATTTTAGGTACTAGTTACTCTCTACTAGACCTGTGGGCTCTTAGATTACAAAGGAAACCGCTAGCTTTCAAAGCTTTTTATCCACTAGCATCACGCATTGCAACATCAGACCCTTGGTGTTGAATTCAACTACAGCCGCACCTGCAACCACCACATTGCAACCGTAACTATCTAGTTACAACCACAACCTCTTTTAGTGATTCTATTCACTGCCGCGACTGTTATATTTAATATTATCTACTCTGTAGATACGCTGCATTTCTTTTAAATCATCGAACATCTAGTATATCTATACTAGGCTTTTTGACCTATTGCAATACGTTGCACGCACTATATTGTGTTGTGGCTGCTGCAATACCTATATCCTACGATTCCTATCCGTTATTTTTGGTGTTGAGAAAATTTTCGCAGAGAATCTTCTCCGGTCCGTTTCTGCCCGCGCATACCGCAGACCCACTTTTAGACCTCGAGGTGTTGCCCGGGGTAGCGTGCCGTGTCATGAGTCATAATGTCTTATACTAGTGCGCGTAGGAATGTAGGGAGAAGTGATCTACGTCACGTAGGTTAGAGCACCACAATAGGTAGTCTAGCGATTACCCCTATAAAAGGGACGCTTTTATCCTCTCTTTTGTATAATAGGAATAGTAAATTAAATCTTCTTTATAATTATCTCTTAGGGGGTCCTCTTATATTAATCCAGTGAGAGTCCTATTTATTACGTTACGTGATCGTGCGATAGTTATAAGCCTAGGAGGTATTATTACCTATAACTTCTATAGCTCCCCCTAAGCATAAGAAGTGCGTGTGCATAGTGCCTATCTATCTAACTAAGCATTTAATAGAGACCTTAACCTCTCTTATCCGTAATCTTAAGACAGATATTAAATTAGTGTTATTAGAGAAATAGGAAGAATAGTTTAAAGTATTAAAGTAAGTAGCGCAAAGTTAGGAGATCTAGGAAAGAGTTAATCTAGATCTCCTAGAGCTTCCCTCTAACTATCTTATTAAACCTTCTGTAGTCTAACTAAACAATTACTTAGAACTTATTTAAAGATAAGTAAAGGCTTTACCTAATAGAAAGTAACTCTTATTCTTAGAAGCCCTAGTATTCCTCTCTTATAGTTATAATATAAAGTATTAAACCTTTAAATTACTTAGGTCACAAGAAAGGACTATTAGTACTTAGATTACTAATACTATTAATCTAAACGCCTATATAATAACTATTAATAAGATTATAGAAGAGAAGGAGGGCAAGAATCTAATACTTTAATAAATTCTTATTAGTCTTAAAAAGAAGTTCTTACTAGGTCTAGTTATTATATAAGCTAAAGTATTAGCAAAGTATATAGCCTATCTTTAGGATACTAAGCGCGCGAATATATAATTTAAGCGTTAGATTAAGTAGTAGGATAAGCTATATTAGAAAGCTATATTATATAAGATTAATAAAGTTAAAGGACCTAATATAATCCGTGACTTTATCTAAGTAATTAGAGCCTAATTTAATCCTTAATAGGTAAAGATAAAGATTATATAGCTTATTTAAGTTACTAACAATCTTCTAGCTAATATAACTCTACAAGGACTTGCTTCTAAGTATATAAGGTACCGCAGGGTAACGTGAGTTATAGACGCGGGTTCTAGAAAAGGGAGCTATATAATAACTCTTAGGGGGCGCTCTAATAATAGTTAGAAAGCTAGTAAGGAAATAAAGAAGTGCCCCTACTAGGCAGGAAGGATTAGCTATTATAGCTAGAATCCCTGTGACTGCTGAACCTTATATTACGCTATAACTAGTTAGATACCTAATGGTTATAAGGTGTTAAAGAAGTAAGACTATAAGAAGATTAAGAGGCGCTATAATAGCGGTGAATAGAAGGATCTTCACACTAAGATCGCAAAAAATAGTTAGGAAGTAAAGGGAAAGAATAATTAGGATAATAAATATCCTAGAGTAATCACTATAGTAATTATTAATCTAGTAACTATTAAAGAAGAGGCACTAGTAAAGGGAAGCTACACTACACTAGGGAATATGAAATATATGCTCTCTAAGAGCACTCTCTTTAATAACTATGGTGCTCTATATGTTATTAATGATATCTCCTACTTTAAGCTAGGCACATTTAAGCAAGCATATAATAACTATCTTAAGGTAGGTATAACCTCTTTCTAAATTACTAGAAGAGGTATATATATAATTAAGGATATCTTAAATAGGCCTCAGGGACCTTAGACTAAGGACCTGACGTTGCAAAACATAGCGCTTGTTAAAGGCTTTTATATTAATATTATATTAGAGAGTCTTCTTATAAAGAAGGGCGTGTGGTATTACAGAGCTAATAGCTCCCTACGCATCGGACCTATAGGAGATAGCTTACTACTAGTAAAACTTATTAGGAAGCATAACATTATCTTTCTTTAATATAAGCCCTTATCTAATTATTTAATAGTTCCCTTAAAAACAGATATAGTAATATTTACTTTAACACTAGTGATTTTCTCTATAATTAGATTATATAACGCATATATATAATGCTTATAGCGTAGGTAACTATTAAAGGAATAGCGCTTACCACGAACGGATTTAGAAGAACTATAGTACCTATAGTCTAGGCACCTTAGGAAAGACACGCTTAGTAAGATTACAACCTATATAAGGGGAGTGTGTTTATAAGGGATAGAGCGTAAGGACTATATAACCTGCTCGCTAATAAACGCCCATAAAGTTATATCTAGGCAACCACTAGAATATAAGTCACTAAGGCCCTATTAGAGAATCTATTAGGACCTTTAGGACTATAAGCCTAGCTATAATAGAATAAATTAGTTACTAGTTATTAAGGATAAGTATTTAGGGATACTTTAAGTACACGCTATTCCTAATAAGTTACATTAATTAGTGTTTAACATATTGATTTATTTTAAATAATAGGTTGCAAGATAATTTAGGCTATTAATCGCAAAAATCAGGTAAGATAATAAAGGTATAGTGATCAGTTAATCTAAGGATACAATCTTTTAACAATAGGCACGGGCTTAAGGCATTAAGCTAGAGCTTTTGCCTCTATATACACATAAGCCAAATAGGCACGTTAAAAGAGCAAATCAGACAATCACAACTAAGTTAAATATAATACTTATAGGCATAGGGCTTCCTATAAACCTATAGTTAGAGAGCATATATACTATAGCATACCTTCATAATATTAGCCTTATTTAATAATTAGATTAGAAGACGCCTATTAAGACCTTAGAAAGCTGGTTCTATAATAATGCTCACCTACTAATAAGGGAGCCTTCTATGGACCTTAGGCCTGATTAGGGCGGTTTATACGCATATAGCTACCGCGCGTATCTAATAGAAAGAGATCGCGAAGTAGGATAATGTAGGCGCTATTATAAGATAAATCCTAGGGGACACATTAGATATCTTATTAGTTACTATGCCTCTAATATTTATTGTGTTTAGATCCCATAACTAGGAAGGGTAATAACAACAAGGAATATCACGTTCAATAAGATAATCTTCTATAATACTACTAAGGAAAGCGCTATAGAGTAGTTAATTAGCGAGCTAGAAGCGTAGTTTTACTAATTAGAGATTAACATAGAACTAGATAAAGAAATAAATCTATTTCTCTTACTAGGTAAGACCGTTAAATCAGCGGATCTAGATAAGGGTTTAAACTTAGGGGTAGACGCACCTATAAGCACTAAAGTTATTTAAGTAAAAGATATAGTAACTAAGCTAATAGGACTTTAAACTCCTTAGCAGACACTAGATCTAACGATAGGAGAGCTTACGCCCTCTAATGTAGGAGCTCTATAGAGCATAAAGTATAATACTCTATAAATAGATCTAAACTTATAACCTTAAATTCTAGATAAGGCTACGCTAGGTAATAATGCAGAGGTTACTTAGATAATTATAGGGCCTTCTAAAGACTATAATAGCCTAGCTACCCGCAGGGAATCTTTAGAAGCATATAAAGGGTTAGAACACCCGTAAGAGAGCCTTAGTATAGAGATATTATAAGAAGGCATGCGAACCAGCTCTAGATTATAAAAGAAACAAGAGCAGGGCCTTATTCTAGACCATAGCCTACTAGGCAGAAGGAGGAGGAGGCCTAATAATGTTCTTACTAGCAGCCTTTAGAATCTAAAGAAGCTCTATAAAGAGCTTAGACTACTCCTTAAAGTAGATAATAATTCTAAAGGGTGCTCTAACACTAAGAGTGTTAGAATAATGTATTTAGTGCTTAATACTTATTATAATAAAGAAAACAGATCGCTCCTTAAATAGAAAATAAACACTGGCACACTACATTAGTCTAATCTAGCTAGTCCTCCTAAGAATTAGAAGGAAGCTAATAATTATATATTTAGAAAGGAGTGAAAGAAGGCAATAGACACTAAGATTAATAAATTAAAGGAATAGGGAATGTAGAAGTAGATTAAACACTCTATAGCACGTTCTTAGCCGTTGCCGCTAAAATAGGTCTATTTATACAAGTTTAATGAAGAAGGTATCGTATAGCGTTTCAAAGCGCGCATCTGCGTACGCGGAGACCTACAGGATAGCTCTACAATCAAATAAACCTATGTAGTAACGCTCGCCGCTCACGCGTTTTGTGTATTTATAGCTCTAGTAGCATGTTTTAATCTAGAGACTAGATAATATAATGTAAAGAACGCGTTCCCCTATGTAAAGCATAGATTAGATTTAATTCCTATTACCTATAAGCTTCCTAAAGGTTATAAGGTTATTAGAGAATATATAGAACTACTTAAAGCTCTCTATAGACTTAGGGACTCTCCACTACTCTGGTTTAAAGAATTAAGTAGGCGACTTAGAGAACTTAGGCTTAAATTAAGTAATAAGGAGCCCTGTATCTTCTATACTAAAGCTTAGGACTTATACCTTATATTCTTTATAGATAATATTCTTATAGCTTTCTATAAGGAAGATACTAAGACTATAGACTATATCTCTAAAGGACTTAAGGAAGCGTATAATATAGATAAAAAGGGAGAAGCACGCTACTTCCTAGGAATTTAGATTATTAGGGACTAAAAGTAATAAATTATATACCTTAGTTATAAGGCGTATATTAATAAAATTAGTGAAAAGTTTAAGTAGATAGGAAACAGCACTTTCCCTACTATCCTAATTCTAGTAATAGAGTATTATAAGTTTATAGGAGAAGCTAAGAAATAGGTGATAAAGGTATACTAAGAGAAGGTTAGATTAGTACTATACACTGCGATTATAGTTAGGCCAGACATAGCCTTTATAGCAGCGAAGTTATTACAGTTTCTAACAAACCTAGGACCAGAGTATATAAGAGTAGTAGACTAAGCTATCCACTACTTAGTTATTATAAGCAAGCTTACTATATGCTTTGGGGGTACTATAGAACTTCAGGCTCTTTAGATTGCAAGCGACGTATTATTCGCAGACGACCTTGAAACGCGCAGATTATCATAGGGTTACCTAATCACTCTCTTTAGAGGACTAATTATCTAGAAAGCTACGCGCTAATTAACCATAACCACATCTATAACAGAGGCTGAATTGCTTGCTCTTTAATAGATAGCAAAGGAGACTATAAGTCTTTAGCGCTTATTTAAAGACATTAAATTTAATGCCTATAAAGACTAGGTTATTAACTATAATAATTAACAGATAATTCGACTTATGCTTAATAAGAGCAAGCGATTAAACACTCGTCTGCGTTATGTTAATATATATAATATATAGTTAAAGCAGGAATTTAAGAGGGGAAGCTTTAAAGTTATATATTTGCTAATAGCGGACATGCCTACGGATGGATTTACTAAGGCATTAGATTATTAGAGCTTTAAACGCTTTAGATCTATGCTTAGTTTAGTTAATCTACGCACTTAGGATGTTACGGAAAGCATATATCACACGGAAGGGCACATTAACAAGGGGGTATGAAATTAATTGCCCCGGAAATACATAAAGACCCCCTCCCTAATAAGCAAAGCGCTATTAGGGCAAACAGGATTATAGGAATATAAACACTAAACACTATTATGCGAAAACACGCATATAAACGCTATTCTAAAAAGATAAGAATAAGAACTTATATAAGGAGGTAAATAACCTCCTTGAGATAGGCTATTACTATAGTTACCTTCTCTTTACCCGCTGCTAACAAGCCCCTAATAGTAGCATTAGCCCTAATACTAGTACTAACCTTATTATATATAGAATCCGGCTCCGTGATAAGTTCTAATTAGAGTCGCAGAGCCTTGCGGCACTAATCCACTATCTATGTAGTTAGTAGAGCATAGGAAATAGTAATAAACGCGCCTTACCTTGGCGTTATTATCTAGCGCTAATAACATCCGCTTAGCAAGGGGAACACAAGCGTTGTATAAAGGCTAATAATAGTGATTGCTAACCTTACATAAGTAATATCTCTAAGATTGTCCAGACCTAACCTTATAGTAATAACCTAGGTTACCCTTACCTGCAATGCCCGCTCTTACACACTCTTTACAGGGAATGTCTTATAAAGCACCGTAAGGAGCAGGATTACTAGGCTAAGGAAGGTTAATATAATTAGGAATATAGATTACAATACTTAGCACAAACCATTAGCTGCCGCGCAGATCTTTAAGGATTATGCCTTACTTACCCGCCTCTTACCTATGCCTAAACAGGGCGTGATAATTATAACAATATATACGCGGAGCGCTCTTTACTCTCTTCTCTCTCTAACGCAGGAGATAATAACTTACTAGCAGGCTGCTTAGAGCTAGCTAGGGGTTTAGAAAGATCTTTGTAGGCTATACTAAGGCCTAGAAGGGAATTTAGTGTAAGAGTGCTAATAACATAAAGCTTGCGCTTAGAAGTTATTAAGCCCTCCTAAGAGCTTGCCTCCTCCTTAGCTTAAGCCTATATATATAAGGATATATTAATTAAAATATAGAGATAGTTAATAAAAGTATGTTATAAGGGAATAAAAAGGAAGCTTATAATTAGAAGATTACAAGAGCTTTTACCTATAGGGAACGCTTACTTTTACCTTACTATAATCTCATAGCATATAACACCACGAAAACGTCAATAGTGCGGATTAATTAAAGTCATAATAACCTCAACTTTAATTAGGGGGTGTGTTGCCTGGGGTAGCGTGCCGTGTTATAAGTTATAATATCTTATACTAGTGCGCGTAGGAATGTAGGGAGAAGTGATCTACGTCACGTAGGTTAGAGCACTATAATAGGTAGTCTAGCAATTACCCCTACAAAAGGGACGCTTTTATCCTCTCTTTTATATAATAGGAATAGTAAATTGAATCTTCTTTATAATTATCTCTTAGGGGGTCCTCTCATATTAATCCAGTGAGAGTCCTATTTGTTGCGTCACGTGATCGTGCGACACAAGGGCTACCCTTTCAAACAGTCCCGCCACACAATTTGCGTACGCGGCCAGGTTGCACCACAACCAGCTTCTAGCGCGCGTTATTTGCAACAGGAACAAATTTAGAGATCTTGCACAGGATATCTTTTGAGATCCTAGGGAATTTTTAGAGATGGCACCACTGAGTTATAATAAGGGTAAGGGACCTGCTACAGGCCCTTCTAGCCCTCCTAGGGACCCTGATAGGATAGATATAGAAGGTCCGGCTGTTCAAGCCAGTGCTTTTCAATAACAGATGCAAAGCCAAATTGAACAACAAGGCAAGACCTTAACTGATTTTATCAAGCATACTGAGTCAAATCGTCTAAAAAACAAGGCTAGCATCAAAGATCTATTAGATAAATTAACGCAAACCATGACTATTATACAAGGTCTTCAGGATTCTTCTACTAAGCTAAGGGAAGAAAATACTAAAGCCCTAGTAGAAGACCTGCCTGCCGCTAATTCTGCGAGTTTACCTTCTAGTAACTTATAAGCTGCCTTTAACACAGGGGCTATTAAGGAACTAAATAAGAAGGTTCACTCTATTCCTAAGGGAGCTAAGTTAAAAGGCCCTGAAAATTATGATCAGTGGAAGCAAGCCCTAAGCATTCAATTTAGAGCCCTAGGATTGCCTGAATTTATAGATAATCCTAGCTTAGCAGGCCATCTAGCTGACTGTGATCAAGCTATTCTTTTAATAATATTAAGAGATAGTTACCAACCTGGGCCATAGGCAGCTATATGTTGGCAAAAATCCCCCGAAGAAGCCTATAAAGTCCTTATTAGGCAATATTCGCAGAGTGCTAAAATCCAGCGAGGTACGCTATATGCTAGCTACCACTCCCTAAATTTTTCAAATTATAAGGGATCTTTAGAGGCTTTTAATGCTAATTTTAATAACTTACTAGCTAGACTACAGCTTTGTAGTGTAGAGATCGCTCCTATAGATCAAGTAAACCATTATATCAACGCATTAAAGCAGACCTTTCCTAGCTAGGCTAAGAGACAAAGATTTACTATTAGAGCTGCTAGGGCATAAGGGCTGCCTATAAATACCTTAAATTTACAGTTCCTTATGGCGGATTTATTAGAAGAGCAGAGGGATAAAACCTCCCCTGTAGCTAAAGCTCTTAGCTATAAGGCTTCTAATAATAAGGGAAATTCTAAGGATAAGGAAAAGAAGTCACCTTCTAATCCTAATACTAAGAAGGACTCTACTAACGCCACTAAAGAGCAGGATAAGAAGGATTCAAACCCTTCTAAAGCCTCTAGGAAGAAAAAGCAGAAGAAGAAGAGTAGCAACGGGGATAAAGGAAAAGAAGCTGCTTTTGCGTTAGGCTATAGCCTAGCCACGGGATACGTTAAAGAACTAGATTCTAGCGAGTCTAGCAGCGAGGATAGTAGTGATTCCGAATCTGATTTGGATACCTCTAGTACCACTACTACTAGTGACACTACTAGCAAGCCTACTTTTAGCTACTCTAATGATGTGGTTAAAAACTCCCTTCTATATAATACAGGTTCTTCTTGTTATATTTGTAATAATAGGGCTTTCTTTAGGGACTTTAAGCCTCTTAAGAAAGGTTAAACCGGCCCTATAATTACAGCAGGAGGACCTATTTATCCTAAAGGAAGAGGTACCGCTGTTTTTAACGTTCTGGTCAAGAAAAATCCACCAGAATATAGGCCTCTAGCTCTATTAGATGCCCTATATTTTCCCGGTATAGATACTAACCTAGTTAGCGGTTTATCCCACTATCTTAAGGGAGGTTATCTAGCTAAAGATCAGCTTTTCCTAGCCGATAAAAGCCCCTGTGGGTTACTAGAACCTACTAAACACGGCTTCTTTTTGTAGATTAAGGGGCAAGCTACTCCTAAGATCTACAAGCATTTAACCCACCTCTCCTTTATGGGCTAACAACAATGAGCCTATAAGACGAAATTATTAGGGTTTTCCTACCCTATAGAGGTTCAAATTCCGCAGCCAGTATTTAATCCCGAGGAATATCAACGAATCGAAGAATTAGACTCCGAAGAAGAAGAAGATTTAGCCCTATGTCCCACCGAAGCTCCTCCTAGTTAGGCATCTTCTATAGGGGGTTTAGAAGGTCTATACCCTAATGACTTGGGTGACGATAGTGGCCGTCTATTGCCCCTAGAGGCCTGTGATTCTTAAGAGGCCTGGCAACAGAGGGAGCTAGGGGATAATAGCCCTGATAGATCTTCTAAGCTAGATCCTAGTTACAAGAAGTTACTAGATTTAGCTCTTCTTTGGCACATTTGATTAGGCCACATTGGCCTCCCTTTACTTAAGAAATCTTTGAAATTAGCTAAAGGGATCCCTGATTTTTCCGCTATTAAAGATAAGGATTTTAACTGCATAGCCTGTATGCAATCGAAGGCTGTTAGAAGACCAACCAAAAGACCTATTCAGGACCCCCCTAGGGTTTTAGATATCCTAGAGGGAGATACGGTTAAAATCGAACCTATACCACACAATAAGAAGGCCCTAGTCCTTATACTTATTGATCGAAAATCCCGGTATAAGTGGTGTTTTTTATTAGCTAATAAAGAAGGTCAGACCCTTTATACTGCTATTAAGGGCTTCTTTAAGGCCCTGAAAAACCGATATAACGCGTATCCTAGGCACCTTCACTTCGATGGAGGCACTGAAATCAACAACGAACTTTAGTCTTAGTTATCTTCTAAAGGAATTTGCTTTAGCACCTCTTGCCCTTATATTCACGAACAGAATAGGCTAGTTAAGAGGGCTATTAGGGTTATCCTAGACCGGCTTAGAGCTACACTTTAGTGGTCTAAGCTGCCTTTATATCTATAGTCTTATATCCTTCTAGCTATAGTGGACTTAGTTAACATCACCGCTAATATAACTAAGCCCCTAACCCCTAAGCAGCTATTTCTAGCTAACTTAGAGCCTAAGACTATCTATAAGCCTAACTTCTTGAAAATTAGGGCTATAGGGTCTTATTACAAGGTTCTAATACCTCCGGAGCAGAGATCAAAGCTTCAGAAGCTAGCCCCTAGGACTATCCCTAGCCGGCTGCTTGCTACTCTAGGTTCCAGCGTTTATCTTGTTTATATACCCTCTAAAAGGTCAGTTGTTAAGACTAGCTTTGTTAAGATTATAGAGGATATAAGCTCTATAGGGTCCCCTAAGCCTTTAGGGAGCTATCCTTCAGAGGGAGAAGCCGATATCTCACGAGATCTAGAGGTTTAGGATAGCTATCCAAAGCCTCTAGCGCCCACAGCGCCCGCAGCGCCCGCCGCGCCTATAACAACACCGCCCAGGACGACCGCTGTAACGCCTCCAGCGCTACCCCTAGAGAGCCCAAGCTCTAGCGCCCCTAATAAGGGTGCTATCGAAAAACCGTTTTCAGATTCGGATTCTTTAATCGACCCTGATTCTATGGATATCGATAATTTCAATTTATCTTCCTTCGTTAAGGAGATATGCTTCAAGGCACAATAAAAGGCTAAATCGTCAGCTAATAACAACAACGATTCGGATACGCCTAAGACCTGGAAACAAGCTTTAAAAAGCAAGGATAGCTAAAAATAGGTTAATGCTACCTTTAGCGAATTTAAGCAGCTATTAGCTGCTAGAACTTTTAAATTTATAGGGATAGACTAGATTCCTAAGGGCCGAAAAGTTCTTAAAAATAGGCTTGTCTATAAGCTTAAAAAGGATAAAGAAAATAATCCTATAAAACACAAGGCCTGACTCGTTGCAAAAGGCTTTATGCAGATAGAAGGTCAGGATTATATCGAGACCTACGCTGCTACTAGCATTCCCCCTAGTTAGCGGATATTACTAGCCCTAGCGGCTTGTAATAACTGGGAAGTTGAATAGGTTGATTTTATAGGGGCCTTCTTAAATAGCTTATTAAAAGAAGCTATTTATATGCAGATCCCTAATGGATTCGTTGAATTTGCTGAAGCTGCTACGCCTGAAATAGCTAAATTACTTAAGAAATATGGCTATAATCCCTCTTAAAAGCAGGTTATTTTCCTACAGAAAGCTTTATATGGATTAAAATAGAGCTCTAGAGAGTGGCAGCAAGCTTTAAAAGAGCTTCTTTGAAAATTAGGCTTCCACCCCCTTATATCTGACCCGGCTGTCTTCTTTAATCCAACTATATCTACATATATAGCGACTTATGTAGATAACTGTCTTCTAATAGGACCGGATCTAGCTTATATTAACAGGCTAAAGAAGCTATTACACAAATCTTATCCTATAGAAGATCGTGGGCCAGCCGAATTCTTCCTAGGCGTTTAAATCACTAGAAATCGAAAGAAAGGGACCCTAACTATCCACCAGTCCTAGTACATTTCTGAGGCCCTAGAGAGATTTAACATGAAAGATGTTAGGCCTGCTAAAATTCCCCTACAACCCGGAATTATAAAGTAGGCAGCCTACCTAACTAAACCTCTTTCCCCCTCCGATCACAAGCTTTATTAAAGTATTATAGGGACTATTATATACTTAATGCTCCTTACAAGACCTGATATTGCCTTTCCGGTTTAGTGGCTTTCAACAGCGTTAGCTAAGCCTTATATAGAGCACTTAAATGCTGCTAAACATCTGCTTAAATACCTTCTAGGCTCTATAAGTTACTCTATAACTTATAGAAGGTCTAAGAACGCTAAAGCTTCTGCAACCCTTATTAGCTTCTGTGATAGCGACTTCGCGGGAGATAAGTCCTCTAAATCAACCTATGCTTATCTCTATAAGCTAGCTGAAGGACCTATTAGCTGGAAATTAAAGAAAGCAACTACAATAGCTTTATCGACATTAGAGGCCGAATCAGATGCTCTATGTGAAGCTATTAGGGAGCTAGAGTGGCTCTATAGCCTTTTTAAGGAAATTAAGCTGCCTATAGCACCTCCTGTTCCGATTTTTAGTGATAACTAAGGCGCTATAACGACCGCTAATAACCCTGCTCTTTATAGCAGAACTAAGCATACCCTGCTAAAATTTAACTATACCAGAGAAAAGGTACAGAAGGGTATAGCTAAGGTTATCTATATTAATACTAAAGAGATGCCTGCGGATGGCTTAACTAAGCCCCTGCCTAACGATAAATTTCAACAATTTATTCAACTATTAGGCCTTACAAATACAAAGGCCTAGCTTCAAAAATAACTAAAAAGTCGAAAAACCTTTAAATCAACAAAAACACTGGAATTCTGTTAAAAAGTTATTAATTTTAGTTAAAAAGTTATTGGATTTATTATTGAATTTATGGTTAACTTAGATATCTATTAAAGAGCTAAGTTTAGGTATCGAATTAGTTACCTCATACTTTTCTAGAGGGAGTGTTAAAATTATGCTATTTATAGCACTATTTTATAGGCCCACTAGTTGCCTAGTTGCGTTGTTGCAACGTTGGTTGCGAGGCGTTGCCTGCAGCGTTGTTGGCCGTGGCCAGCAGCTTTGGCTGTGACCTGCGTTCCTGCACACAACCAACCCACAGGCTTATATGACTAAGCCGACTAGGCTACCCTATAGGGAAGCTAAAATCGACTGTAACTAGGGAACTAGTAGTCGTATAAAAGGCTGACTTATACTATTCAAATCCTTGATTTTTTCTGGATTTAATAATGTATTTTATTTATAGGGTTGCTTATTAGATTGCTTAGTTAGTGCACGTGGGTAGCTAGATTGTATGGTCGTGAGTCGATTTTTTACTTTTTATATATAAATAAATTTTGCGGAAAATAAAAAATAGCTCCTAAGGCCTGGCTAGCGACCCCCTTCCATTAATATGGTCGGTAGGTCTATAAGGGGAACTTAGAAAATCCTCTTATTGCTTGTTAGATCGTTTATCTAGCTAAAATCTACTATATTTAACTATCAAAGCTCTATATCTTGAAGAATCGTCGTATTATAGTGAATCTAGAAGCCGCCGCGTTGGAATCTACTATCCCTCTAGCTAGATTCCCCTTCCATTTTCAATAACTAAGTTATAAAGTATTCCTTATATTACACTATTTATCTAAAGGAGATACTAGTAGTTAATACTTATAAGATAGAAGATATTAACTCTAAGGATTTAAGTAATAAGTTAGAAAAAGAGAATCCTCTTTATTAAGTTATTTAAATAAGGAGAAGGAATAGAAGCTTAGAGAGGCTTTATAGTATATAATTAAGATTAAGGATAACTTTAAATATATCTAGAGTAATATAAATATATTACTATTCTTAGTCCCTATATTAATAAATAAGATAACCTTTTTAGATATATAAGTTAATATAGGATATAACTACTATACTACTATTAGTAAATACCTAGTCTAGAAGCTATAACTAGAATATATCCCCCTACTAACTAAGAGGTTAGTTTATATAGTAGTTAGTATAAAAAGAGGGGGAAGGGAGAATTATAAGGTAAGCTTATTAATTATATATATTATCTATTTTTAGATAGATATAGATAGATAGGAGATACTAATTCTAGCGTATATAATCCTAGGATTAATAAGATAACTTATCCTAAGGACACTATAGATAGTGCGCTATAATATTAACTTAAATATATAATACTAATAACTAACTATAGGAGTAGCTAATAACCTATAGATTTAGGCTATAACTAATAGAGGGGAAGAGAAGCCTACTATATATATTATAGGATCTTTATTTATAAAAATAGTGCGTTAGGTAAGGAAGTAGAAGGAGTATATATAGCTTTATACTATAAGCTTATAGGAAATTATATCTATCCTATAGATTAATACTATACTAAAGCCTATAAAGTAGGAGCTCTTAGTATCCTTACTAAAGGAGTTATAGGACTATAAGGACCTTTTCTAGGAGAGTAAGGTAAATACCCTACTACTATACTAGGGTAAGTCTAATTACTATATTTACCTAAAGTAGGATATAGAGGGTAATAAACTAGACCTACTATAGGCACTATTATATAATATACTATATTAATATCTCCTAGAGATATATAAGTAGGTAATAGACTTAATAAATAAGGGCTAGATTAGGGTAAGCTTATTATTAGTAGTAGTATTAGTTCTACTAGTAAAGAAACCTAGGGGTAGTTAGAGGTTCTATATAGACTATTATATACTAAATAAGATTATAGAATAGGACTATTATCCCTTACCTTTAGTAAAAGAGATACTATACTCCTTAGCTAAGGGAAAATAGTTTATAAAGCTAGATATATAAGTAGTATTCTATTATATTTATATTACTAAGGGCTAGGAATACTAGATTACTTTCTAGATATAATTTAGATTATTTAAGTAGTTAGTATATCCCTTTAGTTTAGTAGGCATGCCTATAACCTTTTAGAGGTATATTAATAGTATACTTAGTAGTATCCTTAGGGACTATATTATTACTTATCTTAATAATATCTTAATCTATATAGGGGGGTTATAGAAAGACTATATATAGAAGGTCTATAGGGTATTAGCTAGGCTATAGTAGGCTAGGTTAAACCTAGATATTAAGAAGTATATTTTTATAATAAAGGAGGTTAAGTACCTTAGGTTTATTATCTATATAGGGAAATAGATTTACCTAGATAATAAGAAGATTACTATAATTAGGGATTAGGAGGCCCTAATATAGGTCTAAGGAGTATATAGGTTCCTAGGGTTTACTAACTTTTATTATAACTTTATACTATAGTTTTTAGAAGTTATAGGTCCCCTAATTAACCTAATAAAGAAGGGTATAGTATTCTACTAAATAGAGGTATATAAGAAGGCTTTTAAAATATTAAAGCTAGCTTTTATATTATATCCTATTCTTATATAATAAGACCCTAATAAGGATATAGTAGTAAAGGTAGACTGCTTAGGAATAGTATTAGAAGGCTACCTTTCCTAGATAAATAATAAAGAAGTCTTATATCTAGTAGCGTACTACTTAGCTTACTTATAACTAGCTTAATAGAATTATATAATATATAATAAGAAGCTTCTAGTAATTATCTTATACCTTAGGGTATAGTTAGTAAAGCTATAAAGTATTAATAGGTTATTTATAATACTTATAGATTATAAGAACTTAGAGTACTTTATAGCCCTAAGAGAGATATTAAAATAGTAAGTATAATAGGCAGAGACTCTAGTGCTTTTTAACTTCTACTTATATTATAGACTAGGGATATAGGTAAGTAGACTAGATATATTATTAAGGCACTATTAGGAGGAAGTATAGTCTACTAAGCTAAAGGCACCTATTATATAGTTAATAATAATACCTATATAGTTTAGCTTTAGTTAGGGGTAACTATATATAAATATTAGACCTATAGTAGCCCTAGAAAGCACTAATTTAGAGAATAGTTTAGCTCTAGCTCTAGATATTCTAGCTAGAGACTCCTTATTTATAGATAAGTACCTTTAGTCCCTATAGGATTAAGCTATAGCCTATAATAAGACTTATAGGTTATAGCTTAAGGTAGTAAAGGCTAGGGCTTAGAAGTTTCTTAATATAGTAAGTATAAGGGAGTAGATTATAGACTATTAGATTAGCATAAAAGGAGCACTTTAATTCTAGGGATAGACTTAGGTGCTAAAGTAGGAGCCCTTAACTATAACCTTAATCTAATAGATATATAACTTACCCTTACTAGGTTACCTAGGGTAGAATACTACCTTTAAAGCGCTCTAGAGAGACTTTTATTAGGATAGTATATTATAGAATATAGTATAGTTTATATAAAACTATTACTACTATAGGGGGTAGAAGAGCTAGTAGCTATAATAAGGCTTACTAAAGCTAATTCCCCTACTAAATAGATATTAGTTATAGATCTCTATTAACTTTATAATAAAGCTTCCTACTTAAGATTAGGCTAACCTATAATTCCTTATAGTAATTATAGATAGACTCTCTAAGTTTATATAGCTTAAGGCTATAATATTAATAAAGGCTAAGGTATATATAGAGCGGTTTAAATATTATTAGTAGTGGTTCTATAGGTTCCCTACCTAGATTATTATAGATTATAGTTTAGATTAGTTAAGTAGTTTATAGATAGTACTTTATAAGAAGGTAGGTATAAAGTAGCTATTATTAACCTTATATTACCTATAGATAAATAGAGGTATAAAGAGAGCTAACTAGAAGGTTTAGGTAGTATTATAGGTAATATTATCCTTCTTATAATTTAAGTAAGCTAATTACCTACTAGCCTACTAGTTAGTATTAAATAATAGGGATTCTTTAGTAATAGGAGTAAGTATAAATATAGCGCTCTATAGCTTTAATATACCTATAATCTAGGAGGTGCTACTAATAGAGGTATTAAAAACTTTAGTAAAAGAATAGGTATAAGTATTCCTATAGCACTTAAAAGAGGGTATAGACCTAATATAAGCTACAATAGCCTTTATCTAATAATAATAATAGGAAAGTATAAATAGTAGTTAGAGACTAGTAGAATAGTTCTAGGTTAGGGATTATATATAGCTAAGCCTTTAGAATATTAAGATAAACTAACTATATAAGAAGTTAGATTAGGTTATAGTAAAGTATAAGGTACTAGAGGTACTAATACTATTAACTATAAAGTTAGATATTCCTAGGGGGCTATACCTAATTTTTTATATAGATTTAGTTTAGAGGGTAGCAGAGGATCTATTACTAAGCTAGAAGCTAGCTAATAAATAATCTCTACTAGAGCTAATATTAATAAATATAGATAATAACCTTATATAGTACTAGGTAAAGGAGATCCTTATAGCTAAGAATACCCCTAGTTAGGGAGTAAATTATAATATACTAGTTAAATAAAAAGGTTATATTTAGCTAATATAGGAACCCCTAGAGAATATAAAGGATACTAAGGTACTAGATAGATTTAAGGTAGAATAGGGGGATATATAAATAAGTAATAGTCTAAGGTAAGTGTAGAAATAGGTATAGTTTAATTTACCCCTAGAGAAGTAAAGCCTCTAGGATATATATAAAGAGGGAAGGTAAGGATAAGGAGAAGGTAGGGTTTAAAAATTTTTCTTATATAATAAGGGAAGGGAAAGGATATAAAGGGGGGTATATAATAGACTTAAGCTTAAGGCTTAGGTTTTTCCTAGGTCTAGGAGGGCTCTAGAAAGGGTATAAAGAGTGTATAAGGTAGTGTGTAAAGGTTATATAGACCTAGGGCTTACTACATGCGCTATGTGTATAGACTATATATAGGAGGATATATAGCTATATACTATGTGATCTCTTACTTAGCTCTTTCTTTCCTCTTTAAGAATAGTAATCGCACTTTAGACGCTTATTTATAGTTGCCCTAAGGCCAGTCCATAACACCGCGGTGCTCTAGCGCTGCGGTGCACGCATACGCGTGGGTCATGTTATGAGGGGCCTCACACGAGCTCATAGCTCGAGTCCATAACAGTTATATATTAAAGTGCTTAGTTAGGCCACGTAGGTAGCTAGATTATATAGTTATGAGTTAATTTTTTATTTTTCCCTATACAAATAAATTTTATAGAAAATAAAAAGTAGCTCCTAAGACCCTGCTAGTAACCCTATTCCTTTAATATAGTTAGTAGGTGTAAGAACCCTAGAAGGTGTGCTAGGATCCCCAATAGACCAAAAGATCCGCCAATGCTAGCCGTCGCTAACATTGCACCTTACAATTGATTATAAGACCTGTGCGGTCGGTCCCTCTCTACTAGGGCCACGCACACAGCGCCTCACAGTAGGTCTATAAGGGGACTTAGAAAATCCTCTTATTACTTATTAGATTATCTATCTAGTTAGGAATTAACTATATTTAACTATTAAAGCTCTATATCTTAAAGAATTATAATATTATAGTGAATCTAGAAGCCGCCGCGTTAGAATCTACTAGGGAGGTCTTCCTATCTATCAGGGTCATGGAGACAATAGAGCGATAGAGGCAATAAAGGCAATGGCATTATATATAGGAGTATTACTATTTGCATAATAGTAAATCTCTATTTACACAATAGACCTATTTTAAAGATACGTACTGCCGCTAGCCTACCCCGCTACTTATACCGCGCCTGGCATGGCAAGTACCCGTACCTTCTAAAAGCCGCCCGCCTGCCTGACCGCACATATAGCGCCTACGGCCACACAACGCCGCTTAATTTGCTAGGGACGGCGGCAAGCATTTAATCGTGATCATGGCTTCTTAGGCAGCGTTGGCATCGACGGGGGCATTGGCGACGGGTGCCTTGTTGGCGTTAGCGTTGAGGAGGGCAAGAAGGGGGTCTATTAAAGCAATTGGGGATAGCTTTAATTTACGGGTGTGTTAGCTATAGTAGGTAGAATGTGTGTGTGGGTTAAGGCATTTAGAAGGTACGGGTACTTGCTATGCCAGGCGCGGTACAAGTAGCGGGGTGGGCTGGCGGCAGTACGTATCTTTAAAATAGGTCTATTATACAAATAGAGATTTGCTGTTATGCAAATAGTAATACTCATATATAGTAGGGCCCGGTCATGGGTTATATGTTAAGGCTTCTGGGCCGAATATGATGAAACTATAAGGATAAAGGTAGCTAGGCAAAAGGATATAGGGTGCACTTGTATATTAACTAAAGCTTGCTAGGTCTAAGTGTAATATATATACAAGTCACTAGTTTATAGCTAGCGGCTTGCTAATATTACGTAGACCTAGCCCTTCCTTCTAGTGTTAGGCGCCGCGGTGCTCTAGCGCCACGGTGCACGTATATACATAGGTTATATTATAAGGGGCCTTATAATTATCCCCCCCCTTATTACCAGGCTCCTAAATAGCTTTCGCCCTATATTTTATAACTATTCGCTAACTAGTAGTTATATTAAAATCATAATAAATAATAATCTATAATAATCTATAATAATAAACAATAGTTAGCGCTTAGGTATAAATTCACCTCTAACTCTCTACTGTGTTATTCTATTTTTATTTCCGTATTATTAGCTAAATTATTACTTTTTTTTTTTTATCACACTATTATCTATCTATTATTAATCACTAATATATTACTATAAGCGCGCCTATAATTCTACTCTATGACTACTTGTGTATGCACTGTTTGTATACTAGATACACTAAATATAAAAAGAGCCCCCTATCCGCCCCTAAACTTCCCTAGATTAATTATTAATTTAACACTAACCTATATATAGGTTAGTTAAAGATAAAGTAGTTAAAGCGCTGTATTTAGTGTTATTTATATAGGGATAGTTATAAGGCTATAAGTATCTTACTTTTCCTTTACTCTTTAGTTTCTATTTACTAATAATTATATAGTCTATAGCTACTATATATAGTAACTTCCTTAACTTATTAAAGGTACTAGATTAGGTAGATATCCTAATAAAGGCACTTAGTAATAAGGATAAGGATAATCCTAAAGACCTTATATTCTTAGAGGTAACTTAGTAGTATTTTACTACCTATTATCTTTAGCTTATATAGGGCTTTAACTATACTAATATAATATATTATATTATATTTAGGTTAATAGGGGCTACTAAGGTTCACTAGGTCTATATATTTCTTCCCTTTTTACTAGTTCTTTATTAATATATCTAGGTAGGATACTTTAATTATATACTAGTAGTATATAGTCTCCTATTAAACCCTTATAGTTACTATAA
Source organism: Epichloe elymi (assembly GCA_023658475.1). Classification (NCBI taxonomy): domain Eukaryota; kingdom Fungi; phylum Ascomycota; class Sordariomycetes; order Hypocreales; family Clavicipitaceae; genus Epichloe; species Epichloe elymi. Next base: position 3,048,542 of record CP098274.1, read on the forward strand.
ACCTAGCTCTAGTCCTAGGGATAGTAGGTTATATCTTAGCCTTATTTTACTATCTATTTACTAATATTTTAGTAAGCTAACTATCTATAACTCCTTACTATATAGAATATAGTAATAGTTTTATAGCTAAGGCTAAGTAATCTAGGATTTATTACCTAGGGATTAGTATTATATTATTTTTATTATAGAATAAAGGAGGTGGTTATAGTAGATAAGAATAACACTAAGTATATAGTCTATAGGGGCTAAGTCTTTAGCTATAAAGGGATAACTATAGAGGGATTTCTATTAACTCTCCTAAAGCTATAGATAGTTTCCTTTATTTTATTCCTTTATATTTTTATTTTTTTTAATTTTTAGGTATAGTTTAGTTATTTTCTTTTATTAGGTATATTATAATAGCTAGTAAGGCTATAACTTTCTTATAGGAACTTTATACTTTTTTACCTATAACTTACTTATATATTACTATTCTTTTCCCTTAACTTATTTTAGTAGAATACCTAAATTATATACTAAGCTTCTTCTATATCTTTAATAGGAACCTACTAGTTATATTTACTTAGCTAACCCTTCTACTTTACTAGGTATTTATTACCTTTATAGGTTTTTCTATATTTCTTAACCTTCTTAACTTTATATTTATTATCTTTATCCTTAAGATTAGGTATTAGTATTTTTTCTTTATCTATATTCTTATAATAGGTCTATAGCTCTAGTAGGCTAATATAGAATATATTATATAACCTACTATATTTTTCTAGTAATATAAGCTAATATACTTACTTACTAATAGTATTAAGTACCTAAAATTATCTAATAAACCTAGGGATTAGCTTTTATTTTACTTTCTTAAGCTATATATTCTTTACTAATAGTAATACTAGATTATCTCTTTTAAAAGTAAGTAATTAGTAATATTTATTATAGTACTTTACCTAGGATTTAGTAGCTTTTACCTAGTTTTACTTTAGCTACTCTTTAGCTTTATATAACTTTATAATATAAGTATAAGCCTCTAGTACCTTCCTTTTTATAACCTTATCCCTAAAGGCTAGCTAAAACTCTAGTAAGTATCTTATAAGTATATAGTTTAGTAAATAGCTTATAGTTTTATTTACTATATTATTATAGGTAAATTATATAACTAGGAGTAGCTTAGGCTATATTTACTAGTTTTTAGAAGTAAAGTATTATAGGTAGTACTCTAGTACCTAGTTAGTTCTCTTAGTCTACCTATTAGTTTAGGGGTAAAATACTATAAAAAGCCTATATTTTATATATAATAGGTAATATAGGTTTAACTAGAATTAGCTTATAAAAATAGATCCTTTATTAGATATAATACCCTTTAGTAGCCTAAATTATAGCTTAATTTCCTTATAAAAAAGTTCTACTAACTTAGCTATATTAATTATAGTTATTATAGGTAGGAAGATAGAGTACTTAGTATATTAGTCTATAATTACTAGGATTATATTAGTTTCTTATTTACCTACTTATATAATAGGTAATCCTATAATAAAGTCTATTAAGATTTCTACCTATAGTTACTCTAGTATTAGTAGTAATTTAAGACTTCTATATAGGTAATACCTTCTTATAACTATTTACTAATATATTCTATAGCTTATAATATAGTCTAATATAGACTTATTTATAGCTAGCTACTAAAAGTAATACTTTAATAGCTTAAGTATTTACTTAGTCCTAAAGTAACCTACTAGTAGATTATTATAGTATAGCTATAGAAGCTCCTATTATAAGGTAGGCTCTTAGGGAATAACTACCTAGTCTTTATATATTAAGAAACCCCTTATACTATATAACTATAAACTAGCTTTCCCTCTCTCTAGGGAATTAATCTCTTTACTCTACCTCTATAGGTCTAGATCTTAGCTTTAGGCCTTCTATAGTAGCTATATTAATAGTTTATTTAGGCTAGATTAGTAGGGATCTAGTAATATAATAGCCCTATAGATCTCTTATACTATACTAGTATTCTAGATATATACTACCTTCTCCTAGAAATTACCTTTATTTAGCTAACCTTTTACTAGATCTATAGTAGCTAACTAGCCTCTTAATATAGCTACTCTAGCCTTTACTATAGGGGCTAGGGTATTTTCCTCCCCTAAAGGTATCTTATTATATCTTTTTTAATATATTAGTATCTCTTCTTCTACTACTTCTTTAGTAGTTACTAACTTTTTCTTAAGTTTTAGTAAAAGTACCTTATTTATTAGGGGTTTACTCTTATAATTAGACCTTCTTAATAGCATATCTATAGGGTTACTTTTCCCTAGTTTATACTTAATTATAAAGTTTAGTAGGTATAGGAATATATACTATCTAGCCTATCTTTTATTTAGCTTCTATTACTTTATAAAAGTCTATAGGTTATAGTAGTCTAATAGGACTTCTACTAGGGTCTCTATACCTTTAATATAATATTACTAGTATTTAAATAACTTAACTATAGTAAGTAACTCTTAGTTAGGTATACTATAGTTATATTTAGTATTAGTAAACTTCCTTAACTAAAAGGCTATAGGGTACTAGTAGCCCTTATTATCTTATTATAATAAGATTCCTACTATTATAAAGATTAAGGTATCTATCTTAATATATACTAGTTAACTTAGGTTATAATAATAGAGAAGAGAAGCTTACTAAAAGGTATCTTTTAGCTAGTAAAACACTACCTATTCTCTTACCCTAAATATAAACCTCCTAGTTTAGATACTATTCTAACTACCCTTTATTAATATATATAGTAATACTATAATCCTAGAGTATCTATAGATAAACTATTAGTAAAAGTTATAGAACCCTAGGAAGGATTATATATCCTTAAAGCTTATAGGTTCTTTCTAATCCTAAATAATAGTAACTTAGTAGGTATCTATTAAGATCCTATTAATAAAGAGAATAAACCCTAGGAACTTTACTAACTCTTAGTAAAACTTATATTTAGAGGGTTTTATATATAATTCTACCTCTCTTATATACCCTAGGACTTCTTTAATATATATAGTATACTTCTCTTATATTTTTTAAAAAATAAGGATATTATCTAGATATACTATATAAATAGTATTAACTAGCCTATAAAGCGCTTTATAGATATAGTTCTAGAATATAGCTAGGGTATTTATTAACCTAAAAGGTATTATAAGATATTTATAGTGCCTATAGTGTATATAGAATATAGTCTTCTACTTATTACCCCCTTTAATCTAGATTCTATAATAAGTATCCTTAATATTAATTTTTAAGAAGAAGTAAGCTCCTTAGCACTAGTCTAGGATCTCTAAAATTAGGGGGAGAGTATAGTAATTCTTCTATATTACCTTATTAAGACCCTAGTAATCTATATATAATTAGAGCGTACTATCTTTCTTTAGTATAAATAAGATAGGCATACCTATAGGGCTCTTTAATAGTCTTATCTAGCCCTTCTATAGGTTCTTATTAATATATTTATAAAGTTCCTTTAATTTACCTTAGGAAAGGGGGTAAATTAGTTTATATAGAGGTATAGCCCCTAGTATTAGATTAATTATATAATTAGTGGTCTTTCTTAAAGGTAAGCTCCCTACCTTATCTAATATAAATATATCTTTAAACTTATATAGTTCCTAGGGGATATCTTTAATAGTTTTATATACCTTTACCTCTTCTTTATCTCTAAGGGTAATAAACTTATTTTCTATAACCCTATTAATAGTATATATAATAGTCTTATTATATATAACCTTTATAAATTTATAGGGAGTTATAAGTAAAAAGGCCTTTCTTCTTTTCTTAAACTACTACTCTTATAAGTATAAGTAAAGGTAGATATATTCCTTAGTAAGTATATATATCCTAATTAATATAGGGCTTCCCTTAGTTCTTAGGTCCCTATTAATAGCTATATATAGTAGCTTAAGGTCTTTTTCTTCTTCTCTTAAGTTTTTAATTATAATAAAGACCTTATAGATACTATATTAGGGAACTATAAGGGCCCCTACTACCTTAATAATAGGTACTATAGCCTTAGCTTAGTTAAGTTTATAGGCTTATATAAATTTAGTGCTAATAATATTAATCTTAGTGTAACTATTAAGATCCACTACTATTTTAATATCTATATACCTATAAATAGTAACTAGTATATAAAATTAACACCCTATTAGTACCTTAGTGTTTAAGGTAGAGGTAAGGGTATTTACTTCTACCTTAGGGAGTTTTCTAGGTCTTATTACTCCTTCTTTAGCTTATTATATCTATTTATAAGGTACTCTATACTATTATAGTTAAAACACTGCCTTTTATACCTAGGTTTATAGTTATTTAGGTAGGTAGTAGGAGACTTCTCTTAGTTCTTATTCTTCTAATCTTTATTAGACCTTTTACCTTATAGAAAGTTATATCTATAATATTAGGGAGCCTTATTTAGGCCCTTATTTTCTAAATACTTAGACTTTTACTTACTCTTTAGTATAGCCTCCTAGAGTTACTAAGTAAGTTATATAACCTTCTCTTATGCCTTTTTTATAATAGAGGTATATAGGTTAATCTAGTTTTATAGGTTAGGGAGTAGTTTTATAAAGAATATAAGAGCTTATAACTTTTTAGTAGCTTTTTCTAGGTATTTCTCTAGTAAATCTAGGTAGATACTAAATTTAATAGGACTCTAGCCCTTATATTACTTTATATTCTTTAGCTATATAGCTATTTAGGTATTATAGTTAGTAGTATCTTAGAGTAGTGTAAGAGTTTAGGTCTTAAATATATTCTAGTTATCTTTAAGATTACTTTAGTTATTAGCTATTTATTTATTAAGGTATTAGTCCTATCTTACCTTATAATTACTATATATATAGTTAAGTGTAAAGAGAATTTTTTAGTAATTATATTAATACTTTTACTTTACCCTATTAAAGGTATAGTTTAGGTTATTTATCTATATTTTATACTTCTATAGGTTTATAGGGTATTAGAGGTTAGTAATATTCCTAACTTTAACCTCTTAGTAGCTATTACTAGAGAAGGAACTAGATCTTTACTACCTTTTTATTTTCTCTTTCCCTTTACTTAGCTATAGAAGATTAATAAGCTTTTACTTTTATTTCTATAGTTCTTTAAGCTTCTTAAGCTAAGTAATTTACTTATTTATTACTATAGTATTAGCCCTAATATTAGAGGGTCTAGGTTTAGTCCTTATTCCTATAGAATATAGTATATCTTTAGTAGTAATACTACCCTTATTTAATTAACTTTAGTTATTATCTAATATTACTTAGGTTAATTAGGTAGTTCTTAGCCCTATATTACTCTTAGGTAGCTAGTAGTAGAAGCTTTAGAATTATAAGAATAAAGGTAGCTAGGTAAAAGGATATAGGGTGCACTTATATATTAACTAAAGCTTACTAGGTCTAAGTATAATATATATATAAGTTACTAGTTTATAGCTAGTGGCTTACTAATATTATATAGACCTAGCCCTTCCTTCTAGTGTTAGGCGCCGCGGTGCTCTAACGCTGCGGTGCACGCATGCGCGTGGGTCATGTTGTGAGGGGCCTCACAGAAACAGGGTGAAGGTATGATTAAGGTAGTAGCTATGTAGCTAGAAGGTAGGTGTATATGCTTGAAGGTTTTAATCTCTAGCCTCCTATATTCTATATATGCGACCTTTGCCTAAATACCCCCTCTGCGTGTATATAACTAGCTTATAGTAACCTTATAGCTAGGGCGCTGTGAGCTATAACTAGGCCCTACTATATATAATACTATTACCTTTATAGCCTCTATTACTCTATTACCTCTATAACCCTAATATAGTTCTCCTCTCCTTTATAATTACCCTTAATTATAACTAGCTACCTAGTTAGTGTAAACTTACTATTTTAATTTCCTATATAAATCTAAATAACTTTTTATATTATAATATAATATATAAGGAGATATAATAGCCCTATTAATATAGGTTATAGATTATTCCCTACCTTACTTATAAGCTCTTAATTACTATATAATTATAGCTATAGAGTTACTTTATAAATACTTATATTATCTTTATTATAGTTTCTATAGAAGTAGATACCCTATATTAAATTTTCTAATTAGGCTAAATAAATAGGGTATTAGATACTATATATCTAAGTAAGTTTAACTATAAGTTCTAGTGAAGTTACTATAAACTTACTAGGTATATATAACTAGCTATAATATTTACTATTAGTTACTATAATACTAACTCTTTAACCTATAGCTTACTTTTACTACCTATATAGATTACTTAAGGGGCTATAGTTAATATAAAAAAGCCTAGATTTCCCCCCCTTTATCTCTTCCTTTCTTCCTTATCCTTCTTAATTAATCTATATAAATTATAAGTTAGCCCTACTAGCCTTATAGTAGCGCTCCTACTACTATTACTTAGTAGTTACTAACCTTACCTAAGATTATATTATTCCTAGCTCTTACTTCTAAGCTTCTTTATTATTAGTCTCTTACTATCCTACTTCCTTACTTACTTACTACTAACTTATAGCTAGTTTACTATATCTACTATCTACCTAGTAACTCCTAGTCCTTTAGCTCCTACCCTAGAAAAATCTTCTTATAAATAGGTATCCTAAGCTTCTAAGATTACTATATAAGTTTTACCTCTTACTTATAGTATTATAGCTACTAACTTACTAAATAGTAGTATTAAGATTCTATATCTACACTATAATTAGTAGGCTACTATCTAGTAGATTATACCTAAAGGTAATAGTAGTAAGCTATAATATATTATTAATAGGAAACCTATTCCTAATAAGTATTATTATTCTCCTAGTATAACTAAGCTACTTATTTACTACTTTCTTATTACTAACTTTAGCTAGGAAATTCCTCTAAGTGCGCTTACTATATAAAAAATAATAAATTATATATTAATATAAGTACCTTTCTAATAGATACTACTTCTAGATAGCTAATATACTACTAATGTCCTACCTAAATTATAAAATTATATTATAAGTTATTTAAGATAATAAGAAATATCCTAGAAGGTATTTAATATTATAAGTATTTAGTAAGAACATTAACTCTAATAACCTAGTTATAGCTAACTTATTACTAGGGTTTTATATAGGCTAAATATAAGTTATATAATGCCCTCCTAGCTATAAAAAATACTAATTAATATAGATATATTCGCCAGGCTTAATTAACCGCTAAGGCTATGCGTGAGGCTAATGCTAATAAGCGCGCTATAATATTATAGCTATTTAACACTATAAACCTTAAGGTGTAGATTAATATTATAAATAACCTTTGCATACTTTTCCGCACCGACCTAAAGGTCCGGGAACGTCTCTAAAACGCAAGAAAACATAATATTTAAAATCGCCTTATTTAATTACCCCCTTCTATAATATCATATAGTAATAGAGCTAGAGGTAGGTATAAGAATAAGGTGCTAATAGTAATTAATAAAGGAATAGGGGGTTTAGTGTAGAGCCGCTACTACCCTAACACTAGCGTGGGATAATTTACTATCTAAGAGAATAGTAATAGACCTCTAGAGAGTTAGAACTAGTTTAATTATCTAGAAGAGTTAGAATACTATAAAGTAATTACTAGACTTATCCCTAGTAATAAAATAACTAAAGCCTAGTAAGCCTATAAAGCCCTTACTCTCTAGATAGTAAACTATATCTAAACTAAATATAAATAGATAAAATATAATAATAATAATAATATTTACACTATAAAAAAGGCCCTCTTATAGGTCCTTAAAGAAGTAATTAAGGAAGTATCTAACTATAATACTATACTAACCTAGGTAAGTATTACTATAGGCCCTACACTAAAGAGAATAAATACTATACTACCTCCCTTATAGGTCCCTAGTAAATAGTATAGGGAAGTCCTTATAAAGGGGAATACTATATAGGAATTACTTTAGTTTAGAACTACTAAAGATATAGTATTAGTAGTTAATAGAGTAATAGGCTAAACTATAGTAATTATAGCTAGAAAACTCCCTAGTAGGGATATAATTATAATATTTAAAGGAAATACCTCCTAGTATAAAGATAACTAGAAATAGATTCCTACTATATTTAGACTAGAAGTAACCCTCTACTAATATATACTTAGTGTTATTATTAAAGGATTTCCTATAAAATATACCTTAATTAAAAACCTAGTAGCTAAACTAAGTAAAACTAATAAAGTAAATATTATTAAAGTAATAATAAGATACCCCTAATATAAGGGAGCCCTAAGAACTACCCTTATCCTTAGCCTTAAAGAGATAGAAAATACTAATAAAATCTATAGAGATAGAATAGTCTATAAGGTAGAGCTATTCTACTCTAAGCCTTATAATAAAACCCTCTAATCTTAATAATACTATAATTACTTCTAGACTAGGTATATTATAAAGTACTATAAATTAGCCCTAAAGTATATTAGGTATAGAGCTAGCTAGTATAAGGATAGTAAGGTAACCTACCTAATAACTAATAGCTAGGTATAAGGGAAGTATATCTTATACTCTAGCCCTTACCTAGCCTAGTTTAGGGACTACCCTATCCTTAAAGAGAAATAGAATATAGTAAAAGTAGGGTACCTTAAGTAACTAACTTTATTTATAACCTATCCCCTAAGTAAAGGCCCTTCCCTAAGCTAGGAAAGGCCTATAATAATATAGACACTAGCTAATATAGTAGGAAGAAAAAGAGGTTACCTAATGCTTATAGAGTAAAGGGTAAAGTAACCTAGGGCTAGTAGGTCTAATAGTATTAGAAGATATATAGAGGTAACTAGGGCTAGCATAGAACTAGCATAGGATAGTAGAGAACCCTAACCCCCCTAACTTATATAGTAATATTATAAGTCCTCTTTTAGAATATAAATAAGAAGGATAACCTAGTCTATATAGCGCTCTAGCACTAAACTAATATTAATATAATTATAATCTAAGAATAGGAATATATAAGAAACCTATAGCCCCTAGCTCTAGGCCTCTCCTAATTCTAACTTATATACTATAATAGATATAATACTATATATATAAATAAGAAACACACTATAGGGTTATAGGTAGCCTAGGGAGGGACTAACTAGTCCCTAGTAGAGATATATAGTATAAATATATACTCTCTTTATTTAGAAGGGTATAGTAATAAGTAGAATACCCTAATCTACATTATTAATATAGAAAAGTCTTATAATAGGTATATCTTTATAGGGGACTTTAACTAAAAACACCTACTTTAGGATAAACTTAATAGAACTAGTAATAAAGTAGAAGAACTACTAGAGTTTATAGGCTAGTAAAGGCTTAGGCTAGTAATGCCCTAAGGGGAACCTACTAGGTAGTATAATAGAGATAGGGATAGTACTATAGATCTAGCTTAGGTAACTCTAGATATTAGAGTCTACTATAATAGAGTAGTAGACCTAATAGGATCTAACTATATTCTATAACTAATTAGTATCTTTACTAACCCTTAAGAGACTACCCCCCTAGTCCTTAGGTATTACTAGGTAGTAATAAATAAATTCTATATAGAGGTAGAGGTAAGTAATTAGCTTTTACTAGATAGCGCCCTAGAACTATATAATAAGAAAGGGATTAATATATACACTACCTAGCTTATTATAAACCTATAGTAGATAGCTAACTTAGTAGCCCCTTAGAAACCTAGAGGCTTACCTAGGCTAGAGGCTTAGTAGTCTAGATAGGCTAAAGAGGTAGTTATTAGGGTAAGATAGGCTAAGAGATAGTAAAGGTATAGAAGAACTAAAGTAAACTAGTAGGTATATACTAATACTAATAAGGAGTAGGAATAAGTTATTAGAGAGGAGAGAAGGAATACCTAGAGAGATATACTAAGATAGGCTAATACTTAGAGTAAGGATAGAGAAGTCTAGAGGCTAGAGAGATAGGTAAGGCTCTAGAGCTAGGTACCCCTAGAGCTCCCTAGGCTCCTAGAACTAGAGAGATCTAAAGATAACCCTAATCTAGCTACTATATATAAGGATAAGGTAAGCTTACTTATATAGAGGTTCTTCCCTAAGCTAGCGGCTAACCTTTCCTATATCCTAGATCTAATATTCCTAGAACTTAATAATACTCTAATCTAAGATATAGACTAGTTTAACTCTAAGGAGATTATAGATATCCTCTTAGATATAGTAAACTAGAAGGCCCTAGGGGATAATAAGCTCCTTACTAGATTTATTAAAGCCTATAGCCTAGTAGCCTATTATATAATAACTAGGCTACTTAATATAGTACTTAAAGTTAGCTACTTCCTAGCCTACTTCTATACTACTAGGGTTATAGTAATTAGAAAGAATAGAAAGATAGTTAAAGAGATAAGAAGGGCTAATACCTAGAGACCTATATTACTACTTAATATAGTAGGAAAAGTACTAGAAGTAGTAATAGTAAGATAACTTATAGCTATTACTAAGGTAGGGGGCCTCCTCCTAGAACTATAGATAGGAAATAGGGTAAATAGATTAATAAAAACTATAATATATACCCTACTAGAATATATTAGAGTAGCCTAGGGAAGGGGCAGGATAGCCTTACTAGTATAGATAGATATATTAGCTATATTTAATAGAGTTAGCTACCTATATCTTATTACCCTCCTTATTAAGATAGGTATCCCTCTATAGCTAGTTATAGTAATCTATAGCTTCCTTATAGAGAGAATAAGCTAACTTAGCTTTAATAGTAGACTCTTAGAACCCTTTAAAATTAAGGCTAGCACCCTATAGGGCTTACCCTTTTCCCTTATTCTCTTCCTTTTATATTCTATAAAGCTATATATCTACCTCTAGGTTATCCTAGGTATAGTTACTATAGGCTTTACTAATAATATAAATATTATAGCTTTTAGGAAAAATATAGCCTAGACCTAGAGAAGACTTAAGGTATTATAGAAAATCTATAAAGACTAGGTAAAGGAAGCAGGAGTTAAGTTTAACCTAGCTAAAATAAAACTTATATACTTTAATAGAGCCTAATAACCTCCCTAGGAGTAAGTCTAGCTTAGGATAGAGAAAATAGTACCTATAGAATCCTACTACTTTCTTAGGGTATAGGTTAATTATAAACTTACCTAGAGCGCTTATAAGAATATTATTAAAGGGAAACTAGCCTAGTAATAGCTTATACTTATATTACTAGTAGCATTAGCCTAGGGCTATAGCTTTAGAGATACCTACCTCCTATATATATAGGTAGTCTATCCTATTATTACCTATAGGGTAAGTATATACTATATACTAACTAAAAAAGCTAGAAACCCTAGAGGTATTATAAAAAGCTTTATAATAGACTAGTTAGCCTACCTTTAAGTTATTATAGGGGTATTTAGAGCTATACTAATTATATAATTAGAAGCTAAGACCTTAGTTCCCCCCCTTAACCTCTACCTAAACTATATTAAGAAGAGATTTAAAGAAAGAGTTATAGCTAGTAGAATAATAAAGATAATCTAAGTAGTAGCTAGCCTAGTAGTAACTATACTATATTAAAGAAGACCTTAAAGATAGAGAAACTAAGTTAAAAATAAGCTAAATATAGAACTATATAAGGAATAGAAGAGATATTAGGAAGTATAGTATAATAGAGAGAGACTAGCCTAGAGCTAGTGTAGTAAAGAGCTAACTAAGGACTAACTACTAAACTATAACCTAAAGATAATCTAAAGATTCTACACTAGACTAGATAAGCATATCTTCTCTATAATTATATAATTATATATAGGTAAGATTAGTCTTAATAAATTCCTCTTCCTTAGAGGTATCCCTAGGGTAGCTTTACCCTTATATAGCTATAGATAAGTAGAAGAGAACTAGTACTATATAATTATTAACTACTATAAATATAGCTATATATAACCCTATTAGCGCTAGCCTATAGATATATAGGAGGTAAGGCTAGCCCTAGATAACCCCTAGAGGGTAAGATACTTAGCTAAATAGTTCCTAGCGATAAAGAGACTATAATACTATACACTAGTATATAACTTAGTAGCTAAGTTAAGGGCACTAGAATTAGAGCTAGAGCGCTTATAATATAGGAGACTAAATCTAGAGTCTATAACTATAGTAGATAGTAAAGATAGTAAGAGTAGTAAAAGATAGGGACTAGACTAAATAATCTAGAGGTAATAGGGAGCTAGAGGTAGGGTATATATATATATATATAGGAGAAGAGTATATACTAGAATAACTCTTTAGATTTAAACTACTAAAACTCTTAAATACTAGGTATCTAATTCCCCCCCCCTAGGCCTCCTCTGCCCTACTACTACTACTATATTAATATAAAAATAAAGGAAAAATAACTACTCCTCTTCTAGAATAGGGATTATATCCTCTAGGGCCCTAGCCTAGCTCTTAGCTAGCAGGGTAGCGACCTAGAGCCAGATTAACTCCGCTATCCGAGCGTCTAGTCTGCGCAGCCAGAAGATCATCTCCTTATGCTAGTCTCTTGCAGACCCGCCCTCCCCCCGGACCAGGACCCGGCCAAGGTTAGGGCCTAAGAGCACGTAAGAAAACAAAGGGGAAGAGAAGGGAAAAAGGGAAGGGGAAGAGAACCTATAGGAAGTGTAATAAAGGAAGAAGGAAAGAGGCCTAGATTTAGAGGCAGAAGGGATTTCTTTTATAATCTCTAGAGAGGGGGGGGGTCCTTAAAGCATTACCCGGATTTAAAGATAATACATAGATGCCATAGATAGATAGAAAAGCCTAATATAAGAGAGCGGTAGGATTACAGTGGAACTAAGCTAGCTTTACCCTCTCCCCCCCTAGAGTTTTAAAAACCAGGTGCTCTAACTTTATAACTAGACTAGACTAGAGAAGAGATAGAATAAACTAAAAAGTAGGGTATTAGATATATTAATAATAAAGCATAAAAAAAGTAAGTTAAGAGTGGATTACTATATAGTATTAGATTTTACCTAGTAGCTAGAAATAGATTAGAGTAGAGCTAGAGAAGAGCCTAAAGCTAGGCTTAAGGCATAAGGTAGAGGTAACTCTGCTAATAGGGATAAGTCTAGTGTAAGCTAGTAATAAATAACTATAATAGGTAACTATAATAGCGGCGCTAGCCCGCCGCAGAGCTAGCGCTAGACTATATAGAGTTGCAAGGGGGTTTTTTATCCTCTAGAAGGTTTTCCCCTTTAACTACACCGCTGGAGTACTAGAGACAGCTAAATCAGGCTGGCTAGTGTATATAAATAAATAAATAAATAAATATTATAAATAGCCTACGCTTTATTACCTAGTATACTCTAATAGTAATATCTTATTATTTTAGGCATAGCTTTTAATTTACTAACTTACTACTAGTTTACTAAGTTTACTTCTAATATCCCTACCTATATTAGCCCCTCTAAGCTCCCTAAAGAGCTCTATATATTTATTTATAGGGATAAGGAGGAGTCTTCTAATAATAAGGCTCCTATAGCTACTATAGATAAAAATATAGCTACTAATATAATAATAGAATAGTAGATACTAGATAGCTATAAGGTAGTTTTTTGCTTTAAGAAGAATATAACTTATATTATAGGATATTTATATACTAAATTACTAAAGTAATTATATCTCTATAAACTAGCTACTTAATTATTACTTATAATTATTTATAATATCCTTTATAATAAAATCCCTTTTTAATACCTATAAATTTTCTAAACTATTATAGCTTTTCTACTTTACTAGGTATTTATATTATTTTTTATTATAGTAATATAAAATAATTCTCTTAACTTTAAACTTCTCTTTATTATCTTTAATATTATCTTATAGTAAGGATATATCTATATAGCTAGTAGGGTCCCCTTTAAAGGGTTTAAGGCTTATAATATTAAATATATTATAAAGTCTTAAGCTAGCTAGTAATTATAATTAATAGGCTAAGCTATAATTACTAATTACCTTTTTAATCTTATAGGGTCCTAGGTACTTTATAGTAAGCTTTTAGCTTAGGTATCTTAGGTTAATATTTTTTATTAATAGTAATATATAATCTCTAACCTTAAACTCTATTAGTATTCTCTTATAATTATAGTACTTCTTTTACTATACTTATATATTACTTAGTAGCTACTTAATCTCTAAGTATCTTTATCTTAGTTCTAAGACTCTATTTTCTACCTAGTTATTTACTAAATTAGGTATTAGGATAGCCTAGTGTAGTCCCCTTAGGTTATACCTATATAGCGCCTCTACTAGTATTAGGCTATAACTACTATACTTACTTATATTATAGGTAAACTATACTATTAGTAGATATTCTACCTAGTTATCCTATTTAGTATATATATAGGCTCTTAGATAGTGCTTAAGAACCTAGTTTAATTACTCTATCTATCTATCTATTTAGGGGTAGAATATAATACTTAGTTACTGCTTTATTATAATTAGGTAGTAGAATATCCTCTAGAATCTACTAGTAAATATTAACCCTTAGTCTATAATAATACCTTCTAGGGCGCTATAATCCTTAAAAATATTTTCTAGGAACACTATAGCTAGCCTATTACTAGTTAGGTGTATAGATACTAGTATATAAATACTATACTTTAAAAATTAGTCTATAATAACCAGTATTATATTATATATCTAATACTTCTAATCCTTTACTAGCAGTAAACCTATAATAACATCTATTAATAACTCTTAGAAAGGGTAATTAGGCACTAGTAGCGTAGCTAACTTACTATAAGGTTTATATAACCTTAGCTTTAAAATTTAATAATTAATATAAGTCTATATATATAACTTAATGTCCTTCTTTATTAATAGCTAGTAATATTAGCCTATAATTTAATAGAGGGTTCTACTAACCCCCTAATAACCCACTATAGGATTATTATAGGTTAATAGTAAGACTTCTTTTTATATACCTTATAGAATAAAAACTTAATTATTATATATTAGTAACTTAGAGGGCACTCTAGTCTATATTTATAACCCTTTAGCCTCTAGCTTAGAGGGACTAATTAACTATAGTCCTAATACACTAGAGTCACTACTTATTAGTAATAACTTTTACTATACTATAAAGGCATCCCCTTATTATACTTCTAATAATAAGACTAGAATTAGGGCTTCTAATTCCTATGCCTTACTCTTAATAGTAGAGTTTAATATTATAGAGGTTCTCTAAACCACTAAGATTCTTACTATAATACTACTATAAGCCTATAGCTCTTTAGTAGTGCCTATAAACTATCTAATTAGCCTAGTAGAGATTAACTTTATAGAGGTTCTCCTACCTACTATTAGACTTCTTACTATACTATTAATAGGTAGTAATCTTAGATATAGGGTACTAATAGAGTTATTACTACTCTTACACTACTTATTAATTATAAACCTAATATACTATAGCTTTACTAGACTAGTAGTGGTACTATGCTTATTATAGCGCCCCTATAGCCTAATAGTAGTAAACTTAGTAAGGAAGGTTAGTAACTAAGATATAAATACCTTACCTTTCCTTTCCTTACTAATATAATCTAATCTCTATAATAGAGTATTAGTAGGATTTAGCTTACCTACCTAGTGAGTGTTTAATAATAAAGTTAAATAGGTATAGCTTATCTAATATAGTAACCTATTAGCTTATTAGCTTAGGCTTTAAAATAAGGTATTTATAGTTTAAGTAATTTATTATTACTTTTACTAGGTAAGCTAAGTAAGTAAGGTAATACCTCTAAGTTTAAAAGGCCTCCTAAATCACTAGTAACTCTATATCTAGCGTTATATAGCTATTGAAAATGGAAGGGGAATCTAGCTAGAGGGATAGGAAGACCTCCCTAGTAGATTCCAACGCGGCGGCTTCTAGATTCACTATAATACGACGATTCTTCAAGATATAGAGCTTTAATAGTTAAATATAGTAGATTTTAGCTAGACAAACGATCTAACGAGCAATAAGAGGATTTTCTGAGTCCCCTTATAGACCTACTAACCGTATTAACGGAAGGGGGTCGCTAGCCAGGCCTTAGGAGCTACTTTTTATTTTCCGCAAAATTCATTTGTATATAAAAAGTAAAAAATCAACTTACAACTATATAATCTAGCCACCCACGTGCACTAACTAAGTAATCTAATAAGCAACCCTATAAATAAAATACATTATTAAATCCAGAAAAAATCAAGGATTCGAACAGTATAAGTCAGCCTTTTATACAACTACTATTTCCCTAGTTACAGTCGATTTTAGCTTCCCTATAGGGTAGCCTAGTCGGCTTAGTCATACAAGCCTGTGGGTTGGTTGTGAACGCAGGTCACAGCCAAAGCTGGCCGCAGCTAATAACGCTGCAGGCAACGCCTTGTAACCAACGTTGCAACAACGCAACTAGGCAACTAGTGGGCCTATAAAATAGTGCTATAAATAGCATAATTTTAACAATAGCGTAATTTAGTGTCCTTTAACTTCCTTAATATAAACACTATAGGGTTCTAGTAGCCTAGCACTAATATTATAAGGATAGCTCTAATTATATATCTAGAGGTATTAGTCTTAACTTATAATAGTAGTGCTAGATTAAAATACACTAAAATTAGTGCCTCCTAGAATTACTTTTATAGTTCTCTAAACACTACTAGCTTATAGGGCTCTAGCTTAAACTTTACTAGTTATTTCCCTTATAGATAGTTAGTTAATAGAATAATAATTTTACTATAATTCTTAATAAAGTGCCTATAGAAACCGGTAAATCTAAGGAAAGACTAGATATTAAACACGCTACTTAGTACTAGCTATATTATAATTACCTTAACTCTACTAGGGTCTATAGAGATTCCCTCTAGTAAGATTATATAACTAAGGAATTTAACTTCCTTAATAGAGAATTAGCACTTATCTAGGTTAATAAAAAGATTAGCACTTTAAAGCCTCTTAAGAACCTACTTAATGTAATTCTTATACTCTAAGATATTACTACTATATATTAGGATATTATTAAGGTAGATAATATAGATAATATCTATAAGACCTTCTAAAGCTTTATTAATATATTCTTAGAAGGTAGCAGGCGTATTAATAAGCCTAAATAGCATTATAAGATACTTAAAGTAACTATATCTACACTAAAAGGCTATCTTCTACTTATCTCCCTTATAGATATATAGCTAATAGTACGTATCTTTAAGGTCTAACTTTATAAAGATTATTACACCTCTTAACTAATCTAAGATTTCTAGAATTAGGGGCAAAGGGGCCTTATCCTTAATTATAATCTTATTTAGGCCCCTATAATCTATATATAGTTATAATTTTCCCCCTTTCTTTAGTATAAATAGGATTAGGGCACCTACTAGACTAATAGATCTTTAGATCTAACCTTTATTCCTATACACTTGCTAGGTACTTATAGAGCACCTATAGCTCTTTCTTAGCTAGGTTATATATAGGTCCCTAGGGTAGAGTTTTTCCTTCTTCTAATTTAATTATATATATCTGCCTACCTAATCTAGGGAGGGTGCTAGCCTTATAGCTTAAGAATATATTCTTAAACTCTATATAGACTTCTAGGAGGATTACTTTATAAATAGTATTAAATAGATCTATTATTATATAGACACTGCTTAGTTTCTACTCTTTTAGCGTATCCCTAATAGAGGCTATATACTTAATTAAACCTATTAACTAGGGGGGAAGTATTACTATAACTAATAAGTATTTCTCTACACGCTATCTATCCTATAACCCTACTACTAATAAGATATATTCCTTTATTATAGGGTATCTCTAAAGTCTTTTCCTCTATAATATTATAATAGGTTTATATTATCTTACCTAGTTAATACCTAGCACTAGCTTTTTATTACTATTAGTAATATAGTAGCTAACTTAGTATATCTTTATATATCCTATACTATTCCTTACTAATATTACCTTTTTTAAAATTCCTTAATATAGTATAATATTACTAGATATACTCTTAAGTATACTATTACTTAGTTATATATTTACCTAGTCTAGTTCTATTAATATATCTAGATAAATTAAAGAATATATAGCACTAGGGTTAAATAGTATTAGTACTACTACCTAGTAGTAATCTTACTATAACTTAACTTCTATATAAATTTATAGGTCTAATTACCTATTCTTATTAAGTTATATTATATTAAGAGTGTTTTCCTAGGGTTATACTAAGCTAATTAGGGCCTTATTTAGGTTTTACTAGCTCTTAGCTTAGTTATTACTACCTTAGTGCTAGTTAGTAGTATAGCTATCTCTATAGTAAATATTATAGTCTAGCTTAGGGCACTTAGTTAAGAGGTAGCCTAGTTTTTTACACTTAAAATAGGTAATAGGTAAGCCCCCTATTTCTATATAGTATCCTTCCTATAACCTACCTTCTAGTAAAGCTAAGTAATTCCTCCTTTTCTATTAGTTACCTCCTTAGTTACCTTTATAGTAAGGCCTTTTTTCCTCTTTTATTACTACTTCTACCTTCTTTTCTTAGCCTATAAAATAGTTCTAACTTATAGGGTATTCTTAGCTAAATATCTACTTCTTTATAGTGCTATTTAGGCACTATATAAACTAGGTAATTCTTATAGGCTTAGGTATAGGCTTAGGTAATTTTACTTTTACCTTACCCTAAACCTTAATAAATACTTAGAATAACTAGTCCTTACCTTACTAAAGGGTTAGTAGTATTCCTATAGCTTCTAGGTAGTAACTATCTTTATTTATTCCTCTAGTTTTTAACTATTAAATAAACTCTATTTAAGTATAGCTTTAGTAGTCTATATAACTATCTATAGTAATAGAATATATCTATTATTACTTTACCTTATTTACTAGGTAGCTACTAGTATATATAACCTTTATTATATTATTTATAAATATATTCTAATTTATAGTAAAAACTATATTTAAATCTACTAGGAATATCTATAGATTCTTATAGGTATTCCCTTTATATATAGGAGTCTTAAGCTATATCTTTACTATACTATATTTATATAGTTCTAGTATAGTTAGTATTAACTAGGGAATAGGAATAAGGGCTTAAGTAGAAGGGGTTTATAGGGTAGAAGTAAAGCCTTAGTTAGTATTATCTAATTAGGGAGGGGTATTTACTTCCTATAAATTTTTCTATAGTTACTTAAGTTTATATTTTTTTTAGGTAATTTATAGCTATACCTCTACTTATATAAGGCTATAGTTTAATATAGCTTCTTTATTATTAATAGCTAACTCTAATATATAGGAATTCTTTAGGGTAGTTAAATAAGAAGACTTATACTCTAGGAGTAGGTATTAATCTATAAATATATCTTTATATAGTATATTTACTCTAGAGTTATTAGTACCTATTAAATAGGTATTTATTCTATATAGTACTAATATCCTTAACCTACTAATAGCCTATTACCCTAATAGGAAAGAGAGATTAACTTATTAAGGCTTCTAGGCTAAATATAATAAAATAGGGTAAAGGTATAATTAAGGTAGTAGCTATATAGCTAGAAGGTAGGTATATATACTTAAAGGTTTTAATCTCTAGCCTCCTATATTCTATATATATAACCTTTACCTAAATACCCCCTCTGCGTATATATAACTAGCTTATAGTAACCTTATAGCTAGGGCGCTGTAAGCTATAACTAGGCCCTACTGTACATAATGCTATCGCCTTTATAGCCTCTATCGCTCTATTGCCTCCATGACCCTGATATTACAGTGCCCTAGCTATAAGGTCGCCGCGAGCTAGTTATATGCACGCTAGAGGGGGTATTTAGCAAAGGTTATATATATAGAATATAAGAGGCTAGAGATTAAAACCCTTAAGTATATATACCTATATTGAAAATAGAAGGGGAATCTAGCTAGAGGGATAGGAAGATCTCCCTAGTAGATTCCAACGCGGCGGCTTCTAGATTCACTATAATACAATAATTCTTCAAGATATAGAGCGTTAATAGTTAAATATAGTAGATTTCTAGCTAGATAAATAATCTAATAAGTAATAAGAGGATTTTCTAAGTCCCCTTATAGACCTACTAACTATATTAATAGAAGGGGGTTGCTAGCCGGGTCTTAGGAGCTACTTTTTCTTTTCTAAAAAATTTATTTATATAGGAAAAATAAAAAATCAACTTATAACTATATAATCTAGCTACCCACGTGGCCTAACTAAGCACTTTTATATATAACCCTATAAATAAAATACACCATAAAATCCAGAAAAAATCAAGGATTTGAATAGTATATATCAGCCTTTTATACGACTACTAGTTCCCTAGTTACTTCCCTATAGGGTAACCTAGTCAGCTTAGTCATACAAGCCTGTGGGTTAGTTGTGTGCAGGAACGCAGGTCACAGCCAAAGCTGTTAATCGAGACCAACAACGCTGTAGGCAACGCCTTGCAACCAACGTTGCAACAACGCAACTAGGCAACTAGTGGGCCTATAAAATAGTGCTATAAATAGCATAATTTTAACAACCTACCTTTAAGCTATATAGTAGCTACTTCTTAACTATACTATTACTCTATTTTTGTCAAGGCTTATGGGCCGAATGTGATAAAACAGGGTGATGGTATGGTCAAAGTAGCAGCTATATAGCTCAAAGGTAGGTAGGTATATGTGCTTGAGGGTTTTAATCTCTAGCCCCCCACATTCCATGTGTGCGACCTTCGCTAAATACCCCCTCTAGCGTGCACGTGACTAGCTCGCGGCGACCTCGCAGCTAGGGCGCTGCGACCCGCGACCAGGCTGTGAAGGGATTGTAGGTAAGGTTGATCCATTCATCTGTAGGTGCGCCTGTGGCGTGCTAATATAGCTATCTACTAGGTCACGTGTGCTGTGATAGGTGCCGCTAATACATTAATAATGCCCTTATCATGCTTCTTTATCTAGTAATTAGTATTGTTTTTCTTCCTTAAGTAATTATATTAAGTAAATATTCTAAGCTACTCTCTTTATTCTATATAGAAATACTCTTCCTATTATATATTCCTCTTAATCTCTAACACTTCCTATAGGTCTATAGCTAGATAGCCTATCCCTATTATATACTATATTAGTAGCGCTATATTTCTATTAATTATCTCTAACCTCTATAATTAGAATATAAGGTATCTTATTTAAGCATTAATTATATTTCTATTTATATATATAATTATATTACACTATAGTTATACTATTATTACTATATTATTCTTAATAGCCTCTACTAACTTCTTAAATACTATTCTACCTTATCCTACTATATTAACTATTTATTTAGTATCCCTAACCTATCTAGTTATATCTATGCTTAGTTATAGCCTCTTTACCTATAGTTTAGGGCTCTTATCCACTATAATAGATATCTCTTATTACTACTTAACCAGTAATTAGCTTAGTTCTAGTAGTTTATTATTTAGAGTTAGTAGTTAACTTAGGGATAGTGGCTTATTACTAACTAGTAATTAGCTTAGTTCTAGTGGTTTATTTAGTAATTAGCTTAACCCTAATGGTTTATTTATTAGCGTAAACGCTACTATATTTATATCTACTATTATTACTTATGCTAATAGAGTAGGGATTAGTTAGTATATCTCTATTTTCTTTCTTTTCCTATCCTTTATTAGTATTACTTACTTTTATATTTCCTCCTACTATATCCCTATATATACCTCTATAGGTAGTTAATTTAATATCTTAGTATACTTAGTAGAGTTAACCGCGTACGCTTAATTGCCTTTATAGGCTATTTTTCCCTAGATTAATCTAGCTAGGGCTATTATAGCTAATGCTTTACCCTATATAATACAAGCATTGCCTAACTTCTTTATTAATCTATAGTTTAATGGTTATAAGGTTGATTTTATAAATCCTAAAAATTTATTAAGGAATATATTATCCTATAATTATACCTTTGCTTTTAGTATTATAAATATCTAGTATTTACTACTAAAAGTTATATACTACTAAATACACATTAGTGTTAGTAAACATACCTTATACCTTATATATCTAGTCTATAGCCTCTCTGTTTACTATTATGTCTATAATAATTATATCTTAAATAGTTATATACCTTTATTTAGGTGCTTAGGTAATTATACCTAGCTTAAATATATACTATAATAATCATTAAGAGCGTGTAGAGTGTAAAAGAGTAAAATTAATATTAAAGTTTAGTATATAGTGTATAGAGTATAAAAGAGTAAATTCTTTACTAAAATCTAGGGGATATAAGTAATATTCCCTACTTAGCTATCTATAATAGCTAGCATAGTCTAACTTTTAAGTGTTTACAAACTATTTATTAATTTAGTAACTACTATTAGTAGTAACTATTAGTTATATACCACTATTAGATTCTTAAATTTAACTAAATATTTAATAACTCCCTACTCCTTATTCTAAGTAAGAATTACCTTAACTTTATAATCTACTAGGTAGATTAGCACTATTACTCCAAATTACCTATTAAATATATCCTTATAGAATTATTCTAGATAGTCCACTAAGATAACTAGGTAAATTCGCTAATTATCTAGTATATCTAGCTTATAAGCTAACCTCCTAATATACTATAAGACTTAAAATAGTCTAGTGAACTTTAGTCTATACTTTAGACTTATTTACCTTAGGATTATATATGCCTAATTATCTAATCTAATTAATACTTAGTCTCCGCGCTTAAAAAACTTACTTATATGTTTCTAATTATAATATACCTTAGTCTGGATCGCTGCTAAGGCAATTGCATCATGCGCTTGCAGTCGTTCTAATGGCTTATCTAGCATTTCCGGCTCTGTCGGGTATAGTAATGAAACCACGTTATTAGGGGAGAACCCCATAACAATCTGGTTTGGAGATCGTCCTTAGGTATTCCCCAATTAGACATCAGCAAGCGATTGTACAATTTCCTCGCGCATGTCGCCGCTGTAATGTTGTTTTGATAAGGTTCTAATATAGTTTGTTTGCTAAACTTGTTAATAATTACTAGTATTAAGTTATTACTCTCTATTAATGTAGGAAGAGATAGTAGAAAATTAATCAAGATTATATAATATAGTGCTAGTAGTGCTAATAATGGTTGTAAATTCCTGTGCTATAGGTATCTTCTTAGTTAATAAATCTAACATAATAGACATATTTTTAGGTAATTTTGTAGTCTATATAACCTATAAGGTATGCAGAATTATTAGACTATCTTGCTTAATTTTAGATATCCTATATAATTACTATTATATATAGTGTTATATAATTCCTTTACTACGGACTTTAGTATATATAGCTATGGCTAGAATCCTAGAGTTATCTTCTATAATAATCTATCCTCCTAGCTAAATAGTAGCTTTACCTAGTTCTCTATAGGCAATTAGGTATTACTATCTAAGACTATCTTAATATATTACTATGTTAGGTCCTGATTATATCCTAATTATATTAATTTCTTAAAATTAGGCAATATTCTAACTAATAACGCTATTAGCCTCTCCGCTTTAGGCGTGGTGAATTATGGTATTAGTGCTATAACTAGATTATATTCCGCGTGCTATACCACATGTAAATTATAAAGTAACTTCTAATGCTCTAGTTTATTATCTAGTATATTATCTAATTATCCAGGAGTATTATTATTATATATCTTCTCTATTATTCTTAACCTACTTAAGGCATCTAGTACTAAGTGGTCCTTTCCTAGCTTATAAATTACCTTAATATTAAACTAGCTAATATATTCTATAGCTTATATTAACTTCTGATTTACTATATATCTACTTATTATATTTATAATATCTAATTACTAACCTATATTAATAATTAAGTAGTAATCTATAAAATATATTACTAGTGGTAATTAAGTTACCTTAATCTACTACCTTAACTTATAAAGTATCTATATATAACTATAGACCTTAAGCTCTATTAACTAGTACCTCTTCTCTATATCTAAAAGAGTTCTTAAAAGAAATATAATTAGCTAAATTACTATCTATAGAGGGTATTTTATAATTATTCCCTCTATCTTTAGTTTTAGGATTGCTTTATCCTTTATATAATATATTATAATACTAATGCCTACTCTAGATATATTAAAATCCATAAATAACTATTAGTTTAGGGAGAATAGTGTTAGAGTGGTATATTTTATTAATACTGCCTTTAATATATTAAATACCTTAATTTCCTGCCTAGATAGTAATAGTATATTAATACTCTTTACCTAATTATACCTTGCTAGTTTAGATATCTTCTTCTTTAAGGTCTTATTATCCTTATCTATCTTAACTACTTAATATACTTATAGTAAGTTTATTTTGCAATCCTATAATAGTTTAATAATTAAAGTATATCCTAGGATATATTATCTTAAAGCTCCTATAAACCCTAATAAGTGTTCTAATACTCTTAATATTTTTAGAAATTTAAAATACCTTATTACCGCTAATTTTTTAGCTAGTGTCACTATTCCTAAGGAATTAACTAGCTTTCCTAATACCTTAGCTATTAGGTATACTATAAATGTTTTCTTTAGACTAATTAAAATATTATTATCCACTAGACACTAAAAAGTCTATTAAAGGTCTATAATATACTATTCAAAGCTAATTAACACAATGACTATATCGTCGTAGTACGCTATTACTCCTATATCTCGTAATATATTATCTATATACCTTTAAACATAGGTATTTAATCCCTTATATCCTATAATTAGGACATTAAATATGAATTATCTATTATATATAATAACTAATAGTGCCTATTATAAGTCTAGGTAAACTATCTATTAGTAATAAAACAACATAGCATTAATAACTGTGATATATATCACGTTTATAATACCTATAATAACCTCTTCCTGCTATCTTATTAGATACGCGTCTAATATTATTATTACATTTAATCCTTATATATTAACTACTATATGTCCTTTTTAATTATCTCCTATTCCTGCCCACACTATAAAGACTAGAAATGCAAATAGCACCTATGATATTATACGGATAACTTTCCCTACTACTAATAATTCTCTTATAGTCTTCTTTATAATTATTTAATTATTAGGGCCTACTAAATAGATTCTACACTTCTTTAGCACTAAATCCTACTACCCTGGTTTTATTTGTAATTATATCTATTCTCACTAGGGAACTAAGGTAAATCCCTTATTATAGAATAACTCTATATAATCTTCTAAGAGCTTCTATATCTACTATTATTTACCTTTATCCTAGGGGTTAAAATAGTTTACCTATATAGTTATATAGATTATAGTATATAATTCTATTATAATCTATTCTATTATTAATAAGCGCTTCTTAGCGTGCGCCTCTATTACTATTATAAGGTCTACTGCTAAGGCCTATTCCTTAGGGTTAACTATATATACTCTAGCTACTAGGTTAATAGACTTAAATCTTCCTAGCTCTTATTTTCTACTAATTATCACTGGTCTATTACTTATATTATATACTATAATATATCTTATAGAGCTGTCTATAATTACCGCGTATACTCCTATTGAAAATGGAAGGGGAATCTAGCTAGAGGGATAGGAAGACCTCCCTAGTAGATTCCAACGCGGCGGCTTCTAGATTCACTATAATACGACGATTCTTCAAGATATAGAGCTTTGATAGTTGAATATAGTAGATTTCAGCTAGATGAACGATCTGACGAGCAATAAGAGGATTTTCTAAGTTCCCCTTATAGACCTACCGACCATATTAATGGAAGGGGGTCGCTAGCCAGGCCTTAGGAGCTATTTTTTATTTTCCGCAAAATTTATTTATATGTGAAAAGTAAAAAATCGACTCACGACCATACAATCTAGCCACCCACGTGCACTAACTAAGCAATCTAATAAGCAACCCTATAAATAAAATACATTATTAAATCCAGAAAAAATCAAGGATTCGAACAGTATAAGTCAGCCTTTTATACGACTACTAGTTCCCTAGTTACAGTCGATTTTAGCTTCCCTATAGGGTAGCCTAGTCGGCTTAGTCATACAAGCCTGTGGGTTGGTTGTGTGCAGGAACGCAGGTCACAGCTAACAACGCTGCAGGCAACGCCTTGTAACCAACGTTGCAACAACGCAACTAGGCAACTAGTGGGCCTATAAAATAGTGCTATAAATAGCATAATTTTAACACTCCCTCTAGAAAAGTATGAGGTAACTAATTCGATACCTAAACTTAGCTCTTTAATAGATATCTAAGTTAACCATAAATTCAATAATAAATCCAATAACTTTTCAACTAAAATCAATAACTTTTCAACGAAATCAATACCAATAACTTTTCAGCGGAATTCCAGTGTTTTTGTTGATTTGAAGGTTTTTCGACTTTTTAGTTGTTTTTAAAGCTAGGCCTTTGTATTCGTAAGGCCTAATAGTTGAATAAATTGTTGAAATTTATCGTTAGGCAGGGGCTTAGTTAAGCCATCTGCAGGCATCTCTTTAGTATTAATGTAGATAACCTTAGCTATACCCTTCTATACCTTTTCTCTAGTATAGTTGAATTTTAGCAGGGTATGCTTTATTCTGCTGTGAAGAGCAGGGTTATTAGTGGTTATAATAGCGCCTTAGTTATTACTAAAAATCGGGACTAGAGTGTAAGGATAAAGGTAGCTAGGCAAAAGGATATAGGGTGCACTCATATATTAACTAAAGCTTGCTAGGTCTAAGTGTAATGTGTGTGCGAGTCGCTGGTTTATAGCTAGCGGCTTGCTAATATTACGTGGACCTAGCCCTTCCTTCTAGTGTTAGGCGCCGCGGTGCTCTAGCGCTGCGGTGCATGTATGCGCGTAGGTTATGTTATAAGGGGCCTTATAATTATCCCCCCCCTTATTACCAGGCTCCTAAATAGCTTTTACCCTATATTTTATAACTATTTACTAACTAGTAGTTATATTAAAATAATAATAAATAATAATCTATAATAATAAATAATAGTTAGCGCTTTAGCATAAGTTTACCTCTAACTCTCTACTATATTATTCTATTTTTATTTCTATATTATTAGCTAAATTATCACTTTTCTATAACACTATTATCTATTTATTATTAATTACTAATTACTAATAAATCACTATAAGTGCGCTAATAATTCTGCTTTATAACTACTTATATATACACTATTTATATACTAGATACACTAAATATAAAAAGAGCCCTCTATCTACCCCTAAACTTCCCTAGATTAATTATTAATTTATTGCTAACCTATATATAGGTTAGTTAAAGATAAAGCAGTTAAAGCGCTATATTTAGTGTTATACGCGCAGGGATAGTTATAAGGCTATAAGTATCTTGCTTTTCCTTTACTCTTTAGTTTCTATTTGCTAATAATTATATAGTCTATAGCCACTATATATAGTAACTTCCTTAACTTATTAAAGGTACTAGATTAGGTAGATATTCTAATAAAGGCACTTAGTAATAAGGATAAGGATAATCCTAAAGACCTTATATTCTTAGAGGTAACTTAGTAGTATTTTACTACCTATTATCTTTAGCTTATATAGGGCTTTAACTATACTAATATAACATATTACATTATATTTAGGTTAATAGGGGCTACTAAGGTCCGCTAGGTCTATATATTTCTTCCCTTTTTACTAGTTCTTTACTAATATATCTAGGTAAGATGCTTTAATTATATACTAGTAGTATATAGTCTCCTATTAAACCCTTATAGTTACTATAAACCTAGCTCTAGTCCTAGGGATAGTAGGTTATATCTTAGCCTTATTTTGCTATCTATTTACTAATATTTTAGTAAGCTAACTATCTATAACTCCTTACTATATAGAATATAGTAATGGTTTTATAGCTAAGGCTAAGTAATCCAGGATTTATTACCTAGGGAATAGTATTATATTATTTTTATTATAGAATAAGGGAGGTAGTTATAGCGGATAAGAATAACACTAAGTATATAGTCTATAGGGGCTAAGTCTTTAGCTATAAGGGGGTAACTATAGAGGGATTTCTATTAACTCTCTTAAAGCTATAGATAGTTTCCTTTATTTTATTTCTTTATATTTTTTCTTTTATTTTTATATATAGTTTAGTTATTTTTCTTTTATTAGGCATATTATAGTAGCTAGTAAGGCTATACCTTTCTTATAGGAACTTTATACTCTTTTACCTATAACTTACTTATATATTATTATCCTTTTCCCTTAACTTATTCTAGTAGAATACCTAAATTATATACTAAGCTCCTTCTATATTTTTAATAAGAACCTACTAGTTATATTTACTTAGCTAACCCTTCTACTTTACTAGGTATTTATTACCTTTATAAGTCTTTTTATATTCCTTAACCTCCTTAACTTTATATTTATTATCTTTATCCTTAAGGTTAGGTATTAGTATTTTTTCTTTATCTATATTCTTATAATAGGTCTAAGGCTCTAGTAGGCTAATATAGAATATATTATATAACCTACTATATTTTTCTAGTAGTATAAGCTAATATACTTACTTACTAATAGTATTAAGTACCTAAAATAGTCTAATAAACCTAGGGGTTAGCTTCTATTTTACTTCCTTAAGCTATATATTCTTTACTAATAGTAATACTAGGTTACCTTTTTTAAGAGTAAGTAATTAGTAATATTTATTATAGTACTTTACCTAGGATTTAGTAGCTTTTACCTAGTTTTACTTTAGCTACTCCCTAACTTTATATAACTTTATAATATAAGTATAAGCCTCTAGTACCTCCCTTTCTATAACCTTATCCCTAAGGGCTAGCTAAAACTCTAGTAAGTACCCTATAAGTATATAGTTAGGTAAGTAGCCTATAGTTCTATTTACTATATTATTATAGGTAAATTATATAACTAGGAGTAGCTTAGGCTATATCTACTAGTTTTTAGAAGTAAAGTATTATAGGTAGTGCTCTAGTACCTAGTTAGTCCTCTTAGTCTACCTCTTAGTTTAGGGGTAAAATACTATAGAAAGCCTATGTTTTATATATAATAGGTAATATAGGTTTAACTAGAATTAGCTTATAAAAATAGATCCTCTATTAGATATAATGCCCTTTAGTAGCCTAAATTATAGCTTAATCTCCTTATAGAAAAGTTCCGCTAACTTAGCTATATTAATTATAGTTATTATAGGTAGGAAGATAGAGTACTTAGTATATTAGTCTATAATTACTAGAATTACATTAGTTTCTTATTTACCTACTTATATAATAGGTAATCCTATAATAAAGTCTATTAAGATTTCTACCTATAGTTACTCTAGTATTAGTAGTGATTTAAGACTCCTATATAGGCAATACCTTCTAGTAACTATTTACTAATATATCCTATAGCTTATAATATAGTCTAATATAGACTTATTTATAGCTAGCTACTAAAAGTAGTACTTTAATAGCTTAAGTATTTACTTAGTCCTAAAGTAACCCACTAGTAGATTATTATAGTATAGCTATAGAAGCTCCTATTATAAGGTAGGCTCTTAGGGAATAACTACCTAGTCTTTATATATTAGGAGACCCCTTATACTATATAACTATAGACTAGCTTTCCCTCTCTCTAGGGAGTTAATCTCTTTACTCTACCTCTATAGGTCTAGATCTTAGCTTTAGGCCTTCTATAGTAGCTATACTAATAGTTTATTTAGGCTAGATTAGTAGGGATCTAGTAATATAATAGCCCCCTAGATCTCTTATACTATACTAGTATCCTAGATATATACTACCTTCTCCTAGAAATTACCTTTATTTAGCTAACCTTTTACTAGATCTATAGTAGCTAACTAGCCTCTTAATATAGCTACTCTAGCTTTTACTATAGGGGCTAGGGTATTTTCCTCCCCTAAAGGTATCTTACTATACCTCTTTATAAAGACTAGGGTATTTTCCTCCTCTAAAGGTATCTTACTATATCTTCTTTAATATATTAGTATCTCTTTTTCTACTACTTCTTTAGTAGCTACTAACTTTTTTTTAAGTTCTAGTAGAAGTACCCTATTTATTAGGGGTTTGCTCTTATAATTAGACCTTCTTAATAGTATATCTATAGGGTTACTTTTCCCTAGTTTATACTTAATTATAAAGTTTAGTAGGTATAGGAATATACACTATCTAGCCTATCTT
Organism: Epichloe elymi; assembly: GCA_023658475.1. Lineage (NCBI taxonomy): Eukaryota > Fungi > Ascomycota > Sordariomycetes > Hypocreales > Clavicipitaceae > Epichloe > Epichloe elymi. The sequence continues at coordinate 3,078,662 of CP098274.1, forward strand.
CTATTTAGCTTCTATTACTTTATAAAGGTCTATAGGTTATAGTAGTCTAATAGGACTTCTACTAGGGTCTCTATACCTTTAATATAATATTACTAGTATTTAAATAACTTAACTATAGTAAGTAGCTTTTAGTTAGGTATACTATAGTTTTATTTAGTATTAGTAAACTTCCTTAACTAAAAGGCTATAGGGTACTAGCGGCCCTTATTATCTTATTATAATAGGATCCCTACTATTATAAAGATTAAGGTATCTATCTTAATATACACCGGTTAACTTAGGTTATAATAATAGAGAAGAGGAGCCTACTAAAAGGCGTCTTTTAGCTAGTAAAACACTACCTATTCTCTTGCCCTAAATATAAACCTCCTAGTCTAGATACTATTTTAACTACCCTTTATTAATATATATAGTAGTGCTATAATCCTAGAGTATCTATAGATAAACTATTAGTAAAAGTTATAGAACCCTAGGAAGGATTATATATCCTTAAAGCTTATAGGCTCCTTCTAATCCTAAATAATAGTAACTTAGCGGGTATCTATTAAGATCCTATTAATAGAGAGAATAAACCCTAGGAACTTCACTAACTCTTAGTAGAACTTATATTTAGAGGGTTTTATATATAATTCTACCTCTCTTATATGCCCTAGGACTTCTTTAATATATATAGTATACTCTTCTTATATTTTTAAAAAGATAAGGATATTATCTAGATATACTATATAAATAGTGTTAACTAGCCTATAAAGCGCTTTATAGATATAGTTCTAGAATATAGCTAGGGTATTTATTAACCTAAAAGGTATTATAAGATATTTATAGTGCCTATAACATATATAGAATATAGTCTTCTACTTATTACCCCCTTTTATTTAGATTCTATAATAAGTATTCTTAATATTAATTTTTAAGAAGAAGCGGGCTCCTTAGCACTAGTCTAGGATCTCTAAAATTAGGGGGAGAGTATAGCGATTCTTCTATATTACCCTATTAAGACCCTAGTAATCTATATATAATTAGAGCGTACTATCTTTCTTTAGTATAAATAGGATAGGCATACCTATAGGGCTCTTTAATAGTCTTATCTAGCCCTTCTATAGGTTCTTATTAATATATTTATAAAGTTCCTTTAATTTACCTTAGGAAAGGGGGTAAATTAGTCTATATAAGGGTATAGTCCCTAGTATTAGATTAATTATATAATTAGTTATCTTTCTTAAAGGTAAGCTCCCTACCTTATCTAATATAAATATATCTTTAAACTTATATAGTTCCTAGGGGATATCTTTAATAGTTCTATATACCTTTACCTCTTCTTTATCTCTAAGGGTAATAAACTTATCTTCTATAACCCTATTAATAGTATATATAATAGTCTTATTATATATAACCTTTATAAATTTATAGGGAGTTATAAGTAAAAAGGCCTTTCTTCTTTTCTTAAACTACTACTCTTATAAGTATAAGTAAAGGTAGATATATTCTTTAGTAAGTATATATATCCTAATTAATATAAGGCTTCCCTTAGTTCTTAGGTCCCTATTAATAGCTATATATAGTAACTTAAGGTCCTTTTCTTCTTCTCTTAAGTCTTTAATTATAATAGGGACCTTATAGATACTATATTAGGGAACTATAAGGGCCCTTACTACCTTAATAATAGGTACTATAGCCTTAACTTAGTTAAGTTTATAGGCTTATATAAATTTAGCGCTAATAATATTAATCTTAGTGTAACTATTAAGATCTACTGCTATTTTAATATCTATATACCTATAAATAGTAACTAGTGTGTAGAATTAATACCCTATTAGTACCTTAGTGTTTAAGGCAGAGGTAAGGGTATTTACTTCTACCTTAGGGAGTTTTCTAGATCTTATTACTCCTTCTTTAGCTTATTATATCTATTTATAAGATACTCTATACTATTATAGTTAAAACACTGCCTTTTATACCTAGGTTTATAGTTATTTAGATAGGTAGTAGGAGACTTCTCCTAGTCCTTATCCTTCTAGTCTTTATTAGACCTTTTACCTTATAGAAAGTTATATCTATAATATTAGGGAGCCTTATTTAGGCCCTTATTTTCTAAATACTTAGACTTTTACTTACTCTTTAGCATAGCCTTCTAGAGTTACTAAGTAAGTTATATAACCTTCTCTTATACTTTTTCTATAATAAAGGTATATAGGTTAATTTAGTCTTATAGATTAGGGAGTAGTTTTATAAAGAATATAAGAGCTTATAACTTTTTAGTAGCTCTTTCTAGGTATTTCTCTAGTAAATCTAAGTAGATACTAAATTTAATAGGACTCTAGCCCTTATATTACTTTATATTCTCTAGCTATATAGCTATTTAGGCATTATAGTTAGTAGTATCTTAGAGTAGTATAAGAGTCTAGGTCTTAAATATATCCTAGTTATCTTTAAGGTTACTCTAGTTATTAGCTATCTATTTATTAAGGTATTAGTCCTATCTTGCCCTATAATTACTATATATATAGTTAAGTATAAAGAGGATTTTTTAGTAATTACACTAATACTTCTACTTTACCCTATTAAAGGCATAGTTTAGGTTATTTATCTATATTTTATATTTCTATAGGTTTATAGGGTATTAGAGATTAGTAATATTCCTAACTTTAACCTCTTAGTAACTATTACTAGAGAAGGAACTAGATCTTTACTACTTTTTTATCTTCTCTTTCTCTTTACTTAGCTATAGAAGGTTAATAAGCTTTTACTCTTATTCCTATAGTTCTTAAAGTTTCTTAAGCTAAGTAATTTACTTATTTATTACTATAGTATTAGCCCTAATATTAGAGGGTCTAGGTTTAGTCCTAGTTCCTATAGAATATAATATATCTTTAGTAGTAATACTACCCTTATTTAATTAACTTTAGTTATTATCTAATATTACTTAGGTTAATTAGGTAGTTCTTAGCCCTATATTGCTCTTAGGTAGCTAGTAGTAGAAGCTTTAGAATTATAAGGATAAAGGTAGCTAGGTAAAAGGATATAGGGTATACTTATATATTAACTAAAGCTTACTAGGTCTAAGTGTAATATATATATAAGTTACTAGTTTATAGCTAGTGGCTTACTAATATTATATAGACCTAGCCCTTCCTTCTAGTGTTAGGCGCCGCGGTGCTCTGGCGCTGCGGTGCACGCATGCGCGTGGGTCATGTTGTGAGGGGCCTCACATAGAGGTGCTATAGGCAGCTTAATTTCCTTAAAAAGGCCATAGAGCCACTCTAGCTCCCTAATAGCTTCACATAGAGCATCTGATTCGGCCTCTAATGTTGATAAAGCTATTATAGTTGCTTTCTTTAATTTCCAGCTAATAGGTCCTTTAGCTAGCTTATAGAGATAAGCATAGGTTAATTTAGAGGACTTATCTCCCGCGAAGTCGCTATTATAGAAGCTAATAAGGGTTGCAGAAGCCTTAGTAGCGTGTTTAGACCTTCTATAAGTTATAGAGTAACTTATAGAGCCTAGAAGGTATCTAAGTAGATGTTTAGAAGCATTTAAATACTCTATATAAGGCTTAGCTAACGCTATTGAAAGCCACTAAACTGGAAAGGTAATATCAGGCCTTATAAGGAGCATTAAGTACATAATAGTCCCTATAATACTCTAATAAAGCTTATGATCGGAGGAGGAAAGAGGTTTAGTTAGGTGGTTAGCTGCCTGCTTTATAATTCTAGGTTGAAGAGGAATTTTAATAGGCCTAGTATCTTTCATGTTGAATCTCTCTAGGGCCTCAGAAATATACTAGGACTAGTGGATAGTTAGGGTCCCTTTCTTTTGATTTCTAGTGATTTAAACGCCTAGGAAAAATTCGGCTAGCCCACGATCTTCTATAGGGTAAGCTTTGTGTAATAGCTTCTTTAGCTTGTTAATATAAGCTAGATCCGGTCCTATTAGAAGACAGTTATCCACATAAGTCGCTATATATATAGATATAGTTAGGTTAAAGAAGACAGCTAGGTTAGATATAAGGGGGTAGAAGCCTAATTTTTAAAGAAGTTCCTTTAGGGCCTGCTGCCACTCTCTAGAGCTCTATTTTAATCTATATAAAGCTTTTTAAAGGAAAATAACCTGCTTTTAAGAGGGATTATAGCCATATTTCTTAAGTAATTTAGCTATTTCAGGTGTAGCAGCTTCGGCAAATTTAACGAATCCATTAGGGATCTGCATATAAATAGCTTCTTTTAATAAGCTATTTAAGAATGCCCCTATAAAATCAACCTATTTAACTTCCTAGTTATTACAAGCCGCTAGGGCTAGTAAAATCCGCTAACTAGGGGGGATGCTAGTTGCAGCATAGGTTTCGATATAATCTTAACCTTCTATCTGCATAAAGCCTTTTACAACGAGTTAGGCCTTGTGTTTAATAGGATTATTTTCTTTATCCTTTTTAAGCTTATAGATAAGCCTATTTTTAAGAACTTTTTAGCCCTTAGGAATTTAGTCTATCCCTATAAATTTAAAAGTTCTAGCAGCTAATAGCTACTTAAATTCGCTAAAGGTTACATTTACCCATTTTTGGCTATCCTTGCTTTTTAATGCCTGCTTCTAGGTCTTAGGCGTATCCAAATTGTTGTTATTAGCTAATAATTTAGCCTTTTGTTGCGCCTTAAAGCATATCTCCTTAACAAAAGAAGATAGGTTAAAATCATTAATATCTATAGAATCAGGGTTAATTAAAGAATCCGAATCTAAAAACGGTTTTTCAATAGCACCCTTATTAGGGGCGCTAGAGCTTAGGCTCTCTAGGGGTAGCGCTAGAGGCGTTACAGCGGTCGTCCCGGGCGATATTATAGGCGTGGCGGGCGCTATAGGCGCAGCAGGCGCTGCGGGCGCTAGAGGCTTTGGATAGCTATCCTGAACCTCTAGATTATCTTGTGAGATATTAGCTTCTCCCTCTAAAGGATAGCTCCCTAAAGGCTTAGGGGACTCTATAGAGCTTATATCCTCTATAATCTTAACAAAGCTAGTCTTAATAACTAACCTTTTAGAGGGTATATAAACAAGATAAACGCTGGAACCTAGAGTAGCAAGCAGCCAGCTAGGGATAGTCCTAGGGGCTAGCTTCTAAAGCTTTAATCTCTGCTCCGGAGGTATTAGAACCTCGTAATAAGACCCTATAGCCCTAATTTTCGAGAAGTTAGGCTTATAGATAGTCTTAGGCTCTAAGTTAGCTAGAAATAGCTGCTTAGGGGTTAGGGGCTTAGTTATATTAGCGGTAATGTTAACTAAGTCCACTATGGCTGGAAGGATATAAGACTATAGATATAAAGGCAGCTTAGACCACTGAAGTATAGCTCTAAGCCAGTCTAGGATAACCCTAATAGCCCTCTTAACTAGCCTATTCTATTCGTGAATATAGGGGCAAGAGGTGCTAAAGCAAATTCCTTTAGAAGATAACCAGTGCTGAAGTTTGTTGTTAATCTCAGTACCTCTATCAAAGTGAAGGTGCCTAGGATATGTATTATATTGGTTTTTTAGGGCCTTAAAGAAGCCCTTAATAGTAGTATAAAGGGTCTGACCTTCTTTATTAGCTAATAAAAAGCACTATTTATACCGGGATTTTTAATTAATAAGGATAAGGACTAAGGCCTTCTTATTATGCGGTATAGGTTTGATTTTAACTGTATCTCCCTCTAGAATATCTAAAACCCTAGGGGGGTCCTAAATAGGTCTTTTGGTTAGTCTTCTAATAGCCTTAGATTGCATATAGGCTATGCAGTTAAAATCCTTATCTTTAATGGCGGAAAAATCAGGGATCCCTTTAGCTAATTTCGAAGATTTCTTAAGTAAAGGGAGGCCGATGTAGCCTAATTAAATATGCTAAAGAAGGGCTAAATCTAGTAATTTCTTATAACTAGAATCTAGCTTTTCAGAGCTATTATCCCCTAGCTCCCTCTGTTACCAGGCCTCTTAAGAATCACAGGCCTCTGGGGGCAATAGACGGCCACTATCGTCACCTAAGTTATTAGGGTATAGACCTTCTAAACCCCCTATAGAAGATGCCTAACTAGGAGGAGCTTCGGTGGGACATAGGGCTAAATCTTTGTCTTCTTTAGAGTCTAATTCTTTGATTTGTTGATATTCCTCGGGATTGAATGCTGGCTGCGGAATTTAAACCTCTATAGGGTAGGAGAACCCTAATTTGGTCTTATAGGCTCTTTGTTGTTGGTTGCAATATTAAGAGCCCATAAAGGAGAGGTGGGTTAAATGCTTACAGATCTTAGGAGTAGCTTGCCCCTTAATCTGCAAAAAGAAGCCGTGTTTAGTAGGTTCTAATAACCCATAGGGGCTTTTATTAGCTAGGAAAAGCTGATCTTTAGCTAGATAACCTCCCTTAAGATAGTGGGATAAACCGCTAACTAGGTTAGTATCTATACCAGGGAAATATAGGGCATCTAGCAGAGCTAAAGGCCTATATTCTGGTGGATTTTTCTTAACTAGAACGTTAAAAATAGTGGTGTCTCTTCCTTTAGGATAAATAGGTCCTCCTGTTGTAATTATAGGGCTGGTTTAACCTTTCTTAAGAGGCTTAAAGTCCCTAAAGAAAGCCCTATTATTACAAATATAACAAGAAGAACCTATATTATATAGTAAGGAGTTTTTAACCACATTATTAGAGTAGCTAAAAGTAGGCTTAGTAGTAGTGTCACTAGTAGCACTAGAAGTATCTAAATTAGATTCAGAATCACTACTATCCTCGCTGCTAGATTCGCTAGAATCTAGTTCTTTAACGTATCCCGTAGCTAGGCTATAGCCTAACGTAAAAGCAGCTTCTTTTCCTTTATCCCCGTTACCACTCTTCTTCTTCTGCTTTTTCTTCCTAGAGGCTTTAGAAGGGTTTAAATCCTTCTTATCCTGCTCTTTAGTGGCGTTAGTAGAGTCCTTCTTAGTATTAGGATTAGAAGATTTCTTCTCCTTATCCTTAGAATTTCCCTTATTATTAGAAGCCTTATAGCTAAGAGCTTTAGCTATAGGAGAGGTTTTATCCCTCTATTCTTCTAATAAATCCGCTATAAGGAACTGTAAATTTAAGGTATTTATAGGCAGCCCTTGTGCCCTAGCAGCTCTGATAGTAAATCTTTGTCTCTTAGCCTAGCTAGGAAAGGTCTGCTTTAATGTATTAATATAATAGTTTACTTAATTAATAGGAGCGATCTCTACACTATAAAGTTATAGTCTAGCTAGTAGGTTATTAAAATTAGCATTAAAAGCCTCTAAAGATCCCTTATAATTTAAAAAATTTAGGGAGTGGTAGCTAGCGTATAGCGTACCTCGCTAGATTTCAGCACTCTACGAATACTGCCTAATAAGGACTTTATAGGCTTCTTTAGGGGATTTTTGCTAACATATAGCTGCCTGTGGCCTAGGTTAGTAACTATCTCTTAATATTATTAAAAGAATAGCTTAATTACAGTTAGCTAGATAGCCTGCTAAGCTAGGATTATCTATAAATTTAGGTAATCCTAGGGCTCTAAATTGAATGCTTAGGGCTTGCTTCCACTGATTATAGTTTTTAGGGCCTTTTAACTTTGCTCCCTTAGGAATAGAGTGAACCTTCTTATTTAGTTCCTTAATAGCCCCTGTATTAAAGGTAGCTTATAAGTTACTAGAAGGTAAACTTGCAGAATTAGCGGCTAGGTCTTCTACTAGAGCTTTAGTATTTTCTTCCCTTAGCTTAGTAGAATCCTAAAGACCTTGCATAATAGTCATGGTTTGCGTTAATTTATCTAATAGATCTTTAATACTAGCCTTATTTTTTAGATAATTTAACTTAGTATGCTTAATAAAATTAGTTAAGGTCTTGCCTTATTGTTTAATTTGGCTTTACATCTATTATTAAAAAGCACTAGCTTAAACAGCTAGACCTTCTATTTCTATCCTATTAGGGTCCCTAGGAGGGCTAGAAGGGCCTGTAGTAGGTCCCTTACCCTTATAACTTAGTAGTGCTATCTCTAAAAGTTCCTGTGTAAGATCTCTAAATTTCTTCCTATTGCAAATAACGCGCGCTAGAAGCTAGTTATGGTGCAACCGGGCTGCGCACGCAAATTATGTGGTGGGGCTGTTTAAAAGGGTGCCCCTTAAGGTCTAAAAGTAGGTCTGCGGTATGCGCGGGTAGAAACGGACTGGAGAAGATTCTCTGCGAAAATTTTCTTAATACTAAAAATAATAGATAGGAATTATAGGTAATAGATATTGTAGCAGCCACAACACAATGTATAGTGCGTGCAATGTAGTGTAATAGGTCAAAAGGCCTAGTATAGATATACTAGATGTTTGATAATATATAAAAGGATGCAGCGTATCTACTATTGTAGATAATATCAAATATAACAGTCGTGGCAGTGAATAGAATTACTAAAAGAGGTTATGGTTGTAACTAGATAGTTATGGTTGCAATATAGTGGTTGCAGGTGCGGCTGTAAATGAATTTTAACACCAAGGGTCTGGCGTTGCGATGCGTGATGCTAGCGGATGAAAAGCTTTAACTAGCGGTTTCCTTTGTAATCTAAGAGCCCATAGGTCTAGTAGAGAGTAACTAGTACCTAAAATTAAGCACTAATTGCAGTAGAATAACGCAGTAATATAGTAATCTTATAGGCCTTCTAGGCTTATAACCTATTGAAAATGGAAGGGAATCTATACTAGAGGGATAGGAAGACCTCCCTAGTAGATTTAACGCGGCGGCTTCTAGATTCACTATAATATAATGATTCTTTAAGATATAGAGCTTTAATAGTTAAATATAGTAGATTTTAGCTAGATAAACGATCTAACAAGCAATAAGAGGATTTTCTAAGTCCCCTTATAGACCTACTAACTATATTAATAGAAGGGGGTCGCTAGCTAGGCCTTAGGAGCTACTTTTTATTTTCCACAAAATTCATTTATATGTGAAAAGTAAAAAATTAACTCATAACCATACAATCTAGCCACCCACGTGCACTAACTAAGTAATCTAATAAGCAACCCTATAAATAAAATATACTATAAAATCCAGAAAAAATCAAGGATTTGAACAGTATATATCAGCCTTTTATACGACTACTAGTTCCCTAGTTACAGTCGATTTTAGCTTCCCTATAGGGTAGCCTAGTTGGCTTAGTTATACAAGCCTGTGGGTTGGTTGTGTGCAGGAACGCAGGTCACAGCCAACAACGCTGCAGGCAACGCCTTGTAACCAACGTTGCAACAACGCAACTAGGCAACTAGTGGGCCTATAAAATAGTGCTATAAATAGCATAATTTTAACAATAATACTATAATAACGCCTAATTATATAACTTTACTAATAACCTAGAGTCTATAGAACACTAGCTACCTAATACTAAGCGGGATTAGGAATTATTAAGAAGGAAATTATAAAATAGGGAATTATTAAGCGGGGTAACTAGTAATAACTTATATATTATAGGGCTATTCCTTCCGCATTTAGGGGATAATATTAATACCTTACTTATTATAGGTAACTTAACACACGGGGTCTTATCTAGCTTAATGCCTAGCTTAAAATTATACTTATAAGCATATAATAGCCTAATACCTAGCTTAGAAATAAGCTTATAATTACCTAACCTAAGGTTAAGCTCCCCTAACTATTCTATAGCTAGTGTAACTAGATAGTCTATTAGTACTATATTAATTAAGTCTATAACCCTCTTACCTTATACCTATTTAAACTATATTAGTCTGTATCTAGGGCCCTATAAATTATATTTCTAATAACTTATTTACTTACCTATAGCTTATAACTATTAAGGTTATAACTATTATATAATTTTAATTATTATATTAATCTATTAAGGGGCGAATTATTTAGCCCTCTATAACTATCTGCCTAAAAATTAATAGAATCTTAATTTTTGCTCTGCCTATTTAACTAGGTAGTTAAATATTAGTGTCTTATTAAGTAGGCAAAAATTCATAGCTAGATATTATACTAGTTACCTCTAATTATTTATAATATCTAGTTTTACAGCCTTAATATATTAAAATAATCACTATACCTCTATAATTATCTTCCTATCTAGTGTCTACTTAGATATTTAAAAAGAAAAGGGAATTATAAATATTTCTAGTTCTAGTTCTAGTTATTATAATATATAATTACTACTAACTATAAAGGGATTATAGGTAAGGTTAATCCATTCATCTGTAGGTGCGCCTGTGGCGTGCTAATATAGCTATCTACTGGGTCACGTGTGCTGTGACACAGGCCCTCGAGTCGCCACTCGTCAGCAACGACTTCCGCTGCGCAACAAAGGCGTCCCCTTGCTGCGCCTCCAATAACGAGACTAGAATTGGGGCTTCTAAATCCGTTTCCTCGCTCCTAATAGCAGAGTTTAACTTAGCAGAGGTTCTCCGAACCGCCGAGATTCTCGCCATGACACTTCCGTGAGCCCGCAGCTCTTCGGCAGCGCCCGCGAATTTTCTAATTGGCCCGATTGCGCCACGCGTATCATATACGAGAAAAAGTGTCACCGCAACAAAGGTCAGAACATGGATCAGCGAAACCTGCCTCTGTGCAGCAAAGCTGGCATCTACTAGGCGACAAAAACAAAAACAGCAGTAGGATAAGGCCTTGTAAGAGTATTGTCCTCCTATTGCATCGTTGATCATGAACCCAATGCCAATTCCGAGCTTTTGGTCCTGTTTTTGGACCGCCATCCCTTTGCATAGCTAGAGAAGGGGAGATTGTGTGTCTGGTGAGTTGGTGGATCAGATGTAGACCTGATGTTGAGACCAGGCGCTCTTTACGGATGTACGTGGGAAAGATGCCGAAGTGCCCCTTGCACGATGATGCCACGGCCGGGCTCTTCGAGCCGAAAGAAATGCGAGCATGCTGGAACGGCGTTCAGGCTCAGGGCGTCCAGCTACGAAAAAGAAAACTGCTACTAGAGTTAGTGTAAGCCTGCTTGCATTACAAAGCATGCACTACATAGCTTATCTCAAGGCTGTATTTGTTTCTTTCAGACCAAGTCACGCAAAATATAATACACCCCTTGAATTATTTTACAATGTGGGCGGCCTTTGCTATGTACCCCGCCTTGCGTACTCCGACGGATACTTAGCTATGTAAATATAAGATATGGTATATAGTGAAGACTACTTATATTAATGTGAAAGGTAAGAGTTTGAAAACATTTATGTACCTGCCCATAGGTAGCTTCTTTCTAGCTGCGACCTTAAAATTTAGCCCTCACTCTATTCATTACCACACCTAACCGTGAGTCGTGACAATAACCCAGTAGCCCTGTATAATAAGTGTGAGCGGTTATGGATGCAGAGCGGGTGGCCCCCCCAATCTGTTGAAGGGTATGATGTTCGTAATTCGCGCTAATTCCAAACTTTTAGCTGATGATGCTGATGGCCTAATACCTTGAGGACGTTGATGATATGCATGACCGACCCCCTGATGACGATGGCTCATGTTAGTGGCCCTGACGATGGGAATGTGGGGGAAGGCACGTACTGGACCGGGTCGAGTTTAGCCGAACCTTGCGGAGTACGGATTACTCCGTATTTTATTTACCCGACGGCGACGAAGGGCTTTCGACCCGCCGCTTCTTCAATTGGTGATTTTGGCAGAAACATGGATTTTGGTTGGGCTGTGGTCGGCCCGCGCAGGTTGTTGCGCGACAAAAGCGGCGCAGCTGACTGGCCGCTAATTCGTGCGTACATGTACGGACTATATCACCTCTTATATGCCTTGCGGTAGCAGGCGGACTCACAATTGAAGCCGTATAAAGTTTTAACAAGAAATCAGGCTGACTGTCCCGCGGCGTCTGGAGTGTATTTAAAGCCCTTAATACGGACGTGCATGGCCGGATTTCTTCTCTACGAGTCTATTCTTCATTCTAACCCTCTATAAGACTTATCAGACTCGAAAAAAAAAAATGAGATTTCTTCTTGCCCTCAGCTACGTTACCAGCGCTCTGGCGCTAGTTGCTCAACCTATTGAATTTAATAGGAGAAGCGATATTGTTTCGTCAGAATTGGCAGCGCAACGCACACTTGATAGGGAAAATGCCCTTAAGCTTAGAGGGTACGTACGTGAACAAGCGGAATCCAAGTCTAAATCCTAATCTCACTTCTTAGACAAGCACAAACAGCATTAGACAATTCCATCGAAAAACGCCGTAACGCTTTTATTAATAAAATTGTACTTCCTTACAACACCGAACACACAACGACGGTTGTACTCGGAGCTGTCACTGTTACATTCTTACTTTCCCGAACTTGGATAAGACAAGGAGCGAGACATATATTTTGCCCAACTTGTCGAAGAATCCAAATTATAAACTCCGCGGCAGCGACAGCCCGCATCACCCTCATCAACGCCGCTGGCCAATACTTATTGCATGATTACAGGGTCAACGGATTTTTCACTGACGCACATGCAAGACTGGGCCCCTACACTCCTGGTGAGGACCAGATCTGCAAGCTAATCGTTGAGACCTGAAGATCAACCAAAAGTTAAGGGTGTGATCCAAGTCGGCGCAGTCTTCTGAAAGGGCATGTTTATTGTGAGACGGCGTGGAAAGTGATGATAATGTATTCAGCTATCTAGGCTATCCACACATGTGGCACAACGAGGCCATGCATACTGTTGAGGATATTCACAGCCTCACATCGCAGCCTCAGGCATTATCCTAGTCATCCTCTTCTTCGTTTGACGATGTATCTTCCCGTATCTTGTTTATCGCGTTTTATTATAGGCTTTATTTAAAGACCTAGATTTATTTGTTGGTATCACAGGGTGATGATTGCAAGTCATCCGTTGTGCGGGCCCGCGAATGGTATCGTGTATCGTGATTAATTATCTATTCTAAGCTATATATATATAGAAGGAAGAAAGAGAAGCTAAAAGAGAGGGCTCTTATAAGGGGAAAAAGGCAGCTGTAATATACGGGTCACGTAGTGTAGGTAGGTTACGTGACTTAAGCACTGCCCTATCACAGGGCCTAACTATAGGTAACGTTCCGATGGCCCTCCTGGCTTCCAATCCCGTGGCGGATGGCAAAAGAGGCTTCGGAATATCCTTCTCGGCTAGGAAACTCATGAATTTTAGATACTCTGCCGCGAGCGGGTCTTGCTTTGAAATCTGCTGAAAGGATATCAGCCACGTGGTGGCCACAGGGTTCTGGATATAGTCGTATCTGTGTGGATTACGAAAGTTTTCGCTCAGCAGGTGAATCATGTTCTCCTGTGCGAGCATAAAATCTTCGAGGTACTCCGACGCCAATATCTGTTCCTTCCCCATATAGGCAGATGCCTGCTTGATGGCCAACGGCAAGTGGGTTAGTTGACGAAGCAATTCTCGCGTGTCCTCCTCGTTGATGGTCTGAGCTTCTTGTAGTCCTGTCCGTAGAAGTCCTAGTAGCCTTTGAACTTTGTTACGAAATTTAAATGGCTCTGGTGGTTAGTCGCTTATTCATTTGCTGGGAATTGCGCCGTGTCGACGGGGCTGGCAGTGAATGAAATTGCGGCAATTCACCGCCCAAGTTAGTCTACTCGCAGCTGAATGGAAAGATCATCTGGTGCTGTAAGTAACTAACCAACCTAAGCTAGAAGTAAACATGTCAAATTCTACTCGAGCAGTCATGTTGAAAAGTGCTTTTGGGATAGGTGGTCCACGGGGAACACAGGCCCCATTTAGCGTGGTGAGCAACAAACGTGCCATCGCGCCTCGGCGCCCATCAAGGCGTTGGCAGGAACAGAGGAGCATGAGAGGGTGCTAGATGAAAATAATAACCTATCGGTTATACTCGATATTAAATAGTGAAGCCTCATGAATCTGACAGCCGCCCCGCAACCCGCCTATCATCATCCATTTGCTGGCAACCTCACGTGACTAGATGATGCTGGTATCTTGGTCAACATCGCTACTTGTGAAGCTTGCTCACACCCTCACAGCTACTCACTCGTCTCTGTCCTCGTACATACTCTACCGACCTACGCCCGACGCCCGACGCCCGACTCCCATTTGACATTGCGAGCAACCCCCCATCTCCCTGGCTCGTCAGCCAGCAATTTTCGCAACTTGCCGATCAACTGGCCAAAACTACTGCCGGATTAGTCATGGCAGACAAGCTGGATATACCCGACACACTCTTGGAGAATGATGTCGTTGGATATGGGCTTTCGTCGTGGGTTGTCCGCGTCGATGCCGTCGCAAAATGCTACCTGTCCCGCGAAACTGGCTTGCGCGAGAGAGAGATTACCGTGTACCGGCGACTGACTACAGAATACGGCGAACCGCACGAATGCATCGTCCCCTTTTATGGGATTCTAAATGGTACCCTGCTACTACAATTTCAACAGAACGGCTCAATCAGGCAGTACCGCACAAGAAGCTACCAACCTGTCTCTCTGCAGATTCTGCTTCGCTGGGCTGAGCAAATCGCTAGGGGCGTCGATTTTCTCCACAAGAAAAACGTCTTGCATGGTGATCTTTCATGCAACAACATTTTTATTGACGTGGATCTCAACGCCCGAATCGGAGATTTTGCCGGATCATCCATCGATGGACTACCCTTCCTAACAATATACGAAATCAGCCACGCACTGCCTGGCGATACATCAGTTTCGATCAGGCGGGAGTTATTCGCCTTAGGGTCGACCCTGTACGAGCTAATGACTGGCTACACCCCGTTCCACGACAAAGATACATCTGATATTGAGAGACTGTTCAGCCAAGACCAGTTTCCGTCCCTGAAGGATGTGCCAGTACTAGACCAGGTCATTCTCCGATGCTGGAAAGGACAATACAACGCAGCGACTGATGTATTGAATGATATATATGAAGGTATTGCTGTCTTTGATTCACAATTTTCTGATACTCACATTCTCCTCTCAGGTCGCTTGGCAGCATCTACAATATCGAAGAAGATGGACCTGCTCTCACCCAGCGCTTCTCTCGCCCTCGCGCTCGTCGCCTTTCTGCCTATAACGTTGTGGCTGAGACGTCGTACGTAGATCCTCACGCGATGTAGTCGAACGGCCTTATTTTGGCAGCTCTGGGGGGCAGAGTGGACAGTCACCCGGCCGTCTCGAAGACCCAAGAACGATAATTTTCCCAATTGCGTCTTCCTCTGGCTGAGCATCTGCGCAGAAATGTCCTTGTGCTCTGGCCTTGCGACATTCTTTCATACACAATTAACGACTCGAGCGACAACTCTCTGATGTCGGTTGCTCTAGCCGCAACTGCGAGCACCACATACCTCCACGATGTCGTCCCAGAACCGTTCGGTTCTGATCTTCTGTGTAACCCGAGCTTTGGATTGCATGAAACGTTTCCGTTTTCGGGTCCTGATTTCGTGCTGGCTATCGAGGAAGCATGGTCAATTCGCGTTCAGTTGTGTAACTAACTATAACGAGTAGCTCGAATGGTTCTTCTGTTCATATAATGGGCCTAGGATCGCCCTTAGACACTACAGGCACTACCTCCATTAACGACTGCAGTTAACTATAGATACTAAAGTTATATCACTTTACATCGAATCCTTCCGGAACTTCAACCAAAGTCCACAAACGTTCGAGATACAAGTTAGCAGCACTAAGAGCTGAGTCGAGCCTTAACTCGTACACTCATATCCTGTGTGAGGTGCAGATCACAACGTATTAGGGTGAGGGATACCGCGTGACCGATAAACTCAATACTTATAATTCACAGTGTTCGCCGAATCTAGATAACATTTTAAACGCTTATATACAGCAGCCATAAGGCCAGTTCTTAACACTAGGAGCTATTTAGCTATGTATCTCGCTCTTTAGGGATTATTTAGGGCTAGCCTCACTTTCCGTGCGTCTATAGGCTAGTATTAGCGGGGTTATATATAGCTATATTTGCGGTAGTTAACGATTACATAGTACCAATGCCTTAGATTCTAATAATATAGAGAAAGAATGTAATAATAATTAGCATAAGCTACTTTTATATGTAGTTTGTATGTTAAAAGTACCTGTTCTAATTCTCCTTTTGTTATTCTAGGCTATTTGTGTGCCTTAGGCTACTACGTTAATGCCTTGGGCCTTTTTAGGCAGCAGCGTGCAGGGGACACGACTTTTGAGCTCGACCTCCGTACTCATATATCATACATGTCTGTCTTGGGGTGGTTTTGCATTCGAAACTAATGCATGCATCTCGTAATTGAAAATGACACCAGAGTACGGATTAATCCGTACATATGCATGCAGCTCTTCCTGGCTATCTTGGAAATGCACGCAGCCTGTCGTGGCTATCATCTCGGAGAAATTCATAAGCGTTCCTTGTAAGACAGACCTAGTCATCTTATTGTTCTTCATCATAGTATATGTTGATAATTCTGCCGGCAAACTATCGGACTACTCTTGCGTCTATGACTTATTCAGGAGTCATGTCCGCGAGCATGTCCAGAAATATTCAAGTTAAGCACGTACCATTATTGCAACTTTAGAATCACCATCACGCCCCTCCGCAATCAACCAACACACCGAGTGGTTTTTATTTTTTGTTTTTAATTTTTGGTGATGGATGATGTATCGATGCAACGTGATGCATGCGGAATGTGGAATATAGCGAGGCTGGGCATTTTTGGGGTGGATACGTTGATATGGGTGTATTGTGGGTGAAAATGATGACGTTCCACATGATGAATGCAAAATCGGAGCTCTTTGTGAAAAATTGACAAAGTTGTAGACACCGTCATTGGACCTGCCTTGATACAAAGCAGTACCGTCGTGATGTCCGTCAGATCCCAAGCTATTCACCCACCGAAATATATTCTTCCACCAAAACATCTTGAAACAGGAAAATCTCCATCCAAAGGCCCCTCGTGATATACATTCAGATACCAAACTCCACGATTAATCCTCCTCACTAATTTCGCTCTCGTCGCTATCTGGCGTGTTAGCCATGTCTTCGAATGCTATCTCCATATCTTTTTCTAAATCGTCATCCATGTCGTTCATCACGTCCCCTTCATCGTCCTGCACTCCCGCAACGTTATCTTGGTTCATCGGCTCTGTTGGATGCGATGCATGATGATTGACAGGACTAGGGAGCTTGAAGTCCATGTCTGGCTCGTCATCGCTCTCGCCATCCGCATCATCAGCCTCCGACTCCCTCCGGTCCATAAAGTCATCGAACCGCCGAGGTGGTGGAAAGGCCGGCGAAAAGTCTGCCTGCTTCGCTGCGTCCCCCCCAGGGTATTCGATGAGTAGGCCACCGTCGTCGTCCTCGTCGTCCTCTTCCTCGTCTTCAAAGGACTTGGCCTTGGGTTTGGGTTTCTCCTTTTGTGGTTCGGGGAATGAGAGCGCAACTTGTTTGGCTTGCTGCTGCTGCTGCTGCTGCTGCTGCTTCTCCGCCTTGCGCTTCGGCTCTTTGGCTTGTGATTGTGATTTTGACGTCGTTGCCTTGGGCGTTTCTTTGGTAGCCGCCATCTTCTTTGCTGTGACTTTCTTGGGAGCTGACTGGCTGTCGAGATGGGGATATTGGCTCCGTAAGCGCTCTGGATCGGAGTTGCTGGGAAGTCTGGTCATGTTCATGTTGAATGTGGAGTCGATCTTGTCGAGAATGAAGGCTCTGCGTTCGGGGTCGAAATGTAGGACATATTGATTGCTGTTGGTGTTTCTGGAACCAGAGTATGCGTAGTTTCCGTCGTCGTCAGTAAAGGTCAGGTCGTATGAGTCTGTCTTGCCGGGGAGGGAAGGCTTGAGGCGGGCGTTGTTTGGGGCATCGTTCGATGATAAGGTTGGTTTGTGATTATCTGGCACTGCGTTAGCTATCGCGAACGGGGGGGCAGGCAGGCAGGTGGGAGTGGGAGGGACGACATGATGCGTACATCGAATACCAGTGAAGATGCCGTCCGAAGTCCTCCCCAAGAGACCGTCGCCGAGAATGACGGGATACTTGCCCGCGAGGGTTGGGTCAATCAACCCAGCCATGGCAACGACTTGGTGGAATGCAGGGAGTGTTTTGGGGGGTTGGGGGTTCGATCATCTACTAAGCGGCACACTTGAGGAATTCGAAGGGAATCTCGGCGGTAGATGTTGTTCAACTTCAACTAGAGATTGGCCAGCCAAACACGAGGGCCATCACCGGTGTCTATTATTTGAGTGAGTAGTATTATTCGTTATTCGTGCGACAGGCAGCCTTCCATGCGCGTGGAGTTACTCCGTGGTGATGGTGATGGTTGATTGGGAGGTGCAGGGAGTCGGTGGTCGGTTGCACAGATGACAAGATGAGAGATGGCACGCGTTGCTGTGAGTCGGCGTGAAAGACTATGTAGACTTGGCCCGGTTAATAAATACAGTGGGTGTACATGTAGACTCGGCTGGAGCTGGTGGATGGCTCGAGTGCCCAGTGCCCCCCAATGTCACTGCAATGTCAAAGTCAAATTCAAAGCTTGGACAAAGCCACTTTGCCTGAGCTCTGTGTTCTGCATCACGAACCTTGACTTTCAAACCAACGAATACATGTCTGTGATTGCATAGGAGTTTGGAACATTGAAAGTGGCGGATCGCGATACTCGAATCCGGCCAGTTCTTGTCAAACCGTGATCAACTTCCCAGCCAAGACTCGAGTACCCGAGTATCGCAAACCGATTACGCCATCGTGTTTCACCGCATTTCAGCATCTCGATTTATTGACTGGTTTGTGCTCCCATTTGAAAGAACATATGGCGAGTTGCCATTGTCCGGGCTGGCAATCCGCCCATGTTGGAGTATTTGTCATTCTCTGACATCATGTCGCCACCAGTTAATCGACTACGTGATCCATTGACGCCCCTTTTCGCTCGGCTAGCGAGCGTCTTAGCACGTCTATCAATGACTGCTTTCCTTGGATAGTAGGAAACAAAAGAAACCCCTTCACGAGGGCTCGGTGCTTCGACTTACAAAGTGGATGGATGGCTTTCTATGCCGAACAATGACGGGCATGAAGATGCTGCGTGCGGCTAGCAGACACCAGCCCCCTCCCTCTTTGTCCATATGGCTTTGGTTCTCTATTTTCTGGTCATGCATTTCACTACATATGAAGCACTGGCGGTGAGAGTGATGGAACTGCAGACAGTTCCGATTTGCGGGCCGGAGATCTGGGTTTTCATGCCACCGCGTCCATCAGCCGCAGAGAAGAAAGAACATGGCTTCCACATGATGAAGCTCGTTCGTGACGCTCCGATTCAAAGACAGAGGGGAACACTCAGACCCGTGCGCTAAGGAGAAACGGTGTCTGAAGGACCCCGAATTTCTGATGTTGTTGGTAGTGTTGATTGTGGTGCAACGGCATGCGGCACAGGTGAGAGAAAGTAAGGAGATCTTCTGTTCCAGGCTAAAATGTCCTGCTTGCTTTTTCTACTTGTTTGTGGTTGGATAGATTATCTGCATGGTCCGTCCATCCAGTGCGCTCAACACCGCGGCCGATGGCAAGGTTTCTTTCACCGAGCGGCGAGGGTGACGACTCTGACGACTCTACGAGGGACACGGTCTACGAGGGACACGGGAGAGTGCGGATCCCGACATGTGGCTCACTCAAGCTAGCAATCACTGACTCTCAGGTCGGTGATCCGAGGCTACATAGACCCGTGATGACTGCCGGGAGCGACTTGTTCAATAACCCAACCACACGAAAAAAAAAAAAAAAAAAAAAAAAGCTTGCTGTAGGGAGTCCGTAATAATTACGCATTATGGATTAGTTCGGCGTTCCCGTGTCCAGGTCCAAGGGGTGGCCACACTAAAGTGACCAAGGCTTGCCTGGCGGCCCTACCCGGCACCCCGGCACCCCGGATGGGCCAAAGTCCCCACGATGGATGACGCTAAAACAGTCATGGTTGCTCACTGAGAGTTGCGTCCAGCTGCGCCCAGTTACGTTGGAGACGGAGTCGAGCCGCCCTGCGCCTGTTCCGCTCGGCCGCCAGCCTCTCCCCCCCCCCCCTGGTGCTGGCCGTGGCCGCTAACTTTAGCACGTAAAAATCAACATTGAAGGACCAGACTTGGATAGACATGGTGTCGCAAAAGTGCTGCTGACCAGGCGCCTTGTTGGTTGTTTGTCTTACAAAAAAAATTGCCCGGCTCAACACCTCCCCTTCCTCTCTCTTCATTCTCCTACACGCCCCCTTGGAAATGGGAAAACTTATTTGATCGTTGTCTGCCCCTCGGTGTGTGTGTTGTTGTTGAGCCTTGTTGGTGCAGACAAGAAACTAGGTCCCCCCCTGTAATATAACCTCACCCGTTTCGTTCTCTTATTAATGCGTCTTCTACCTTCTGCGCCATGGACGAAGCAACGCAAATTCCCGAACTCGATGATGTTCACTTTTCCACAGAGGTGATGCAGCTCGGTGTCGACAAGACGGAGCTACAGTACGATCGCGAGTTGCTCGCTCAAGCACACGGCCTCGGCATCATGGCCACTTTACCAACCGCGTCGAAAGCGCATCGAGTAACGTCGAGCGCAACGTCGGACTCGACTGAGTCTACTTGGAGAGAGCAAGCCTTCTCGACCATATCCGACGGGTCTACCGTGGCATATCTCACGCCTCACTCGTCCATATACGGCGCCCCATGTCCCAACATCTCGTCCACGGATGACGCTGCGCACAAGACCCAGGCTGGAAATGCGAACTTCTCGTCGTACGACAGGTATCTGGCTCAGGTCCATCTTGTTCGAGAGGAATCGCCGTATCGGGAAAGCACTGTACCGCTCGAGAGCTCAGGCCAGAGCATCTTCAGCGTCAGCACCAGAAAGAGTCTGTCTGGTGTCACGTCAGGCTTTCGAAACAGAATCAGACTCAGGAAAAAGTCGGCTCGCGCCCCCGGAACCCCCGCGTATGTTGTCTGCCGCCTTTCACATCCTAGTGCTCACTCACCATGGCCAGCTAACCAAAAAAATTCGGCAACATACCAGGTCTTGCTGCAAATGTCATTCTCCCTTCAACGCGTCCAGTGCGCCGTCGCAAAGTTTGCCGTGCGGACACGTCAGCTGCACGCATTGTCTGCGGGACCTGGTTGTGGAAGCAATCAAGGATGAGTCAAGCATGCCGCCGAGTTGCTGCGCGAGGCCGGTGCCGTCCGAAACCATTCAGAGATGCCTCGACATCGACGTCCAAGAGTCTTTCCTCAAGGCTGTCCTCCAATACAGTACCCCGTCGGAATCAAGGCTGTTCTGCTGCAATCCAGTGTGCGGGGAGTTCATACCGCCACCGAAGAGGGTGGGCACGGGTATGCCGTCTACCGTCACTTGTCCCAAGTGTCAGTCCAAAGCATGCACAACCTGCAAGCAAGGCGCGCACGAAACCGGAACGCACTGTCCACGAGATTGGGAGCTCTTGGATGCCCTCAAGATCGGCGGCAGCGGCAGTTGGTGGCGTTGCTACAGGTGCCGCAAACTAGTCGAGCTCACCGAGAGAGCCGAAATAGCGACCTGCGCATGCGGCGCACAATTCTGCTACGCATGCGGAGGTGTGTGGGACGCAGCTACTGGCTGTCCTAATAAACACTGCAAAGGTGAAGAAGGGCGCGGAGAAGAGCAGCAGCGAGTTGCCGAGGCAGATGCTGCGCGGGCCACGCAGCGGGATGAATCCGAGAAACGATCGAGGGAGCACCCGGAAGTCCAGTTCTTGCTGGACGCCCAGAGGAAGGAAATGCAAAGGATGCTGGACTTCAAAGAATCCGCTCAAGCCTCCTTGAAAGCACGCCAAGCCGCACAAGAGGTCGCACTGGCAGGCAAGCATGTTCAGGACAGGGAAGAACTCATCGAGAAGCAATCCAAAGCCACGAGTCAGATGGAAGACCGTCAGATTACCGAGGAGCTGGAACTTCGATCAACCCTCGCTCAGGCCGCGCGGAGCATCAAGGTTCGCATCAAGCACATGGAGGCCTACTGCGATGGCTTGGGACAAAACCCGAGCGCGTCCAACGGACCTCCCCGAGTCGTCACTGAACAGAATCTTCGAGATCTGGGTCATCAGTACAACCTCCGGGACGACATGGAACGTCAGCACCAAGCCAAGATCAACATGATGCGAGATCGCCAATCGAAAAGGATGGAAGAGCTTGCTCAGAAACACCAAGTTGCGCTGGAAGCTCTCGTCGAGCGCAACCAAAAGGCAATGGATGAGCTTCGCGAAAGCCTACCGCGGGAGCAGAAGACGTTCGAAAGTGTCTTCGAGGCGCGCCAGTCTCGCCTCACATCAAGATGGATCCTAGCCATCGAGGTACAATGCAAGCAGCTCCAAGAGAGAGATGGCCTCAAATACTCGATACTGGCTCCGCCCACCTGGCCGGAGCCCAACACAACGACAGAGGCCTCGGCGTAATGACGTGGTCATGGGAAAACATTCGCTTATCCCCTGATTTCATAGTCCTGACGATTCACCTCTCACGATGCACAAAAACTTCTCCATACCTCAGTTATAATTCGCGTGTACGATGATGTAATTTCACGCATTTTGTTCTCCATTTCTTCGCTCATATATACCACCACATACTTTTCCTTTGTTATGTTTGGCTCATATTGCCTTTAAAAGGCAAGGGGGTATGGCCGCGACGAGTCAACCAGATTTTCCCATCATTTCATTTTTCCCTTTCTCTTTTACTCCCTGCGGGCATTGGCACACCCCGGGCTCATTCAGAGCATGCGTCGCTAGTAGCTATTGCGGGCAGGACATGTGTGCCCCATGCTACCATGGTCTGTACGTACAAAATAGTGAGCAGGAGATATAAAAGTCCTCATGGCGTCTGGAAAACTGCCGAACCGTCATGTCAATCTCAATGATGTAGGGAAGGCCCGGTTCGTAGATCTACATGAAAGCCCAACACCACGCGCACCATTTACCACTGCACAAACGATGCGTGCCGAGGAAAAGTTCTGGAAACATGGCGATTTCAGCTCGGGAAGCACGTCCATCGACCCGAATCTGGGCGTCAGGATGTGAGATATGTATGTCGGCTTGAGCAACCACAAATACCCGATGGTGGCTGGCTGCAGGAGGGGGGGGCTCGATCTGAACTGGGCTCCTCCAGAAGGTGCAAGGAGTTAACCATCAAAGACAGCCGGGGGGGGTTTCACAAGATAAGAGGCGGAGAATTGGTCACATAGATGTCGGATCAGAGGCGGGGGGGGAAGAAGACATTTGACCAAATGATCAAGTATGACAAGAGGAAGGGGTGTGTGTGTATGACTTGCTGGAAGGAGGAAATATGACCTGTCAAGGCCGTCGTTCTGATCAACAAGAATGGGATACTCCGTTAAAAAAAAGTCAATTTATTCGTGCGTGCCAGTCATCGGGGTATCAGTTTATCCGAGGCACGCAGACCCCGTGGTTTTGAATTGGGGCTCTTTCTTGGGGCTTTACAAGTCGCACACGTGACATTTGCCCGGCTGGCGGGGGCACACCGGATTCCCACCGACACGGAGCGGTCGAAAACCCTGGCGAATAGCACAAAATAGCAAGGCCATCCACTTTTCCAAACCACCAGCCAGGGAATCTTTTCGCCAAGTTTCGATTTTCCTCGACCACCACCACACGTCACGCTTCGATAAACTCCAAGAAAAGCACAAAGTCCACAATGGATTCCTCCAAGGCCCCTGTCAAGCTGGTCAAGGTGACCCGAGTTCTCGGTCGAACTGGTACGACTTCGCGATTTCTATCCCCCTTCGCTCGACAAGATGCCCGACGAAAAAAAAGATTCGAGACAATGGATGAATCGAAACTCGGCTCTTTCTTGCTCGCCATTCCTCGTTTTGCTTGAGATTCCTTCGTATCGTTGAGCGCCCAGAGAAGTAGCTCATCGCTCTTCTTGTGGTTCCAACGACGGGAAGGAATTCTTGATTTGTGAAAAGGGACAGTTGTATTTTGGGATGGAACGGGAGGCTAACATGATGACTTCTTCATAGGCTCTCGTGGTGGTGTCACCCAGGTGCGCGTCGAGTTCATGGACGACCAGACACGATCTATCATCCGAAACGTCAAGGGACCCGGTATGTCCTCTCCGATGCCCTCGACGCCGGACGGCTATTGCAATGCTATCCATGTTGTCCGGATTTTATTGAAGACTAACTTTGATGTTTCTACCACAGTTCGTGAGGACGACATCCTCTGCCTGCTCGAGTCCGAACGTGAGGCCAGACGTCTGCGATAAAGAACCATGGTGGCGGACGCTTGCATGTGTACTGAGGGAAGGGGATGTTGCAAAAAAAAAAAAAATTACAATGGATGATTGACGACGACCGTGTTCAGAAGTTGTTTTACATTAGAGTGCGCGTGGTGATCTAGGGAAAACAAAAGATCGGGTCGAATTCTTTCGGGGTTGAGGCGCTGGACAATTGTCTCCTTGATTCAAGGTTGTCAAGTAGCATAGCCGACAGGTTTACCTGGTCGATGGGGAATCAACTCAGGCTCGCTTTTCTCATCGCTGTTGGTTTCGGTAACTCGAGCTGTGTTTTCTTATTATTTCTGTCAGCATATTCAAAAAAAAACTCAATATTGGACACAACTTTGATATTAGTGCTGTTGCTGGTGCTCGAAGCCGGCGGTGGAACGAACGTACGCTATCAGTGGCAGGTGCTCACAGATGGGGTGAGGAATATCGTGATCATTGCCTCGCGGATTGTCTGGGGTGGACTGGGAGCATGTGAATGATTGACTCTAATTGTCGCCGTAGCACAACACTGAATGGCTCGTGAATTGTTGACTCAAGGTAGAGACTGCATCACATCGCATATTGTTCCAATTAGGCAAGCCGCTGCGTATGCAAGCGTGTGTGTATCGCCTATAAGTAACGGATTAGACATGGCTCCATACGTCTGTGCCCATTCCGCCAAGGACTTATTCAACTACCAGGAAACTGAGCCAGATGAAGCAAGTTCTCAATGGAGCAGGCAGTACAGGGCGGTGAAGCTGGCTGGCTGTGCTAAATAAAGGCACGTTGTCCACTGGCTGGCGCACTCAAGAGTCAAGACCAGTGCCCGGTACGTCATACCACGCGAGCCACCAATAACAGGCCTCGGCGTTTGGTGGTTCAGCGCGTTCCTCAATAGCGGGTAGCGGGGTACGGACCGCTACGGCGCACTGATGCGCACTGGGGGCAAGCCCAACAAACGCTCTGCAAGCCTCCCGACGTTACTCCAGAACACGTTGGCTGTTTGTACTTGGTTTCATTGAACCTTCTTTCTGGCACCCACACATTCGGCCACCACGTCTCGTATTCGACCAGGCGTTTGCGTGTCGGATCATCGTTCGCCCCCAAGCGGCAACGTTCGAGCCGTTTGGTTTCCAATCTTGTACGTCGTGTCGCGGTCGGAAAGCCAGCCACGCCGATTGTCTTTGTGTTGCGCCGTCGGGTTGCCGAGCTTGAACTAGTCCAGCACATCGAAAAACCGCGACATCATCCCGGACCTTGCCTCTCTCCGACTTCAACGCTGCAATTCGGCCTGGTCCTTGCTGCTGCCCTCCCGAGACGCTTTGCGACAGAAGCCCGGCTGGCGACGAGTCGTCTCAAACACGCACTGCCGCCGAGTCATCTGTATGTAAAGCACAAGTCTTTCCCCCGATTTCTCCCCCCGATTTCTCCCCCCGATTTCTCCCCCCGCATCTGCTCCAAACCACCCAACAACCTTCGTCTCACCATGGCCGACGTGCGAAATTCCGGCGACGATGATGCCCTGCCGCCTCCCCCACAGCACTACCGTGAGCGATCTAGCAGCTTGAACGTGGACGAAGGAAAGCTACTCCAGTCGGAAACTGACGCTGCGGGAGCCGACATCAGCTCAGATGGCAAGCGGAGCGGCGAGGGACACGACAACGGGTCGTCGGAGCCAGGTCCGTCCACTGCTGCTCCTCTGACGAATGAACCAGTCAAGTCGACAGTCGACCCAATAACTGCGAAGCACGTTAGCGACGTCTTGTCTTCAGAGGTACGCATCACTGTCTCCCATGCGCTGCGTGGCTCATCATCCATCGCACATGTGCTGACCCTTGAATAGGTCGGGATTCCTACCCTGTTGAACCGCCTGAAACAGAGCGTAGCGTCTGCCAAAGAATTTGCCTTGTTTCTGAAAAAGCGATCTGTACTCGAGGATGACCACGCGCAAAGTCTTCGAAAACTATGTCGGTTGACGCAAGACAACGCGCGCCGCCCTGAACATCGACAGGGCACTTTTGCTCGATCCTACGACGAAATGGTCTTTATCCACGACCGAATGGCGGAGAATGGCTCGCAATTTGCTGCTTCACTGCATCAAATGCATGAGGACTTACTCGAGCTTGTTGCAAATGGAGAGCGCGGACGCAAGATGTGGAAGGCAAACGGCTTGTCCGCCGAGCAAAAAGTGGCAGATTTGGAGCAGGTTATGCGCAAGAGCAAGACCAAGTATGATTCTCTAGCTGAAGAGTACGATCGTGCAAGGACTGGCGAAGCGAAACAAGGCGGCAAAGTGCTTGGCGCATTCAAGGCCCATAAATCCGCCGCTCAGCAGGAGGAGGATTTGCTTCGGAAAGTCCAAGCAGCCGATCAGACATATCAGAGCCATGTGCAGACTCTGCAGAATGAAAAGGCCCATTTGGAAAAGACTGCACGACCAGAGGCCATCAGGGCTCTCCACGAGCTCATTACCGAGACGGATTCGGCCGTCACACTGCAGATGCAGAAGTTTGGTATGCCCTCATCTTCACTCTGCCGTTGCTGTGCTCTTCTCGTTCAGTACTGACAATGCGATGTAGCCGCTTTCAACGAAAAGTTGTTGCTCGGCAATGGCTTGATTGTCAGCCCATTCAAGAACCAAGGTCCCGAAGGCGCTGGTCAGCCACGAAGCTTGCGCCAAGCTGTTGCTGCGATTGACAACCAGAAGGACATGGATGATTTTGTTGCCAGTCAGCACAGCAAGATTCAACCCTACTCGGAAGTGAAATACGAGCGCAACCCTGTACGTCTTTTTTAAATTTTTTCCTACATGAAACTCTCTCTCTCTCTCTCTCTCAAACGAACGCAGCAAGTGTTTGACTGACCTGTTCCGTTCCTGTCAGATACTGAATCCTCCATCATCTCCCGCCGCTACTCAACCCCCCCCCTCGTCCAGCATACATGTGCCACAGATGGCTGGTCAAACTTCTGGTCCTATGGACGGGCAACCTAGCCAATCTTTTTCCGTGGGATCCAGAAGCAGCACGGGCAATTTTGGTGCCACGGGGATTCCTGTTCCATCACAAGGGCCTCCTTCAGGACAGCCCCAGGGAAGCAACCTGCCGGATCCAAACCGACAGTACGGCCAGAACCATGGACGCAGCTTCAGCCATGGCAACACGCTGAGCCAGCAGGCTCCCCAGCAACAGCAGCAGTTCTCGAGCAGGAACTCGGCCCAGCCGGCTCCTCGATACGGAAACACGATGAGCCCATATGGGCCACCTCAGTTGGGAGTACTTCCGTTCCAAGGAGGTCCTCAGCCCTCGCCAGGTTCAGGTTCCCAATTCCCCAACGACAGGGATCCTCGTAGCAGCGGCCCGGCCAGCAGCCCCGGCTACAATCCTGCGCCGCCTCCAGCATATGCTGCAGCGCCGAAGATGAATGCGTCAGCACCGTCTCAGCCAGTCTTTGGTGTCTCACTGAACCGTCTGTATGAGAGAGACGGGCTGGCAGTGCCAATGGTAGTCTATCAGTGTATTCAGGCCGTCGATCTTTTCGGTTTAGGTGTCGAGGGCATTTATCGACAATCTGGGTCGCTAAACCACATAAACAAGCTCAAGGGCATGTTTGACGCCGGTACGTCCTGCCCATGATGTTCGACAGCCATGGAAATCCTTCTGTGGCAGAGAAAACTGACACAGTCATACCCATATGCAGAGTCGTCCAACCCTGCCCTCGACTTCAGAAACCCAGAGAACTTCTACCATGATGTCAACAGCGTAACGGGCCTCCTGAAGCAATTCTTCCGAGACCTTCCCGATCCCCTCTTCACGTTGGAGCACCATGATGCGTTTGTCAACGCAGCAAGTATGCCAACCCCCCCCCCCTCAATACCCACCTATATCGTCCCTCCTCCACCTGTCACTTAAATTTACTAAACCTCTCTTCTTCGTAAAACAGAACACGACGACGACATTGTCCGCCGCGACTCCCTGCACTCCATCATCAATTCCCTCCCCGACCCCAACTACGCCACCCTCCGTGCCATGACGCTCCATCTCTATCGCGTCATGGACAATTCCCACGTCAACAGGATGAACTCGCATAACCTGGCCGTCATATTCGGTCCTACTCTCATGGGATCCGATCCTAGTACGGCCATTGCCGATGCCGGCTGGCAAATTAAGGTGATTGATACAATTTTGCAGAATACATATCAGATTTTCGATGAGGATTGAAAATGGAGAGTGGAAGTGGACGTGGACGTGGAAATCGGAATCGGAATCGAAAACAGGTAGACGAGTGTTGAGACGTAAGAGAACGCAAATGGCCCTGAAGGCCCGGTCATCATGGCGAATTGACGACCGAATCTTGTGGTTTTGGTTCTGGTGGTTAGTTTTTTTTTTTTGCGCCCCCTCTCATCTTCATCTCCTTTTCTAGTTGACTGTTCGTGACAGCCAGATAGTCCATTGCATAGGCGTATGTCTGTCTTTAGTCATTATGCACAGTCTCGCGTTCTTCATGTCGTGGTCACTTCTTGTTCTCTCTTTTCTATTTTTTAATCCTGCCCCAGCGTCCTACCGTGTGAATACATGAGTCGAATTCAACATTGCAAAGCAAGAACTGGAACAATTCGCATGTCACTGTATTCTCGAACAGGAAGCTAGCACGCGCCATGTTCGTCACACGCGAGCAGGGCAATGCAATTCTGGCCCAAGTCCACAATCGCTGACGGCAACAAGACGAATTGAAATGAAGAGCAGCAAATATGGCGACATTGTTGAAGAGCTACAAATGATGATGCCAAGACTTTCTATTCCAGGGAATACGAATACGCCTCAACCCGCCCCCCCACTAAACAACTCCGTTGACGAACCGCAATTCCCTCTTGTATCCAAGCAAGTTTCTCGTCCTTTACTCGGACATTGAAATGCCAACAAACGCCTTGCCGATGCGCCAGCCACCGTGACTCATCTCCAAAATAGAAGAAGAGCCTGGGAGAGGTGTCAAAAGAGGCAAACGCTGGGAAAACAAACAGCCCAGCCCCATGCAGCAGCTCATCCCATGCAGATTCAAGGAGAAGGCATGCATGCATACTCCCCGTAGACGAAAAGAAATTTGAAAAAAAAAAAAAAATTGAAAAGATGCTTCAAAACAAGTATCCTTGTAAAATGCTCTCCCAATCTCCGCTTCCCAACCCCCCACCAACAAGAAAAAAAAAAAAAAAAGGGCAATAAAAGGAGAGCAATCATTCTCCAACAGAATAGTGCAATGTACTTGTTGCTCGTGACATGGGTATTATTCCCGCATCTCCCAATCTCGTTCTAGTGTATCATAACATTCATACAGGGTCAGTGCTTCCGCAAACTGAAGAAAACAAGGCAAGAAAAGACTTTGTGGCGGCGCGACGAAATCACCTATTGTATTTTGGTCGCCTCAAACAGCCCCAGGCTGAGACTCGTGTCGTTTTCGCCGATATTGGGAGTCGGCTCGCTGAGAATTTCCCAACGTCGAATCACAAAGGGACTGAGGCGCTCGTTGGATGTTGGCCCGATGCCATACATGGCACCCATACCCCTGGCTGCAGCAGTGTATGGCAGGCAAGATTTGTCGCGATGTGCGAGCTTGAGATTCTCGGCAGACGTGGGGCGCGGGGTGCTGAACAAGTAATACATGCGTGGATCAGACGTGGTGCTCGTATTTGCGGCAGAGCCGGGGAGGAAAAGAATAGATTTGGCGCATTGCGTGCGCAGATCATCTGGCAACGCGTCAACCAGAAGGATCGCAATGTCAAAAATCTGCTGGCACAACGACCCTGCTTTGCCTTCTGGCGGTAGAGCCTCCATCTCGAGCAAAAGTCCACACAAGACAATAATGATGCGAGCCTTTGCTTCATGATTGACCGTTTGAGAAGGCTTCATCGCGGCCGAGAGCCCTGGGGTCGCCGCATTGTTGGGTGTTTCGTGCATGCTGTACAACGTGATGAATCTCATCAAAACAGGCAGCCAGTGCTCAAGGACTTCTTTCTTGGCCAGAGACTGCGCTTCATCCTGTGATGCGATGATCTCCCACAGGTCTGACAACTTATCAACCAGATTGTTGGTGAGTGACGACGGCCTGGACGGCGGCGACTGTCCCGAGTTGATGGCTTCAATCACGCCGAGGAGATTTTCGGCAAGGTGAATCCGACTGCTGTCTGTGGTGTCGTTGGCGATTGTTTCGGACTTGCTGTTTGGCATCAAATCCAGAAACCTGGTGTGTGCCTCCCGGTTGAACCCCTGCGTGATGTCCTCGCTCAGACACGGCAGCATGCTTGTCCACATAATGTTCTGTGATTGGATAGCATTGTCCATCGCCTTTGCAAAGGCCTCGAATCGTCGTGGTCCGTCTTCATCGCCCGTGTTTGTGCCGGGCTGCTGGTTGGTTGAAAGATCCAGGTTGAGTTTTAGTTGGCAGAATGGCATGGTCAAATCATTTGCAAGACGCAGTATCTGGTCGAAAGATGGGTGTCGGTCTGGACTATCCTCGGGCAACAAAAGTCGGGTGACAATCTTTTGGGCCAGTACTGTTGCCGCAGGCGGCAGTGTGCTCACGTTCAGTACCTCCGCCACCATTGCTGAATCTGCTACAACCAGCAATCGCATTGTTTCTATAAGAGAATCCTGACACTCTGTATTGTCCAAAGGCAGCAGAGAGCTTCCACCATCATCTGCTTGAAGGGCTGAGTACTCGATAAGCGCATTCCGTATCAACTGCACCAAAGCTTTGGCATGATCAAACTTGGCACTGTGTTGTTGGATTCGAAAACGATAAGCCTCTTCTGCCTTGAGTGTCGGAGTTGTTGGTACTTTCATCGTAACCAACTGGAGGAGCTCTAGTAGGTAGGTAGCCGACTTTGGCACTGTCGTTTCGGTTGTACTTTCGGCCATGACAGAGCCTGCGTTTGCCGTGTGAAAGATGGTCGATATTGATAGGCACCCCAAGCTAACAAGAAGTGGCAAGAGCTCTAGCAGAGGCGGTCGTTTCTTCAAGGTCCTGATATGACTGATCCAGTCCGCCATGAGTTTGTCGAAATGAGGTGCATCTAACATGCGCAATCTTGAGAGCAGTGACGCGAATACTCGGCGATTGTCATCCAATTTGATCCACCCGGCTTCCAACTTTGGGGCAATGTAGCGGAAAAGACGGTTCATGGTAGGGTGATCAATGACATTTCCGCTTGCTAGAAGCTTGTCAATTTGCTCCGAGACCTCTCCTTCGGCGGTTTGAGCTTGCACTGCCATGCTGTCGGAAACTGGTGAACAAGCATCAATGGCGTTGGACCGGTCGCTCTGGGCCAATTCGAGCGACAGTTGCCTGGCGAGATGGTCTCTGCCGGGCAGCCTCTGGGCAAGGGCCGAAAGCGCCGCAAGTAACGGCCGTACGGTCATGCCTTGTTCGCGGCTGATTGCCTTGAGCCGTTCAGCAAAAACATCGAACAATGCTTCTGCAGATCCCATGGCCATGAAGACATCCAGATTGGCATTGATGGTGTCGACGCAGGCTGCAAGCACATCTGCATCGGGGCCAGAAGAACAGCTTCTCAAAATGCCTGCAAGCTTGGTAAAGTCTCCAATGGTTTCCATCGTGTTGCGAATGGAGGTGAAGAATTCCACGGTCATGACGAAATTGGAGTTGCGAGGAAGGCGTGTTGTGACGGCTTCACATAGGTGGGCACCGATGGCGCTTTGGACTGCTCTGCTGCTGTTGGTCACCCTCCGCAGCAGTTTGTTTCGTGATATGGGTTTGCGCGAGGCATCGAAATTTCCGAGGTAAGCAGCCAAGCCAAGAGAATGATCCACACATTCGAGTGCGTTCCCGGTGTCGGTTCCTTCGTCAATCACAGAATAGTTGCCAGCGCGTCGAAGAAGGTTGCCTCTCTGGGAGGTCTGCTCGTGTGGCAAACAATGAACGGGTAGTTCAACCAGTAGACGAGATGCGCAAGGGCCATCGACTGGGTCAATGTCGTCCGCGTTGTGAAGGCCACCACGACCTATAAGCCACTGCATGTACCGAGGAACAGAGAAGTGTCCAGACCGGACCAACTCGGAGACGAGTCGAATCATGAAGGTTTTCCTGACTTGGTCGCCAGGGGCGATATCTCCAAGGACGTCAAGAATGGCAGAGGTGGCATTTACTCGGAAGACACTCCAAGCTTTGATCAGTCCAGCGGCAACATATATCTTTGCTAAGCCAGGCCTGTGGAGCGAAACGGCCCATTCCACAACCCCCTTGATCATGCCGGTTTTGTCCTCTGCAGAGGCCCAGCACTTGGTAGCCAGGTCGCGGGCACATTTCCCCTGCAATGTTGCATCAAGAAGTTGCACCAAGTGTTGGCGGCCACCTATTGGGGAGGTCGTGCTCGCCACTGACAGCTTGGCATTTCGGAGTTTGATGTTGCTGTACGCCTCTTGGGTCGCGGTATCGTCGTCAGGAATATTTAGTCTCAGCGTTTCGCTGAAGCGTTGCCAAGCCGGTGGACAAACGAAGCTCTCGGGATTGTCTTTGACGAGCGAATGAACCAATGTAGACAATTGGGCGGCCAGTTGAAAGAGTACATCTCCATCGGGGTCCTTCTCAATCTGCCAACTGAAATTAGTAGCTTTCTTTACATGGATGCAAATAAAAGTATGGGGCTGGGTTTCCCGTACAGTGTGCAGATGGTTGAGTATTGAATAGACCAGTCGTCTGCCGCATCTTCGTAGCTGTAGTAAATGAGCCCAATGTATTTGGGCAATTAAAATCCACATGGGAATCCTCGACTGGGGGCTATTTTCCAAGCCAGTGATGATCCATTCAAGATAGTGATCGCGGTCTAACAGCTGTTCGGAGTAGAGACATGTCGCAAGCCGGATGCTGTGGAAAGAGATGGCTCATTAGCATGAATGTGCAGCGTTGTCATCTGAGGAGGAGGAACACGTACGCGTATGTCACCTTGGGTTTCCAATCAGGCTCTCCAAAAGCAGACACTACAGCTTCAAGAAACTGTTCTACAAAGACAGTCCAGTCTCGAATCCATTTGAGCTCGCCTCCAAGAACAAAGGCTCCACTGGCTCCTTTTCTCTTGAAGGCTCTGATTTCATTGGCACCAACACATTTGGCCAGCCACACTGCACGTTCCGTGGGAACATCCTTGTTTAGACATTGGTCAAGTAGAGTTCGCCCGCGAATGCCGTGAGGAATCGTTCGACTCAAACGTCGTAATGATATGGCCGAGTTGGCCAGATCCTTGAGCCAAATCTCTCGTTTTGTGTCGGTAAGAGTGACTCGGGGAGGTGGTTTGAAGGTTGAGGGTGCGGTGATCTGTCCGCGATGCCTTCGTTGGTTGAGGACGCCCATGAAGATGGTAGACAGGGCATTGAGACCGCTTTTCTGTTTCAAGGCAGGAAGAATGGCCAGTCGAGCGGACGATGCTTCGTTCTGGCTCCCTCTGTCCCATGTGCCCTTTTGTATAGCCTCCGTACTCCACTCATCTTCGTGATGGACACCGGACCAAGGGAAGAAATCGGCGTGGGCCGAAAATAGGCCTCTGCTGAAAGGATCTCGAGTAGCAGTATCATTCCGAACCGTACTCACATACCGGGGCGCGTCGACCGGCATCTCGACTGTGTACGGTTTCGGCCTTACGTCTTTTCTAGCCGGAGTCGTTGTGGGCACCGTTGGTCGCGACGAGGGAACGGTTTGCGAGGATTTCGGAAGCCTTCGTTGAGGCATTGGCATAGGGGGGTTGTCAGAGGCATCTTGCTGGGAAGCCCTAGACAATGTCGGACTCAGGTTCACCGTCTCCATAGCTTCGGAAGCAGGCATCATTCGAGACGGTGTGAGTGTTTGAGGCGATTCGGACGCCGACATTGGCCCAGTGGCAGTGAGCTCGTTGGACAGCTCAAGCCGTAACTTGGAGCCTTGTCGTCTGGGAGTTGACACATGGCGGGCGGACAATGCATCGGCGGATTCAATGTTGGAGTCGGGCGCTGAAGCAGGATCTCGCCTGGAGGGTGATGTTGGAAGATATTGTTGTTGAGAGGATGATATGGTGCGTTGATGGAGATTCGAAGGCCTCTGGACCTGCAGCGTCGAGCCGAGCCCTCGTTGAGGCTGTCGCGGCTGGACGCCCATGGGGGTCCTCGAGGTCATGATTCGCACGGGCGAGAGGGCGCCATCCCGATGAATGCTACAATTTATGGAATTCGAAGGTGTAGAGGAGATTCGAGATGACTAATGAATGCCAAGGTCTAATGCAGTGGGTCGTCCAAGCGACATGGAAGTGAAGTTTGCGCCCAACCTGCCGCTTGCCGCTTGACGTAGGATGATGAAGCCCAGCGCCGAGTGCGAAGGGAAGAAAGCTCGCGGATCGCACCCGAGGTAGCACCGAACCGAGTGCAGAAAGGGGCGCCCGTCGCAAGGTTGGCGGCTCGGCGGGGCTGGGGGCTGCACCTTTGAAGACGTTGTTGTTGAGAGTGTCGATGTCGAGCGTCGGGTGGTTGTTGAGAACAATGTCGAATGCTCGAGCGAGTGCTCTGGAGAGAGGCTCTGGGGAGAGGTCACGAATGGCAGTAGGTCCAGTGTGGATAACGCGGATGCGGGTGTTCACAGCGGGCATCCTGGACCACTCCGTACTCCGTAAGGTGAGACGCTGCGCTGACGCGGGCGCAGGCAAGATTGCAAAGTTGGGTCACCCCGGCAGGTGCAGTCAATCGATTTGAATCAATCGACTTGATACGTAAACACGTGAGGGGGGGGGGGCGGGAGAGAGAGGGCGAGAGGGGCGGGGGCCCGCGGGGGGGTGGCGATGGGGAGTGGTGGGTGTGTGCGGCCCAGTGTGGCCCCAGTGTGGTCCCAGTGTGGTCCCAGTGTGGGTGCCGCCGTCCGTTGGCCGCTGCAAAGGGTCAAGTCAAGTCTCCCTCTCTCTCTCTGCCTCTCTTATGTACATGCCCACATACATATGTACATATGTACATAGGAGTCAGTGGGAGTGGGGACCAGACGAACTTGACCGTGAGTTGTTGGGGCTGGTGAAGAGTTGAACCGGTTTGGATTGAATCGATTCTACCGAGTACGGATCCGTACAAGTACATACTGTAGCTGCCAGCGGGCATCCGTCTGCCTGCACCCAAGTTGCTTAGACTATTACCTAGAAGGCTAGAAAGAAAAGGAAGGGCTCGGGTTGACCCGTACCTTTCAACCCTGTCCTCCTCGGCCAAAAGAACCTAGACTCCAAGATTATCGTTGTGTACAGAGTACTCCCTGTTGCTGAAGAAAGTGACATTTCAGTGCTTTTATGCAGCTAGCTCTCTTTGGGACGTCGTTGCCATGTCTGGCTCGCTGACTTATTCCGTAGATGCTACATATGGGAGAGATGAGAGAACGGCTGAACCGGAGTGCTGGTGAAGGTGTTTTGTTTCGCCTTGCTCGCTGGCTCACACAACTACTCTTTTTTTCCTTAACCGCAAGCACCGAGTGGAAGGGAAGGGAGATGATGGGTTGGAGCCTTGGATTTAGGGAAGGGGTTATTAGCCAACCACCTATTCCACCTATTGGCGCACGCCTGGGGAACCGGGGGGGCGGGAAATTTCGACAAAACCTGGGTGCCTGGGTGCCCTGCCTGGGTGCCCTGCCTGGGTGCCCTGCCTGGGTGCCCTGCCTGGGTGCCCTGCCACGCTGCCCTGTGCTTTGATCAATCTCGTTTTGGGGAGCTGCGAGGTCAAAATGTGTGCCATACGGAACACCAGAACACGTCCAAAATCTCATTTCATCCGCACCACCGTGCTCCGTCCCGTATTGCGTCCATCCTTGTCTGCGCCGATTCTATCATCTCTCAGCGCAGAGCCTTCCCGTCAATCCGTCAATCCGTCAATCCGTCAATCCGTCAATCCGTCAATCCGTCAATCCGTCAATCCGTCAATCCGTCAATCCGTCAATCCGTCAATCCGTCAATCCGTCAATCCGTCAATAGCGTCGTGTCTGGTCGGGAAAATTGGTCGGCCTCAGCCTCAGCTATCTTATGTTTCTGATAGGTCGCCAGCATGTCCGCCACGACTCGGAGATGCTCGAATGAATCGCCGTATCGTCGATGATAGTCGGTCATGGTTTTATCGGGCTTGCCGCTACCGCCGCCGACGAAGGCGACCAGATGTCGACACCTTGGCAACTGACGAAGGGGTCTGCAACACCGAGTAGAGTAGCTGTACATACTTATGCTGGTGGATGCCGCATTCCAGTCCTCAGCCCAAGCCTGACATCCTCTTGTCCATCTCCGATGTCAATTTTTGGCCGCATACTCCGTGTCCAGACTTGTGAAATCGTGACTCGCGTGCCCACCAGACACCACCAGTCGCCACCCGTCCTGGAATTTCCACCTCTTGCCCGTCATGACTAGCCAGTGGCGGCCTAGCTAATAGGCTAACTCTTGGCGTGCGGAGCAATTGGCATTTTCGAATTCGAGGCGATTTGGATACTGACTCCAGAACTCCGCGACATGTCGTTGTCGTACAGTCTGTTTCAGCCAAGCGGGTCGACGAAAATGTATCAAAGGGGGAAGACAGCCCAGATCCGGTCCGAGACAGGCATTTCACAGCCATCTCAATATAGCCTACAAGGCTAAGTGCTTCTGAAATGCCATCAAGCACAGCCGTTGGACCTTTCAGATAGATTTTCCGCGCAATTACCACCAGATGCAGTCGATGTGCCTCACAGATGATCTGGGATTGGGATGGCTTGGTTGCGCCGCTTCAACCTCAATTTCACGACTCACGGCATATTGCTGATCTCGTCATTCACAGACTCAACTCTCTCCGAAAATGGTCTCTGTTCGTCAATCAACATATCTATCTCATTGTTGGGGCCTGTGCATTGCTATCGACTGTCGATACTCGTTTATTAGTCATGTTCACCGGAATAACTTTGCCCCAATAGTCTTAACCTGACAGCGTGGAACAGTTGGCATCTTCCCTTGGTTGCCTCACAGCTGTTCAGCCTTTCCCACACTTTACTCGCTCCAGCCTTCCTTCTCACCGGGCAATTTGATAGCCTCCCAATCTGCCCTCGTCACCTTCTTCCATAGCTCAACAGGGATCCATCCGATATACGCTCTGTCCCCGAAGCCTCCAATCCAGTAGACATGCGTGACAACCAATCTCGTCCACTCACTCTCGTGGACACGTTTCCCTGGAAGCCAACGCTTGGCGTCATCATGTTTTGCCGTATAACATGCTGCCAACCTCGTCGACGACTCATCGTCAGTGTGAATGGTTTCCAAGTAGCCGAATAGCGAGAATCGAGGCAAATTAGCAGCCGAGTATGGCACCGTGTCAGGAATGTCTTGATGCTCTAGTGGCGAGTTATAAAGGTTTTTTTGATCAGGCCGATAGTCCATGCGTTTGGCTGGGGCATACGGAGGAGTCCATCTCATCGAAAGTGTAATGTTAGAGCCAGCACGAACGTTCCTGAAGGTCGTGCCGATCTTGAAAGCCAGAATAGT
Source organism: Epichloe elymi (assembly GCA_023658475.1). NCBI lineage: Eukaryota > Fungi > Ascomycota > Sordariomycetes > Hypocreales > Clavicipitaceae > Epichloe > Epichloe elymi. The sequence continues at coordinate 3,116,313 of CP098274.1, forward strand.
CGGGTTCCCTTCGTCCTCACAGTCAGCCACATAGTCCATCAAGCCGATGGGCTGGCCGGCAATGCCAGCAAGACGGGCTTCTCGACTGTTGACATCTCGGCCCGATGCCTGAGGGAAGATGGTGGACAACGTGCCAAGCTTGGTCAGAGCGAGGATTCGTCGGCCCATCACGGCCGATTCATAGATTGTCGGGATCCCGGACACTTTTGCGGAATGGTCCAGCACACTTTGCTGGGCCGTGACGACGCCAGACAGGCCTGCGATGGTGTTGAGAAGCTTCATGATGATGGTGACAACGGATTTTCGGAGGTGGTGATGGGTGGCGGCCCGAAGAGCATGTGATGGCTGTCACTATACAAGTCAGCTTCCAGTGAGACGTCGGACGACCTAGAAGCATCAGAAAAGAACAGAGAAGACGGATGGACAAGCACAGGAGCTCGCGATATATCTATAGTCGGAAAATGTACGATGCTCCTGCCTATGTGAGGGATTTATTAAGGACATGCAAAAATTTTGGCGGTGGGTGGCTACAGTGATGCAACCGAGCTTGGCATCAGCCGACTTGATCAAGTGATGGCAAACTAGGGTGGGTGGGGAGATTGATAAGATTTAGATATCTAGCTGGTCCAATTCATGAGTCAAGTGTCAATACCCGAGTCGATCACTGTCCGGGAGCCACAGTAATTGACAAGGAGTACGGAGTGATCCGTACATAAGTAGTGACGAGATGGAGCCTCGAGGATTCATGGCCTCGTTCAGCTGTAAGCGAAATAAACCCTATGATTAAGGGCGTCAAATCTTGCTTTCTTCAAAACGTTGCCTGACCGTTGCATCACTGGTGTTTTGCAACGATCTTGACCGTTTCGAGTGCAGGGTAGCTGGTAGTGGTCAACCAGGGAAGTAAAAAAAAAAAAAAACATTCATCCCCATGCCCAAGCTTTTCCTAGAGTCCAGCGTAGAGCATGAAGGAAAGGGTGGAGTTTTTCTTCCTTGTTGTGGTATGTCATCTCTTGTTTTGTAGCAAGGTCGTGCGTGATCTGAATGACGAGACGCATGTTTTGGGTTCCTACCTAGGTACGGATTACCTACCTGGGTACTTTTAAAAACAAGTCGCTCGTGCTTACCCCGCCATTATGCTGCTCATAGCGCTCCGTGTGCATCGTGCGTGTTTATGTTTGACAAAGGTGCTATGGCAACAGCGGGAAAACGGATATTGATCAACTTGAAGGCAAACTGGAACTCAAGCACCATGTAAAAGTTAATTTCACCCGCAAATGTCAAGCATCATTTTGCTGGCACACTTCGAGACTGACTGGAATCCAAGGTGGGGGGCACGACTTGTTGCCCCTGCAACCGTGTTGACTTGGGTGGGGCCGCAGCCTGATGACAAGCATAAGCAGCACCTGAACGCAAGATACAACAAGATCCCTCCTGCCCCCTGCTCCGTCCATCGCCAACTGGCAAAAGTTGACGACTGAAAACATCGCCTCCCACCCCAGCGTGCAATCGTGCTTTCTCGGTTCTCAGCTCGGTGCGTCTCGAGAAAACAACCTGCGGTCGGGCCTCTTTTGTATCGACGTGTTTGGCTCAAACTATTTATTGCCTGCCACGCCGTTGTTGTTCTATTTGATTTGACATCAACACGCTTTATCAATATCAAGTCGCTACTGATCATTTCATTCTTGCCTGCTCACGGCCTCCGAGCACCCCATCAACATGGCGAGCTTCATGTCCAACTTCTTCCAAGGCAGCAAGGACAAATCGTCCGGAGATGCGTCTCCCCGCCCCATGACTCCGACCAAAAAGATCAACAACAACAATAGCTTCATTAACCCGCCGAGCACACCACAAGGCAGTCCGAGCAAGAAGACCATTCCGCCCGGCGCACATGATCTTCCTGCTGCATTCGAGAGCGCCATGACGCTTAATTCAGCAGGAATGGATGCACCTGTAAAGCTTACTCGCCCTCAGAGTGTCATCACCCCGCTTTCCTCTGGCAAAACCAACGCCCAACCTCTGGATGAGTCCTGTATCAACATCGACGAGAGCGTCATACACAAGACTTCTTCGCCCGGCAGCCCATTGAAGAGGCAGGGCCAGGAAAACACACCGCCGGCATCCAGACTTGGATTGACCGATTCACCAGCTCAGCACAGTTACGCCGCTCGGTCTCGCCAGCAGCTCTACGAGACCAAGGACCGTCCGATGACTTCACACAAGAAATTCAACACGTCAAGAGGCTTGACAGCCGAGGAGCGAGAGATTTTGCAAAAGCCTGGTGTCAAGAGACTGGTCAATGTGACGCAATTGTGTTAGTAACATACTTTCCCCAACCACGACCAACCCCCACCGCCCTTAGCCGGCCCCAACAGATACCGGCAAACGAACATACAGCTAACAAATGCATACGCGCAGATTTCCTGGACTATTACTTTGATCTCCTGACCTACGTTGGCTCGAGACAGAATCGATTGGCTGCCTTCAAGGCCGAATTCCCTGCCCCGCCAGAGACCGACGAACGAACTCATAACCAGATGTGGACAAAATACACGGGACGAGAGCGAGCCAATCTCCGCAAGAGACGTGTGAGACTTCGCCAAGGCGATTTTCAGATCCTGACTCAAGTTGGCCAGGGTGGCTACGGCCAAGTCTTCCTTGCGCAAAAGAAAGATACCCGTGAGGTTTGCGCCCTGAAGGTCATGAGCAAGAAATTACTCTTCAAACTCGACGAAGTCCGCCACGTCCTTACCGAGAGAGACATTCTTACCACCGCTCAAAGCGACTGGCTCGTCCGCCTGCTGTACTCCTTCCAAGACGACAAGAGTATCTATCTTGCCATGGAATACGTGCCCGGCGGCGATTTCCGCACCTTGCTTAACAACACAGGTGTTTTGTCCAACCGGCACGCGCGATTCTACATTGCCGAAATGTTCTGTGCGGTTAACGCCCTACACGAGCTTGGCTACATCCACCGAGATTTGAAGCCCGAGAACTTCCTGGTGGACTCTACTGGTCACGTTAAGCTCACCGATTTTGGTCTGGCGGCCGGCGTTTTAGCCCCTTCAAGGATCGAGTCTATGAGAATAAAACTCGAAGAGGCTTCGGAGACTCCCGTCCCCTTTGGCAAGCCCATGGATCAGCGAACAGTTGCCGAGCGTCGTGAAAGTTATCGTAATATGCGACAGAACGACGTCAACTACGCCAAGTCTATTGTGGGCTCTCCTGACTACATGGCACCGGAGGTTCTTCGAGGGGAAGAGTATGATTATACAGTTGATTATTGGAGCTTGGGCTGCATGCTTTTTGAAGCCCTTACCGGATTCCCGCCCTTTGCTGGAGCTACACCTGACGAGACGTGGAGGAACTTGAAGCATTGGAAGGAAGTTCTGAAGCGACCAGTCTGGGAAGACCCCAACTACTTCCTCAGCAACCGTACCTGGAATTTCATCACAACGTGAGCTTCCCGAACACTAATGCACTTCTGGTTCAGGCCATGGCGATACTGACTGCATTACACAGGTGCATCAACTCTCGTACTCGCCGCTTCTCCAGTAGTCAAGACATTTACAGCCACCAATATTTTGCCGAAGTTGACTGGGAAACGTTGCGGCAAACCAGAGCCCCATTCGTGCCCGAGCTGGACTCGGAGACTGATGCTGGTTATTTCGACGACTTCAGCAATGAAGCAGACATGGCAAAGTACAAGGAGGTGCATGAAAAGCAGCAGGCCCTGGAAACCATGGCCGATCGCGATGACGAAATGAGCAAGAGCCTCTTTGTCGGATTCACTTTCCGCCATCGCAAGCCTGCTACTGAAGACGGCGGCAGTCCACGAAAACGCATCCCAACTTCCGACAACGATAGCTTTGGTACCATGCTCTAGAGCGAGCCATGGAGCCCGAGCCGTGATTGGCGACTGTGTGCTAATCAACGAGTAATGCTGTAAAAGCCAGCGGGTGCAATCCAGTTTGAAGGAAGCGAAGCATTGTCACCTTTTCGTCCAGACACCCACCACTATGGCCCACGAGGGTTGTATTCCTTGCCTGTATTAATTGAGACTATTTCTGCATAAGAAAGAATCTGGAGGGTTTCTTTGTTTTTTTTTGCCAAGGCGCTTAATGAGTCGAGTACGAGGAAACCGAGATGTGTAAAGCTTTTTTACTTTTTACTTTTATTTTGCTTACGGGCGCAAACCCAAGATCAAAGAACGTGGTAGAACGTTGGCTGGACCGACATAGTTACACGTCGATGACGGTTTAGATTGCAAGTACGCGTGCTTTCTGCCTGTTGATATCTGATGATTCATATTCAGAGGAACAGCAAAGCTCGTCTTTATTCTTTCTTCCCTCAAGGAGATTAATGGGCGTGGGAGGAGTATTTTGTCCGTATCAACATATCCGTTTTCTTTTCATTCTGCCTGTTTGTATGGACCGGACCGTTTTGTTTCATTGCATTTGCTTTGTTAGGCATGTCGGCATAGATAAATCGACGTTCTGAATATCATCATTGTACTTACTTCACTCAAGTGGCTTCTTGTCAGGCGATGAATCTGGCTGTGAAATTGATACTGAACTTTCCAACTTGATGCTGCCCTGATGCGATGTCTTGTTATTCGTGGTGATTGATTGATGCCATGCTGTAATTGGGGAGGGAGTATTGCGCGAATTGATCAAGACGCCACGCGAAAGTGCCTCCTGGGCTTCATGTCAAGAGCTACAGATGAAAGGAAAGATGAACACGTCACGAAGGACCGGACTCCCTGACAACACACGTGTCGAGTCGTACGTAACTGAATTGAATCTCGCAAAGACCCTGCCGTATCATACTAGCTTGGCTATCCATCACATTGATCTCATCCCGCTCGCCTGGACAAGAAGATTGCTCCCTCTACATGCCATGGCCACCCGCAAAGAACTCCTGGCATGAAAAAAAAAACCACAATGACATTTGAAAATAGTTGGCAAAGAGCCGACCTTATTCAAGAGGATAGAAACATCCAAAAAAAATAGAAAGAAAATAGAAAAAAAAAATAGAAAAAAAATCATGAAAACTGGTGGGTTCGCCCCCACACACACTCTGACACATCATATCTCCGACTACGTGCTCTTGCGTTGTGACGTAGTTTCCGCCGCTGATATACGTGGCCACGAATTCCTGCGCTGCAGTTTCGCCGCAAAGCGAAAAATACCTGGTATCAACATGCAAGATTTGAAAATTGTCCACCCAAGAAAGAATGAAAAAAAAAAAACCGCAGGCGGATAGCGTCAACAAGCCATGATTATTCCAACGGTGGTCACCTACGTGACAGAGATGAAACTAGCCTCCCAACTCCTTCGCCAACTCCTTCGCCAACTCCTTCGGGCAGACGCAGACGGGCATTGCGTGTTCAAGTTCCCGACGGGGAACAATGGTATCACCGCACGCGTCAATTTGCCCTATTACCGAATCCAAAGCATTAAAGACTCATTGTCAGCCATTCCCATTCCTGCGGACCTGCACTGGCTCCGCCGGTACTATGTTGTGGGCCGCCAGGCTGATGGTGACCCAGCGACATGATGCTTCCGTGACTCATCGCATGGCGATGGGGAACGATGCCAAAGCTGCTCGACAGCATAGAAGTCGACAATGATGCCATGGTTGGTGTGTTGCCGATGGATCGAGATGGGTCGCTGGATCCAGCAGTTTCGTTGGGGCTGTCGATTTCCATGCCAGAAGAACCATCGGTCCCCGCGCTTTTGCTATGCCTGCGCTGTCGTTTGGATGAAGCAGAGGCGGCTCCGGATCGCGAAGCAGACGATGCGCCAGGACCGGGAGTCGCTTTCGGGGGGGCCGCGGCAATGGGCACCACGCCCTTGCCGCCGGCTCCTGCGTTCCCGTGGTGACTGTTTGGCGTGCTGCCTGCCGTGTTGGCGCCTGAGCCTGCCGTCGTAGCCACCGGGCTCTCGCTTTCCTTGGGCAGCATGTTGCGGGTAGCGGGTGGTGACACGCTGTTATTGCTATTGTTATTGTTACTGCTATTGATGAGGCTGCCGGTATTGTTGTTGTTGGAACTGCTTGCCGCCACTGTGGCCATCGACAAGGTTGAGTTCTTCCGTGAAGCGATAGCAGACGCAGTGGCGTTCTTCCTCGACCTCGCACCACCACCTGATCCATTAGGCCCCGAACCTCTGTTCCTCTTCTTAATTACGTCGGTCTTCAGACTGAGAGGTCGAACTACGCCATGTAGTTTGAGGAAAAGGCCGCAGGCATTGCACAGAGGTTGACCCTCTGGATTACGTCTCCATAATGGTGTAGTTTGTGTGAAACAATTTGTACATGTTGTCGGCGCACCGCCATCGTTTTGGTGAAGACCTGTTCCTGCTCCTGCTCCTGCCGCCGCCGCCGCCGCCGCCGCCGCCTGCAAGTTAGTGCTTGAGCCTCGCTTCGAGACAGGCGGTGGTGATGATGCGCGACTGGGCGCGGCAGATGAGAAGCCGGACATGGTGCCGTGCACGTTGTCGCCCGGTGAGGCCGGTAGGCTCTGAGCAATCTGTTCGAAACCATTGTGTTTTGTGGCCAGATGCGAGGGCGTCGATGCTGTTCGGGGAATATTTTGCTGTTGTTTGTCATTGCCTTTGAAAGACTGCGAGCGCCCCAAGCCGGAACCTTCCCAATCCCCATGGTTTTCGACATAATCGGTCGTAGTACTTCCTATCATGACCTGCTTGCGAGGCGGGCCACCAGGAAATCGTGCGGCCTGAGTACTAAACTGTCCAGGAAGGGAGGCATCCCAGCCTAGCGAACCAACTTCATCAATAGAAGTAGCGAAGTCTCCATGCATTGACATGTTCTGACCTTGCAAGTTGTGGGTGCCATCTTCGTCATCCGAATCAACACCAAACGAGAACATGTTGTCTGGTCTCATGGACACAGTAGGGGACGCGACTTGACAGTCATTTTGGAATACTTGGCTAGGGTCAATATGACTAAATGAGCTGGGGGCAGTGCTGAAAGCTGTAAGAGACCCCGATTCGGTTCCGGCAGCCGAGTACATCTGGTTGCCGTTGTTTTGACCACTGTACATGAACTGCTGGTTGTGGCCCATGCTGTTTGCCATGTGCTGGCCCGGGTGGTGCGGCCTCATGCCCTGCTGCCGCTGCTGGCGATTATCTTGCGAGCCAAAGTACAAATTGTCACCTTCACCCATGGCCATGGGAGTGGATGCAGTAGACTGATAGGCAGATCCCGGAGGTGAATACAGGTCGGGAGCAATGAGAGATGAGGGAACCGAGGAATTATTGTTGTACATGTTGGAAAAGGGGCCATGGGGTATCATTGGAGAGCTGGAAGGAGAAAAGGAGAAACTCTGCTGAAATTGCGCCGCCTGATTCAGCACTGCATCGTTTTCCATAAAAGTATCCAGTGCAAATGGAACGGCGGAGCTGCCGCCTCGGGTCAGCTGCTGCATCGTGACTGAGTTGGTGTTGTCGAGAGAGTATCCTTGGAGTTCCGAGTCAGCTTCGAGGTTGGACCCTCCGCCGGATGTGCTGCTATTGACGGCAAGCATATGAGGGGAAAAGTTGGCTGGGCGTTTGCGGTTCTGATGCAAGTGTCAGCGAGAAGTTGAGTTGGGCGTGGTTGGCTAACAAGGTCGATCTCAAGAAACGCACGGCTTGCGCTTTTGGAACAGCTCAAAACAGCTATGAGTCCAGCGTGGATTCGCAGGAAAGTAGTGACAGATAAGGGGCAGACTGGACTCCATGACGGGCGGGGAGGGTACTCACTCGACGCTCATCGATACTCGTCTTGCGATGATGACGCTGCACGTAATTGAACTCGCTGTTGCCCGAGCGCTGTTGATGCGGGACAGATTGAGGAACGAAATGACTGGAAGTATCCTTGTGAGATTTGATGGGAATAGCAGATGCAGATGGACCACTGGTCGGGGAGGCTTCGTCAAACTTGGAGGGAGCGGGCGGCGGGGACATGAGTCCGCCCGGGGTGACGACATTCTCGGAATAGATGAAGTCGTCGAGTTTCATCGCGTCTGAACTATTATCGACATTGATATCTGAAGTCTTTCGCAATTGGGCAATCCCACTTGGCGCATTCTTGGTCGCAGGATGGTTAAGTCTAGGTGCCGAGCCGGGCAGGTTCAGGAAGCCCCCTGATTAGCCCATGCATGCGGCAGCCAACAAATGATGCAATACGCAGGGACGATGGCGGTTTGCGGGGGGATTTCAAGCACGGATCCAAATTTGGGTTGGACACGCATTGTATATAAATGAAGAAGCATACCTGCTTTGCTGGTCCTTGGCTAGACGAGCCTCGCCGTCGTGCTTCTGCTTGCGCATATCAAGAGCCATCATGCGCCAAGTCAGGTTCTCCAAGCGTTCCTGGTTCGGCAGTTGCTGCTTCGTCTTGCTGAAGAACTTCCACACCTGGGCGACGAGCGGATCGCCATCCCGAAGCTGATCGATGGACTTGGTAGACTCGGCGGCGGCGGCGTTCTCGAGAGAAGGGAACAAAGCATTGTCGAGCAATCTGGTTTTGGCGACGGCGCGGGTCTGGGACAGGTTGGAGCTGGCCGACTCGAGGGTCGGGTGGTTGATTCCGCCGTGAGCACCGCCGTGAGCCAAAGGGTCGGGCCTTCGTGGAAATCGAAAATCATGTTCTGTCATGGTGGGATCCATGGCAGGGAAAGGTCTAGAAAGAACTCGAGATATCGCGACACTGGCGGGCATGCGTTTTACGATCGATGTCGTTGGATGAGGCAAATTGCACGACAATAGAAGTCGAGAGCGAAGGAAACAAGCGCAGCGCTCAGCGCAGGCCGTAGACCGGGCGCAGAATAGGCGCAACGCTAGCGATGGTGGGCGATTACGGAGCACTCCCACTCACTCGCAACTCTTCACCTCCAGCGGGGTAAGTCTACTTTTTCAATTTAGGCTGCCTGCCTCGCCTTCCGTTGCCAGGAGTCGAACGGCGGCTGGATTATTCTCTGCACGGAGGGCTACGGCATGCCAATGTGAGAATGAATATGCCACGTTATTGTTCGAGTAGGAGACAAAAAAGCGAGGAAGTCCGCGACGCTTTTTCAAGTGCTTTGTTGGTACGACTAGCCGCCACGATGCGATGCCTGGTCTGGTCGTGGTCTGGTCGTGGTCTGGTCGTGGTCTGGTCGAGGTCTGGTCGAGGAAGGAGGCACGGACAGTTGAATCGCATTCGGAAGGCACAAAGCATGCTCAAAATTTTTCTCCGTACTCTCGGTACCCCCTGTCTCGTGTTACTCTTTCTCGACTGGCGATGCTGCATCTGTCTGCAAGGCCTCTGATTTCTTTATCATCCTTGCCAACTCGCATGTGCTGCAACGCACTGGATGGATCTGGCCACTGCCGCTTCGACCTGCCCGCGCCGAATCGAAACCTTGCGTGAGCATCGGACGTGCAAGCATGCTCACCACCACTACCACCGGCGATGCCCACATGGACGACGTCGAGACCGTGAGAAAATAATCAATAGTGACTGCTCCGTACCGCCGCTGGACAGCCAGCCAGCCACCGGCTACGTTACGATGCCCGACCCTCACATTCGCATCCAGATCCGCGCCCGGTCAAGCTGCATTAGTGACTTGCTTTAACTTGCTATTGGAGCTCGGCGCTTGATGTGTGATGTGGCTACCGTGGTGCATCGTCACATCAACATCTGGACAAGACGAAACCGACTGGAAACCCTTAGGAAATGGCTAGCCCCTTGTGGGAATTGCCAGACGAACTCCCCTTTTTGCCGCCTTAGATCTAGCTAGGACGTAGTCAGGGGTACAGATGACTGGAAATCCAAACACCGGCTGACGAGGCAGATCGGAAGCGACAAGAATAATGAATAATATTCGACCCAGCTTTGGATTGTCAACTCTTTTTAGCATGTGCTTGCATGTGGTGGGAAGTGTGGGGTTTGGGCAAAGTGGGCAGAGAGACAAGCCACAAGGCCGTGCTGACATCTCACCAATACTCCGTATGCCAACATATTACCTGGTTTGGACTCTGAACTGGCAGATTGGGTAGCAATCCAACATTTATTCACGAAGCACTAATTGGAACAGTACCGCGGCGTACATCTGAAAGAGAAGGCAGCCTGTTGAAGTTAACCACAAACTCTACGGAGTACTCCGTACACTTCGAATGCCAAGGCAAACGATGTCCTGGACCCTGGTAGCCACGATGGATGATGGCTGTGGCGACCCACGTCGTTCTCGAAGTTGGTCTCCCACCCCTTCTGTCCCTTCGCCTCATCTGTCAGTTCTATGCTTTTTTTTTGCCAGGAGCCAGGAGCCAGTTCTTGAGCCTTGCCCGTGGCGTCGCGCTACACACGGCAAACCCTGTCAGCCGGCCTGAGACCCTTGAGAACTGACGAAATGCAGGCAAGCATGTTTCTTGACCAGTGGGTTCATCTTTGCATACATATAGAGACCCTGCCTAGCCCGAGGTCGGCACTGGCACACCTCGTAACCTGCCCGCCCTGAACGGGCTGGACTGGCTGGCGTTGATGCCAAACAGAACCGTTTATCCCGTTGTAGGCCCGGCGCACGGTACAGGATACGACCGTAGCTCTCTGTCTCGTGGTCAAGTTGCCGTCTCTTATAATACCGGTGCCGACAGGTTCAGCCAGTCAAGCCGATGAGCAAATTCCTTCCCTCACCTATTAGTTATAACGACTGGAACTAGAAAGGTCTGTCTGATACTACAAGGCCTTTCCCTGTGCACGCGCTGAGCACAATACGACAGGAGAGCGACCGATGTTTCGATTTGAAATGGCTCGTCATCGGGACAACGACAAAAACGTTGGCTGGCCTACATATCGGCAGTCTCATGAGTTACCCCGAATGATCAATGTCGCTCAATCAACAGGTCCCCTAAGATGCATTGCATTTCACAACACGATGATCGATTTTTGAAATGAAACTTGATGCTGCAACCCGACCGACCCAAGCGGAAGAAAACTGTTTGAGTTCTAAAAGCTCGCTCCGTGGCGAACCCGGGAGATATTGTTCCCAACTTCAAATGTTCACTATTTTGAGGTGTCCTGTGGTCTAATGGAAATGTTGGCGACTTGCTTTTCCCTCCAGACCTTGCTTCTCTCCTTGTTTGGAACCGTTTCTCGGCTCTCGGCTCTCGGCCACTTGGGTCCGTGAGGGGGCACTCCTGGTACCTTTTTGACCTGGCTCCCAGGGTTCATCTCAAGAAACGTAGCCATCTTCTGCCTCGGGGTCCGATTTGCAGGTGGAATCGTCCGTTGGTCGTTTTACAAGTCAGGAGTACGTACTCTGAACTTGAAGGTCTCCAGGACCAAAAGCAACCAAACCGTTGGTCCCAACATCTATCTTACTGACCACTTGACTTGACACCGTGACAAGAAATCAAGAATATCTGCTCCATCATTAAGAAAGCTTATGTTGTCCTTCATAATCGCTAGTCAATCTCGGGCTATACTAACCCTTATTCTTGATTTTAGGTGGACCAGACTGCGCCAACATGGCGCCTCTGTCCGCGCGCTTCCTAGTATAAGTCACTTTAGTGATATCCAAGCCGTAGCTCTGCCGGGAGTGAGGGAGTGACGCAAACCCGCTATATACTATCAAGCCAATGGGACATGAATTCGCCATCATTGCTGGTAACCTTGACGCTGTAACATGACTTCAGTTTTCTAATCTGCTACCATGCGTGGAAACGTCAACGACGTCACAGAACCAGAGTGACGGACCACAAGCCTCTGGCTACAATGCCAGGCCTTCTCTCCTGATGCACGCACCGGGCAAACCAGGAAACAATCTCATTCTTCATGCGAGAGGAGCATGGTATAATTATGGGAATTACATGGCCTAGCAACGGAATTGCATTTCGGTTTCCCCGCGTGGATGTTCCACTCCCGACAAAGGTTTATCCTTGCACGGGAGATGACTGCCTTAGATTCCGTGTGGAAACATGGTCGTTTTTGAAGTTGCCCATGGACTTTCCGCCTTTGTTATTCGAGAGGACGGGTCTCCCGGGGATTTCCCCCTCATGCCGACATGCAGTCTTCAATTGGTATCTCGACTCTAAATCCAATAAGATAGTGAAAGAAAAACTCTTCAGGGATAGAAACCGCCGACATCAGGTAACCCGACAACCCCTCGCTCCTCGCTCCTCGCCCCTCCCTGGTATCAAGTCCACGATTATACAGTTGTTCCACGCATCTGGTGACGCCAGGTTTTAACAAGGGAAATTTGGTTGGCATGTTCGCCCAAAAAAGAATGCAGGTAGAGCATTGATTCATATAACCCAGAGCAAGCACTTGGATCTTCGCCCCGTATTTTGCTTTCAACGCCTCAGAGTTGCGACAAGTTTAGTTCTCGACGGGAGGTTGAGTGACCGGGTCCTGATGCTGTTGCCGTTGCTGCTGCTGCTGCTGCTGATCCACGGGGGCTTGGTTGGCGCTGTACTGGGAAAGGACAGGGACTTGAGGGCCAAAGATCTCCATAGGCCCGTCGTATCGTCGGGAAGCCACCAAGTTCTTGCAGGAAGAGCAGCGATACTCGGTGTCCTCGTACCAGCCGGCCAGACAGGGGACGCAGGTCAGACAGACGCAGAGGAGGCAGAGGAAGGCACTGACGACGCTGCTCAGGGTGAAGAAAATGAATGGTTAGCTCTGTTTACTTTTCTTGCAACAGTTTTACATTCCTCATTGATTGAAAGTTGGACCGTCGCATGGAAAAAAAAAACTCACTATTGCATTGGAGCGCCTTCGCGCTGGACAACCGTGGTGGTTCGCTTGTGGCAAAAAGGGCAGTCAATCCATTGAGGCTGATCGTCCAGCTGGTGTAACGGGATGACGGTCGCAGGAGGAGCATTCTGGTCGGGTTGGCCCTGAGGAGGTGCCTTGGTTTGGTCGTAGGCAGGAGGCAGCGGCCGCTCGAGAGGCGTCTGCTGAGGCGTGCTCTGGGCGGGCTGAATAGTGTTGTCGGTATCGTGAGTCGTTGCCGTGGGATGGGACGTGTTTTCGGGCTGAGCGGGAACCACGTTCTCGTTCTGCTGCTGCTGTGAGGCCATGATGTTGTTGTTGGCTCGTATGCTTGGTGGAAGGGGGAAGGAGGGCTTTTCTTGTGTGTTGAAAAGAAAGGAAAAGGAAAAGGAAAAAAGCCGAGATGGGAGTCTGGCAGGGGCATGTTATTATATCTTCCTCCCCCTCTCCCCCTCTCAGCTTCTCAGCTTCTTATCCAACAACACCTTGTTGACATGCTGTGGGCCATGTTTACGGCAGTCATTGTGGATCGCCTGCCCGGAGGCTTGAAGGTTGTCGACGTTTAAAATCACATCAATGCGGAGGGGCCACGGGGCCCACGCATATTACAGGGGTGGGTCGTCGTAGATATATTGACACTTGCCCATTCAGCCCATTCAGCCCCGGAGCCTCGCCTACAAGTTACGGGGCCGCCGCCACGGCGCGCTAGTCCAGAACTGGGCGCGGCTCAGCTTTGCGAGTCAAGACTCAAGACTCGAGACTCAAGCAGCATGATTGAAAAGTCTTTATTGATTATATCCCGTCTCATTCGGAGCAAAGCTAGCAAGCACAGCCCCATTGTTCGGGTTTTACACGGACGCAGCACACGCAGTCGAAGCAAGTCGAAGCAATCAAACATGCGTATTACCTGAATGAGCATCGAGGACAAAGCCCACTTGCCGTTCGCGACACATGCCATCGCCGAGTTGACACGGGGACGACGTGGATGTGTTTTCCTCCAACTCAGTCAAGGACTTTCAACCGAAGAACCAGCACATCACACCGCGACTCATCTCAAAGTGCCTCGTCTGTCCGGTTAAGCAAGAATCATGTCTGTTGTCGTAGTACATACATACTACACAGTCAAACGCACCATGTCAAACACTGCGCTGTGTGCTGCAAATACGTGACACCTGATTCTATCTACACTTGCCATCGTGTTCCTGGTGCAAGGCATAAGAGGGATGATGAGCACGAGTTGAGTGGCCAGTCGGCTGCGCCTCTTTTCTCGTGCAACATGTGGGTATGAAGCACACACACACACACACATATATATATATATATTTATGGGCTCAATCAAGTTCGCATTCTTGCCACGAATATCGGGTTCCAGGACTCAAACCCCCAGATTCTCTCTCTCTCTCTCTCAAGTAGTTTGTCTCTCTTTCTTGGTTGAACCCGTCTTGATTCTCATCCCCAGACACTCGACTGGCAGCCATCAAGGACGGAAAGACAAACAATATGAACATGTCCGCATTCCTCTCTTCCCTCAGTCTCCTGGGCATCGTAAGCGGCGCAACTTTCCAAGATTGCGGTGAGTGGATTCTCCTGCTCCCTGCTCCTCCAAACAAAACCAGGCATATACTCACCCTCCCGTTCGGTCGACAGGAAGCACAGTCAAGAATCTCCGAATCCACATCCCTGACTGTCCCGGCTCCGGCCCTGCTTGCATCTTCACTTCTGGGCAGACCGCCACCATAGAGGCCGCCTTCACGGGCGCAGCGCCTTTCAGGAGCGCCACTGTCAAGCTATCCGGCGTGATTGGACACGTCAAGATTCCCTTCCTGCTGACATCCCCCGAGGCTTGCGGGAGATGGGGACTCAAGTGCCCGTCTGCCCCCGGGGCTCATCAAACCCTCAGAGTTGACATTCCCATCACCAGCCAGTACCCCAAGGTCAAGGTTGGCGTCGAGCTGCAGCTGGTCAGTGATACGGCGGAGACGTTGATTTGCAAAACGATTCCTGTGGAGATCAAGTGACGAGCCGCCGTGGTAGATGGACGATGGGACGATGGACAATGGACGATGGACGATGGACGATGGACGATGCGACCGACGGACAAGGTGAGCTTGGCTGGCGGGTTTTGCTGTTGTTGGAGGAAAAGATTGATGGATGGAGAGTAGTGCGATTTCTCGTATCCCAATTACAATTTTCAATCATCGAAAATAGAAGTGAAAGCGTCGATTCGAGTGCGACAATCTGCCTTGCATTGCAAGCACATGTAAGAAACTCCTCCCAAGGAATCAAGTCCCAGCACCAGCCAAAAGTGACCCAAGTCTTTCACCACCGATAAGATAAGAGCTCTTCGCGCCGCCCGCCGCCCGCCGCCCGCCGCCCGCCGCCCGGAATTTTCTACACCCCACCTTACAAGAACATGTTCAAGAAGTCATAGAACCAGAATCTCTGTACCTTTTTCTCCTTTCGCCAAGAGCATTTCCCAGGAGATAGGCTCACCACACCGCGCATCTCGAATCGCTCAAAAAACCCCCGGGACAAGACAAGAGTGGGCGCGAACTTGTTGGCCGACGGCCGTCTCAAATGGGCAAACCCGACAAAATGGACGTCGACGCCGACGACGACACCGATCCCATCACCGCCAGCTACCCCGTCTACCTGAACCCGGCGCTCCCGCTAGGCCGTCGCCTGCTCGTCCTCCAGCAGCCCAACCGAACCGACGACACCCCTCGGCCGGCACCCACCGAGCTCCGTCTCAAGTCGCACTCGGGCATGGTAGAAGTCGACCTCCCGCTCGACACCACAGCCGCCTATGATCGCGAGAAGGGCCTCCGCTGGGGCCGCACCCTGCAGACATCCATGGCCGCCAAGAACGGGGGCAGTCACGGTCTAGCGGGCGGCTTCGGCTTCGGCGCCGTCCAGCAGCGAGGCAAGAAGAAGGGCGAGGGCGATGACGACGAGTACATGGACTGGAACGAGGCGGTTCGCCAGGAGAAAGTGCTCAAGACGCAGACTCTGGGCGGGCAGTATCCTGATACGGATGAGGTCCAGTACATGGTTGGCGTATTCCAAGGCAGTCCGTTTTTTTTATTTTTATTTTTTTAATTTTTTTTATATACATATTTACCCCTTCACCCTTTCTCTTTAACCCCCAAAAAAAAAAAAAAGAAGAAGAAGAAGAAGAAGAAGAACCGAGCCAAATCATGCAGAAATCTTGTATTTTACTAACGAAAGAATTGCTCCCTCTCTTTCCTTTCCTTCCGAAACAGAAAACCTCCACCTCACGCCCGTCTCGTCCTTAGTCCATCTCCGACCACAACTCCACCACCTCGATGCCGCGACGCAGCAGGAACGCAACGCATTGTCCTCGGCATCCAAGGAATCAGCAGGCTCGTCGTCCTCTGCCGCGCGCGCAATCCACATGACCATCAAGAACACCGCCGACGGGGACGCCGTGACCACGGAGACAATGGCCGACAGGCTGCGCTACGTCCAGACCGAGAACTGGCGCAAGCTGCGCTACACGGATGAGAACGAAGAGGCAGCGTGGGAGGTGTACAACGATAGCCTGTTCCTTCAGCCCAAGACCGAGGAGGCGGCGGAGGAACAGGAGAAGAAGGCGGATGGGGAGCAGGCGGACAAGGAGAGGGATCTGGAAGACCTTGTCCCCAGGTTTGGTGCGACATGGGGCGACAAGCAGATGCTCGAGGCTGTGAGCGGCATCGTGAAGCCAGAGGCCGAGCCCCAGCCGGCAGCGAAGCCTGAACCAAAGGCCGATGCGCCTGCCGTACCTGACGAGGCGAGGAGACCCAAGGCTCGGCCGCGCGGTGGTGCCGCCGCTCCTGCCCCAAGGAGGGGGGGGAGGGCGAAAGCATCATCCAAGGCAATCAATATTGACTAGAAGCGGTTCGCGCAGCCAAACGGTATAGTTGGGAGAGGGATAGACGGTTTTGGGGCGGGGGGGGGCAACAAAACAATCTTGGTATTGATTACGGCGTTCATAGAGGCATCATGATATCACGGACGGACGGTCTCGCACCGAAGAGGATATCGACTCGGCAACTCGGTAGCGAGATGTACCATGTTTCTTCATTTTCTTCTTTTATTCTTTGTCATCACGACCCTGGGAAACATTGGAAAGTGCTTGGTGTGCACGTCTGCGACAAACGCCCACATGCCAAAACTATCCCTTCGTCATGTCGCCTTGCAGTAGACAGGTCGTTATGGATTATGCCTGTGTCGTCTCATAGCATGCCCAAAAAAGATTTGATCGGATCCTCATCTATGCTTTCCCCTTTGCCCCACCACCTCTTGTAAACTCTTCCTCCTAGTATACAATATAATGATGCCTTTTTTTTTCGTTGTTTTTCTTTCTTTGAACGAAGCAAGGAAAAAAAGTCAACACAAGAGCAAAAAACACGGTAGATGATGGTCATGAAAAGGAACAAAATAGAATAAATAAAACATATAACATGGCTTGACTTCGCTACCCCGATCCCATGTGGCTTCCATTCCCAGTCATCAATCAGCACGGGCGTCTCTCTCCCACACGACAAGGCCACTCACTCACTTTTCCCCCTGTCAAGTGTCCCCAAACATAAACCGGCCCAAAGTCGTTCTATGGGACTCCCACGAGGATGATGGCAGAAAAGAAAACCGGGGGTTGTATATCTTTGCAGTACGTATTTCGTCCTTTGATATCCCGTTTTGAGCAAAAAGGCACCTTCATTCGCTTTTCTTTTCACGTGCATCTCTTGGTTGTGATATCTTACTGCAAAAGCTCAACATCTAAACCAATGGCTCGCATGAAAAGATTGACACTGCCAAGTCGCTCCGCAGCCATAGCTGGAGGAAGTGTCTTGGACAGGGAGACAGTATCCAGAACACGGTCCTTGACGGCAAGGACAAGTCGGGTCTGCTGATCGTGAGAAGCGCTAACACCCATGGCGGCTAGCAATTGCCAGACGTACACATCGATTCCGGCGTTGACGCTTCCGGGGAAGATGTACTGTAAGCATGGTTCAACTTTGCTGAAGAGGATTTCAAAGGTTTGATCCCTGTGCATCGTGTTAGTTAATGTGCTTCAAGTATGCAAAGTCAAGAATTTGACCGCCGAATCGTACCATTTCTCCCATTGCTCGGGATTACCAGCCCCGGTCTGTTTCAATAGCACAGCACGACTGAGGATCAGAGTGAGCATCGAGACACCAATCCTAGTTCTAGCGATGAAATCCACGTCAAGCTTCGTAGCAATTAGATGCAACACTCCGTCGACGATATCCAAGCCCGTCTCGTTGAAGTACTGCATCAAAGAAGGCATCACCGTGGAGATGAACAATTCAATGTTTTCGCGCATGCGAGAGTTCAGATCGGTCTCGCCGCTCGTGATGGCAGCTCCTTGGACCACGTCAAGTTGATCAAGGTGATATATGATCATGGTCAAAACGGTCGTCCGTTGCTCAAAATTGAGATGGGGGAAAATGCGCGGAATGGCTCTCTTGCCCTTGGCACAAGACAGAAAAGCGATGAAAGGGTGAGGGACAGTAGCGCCAATGGGTTCATGGACCTTCATTTCCTGCCAGAGCTTGGAGTTGTAAGCTTCCAAGGTCGCTGCCCATTCTCGGTGCTTCTCATCCAATTCAGGGTCCGGCGGAGTGGTCATCGGGGGCGGAATCAGACGGACATGATCCTCAATCTTCATCAAGGTGTCGTAAACTTTCTCAACATTTTGCAAAATTCGTTTGCGATCAAGGACAGTTTCCGCGTGAGGAGACTTTTTGCCATTGTTTGAACGTTGGCTTTCATTCTCGGGACGCTTAATGTTGAGCAGGGGCTTGGGCGTTTTGGCATTGCTAAACGAGATCTTGCCCAAGCTACCGGCGATGACAAGCTGTGGATTCTTGGGCTTGTTCTTCGCGGCCTCGACAGCTCTTTGCACCTGTTGCTCCATTCGCTGAATGTGGTTCTCAGCAGGTCGACCATGACGTCGCATTCCACCGTGACGGCTTCCGGTTTGGAATAGATACGTCTGAGCAAAATTGCTCAACGGCTGACTGGGATTCTGCCTCTGGCCAGCTCGGATGTGACTGTAGACCTGATAATAGAAGTCCTCAGATATGGAAGTGTTGGAGTTCTGGTAGCCAGTATTTCCAGTAGTAGAGACGAGCTGTTGCAGTTGGATCCTAGTGATGAAGTTCTTATCCTGGGGAGTCATCAGGCCGTTGTCCTTGGACAAGAGCCAGATCTTGTGGTTACGCTTCGCTCGCTTGGTTTCCTGGTCCAAAAATGCTGCTCTCTCGTCCTCGGACATTTGCATAATCTGAGGATGAGCATGCAGCTGAGCCAAGCCAGGAATAGAAGCCTGAGAACGGTGGCCGTGTGGATGGGAAAAGGCAGTAGCCGGAGAGTCTCCAGCACTACGATTCGGGTTTTGTAGAATTTGGGTGGGCTGCACAGGAGGGGCGTGGTGTCGGGACTGCTGCTGAGGCGGCGTGGGCACTTGTTCTGTATGTCGGGTCTGGGTACTCGAAGGACGTTGCAAAATGCTAACGGGATGACCATGACCAGGAAGTCCCTGTGGCTGCTGTGGTTGCTGTGGCTGCTGCTGTTGCTGCAGCTGCAAAGACTGTTGAGTTTCTGTATAGCTCGCTGGGGGTCCTTGCTGGAAGATGGCAGGATCCGAAAAGGGGACCTGCGGCTGGGTTGACTTCGGAGCATGGCTGCGCATCGAAGCCTCCACCTCTTCCAAGCTCATGATTTTTCGGCTGGCCGACGCGGAGGAAGCTTGTGCAGCAGGTTGCTGAGGTTGAGAGGCGGCCTTGGGCGGCCCGATGCCCCAGATGCTCTGATCAACGTTGAGATCGGGGAGTGGCTCATCCCGATACTTTTCGTAACCGGTACGAATTGGTTGCTGAACAGGATGATGAGAGTAGTATGGCATCGGCTGCGAAGTTGGAGCTGAGGGCTGAGCGTACGCTGCTGCATTGGCTCTTGGTGCAGGTTGCTGGCGGTTGAATCGGAGGTGCTCCTCCTCGATGGCGTCAGCTGCCTGAGCAGTCTGTCCAAAAAAATCAAAATCTTTTCCAACATCTCCTGCAACAGTAGTCTCTCCTCCAAATGTATCATCGTTGAACGCATCGCCGGTTTCCTCAAGCTGCTCGCCTAATCCATCATAAGTCTCCTCGAAGTCGAGAGCATCATCTTCGCCACCGCGTCCCGAGAGACCGGCGAAAGGATCATGAGCCTGCGAAAATCCAGGTGCAGCCGTGTTGTGACCACGAGGGCCAGTGTCGAACCCGAAGAATGACATTGTGCGCACGCTGTGATCTAAACAGCGGTTGAGTCAATGGCGGATGGACTGTGCAGGTGGTCAGCAAGGAGTGCCGCAATCGGGGCAAAGTGCGCCAAGGGTGCACAGTTCCAGCCCACACATGAATCAATTGCATTTCACTTCGGCCTCTCACAACATATCTGCCGTCTCGTCTCAGAGCAAAATGCAGAACCACTCAATATGCGGCAGATCAGGCTGCCCGGTGCTGGTGCCCAACTGGGGGAAAGCTCTGATATCAGTCTGCTCATGGCATAGTCTCTTGCAAGCTCGGAGTTGCTCGGAACAGGGGACATCTCGAGATGCGGTGTGAAGGTTGATTCTCTCTCTACTTACCACTAGAATGATGGGGAGTTCGCGAAAGTTTTCAGGGCGCACAACTCTTTCATGGTGTCTTCCAGAGAATTAAACAGGTCCGAATTGGAGCAATGAAGCTCAATGGGGGGTCATGCGCAGGACAACGGCGAGTTGCAACGCTGTCAAGCCTGCTAGAAATCGAGAATGAACGGGGTGAAGCGAGCAGCGCTTCCGAGGAGAGATGCGCGGCAGCAAGCGATTGTTGATTGTCATCCAGATCGCAGTCCAACAGAGGGCGTGCAGCGAGGGATGAGATGATGTGCTCCAAATCTCCCCCCACCCAGGAAATTCCGCCTCCGGCGGGACCAGTCACTCGCCGCCGCAAATGGGTCACGTGCACTACACTCGACTCGTCTTCCAGCTTCACCGAAACCGGCGAAATGAGTAGCGTGAATAGCTTCAAAGTCTACGAAAATGCCGACATCGATCGTAGTCACCCCTAAGACTAAATTGAGAATTTCCGGCTCAGGTCACTACCGTTTAGTTACGTCCGTACTCGCCAATCATCTTCGCTGCGGTATCAATGCCCATGGTTGGGTCACCAACATTCCCAATACCTACATGAGGCGCACCACAATCCATGGCCGCACAGGGACTTATCGGCCGAAGAGTCACGTGACATAAGGGGGGGGGAATGCACACGTTCCTAGTACTATACAGATACCTAGGGGGGGTATGGGGCCGTTGAATTAGATGCTAGAGATGAAAACAATGAAATGAATGCTAAAGGCATTGAATTGATTTACCGCTAAAAGTACTATGAATAGTTAGTCAATATGTAAGCAGTACAGATATATCCGCAATCCAGCGCTTAGTAATAGATTACCTGTTACGTGCTGGCTTTGCACTGTAATAAGTCGTCCTTTACTCTAAGATGTCGAATCTGGCCTTGTAGCGATCGCCTATGACCACACACGCACTGTAACGTAACATTACCACTGTACTTACAGGTCACTATTACTGACAAGGGCGCTGTGGAGTCGCGGTACGCGGTTGAATGTTAATTGTCACACTGGCTGGGTATCGCTTAGCAATCCCGATGTCTTGACAAATCCGATGCATTGGCCACAACCAATGAGCAAGAAAATATTGAAAGTCAGTAACGCGAAATTCAACGTAAAATTCGTCATGTGCGGAAGGTTGCAGGAACTGATGCGTTGCAGCCATTGGCCCATTGCAAGCATTTCGCGAATGGCTACGTGGCTCGAAGAAGAAGTGCACCAAAATAGGTGTGCAGGGCTCCCCTACCGGGTTTGGCTAGATCCATCATCAAGGTTGCAAAAGCTCCGGGTGGAAATATTTCCCCGTACTTATCTAGGGCTTTTTTTTTTTAAGTTCCGCATTATTAGCGCCTTATTACCAGCTGGAGGAAGACCTGGTCAGACCTCCGGCCCCCCTGCCAGAAATGCTCCCTCCTTAAACATACATACCTCCTCAGCTTCTTCGTTACATATCGAGCAGCCATCGATTCGCGGCTTGCTGTCTGACCGTCCGTCCATCTCTCTCTCTCTTCTCGTTTCCTTCTTACTTCTACCCCTTTGTAGGACAGAGTTTGGGACAGAGTTTGTTATTCCTCTGCGGATGACCGCAGTCCTTCATCCATTATGGTAGCTGGCCATGCGCGCTACGTGCGCTACATTGTCATCGCTGTATTCGTACGTGTCTCCACGCTCGCCGGTTCATCATCCCCCACGACTGTCTTTCATCCTAATCCGTCCTTTCTTTTCTTCGTAGACATTCTTTGTCTTTTACTTCGTTTCGAGCTTCAAGTATGACAAGGTCTCCCTGCCCACTGGCTTCGGCGCTGGAGGCGCAACCACGCAGCTTGGAAGCGCTGGTGGTAATGGTCGGTCTGAACCGCAGCAGCAGCCCATCGAGAAGCACATCGAGAAGCCCATCGAGAAGCCCAAGAGCAGTGAACCGAAGAAGTCCACCGAAAACCTAGCCAATACTCCTTTAGCTATGACTCCCAACGATCCGGGTTGGGATACCGACTTGGTCGGAACTGCTCCCGGTCCTCGCATGAACGCAACATTCGTTACCTTGGCCCGCAACAGCGACGTATGGGACATTGCTCGCTCCATTCGCCAGGTAGAAGACCGCTTCAACAAAAGATACAATTATGACTGGGTCTTCCTCAATAATGAGCCTTTTGACGACACTTTCAAGACTGTGACAACATCTCTTGTCTCCGGTAAGACTCACTATGGTGATATTGCCAAGGAGCACTGGTCTTTTCCCGAGTGGATTGACCAGGACAAAGCCAAGAAGGTGCGCGAGGATATGGCTGAGCGCAAGATCATCTACGGTGACTCTGTGAGCTACCGCCACATGTGCCGGTTCGAGTCTGGCTTCTTCTTCCGTCAGCCTCTCATGATGAACTACGAATACTACTGGCGCGTTGAGCCCTCCATTGAACTCTTCTGCGATCTTCACTACGATCCTTTCCGTGTCATGCACGAGGGCGGTAAGAAGTACAGTTTTGTCATCAGCTTGTACGAGTATGCCGAGACCATCAAAACTCTTTGGGACAGCACCAAGAAGTTCATGAAGAACCACCCCGAACATATCGCCAAGGACAACTCTATGGGCTTCATCAGTGATGATGGTGGTGAAACATACAACAACTGCCACTTCTGGTCCAATTTTGAAGTTGGCAGCCTCAACTGGCTGCGAAGCAAAGCCTACATTGATTTCTTCGAATCTCTTGATCAGGACGGTGGCTTCTTTTACGAGCGATGGGGTGATGCTCCAGTTCATTCCATCGCCGCTGGCCTCATGCTGAACAAGAGTGAAATCCACTTTTTCAACGACATTGCCTACTATCACGTTCCATTTACCCACTGCCCCACTGGCGAGGAGACTCGAACGCAGCTCCGATGTCACTGCAACCCCAAGGAAAACTTTGACTGGAAGGGCTACTCTTGTATGTTGAACCACCCATCGTTTCTGTCGCTCGAAAAGCTCAAATCCCTAACAACGTATCGCACGCAGGCACATCCAAATTCTTCGACGTCAACGGTATGACCAAGCCTGAAGGCTGGGAGAAACAGAGAGAATAAAGTTGGTGATGTATCAGACTTGGTTTAGTTTAAACATGGGTTTGTCGCTCAGAAATGAGAACCGTGCATCATGTATTATTACGCTCAGGATGCGGCCGCGGTTTGTTTGGCCGCTGGGACTACTTTCTTCTTGGCCTCGAATGCGCAGCCAAACGCCTATTGAAACGAACTATGGAATGACTTGATTATGCGATTCAAAGGGACCAAAAGAAAGCAACAGAAAATGGGAGACATACAAGTTGGCGTCTGCGTGGTAGTTTTTCCAACTTGCACTGGGGAGGGAATGAATGTACACTACAAATGTCCAAATTAGATCATGTTTGGATTATATATTTACGAGAGGCCTCTTCCCCTCCCAGTTTTAATGGCGCTCTTTGAACTCAATTTCCTTGGATATGATGTGTTTTTACAAAACCAGGGCAAGAAAAGCCCACGATCTCCGCCGAGCTGGACTTTGCTCGACATCTATGTGTGTGTGTGTGTGTGTGTGTGTGTGTGTGGTTGCGCAACATCCGCCGCCGTTTACATGATGACAAATAGGACACCTCCTCGTTTTAGTAAAACCTCACCGCGCCGCATCATCTCAACCAACCGTAGCCTTCTTGGGTTTCTTGGTACCGTACTTGCTTCGGCTCGTCGTTCTGTTCGCAACACCACCCTAGAGGCACGAGAAAGAAGAAGTCCATTAGTCACTGCGCCTTGAACAATCATGTCTCTTCACTGCTGTACTTCTCTCGGCGTCACCGGGAACTTACCAAGTCCAAAGCCCCTCTCACCAAATGATATCGCACACCAGGGCAATCTTGCGCTCTCCCACCCCTGACCAGCACCACGCTGTGCTGCTGGATGTTGTGTCCCTCCCCCGGAATATACGCCGTGACGACGGCTCCAGACGAGAGCTTGACGCGCGCCGTCTTTCTCTCCCCGGAATTGGGCTTCTTTGGTCTGACGACACCGACTCGGAGACAGACGCCCTTTAGGGCGGGGCAGTTCGTGTTCGAGAGGGCGGGAGATACGGCGTGGCGAGCTCGCTTGCCCCTGCGAATGCCCCGGAGGACTTGGTTGAGCGTCGCGCTGAGCGGGCTGGATGTCGAGAATGGAGCGGCGGCGGCTGGGACACGGCCGAAGGGGGTGAGTGGCTTGCGGAGGCAGGTCGTGGGGAGGGCCGCCGCCGTCGTCGTGGAGGGGAGCGCGCGCCGGGTCGCGGGGGAGAAGAGGTGGCGGAGGATTGAGCCGACCATTTTGAAAAAGGGGGGGGTGTCGGGCACGGGAAGAGCTGGATTTCGTGATGATGTTCCGAGGTTTTTTTTTTTTTTGGAGAAATCTTGCAACTGCTGATTGGGGTCACGTGATGGTTTAGATGGGTAAGTTGGTGATGGTTCTCTGGTGTGATGCGCTTTTTGGTAATTCTTTGTGTGGTTTTTTTTTTTGTTTTTTTCCCCCCTTCTTCTTGTATCTCGTTGATCAATTCCTTTTACTCATTCGCGCATGTTTTGGTTGCGTTGTTGTGAGTTGATGCAGTTCGTAGCGGACTTGAGGTTGCTGACAAAGAAGCCAATGCATATGGTTATTGGCGTCGCAAGGAGTCAGGGACCCTGCTGGCTCGGTACAATTCACAACCGATTCATCCAAGGATCTACCGATACACAAGGAGCTTTGATGGGCAAAATTCTACATGTAAGAAACAGAGGCTGCTCTTCTTCAACAAACCGACTTGCCCCCCTTCCACCCCGTCCCGTCACATTGCCGCTTCCTTCCCACCCCGGCGGGTAAACATCGGGCCTTGAGGAAAGGAATGTAGAGAGGTGGTTATCCTCGGCTGATGGGCCAATTCGCCCCTGCTTCGGCGGCAGGCAAACAGGCCGGGTTGTTCTCGTGATGCGGTCGACCGAAGGTGTTGTGAAAAGAGAAGGGATTGTTTTCCGATCTAAAAACCCCGGCTCTATCAGTGCCAGCCAGACCTTGTTTTCCTTTTTTTTTTTAAAAAAAAAAAAAAAAAATCCATCACCACTGGTTTTCCTCACTTCCCCCGCCCTCAATCCGTGGGTTAGGTATCCCGTGTCTTGCCGCGATAGACTCACGAAGTCGCCACCTTCTGGCGTTCACACCTCCTTCACCTCTGCACCAACGTCCCCTCGTGTACCGTGTACCGTGTACCGTAGTGATAGACCAAATCCGGAAAGAAAGAAAGGGAAAAAAAAAAAAAAACCATGTCTTCCTTCTCACGAGTCCTACGGCCTGCCCTCCGGGGCTCAAGGAGTCTCGCCAAGACTGTTGCCGCCGGCCGTGTAGCCGCCGGGCCTGCCGCTCACGCCGCAAACCTGTAAGTGTTGACCTTGGGGTTTTTTTTTTAGAGAATCAATAACACGTGGGAAAAAAAAAAATACTGACAACATGGCCTCGGGGTATCGTTGGGGAGGGTAAAAAACAGTGCCCGCCCTCTGACCACCACCTCCTCTGTCCGCCGCCCATCAGCCATCGACATGGCCGACATCCCCCCCACGCCCATCAGCCATCTGTCCGAGGTCGAGTCCGCCATGGCCGAGTCCGTGAGCAAGTTCGCCAAGGAGGTCGTCCTCCCCCGGGCGCGAGACATGGACGAGGCCGAGAACATGGACCCCGCCATCGTCCGGCAGCTCTTCGAGCAGGGCCTCATGGGCATCGAGATCCCCGAGGAGTACGGCGGCGCCGGCATGAACTTCACCTCTGCCATCGTCGGCATCGAGGAGCTCGCCCGGGCGGACCCCAGCGTCAGCGTCCTCGTCGACGTCCACAACACGCTCTGCAACACGGCCATCATCAAGTACGGCTCCGAGGCGCTCAGGAAGAAGTGGCTGCCCAAGCTGGCCACCGACACCGTCGCCTCCTTCTGCCTCTCCGAGCCCGTCTCCGGCTCCGACGCCTTCGCGCTGGCCACGCGCGCCGAGGAGACCCCGGACGGCTTCAGGATCAACGGCGGCAAGATGTGGATCACCAACTCCAGCGAGGCCGACCTCTTCATCGTCTTTGCCAACCTCGACCCCGGCAAGGGCTACCGCGGCATCACCGCCTTCATCGTCGCCAAGGACACCCCCGGCTTCGCCATCGCCAAGAAGGAGAAGAAGCTCGGCATCCGCGCCAGCAGCACCTGCGTCCTGACCTTTGACGACGTCGTCGTCCCCAAGGAGAACCTCCTCGGCGAGCGTGGCCACGGCTACAGGTACGCCATCAGCCTCCTCAACGAAGGCCGCATCGGCATCGCCGCCCAGATGACGGGTCTGGCGCTCGGCGCCTTCGAAAACGCCGTCAAGTACGTCTGGAACGACCGCAGGCAGTTCGGCTCGCTCGTAGGCGAGTTCCAGGGCATGCAGCACCAGATTGCGCAGTCGTGGACCGAGATCGCCGCCGCCCGCGCCCTCGTCTACAACGCCGCGCGCAAGAAGGAGGCCGGCGAGGACTTCGTCAAGGATGCCGCCATGGCGAAGCTGTATTCTTCCCAGGTCGCGGGCCGCGTGTCCGGCTTGGCCATCGAGTGGATGGGTGGCATGGGTTTCGTGCGTGAGGGTCTGGCCGAGAAGTACTGGCGTGATAGCAAGATTGGTGCCATTTACGAGGGCACCAGCAACATTCAGTTGAACACGATTGCCAAGTTATTGCAAAAGGAGTACATTGCCTAGATTAGGGAAAAAAAAAGGAAAAAAAAGAGGGGGAGGCGGGGGGATCGGCTGGAGGATTGGTGAGGATAGACACATACGATCGATACATCTGGTGTACGTTACAAAGCATATCACAAGTTGCGGTCTAGCAAAGACTTGGCTCCAATGTCTTCTTGGATGTGGTGCAAGACCCTTGATAGCCGTGAAACACAAGGCAGAAGCCATTACAGAATGAGTCCAGATATGTTCATCATCTATTAAGTTATCGATGTCATCCCCGCTGATATTAATGTCTCGCTTGAGCCAAAATTGTAACACGGGTAAAGCCGTTCTGCTACCTTGGCCTCTTATTACTCTTTCACCCGAAAAGATGGAAGAGAACGTCCACAGTCAACGTATCATGATGGAGGGCAATATGGCGCTTCTTATTGAAAAAAAGGGGGGGCTTCTTCCACAAGCTTTTCCATCGCCCCCGGAAGAAAAAAAAACGTTGAAGGAAAAGAAGGAATCTGCAGTGATCAGCTCGCCGCTGCATCCACACCACCGCTGCTCTCATCGCCTGATGTCGTGATTCATTTTTAATGTAAAAAACTCCTCAAATGCACCCACCACATCGCTGGCGCCCCCGAGTCCGCAGCTAGTGGGATTTATGCTGGAAACTCCTCATGCTTTCTTTCCTTTGATCATTCCTCATTCAAAGTCCGCGGTGTACGAGAAACCACGGAACTCTTCTTGCATAGCTTGGGAGAGAACTGGGGAAAAGGGAATTAGACTCTAGGTAAGAGCAAGAGAACGATAGCAGTAGAACAAGAACATACCAGACTGCACAGGTGTAAGAACAGGGGTGACGCTCGTAAACTCGGAATCGAAGTTGCTGGTATCGGTCGCGCTCTTAATGCTAGGCTTGAAAGGAGGTTCGACACGCTTGAAGTAGATATCATCCCAGTTGATGTTTCGGAAGAAAGGTTGACTCATGACTTCTTGTGCATCCGTGGGTCCACTTCCAAGACGTTGCTCAGGTTCACGGGTGAGCAGCTTTTGCAGAATGGAGACTGAGTCACGAGGCATTGAAATCGGATACAGTGGCTCGTCGGCAAGGATGGCATCGTAAATTTCATCTTCGTCTTCGCCGCGGAATGGTGACTGCTGCAAGAGCATCTGGTAAATCAGGACTCCGAATGCCCACCAGTCGACTGCTCTGCCGTATTTCTTATCCAGCAAGATCTGGGTACCATCAGTTAACATGTCCTAGACGTGGAACAAAACAAAGGGAAACAGCAAGCGTGACAACTACACTACCTCTGGTGCCATGAATTCGGGGGTACCGCAAAAAGTACTCGTTGTTGAGCCATACCACATTTCCTCCTTGCAGAGACCATAATCGGCAACCTTGATGTGACCATCCAGTGTCAACATGATGTTGTCAAGTTTGAGATCGCGATAAACTACACCATTCTCATGGAAATACTTCAGCGCGAGACAAACCTCAGCCGCATAAAATCTTTTCAATGGAGAAATTAGAATCCAAGTCGCAGCAGAACTACATATCGGCAATTGATGACTTACTGGGCTCGTTTGGTTCCAAATGGTTCTCGTTGAATGTGAAGCATCAGGTCGCCACCGCTCACATACTCCATCACAAAGTACACCCTCGTCTCTGTTTGGAAACAGGCATGTAAATTGGTCAAGAACGGGTGTTTTTCTTTGTTCGCAATGACGAACACACGCTTCTCGGATCGGATACTCTCGACTTCGTCATTTTCAATGATGAACTCCTTCTTAAGCACCTTAATGGCGTATAGTTTCCGCGAACGCTTCGTTTCAGCAAGCATGACTTTTCCGAAATTTCCTTTGCCCAAAACCGCAAGGAAGTTGAAGTGATCCAGTCCGATTCGTTGGCCAGTGCCAGGGTCAGTGTGGAGGGGCAGCTGTTTTCTTTGACCAGCAACGGTACCAGATGGTGGTCGTTGTGCTACTACGGACTCTGGTTTTTTTGTCGCTGGCGCTGCAGATGGATACTTCTGTTGAGTGGCCGGGGTTTGCTGTTGAACAGGCGGTTGCTGAGCAGGAGGTCTAGATTGGGCAGCAGCTGGGGTAGAGTATGCTTGGGTGACGGGAGCATAATCCGCAGGATTGTATCGAAGGTGCTGAGGCTGGACGCTATACTGGTTGGCATAAGCGTCACTCCGTTGCCCCTGATTTGCCGTTACACCAGACATGGCCGCCGCCGCGGCCGCAGCCGCACTGCTTGATGGCACACGGTTTGGTGCGGGAGGTCTTTGCTGTGTCGGCGAGGTAGGCTGGCTGATGTACATAACCTTGGCGGCTTCAGTAGCCTCGACAGAGGCTGGCGGAACTGTCGTCACGGTACTGCTAGTGTACGAGGTTGAGGATGAAGGCGTAGAGCCCGACAGACTAGGCCGGCTCCCGCCAGGTCGCAGGGTTCTATCCGACATAGACGACGCCTTGGCTTGTCTCTGTTTCTGTGACCGAATCCCTTCCAGGATCTGGTTGGCAACGGCCATAGACATGCCACAAAAGTCAGGGACCAAATGCGCGCAGTGCGCATGGCATGTGAGGCCACATTCTGTGCAGGAGTCGTGTCAGTGACGATTCATTGTACACACGAGACGTCAAAGAAGGAGTCTAAACACGTACCTGAGCATTTTCTGCAATTCTTCTTTCCAAAGGGCAAGATGTAGCCACAGTGACAGCACCAATTGGCGGTCATATTCGAGAAAGGCTGGAACCTGTGAGGAATACGATGGTTGATCTTTTCTTCATCAGGATCGGTTTCGGCGTTGCTCTTACTGATACACTTGGTGACAACGCTCTGGTAACACTTCGTGTGACAGGTGTATTTGCAGTCCTCGCATTGCATGCCAGCAGAATATTTTAAGAAATCGCCGCAGAGAGCGCAGCGCATAATGTTG
Source organism: Epichloe elymi (assembly GCA_023658475.1). Lineage (NCBI taxonomy): Eukaryota > Fungi > Ascomycota > Sordariomycetes > Hypocreales > Clavicipitaceae > Epichloe > Epichloe elymi. The sequence goes on from CP098274.1 coordinate 3,146,377, forward strand.
TAAAACTGATGCTGGACGAACTTGTGACCATACATCTCGTGTACTTCCTCCTTGCGCTGGCGGACGGCTCCTTTTCGACCTAGACCTAGGTCAACTGGCCGTCGATCTTTGTTCTGCTTGACAAAGTTCATTTGCAGTTGAATTTGCCCAGTCGGTTCCATGTTGAACCACGCTTCAATCGGACCCGTGTTGATCTGAGGCTGGGGAACGTGAGGTGGTGGTCCGCCGCTATAGCTGCTGGGGTCAGAACCGTAGGTATGGCCGCCAAAGCCACTCTGAGTTGGGCTCATGGGAAACTGTCCGGGGGGGGAGGAAGGACTCCCCATTTGATCAGCCGATACCCAGCCAGAACTGCTCATCTCTGCCTCAATCCTCTTTCTGCGCATTTCCTCTACAATGTCAGAGATGCGCACCCAGAGCAAGCCGATGGGCATGGGGTGCTCGCTGGGTTTATCGTAAACAGTAAGCTCGACCTCGTTGGCTTTGTCAACGTCGATTACGTGATACTCGGCGTCCCAGCGATCATTTCGAGATGTCTTGGTGCGGGCAACCACCGAGTCTTCAACCTTGACAGCAACAAATGTTTCGGGGCCTCGCGAGAGGCGGCCCGTGGCAGCATGGTCCACATCCTTGACGGCCATGACGCGGATCGACAGCTGTCCACTCAGAGGTTTCCGGAGGTTGGGGGTGTTGATGGAATCATCTGTGCAATATGTGTTAGTGATTGTTGGCTATTGCAGAGTCCGCATGCAGTCGCTAGCCACCTACCGTCCGGGGCGTCGGCAGAATCCATGTCAACATGTAGTTCCTCATATCTCTTGAGAGCCTGCTTCAGGAGTACAATCTTCTGTTTGCTCTCCACTCTTCGACCTGCTGCAACCGCCTTGCTCCGCCTGTCACCCTCCATGTCGTAAAGCTGAACCATTTTCTCGACACCTTTGAGATATTGCTCCTCAACATTGAGTTTGAACTGGATCTGCGAAAGCATAAGTTGAATGCGAGGGCCAAGATACGGTGTGTCGTATTTGATCAAGTCTAATGGCAGTCAATGTCAGTATGCATCAAGGAGAAGCTCATTTTTCGAGGATGCGACGGCTCGTTGTCAAGTAGGAGGAGCCCCTCTCTTGAAATTCGCCATAGGTGAGGGGATTTCACCAACCTAGCTTTGTGAAATTTGGTCTGGCTTTCGGCATTCCAGCTCCCGGTTCCTGAGGAGCGTAGGGATGTCGAGGAGGCATCAGGTCTCCATGTTGACCGATCTGGCTATACGGTGCAGTGCCGTAGCCGCCTTGGTCTGCTCCCCAAGAGGTCGAGGAATCCTTGGGCGGGGGAGGAGGGCCATTATCATCTGGGCCAGAGCCGCCGCCGAGGGACATATTCTCCATGCCCTGGCCTGCCTGTCTCACCTGGATATCTCGGAGCTTCTCCTCGAAGAACTGCAGATTTCGTCGGCCATCTCTCAGCTGGGTATCGAGTCGGGAACGGACAGCTTCATTGGTGGTCTGCGAGCGCATAGCCTGGGCGGCATTGATGATATTCTTTTCGCGCTCAATCTTCTTGAAGATGTCTTGCATCTTCTTTTCGTCTTCGCTCATGGCGGGCAAGAGGTACGGCGCGATGCGTACGCGCTGAACAAAGGGTGGGAAGACAGCTTTGTCGGAGTCGACGTGCGGCCGGCCACCAGCAGGAGAGGAGAGGGGGGGGTTACGTGGGCTTAACCACGTTTGAGAAGCAAAATCTGCGCTTTTGGCGAGAGGCCTCCCCTGAGGCACGAAGAGGCAAGAGAAAATCCGAGACCGGATGGGAAACGGGGCAGCGAAGAGGGGTCTGGTGCGCCCAAGCTGTGTGCTTGAAGTCGTGGGGGAAGGGAACGAGGTTGAGTGTGCTGGTTGATTTGTGGTGGTGGGAAAGATGTCGTCAGTGACGGAGTGGCGGGAGGAGGGGTCTGTCGTCCGTCTGTCGTCCGTCTGTCGTCTGGTGCTGGTGCTGCTCTCTGCCAGCTGGTTCTCTGCTCTTGCGGGGCGGCAACAAGTCGAATGGTTCTACAAAACAAACTAGGATAATAATAAACGCGCACACAGCGGGACGCAAGACCACGGCAGCAAATTGTCCCGCATCCAAGAATCAAGACACTCATCATCAAGACTCAAGACCTCAAGACTAGCTAGCTCTGCTTGTTTGTTGCCATCTCTCATTTCATCCCGTCTGCTTTGTTGCCGCGGACCCCACCGGATTGACGAGAGCATCATCTTGCCATATTCTCGCCATCCTCCAGCCCTCTTGTTTACCTTGCTTACTTTCAAGGCGTGGTGACGAGGGAACGATTTCTTTTGGGAGGTTCTCGACTTCAACAAGTTGCGCCACGTTGCGCCACAGCGCCACTCTCAACCTGACACTTGGAAACGGCTTGCGCCATTACATAATTATTATGTAGACGCGCCGATGCGACTCGCGAGGATGGCGACAACGTCACGTCACGTCACGCATATGCTCAATACCATGAATGACATCGCTAGCGCTGATGTAGACATAACGTGGTGAAAGAATGGGTTCGCTCGTAAAACTCTGTATACATGATGCTGGCAGTTCATATGATACAAAAAGGCAACAACGCGGACCAAATCCACGCACACAGACGGGTGACTGAATTTTCACAGTAACCTCATGAAACCCATCAATAGACTTCCAGCAATGAGTGCCCCCGCCAATCCTCCCTGCAATGCCAAAGTCGATGCATCCTTCATCCGTAGGTTGATCGTCCTCTCACTGCACAGATCTGCTGCCACAGCCTTCCACTGCGCAGGGTCCATGACGATTTGTGTCCATGGCTCCTGTGTGAACCCTGAACCAGCTACTTCGGGAGTCAGCGTCGCCGCGGACGGAACCTCCGGTGCAGCCTTTAATGAAAATTCATCTTCTCGCCTAGCCAGCGACATCTTGACGGCTTCCAATTCACCACGAACTTCTTCCAAAATCCTCTTTTCTTCCTCAGCCACGCCTTTGACAAGCCGCCTCCTCCGCCAAGGCTCCGCAAAAAATTGTAGCACAACGAAGAGCAGGAAATTCATGCCCATGAGGCCCCATGTCCCCCAGGTACTTGCTCGCCGAATTCTGTCACTCCAGATCTGCTCTTCGTGGTAGCGCTTCAGTATGCCCGCATTCAAGCGCTGACTTAGACTCTGTTCCTCGGTCTCTGATTCTGTCAAAGACTCCTGTGCCTTTGCGACCTCGCCTTCTAGCACATGGTCTGTCCTGTACAGCTCCGTAAATCGTTCCAAGTCGGCTGGCGACCATGTGTCTTTTCGTGCCAGGAGGGTCGTCACTTCGCGTTGCGTGGTAGCTCGCTTTGTGTTTGAGGACTTGTATGCTTGCCGTGCGGAGCGAACTCTGGCGTGAGCCGCCGCCAATTGCACTTCGATCGTCTCGTTTTCTTTTTTAATGGCCTCGATCGCGGAGTAGCCGGTTATGTCGTTTAACGTTTGCGAGGCAGTCAGAACCCGTGCTTGGACATTATCCATCACATGACTGAACCGCTGATTCAAATTGCTTCGACGGCTGTCCGTTTCCGACGGCAGCTCTACTGAATGGGATCGTGGCTCTTCGGCAGTACGCTTTTTTCCTGGCATTGCGTCTGCGCTGTTTCTGGAGATGGGGCGAGATTCTGCATCCTTCGATGGATTCTGCGACGAGAATGGTCGCAGTGGATATGCGAGCAATTGACAGCTCACTTTATTCAAGATCGTCCTGCTGTCTGACGAGCTCGATAGTCGTGCTGCCTTTGAGGCTAAAAACGGCGCCTCTCGTCGCATCAGCATCCTCCGGCTACCTGCCAAGGCTACTCGAGCCATTGGGCCACCGAGAGGCGGCATCGCGGGCGACGGTATCGAGACGCAGCTTTCGTCCCGCAGCGATGCAGTCCTATTGGTTTCGTGGTGTTGTCAATCCGTGCCTGGATGATGGTGCCTGGCGTTGAGATCCAACAGCATAGCTCAGCTCACGCGCCTTGACATTTTCTGCCGCCTCTGGGCCCTTGATCGAGCACGAATGTTTCCAGCAGACTCCCTGACCGCCTTTCGGAAACGAACGGGCTTGGCGTGCCCGGCGGCTGCAGGGGGCACCGGGGCCCAGTGGGGCTCTCGGTATCAGCCACTGACAGCTAGTGAGTGCCTGGCCGCTGTCAGCCAACGCCAAATCCGGCTGGACCCTCCATGACGACATTCCGGCTGCCGCCTCAACTGACGGATCTCATCCTCTCTGCCCCTCGTTAATTTTTCCGTCGAGTTTCAGCTCAGTCGATTCGAGCGGTTAAGTCGACCATTCGGCAACCTTTCTCACCAAGCAGAACTGAACATTGGAATTCCCAACCGATGCCCCGAACCCGATTGAACAAATTTACACGCCCTACAATCAATCCTCCGCCACAATGGCATCTCTCAGCAACGAAACTCCGGCGCTCGCCACCAATCCCAAGTTCATCTTCTTCACTGATTTCGACGGCACCGTCACCACCGCCGACTCGAATGATTTCATGACCGACAACCTCGGCTTCGGGGTCGAGAAGCGCCGCCAAGGCAATAAAGATGTCCTCTCTGGCAAATTGCACTTTCGCGATTCATTCCAGGAGATGATGGACAGCGTCGCGACACCGTACGATGAGTGCACTGAGATTCTGCTCCAGAACATCAAGCTCGACCCTGGCTTCAAGGAGTTCTACGATTGGTCGCGCGAGAACAATGTTCCCATTGTCATCCTGAGCGGTGGCATGACGCCCATCATCCGAGCCTTGCTGGACAAGTTGCTGGGGCCGGGCTGGGACATCCAAATTGTGAGCAACGACGTGCGACCCCGTGAGGGCAAGAGCATCAACGAGAAGGGGGGCTGGAGAATCGAGTTCCACGATGATAGGTAGGCCCAAATTCTGGTCGGCGGTTCGAGCCGAGGGAGCGGTTGAAATTGACCTTTTGCGGGAATTCTCAGTATCCATGGCCACGACAAGTCCATCGAGATTCGCAAATACTCCTCGTTGCCTAACCGGCCCACCATGTTCTACGCCGGTGACGGTGTGTCCGATCTCTCTGCTGCCAAGGAGACTGATTTGCTGTTTGCCAAGGCCGACAAGGGTAAGTTGTTGCTGCGGCACGGCGGTATTCAAGTGCGCAGCACAGTAGCTAACATTCGGGCGTCTTAGATCTCGTCACCTACTGCGAAAACGAAAAGGTTCCCTTCGTCACGTTCAAAGACTGGACCAGCATTAGCCAGACCGTCAAGGACGTTGCTGCCGGAAAGATGACTGTACAGGACGCCGCAAAGGGACGCATCTGAGGACTCATATACCTCTCAAATCGGATACAATGAAATGTATGGGAAAGTATACGCGACTTTGAGACGTTTGCATTATAGTGAGTTGAAACCACACACACACGCACACAAGTCTGCCGTGTTCGTTTCTCAACGAATGAGCACCGACAGTTGGACGCTAGGATTTACACGACGAATTATCTGAGGGCATAGACTTGCCACAATTAGACTTGACTTTTTGGATAGAATTTGATAGATATCCATACTCTTGACCCAACTCGGGCATCGAGTACTAGAAATTTGTTACTGATATATATCCGTAATTCAGAGACACAGGGTTCACTGAATTCTCCTATGTGCTTGCGGTTACTCAAAGTATCTGCCGTTACAATTATGCTTAACTCTGTCCTCTCCTCCTCCACCGGACTGGCATACCAACACAACAGCATGACGACAAACAAGTCAACAACGATGGGGTGAAGCACATGAGTGCCAACGGCTTGCGACAAGATACCCGTCAGAAAGGGCGCCATCGCACCGCCCAGACTGCCCACAAGCGCCCATCGTCCCCCCTGTCAGTATTTCATATGTGAACATGCCCAATGTCCACCAAAATCTGGCGCGGGATATGACGCCATCTAAACAACATTCCGCATGTGCAGTAGACTTAGGGTCAGGGTGGTCCTGACTGAGGGACCTCATCTTGGACGCCTCGGTCGCCGATAACGAGGGCAGGGCAGCCCGATCTGCAAAGCTTGAAAAAGACACTGTGGTCACTCAAGGTGGGAAAACTAGTGCTAAAATGGGGGCATTGGGGGCCAGATGAGCGTGGCGCCAAGGCGGCGCTACCACTTTTGACGCCATGCATTTCCAGATAACCAGGATCGATATAGATACTTGCCTCCCAGAGATGTTGGAGCCCCTTTGCTCGCCGGCTGACTGTGAATATACGACCCCAGTCCGCGAAGCCGGGAAAAACCAAGCAGGGAGTTGGAGTGCCTTGCGTGTGGCCTTGTTGAGTCTGGTCCGTGTATCTCTTTGGTGACGGCAAGGCCTCGCGGCGGTCACTACATGGGCTTGTGTGCAATCAACATCCACTGATCAAAGCTACGTTTACATGCCTATGCAATCTATAGAGCTATAAGTACCTGTACCTTGGGAAGATACCTCCTAGTATTCAGTGGGTTAGTCTACGCTCTAGATGTGTTGCACCCACAAGGGCATAATTGATCCCTACCACACGATAGTCTCACTATTCAACTAGCTGAGACAGGAATCCACCCCGCGCAAGTCATTTTCCAAGACCTCTGTAGTTTCATAGTATGTTTTATTATTATACTAGTACCCCACTAATAGTATAGGTACTTAGGTATTTAGACTATAGTCTGCACCCTCTTATAGGGTTAGATAACTTAATAGAGGCGATCACATTAAACCCTAGCTTTGTGGTCTAATATAGTAGTAATTACGTAGTGTTTATAATAATTATACCTTTCTTCTAAATTAGTACTCTTCTCTTTAAATTAACTAATTATTTAATCTTTAAATAATTAGTATAAACATAGCAAAAGAGAGGCCTAATTTATTAACATTGTGATCAGGCGACCCCAGCACGCTAGGATTAATAATACCACTATCTATTAGTTTAATAATAATAACACTATAGGTATCCTTATAATATCTAAGGAGTCTTCTAAGAGTAATAAGCTAGCTATTAAGCTGCAGGAGCCCTATTACTAGGACCTATAGTATAAGATAGTTAAGGTAAGAGCAGTTAAAGATAGAATTTAGGTCTTTATTAATCCTAACTTAATTATATAGCTAGATTACCCTCCTAAGCCTCTAATCCTTATAGGAAACAGGACTCTAGTAAAGAGAAGGGTAGTAGAGGCTATATAGGGTTAATTATCTATAATAGACACTATAGGAGTTTAAACGCACTTATAGAGCAGTAGAACGGCAGTTAGTAGCGCGTAGTAACCCTAGGAAAGCTCTTCTAAAGGTTATAATATGCCTAAAGAGAGTTATTTTTAGTACCCTTAATAACCTAATAATACTAAAGACAGCGCTTAGTTTGCGGTCCTTAGTGGTTATTATTAGGTATTTAATAGCTAATTCTAGAGCTTTATAAAGGCCCTATAAGATTATTACACTTAGTTTATAGCGACGCTTAGGCCTAAGTATAAGTAAATAACCTTAAGGTATATATCCCTTTATAATAAGATTAAGGAGCTTATAAGGAATATAATACCCTTAAGTAGGACTATTAAGCATTATACTAAAGTTAATTTTAATAAGACTATTAAGCGGAACCTTATAAAGGTAAATATTAATAAGTGGCTTATAGATACTTTAATTAGCTATAAGAGATACTTCTAAGTAGACTACCCTATTACTAAAGGTAACTTACCTATAGAAATAATTAATAATACTATTAGGGTATAATTCCTTACTATCTTAGCTTAAATTAGCTTATTAATTTATATAGTAGAGAGTAAGGGAAAGGTCCTAGATTTCTATAGCATTATAAGTAGAATTAGGTACCTAATTAAAGCCTAAGGGAGATCTTAGGTAAAGGCTAATAATGCCTTTAGAGCTAAGCTAACTCTTAATAGAGAAATAAAGAATAAAGCAGAGAAGTTAGTAAAGAAAGACTATATTTACTATAAGAAGCATAAGGTAAAGAAGTTAAGAGACTTATAGAAGGTCTATAGGGCACTCTATTTAATAAAGGACTAGAAAGTTAATAAAAAGCTATTAAAGAAAGTAAAGGAAGTAATAAATTATTAGCCTAATAATGTAAAGAAGGCATATAATGCGTGGTTAAAGGATAATAGCGTAAAGGAACCTAAAGAAGTTAATATAGCGTTTTTAGCTATAGAAGAGTTAGAGTCTTTAGAGGCTTTCCTTGCCTAGGGCAAATCGCAAGTTATACTTAATAGCGGCACTTTAATCTATATCTTTAATAATAAACGCTGGTTTATAGACCTTAACTATAGTTAATAACCTAGAATTTAAGCTGGTTACGGTGTTACTAAGGCTTATAGCATTGGCATAGCTTAGATTATCTTAATAGATAGCTAGACCCTTACCTTATTAAAGGCCTAGTACTAACTATTATTCTTTATAAACCTTATATCTCTTTAGCTACTTATAAAGAAGGGAATAAGGTAGGATAACCTTACTAGAAGGGTTATAGACCTAGCAAGAGGTAATTAGGAGATATTTTAAACTTAGATTATAGGTATATAGCTAAGTATAGAGGGCTTAAGCCTATTGGATATTTTCGCTATAAAGGGAGATTTAAGAGACCTAAAGGCTGTAATAATAACGCCTGCGGACCTGTGGCATACTAGATTAGCGCATCTAGGCGAGGATGTGATAGATTAAGTGCTTAAGAAGCTTTAAATCCCTTTAAAGGAAAGGAGCGTAGGGAAATATAAGGTCTATTAGATAGCTAAGGCGTAGAGGCAGATATTGCAAGCGTCACAGGCAGGGTTGTTACCTTCTAAAAAGCAAGAAGAAGAGGTTATAAATAGAGGTATTATCGTTAGAAAGTCTAGCCTGGCTCACCTATATCAAAATAGGCACGCTAAATGGTCTAGGGGGGTGATAATAAGGGTTATGATAACTCTTATAACACAATTAGGCTTCCTAGAAGATCTCTAGCCTATAGCTACTAAAGCAGCTATTTATATCTTAAACTGTACGCCTTAAAAGCTGCTTAACTAGTAATCCCCTTAACAAGCGTTAAATAGATAGTTAAGAGAGAATAAGCTTTAATAGAGTTACTTACTAGAGAATCTAGAAGCCTCTATAACTTACCTATAAGCCTTTAGTTATAAAGTATTTATAATAATGTAAAGTAGGCTTTATAAGGCAGGTCTAAAGCTTGCATAGAGAGCTTATATTAGATACCTTGCTAGATACGTCTCCTCCACGCAATACCTAATTTAGGTGCTAATAATAAAGAGGAGCTACTGGTTCTTATTAAGTTATATTACCTTTAATAAATTAATCTTCTATGCTTAAGAAAGAGGCCTATTACTAAGTGTAAAAGAGGTTAAAAAACGCTTCCTTAAAGAGCTAGTTAATAATAATAAGGATAAAAGCTTTAATATAGGGCTTCTATAGATAGCATACCCTCTATTACTATAATAACCACTTAATTAGCCTTAATAGGATAAAACTCTTAATAGTTGTGATTAATTAGTCTATAAGGAAAAAGAGAAAGAGAGTTAAGAAATAAATCTGCTAACTCCTCTGAATTTACCTAAGTAATTTCTAGGTTTAACGGATTATACGCTATTAAGTATTAATAATTTGCTTAACCTACCTAATAGTAGCAATAGTTATAATATATTAACAAATCTATAAGATTATAATAATCTTAAAGCATTCGCTATAGCCTTTAATCTAGGACCTAAAAGCGAAGAAAAGCCTTATATATTAAGGCTTCCCCCTCCTCTAGCTTATTATAATAACTTAGCTAGTTATCTAAAGGAAAAGGAATTCTAAAAAGTATAAGATAAAGAATATAATAAGATTATTAATAGAAAGGTAGCTATAAAGGTATCTAGAGAAGAAGTTCCTTTATATATAAAGCCTCTAGGCCTTACTTAGGTCTTTGCTTATAAATTAGATAAGTAAGGCTACCTCCTATAATATAAAGCTTATCTCTGTGTTCTTAGGAATTATTAACCAAAGAGTTATCTATTAACTTAAGCAGTAACTCTAGCTGCTAACACATTCAGGCTGTTTATAGCTATTATATGCTACTTTAACCTAGAAGCACACTAGTATGACTTTATTATAGCTTTCCTAAATTTAGACCTTAATAAAGAGGTCTACTATAAGATACCTCTAGGCTATAAAAATAAATAAGCCTATCTAAAGCTCCTTAGAGTAGTTTATAGGCTACAGAGAGCGCCTCTTCTATAGATAAAAGAGCTAATTAGCTAGCTAATTAGTAAAGGCTTTATATAGATCTTTAAAGACATTTATGTGTTTATTAAGGATAGGTTAATTATCTTCTTCTATATAGATAACCTTATTACCTTGTTTACTAAGGGGAAATCATATCTATATAATAAATTTAGAGCAAGGCTCTTTGCAAAGTATAACATTAAGGACCTCGGAGAGCTTTAATAGTTCCTAGGCGTTAAAATCATTAGAGATCGTGCTAATAGGAAGGTATAGCTTAATTAGAAGTCCTATTAGGATAAAGCTGCCACTAAATTTAACATAAAGATCCCTTAATAAAGGCCTATAGCCCTAATAACCGCTACACCGCTAGAACCCTTTAAGGGAGAGGTTAGCGCTTAAGATCTTAAGCGATATTAATCCTTAATTAGAACTCTACTATATCTAATAATAGTTTTAAGACCTAATATCGCTTTTATAGCTTTATAACTCTTATAATACCTATAAAACCTAGGGCTATAGCATATAAAAGTAGCTAAAAGAGCCCTTAAGTACAGGTATATGTGGGCAGACCTAGCGATTAAATACAGCGGTGATAACCCTAAATTAGAGGCATACAGCGACGCCTCCTTTGCTAATAATCCTATAACACAAAAAAGCTTATAAGGCTATATTATAAAGCTCTTTAGAGAGCCTATACTCTTTAAGGTAGGAAGGCAAGCTACTATAATAATATTATTAACTAAAGCAGAGCTCCTAGCACTTTCTTATTATAGTAAAGAGCTTATAGCCTTTAGATAATTATATTAAGAGGTTAGGCTATGCCTAGGTAATAACACACTTAAAATTAAATATAATAACATATAGATAATTCGCCTCCTTAAGGAAGAGTTTATTAAGCTTATTATAAAGCTTCAGCACGTAGATATTTATTACCACTAGCTTTATTAAGAGGTTACAAAAGGAACCTTTAATATCACCTAGATTACCACTAAAGAGATAATTGCTAACGGCCTCACAAAGCCTCTTATAGGGGATGCTTTTATAAGCTTCCGTAAGGCATTAGGGCTTATATAACTACCCTCTAGTATGCTTAGTAAAGAACCTAAAGAGCGAGCATTATATAATAACCTTAATCTAGATAAGATTATAACTAATTAACTGCATTTCTACACTATAGAATTAATTTAAGTGTCGGAGTATTATTTTAACTGATTTTATTGATTTAGAATTATCACAGGGAACCTTAAACAAGGTCCCCTAGGGGGGTGTGTTACACCTATAAGGGCATAATTAATCCCTACTACACGATAGTCTTACTATTTAACTAGCTAAGATAGGAATCCACCCCACGCAAGTCATTTTCCAAGACCTCCGTAGTTTCATAGTATGTTTTATTATTATACCAGTACCCCACTAATGGTACAGGTACTTAGGTATTTAGACCGTAGTCCGCACCCTCTTACAGGGTCGGACAACTCAATAGAGGCGATCACATTGAACCCTAGCTTCGCGGTCCAACAAGATGTCACTTGTGGCGACCCAGGATGGTTGTGGGTCGAGTGACTTTGCGAGGCCTTATGTATTAGAGTATTACTATTTGCACAACAGCAAATCTCTATTTATACAACAGACCTATTGTCAGGGTCATGGAGGCAATAGAGCGACAGAGGCTATGAAGGCGATGGCATCATATATAGTAGGGCCTAGTCGTGGCTCGCAGCGCCCTAGCTACGAGGTCGCCGTGAGCTAGTCACGTGCACGCAGAGGGGGTATTTAGGCGAAGGTTATACATATAGAATGTGGGAGGTGTCAAGGCTTGTAGGCCGAATATCATGAAACAGGGTGATGGTATGATCAAGGTAGCAGCTATATAGCTAGAAGGTAGGTGTGTGTGCTTAAAGGTTTTAATCTCTAGCCTCCCATATTCTATATATATAACCTTCGCCTAAATACCCCCTCTATATGTATATAACTAGCTTATAGTAACCTTATAGCTAGGGAGCTATAAGCTATAACTAGGCCCTACTATATATAATGCTATTACCTTTATAGCCTCTATTACTTTATTACCTCTATAACCCTAATATAGTTCCCCCTCTCCTTTATAATTACCCTTAATTATAACTAGCTACCTAGTTAGTATAAACTTACTATCTTAATTTCCTATATAAATCTAAATAACTTTTTATATTATAATATAATTGTTGGTATCACCAGGTGTGATAATGGCTAGTTATCTATTAGGCGCGCTCGTGATAGTATTAATTGAATAATCTATCATAAGCTATATGTTCTAAAGGAAAGGAAGCTAGAAAAAGAGGGCTCTTGTAAGAGGGAAAAAGCAGCTGCGGCTATGTGGGTCACGTGGTATAGGTAGGTCATGTGACCCGGGCCCTGCCCTATCGCAGGCCTGCCTATAGGTAGGAAGGGAGGCACGCGTACGCGCACGCACATACGCGTAGTAGCTGACCTTCTTCCGGTTAGGCTAACCTTTAGCTAAAGGGAATTACGGCTACTAAGCGTAATTAATATTATACTTATTCTAACACTAGGAACTCTTTTTTTAATATAATTATTAATATATAATATTAATTACTAATAAAGTAATAGATAATAATAGGAGGGGTTATAATCCTTATTAAAGGGGACTAATAAAGAAAGGAAAGGAAGGGAAAGTAGTATATACCTATAGTAGGTAATAATAAATAAAAGTAATAATCTATCTTTAATCTCCTACTAAAAGGGTAAGTAGGCCTTTTCCTAAATCCCCTCCCCCCTAATATTATTAATAATATCTATATAGTAACTCCCTTATCCTATTATTGTAAGGATAAAGGTAGCTAGGCAAAAGGATATGGGGTGCACTTATATATTGACTGAAGCTTGCTAGGTCTAAGTGTAATGTGTGTGTGCGAGTCGCTGGTTTATAGCTAGCGGCTTGCCAATATTACGTAGACCTAGCCCTTCCTTCTAGTGTTAGGCGCCGCGGTGCTCTAGCGCTGCGGTGCACGCATGCGCGTGGGTTATGTTATAAGGGGCCTTATAATTATCCCCCCCCTTATTGCCAGGCTCCTAAATAGCTTTTACCCTATATTTTATAACTATTTGCTAACTAGTAGTTACATTAAAATAATAATAAATAATAATCTATAATAATAAATAATAGTTAGTGCTTTAGCATAAATTCACCTCTAACTCTCTACTATATTATTCTATTTTTATTTCCGTATTATTAGCTAAATTATTACTTTTCTATAACACTATTATCTATCTATTATTAATCGCTAATCACTAATAAATCACTATAAGTGCGCTAATAATTCTGCTTTATAACTACTTATATATACACTATTTATATACTAGATACACTAAACATAAAAAGAGCCCTCTATCTACCCCTAAACTCCCCTAGATTAATTATTAATTTATTACTAACCTATATATAGGTGTTAAAATTATGCTATTTATAGCACTATTTTATAGGCCCACTAGTTGCCTAGTTGCGTTGTTGCAGCGTTGGTTACAAGGCGTTGCCTGCAGCGTTGTTGGCCGTGGCCAGCAGCTTTGGCTGTGACCTGCACACAACCAACCCACAGGCTTGTATGACTAAGCCGACTAGGCTACCCTATAGGGAAGCTAAAATCGACTGTAACTAGGGAACTAGTAGTCGTATAAAAGGCTGACTTATACTGTTCGAATCCTTGATTTTTTCCGGATTTAATGATGTATTTTATTTATAGGGTTGCTTATTAGATTGCTTAGTTAGTGCACGTGGGTGGCTAGATTGTATGGTCGTGAGTCGATTTTTTACTTTTCCCATACAAATGAATTTTGCGGAAAATAAAAAGTAGCTCCTAAGACCCGGCTAGCGACCCCCTTCCGTCGATACGGTCGGTAGGTCTATGAGGGGACTTAGAAAATCCTCTCATTGCTCGTCAGATCGTTCGTCTAGCTAAAATCTACTATATTTAACTATCAAAGCTCTATATCTTGAAGAATCGTCGTATTATAGTGAATCTAGAAGCCGCCGCGTTGAATCTACTAGGGAGGTCTTCCTATCCCTCTAGTACAGATTCCCTTCCATTTTCAATAGGTTATAAGCCCGGAAGGCCTAAAGATTACTACATTACTGCGTTATTCTACTGCGATTAGTGCTTGATTTTGGGTACTAGTTACTCTCTACTAGACCTGTGGGCTCTTAAGATTACGAAGGAAATCCGCTAGAATTTGAAGCTTTTCATCCACTAGCTCTACGCATTGCAACATCAGACCCTTGGTGTTGAATTCATTTATAGCCGCACCTGCAACCACCACATTGTAACCGTAACTATCTAGTTATAACCACAACCTCTTTTAGTGATTCTATTCACTACCGCGACCGTCATATTTGATATTATCTACTCTGTAGATACGCTGTATCCTTTATAAATCATTGAACATCTAGTATCTTTATACTAGGCTTTTTGACCTATTGCACTACGTTGCACGCACTATACATCACGTTACGTTGCGTTGTGGCTGCTGTAATAGCTATTATTCCTATCTGTTATTTTTGGTGTTGAGAAAATTTTCGCAGAGAATCTTCTCCGGTCCGTTTCTGCCCGCGCATACCGCAGACCCACTTTTAGACCTTGAGGGGCACCCTTTTAAACAGCCCCGCCGCACAATTTGCGTGCGCAGCCCGGTTGCACCACAACCTAGCTTCCAGCGCGCGATATTTGCAACAGGAAGAAATTTGGAGATCTTGCACAGGAATTTTTAGAGATGGCACCACCGAGTTATAATAAGGGTAAGGGACCTGCTGCAGGCCCTTCTAGCCCTCCTAGGGACCCTAATAGGATGGAAATAGAAGGTCCGGCTGTTCAAGCCAGTGCTTTTCAACAACAGATGCAAAGCCAAATTGAACAACAAGGCAAGACCTTAACTGATTTTATCAAGTATACTGAGTCAAATCGTCTAAAAAACGAGGCTAGTATTAAAGATCTATTAGATAAATTAACGCAAACCATGACTGCTATGCAAGGTCTTTAGGATTCTACTAAGCTAAGGGAAGAAAATACTAAAGCTCCGGTAGAAGACCTGCCTGCCGCTAATTCTGCGAGTTTACCTTCTAGTAACTTACAAGCTGCCTTTAACACAGGGGCTATTAAGGAACTAAATAAGAAGGTTCACTCTATTCCTGAGGGAGCTAAGCTAAAAGGTCCTGAAAACTATGATCAGTGGAAGCAAGCCCTGAGCATTTAATTTAGAGCCCTAGGATTACCTGAGTTTATAGATAATCCTAGCTTAGCAGGCTATCTAGCTGACTGTGATCAAGCTATTCTTTTGATGATATTAAGAGATAGTTGCCAACCTGGGCCACAGGCAGCTATATGTTGGTAAAAATCCCCCGAAGAAGCCTATAAAGTCCTTATTAGGCAGTATTCGCAGAGTGCTGAAATCCAGCGAGGTACGCTATACGCTAGCTACCACTCCCTAAATTTTTCAAATTATAAGGGATCTTTAGAGGCTTTTAATGCTGATTTTAATAACTTACTAGCTAGACTACAGCTTTGTAGTGTAGAGATCGCTCCTATTGATCAAGTAAACCATTATATTAATGCATTAAAGCAGACCTTTCCTAGCTGGGCTGAGAGACAAAGATTTACTATCAGAGCTGCTAGGGCACAAGGACTGCCTGTAAATACCCTAAATTTACAGTTCCTTATGGCGGATTTATTAGAAGAACAGAGGGATAAAACCTCCCCTGTGGCTAAAGCTCTTAGCTATAAGGCTTCTAATAATAAGGGAAATTCTAAGGACGAGGAAAAGAAGTCACCTTCTAATCCTAATACTAAGAAGGACTCTACTAACGCCACTAAAGAGCAGGATAAGAAGGATTCAAACCCTTCTAAAGCCTCTAGGAAGAAAAAGCAGAAGAAGAAGAGTGGCAATGGGGATAAAGGAAAAGAAGCTGCTTTTGCGTTAGGCTATAGCCTAGCCACGGGATACGTTGAAGAACTAGATTCTAGCGAGTCTAGCAGCGAGGATAGTAGTGATTCTGAATCTGATTTAGATACTTCTAGTGCTACTAGTGACACTACTACTAAGCCTACTTTTAGCTACTCTAACGATGTGGTTAAAAACTCCCTTTTATACGATACAGGTTCTTCTTGTCATATTTGTAATAATAGGGCTTTCTTTAGGGACTTTAAGCCTCTTAAGAAAGGTCAAACCGGCCCTATAATTACAGCAGGAGGACCTATCTATCCTAAAGGAAGAGGCACCGCTGTTTTTAACGTTCTGGTTAAGAAAAATCCACCAGAATATAGGCCTTTAGCTCTGCTAGATGCCCTATATTTCCCCGGTATAGATACCAACCTAGTTAGCGGGTTATCCCACTATCTTAAGGGAGGTTATCTAGCCAAAGATCAGCTTTTCCTAGCCGATAAAAGCCCCTATGGGTTACTAGAACCTGCTAAACACGGCTTCTTTTTGCAGATTAAGGGGCAAGCTACTCCTAAGATCTGCAAGCATTCAACCCACCTCTCCTTTATGGGCTCTCAATTTTACAACCAACAACAAAGAGCCTATAAGACCGAATTAGGGTTTTCCTACCCTATAGAGGTTCAAATTCCGCAGCCAGCATTTAATCCCGAGGAATATCAACGAATCGAAGAATTAGATTCTGACGAAGAAGATGAAGATTCAGCCCTATGTCCCACCGAAGCTCCTCCTAGTCAGGCATCTTCTATAGGGGGTTTAGAAGGTCCATACCCTAATGACTTAGGTGACGATAGTGGCCGTCTATTGCCCCCAGAGGCCTGTGATTCTCAAGAGGCCTGGCAACAGAGGGAGCTAGGGGATAATAGCTCTGAAAAGCTAGATTCTAGCTACAAGAAACTGCTAGATTTAGCCCTTCTTTGGCACATTTGATTAGGCCACATTGGCCTCCCTTTACTTAAGAAATCTTCGAAATTAGCTAAAGGGATCCCTGATTTTTCCGCCATTAAAGACAAGGATTTCAACTGCATAGCCTGTATGCAATCGAAGGCTGTTAGAAGACCTACCAAAAGACCTATTCAGGACCCCCCTAGGGTTTTAGATATTCTAGAGGGAGATACGGTTAAAATCGAACCTATACCACACAATAAGAAGGCCCTAGTCCTTATCCTTATTGATCGAAAATCCCGGTATAAGTGGTGTTTTTCATTAGCTAATAAAGAAGGTCAGACCCTTTATACTGCTATTAAGGGCTTCTTTAAGGCCCTGAAAAACCGATATAACGCGTATCCTAGGCACCTCCACTTCGACGGAGGCACTGAAATTAATAACGAACTTCAGTCCTGGTTATCTTCTAAGGGAATTTGCTTTAGCACCTCTTGCCCCTATATTCACGAACAGAATAGGCTAGTTAAGAGGGCTATTAGGGTTATCCTAGACCGGCTTAGAGCTACACTTCAGTGGTCTAAGCTGCCTTTATATCTATGGTCTTATATCCTTCCAGCCATAGTGGACTTAGTTAACATCACCGCCAATACAACTAAGCCACTAACCCCTAAGCAGCTATTCCTAGCTGACTTAGAGCCTGAGACCTCTTATAAGCCTGATTTTTCAAAGATTAGGGCTATAGGGTCTTATTACGAGGTTCTAATACCTCCGGAGCAGAGATCAAAGCTTCAGAAGCTAGCCCCTAGGACTATCCCTGGCCGGCTGCTTGCTACTCTAGGTTCCAGCGTTTATCTTGTTTATATACCCTCTAAAAGGTCAGTCGTTAAGACTAGCTTTATTAAGATTATAGAGGATATAAGCTCTGTAGGGTCCCCTAAGCCTTTAGGGAGCTATCCTTTAGAGGGAGAAGCCGATATCTCACGAGATCTAGAGGTTCAGGATAGCTATCCAAAGCCTCTAGCGCCCCCAGCGCCCACAGCGCCTGCAGCGCCCGCCGCGCCTACAACAACGCCCGGGACAACCGCTGTAACGCCTCTAGCGCTACCCCTAGAGAGCCCAAGCTCTAGCGCCCCTAATAAGGGTGCTATTGAAAAACCGTTTTCAGATTCGGATTCTTTAATCGACCCTGATTCTATGGATATCAATGATTTTAACCTATCTTCTTTCGTTAAGGAGATATGCTTCAAGGCGCAACAAAAGGCTAAATCGTCGTCTAATAATCACGATTCGGATACGCCTAAGACCTGGAAGCAGGCATTAAAAAGCAAGGATAGCCAAAAATGGATTAATGCAACCTTTAGCGAATTTAAGCAGCTACTAGCTGCTGGAACTTTTAAATTTATAGGGATAGACTAAATTCCTAAGGGCCGAAAAGTTCTTAAAAATAGGCTTGTTTATAAGCTTAAAAAGGATAAAGAAAATAATCCTATAAAACACAAGGCCTGACTCGTTGCAAAAGGCTTTATGCAGATAGAAGGTCAAGATTATATCGAAACCTATGCTGCAACTAGCATTCCCCCTAGTTAGCGGATATTACTAGCCCTAGCGGCTTGTAATGACTGGGAAGTTGAACAGGTCGATTTTATAGGGGCCTTTCTAAATAGTCTACTAAAGGAAGCTATTTATATGCAGATCCCTGATGGATTCGTTGAATTTGCCGAAGCTGCTTCACCTGAAATAGCTAAATTACTTAAGAAATACGGCTATAATCCCTCTCAAAAGCAGGTTATTTTCCTTCAAAAAGCTTTATATGGATTAAAACAGAGCTCTAGAGAGTGGCAGTAGGCCCTAAAGGAACTTCTTCGAAAATTAGGCTTCCACCCCCTTATATCTGACCCTACTGTCTTCTTCAATCCAACTACATCTACATACATAGCAACCTATGTGGATGACTGTCTTCTAATAGGACCGGATCTAGCTTATATCAACAAGCTAAAGAAGCTATTACAAAAAGCTTACCCTATAGAAGATCGTGGGCCAGCCGAATTTTTCCTAGGCGTTCAAATCACTAGAAATCGAAAGAAAGGGACCCTAACTATTCACCAGTCCTAGTATATTTCTGAAGCCCTAGAGAGATTCAACATGAAAGATGCTAGGCCTGCTAAAATTCCTCTTCAACCCGGAATTATAAAACAGGCAGCCAACCACCTAACTAAACCTCTTTCCTCCTCCGATCACAAGCTATATCAGAGTATTATAGGGACTATTATGTACTTAATGCTCCTTACAAGGCCCGATATTGCTTTTCCGGTTCAGTGGCTTTCAACAGCGTTAGCTAAGCCTTATATAGAGCACTTAAATGCTGCTAAACATCTGCTTAGATACCTTCTAGGCTCTATGGGTTATTCTATAACTTATAGAAGGTCTAAAAACGCTATTAAGGCTTCTGCAACCCTTATTGGCTTCTGTGATAGCGACTTCGCGGGAGATAAGTCCTCTAAATCAACCTATGCTTATCTCTATAAGCTAGCTGAAGGACCTATTAGCTGGAAATCAAAGAAAGCAACTACGATAGCTTTATCGACATTAGAGGCCGAATCAGATGCTCTATGTGAAGCTATTAGGGAGCTAGAGTGGCTTTATGGCCTTTTTAAGGAAATTAAGCTACCTATAGCACCTCCTATTCTGATTTTTAGTGATAACCAAGGCGCTATTACGACCGCTAATAACCCTGCTCTTCACAGCAGAACAAAGCATACCCTGCTAAAATTTAACTATACCAGAGAAAAGGTACAGAAGGGTATAGCTAAGGTTATCTACATTAACACTAAAGAGATGCCTGCAGATGGCTTAACTAAGCCCCTGCCTAACGATAAATTTCAACAATTTATTCAACTATTAGGTCTTACGAACACAAAGGCCTAGTTTTAAAGAAAAACAACTAAAAAGTCGAAAAACCTAAAATCAACAAAAACACTGGAATTCCGTTGAAAAGTTATTGATATTAGTTAAAAGTTATTGGATTATTATTGGATTTATTATTGAATTTATCGTTAACTTAGATATCTATTAAAGAGCTAAGTTCAGGTATCGAATTAGTTAACTCATACTTTTCTAGAGGGAGTGTTAAAATTATGCTATTTATAGCACTATTTTATAGGCCCACTAGTTGCCTAGTTGCGTTGTTGCAGCGTTGGTTACAAGGCGTTGCCTGCAGCGTTGTTGGCCGTGGCCAGCAGCTTTGGCTGTGACCTGCACACAACCAACCCACAGGCTTGTATGACTAAGCCGACTAGGCTACCCTATAGGGAAGCTAAAATCGACTGTAACTAGGGAACTAGTAGTCGTATAAAAGGCTGACTTATACTGTTCGAATCCTTGATTTTTTCCGGATTTAATAATGTATTTTATTTATAGGGTTGCTTATTAGATTGCTTAGTTAGTGCACGTGGGTGGCTAGATTGTATGGTCGTGAGTCGATTTTTTACTTTTCCCATACAAATGAATTTTGCGGAAAATAAAAAGTAGCTCCTAAGACCCGGCTAGCGACCCCCTTCCGTCGATACGGTCGGTAGGTCTATGAGGGGACTTAGAAAATCCTCTCATTGCTCGTCAGATCGTTCGTCTAGCTGAAATCTACTATATTCAACTATCAAAGCTCTATATCTTGAAGAATCGTCGTATTATAGTGAATCTAGAAGCCGCCGCGTTGAATCTACTAGGGAGGTCTTCCTATCCCTCTAGTACAGATTCCCTTCCATTTTTAATAATAGGTTAGTTAAAGACAAAGCAGTTAAAGCGCTACATTTAGTGTTATACGCATAGGGATAGTTATAAGGCTATAAGTATCTTGCTTTTCCTTTACTCTTTGGTTTCTATTTGCTAATAATTATATAGTCTATAGCCACTATATATAGTAACTTCCTTAACTTATTAAAGGTACTAGATTAGGTAGATATTCTAATAGAGGCACTTAGTAATAAGGATAAGGATAATCCTAAAGACCTTATATTCTTAGAGGTAACTTAGTAGTGTTTTACTACCTATTATCTTTAGCTTATATAGGGCTTTAACTATACTAATATAACATATTATATTACGTTTAGGTTAATAGGGGCCACTAAGGTCTAATAGGTCTATATATTTCTTTCCTTTTTACTAGTTCTTCGCTAATATATCTAGGTAGGATGCTTTAATTATATACTAGTAGTATATAGTCTCCTATTAAACCCTTATAATTACTATAAACCTAGCTCTAGTCCTAGGGATAGTAGGTTATATCTTAGCCCTATTTTGCTATCTATTTGCTAATATTTTAGTAGGCTAACTATCTATAACTCCTTACTATATAGAATATAGTAATGGTTTTATAGCTAAGGCTAAGTAATCTAGGATTTATTACCTAGGGAATAGTATTATATTATTTTTATTATAGAATAAGGGAGGTAGTTATAGTGGATAAGAATAACACTAAGTATATAGTCTATAGGGGCTAAGTCTTTAGCTATAAGGGGGTAACTATAGAGGGATTTCTATTAACTCTCCTAAAGCTATAGATAGTTTCCTTTATTTTATTCCTTTATATTTTTTTCTTTTATTTTTATATATAGTTTAGTTATTTTCTTTTATTAAGTATATTATAGTAGCTAGTAAGGCTATGCCTTTCTTATAAGAACTTTATACTCTTTTACCTATAACTTACTTATATATTACTATCCTTTTCCCTTAACTTATTCTAGTAGAATACCTAAATTATATACTAAGCTCCTTCTATATCTTTAATAAGAACCTACTAGTTATATTTACTTAGCTAACCCTTCTACTTTACTAGGTATTTATTACCTTTATAGGTCTTTCTATATTCCTTAACCTCCTTAACTTTATATTTATTATCTTTATCCTTAAGGTTAGGTATTAGTATTTTTTCTTTATCTATATTCTTATAATAGGTCTAAGGCTCTAGTAGGCTAATATAGAATATATTATATAACCTACTATATTTTTCTAGTAGTGTAAGCTAATATACTTACTTACTAATAGTATTAAGTACCTAAAATAGTCTAATAAACCTAGGGGTTAGCTTCTATTTTACTTCCTTAAGCTATATATTCTTTACTAATAGTAGTATTAGGTTACCTCTTTTAAGAGTAAGTAATTAGTAATATTTATTATAGTACTTTACCTAGGATTTAGTAGCTTTTACCTAGTTTTACTTTAGCTACTCCCTAACTTTATATAACTTTATAATATAAGTATAAGCCTCTAGTACCTCCCCTTCTATAATCTTATCCCTAAGGGCTAGCTAAAACTCTAGTAAGTACCCTATAAGTATATAGTTAGGTAAGTAGCCTATAGTTTTATTTACTATATTATTATAGGTAAATTATATAACTAGGAGTAGCTTAGGCTATATTTACTGGTTTTTAGAAGCAAAGCATTATAGGTAATGCTCTAGTACCTAGTTAGTCCTCTTAGTTTACCTATTAATTTAGGGGTAAAAAATACTATAAAAAGCCTGTGTTTTATGCATAATAGGTAACATAGGTCTAACCAGAATTAGCTTATAAAAACAAATCCTCTATTAGATATAATGCCCTTTAGTGGCCTAAATTATAGCTTAATCTCCTTATAGAAAAGTTCCACTAACTTAGCTACGTTAATTATAGTTATTATAGGTAGGAAGATAGAGTACTTAGTGTATTAGTCTATAATCACTAGGATTATATTAGTTTCTTATTTACCTGCTTATATAATAGGTAATCCTGTGATAAAGTCTATTAAGATTTCTACCTATAGTTACTCTAGTATTAGTAGCGATTTAAGACTCCTATATAGGCAATGCCTTCTAGTAACTATTTGCTAACATATTCTATAGCTTATAATGTAGTCTAATATAGACTTGTTTATAGCTAGCTACTAAAAGTAGTGCTTTAATAGCTTAAGTATTTACTTAGTCCTAAAGTAACCTACTAGTGGATTATTATAGTATAGCTATAGAAGCTCCTATTATAAGGTAGGCTCTTAGGGAATAACTACCTAGTCTTTATATATTAGAAAACCCCTTATACTATGTGACTATAGACTAGCTTTCCCTCTCTCTAGGGAGTTAATCTCTTTACTCTACCTCTATAGGTCTAGATCTTAGCTTTAGGCCTTCTATAGTAGCTATACTAATAGTTTATTTAGGCTAGATTAGTAGGGATCTAGTAATATAATAGCCCCCTAGATCTCTTATACTATACCGGCGTCCTAGACATATACTACCTTCTCCTAGAAATTACCTTTATTTAGCTAACCTTTTACTAGATTTACAGTGGCTAACTAGCCTCTTAATATAGCTACTCTAGCCTTTACTATAGGGGCTAGGGTATTTTCCTCCCCTAAAGGTATTTTACTATACCTCTCTATAAAAACTAGGGTATTTTCCTCCCTTAAAGGTATCTTACTATATCTTCTTTAATATATTAGTATCTCTTCTTTTACTACTTCTTTAGTAGCTACTAACTTTTTCTTAAGTTCTAGTAGAAGTGCCCTATTTATTAGGGGTTTGTTTTTATAATTAGACCTTCTTAATAGTATATCTATAGGGTTACTTTTCCCTAATCTATGCTTAATTATAAAGTTTAGTAGGCATAGGAATATACACTATCTAGCCTATCTTCTATTTAGCTTCTATTACTTTATAAAGGTCTATAGGTTATAGTAGTCTAATAGGACTTCCACTAGGGTCTTTATACCTTTAATATAATATTACTAGTGTTTAAATAACTTAACTATAGTAAGTAGCTCTTAGTTAGGTATACTATAGTTTTATTTAGTGTTAGTAAACTTCCTTAACTAAAAGGCTATAGGGTGCTAGCGGCCCTTATTATTTTATTATAATAGGATCCCTACTATTATAAAGATTAAGGCATCTATCTTAATACGCACTGGTTAACTTAGGTTATAATAATAGAGAAGAGAAGCCTGCTAAAAGGCGTCTTTTAGCTAGTAAAACACTACCTATTCTCTTACCCTAAATATAAACCTCCTAGTCTAGATGCTATTCTAACTACCCTTTATTAATATATATAGCGGTGCTGTAATCCTAGAGTATCTATAGATAAACTATTAGTAAAAGTTATAGAACCCTAGGAAGGATTATATATCCTTAAAGCTTATAGGTTCCTTCTAATCCTAAATAGTAGTAACTTAGTGGGTATCTATTAAGATCCTATTAATAAAGAGGATAAACCCTAGGAACTCTACTAACTCTTAGTAAAACTTATATTTAGAGGGTTTTATATATAATTCTACCTCTCTTATATACCCTAGGACTTCTTTAATATATATAGTGTGCTCCTCTTATGTTTTTAAAAAGATAAGGATATTATCTAGATATACTATATAAATAGTATTAACTAGCCTATAAAGCGCTTTATAGATATAGTTCTAGAATATAGCTAGGGTATTTATTAACCTAAAAGGCATTATAAGATATTTATAGTGCCTATAGCACGTGCGGAACGCGGTCTTCTACTTATTACCCCCTTTTATCCAGATTCTATAATAAGTATCCTTAATATTAATTTTTAAGAAGAAGCGGGCTCCTTAGCACTAGTCTAGGATCTCTAAAATTAGGGGGAGAGCATAGTGATTCTTCTATATTACCCTATTAAGACCCTGGTAATCTATATATAATTAGAGTATACTATCTTTCTTTAGTATAAATAAGATAGGCACGCCCATAGGGCTCTTTAATAGTCTTATCTAGCCCTTCTATAGGTTCTTATTAATATATTTATAAAGTTCCTTTAATTTACCTTAGGAAAGGGGGTAAATCAGTCTGTACAGGGGTGTAGTCCCTAGTATTAGATTAATTACGTAATTAGTTATCTTTCTTAAAGGCAAGCTCCCTACCTTATCTAATATAAATATGTCTTTAAACTTATATAGTTCCTAGGGGATATCTTTAATAGTTCTATATGCCTTTGCCTCTTCTTTATCTCTAAGGGTAATAAACTTATCTTCTATAACCCTATTAATAGCATATATAATAGTCTTATTATATATAACCTTTATAAATTTATAGGGAGTTATAAGTAAAAAGGCCTTTCTTCTTTTCTTAAACCACTACTCTTATAAGTATAAGCAAAGGTAGATATATTCTTTAGTAAGTATATACATCCTAATTAATATAGGGCTTCCCTTAGTTCTTAGGTCCCTATTAATAGCTATATATAGTAGCTTAAGGTCCTTTTCTTCTCCTCTTAAGTCTTTAATTATAATAGGGACCTTATAGACGCTATATTAGGGAACTATAAGGGCCCCCACTACCTTAATAATAGGTGCTGTGGCCTTAGCTTAGTTAAGTTTATAGGCTTATATAAATTTAGCGCTAATAATATTAATCTTAGCGTAACTATTAAGATCCACCGCTATTTTAATATCTATATACCTATAAATAGTAACTAGTGTGTGAAATTAATACCCTATTAGTACCTTAGTATTTAAGGTAGAGGTAAGGGCATCTACTTCTACCTTAGGGAGTTTTCTAGGTCTTATTGCTCCTTCTTTAGCTTATTATATCTATTTATAAGGTACTCTATGCTATTATAGTTAAAACACTACCTTTTATACCTAGGTTTATAGTTATTTAGGTAGGTAGTAGGAGACTTCTCTTAGTCCTTATCCTTCTAATCTTTATTAGACCTTCTACCTTATAGAAAGTTATATCTATAATATTAGGGAGCCTTATTTAGGCCCTTATTTTCTAAATACTTAGACTTTTGCTTGCTCTTTAGCATAGCCTCCTAGAGTTACTAAGTAAGTTATATAACCTCCTCTTATGCCTTTCCTATAATAAAGGTATATAGGTTAATCTAGTCTTATAGGTTAGGGAGTAGTTTTATAAAGAATATAAGAGCTTATAACTTTTTAATAGCTTTTTCTAGGTATTTCTCTAGCGAATCTAGGTAGATGCTAAATTTAATAGGACTCTAGCCCTTATGTTGCTTTATGTTCTCTAGCTATGTGGCTATTTAGGCATTATAGTTAGTAGTATCTTAGAGTAGTGTAAGAGTCTAGGTCTTAAATGCATCCTAGTTATCTTTAAGATTGCTTTAGTTATTAGCTATCTATTTATTAAGGTATTAGTCCTATCTTGCCCTATAATTACTATATATATAGTTAAGTGTAAAGAGGATTTTTTAGTAATTATACTAATACTTTTACTTTGCCCTATTAAAGGCATAGTTTAGATTATTTATCTATATTTTATACTTCTATAGGTTTATAGGGTATTAGAGGTTAGTAATATTCCTAACTTTAACCTCTTAGTAGCTATTACTAGAGAAGGAACTAGATCTTTACTACCTTTTTATCTTCTCTTTCCCTCTACCTAGCTATAGAAGATTAATAAGCTTTTACTCTTATTCCTATAGTTTTTTAAGTTTCTTAAGCTAAGTAATTTACTTATTTATTACTATAGTATTAGCCCTAATATTAGAGAGTCTAGGTTTAGTCCTGGTTCCTATAGAACATAGTGTGTCTTTAGTAGCAATACTACCCTTATTTAATTAACTTTAGTTATTATCTAACATTACTTAGGTTAATTAGGTGGTTCTTAGCCCTATATTACTCTTAGGTAGCTAGTGGTAGAAGCTTTAGAATTATAAGGATAAAGGTAGCTAGGTAAAAGGATATAGGGTGCACTTATATATTAACTAAAGCTTACTAGGTCTAAGTGTAATGTGTGTGTGTGAGTCGCTGGTTTATAGCTAGCGGCTCGCTAATATCACGTGGACCTAGCCCTTCCTTCTAGTGTTAGGCGCCGCGGTGCTCTGGCGCTGCGGTGCACGCATGCGCGTGGGTCATGTTGTGAGGGGCCTCACAATTATCTCTTTTCCTCCCCTTTACCTCTTTCTTTAACCCTATTATCTCCTATATCTACCCTTTTATCCCTACTAAAGTAAAGTATAGGTATCTTATAAATCTAAAGGAGGACCTTTAATTTTTAAAGAATAACTTCCTTTATAGCTTTATACTTTATATAAATAATATAGAGTTATAGAACTACTAGAGTAAGTCTCCTCTAGGTCTAGGCTATATTTTTCCTAAAAGCTATAATATTTATATTATTAATAAAGCCTATAGTAACTATACCTAGGATAACCTAGAGATAGATATATAGCTCTATAGAATATAGAAGGAAGAGGATAGGAGAAAGGGGTAAGCCCTATAGGGTGCTAGCCTTAATTTTAAAGGGTTCTAAGAGTCCGCTACTCCCTAGAGGTCTAAGGAGGAGCTATATAGCTTCCCTTTTCCCTTCTTCTCCTATTACCCCTAGAGTATTACTCTTTCTTTACTTTCTTTTACTATCCCTAAGAGAGTAGGATCTATATTCTCCTTGTAAGGATAAAGGTAGCTAGGCAAAAGGATATAGGGTGCACTCATATATTAACTAAAGCTTGCTAGGTCTAAGTGTAATGTGTGTGCGAGTTGCTGGTTTATAGCTAGCGGCTTGCTAATATTATATAGACCTAGCCCTTCCTTCTAGTGTCAGGCGCCGTGGTGCTCTAGCGCTGCGGTGCACGCATGCGCATAGGTTATATTATAAGGGGCCTTATAATTATCCCCCCCCTTATTACTAGGCTTCTAAATAGCTTTTGCCCTATATTTTATAACTATTTACTAACTAGTAGTTATATTAAAATAATAATAAATAATAATCTATAATAATAAATAATAGTTAGCGCTTTAGTATAAATTTACCTCTAACTCTCTACTATATTATTCTATTTTTATTTCTATATTATTAGCTAAATTATTACTTTTTTATAATACTATTATCTATCTATTATTAATTACTAATATATTACTATAAGTGCTCCTATAATTCTTCTTTATAATTACTTATATATACACTACTTATATACTAAATACACTAAATATAAAAAGAGCCCCCTATCTACCCCTAAACTCCCCTAGATTAATTATTAATTTATTACTAACCTATATATAGGTTAGTTAAAGATAAAGTAGTTAAAGCGCTGTATTTAGTATTATATATATAGGGATAGTTATAAGGCTATAAGTATCTTACTTTTCCTTTACTCTTTAGTTTCTATTTACTAATAATTATATAGTTTATAGCTACTATATATAGTAACTTCCTTAACTTATTAAAGGTACTAGATTAGGTAGATATCCTAATAGAGATACTTAGTAATAAGAATAAGGATAATCCTAAAGACCTTATATTCTTAGAGATAACTTAGTAGTGTTTTACTACCTATTATCTTTAGCTTATATAAGGCTTTAACTATACTAATATAATATATTATATTATATTTAGGTTAATAAGGGCCACTAAGGTCTACTAGGTCTATATATTTCTTCCTTTTTTACTAGTTTTTTACTAATATATCTAGGTAGGATACTTTAATTATATACTAGTAGTATATAGTCTCCTATTAAACCCTTATAATTACTATAAACCTAGCTCTAGTCCTAGGGATAGTAGGTTATATCTTAGCCCTATTTTACTATTTATTTACTAATATTTTAGTAAGCTAACTATCTATAACTCCTTACTATATAGAATATAGTAATAGTTTTATAGCTAAGGCTAAGTAATCTAGGATTTATTACCTAGGGAATAGTATTATATTATTTTTATTATAGAATAAGGGAGGTGATTATAGTGGATAAGAATAATGCTAAGTATATAGTCTATAGGGGCTAAGTCTTTAGCTATAAGGGGGTAACTATAAAGGGATTTCTATTAACTCTCCTAAAGCTATAGATAGTTTCCTTTATTTTATTTCTTTATATTTTTTTTTTTTATTTTTATATATAGTTTAGTTATTTTTTTTTATTAGGTATATTATAGTAGCTAGTAAGGCTATACCTTTCTTATAAGAACTTTATACTCTTTTACCTATAACTTACTTATATATTACTATTCTTTTCCCTTAACTTATTCTAGTAGAATACCTAAATTATATACTAAGCTCTTTCTATATCTTTAATAGGAACCTACTAATTATATTTACTTAGCTAACCCTTTTACTTTACTAGGTATTTATTATCTCTATAGGTCTTTTTATATTTCTTAATCTCCTTAACTTTATATTTATTATCTTTATCCTTAAGATTAGGTATTAGTATTTTTTCTTTATTTATATTCTTATAATAGGTTTATAGCTCTAGTAGGCTAATATAGAATATATTATATAACCTACTATATTTTTCTAGTAGTATAAGCTAATATACTTACTTACTAATAGTATTAAGTATCTAAAATAGTCTAATAAACCTAGGGGTTAGCTTCTATTTTACTTCCTTAAGCTATATATTCTTTACTAATAGTAATACTAGGTTACCTTTTTTAAGAGTAAGTAGTTAGTAATATTTATTATAATACTTTACCTAGGATTTAGTAGCTTTTACCTAGTTTTACTTTAGCTACTCCCTAGCTTTATATAACTTTATAATATAAGTATAAGCCTCTAGTACCTCCCTTTTTATAACCTTATCCCTAAGAGCTAGCTAAAACTCTAGTAAGTACCCTATAAGTATATAGTTTAGTAAATAGCCTATAGTTTTATTTACTATATTATTATAGGTAAATTATATAACTAGGAGTAGCTTAGGCTATATTTACTAGTTTTTAGAAGTAAAGTATTATAGGTAGTGCTCTAGTACCTAGTTAGTTCTCTTAGTCTACCTATTAGTTTAGGGGTAAAATACTATAAAAAGCCTATATTTTATATATAATAGGTAATATAGGTCTAACTAGAATTAGCTTATAAAAATAGATCCTCTATTAAATATAATGCCCTTTAATAGCCTAAATTATAGCTTAATTTCCTTATAGAAAAGTTCCGCTAACTTAGCTATATTAATTATAGTTATTATAGGTAGGAAGATAGAGTACTTAGTGTATTAGTCTATAATTACTAGGATTATATTAGTTTCTTATTTACCTACTTATATAATAGGTAATCCTATAATAAAGTCTATTAAGATTTCTACCTATAGTTACTCTAGTATTAGTAGTAATTTAAGACTCCTATATAGGTAATGCCTTTTTATAACTATTTACTAATATATCCTATAGCTTATAATATAGTTTAATATAGACTTATTTATAGCTAGCTACTAAAAGTAATACTTTAATAGCTTAAGTATTTACTTAGTCCTAAAGTAACCTACTAGTAGATTATTATAGTATAGCTATAGAAGCTCCTATTATAAGGTAGGCTCTTAGGGAATAACTACCTAGTCTTTATATATTAGGAAACCCCTTATACTATATAACTATAGACTAGCTTTCCCTCTCTCTAGGGAATTAATCTCTTTACTCTACCTTTATAGGTCTAGATCTTAGCTTTAGGCCTTCTATAGTAGCTATACTAATAGTTTATTTAGGCTAGATTAGTAAGGATTTAGTAATATAATAGCTCCCTAGATCTCTTATACTATACTAGTGTCCTAGATATATACTACCTTCTCCTAGAAATTACCTTTATTTAGCTAACCTTTTACTAGATCTATAGTAGCTAACTAGCCTCTTAATATAGCTACTCTAGCCTTTACTATAGGGGCTAGTGTATTTTCCTCCCCTAAAGGTATCTTACTATACCTCTCTATAAAGACTAAGGTATTTTCCTCCCTTAAAGGTATCTTACTATATCTTCTTTAATATATTAGTATCTCTTCTTCTACTACTTCTTTAGTAGCTACTAACTTTTTCTTAAGTTCTAGTAGAAATACCCTATTTATTAGGGGTTTACTCTTATAATTAGACCTTCTTAATAGTATATCTATAAGGTTACTTTTCCCTAGTCTATACTTAATTATAAAATTTAGTAGGTATAGGAATATACACTATCTAGCCTATTTTCTATTTAGCTTCTATTACTTTATAAAGGTCTATAGGTTATAGTAGTTTAATAGGACTTCTACTAGGGTCTCTATGCCTTTAATATAATATTACTAGTATTTAAATAACTTAACTATAGTAAGTAGCTCTTAGTTAGGTATACTATAGTTTTATTTAGTATTAGTAAACTTCCTTAACTAAAAGGCTATAGGGTACTAGTAGCCCTTATTATCTTATTATAATAAGATTCCTACTATTATAAAAATTAAGGTATCTATCTTAATACACACTAGTTAACTTAGGTTATAATAATAGAGTAGAGAAGCCTACTAAAAGGTATCTTTTAGCTAGTAAAACGCTACCTATTCTCTTACCTTAAATATAAACCTCCTAGTCTAGATACTATTCTAACTACCCTTTATTAATATATATAGTAATACTATAATCCTAGAGTATCTATAGATAAACTATTAGTAAAAGTTATAAAACCCTAGGAAGGATTATATATCCTTAAAGCTTATAGGTTCCTTCTAATCCTAGATAGTAGTAACTTAGCGGGTATCTATTAAGATCCTATTAATAAAGAGAATAAACCCTAGGAACTCTACTAACTCCTAGTAGAATTTATATTTAGAGGGTTTTATATATAATTCTACCTCTCTTATATACCCTAGGACTTCTTTAATATATATAGTGTGCTCCTCTTATATTTTTAAAAAGATAAGGATATTATCTAGATATACTATATAAATAGTATTAACTAGCCTATAAAGCGCTTTATAGATATAGTTCTAGAATATAGCTAGGGTATTTATTAACCTAAAAGGTATTATAAGATATTTATAGTGCCTATAACGCATATAGAATGCGGTCTTCTATTTATTACCCCCTTTAATCTAGATTCTATAATAAGTATCCTTAATATTAATTTTTAAGAAAAAGTAAGCTCCTTAGCACTAGTCTAGAATCTCTAAAATTAGGGGGAGAGCATAGTAATTCTTCTATATTACCCTATTAAGACCCTAGTAATCTATATATAATTAGAGCGTATTATCTTTCTTTAGTATAAATAGGATAGGCATACCTATAGGGCTCTTTAATAGTCTTATCTAGCCCTTCTATAGGTTCTTATTAATATATTTATAAAGTTCCTTTAATTTACCTTAGGAAAGGGGGTAAATTAGTCTATATAGGGGTATAGCCCCTGGTATTAGATTAATCACATAATTAGTGGTCTTTCTTAAAGGCAAGCTTCCTACCTTATCTAATATAAACATATCTTTAAACTTATATAGTTCCTAGGGGATATCTTTAATAGTTCTATATGCCTTTACCTCTTCTTTATCTCTAAGGGTAATAAACTTATCTTCTATAACCCTATTAATAGCGTATATAATAGTCTTATTATATATAACCTTTATAAATTTATAAGGAGTTATAAGTAAAAAGGCCTTTTTTCTTTTCTTAAACCACTACTCTTATAAGTATAAGTAAAGGTAGATATATTTCTTAGTAAGTATATATATCCTAATTAATATAGGGCTTCCCTTAGTTCTTAGGTCCTTATTAATAGCTATATATAGTAGCTTAAGGTTCTTTTCTTCTTCTCTTAAGTCTTTAATTATAATAGGGACCTTATAGACACTATATTAGGGAACTATAAGGGCCCCTACTACCTTAATAATAGGTGCTATAGCCTTAGCTTAGTTAAGTTTATAGGCTTATGTAAATTTAGCGCTAATAATATTAATCTTAGTGTAACTATTAAGATCCACTACTATTTTAATATCTATATGCCTATAAATAGTAACTAGTGTGTAAAATTAATACCCTATTAGTACCTTAGTGTTTAAGGCAGAGGTAAGGGCATCTACTTCTACCTTAGGGAGTTTTCTAGGTCTTATTACTCCTTCTTTAGCTTATTATATCTATTTATAAGGTGCTCTATACTATTATAGTTAAAACACTGCCTTTTATACCTAGGTTTATAGTTATTTAGGTAGGTAGTAGGAGACTTCTCTTAGTCCTTATCTTTCTAATCTTTATTAGACCTTCTACCTTATAGAAAGTTATATCTATAATATTAGGAAGCCTTATTTAGGCCCTTATTTTCTAAATACTTAGACTTTTACTTACTCTTTAGTATAGCCTCCTAGAGTTACTAAGTAAGTTATATAACCTCCTCTTATACCTTTCCTATAATAGAGGTATATAGGTTAATTTAGTTTTATAGGTTAGGGAGTAGTTTTATAAAGAATATAAAAGCTTATAAATTTTTAGTAGCTTTTTCTAGGTATTTCTCTAGTAAATCTAGGTAAATACTAAATTTAATAGGACTCTAGCCCTTATATTACTTTATATTCTCTAGCTATATAGCTATTTAGGTATTATAGTTAGTAGTATCTTAGAGTAATATAAGAGTCTAGGTCTTAAATATATCCTAGTTATCTTTAAGATTACTTTAGTTATTAGCTATTTATTTATTAAGGTATTAGTCCTATCTTACCCTATAATTACTATATATATAGTTAAGTATAAAGAGGATTTTTTAGTAATTATACTAATACTTTTACTTTACCCTATTAAAGGTATAGTTTAGATTATTTATCTATATTTTATACTTCTATAGGTTTATAGGGTATTAGAGGTTAGTAATATTCCTAACTTTAATCTCTTAGTAGCTATTACTAGAGGAGAAACTAAATCTTTACTACCTTTTTATCTTCTTTTTCCCTTTACCTAGCTATAGAAGATTAATAAGCTCTTACTCTTATTTCTATAGTTTTTTTTAAGTTTCTTAAGCTAAGTAATTTACTTATTTATTACTATAGTATTAGCCCTAATATTAGAGAGTCTAGGTTTAGTCCTAGTTCCTATAGAATATAGTATATCTTTAGTAGTAATATTACCCTTTTTTAATTAGCTTTAGTTATTATCTAATATTACTTAGGTTAATTAGGTAGTTCTTAGCCCTATATTACTCTTAGGTAGCTAGTAGTAAAAGCTTTAGAATTATAAGAATAAAGGTAGCTAGGTAAAAGAATATAGGGTATACTTATATATTAACTAAAGCTTACTTAGTCTAAGTGTAATATATATATAAGTTACTAGTTTATAGCTAGTGGCTTGCTAATATTATATAGACCTAGCCTTTCCTTCTAGTGTTAGGCGCCGCGGTGCTCTAGCGCTGCGGTGCACGCATGCGCGTGGGTCATGTTGTGAGGGGCCTCACAGATTGCTTATTTTACCTTATCTCTAAAGCCTTATACTATAAGCCTTAATTTCTTAAATAGCTAGCCTATCTTACCTTTTACCTTATTAATAATTCGCAAATTAAAGATTTATATGCTACTATACTCTCTCTTATTATAGGTAATAAATTTAAATATACCCTAATTAATTAGTATATTAATCTTAGTCTTTATAGAGAGCTTAAATAGTGGGCTAGGGGTTATAATAATACCTTCCTTATATAATTAAATTACCCCGTGGCGTAGTGGTTACACGCTGTGGAGACCTGTTCCGGGTCGCAGGTCGTGGGTTCGAATCCCACACGGGGCATAATTTTAGAGGTCTTGGTCACGCCTCGAAAATTGAACCAGTCGCAGGGCAAGAAAAAGTGGGTCCGGCTCCCCACTTTTCCTTGCTTTGCAAGCGAATTAAACAAGCTACTTCGCTATATAAATTAGCTAGGATACCCAGAGCTCTAGGGTTTCAATTTGAGCTAGGGTTTGTAACTATATTGCATAATTATAAGGGTTCGGGAACCAGATTATAGAATACAGGGATAGTTAGAGGAATATCGTTATAAAAGAATAGCTTAGGTATCAAACATACACAAGTTGGAACCATGTACGCAGTATAACATATCGGAGTAGGTTTTTCACCCAACTAGGCAACTAACTAGTTATCTAGGTATCTAGATAACTAGTAACCTAGTACGGTTTTCCTACTACAAAGCAAATACCACCGCAGGAGTACTAGCAAATAGCATAAATTGCTATCTAGCGTAATTAAATAAATAAATAAATATATAATTAAATTATAAGGTTAAGGTTAGCTTCCTCCTTAGCTAAGATAAATATATTAGTCTTATTAATAATTACTAGAGGGTTCTTTTAGGGTCTACCTAGGTATCTCTTTAATAGGATCTCTAGGGTCTTACTAGGTAGCCTAGTTTAGGCCTCTCTCTCTTCTTTACCTTCCTAAGGTAGGAGGGCTTCTATATTAGGGTCCTTATAATAAGGCCTAATAGAAGTTAAGTAGAAGGCCTTTAGGCCTTATAGGAGGTTAAGGGTATAGGTCTCTTTATTAATAAAGAGGAGGTTATATAGGCCTTACTAACCTTTACCTTTACGCTAGACTTAGACTAGTAATCTAAGTAGGAGGTTAAGGGTCTTACTTATATTTAGGCTATTTCTTACTATAAGGGCTTTACTAACTTTCTAGATTATATAGAGGTATTTAACTTCCTTTATTACCTTTTATATAGTAATAATATACTATAAGATCTCTAGTAATAGAGGAGAGTTACTTAATATATAGGGGTAGGCACTAAAGATAAGGAGGGTTAGAATAAGGCTATTTAGACCTATAGTATTATTAAGGGCTTTTATAGCTATCTATAGGGTAATAGGTTCTAGGGTTATTAGATACTCTCTTTAGATAATATTATAGGCTCTTTAGAGCGGCCTATAATATCTCTTAACTTTTCTAATACTATAATATGCCTTAATTAGGACCTCTTTAATAGAGATTAATATTAATACTATAAATTAGCGAAATTCTTTACTATAAAAGTTTATACTAGTATTAGTAATAATCTAATTAGGAGGTCCTTAGTATATATTAATCTAGTATATTCTAAAGGCTTCCTAAGTTATTTTTACTAAGATATTAGGAAGGAATCTTACTATATAGAATACTATAGCTATATCTACTATATAGAGTATTAGGTAGTTACTATTAAGGTATATAATATTAACTATTACTTTAAAGTTAAAGGTATACTTATCCTTAAGGGTAAATTTAAAGTAATAGGGGCTATTAGTATTTATCTAGCACTAGTAGTATACCTTTAATATTACCTTAATAGCTTTAAAGGTAATCTTATACCCTATATTACTTAGGAGATTATAGAGTTAGTATACTAAAGAATAACTAAAGTAGTAATATAAATACTATAATTTAATCTTAGTTAAGTAATTCCATACTACTACCTTCTTATCTTATATTAATAGTATCTATATATAGCCCTATTTATATACTAAGGGTACCTTAATATTCCCTTACTAGAGGATATTCTTAGTAGTAATAAAGTTAATTTTTAACTAGCCTATATTATTAAGGTAAAGTAGGAAGGGAGTATTTATTAGTATTATATAAAATATAATATTACTAAAGGGTATAGGTATTGAAAATGGAAGGGGAATCTAGCTAGAGGGATAGGAAGACCTCCCTAGTAGATTCCAACGCGGCGGCTTCTAGATTCACTATAATACAACGATTCTTCAAGATATAGAGCTTTAATAGTTAAATATAGTAGATTTCAGCTAGACGAACGATCTAACGAGTAATAAGAGGATTTTCTAAGTCCCCTCATAGACCTACCAACTATATCAACGGAAGGGGGTCGCTAGCTAGGCCTTAGGAGCTACTTTTTATTTTCCGCAAAATTTATTTATATATAAAAAGTAAAAAATCGACTCATGACTATATAATCTAGCCACCCACGTGCACTAACTAAGCAATCTAATAAGCAACCCTATAAATAAAATATACTATAGAATCCGGAAAAAATCAAGGATTCGAACAGTATACATCAGCCTTTTATACGACTACTAGTTCCCTAGTTACAGTCGATTTTAGCTTCCCTATAGGGTAGCCTAGTCGGCTTAGTCATACAAGCCTGTGGGTTGGTTGTGTGCAGGAACG
This sequence comes from Epichloe elymi, assembly GCA_023658475.1. Lineage (NCBI taxonomy): Eukaryota > Fungi > Ascomycota > Sordariomycetes > Hypocreales > Clavicipitaceae > Epichloe > Epichloe elymi. Next base: position 3,183,272 of record CP098274.1, read on the forward strand.
CAGGTCACAGCCAAAGCTGTTGGCCACGGCCAACAACGCTGCAGGCAACGCCTTGTAACCAACGTTGCAACAACGCAACTTGGCAACTAGTGGGCCTATAAAATAGTGCTATAAATAGCATAATTTTAACAATAGGTATATTAATTATTCTAAGTAATATAATTAGCTAGCCTTTACTAAATATAATAACTACTTTACCTACCCTTATAGTATCTAGATAAATCTTTAGTATTATCTTTTATAGTGCTATAACTTAAGATTAGCCTACTATTAAGAACTATACTACTCTAGTATCTAGTATAATACCTTAGAAGGCCTTAGATAAGTAATAGTCTTTAAGTAGGAATAGGTAAGGAGGCCTAGTGGTATTCCTATTATTAAATAGATTCTTCTTGCTTAGTCTATGTATTATAGCTTAATTTATAAGGATTTTAACTATTTTCTAAGTATTAAGAGTTATACTATAGGTAAAGAAGCTTATAGGCACCCTTTTTTCTTCCTCTCCCTCTAGCTTAGTATTAAACCTAAGGCTTATTATATACTAGGTAACCTTATTAACTTTAGAGGGATAAGGAGTAGGATCTTCTATTAGACTAGGTAAGAAAGGTATTATATAAAGCTAGTAAGGATAATAAGGTATTTACTAGGTAATAGTTCTTATATTACTAGTATACCTTCTTATACTCTTCCTTAGGATACTTTATTAACTAGTATCCCTTTTTACTATATATATAATATTTCTTTATATAGGGAGGGCCTCTTCTATCTTTCTACCTTTATAGAGGGTATTATAACTCTTTGCCTTTTGTGAGGCCCCTCACAACATAACCCACGCGCATACGTGCACCGCAGCGCCAGAGCACCGCGGCGCCTAACACTAGAAGGAAGGGCTAGGTCTATATAATATTAGTAAGCTACTAGCTATAAACTAGTAACTTATATATATATTATACTTAGACCTAGTAAGCTTTAGTTAATATATAAGTATACCCTATATCCTTTTACCTAGCTACCTTTATCCTTATAATTCTAAAGCTTCTACTACTAGCTACCTAAGAGTAATATAGGGCTAAGAACTACCTAATTAACCTAAGTAATATTAGATAATAACTAAAGTTAATTAAATAAGGGTAGTATTACTACTAAAGATATACTATATTCTATAGGAACTAGGACTAAACCTAGACCCTTTAATATTAGGGCTAATACTATAGTAATAAATAAGTAAATTACTTAGCTTAAGAAACTTAAAGAACTATAGGAATAAGAGTAAAAGCTTATTAATCTTCTATAGCTAAGTAGAGAGAAAAAGAAGATAAAAAGGTAGTAAAGATCTAGTTCCTTCTTTAGTAATAGCTACTAAGAGGTTAAAGTTAGGAATATTACTAACCTCTAATACCCTATAAACCTATAAAAGTATAAAATATAGATAAATAACCTAAACTATACCTTTAATAGGGTAAAGTAAAAGTATTAGTATAATTACTAAAAAATCCTCTTTATACTTAACTATATATATAGTAATTATAAGATAAGATAGGACTAATCCCTTAATAAATAAATAGCTAATAACTAAAGTAATCTTAAAGATAACTAGGATATATTTAAGACCTAGACTCTTATACTACTCTAAGATACTACTAACTATAATACCTAAATAGCTATATAGCTAGAGAATATAAAGTAATATAAGGGCTAGAGTTCTATTAAATTTAGTATCTACCTAGATTTACTAGAGAAATACCTAAAAAAAGCTACTAAAAAGTTATAAGCTCTTATATTCTTTATAAAACTACTCCCTAACCTATAAGACTAGATTAACCTATATATCTCTATTATAAGAAAGGTATAAGAGGAGGTTATATAACTTACTTAGTAACTCTAGAAAGCTATACTAAAGAGTAAGTAAAAGTCTAAGTATTTAGAAGATAAGGGCCTAAATAAGACTCCCTAATATTATAAATATAACTTTCTATAAGGTAGAAGGTCTAATAAAGATTAGAAGGATAAGGACTAAGAGAAGTCTCCTACTATTTACCTAAATAACTATAAACCTAGGTATAAAAGGCAGTATTTTAACTATAATAGTATAGAGTACCTTATAAATAGATATAATAAGCTAAAGAAGGAGTAATAAGACCTAGAAAACTCCCTAAGGTAGAAGTAAATACCCTTACCTTTACCTTAAACACTAAGGTACTAATAGGGTATTAATTTTATATACTAGTTACTATTTATAGGTATATAGATATTAAAACAGTGGTGGATCTTAATAGTTATACTAAGTATTGAAAAATGGAAGGGGAATCTAGCTAGAGGGATAGGAAGACCTCCCTAGTAGATTCCAACGCGGCGGCTTCTAGATTCACTATAATACAACGATTCTTCAAGATATAGAGCTTTAATAGTTAAATATAGTAGATTTCAGCTAGACAAACGATCTAACGAGCAATAAGAGGATTTTCTAAGTCCCCTTATAGACCTACTAACTATATTAACGGAAGGGGGTCGCTAGCCAGGCCTTAGGAGCTATTTTTTTATTTTCCGTAAAATTCATTTGTATATAAAAAGTAAAAAATCAACTCACGACTATACAATCTAGCCACCCACGTGCACTAACTAAGCAATCTAATAAGTAACCCTATAAATAAAATACATCATTAAATCCAGAAAAAATCAAGGATTCGAATAGTATAAGTCAGCCTTTTATACAACTACTAGTTCCCTAGTTACAGTCGATTTTAGCTTCCCTATAGGGTAGCCTAGTTGGCTTAGTCATACAAGCCTGTGGGTTAGTTATGTGCAGGAGCGCAGGTCACAGCCAAAGCTGGCCACAGCTAACAACGCTGCAGGCAACGCCTTGTAACCAACGTTGCAACAACGCAACTAGGCAACTAGTGGGCCTATAAAATAGTGCTATAAATAGCATAATTTTAACACTCCCTCTAGAAAAGTATGAGTTAACTGATTTAATACCTAAACTTAGCTCTTTAATAGATATCTAAGTTAACAATAAATTCAATAATAAATCTAATAACTTTTCAACGAAAATCAATACTAATAACTTTTCAGCGGAATTCCAGTGTTTTTGTTGATTTTAAGGTTTTTCGACTTTTTAGTTGTTTTAAAGCTAGGCCTTTGTATTCGTAAGGCCTAATAGTTAAATAAATTATTGAAATTTATCATTAGGCAGGGGCTTAGTTAAGCCATCTGCAGGCATCTCTTTAGTGTTAATATAGATAACCTTAGCTATACCCTTCTGTACCTTTTCTCTAGTATAGTTAAATTTTAGTAGGGTATGCTTTATTCTACTGTGAAGAGCAGGGTTATTAGCGGTTATAATAGCGCCTTGGTTATCACTAAAAATCGGGACTAGAGGTGCTATAGGTAGCTTAATTTCCTTAAAAAGGCTATAAAGCCACTCTAGCTCCCTAATAGCTTCACATAGAGCATCTAATTCGGCCTCTAATGTCGATAAAGCTATTATAGTTGCTTTCTTTGATTTCCAGCTAACAGGTCCTTTAGCTAGCTTATAGAGATAAGTATAGGTTAATTTAGAGGACTTATCTCCCGCGAAGTCGCTATTATAGAAACTAATAAGGGTTGCAGAAGCCTTAATAGCGTTTTTAGACCTTCTATAAGTTATAGAATAACTTATAGAGCCTAGAAGGTATCTAAGCAGATATTTAGAAGTATTTAAATGCTCTATATAAGGCTTAGCTAACGCTATTGAAAGCCACTAAACCAGGAAGGCAATATTAGGCCTTGTAAGGAGCATTAAGTATATAATAGTCCCTATAATACTCTAATAAAGCTTATGATCAGAGGAGGAAAGAGGTTTAGTTAGGTAGGCTGCCTATTTTATAATTCCGGGTTATAGGGGAATTTTAGCAGGCCTAGCATCTTTTATATTAAATCTCTCTAGGGCCTTAGAAATGTACTGGGATTAGTGAATAGTTAGGGTCCCTTTCTTTCGATTTCTAGTGATTTAAACGCCTAGGAAAAATTCGGCTGGCCCACGATCTTCTATAGGGTAAGCTTTGTGTAATAGCTTCTTTAGCTTGTTAATATAAGCTAGATCTGGTCCTATTAGAAGATAGTTATCCACATAAGTCACTATATATGTAGATATAGTTAGGTTAAAGAAGACAGCCAGGTCAGATATAAGGGGGTAGAAGCCTAATTTTCAAAGAAGTTCCTTTAGGGCCTGCTGCTACTCTCTAGAGCTCTGTTTTAATCTATATAAAGCTTTTTAAAGGAAAATAACCTGCTTTTAAGAGGGATTATAGCCGTATTTCTTAAGTAATTTAGCTATTTCAGGCGAAGCAGCTTCAGCAAATTCAACGAATCTATCAGGGATCTGCATATAAATAGCTTCTTTTAATAAGCTGTTTAAGAATGCCCCTATAAAATTAACCTGTTTAACTTCCCAGTTATTACAAGCCGCTAGGGCTAGTAATATCCGCTAACTAGGGGGGATGCTAGTTATAGCATAGGTTTTAATATAATCTTAACCTTCTATCTGTATAAAGCCTTTTATAACGAGTCAGGCCTTGTGTTTTATGGGATTATTTTCTTTATCCTTTTTAAGCTTATAGATAAGCCTATTTTTAAGAACTTTTCGGCCCTTAGGAATTTAGTCTATCCCTATAAATTTAAAAGTTCTGGCAGCTAGTAGCTGCTTAAATTTACTAAAAGTTACATTAACCTATTTTTAGCTATCCTTGCTTTTTAATACCTGTTTCCAGGTCTTAGGCGTATCCGAATCGTTGTTGTTGTTAGCTAACGATTTAGCCTTTTGTTGCGCCTTAAAGCATATCTCCTTAACGAAAGAAGATAGGTTGAAATCATCAATATCCATAGAATCAGGGTTGATTAAAGAATCCGAATCTAAAAACGGTTTTTCGATAGCACCCTTATTAGGGGCGCTAGAGCTTGGGCTCTCTAGGGGTAGCGCTAGAGGCGTTATAGGCGTTGCAGCGGTTGTCCCGGGCGGTGTTGTAGGCGCGGCGGGCGCTGCAGGCGCTGTGGGCGCTGGGGGCGCTAGAGGCTTTAGATAGCTATCCTGAACCTCTAGATCTCGTGAGATATTGGCTTCTCCCTCTGAAGGATAGCTCCCTAAAGGCTTAGGGGACCCTATAGAGCCTATATCCTTTATAATCTTAACAAAGCTAGTCTTAATGACTAACCTTTTAGAGGGTATATAAATAAGATAAACGCTAGAACCTAGAGTAGTAAGCAGCTAGCTAGGGATAGTCCTAGGGGCTAGCTTCTGAAGCTTTAATCTCTGCTCCGGAGGTATTAGAACCTTGCAATAAGACCCTATAGCCCTAATCTTTAAAAAATTAGGCTTATAAGAGGTCTTAGGCTCTAAGTTAGCTAGAAATAGCTACTTAGGGGTTAGGGGCTTAGTTATATTAGCGGTGATGTTAACTAAGTCCACTATGGCTGGAAGGATATAAGACCATAGATATAAAGGCAGCTTAGACTACTGAAGTGTAGCTCTAAGCCGGTCTAGGATAACCCTAATAGCCCTCTTAACTAGCCTATTCTGTTCGTGAATATAAGGGTAAGAGGTGCTAAAGCAAATTCCTTTAGAAGATAACCAAGACTGAAGTTCGTTGTTGATTTTAGTGCCTCTGTTGAAGTGGAGGTGCCTAGGATACGCATTATATTGGTTTTTCAGGGCCTTAAAGAAGCCCTTAATAGCATTATAAAGGGTCTGACCTTCTTTATTAGCTAATAAAAAGCACCACTTATACCGGGATTTTTGATTAATAAGGATAAGGACTAGGGCCTTCTTATTGTGCGGTATAGGCTTGATTTTAACCGTATCTCCCTCTAGAATATCTAAAACCCTAGGGGGGTCCTAAATAGGTCTTTTAGTTGGTCTTCTAATAGCCTTTGATTGTATACAGGCTATGCAGTTAAAATCCTTGTCTTTAATGGCGGAAAAATCAGGGATCCCTTTAGCTAATTTCGAAGATTTCTTAAGTAAAGGGAGGCCAATGTGGCCTAATTGAATGTGCTAAAGAAAGGCTAAATCTAGTAATTTCTTATAACTAGGATCTAGCTTAGAAGATCTATTAGAGCTATTATCCCCTAGCTCCCTCTGTTGCCAGGCCTCTTAAGAATCACAGGCCTCTGGGGGCAATAGATGGCCACTATTGTTACCTAAGTCATTAGGGTATAGACCTTCTAAACCCCCTATAGAAGATACCTGACTAGGAGGAGCTTCGGTGGGACATAGGGCTGAATCTTTGTCTTCTTTAGAGTCTAATTCTTTGATTTATTGATATTCCTTGGGATTAAATGCTGGCTGCGGAATTTGAACCTCTATAGGGTAGGAAAACCCTAATTCGGTCTTATAGGCTCTTGGTTGTTATTGGTTGCAAAATTAAGAGCCCATAAAGGAGAGGTGGGTTGAATGCTTGCAGATCTTAGGAGTAGCTTACCCCTTAATCTGCAAAAAGAAGCTATGTTTAGTAGGTTCTAATAACCCACAGGGGCTTTTATTAGCTAGGAAAAGCTGATCTTTAGCTAGATAACCTCCCTTAAGATAGTGGGATAAACCGCTAACTAGGTTAGTATCTATGCCGGGGAAATATAGGGCATCTAGTAGAGCTAAAGGCCTATATTCTAGTGGGTTTTTCTTAACCAGAACGTTAAAAACAGCGGTGCCTCTTCCTTTAGGATAGATAGGTCCTCCTGCTGTAATTATAGGGCCAGTTTGACCTTTCTTAAGAGGCTTAAAGTCCCTAAAGAAAGCCCTATTATTATAAATATGATAAGAAGAACCTGTATCGTATAATAGGGAGTTTTTAACCACATCGTTAGAGTAGCTAAAAGTAGGCTTGGTAGTAGTGTCACTAGTAGCACTAGAAGTATCTAAATTAGATTTAGAATCACTACTATCCTCGCTGCTAGACTCGCTAGAATCTAGTTCTTTAACGTATCCCGTGGCTAGGCTATAGCCTAACGCAAAAGCAGCTTCTTTTCCTTTATCTTTATCCCCGTTGCCACTCTTCTTCTTCTGCTTTTTCTTCCTAGAGGCTTTAGAAGGGTTTGAATCCTTCTTATCCTGCTCTTTAGTGGCGTTAGTAGAGTCCTTCTTAGTATTAGGATTAGAAGATTTCTTTTCCTTATCCTTAGAATTTCCCTTATTATTAGAAGCCTTATAGCTAAGAGCTTTAGCCACAGGAGAGGTTTTATCCCTCTGTTCTTCTAATAAATCCGCTATAAGGAACTGTAAATTTAAGGTATTTACAGGCAGCCCTTGTGCCCTAGTAGCTCTGATAGTAAATCTTTGTCTCTTAGCCTAACTAGGAAAGGTCTGCTTTAATGCATTAATATAATGGTTTACTTAATTAATAGGAGCGATCTCTACACTACAAACTTATAGTCTAGCTAGTAGGTTATTAAAATCAGCATTAAAAGCCTCTAAAGATCCCTTATAATTTAAAAAATTTAGGGAGTGGTAGCTAGTGTATAGCGTACCTCGCTGGATTTCAGCACTCTGCGAATACTACCTAATAAGGACTTTATAGGCTTCTTCAGGGGATTTTTGCTAATATATAGCTGCCTATAGCCTAGGTTAGCAACTATCTCTTAATATCATCAAAAGAATAGCTTAATCACAGTCAGCTAGATGGCCTACTAGGCTTAGATTATCTATAAATTCAGGTAATCCTAGGGCTCTAAATTATATGCTCAGGGCTTGCTTCCACTGATTATAGTTTTTAGGGCCTTTTAACTTAGCTCCCTTAGGAATAGAGTAAACCTTCTTATTTAGTTCCTTAATAGCCCCTATATTAAAGGTAGCTTATAAGTTACTAGAAGGTAAACTCGCAGAATTAGCGGCTAGGTCTTCTACTAGAGCTTTAGTATTTTCTTCCCTTAGCTTAGTAGAATCCTGAAGACCTTGCATAGCAGTCATGGTTTGCGTTAATTTATCTAATAGATCTTTAATGCTAGCCTCGTTTTTTAGACGATTTAACTTAGTATGCTTGATAAAATCAGTTAAGGTCTTGCCTTGTTGTTTAATTTAGCTTTGTATCTGTTGTTAAAAAGCACTAGCTTAAATAGCTAGACCTTCTATTTCCATCCTATTAGGGTCCCTAGGAGGGCTAGAAGAAGGGCCTATAGCAGGTCCCTTACCCTTATAACTCAGTGGTGCTATCTCTAAAAGTTCCTGTGCAAGATCTCTAAATTTCTTCCTATTGCAAATAATGCGCGCTAGAAGCTAGGTTGTGGTGCAACCGGGCTGCGCACGCAAATTGTGCGGTGGGGCTGTTTAAAAGGGTGCCCCTCGAGGTCTAAAAGTGGGTCTGCGGTATACGCGGGCAGAAACAGACCGGAGAAGATTCTCTGCGAAAATTTTCTTAACACCAAAAATAACGGATAGGAATAATAGCTATTACAGCAGCCACAACGCAACGTAACGTGATGTATAGTGCGTGCAACGTAGTGCAATAGGTTAAAAAGCCTAGTATATATATACTAGATGTTTGATGATTTATAAAAGGATGCAGCGTATCTACAGAGTAGATAATATCAATATATAACGGTCGCGGCAGTGAATAGAATCACTAAAAAGGTGGTTGCAACTAGTAGTTGCGGGTGCAATTGTAGTTGAATTCAACACCAAGGGTCTGATGTTGCGATGCGTGATGCTAGCGGATGAAAAGCTTCAAAAGCTAGCGGTTTCCTTTGTAATCTAAGAGCCCACAGGTCTAGTAGAGAGTAACTAGTACCCAAAATCAAGCACTAATCGCAGTAGAATAACGCAGTAATATAGTAATCTTATAGGCCTTCCGGGCTTATAACCTATTGAAAATGGAAGGGAATCTGTACTAGAGGGATAGGAAGACCTCCCTAGTAGATTCAACGCGGCGGCTTCTAGATTCACTATAATACGACGATTCTTTAAGATATAGAGCGTTAATAGTTAAATATAGTAGATTTCTAGCTAGACAAACGATCTAACAAGCAATAAGAGGATTTTCTAAGTCCCCTTATAGACCTACTAACCGTATTGACAGAAGGGGGTCGCTAGCCGGGCCTTAGGAGCTATTTTTTATTTTCCGCAAAATTTATTTGTATGTGAAAAGTAAAAAATCGACTCACGACCATATAATCTAGCCACCCACGTGCACTAACTAAGCAATCTAATAAGCAACCCTATAAATAAAATACATTATTAAATCCAGAAAAAATCAAGGATTCGAATAGTATAAGTCAGCCTTTTATACGACTACTAGTTCCCTAGTTACAGTCGATTTTAGCTTCCCTATAGGGTAGCCTAGTCGGCTTAGTCATACAAGCCTGTGGGTTGGTTGTGTGCAGGAACGCAGGTCACAGCCAAAGCTGTTGATCAGGACCAACAACGCTGCAGGCAACGCCTTGCAACCAACGTTGCAACAACGCAACTAGGCAACTAGTGGGCCTATAAAATAGTGCTATAAATAGCATAATTTTAACAATTACCCTTATAGGCCGCTTTTCCCTAGATTAATCTAGCTAGGGCTATTATAGCAAGTGCTCTGCCCTGCACCACGTAAGCATCACCTAACTTCTTCATTAATCTATGGTTTAATAGTTATAATATTGATTTTATAAATCCTAAAAATTTATTAAGGAAGGCATTATCCTATAATTATGCCTTCGCTTTTAGTGTTATAAATATCCAGTATTTACTACTAAAGTTATATACCACTAAATGCATATTAGTGTTAGTAAACATACCTCGCACCTTGCGTATCTAGTCTATAGCCTCTCTGTTTACTATTATGTCCGTAATAATCATGTCTTAAATAGTTATATGCCTTTATCTTAGTACTCTAGTAATTATACCTAGCTTAAATATATACTATAATAATATCTAGAGTATATAGAGTGTAAAAAAGCAAAATCAACATTAAAGTTTAGTGTATAGTATGTAAAGTATAAAAGAGTAAATTCTTCGCTAAAATCTAGGGGATATAAGTAATATTCCCCACTTAGCTATCTATAATAGCTAGCGTAGTCTAGCTTTTAAGTGCCTATAAACTATTTATTAATTTAGTAACTACTATTAGTAGTAACTATTAGTTATATACTACTATTAGATTCTTAAATTTAACTAAATATTTAATAACTCCCTACTCCTTATTTTAAGTAAGAATTACCTTAACTTTATAATCTACTAGGTAGATTAGCGCTATTACTCTAAATTACCTATTAAATATATCCTTATAGAATTATTCTAGATAGTCTACTAAGATAACTAGGTAAATTCGCTAATTATCTAGTATATCTAGCTTATAAGCTAACCTCCTAATACACTATAAGACTTAAAATAGTCTAGTAAACTTTAGTCTATACTTTAGACTTATTTACCTTAGGATTATATATACCTAATTATCTAATCTAATTAACACTTAGTCTCTACGCTTAAAAAACTTACTTATATATTTCTAATTATAATATACCTTAGTCTAGATTACTACTAAGGTAATTATATTATATACTTATAGTTATTCTAATAGCTTATCTAGTATTTCTAGCTCTATTAGGTATAGTAATAAAACTATGTTATTAGGGGAGAACCCTATAATAATCTAATTTAGAGATTATCCTATTACCTTAATTACTATATTATTAAATTTGAATTATAATTATTGTTGAAACAAGCATGATATTAATCGCGCTTGGCAGCCGCAATTCCCTTCGGCTGAAGGTCGGCCCGACCGGGAGAAGGTCGGCTGCTGCGCGTGTGCGCGTGCCTCCCTTCCTGCCCACGGGCAGGCCTGCGATAGGGCAGGGCCCGGGTCACGTAACCCACCCACATCACGTGACCCACACAGCTGCAGCTGCCTTTTTCCCTCTTACAGGAACCCTCTCTTTTCTAGCTTCCTTTAATAGAACACATAGCTTACGATAGATTATTTAATTAATACTATCACAAGCGCGCCTAATTAATAACTAGCTATTATCACACCTGGTGATTCTAACACTAATTAGTGGTTAACTTCACAACCACTTTTGTTTATAAATGCCTGTTATCTTTTAAAGATATCGCAGATTAGCTAGGTTCTATCTAGAAGAGACCTTTATAGAAGCAGCGTAATTTAGCTAGCCTATTAAGGCAATAAGAGCAGCTTTATTATTTAAGATCCCTAATTATGCTAAGGAAGAAGCTAACTCTAGCTAGCCTATTAAGGTAATAAGAGCAGCTAGAAGAAGCTAAAGCCTAAACTAAGAAGAAGAGTTTAACTCTAGTAGCTAAGCTATCCTATTATTCTTTAACTTAGTGCGTTCTATTACGCGTAAAGCTAATTACTAGAGCTTATAATCCTTTATATCTCTTTTTCCCCAATCCCTTTATTATTACTTCCCTTATTCTATCTCCTCTAATACTATAAGTTATAATAGTTAATAAGAAGGAATAACTATAAAACCTAATAAGTTATAATAGCTCTTAAGCAGATCCTTTAGAAGCCCTAGAATTCACTATCCCCTTCCTCCACATCCTATAGTAACTACACTAGTATATTATAGAAGAAGCACTTACTAGGGTAGATAAATTTAATATTAAGAATAATAATATACCTAAGATATAAGTAGCCTATATTCTCCCTTAGGTTAAGGACTATATAATATAAAAGGCATATAGAAGATCGCTCTTTATAGAATTTACTTAAGATTTTAACCTATAGACCCGCAGTGACTTTCTTAAGACCCTAGTTATAGTCCTAAGGCACTTATAGGACTACCTTATTAACTCTAGAATCTATATAATAATTAACTAGAATATAAATATAGTAATAAACCTCTAAGAAGTCCTTAACTAATAGGAATTCTGCTTCTAGTTATAAGAAGAAGTAAAGGATACCTAGAAGAAGTATAATAACTGCTAAAAGAATATAATTAAGAATAGTGACTTCCTTAATAACCTCTATAAGGATAATAACCTCTAGGACTAACGGAGCATAAGGACTGCTTATTCCTCCCGCTAACCTTTATAACCTCCGCAAGAAGCGATATTAGTAACCTTTCCCTAAGAATAGAACCCTTAGCCCCTTCCTTAAATACCTTAAGCCCTACAAGCCCTTCCTTATTATCCCTAAGAACCCGCATTTACCTAGTAAATAACCTCTACTCCCTAATAATAAGCCCTTCCTATTCACTAAAGAATAATATATAAACCTACTAATAATCCTCCCTTTAAGCCTCTATAACTAATAGCAAAGCAGATCTTAGACCTTATTAAGATATACATATCTAAGTAGTAATACGGCGCTAATAACTATAATATGCTTAAACTAAAGCTCTAAATCTTTAGGCAAAAATATAAGCTTCTAGACATTAAACTAGAATAAGCTAGGTATATATTTAAAGTAATATTAAAAGGAAAAGCTTATTAGTACTACTTAGACCACCTCTCTAAACCTAGTAACCCTTAGGACCTCACTACCCTTATAAGGAGAATAAAGGAGAGGTTTAAGACTAAAGATATAAGATAGAAGTATCTCCTTAAATAGCATAATACTTTACTCTAGAAGACTATTAATAAAAACCCTAATAAATTAAAGATAGAATGCTTTAATAAGCTTATTAAGAGGCTATTAATATTATAGTAAGCTATTCCTAACGTAGGTTAATTAGAAAGAGCCCTTAGGAACCAGATTATAACCGCTTATAATAGGATCCCTAAGTGTAGAGGGTGCCTTACTAACCCTCTAGATAGCCTCTAATAATTCTATAAGCGTGTATATATAATAATCTAGCTTATCACAGAGGAATCTAGCGGTTAATACTAATTCCCTGCTAATACCTAGACTCCTAATGCCTTCTAGACTAATAGAAGGTATAATAGTAAGGGCAAAGAGTAATAATACCCTTTGTAAAGGTAGAAAGGTAGAAGAGGCCCTCCCTACACAAAGAAATATTATATATATAGTAAAGAGGGATACTAGTTAATAAAGCATCCTAAGGAAGAGCGTAAGAAGGTATACTAGCAATATAAGAACTATTACCTAGTAGATACCTTATTATCCTTACTAGCTTTATATAATACCTTTCTTACCTAGTATAAAGGTATCCTAATAGAAGATCCTACTCCTTATCCCTCTAAAGCTAATAAAGATGCCTAGTATATAATAAGCCTTAGATTTAACACTAAGCTAGAGGGAGAGGAAGAAGAAAGGGTGCCTATAAGCTTCTTTATCTATAGTGTAACCCTTAATAGTTAGAAAATGGTTAAAGTCCTTGTAAATTAAGCTATAATACATAGACTAAGCAAGAAGAATCTATTTAATAATAGGAACACCGCTAGGCCTCCTTACCTATTCCTACTTAAAGACTATTACTTATCTAAGGCCTTCTAAGGTATTATGCCAGATACTAGAGTGGCATAGTTCTCTATAGTAGGCTAATCTTAAGTTATAGCACTATAGAAGATAATACTAAAGATTTATCTTAACACTATAAGGGCAGGTAAAGTAGTTATTATATTTAGTAGAGGCTAGCTAATTGCGTTACTTAGAATAATTAATGTGCCTATACCCTTTAGTAATATTACTTTTTATATAATACTAATAAATACTCCCTTCCTACTTTGCCTTAATAATATAGGCTTATTAAGGATTAACTTTATTACCACTAAGAACATCCTCTAGTAAGGAAATATTAAGGTACCCCTAGTACGTAAATAGGGCTATGTATAGATGCTATTAATATAAGATAAGAAGGTAGTAGCGTGGAATTATTTAACTAAGATTAAATTACAGCGTTTATATTGCTATTTTAGTTATCCTTTAGTATGCTAACTCCACGATCTCCTAAGCAACGTAGGGCATAAGATTACCTTTAAAGCTATTAAGGTAATATTAAAGGTATGCCACTAGTGCTAGATAAATGCTAATAGCCCCTATTACTTTAAATTTACCCTTAAGGATAAGTATACCTTTAACTTTAAAGTAATAGTTAATATTATATACCTTAATAGCAACTACCTAACGCTCTACGCGGTAGATATAGCTATAGCATTCTACGTAGTAAGATTCCTTCCTAATATCTTAGCTAAAATAACTTAGGAAGCCCTTAGAATATGCTAGATTAATATATACTAAGGACCTCCTAATTAGATTATTACTAATACTAGCATAAACTTTCGTAGCAAAGAATTTCGCTAATTTACAGCATTAATATTAATCTCTATTAAAGAGGTCCTAATTAAGGCATATTATAGCATCGGAAAAGTTAAGAGATATTATAGGCCGCTCTAAAGGGCCTATAATATTATCTAAAGAGAATGCCTAATAACCCTAGAACCTATTACCCTATAGATAGCTATAAAAGCCCTTAATAATACTATAGGTCTAAATAGCCTTATTCTAACCCTCCTTATCTTTAGCGCCTACCCCTATATATTAAGTGACTCTCCTCTATTACTAGAGATCTTATAATATATTATTACTATATAAAAGGTAATAAAGGAAGTTAAGCGCCTCCACGTAATCTAGAAAGTTAGTAAAGCCCTTATAGTAAGGAATAGTCTAGATATAAGTAAGACCCTTAACCTCCTACTTAGATTACTAGTCTAAGTTTAGTACAAAGGTAAAGGGTAGTAAGGCCTATATAACCTCCTCTTTATTAACAGAGAGACCTATACCCTTAACCTCCTATAAGGCCTAAAGGCCTTCCGCTTAACTTCTATTAGGCCTTATTATAAGGACCCTAATGTAAAAGCCCTCCTACCTTAGGAGGGTAGAGAAGAGGGAGAGGCCTAAACTAGGCTACCTAGCAAGACCCTAGAGATCCCGCTAAAGAGATGCCTAGGTAGACCCTAAAAGAACCCTCTAGTAATTATTAATAAGACTAATGTATTTATCTTAGCTAAGGAGGAAGCTAACCTTAACCTTGTAATTTAATTGCATAAGGAAGGCGTTATTATAACCCCTAGCGCACTATTTAAGCTCTCTATAAAGACTAAGATTAATACACTAATTAATTAGGGTATATTTAAATTTATTACCTATAATAAGAGAGAGCATAGTAGCGTGTGAATCTTTAATTCGCGAATTATTAATAAGGTAAAAGGCAAGATAGGCTAACTATATAAGAAATTAAGGCTTATAGTATAAGGCTTTAGAGATAAGGCAAAGCAAGTAATCTTAACATAGGCTCTGACAATCTAATAAGCTAGTTAATGCCTTATTCTTATAATAGCACCTTCTCTCTTAATAAAAGGCTTTATCCTGTGGATTCGTGATATTACCTAGGTATATATCTAATTAACTACGTAATTAAATAGGGTAATCCTTGCGTGGCTTCTGACCTAAATCTATAACTAACACCCTAAGGGAATAATTATAAGGGTAATTAAACCACTCTATGGCATTGCGGAGGCTAGAACACACTAGTGGGTTACGTACCATAGGCACTATAGAGAGAAGCTCTAGATAGAGACTTCTATATATAATCTATGCCTATTAGTAACTATAGAAGATAGCCTAGAATTTATATATATAGGCATATAGACTAATAATACTCTTAGGCTATTAGATAAGGAGTTCTCTAAGAAAGAAGAGAGAGAATTAACTATAGCGGCTTTTATAGCAAAGCTAAAGTAATTTCTCCTTAAGAACAATTCCCTAACCTTTAATAGGGAAATTATTAAATTAGCGGCTAGCGTGGCTATTTTACTTTAATAAAAAGGCTAAAGCAGTAAGCTTAATTTAATCCTGCTTATAGATTTAAAGTAGAAGTATATTAAATAAAGGGCTTAAGGCGCCTACATTACCTTAATCTGCTAACTAGAAGCCTGCTATAATCTATCTATCGCCACTTAACACTAAGAACTAATAATTAAGAATATTAAAGCCCTTAATTACTAGATCTAATAGCAGATAGATTACCCTAATTAAGGCCTGATATTTATTCTAATTAACCTTACTAAAGCAAAGCTATACGCGTTTATAGATAGGTTATTTGTAAATAATTAGGACCTTACCTTGTAGCTTAGTTATATGCTAATCCTTGCTAATAAAGACTATAAGGATAGTAAGTTTATAATTAAAGGTAATATTATGTACTTTAGCTTAATAAAGAGTAAGAGAGTTATATAAAGTGTGCTTACCTCTAAGGTCTATAGCATAGTTACTAGTGTTAATATAGCATATATAATAGCCACCACCCTCTGCGTGCTTATAGATTAATTAAATCTCCCTGCTATACTAGTTATAGTGTGCATAGATTTATACTCCCTCTATAAGTGCCTTATTAAGCTTAGTATAATAAAGGAGAAGCGCCTAATAATTAATATTATAGCCCTATAATAGTTATATAAACACCGCAAGCTCTGCAAGATCTATTAGATTAATAGAGCAGATAATCTAGCTAATGCCTTCATAAAGGCATTACTAAACAAGGCCCTAGAGTAGTTTATCTCTAGTAACCGGATAATAATCTAGATAGAAGGGTAGGTAACCTATAAGGAGGATAGCCCCTATAAATAGTAGCGGGAGGGTAACCTATAAGGAGGATAGCCCTATAGGTAGTAGTATTAGGGAACTATTAACCCCTATACTATAGGGAGAAGTAATCTTCCCTAGTATTAGAGGATTATTAACCCCTATACTATAGGAGGATATAGATCCTACCCTCTTAGGGATAGTGGAGGAAATTAGAGGAGGAGTAATACTCTAGGGAGGAGTAGGAGGAGGAGGGGGAAGAGAAGCTATATAGCTCCTCCTCTAACCTCTAGGGAGGGCCTCTAGTAATTCTATAACTCTATGTGATCTATATAGAGTATAGAGCTATAAGGGAGGTCCTCCTTTAGATTTATAAGATACCTATGCTTTGCTTTAGTGGGGATAGAAGGGTAGATATAGGAGATAATAGGGTTAAGAAGAGGGGTAAAGGGGAGGAAAAGAGGTGGTGGGATAAGGGAGTTACTATGTGGATATTATTAATAATATTAGGAAGAAAAAGGGATTTAGGAAGAGGCCTGCTTACCCTCTTAGTAGGAGGTTAAAGATAGATTATTGCTTTCCTTTGTTATCGCCCGCCACAGGCATGCACCGCTTCCCCTTCCTTTCCTTTATTAGTCCCCTTTATTAGGGGATCACGACCCCTCCTATTATTATCTATTACTTTGTTGGCGATCGATATCATGCGTTAACAATCATGTCAAAAAAAAAAAAGAGTTCCTAGTGTTAAAACAAGCATGATATCAATCGCGCTTAGCAGCCGCAATTCCCTTCGGCTGAAGGTCGGCTCGACCAGGAGAAGGTCGGCTGCTGCGCGTGTGCGCGTGCCTCCCTTCCTGCCCACGGGCAGGCCTGCGATAGGGCAGGGCCCGGGTCACGTGACCCACCCACATCACGTGACCCACACAGCTGCAGCTGCCTTTTTCCCTCTCACGGGAACCCTCTCTTTTCTAGCTTCCTTTGATAGAACACACAGCTTACGATAGATTATTCAATTGATACTATCACGAGCGCGCCTAATTGATAACTGGCCATTATCACACCTGGTGATTCCAACAATTATAGTAATATTTATTACTATAACTAATTATTATTAAGTTATATAAAATATATTTAGATTACTAACTTAATTATTTAAATAGTTTATTCTATCTACCTATCTATCTATAGATAATACACTATTAAGTATAATAGTTTTATCCTAACTAACTCCTAGAATATCTTCTATAATACTACTAGAAATCTTTAATTATAATTACTTATAATTACCTTAGGTATTCCCTAATTAGATATTAGTAAGTAATTATATAATTTCCTTGCGTATATTACCGCTATAATATTATTTTAATAAGGTTCTAGTATAGTCTATTTACTAAACTTATTAATAATTACTAGTATTAAGTTATTACCCTCTATTAATATAGGAAGAGATAGTGGAAAATTAATTAAGATTATATAATATAGTGCTAGTGGTGCTAATAATAGTTATAAATTCCTATACTATAGGTGTCTTCTTAGTTAATAAATCTAATATAATAGACATATTTTTAGGTAATTTTATAGTCTATATAACCTATAAGGTATATAGAATTATTAGACTATCTTGCTTAATTTTAGATATCCTATATAATTACTATTATATATAGCGTTATATAGTTCCTTTACCGCGGACTTTAGTATATATAGCTATAGCTAGAATCCTAGAGTTATCTTCTATAATAATCTATCCTCCTAGCTAAATAGTAGCTTTACCTAGTTCTCTATAGGTAATTAGGTATTACTATCTAAGACTATCTTAATATATTACTATATTAGGTCCTAATTATATCCTAATTATATTAATTTCCTAAAATTAGGTAATATTCTAACTAATAACGCTATTAGCCTCTCCGCTTTAGGCATAGTGAATTGTGGTATTAGTGCTATAACTAGATTATATTCTATATACTATACCACATGTAAATTATAAAGTGACTTCTAATACTCTAGTCTATTATCTAGTATATTATCTAATTATCCAGGAGTATTATTATTATATATCTTCTTTATTATTCTTAACCTACTTAAGGCATCTAGTACTAAATAGTCCTTTCCTAGCTTATAAATTACCTTAATATTAAACTAGCTAATATATTCTATAGCTTATATTAACTTCTTATTTACTGCGTGTCTACTTATTATATTTATAATATCTAATTACTAACCTATATTAATAATTAAGTAGTAATCTATAAAATATATTACTAGTAGTAATTAAGTTACCTTAATCCACTACCTTAACTTATAAAGTATCTATATATAACTATAGACCTTAAGCTCTATTAACTAGTACCTCTTCTCTATATCTAAAAGAGTTCTTAAAAGAAATATAATTAGCTAAATTACTATTTATAGAGGGTATTTTATAATTATTCCCTCTATCTTTAGTTTTAGGATTACTTTATCCTTTATATAATATATTATAACACTAATACCCACTCTAGATATATTAAAATCTATAAATAACTATTAGTTTAGGGAGAATAGTATTAGAGTAGTATATTTTATTAATACTACCTTTAATATATTAAATACCTTAATTTCCTGCCTAGATAGTAATAGTATATTAACACTCTTTACCTAATTATACCTTACTAGTTTAGATATTTTCTTCTTTAAGGTCTTATTATCCTTATCTATCTTAACTACTTAATATACTTATAGTAAGTTTATTTTATAATCCTATAATAGTTTAATAATTAAAGTATATCCTAGGATATACTATCTTAAAGCTCCTATAAACCCTAATAAGTGTTCTAATGCTCTTAATGTTTTTAGAAATTTAAGATACCTTATTACCACTAATTTTTTAGCTAGTATTACTATTCCTAAGGAATTAACTAGCTTCCCTAATACCTTAGCTATTAGGTATACTATAAATGTTTTCTTTAGACTAATTAAAATATTATTATCCACTAGACGCTAAAAAGTCTATTAAAGGTCTATAATATGCTATTTAAAGCCGATTAATATAATAACTATGTTATTGTAGTACGCTATTGCTCCTATATCTCGCAATATATTATCTATACGCCTTTAAACATAGGTATTTAATCCCTTATATCCTATAATTAGGATGTTAAATGTGAATTATCTATTATGTATAATAACCAACAGTGCCTATCGCGAGTCTAGGTAAACTATCTATTAGTAATAAAATAACATAGTATTAATAACTATGATATATATTGCGTTCGTAATTCCTATAATAACCTCTTCCTGCTGTCTTATTAGATACATATCTAACATTATTATTATATTTAATCCTTATATATTAACTACTATACGTCCTTTTTAATTATCTCCTATTCCTACCTATACCATAAAGACTAGAAACGCAAATAGCACCTATAATATTATATAGATAACTTTCCCTACTACTAATAATTCTCTTATAGTCTTCTCTATAATTATTTAATTATTAGGGCCTACTAGATAGATTCTACACTTCTTTAGCACTAAATCCTACTACCCTGGTTTTATTTATAATTATATCTATTCCTACTAGGGAACTAAGGCAAATCCCTTATTATAGAATAACTCTATATAATCTTCTAGGAGCTTCTATATCTACTATTATTTACCTTTATCCTAGGGGTTAAAATAGTTTACCTATATAGTTATATAGATTATAATACGCAATTCTATTATAATCTATTCTATTATTAATAAGCGCTTCTTAGCGTATACCTCTATTACTATTATAAGGTCTACTACTAAGGCCTATTCCTTAGGGTTAACTATATATACTCTAGCTAATAGGTTAATAGACTTAAATCTTCCTAGCTCTTGTTTTCTACTAATTATTACTAGTCTATTACTTATATTACATACTACAATATATCTTATAGAGCTATCTATAATTACTATATATACTCCTAGTTTCTATAGTTACCTTAGTTTAAATAATGCCCTATTATCCTTACTAAGCTAATAATCTTGTGAGGATAAAGGTAGCTAGGCAAAAGGATATGGGGTGCACTTATATATTGACTGAAGCTTACTAGGTCTAAGTGTAATATGTGTGCGAGTCGCTGGTTTATAGCTAGCAGCTCGCTAATATCACGTGGACCTAGCCCTTCCTTCTAGTATTAGGCGCTGCGGTGCTCTGGCGCTGCGGTGCACGTATACACGTGGGTTATGTTATAAGGGGCCTTATAATTATCCCCCCCCTTATTGCCAGGCTCCTGAATGGCTTTTACCCTATATTTTATAACTATTTGCTAACTAGTAGTTACATTAAAATAATAACAAATAATAATCTATAATAATAAATAATAGTTAGCGCTTTAGCATAAATTTACCTCTAACTCTCTACTATATTATTCTATTTTTATTTCCGTATTATTAGTTAAATTATCACTTTTTTATAACACTATTATCTATCTATTGCTAATTACTAATATATTACTATAAGTGCTCCTATAATTCTTCTTTACGATTATTTATGTATGCACTGCTTATATACTAGATACGCTAAACACAAAAAAAGGCCCCTATCTACCCCTAAACTCCCCTAGATTAATTATTAATTTATTACTAACCTATACGTAGGTTAGTTAAAGATAAAGTAGTTAAAGCGCTGTATTTAGTGTTATACACATAGGGATAGTTATAAGGCTATAAGTAGCTTGCTTTTCCTTTACTCTTTGGTTTCTATTTGCTAATAATTATATAGTCTATAGCTACTATATATAGTAACTTCCTTAACTTATTAAAGGTGCTAGATTAGGTAGATATCCTAATAGAGGCACTTAGTAATAAGGATAAGGATAATCCTAAAGACCTTATATTCTTAGAGGTAACTTAGTGGCGTTTTGCTACCTATTATCTTTAGCTTATATAGGGCTTTAACTATACTAATATAATATATTGCGTTGTGTTTAGGTTAATAGGGGCCGCTAAGGTCTAATAGGTCTATATATTTCTTCCCTTTTTACTAGTTCTTTGCTAATATATCTAGGTAGGATGCTTTAATTATATACTAGTAGTATATAGTCTCCTGTTAAACCCTTATAGTTACTATAAACCTAGCTCTAGTCCTAGGGATAGTAGGTTATATCTTAGCCCTATTTCGCTATCTATTTACTAATATTTTAGTAGGCTAACTATCTATAACTCCTTG
Source organism: Epichloe elymi (assembly GCA_023658475.1). Lineage (NCBI taxonomy): Eukaryota > Fungi > Ascomycota > Sordariomycetes > Hypocreales > Clavicipitaceae > Epichloe > Epichloe elymi. Next base: position 3,204,908 of record CP098274.1, read on the forward strand.
CTATATAGAATATAGCAATGGTTTTGTGGCTATAGCTAAGCAATCTAGGATTTATTGCCTAGGGAATAGTATTACATTGTTTTTATTATAGAATAAGGGAGGTAGTTGCGGCGGACAAGAATAACGCTAAGTATATAGTCTGTGGGGGCTAAGTCTTTAGCTATAAGGGGGTAACTATAGAGGGATTTCTATTAACTCTCCTAAAGCTATAGATAGTTTCCTTTATTTTATTCCTTTATTATTTTTTTTCTTTTATTTTTATATATAGTTTAGTTATTTTCTTTTATTAGGTATATTATAGTAGCTAGTAAGGCTATGCCTTTCTTATAAGAACTTTATACTCTTTTACCTATAACTTACTTATATATTACTATCCTTTTCCCTTAACTTATTCTAGTGGAATACCTAAATTACACGCTAAGCTCCTTCTATATCTTTAATAGGAACCTATTAGTTATATTTGCTTAGCTAACCCTTCTACTTTACTAGGTATTTATTACCTTTATAGGTCTTTTTATATTCTTTAATCTCCTTAACTTTATATTTATTATCTTTATCCTTAAGGTTAGGTATTAGTATTTTTTCTTTATCTATGTTCTTATAATAGGTCTAAGGCTCTAGTAGACTAATATAGAATATATTATATAACCTACTATATTTTTCTAGTAGTATAAGCTAATATACTTGCTTACTAATAGTATTAAGTACCTAAAATAGTCTAATAAACCTAGGGGTTAGCTTCTATTTTACTTCCTTAAGCTATATATTCTTTACTAATAGTAATACTAGGTTATCTCTTTTAAGAGTAAGTAGTTAGTAATGTTTATTATAGTACTTTACCTAGGATTTAGTAGCTTTTACCTAGTTTTACTTTAGCTACTCCCTAACTTTATATAACTTTATAATATAAGCATAAGCCTCTAGTACCTCCCCTTCTATAACCTTATCCCTAAGGGCTAGCTAAAACTCTAGTAAGTACCCTATAAGCGTATAGTTAGGTAAGTAGCCTATAGTTCTATTTACTATGTTATTATAGGCAAATTACATAACTAGGAGTAGCTTAGGCTATATCTACTGGTTTTTAGAAGTAAAGTATTATAGGTAGTGCTCTAGTACCTAATTAGTCCTCTTAGTTTACCTATTAGTTTAGGGGTAAAACACTGTAGAAAGCCTATGTTTTACATATAATAGGTAATATAGGTCTAACCAGAATTAGCTTATAAAAATAGATTCTCTATTAGATATAATGCCCTTTAGTAGTCTAAATTATAGCTTAATTTCCTTATAGAAAAGTTCTACTAACTTAGCTATATTAATTATAGTTATTATAGGTAGGAAAACAGAGTACTTAGTGTATTAGTCTATAATCACTAGGATTACGTTAGTCTCTTATTTACCCGCTTATATAATAGGTAGTCCTATAATAAAGTCTATTAAGATTTCTACCTATAGTTACTCTAGTATTAGTAGCGATTTAAGACTCCTATATAGGCAATGCCTTCTAGTGACTATTTGCTAGTATATCCTATAGCTTATAATATAGTCTAATATAGACTTGTTTATAGCTAGCTACTAAAAGTAGTGCTTTAATAGCTTAAGTATTTACTTAGTCCTAAAGTAACCTACTAGTGGATTATTATAGTATAGCTATAGAAGCTCCTATTATAAGGTAGGCTCTTAGGGAATAACTACCTAGTCTTTATATATTAGGAGGCCCCTTACGCTACGTGACTATAGACTAGCTTTCCCTCTCTCTAGGGAATTAATCTCTTTACCCTATCTCTATAGGTCTAGATCTTAGCTTTAGGCCTTCTATAGTAGCTATGCTAATAGTTTATTTAGGCTAGATTAGTAGGGATCTAGTAATATAATAGCCCCCTAGATCTCTTATACTATACTAGCGTCCTAGATATATACTACCTTCTCCTAGAAATTACCTTTATCTAGCTAGCCTTTCACTAGATCTATAGTAGCTAACTAGCCTCTTAATATAGCTACTTTAGCCTTTACTATAGGGGCTAGGGTATTTTCCTCCCCTAAAGGTATCTTACCACGCCTCTCTATAAAGACTAGGGCATTTTCCTCCTCTAAAAGCGTCTTACTATATCTTCTTTAATATATTAGTATCTCTTCTTCTACTACTTCTTTAGTAGCTACTAACTTTTTCTTAAGTTCTAGTAAAAGTGCCCTATTTATTAAGGGTTTACTCTTATAATTAGACCTTCTTAATAGCGTATCTATAGGGTTACTTTTCCCTAGTCTATACTTAATTATAAAGTTTAGTAGGTATAAGAACATACACTATCTAGCCTATCTTCTATTTAGCTTCTATTGCTTTATAAAGGTCTATAGGTTATAGTAGTCTAATAGGACTTCTACTAGGGTCTCTATGCCTTTAATATAATATTACTAGTGTTTAAATAACTTAACTATAGTAAGTAACTCTTAGTTAGGCATGCTATAGTTACATTTAGTGTTAGTAAACTTTCTTAACTAAAAGGCTATAGGGTGCTAGCGGCCCTTGTTGTCTTATTATAATAAGATTCCTACTATTATAAAGATTAAGGTATCTATCTCTATACACACCGGTTAACTTAGGTTATAATAATGGAGAAGAGGAGCCTACTAGAAGGCATCCTTTAGCTAGCGAAACGCTACCTATTCTCTTACCCTAAATATAAACCTCCTAGTCTAGATACTATTCTAACTGCCCTTTATTAACATATATAGTGGTGCTATAATCCTAGAGTATCTATAGATAAACTATTAGTAAAAGTTATAGAACCCTAGGAAGGATTATATATCCTTAAAGCTTATAGGTTCCTTCTAATCCTAAATAGTAGTAACTTAGTAGGTATCTATTAAAATCCTATTAATAAAGAGAATAAACCCTAGGAACTCTACTAACTTCTAGTAGAACTTATATTTAGAGGGTTTTACATATAGTTCTACCTCTCTTATATATTCTAAGACTTCTTTAATATATATAGTGTGCTCCTCTTATATTTTTAAAAAGATAAGGATATTATCTAGATATACTATATAAATAGTATTAACTAGCCTGTAAAGCGCTTTGTGGATATAGTTCCAGAATATAGCTAGGGTATTTATTAGCCTAAAAGGCATTATAAGGTATTTATAGTGCCTATAGCGCGTGCAGAACACGGTCTTCCACTTATTGCCCCCTTTTATCTAGATCCTATAATAAGCATCCTTAATATTAATTTTTAAGAAGAAGCAAGCTCCTTAGCACTAGTCTAGGATCTCCAAAATCAGGGGGAGAGCATAGTAATTCTTCTATATTACCCTATTAAGACCCTAGTAATCTATGTATAATTAGAGCATACTATCTTTCTTTAGTATAAATAAGATAGGCACGCCTGTAGGGCTCTTTAATAGTCTTATCTAGCCCTTCTATAGGTTCTTATTAATATACTACAAAGTTCCTTTAATTTGCCTTAGGAGAGGGGGTAAATTAGTCTATATAGGGGTGTAGCCCCTAGTATTAGATTAATCGCGTAATTAGTTATCTTTCTTAAAGGTAAGCTCCCTACCTTATCTACTATAAACATATCTTTAAACTTATATAGCTCCTAGGGGATATCTTTAATAGTTCTATATGCTTTTGCCTCTTCTTTATCTCTAAGGGTAATAAACTTATCTTCTATAACCCTATTAATAGCGTATATAATAGTCTTATTACATATAACCTTTACAAACTTATAGGGAGTTATAAGTAAAAAGGCCTTTCTTCTCTTCTTAAACCACTACTCTTATAAGTATAAATAAAGGTAGACACATTCCTCTATAAGTATATATATCCTAATTAATATAGGGCTTCCCTTAGTTCTTAGGTCCCTATTAATAGCTATACATAGTAGGTTAAGGTTCTTTTCTTCTCCTCTTAAGTCTTTAATTATAAGAGGGACCTTATAGACACTATATTAGGGAACTATAAGGGCCCCCACTACCTTAATAATAGGTGCTATAGCCTTAGCTTAGTTAAGTTTATAGGCTTATATGAATTTAGCGCTAATAATATTAATCTTAGCATAACTATTAAGATCCGCCGCTATTTTAATATCTATATACCTATAAATAGTAACTAGTATATAAAATTAATACCTTATTAGTACCTTAGTGTTTAAGGTAGAGGTAAGGGTATCTACTTCTACCTTAGGGAGTTTTCTAGGTCTTATTACTCCTTCTTTAGCTTATTATATCTATTTATAAGATACTCTATACTATTATAGATAAAATACTGCCTTTTATACCTAGGTTTATAGTTATTTAGGTAGGTAGTAGGAGACTTCTCTTAGTTCTTATCCTTCTAATCTTTATTAGACCTTCTACCTTATAGAAAGTCATATCTATAATATTAGGGAGCCTTATTTAGGCTCTTATCTTCTAAATACTTAGGCTTTTACTTATTCTTTAGCATAGCCTCCTAGAGTCACTAAGTAAGTTATATAACCTCCTCTTATGCCTTTCCTATAATAGAGGTATATAGGTTAATCTAGTCTTATAGGTTAGGGAGTAGTTTTATAAAGAATATAAGAGCTTATAACTTTTTAGTGGCTTTTTCTAGGTATTTCTCTAGTAAATCTAAGTAAATACTAAATTTAATAGGACTCTAGCCCTTATATTACTTTACGTTCTCTAGCTATATAGCTATTTAGGCATTATAGTTAGTAGTATCTTAGAGTAGTGTAAGAGTCTAGGTTTTAAATATATTCTAGTTATCTTTAAGATCGCTTTAGTTATTAGCTATTTATTTATTAAGGTATTAGTCCTATCTTACCCTATAATTACTATATATATAATTAAGTGTAAAGAGGATTTTTTAGTAATTATACTAATACTTTTATTTTACCCTATTAAAGGCATGGTTTAGGTTATTTATCTATATTTTATACTTCTATAGGTTTATAGGGTATTAGAGATTAGTAATATTCCTAACTTTAACCTCTTAGTGGCTATTACTAGAGGAGGAACTAGATCTTTGCTACCTTTTTATCTTCTCTTTCCCTCTACCTAGCTATAGAAGATTAATAAGCTCTTACTCTTATTCCTATAGTTTTTTAAGTTTCTTAAGCTAAGTAATTTGCTTATTTATTACTATAGTATTAGCCCTAATATTAGAGGGTCTAGGTTTAGTCCTGGTTCCTATAGAATATAGTGTATCTTTAGTAGTAATGCTACCCTTATTTAATTAACTTTAGTTATTATCTAATATTACTTAGGTTAATTAGGTAGTTCTTAGCCCTATATTGCTCTTAGGTAGCTAGTAGTAGAAGCTTTAGAATTATAAGGATAAAGGTAGCTAGGTAAAAGGATATAGGGTGTACTTATATATTAACTAAAGCTTGCTAGGTCTAAGTGTAATATGTGTGCGAGTCGCTGGTTTATAGCTAGCGGCTTGCTAATATCACGTGGACCTAGCCCTTCCTTCTAGTGTCGGGCGCCGCGGTGCTCTGGCGCTGCGGTGCACGCATGCGCGTGGGTCATGTTGTGAGGGGCCTCACAAATCTACTAGAACTAATATTATAGTTCCTAGTTAAATAATCGCTATATAGGCTACCTTAACTAGTATATTAATTTTTAGTTAATTATACTACACTACTATTAGAATAGTAATATTCCTATATATACTAATAATTACTTTCCCTTTACTTACTATAATATTAATTTACTAGGGTATAATATAGTCTATACCTAAGAGTATATTCGCTCTTAATATTTTAATAATTAATACCTCTCTAATAAATAAGGTAATCGCTAGCTACCTATCTAGTGCGCTACCTAGGAAATTTATTAGTAGTAGTATATATTTATTAGTAGAATAAGTATCTATACTAATTCCCTTTACCTTAATAGGCGCCGCTCTAGTTTATATTTTAATATCTAGATACTATTTAGCTACCTATATAGCATCTGCTAATGTAATTAAGCATCTAGTATTACAATAGATATCTACCTAGCTATCTAGATTATCTAAATCCAGGTAAATCTAGAATTATAGATATATTAATAACTAAAATACATAGCCTATGCCTGCATTGCGTTACGTGCTAACTATTAATTAGAAGATTAATATTTAGTTACCTATCTTTATCTTAAGCTTTATTAGGTCTACTAGTTATAGTTCCTTTATTACTAATTCTATTTGTATTTATATCTTATCTATTATAATATTTAAATAATTATAATTACTAAGTACATAGGATAAAGGGTAAGAGTCTAAAATTTTATTATAAGCTACCTTACCTCTAATTATACTATTATATAGTAAACCATATGTAACACTTAAATAGCTAAAAAGCGCGTTATTAGATATAAACTAAGTAAAGCATATTTAATAGGTATAAACTGTGTTATTAATTCCTATAAACTAAACCTATTCTATCTGGTTATTAGTCTATAGGACTCCTTCCTAGTTATCCTAAGGATATAGTTCCTGCTATTCTATATCTAGGTATAGTATGTATATATCTAGATCCTCCTAACTAAGTTATTAATAATCGTTCTCCTATTCCGCGTTATTAGCCTATTCCTCCTACTATAGGCTGCTCTATTCTTTGCTACCTATCTAATCTAATTTATCTACCTAATATACCGACTATAGACGTTATGGTAAGATCGCCGGTTTGTTTAGTGGTTTCACGGCATTGCCGAATAGGGTGGCTCTGTCCGCGACTAGTCTATTATATTAGGGATTAGGATTCCTATATAGCCTCTATTAGTTATTATAAAATAGCTAATTACTAAACTATTGTTCTTGATTGTTATAGTAGGGCCTCTGTTACCTATATTGCTATTATTAAGCAGGGTTACGGTATAGTTAAACACCCTGACGGTTGTTCACACTATTCTGGAAGTTATTTTGATAACCCCTAGCCCGTGGCCTAGCCACACCATTATAGGGTTAGTATCCCCCACGTTGGCCTTAAGTATTATATCCACTACGTATATTTAATCCTTATTATATGTCTTAGAACTATTAATTAGCAATCTATTAATATCTATCTCATGCCCTACTTGTAATTGTCGATTCCCTCTCTCTAATTTGCATAAGGAATTAATTAATTATTATATCTGCTAACAGCGGGGTAATAATTATCTGAATTTCTAAGTTAAAGGCTTAATAGACTATTTGTAACTGCGTCACGTTATCCTAGTAACACGCCCTTATATCTTAAAGTAGATTATATATAAAGATTATAATATCCTCTTTATTATAGTATTTCTATAACAAGTACCACGTATTCTTAATCCTGTTTAATACTGTAGACTGCGGTTCTTAGAACCTCTCTATAAGGTATATATAAATAGTCTTTAATAATACTTCCTAAAGTAATTCGCATTCTAATAGTGTTAGTAGATAACTATGCTAATTAAGGGCCTAACCTCTAAGGCATAATATCCACATATCCTTCACTAACTTCTCTAATTAGCTAGCTGCTATATCCTCTAATTATTACGTAAATATAAGTACACACTTATAAATAGTTATAGTAGATTTAGCATCTGCTATAATCCCTTAACCTTTCTTATTATCTATACCTAGGTTAAAGAACCTAATATCTGCCGCCTATAATAGTGGCTATATAACTAGCATTATTTTAGGCTGCCTACTTAGTAATAACTATCCCTAACCCTATTAGATATACTGTAATAAGGCTTAATTAGTTCTGGTATTTTCTTTAAATAAATAATATATTATCTATGTTATTTCTAATTATAAGGGTTATTATTAACCTAATAAAGTGTGTTAATCTGCTAATAGTAGCTAAGGTAGTTGCTATTCCTTATTAGCTAGTGGCATTATGTTATAATACTATAACAACGCCTAATTATATAACTTTACTAATAACCTAGAGTCTATAGAACGCTAGCTACCTAATACTAAGCGGGATTAGGAATTCTTAAGAAGGGAATTATAAAATAGGGAATTATTAGCAGGGTAACTAGTGGTAACTTATGTATTATAGGGCTATTCCTTCTATATTTAGGGGATAATATTAATACCTTACTTATTATAGGTAACTTAACGCACGGGGTCTTGTCTAGCTTAATGCCTAGCTTAAAATTATGCCCATAAGCGTGTAATAGCCTAATACCTAGCTTAGAAATAAGCTTATAATTATCTAACCTAAGGTTAAGCTCCCCTAACCGCTCTATAGCTAGCGTAACTAGATAGTCCGTTAGCACCGCATTAATTAAGTCCGCGACCCTCTTGCCTTATGCCTGTTTAAACTATATTAGTCTATATCTAGGGCCCTATAAATCGTGTTTCTAATAACTTATCTGCTTACTTATAGGTTATAACTATTAAGGTTATAACTATTATGTGATTTTAATTATTATATTAATCTATAGAGGGGCAAATTATTTAGCCCTCTATAACTATCTGCCTAAAAATCAATAGAATCTTAATTTTTACTCTGCCTATTTAACTAGGTAGTTAAATATTAGTGTCTTATTAAGTAGGTAAAAATTCATAGCTAGATATTATACTAGTCGCCTCTAATCGTTTATAATGTCTAGTTTTGCAGCCTTAATGTATTAAAATAATCACTATGCCTCTATTATTATCTTCCTATCTAGTGTCTGCTTAGATATTTAAAAAGAAAAGGGAATTATAAATATTTCTAGTTCTAGTTCTGGTTATTATAATGTATAATTACTACTAACTATGAAGGGATTGTAGGTAAGGTTAATTAATTCATCTGTAGTGCGCCCGTGGCGCAGGCTAATATAGCTATGCTATGGGTCACGTGCCACGTGCTGTGACACGCAGGTCACAGCCAAAGCTGGCCACAGCCAACAACGCTGCAGGCAACGCCTCGTAACCAACGTTGCAACAACGCAACTAGGCACCTAGTGGGCCTATAAAATAGTGCTATGAATAGCATAATTTTAACACTAAGATTAATATTATTAGCGCTAAATTTATCTAAGCCTATAAACTTAACTAAGCTAAGGCTACGGTACCTATTATTAAGGTAGTAGGGGCCCTTATAGTTCCCTAATATAGTATCTATAAGGTCCCTAATATAATTAAAGACTTAAGAGAAGAAGAAAAGAACCTTAAGCTACTATATATAGCTATTAATAGGGACCTAAGAACTAAGGGAAGCCCTATATTAATTAGGATATATATACTTACTAAGGAATATATCTACCTTTACTTATACTTATAAGAGTAGTGGTTTAAGAAAAGAAGAAAGGCCTTTTTACTTATAACTCCCTATAAATTTATAAAGGTTATATATAATAAGACTATTATATATACTATTAATAGGGTTATAGAAGATAAGTTTATTACCCTTAGAGATAAAGAAGAGGTAAAGGTATATAGAACTATTAAAGATATTCCCTAGGAACTATATAAGTTTAAAGATATATTTATATTAGATAAGGTAGGGAGCTTACCTTTAAGAAAGACTACTAATTATATAATTAATCTAGTACTAGGGGCTACACCCCTATATAGACTAATTTACCCCCTTTCCTAAGGTAAATTAAAGGAACTTTATAAATATATTAATAAGAACCTATAGAAAGGCTAGAATAGACTATTAAAGAGCCCTATAGGTATACCTATCCTATTTATACTAAAGAAAGATAGTACACTCTAATTATATATAGATTACTAGGGTCTTAATAGGGTAATATAGAAGAATTACTATACTCTCCCCCTAATTTTAGAGATCCTAGACTAGTGCTAAGGAGCTTATTTTTTCTTAAAAATTAATATTAAGAATACTTATTATAGAATCTAGATTAAAGAGGGTAATAAGTAGAAGACTATATTCTATATATACTATAGGTACTATAAATATCTTATAATACCTTTTAGGTTAATAAATACCCTAGCTATATTCTAGAACTATATCTATAAAGTGCTTTATAGGCTAGTTAACACTATTTATATAGTATATCTAGATAATATCCTTATCTTTTTAAAAATATAAAAGAAGTATACTATATATATTAAAGAAGTCCTAGGGTATATAAGAGAGGTAGAATTATATATAAAACCCTCTAAATATAAATTCTACTAAGAGTTAGTGGAGTTCCTAGGGTTTATTCTCTTTATTAATAGGATCTTAATAGATACCTATTAAGTTACTACTATTTAGGATTAGAAGGAACCTATAAGCTTTAAGAATATATAATCTTTCCTAAGGTTCTATAACTTTTACTAATAGTTTATCTATAGATACTCTAGGATTATAGTATTACTATATATATTTGTTAAAATTATGCTATTTATAGCACTATTTTATAGGCCCACTAGTTGCCTAGTTGCGTTGTTGCAACGTTGGTTGCGAGGCGTTTCCTGCAGCGTTGTTGGCCGTGGCCAGCAGCTTTGGCTGTGACCTGCGTTCCTGCACACAACCAACCCACAGGCTTGTATGACTAAGCCGACTAGGCTACCCTATAGGGAAGCTAAAATCGACTGTAACTAGGGAACTAGTAGTCGTATAAAAGGCTGACTTATACTGTTCGAATCCTTGATTTTTTCTGGATTTAATAATGTATTTTATTTATAGGGTTGCTTATTAGATTGCTTAGTTGGTGCACGTGGGTGGCTAGATTATATGGTCGTGAGTCGATTTTTTACTTTTCACATACAAATGAATTTTACGGAAAATAAAAAATAGCTCCTAAGGCCCGGCTAGCGACCCCCTTCCGTCGATACGGTCGGTAGGTCTATAAGGGGAACTCAGAAAATCCTCTCATTGCTCGTCAGATCGTTCGTCTAGCTAGAAATCTACTATATTTAACTATTAACGCCCTATATCTTGAAGAATCGTCGTATTATAGTGAATCTAGAAGCCGCCGCGTTGAATCTACTAGGGAGGTCTTCCTATCCCTCTAGTACAGATTCCCTTCCATATTCAATAGGTTATAAGCCCGGAAGGCCTAAAGATTACTACATTACTGCGTTATTCTACTGCGATTAGTGCTTAATTTTGGGTACTAGTTACTCTCTACTAGACCTGTGGGCTCTTAGATTACGAAGGAAACCGCTAGTTAAAGCTTTCATCTACTAGCTCTACGCATCGCAACGCCAGACCCTTGGTGTTGAAATTCATTTACAGCCGCACCCGTAACTATCTAGTTACAACCACAACCTCTTTTTTAGTGATTCTATTCACTGCCGCGACCGTTATATTTGATATTATCTACAACAGTAGATACGCTGCATCCTTTGAATCATCGAACATCTAGTATCTTAATACTAGGCTTTTTGACCTATTGCAAAACGTTGCACGCACTATACATTACGTTACGTTGCGTTGTGGCTGCTGCAATACCTATATCCTACGATTCCTATCCGCTATTTTTGGTGTTGAGAAAATTTTCGCAGAGAATCTTCTCCGGTCCGTTTCTGCCCGCGCATACCGCAGACCCACTTTTAGACCTCGAGGGGCACCCTTTCAAACAGCCCCACCGTATAATTTGCGTGCGCAGCCCGGTTGCACCACAACTAGCTTCTAGCGCGCGTTATTTGCAACAGGAAGAAATTTGGAGATCTTACACAGGATATCTTTTGAGATCCTAGGGAACTTTTAGAGATGGCACCACCGAGTTATAATAAGGGTAAGGGACCTGCTGCAGGCCCTTCTAGCCCTCCTAGGGACCCTGATAGGATGGATATAGAAGGTCCGGCTGTTTAAGCCAGTGCTTTACAACTGCAACAACAGATGCAGAGCCAAATTGAACAACAAGGCAAGACCTTAACTGATTTTATCAAGCATACTGAGTCAAATTGTCTAAAAAACGAGGCTAGCATTAAAGATCTATTAGATAAATTAACGCAAACCATGACTGCTATATAAGGTCTTCAGGATTCTACTAAGCTAAGGGAAGAAAATACCAAAGCTCCGGTAGAAGACCTGCCTGCTGCTACTACTTCTACGAGTTTACCTTCTAGTAACTTACAAGCTGCCTTTAATACAGGGGCTATTAAGGAACTAAATAAGAAGGTTCACTCTATTCCTGAGGGAGCTAAGCTAAAAGGCCCTGAAAATTATAATCAGTGGAAGCAAGCCCTGAGCATTCAATTTAGAGCCCTAGGATTACCTGAATTTATAGATAATCCTAGCTTAGCAGGCCATCTAGCTGACTGTGATTAAGCTATTCTTTTGATGATATTGAGAGATAGCTGTTAACCAGGACCGCAGGCAGCTATATGTTGGCAAAAATCCCCCGAAGAAGCCTATAAAGTCCTTATTAGGCAGTATTCGCAGAGTGCTGAAATCTAGCGAGGTACGCTATACGCTAGCTACCACTCCCTAAATTTTTCAAATTATAAGGGATCTTTAGAGGCTTTTAATGCTGATTTTAATAACCTACTAGCTAGACTACAACTTTGTAGTGTAGAGATCGCTCCTATCGATTAAGTAAACCATTATATTAACGCATTAAAGCAGACCTTTCCTAGTTGGGCTGAGAGACAAAGATTTACTATCAGAGCTGCTAGGGCATAAGGGCTGCCTGTAAATACCTTAAATTTACAGTTCCTTATAGCGGATTTATTAGAAGAACAGAGGGATAAAACCTCTCCTGTGGCTAAAGCTCTTAGCTATAAGGCTTCTAATAATAAGGGAAATTCTAAGGACGAGGAAAAGAAATCTTCTAATCCTAATACTAAGAAGGACTCTACTAACGCCACTAAAGAGCAGGATAAGAAGGATTTAAACCCTTCTAAAGCCTCTAGGAAGAAAAAGCAGAAGAAGAAGAGTGGCAACAGGGATAAAGGAAAAGAAGCTGCTTTTGCGTTAGGCTATAGCCTAGCCACGGGATACGTTGAAGAACTAGATTCTAGCGAGTCTAGCAGCGAGGATAGTAGTGATTCTGAATCTGATTTAGATACCTCTAGTACCACCACTAGTGACACTACTACCAAGCCTACTTTTAGCTACTCAAACGATGTGGTTAAAAACTCCCTTTTATACGATACAGGTTCTTCTTGTCACATTTGTAATAATAGGGCTTTCTTTAGGGACTTTAAGCCTCTTAAGAAAGGTCAAACCGGCCCTATAATTACAGCAGGAGGACCTATTTATCCTAAAGGAAGAGGCACCGCTGTTTTTAACGTTCTGGTTAAGAAAAATCCACCAGAATATAGGCCTTTAGCTCTGCTAGATGCCCTATATTTCCCCGGCATAGATACCAACCTAGTTAGCGGTTTATCCCACTATCTTAAGGGAGGTTATCTAGCTAAAGATCAGCTTTTCCTAGCCGATAAAAGCCCCTGTGGGTTATTAGAACCTGCTAAACACGGCTTCTTTTTGCAGATTAAGGGGCAAGCTACTCCTAAGATCTGCAAGCATTTAACCCACCTCTCCTTTATGGGCTCTTAATATTGCAACCAACAACAAAGAGCCTATAAGACCGAATTATTAGGGTTCTCCTACCCTATAGAGGTTTAAATTCCACAGCCAGCATTTAATCCCGAGGAATATCAACGAATCGAAGAATTAGACTCCGAAGACGAAGATTCAGCCCTATGTCCCACCGAAGCTCCTCCTAGTCAGGCATCTTCTATAGGGGGTTTAGAAGGTCCATACCCTAATGACTTGGGTGACGATAGTGGCCGTCTATTGCCCCCAGAGGCCTGTGATTCTCAAGAGGCCTAGCAACAGAGGGAGCTAGGGGATAATAGCCCTGATAGATCTTCTAAGCTAGATCCTAGTTACAAGAAGTTACTAGATTTAGCTCTTCTTTGGCACATCCGATTAGGCCACATTGGCCTCCCTTTACTAAAGAAATCTTCGAAATTAGCTAAAGGGATCCCTGATTTTTCCGCTATTAAAGAAAAGGATTTCAACTGCATAGCCTGTATGCAATCGAAGGCTGTTAGAAGACCTACCAAAAGACCTATTCAGGACCCCCCTAGGGTTTTAGATATTCTAGAGGGAGATACGGTTAAAATCGAACCTATACCACACAATAAGAAGGCTCTAGTCCTTATCCTTATTGATCGAAAATCCCGGTATAAGTGGTGCTTTTCATTAGCTAATAAAGAAGGTCAGACCCTTTATAATGCTATTAAGGGCTTCTTTAAGGCCCTAAAAAACCGATATAATACGTATCCTAGGCACCTCCACTTCGACGGAGGCACTGAAATTAACAACGAACTTCAGTCTTGGTTATCTTCTAAAGGAATTTGCTTTAGCACCTCTTGCACTTATATTCACGAATAGAATGGGCTAGTTGAGAGGGCTATTAGGGTTATCCTAGACCGGCTTAGAGCTACACTTCAGTGGTCTAAGCTGCCTTTATATCTATGGTCTTATATCCTTCTAGCTATAGTGGACTTAGTTAATATCACCGCTAATACAACTAAGCCCCTAACCCCTAAGCAGCTATTTCTAGCTGACTTAGAGCCTAAGACTATCTATAAGCCTGACTTCTTAAAAATTAGGGCTATAGGGTCTTATTGTGAGGTTCTAATACCTCCGGAGCAGAGATCAAAGCTTCAGAAGCTAGCCCCTAGGACTATCCCTGGCTGGCTGCTTGCTACTCTAGGTTCTAGCGTTTATCTTGTTTATATACTCTCTAAAAGGTCAGTCATTAAGACTAGCTTTGTTAAGATTATAGAGGATATAAGCTCTATAGGGTCCCCTAAGCCTTTAGGGAGCTATCCTTCAGAGGGAGAAGCCGATATCTCACGAGATCTAGAGGTTCAGGATAGCTATCCAAAGCCTCTAGCGCCCACAGCGCCCGCAGCGCCCGCCGCGCCTATAACAACACCGCCCGGGACAACCGCTGCAACGCCTGTAACGCCTGTAACGCCTCTAGCGCTACCCCTAGAGAGCCCAAGCTCTAGCGCCCCTAATAAGGGTGCTATCGAAAAACCGTTTTTAGATTCGGATTCTTTAATCAACCCTGATTCTATGGACATCGATGATTTTAATTTATCTTCCTTCGTTAAGGAGATATGCTTTAAGGCACAACAAAAGGCTAAATCGTTATCTAACAACAACGATCTGGATACCCCTAAGACCTAGAAACAAGCATTAAAAAGCAAGGATAGCCAAAAATAGGTTAATACTACTTTTAGCGAATTTAAGCAGCTACTAGCTGCCAGAACTTTTAAATTTATAGGGATAGACTAAATTCCTAAGGGCTGAAAAGTTCTAAAGAATAGGCTTATTTATAAGCTTAAAAAGGATAAAGAAAATAATCCTATAAAACACAAGGCCTGACTCATTACAAAAGGCTTTATGTAGATAGAAGGTTAGGATTATATTAAGACCTACGCTGCTACTAGCATTCCCCCTAGTTAGCGGATATTACTAGCCCTAGCGGCTTGTAATGACTGGGAAGTTGAACAGGTTGACTTTATAGGGGCCTTCCTAAATAGCTTGCTAAAAGAAGCTATCTACATGCAGATCCCTGATGGATTTGTTGAATTTGCCGAAGCTACTACGCCTGAGATAGCTAAATTACTCAAAAAATACGGCTATAATCCCTCTTAAAAGCAGGTTATTTTCCTACAGAAAGCTTTATATGGATTAAAACAGAGCTCTAGAGAGTGGCAGCAGGCCCTAAAGGAACTTCTTCGAAAATTAGGCTTCCACCCCCTTATATCTGACCCGGCTATCTTCTTCAACCCAACTACATCTATATATATAGCGACTTATGTGGATGACTGTCTTCTAATAGGACCGGATCTAGCTTATATTAACAAGCTAAAGAAGCTATTATATAAAGCTTACCCTATAGAAGATCGTGGGCCAGCCGAATTTTTCCTAGGCGTTCAAATCACTAGAAATCGAAAGAAAGGGACCCTAACTATTCACCAATCCCAGTACATTTCTGAAGCCCTAGAGAGATTCAATATGAAAGATGCTAGGCCTGCTAAAATTCCCCTACAACCTGGAATTATTAAACAGGCAGCCCACCTAACTAAACCTCTTTCCCCCTCTGATCACAAGCTTTATTAAAGTATTATAGGGACTATTATATATTTAATGCTCCTTACAAGGCCTGATATTGCTTTTCCGGTTCAGTGGCTTTTAACAGCGCTATCTAAGCCTTATATAGAGCACTTAAATGCTGCTAAACATCTGCTTAGATACCTTCTAGGATCTATAAGTTATTCTATAACTTATAGAAGGTCTAAAAACGCTATTAAGGCTTCTGCAACCCTTATTAGCTTCTGTGATAGCGACTTCGCGGGAGATAAGTCCTCTAAATCAACCTATACTTATCTCTATAAGCTAGCTGAAGGACCTATTAGCTGGAAATTAAAGAAAGCAACTATAATAGCTTTATCTACATTAGAGGCTGAATCAGATGCCTTATGTGAAGCTATTAGGGAGCTAGAGTGGCTTTACGGTCTCTTTAGAGAGATAAAGCTACCTATAGCACCTCCTGTTCCGATTTTTAGTGATAACTAAGGCGCTATTACGACCGCTAATAACCCTGCTCTTCACAGTAGAACAAAGCATACCCTGCTAAAATTTAACTATACTAGAGAAAAGGTACAGAAGGGTATAGCTAAGGTTATCTACATTAACACTAAAGAGATGCCTGCAGATAGCTTAACTAAGCCCCTGCCTAACGATAAATTTCAACAATTTATCCAACTATTAGGCCTTACAAATACAAAGGCCTAGCTCTAAAAAATCAACTAAAAAGTCGAAAAAACCATTAAAATCAACAAAAACACTGGAATTCCGCTAAAAAGTTATTAGTATTAATTTCGTTGAAAAGTTATTGGATTTATTATTGAATTTATTGTTAACTTAGATATCTATTAAAGAGCTAAGTTTAGGTATCGAATTAGTTAACTCATACTTTTCTAGAGGGAGTGTTAAAATTATGCTATTTATAGCACTATTTTATAGGCCCACTAGTTACCTAGTTACGTTGTTGCAACGTTGGTTGCGAGGCGTTTCCTGCAGCGTTGTTAGCCGTGGCCAGCAGCTTTGGCTATGACCTGCGTTCCTGCACACAACCAACCCACAGGCTTATATAACTAAGCCGACTAGGCTACCCTATAGGGAAGCTAAAATCGACTGTAACTAGGGAACTAGTAGTCGTATAAAAGGCTGACTTATACTATTCGAATCCTTGATTTTTTCTGGATTTAATAATGTATTTTATTTATAGGGTTGCTTATTAGATTGCTTAGTTAGTGCACGTGGGTGGCTAGATTATATGGTTGTGAGTCGATTTTTTACTTTTCACATATAAATGAATTTTGCGGAAAATAAAAAATAGCTCCTAAGGCCCGGCTAGCAACCCCCTTCCGTCGATACGGTCGGTAGGTCTATGAGGGGAACTCAGAAAATCCTCTTATTGCTCGTCAGATCGTTCGTCTAGCTAGAAATCTACTATATTCAACTATTAACGCCCTATATCTTGAAGAATCGTCGTATTATAGTGAATCTAGAAGCCGCCGCGTTAAATCTACTAGGGAGGTCTTCCTATCCCTCTAGTACAGATTCCCTTCCATATTTAATAATATTAATAAAGGGTAGTTAGAATAGTATCTAGACTAGGAGGTTTATATTTAAGGTAAGAGAATAGGTAGTGTTTTACTAGCTAAAAGATACCTTTTAGTAGGCTCCTCTACTCTATTATTATAACCTAAGTTAACTAGTATATATTAAAATAAATACCTTAATCTTTATAATAGTAGGAATCTTATTATAATAAGATAATAAGGGCTACTAGTACCCTATAGCCTTTTAGTTAAGGAAGTTTATTAATACTAAATAAAACTATAGTATACCTAACTAAAAGCTACTTACTATAGTTAAGTTATTTAAATACTAGTAATATTATATTAAAGGCATAGAGACCCTAGTAAAAGTCCTATTAGACTACTATAACCTATAGACCTTTATAAAGTAATAGAAGCTAAATAGAAGATAGGCTAGATAGTATATATTCCTATACCTACTAAACTTTATAATTAAGTATAGACTAGGGAAAAGTAACCCTATAGATATACTATTAAGAAAGTCTAATTATAAGAGTAAACCCCTAATAAATAAGGTACTTCTACTAGAACTTAAGAAAAAGTTAGTAGCTACTAAAGAAGTAGTAGAAGAAGAGATACTAATATATTAAAGAAGATATAGTAAGATACCTTTAGGGAAGGAAAATACCCTAGTCTTTATAAAGAGATATAGTAAGATACCTTTAGGGGAGGAAAATACCCTAGCTTCTATAGTAAAGGCTAGAGTAGCTATATTATTAAAATTATGCTATTTATAGCACTATTTTATAGGCCTACTAGTTGCCTGGTTGCGTTGTTGCAACGTTGGTTACAAGGCGTTGCCTGCAGCGTTGTTGGCTGTGGCCAGCTTTGGCTGTGACCTGCGCTCCGCGCACAACCAACCCACAGGCTTGTATGACTAAGCTGACTAGGCTACCCTATAGGGAAGCTAAAATCGACTGTAACTAGGGAACTAGTAGTTATATAAAAGGCTAACTTATACTATTCGAATCCTTAATTTTTTCTAGATTTAATGATGTATTTTATTTATAGGGTTACTTATTAGATTACTTAGTTAGTGCACGTGGGTGGCTAGATTGTATGGTTGTGAGTCGATTTTTTACTTTTTATATATAAATGAATTTTGCGGAAAATAAAAAATAGCTCCTAAGGCCTGGCTAGCGACCCCCTTCCGTCAATATAGTCGGTAGGTCTATGAGGGGACTTAGAAAATCCTCTCATTGCTCGTTAGATCGTTCGTCTAGCTAAAATCTACTATATTTAACTATTAAAGCTCTATATCTTGAAGAATTATCGTATTATAGTGAATCTAGAAGCCGCCGCGTTAGAATCTACTAGGGAGGTCTTCCTATCCCTCTAGTACAGATTCCCTTCTATTTTAAATAGGTTATAAGCCCGGAAGGCCTATAAGATTACTATATTACTACGTTATTCTACTGCGATTAGTGCTTGATTTTAGGTACTAGTTACTCTCTACTAGACCTGTGGGCTCTTAGATTACAAAGGAAACCGCTAGCTTTTAAAGCTTTTCATCCGCTAGTATCACGCATCGCAACGCCAGACCCTTGGTGTTAAAGTTTATTTATAGCCGCACCTGCAACCACCACATTGCAACCGTAACCATCTAGTTACAACCACAACCTCTTTTAGTGATTCTATTCACTACCGCGACCGTTATATTTAATATTATCTACTCAGTAGATACACTGCATCCTTTAAATCATCGAACATCTAGTATCTTAATACTAGGCTTTTTGACCTATTACACTACGTTGCACGCACTATACATTCGTTGCGTTGCGTTACACGTTCTGTAATACCTATTACCTACGATCCTATTTTTAGTGTTAAGAAAATTTTCGTAGAGAATCTTCTCCGGTCTATTTCTGCCCACACATACCGCAGACCCACTTTTAGACCTTAAGGGGCACCCTTTCAAATAGCCCCACCGCACAATTTGCGTGCGCAGCTAGGTTGCACCACAACCAGCTTCTAGCGCGCGTTATTTGCAACAGGAAGAAATTTAGAGATCTTACATAGGATATCTTTTAAGATCCTAGGGAATTTTAAGAGATAGCACCACTAAGTTATAAGGGTAAGGGACCTGCTGCAGGCCCTTCTAGCCCTCCTAGGGACCCTAATAGGATAGATATAGAAGGTCTGGCTGTTCAAGCTAGTGCTTTTTAATAACAGATGCAAAGCCAAATTAAACAATAAGGCAAGACCTTAACTGATTTTATCAAGCATACTGAGTTAAATCGTCTAAAAAACGAGGCTAGCATTAAAGATCTATTAGATAAATTAACGCAAACTATGACTACTATGCAAGGTCTTCAGGATTCTACTAAGCTAAGGGAAGAAAATACCAAAGCTCCGGTAGAAGACCTACCTGCTGCTACTACTTCTACGAGTTTACCTTCTAGTAACTTACAAGCTACCTTTAATATAGGGGCTATTAAGGAACTAAATAAGAAGGTTCACTCTATTCCTGAGGGAGCTAAGCTAAAAGGCCCTGAAAATTATAATTAGTGGAAGCAAGCCCTGAGCATTTAATTTAGAGCCCTAGGATTGCCTAAATTTATAGATAATCCTAGCTTAGCAGGCTATCTAGCTAACTATAATCAAGCTATTCTTTTAATGATATTAAGAGATAGTTGCCAACCTGGGCCACAGGCAGCTATATGTTGGCAAAAATCCCCTAAAGAAGCCTATAAAGTCCTTATTAGGTAGTATTCGCAGAGTGCTGAAATCTAGCGAGGTACGCTATACGCTAGCTACCACTCCCTAAATTTTTCAAATTATAAGGGATCTTTAGAGGCTTTTAATGCTGATTTTAATAACTTACTAGCTAGACTATAGCTTTGTAGTGTAGAGATCGCTCCTATAGATTAAGTAAACCATTATATTAACGCATTAAAGCAGACCTTTCCTAGTTAGGCTGAGAGACAAAGATTTACTATTAGAGCTGCTAGGGCATAAGGACTGCCTATAAATACCCTAAATTTACAGTTCCTTATGGCGGATTTATTAGAAGAACAGAGGGATAAAACCTCTCCTATGGCTAAAGCTCTTAGCTATAAGGCTTCTAATAATAAGGGAAATTCTAAGGATGAGGAAAAGAAATCTTCTAATCCTAATACTAAGAAGGACTCTACTAATGCCACTAAAGAGCAGGATAAGAAGGATTTAAACCCTTCTAAAGCCTCTAGGAAGAAAAAGCAGAAGAAGAAGAGTGGTAACGGGGATAAAGATAAAGGAAAAGAAGCTGCTTTTGCGTTAGGCTATAGCCTAGCCACGGGATACGTTGAAGAACTAGATTCTAGCGAATCTAGTAGCGAGGATAGTAGTGATTCTGAATCTGATTTAGATACCTCTAGTACTACTACTAGTGACACTACTAGCAAGCCTACTTTTAGCTACTCTAACGATGTGGTTAAAAACTCCCTTCTATACAATACAGGTTCTTCTTGTTATATTTGTAATAATAGGGCTTTCTTTAGGGACTTTAAACCTCTTAAGAAAGGTCAAACCAGCCCTATAATTACAGCAGGAGGACCTATCTATCCTAAAGGAAGAGGCACCGCTGTCTTTAACGTTCTGGTCAAGAAAAACCCACCAGAATATAGGCCTTTAGCTCTATTAGATGCCCTATATTTCCCCGGTATAGATACTAACCTAGTTAGCGGGTTATCCCACTATCTTAAGGGAGGTTATCTAGCTAAAGATCAGCTTTTCCTAGCCAATAAAAGCCCCTGTGGGTTACTAGAACCTACTAAACACGGCTTCTTTTTGCAGATTAAGGGGCAAGCTACTCCTAAGATCTGCAAGCATTCAACCCACCTCTCCTTTATGGGCTCTCAATTTTGCAACCAACAACAAAGCCAACAAAGAGCCTATAAGACCAAATTAGGGTTTTCCTACCCTATAGAGGTTCAAATTCCGCAGCCAGCATTCAATCCCGAGGAATATTAACGAATCGAAGAATTAGACTCCGAAGAAGAAGAAGATTCAGCCCTATGTCCCACCGAAGCTCCTCCTAGTCAGGCATCTTCTATAGGGGGTTTAGAAGGTCCATACCCTAATGACTTAGGTGACGATAGTGGCCGTCTATTGCCCCTAGAGGCCTGTGATTCTCAAGAGGCCTGGCAACAGAGGGAGCTAGGGGATAATAGCTCTGAAAAGCTAGATCCTAGTTACAAGAAGTTACTAGATTTAGCCCTTCTTTGGCACATTCGATTAGGCCATATCGGCCTCCCTTTACTTAAGAAATCTTCGAAATTAGCTAAAGGGATCCCTGATTTTTCCGCTATTAAAGACAAGGATTTCAACTGCATAGTCTGTATGCAATTGAAGGCTGTTAGAAGACTAACCAAAAGACCTATTCAGGACCCCCCTAGGGTTTTAGATATCCTAGAGGGAGATACGGTTAAAATCGAACCTATACCACATAATAAGAAGGCCCTAGTCCTTATACTTATTGATTGAAAATCCCGGTATAAATGGTGCTTTTCATTAGCTAATAAAGAAGGTTAGACCCTTTATACTGCTATTAAGGGCTTCTTTAAGGCCCTGAAAAACCGATATAATACGTATCCTAGGCACCTCCACTTTGACGGAGGCACTGAAATTAATAACGAACTTCAGTCCTGGTTATCTTCTAAGGGAATTTGCTTTAGCACCTCTTGCCCCTATATTCACGAACAGAATAGGCTAGTTGAGAGGGCTATTAGGGTTATCCTAGACCGGCTTAGAGCTACACTTTAGTGGTCTAAGCTGCCTTTATATCTATGGTCTTATATCCTTCCAGCCATAGTGGACTTAGTTAACATTACCGCTAATATAACTAAGCCCCTAACCCCTAAGCAGCTATTTCTAGCTGACTTAGAGCCTAAGACTATCTATAAGCCTGACTTCTCGAAAATTAGGGCTATAGGGTCTTATTGCAAGGTTCTAATACCTCCGGAGCAGAGATCAAAGCTTTAGAAGCTAGCCCCTAGGACTATCCCTGGCCGGCTGCTTGCTACTCTAGGTTCCAGCGTCTATCTTGTTTATATACCCTCTAAAAGGTCAGTTATTAAGACTAGCTTTGTTAAGATTATAGAGGATATAGGCTCTGTAGGGTCCCCTAAGCCTTTAGGGAGCTATCCTTCAGAGGGAGAAGCCGATATCTCACGAGATAATCTAGAGGTTCAGGATAGCTATCCAAAGCCTCTAGCGCCCCCAGCGCCCACAGCGCCTGCAGCGCCCGCCGCGCCTATAACAACACCGCCCGGGACGACCGCTGCAACGCCTGTAACGCCTCTAGCGCTACCCCTAGAGAGCCCAAGCTCTAGCGCCCCTAATAAGGGTGCTATCGAAAAACTATTTTCAGATTCGGATTCTTTAATCGACCCTGATTCTATAGATATCGATGATTTTAACCTATCTTCTTTCGTTAAGGAGATATGCTTCAAGGCGCAACAAAAGGCTAAATCGTCATCTAACAACAACGATCCGGATACCCCTAAGACCTGGAAATAAGCACTAAAAAGCAAGGATAGCTAAAAATGGGTTAATGCTACCTTTAGCGAATTTAAGCAGCTATTAGCTGCTAGAACTTTTAAATTTATAGGGATAGACTAGATTCCTAAGGGCCAAAAAGTTCTTAAAAATAGGCTTATCTATAAGCTTAAAAAGGATAAAGAAAATAATCCTATAAAACATAAGGCCTGACTTATTGCAAAAGGCTTTATGCAGATAGAAGGTTAGGATTATATTAAGACCTACGCTGCTACTAGCATTCCCCCTAGTTAGCGGATATTACTAGCCCTAGCGGCTTGTAATAACTGGGAAGTTGAACAGGTTGATTTTATAGGGGCATTCTTAAATAGCTTATTAAAAGAAGCTATTTATATGCAGATCCCTAATGGATTTGTTAAATTTGCCGAAGCTGCTTCGCCTGAAATAGCTAAATTACTTAAGAAATATGGCTATAATCCCTCTTAAAAGCAGGTTATTTTCCTATAGAAAGCTTTATATAGATTAAAACAGAGCTCTAGAGAGTGGCAGCAGGCCCTAAAGGAACTTCTTTGAAAATTAGGCTTCCACCCCCTTATATCTAACCCGGCTGTCTTCTTTAACCTAACTACATCTATATATATAGCGACTTATGTGGATGACTGTCTTCTAATAGGACCGGATCTAGCTTATATTAACAAGCTAAAGAAGCTATTACATAAAGCTTACCCTATAGAAGATCGTGGGCCAGCCGAATTTTTCCTAGGCGTTTAAATCACTAGAAATCGAAAGAAAGGGACCCTAACTATCCACCAGTCCTAGTACATTTCTGAAGCCCTAGAGAGATTTAACATGAAAGATACTAGGCCTGCTAAAATTCCCCTATAACCCGGAATTATAAAACAGGCAGCCTACCTAACTAAACCTCTTTCCTCCTCCGATCACAAGCTTTATCAGAGTATTATAGGGACTATTATGTACTTAATGCTCCTTACAAGGCCTGATATTGCCTTTCCGGTTTAGTGGCTTTTAATAGCGTTAGCTAAGCCTTATATAGAGCACTTAAATGCTGCTAAACATCTGCTTAGATACCTTCTAGGCTCTATAAGTTATTCTATAACTTATAGAAGGTCTAAAAACGCTATTAAGGCTTCTGCAACCCTTATTAGCTTCTGTGATAGCGACTTCGCGGGAGATAAGTCCTCTAAATCAACCTATGCTTATCTTTATAAGCTAGCTGAAGGACCTATTAGCTAGAAATTAAAGAAAGCAACTACAATAGCTTTATTAACATTAGAGGCTGAATTAGATGCTCTATGTGAAGCTATTAGGGAGCTAGAGTGGCTCTATGGCCTTTTTAAGGAAATTAAGCTACCTATAGCACCTCCTATTCCGATTTTTAGCGATAACCAGGGCGCTATAATAACCGCTAATAACCCTGCTCTTCACAGTAGAACTAAGCATACCCTGCTAAAATTTAACTATACTAGAGAAAAGGTACAGAAGGGTATAGCTAAGGTTATCTATATTAATACTAAAGAGATGCCTGTAGATAGCTTAACTAAGCCCCTGCCTAACGATAAATTTTAACAATTTATTTAACTATTAGGCCTTATAAATACAAAGGCCTAGCTTTAAAAACAACTAAAAAAGTCGAAAAATCGAAAATTAACAAAAACACTGGAATTCCGTTGAAAAGTTATTGATATTAGTTGAAAAGTTATTGGATTATTATTGGATTTATTATTAAATTTATTGTTAACTTAGATATCTATTAAAGAGCTAAGTTTTGGTATCGAATTAGTTAACTCATACTTTTCTAGAGGGAGTGTTAAAATTATGCTATTTATAGCACTATTTTATAGGCCCACTAGTTGCCTAGTTGCGTTGTTGTAACGTTGGTTACAAGGCGTTGCCTGCAGCGTTGTTGGCTGTGGCCAGCTTTGGCTGTGACCTGCGCTCCGCGCATAACTAACCCATAGGCTTGTATGACTAAGCCGACTAGGCTACCCTATAGGGAAGCTAAAATTAACTGTAACTAGGGAACTAGTAGTCGTATAAAAGGCTGACTTATACTGTTCGAATCCTTGATTTTTTCTGGATTTAATGATGTATTTTATTTATAGGGTTGCTTATTAGATTGCTTAGTTAGTGCACGTGGGTGGCTAGATTATATAGTCGTGAGTCGATTTTTTACTTTTCACATATAAATAAATTTTGCGGAAAATAAAAAATAGCTCCTAAGGCCCGGCTAGCGACCCCCTTCCGTCAATACAGTCAGTAGGTCTATAAGGGGAACTTAGAAAATCCTCTTATTGCTCGTCAGATCGTTTATCTAGCTGAAATCTACTATATTTAACTATCAAAGCTCTATATCTTGAAGAATCATCGTATTATAGTGAATCTAGAAGCCGCCGCGTTGGAATCTACTAGGGAGGTCTTCCTATCCCTCTAGCTAGATTCCCCTTCCATTTTCAATAATATCCTATCTATTTACTATTTATATAGATTATAAGAACCTAGAGTACTTTACTACTCCTTAGTTAATATTAGAGAGATAGGCTTAGTAGGTAGATATACTTATACTATTTAATTTTTACCTATAATATAGACCTAGTATATAAGCCTAATACCTAGATACCCTTTTCTAGAGAGAGTAGGACTAGACTAGATTACCTCTAAGGATAGGGTATATTCTATAGCCTATTATAATTATATAACTCTTACTATTACCTAAGGAGTAAAGAGATAACACTAACCTAGCGCTATACTATATATAAGTATTACTACTACTAGTAAGGGAGGTTCTTTTTACTACTAAGTACCTTTAGTCCCTATAGGATTAGGCTATTATATTAGACCTAATATATAGTATCTAATTAAGGACTATCTAGGAAGGGGATTAAAGGTTTCCCCTAGAGGCACTAATAAGAGAATAGGTTATAGATTATTCTATAAGTATAAATAGAGCGCTTTAGTTTAGGGGCTATATATAGATTCTAGCTTAGGAGCTACTTATAATAACCCTTATATAATAATACTATAATTTACTAGTGGTAGGGCACCTAGGTTATAATACTATATTTTAATTATTATAATAATAATTCTATTAGGATAGGATATTATAGGATATTACTTAGTTTATTTATAACTATTATTATTTTAGTAGTTATAAGAGCTAGTAATAACACTAGGGTTTACTAAAGCCTTTACCTATCCCTAATTAGTTCTAGTCTTAGATCTTTATTAACTTTATAATAAACTTACTAGTAGTATCCCTAGAGAGGCTATAGTATTTTATAGTTATTATAGATAAACTCTTAAAGTTTATATAGTTAGAAGCTATAATCTCTATTAGGGCTAAGGAGTATATAGAGCGGTTTAAAATAGTCTAGTAGAGGTTTTAGGGTTTTCCCTAGTCTATTATTATAGATTAAGGGTTAGACTAGTTAGGAAAATTTTAGATAATATTATACTCCCTTATAGGGATAGACTAGTTACTCTCTATATCTTACTACCTATAGACTAATAGTAGTATAGAGCGGGCAAACTAAGAAGTTTAGGTAATATTATATATTATAGTTTCCTTTTTATAGTTTAATTAGCTAGACTACTTAGCTACTTATTAGCTTATAATTAATAATAAGCCCTCTTTTATAATAGGAGTTGGTCTAAATAAGTTACTTTATAGCTATAATTTAGAACCTATTTAGATATAACTAGACTAGTTAGTATTTATAATAATACCTAAGGGATAAGCTATATAGTTCCTTAAGTACCTATAAGAGGGTACTTAACTAGTATAGGCTATAATAGCCTACACTTAATAAAGATAGTAAGACACTATATTAGCTTCTTAATAGCTAGTGGAATAGTTCTAGGTAGGGGATAAAGTATAGCTTTTACTAAAGAATATTAAGATAAACTATCCCTTATAGAAACTTAATTAGGTTATAGTAAAATATATAGTCTTAGAAGTGCTAATACTACTAATAGTATAGTTAGATATCCCTAGGGGTATCTATCTAGTCTTCTATATAGACCTTATTAAATAAATAGTAGAGGACTCTCTTCCTAGCTAGAGGCTTTAGGACTCTTACCTAGGGCTAGAATAGGTCCTAATAAAGGATAATAATAAACTTATTAAGGAGTACTAGGTAGAATAGATTCTAGTAGTATAGAATGCCCTAGGTTAGGGAAGGAGATATAATATACTAGTAAAATAGGTAGGATATATTTAGCTAATATAGAAGCTATTAGAAAGTATAGTATAAATATAAGCCCTTAATAAGTTTAAGGTAAGGTAAGGAGATATATAATATAATAATAGACTAAATTAATTATAAACTACTTATACTTCTATAGAGATTTCTAATAATATATAAAGTATACCTAGTCTATATCCTATTAACTTATAATAACTACTAGGGTAAACTTAGTACTCTTTACCTATAGTAATAGATATATTACTTAAGCCCCTAACTAAATTATTATTATAGTTAAGGGGGATAGTAGCTAGTATTACTATAGGTATAATAGGGGTATAGGTAGTATTATAATAAGGGAGATAGATATTTCTATAGTTCTAGATAGTATAGGTAGAATAATAATTAGTAAGTATAAAGGTTAACCTATCTCTAGGTTAGCCTCTAGTAGGGGATAAGTAAAGAATAGGGTCTAGCGCTAGGGGGCGCCTACTAGTTAGGGTATATTAGATATAATAGTTAATAAGCCCTAGGTTAGGGCTAAGTTAGGAGCGTTTATAGTAATAATAAGAAGGTAAGTTATTTTTATACTTAATATATTATTAACCACTATAGTAATAGGGAGAGAGAGCTTTAAGGAGGAGAGTAGATTAATTATAGTATTCCTAATATATAGTATTTAGACTACCTATAATCTACTAGTTTTACTAGAGTAGAATACCTATAACTTACTATATAGACCCTACTATACTATAGCTACTTATAGGGTTCCTATAGCTAAAAGAAATAATCTTAAGTTTATTTAGGGCTATAGTAGGGGAGGTAGAAGAAGGGGGTACCCTAAGGGTAGAATAAATAGGAGCTAGGTTAAACTAGGCCTAGTCTAGAAGGGCTTTCTATTAACTTATAAAGGCGCGGAAGCCCTAGGATAGTACTAGTATCTATCTCTTAGTTTCTACTATCTTTAGGATACTAGGCTAGATAATATAGTTACCTATCTTAATTATAGCCTTAAGATCCTTTAGGTAATATTAAAGTTAAGGGTCTATAGATAAATACCTTATTATCTAAATATAGGTTATATAGTTTTACTAATATAAAAGATAGGAGGTACTATTAGGGGGAGGACTATAGTTTAGGATACCTATAGTAAGGGATTTCTTAATATATAGCCTATAAGGCTACTATACTACTTATAGGGTAGTATATTCCTTATTATCTAAGTTTTCTTCTATAAGGAACTTACTAATAGACTTATTTATAGGTATAGAGAGAATAGCTAGGACATAAGGAGGATAGTAACTAGAGTTACTATAATAATTACTACTATAGTTAACTATATTTAATAAGGGTATAAGATAGGGATAATAGGTAAATAAAGTATTATTTAGAGGGGTGTAATAGGAAGGTATAATAGGGTTTATAATATCTTAGAGAATTTTCTATATAGGGGAAAGTAAAAGTTATAATAAAATAAATAGTAGATAGAAAGTAGGGGTAGGGCTAGGGTTAATATAATAATAATATAGGGCTTAATAACTATATTACGCGCCTAGCCTATGCCTAGGACTAAAATAAAATAATAGAATAGAAGGTTTAAGATAGGGCTAGGGTTAATATAATAATAATATAGGGCTTAGTAACTATATTACGCGCCTAGTCTAGTCCTAGGATTAAAATAATAGGCTTATATAACGCGTTAAAGAGGAGGAGTAAGGGCATATATAAGGGCTTAGGCTTTGCCTAAGCATTCTCTAGAGTATATATATATTATATATGCGTAGGGATAGATAGTCCTAAGTATCTACTGAAGTGTATATATGTTATATATATATAGGGGTAAATCCTAAGGGCCCTAAGCCTAGAATGCATATATGCTATATATATAAAGGCATAGGGAAGAGGATAAGTGTAAGGTAGTTAGGGGGTTATAAGAGCCCTAGTGAGGATAGGTTTCCTACCTTCCTCTTCTCTTTCCCTAAGTTTCTTAATACTATATCGACGCCCTATCGCAGTCGCCTAGGGGCCAGTCCATAACACTAGCATAGTATAAGAGATCTAGGGGGCTATTATATTACTAGATCCCTACTAATCTAGCCTAAATAAACTATTAGTATAGCTACTATAGAAGGCCTAAAGCTAAGATCTAGACCTATAAAGGTAGAGTAAAGAGATTAATTCCCTAGAGAGAGGGAAAGCTAGTCTATAGTTATATAGTATAAGGGGTTTTCTAATATATAAAGACTAGGTAGTTATTCCCTAAGAGCCTACCTTATAATAGGAGCTTCTATAGCTATACTATAATAATCTACTAGTAGGTTACTTTAGGACTAAGTAAATACTTAAGCTATTAAAGCATTACTTCTAGTAGCTAGTTATAAATAAGTCTATATTAGACTATATTATAAGCTATAGGATATATTAGTAAATAGTTATAAGAAGGCATTACCTATATAGGAGTCTTAAATTACTACTAATACTAGAGTAACTATAGGTAGAAATCTTAATAGACTTTATTATAGGATTACCTATTATATAAGTAGGTAAATAAGAAACTAATATAATCCTAGTAATTATAGACTAATACACTAAGTACTCTATCTTCCTACCTATAATAACTATAATTAATATAGCTAAGTTAGTAGAACTTTTCTATAAGAAGATTAAGCTATAATTTAGGCTACTAAAGGGTATTATATCTAATAAAGGATCTATTTTTATAAGCTAATTCTAGTTAGACCTATATTACCTATTATATATAAAATATAGGCTTTTTATAGTATTTTACCCCTAAACTAATAGGTAGACTAAGAGAACTAACTAGGTACTAGAGTATTACCTATAATACTTTACTTCTAAAAACTAGTAGATATAGCCTAAGCTATTTCTAGTTATATAATTTACCTATAATAATATAGTAAATAGAACTATAGGCTATTTACTAAACTATATACTTATAGGGTACTTACTAGAGTTTTAGCTAGCCCTTAGGGATAAGGTTATAGAAAGGGAGGTGCTAAAGGCCTATACTTATATTATAAAGTTATATAAAGCTAAGAAGTAGCTAAAGTAAAACTAGGTAAAAGCTACTAAATCCTAGGTAAAGTACTATAATAAATATTACTAATTACTTACTCTTAAAAAAGATAATCTAGTATTACTATTAGTAAAGAATATATAGCTTAAGAAAGTAAAATAGAAGCTAATCCCTAGGTTTATTAGATTATTTTAGGTACTTAATACTATTAGTAAGTAAGTATATTAGCTTATATTACTAGAAAAATATAGTAGGTTATATAATATATTCTATATTAGCCTACTAAAGCTATAGACTTATTATAAGAATATAGATAAAGAAAAAATACTAATACCTAACCTTAAGGATAAAGATAATAAATATTAAGTTAAGGAGATTAAGGAATATAGAAAGACCTATAAAGGTAATAAATACCTAGTAAAGTAAAAGGGTTAGCTAAGTAAATATAACTAGTAGGTTCCTATTAAAGATATAAAAGAAGCTTAGTATATAATTTAGGTATTCTACTAGAATAAGTTAAGGGAAAAGAATAGTAATATATAAGTAAGTTATAGGTAAAAAAGTATAAAGTTCCTATAAGAAAGGTATAGCCTTACTAGCTACTATAATATACCTAATAAAAGAAAATAACTAAACTATATATAAAAAATAAAAAAAAAATATAAAGGAATAAAATAAAGGAAACTATCTATAGCTTTAGGAGAGTTAATAGAAATCCCTCTATAGTTACCCCCTTATAGCTAAAGACTTAGCCTCTATAGACTATATACTTAGCATTATTCTTATCTACTATAACTACCTCCCTTATTCTATAATAAAAATAATATAATACTATTCCCTAGGTAATAAATCCTAGATTACTTAGCCTTAGCTATAAAACTATTACTATATTCTATATAATAAGGAGTTATAGATAGTTAGCCTACTAAAATATTAGTAAATAGATAGTAAAATAGGGCTAAGATATAACCTACTATCCCTAGGACTAGAGCTAGGTTTATAGTAATTATAAGGGTTTAATAGGAGACTATATACTACTAGTATATAATTAAAGTATTCTACCTAGATATATTAGTAAAGAACTAGTAAAAAGGGAAGAAATATATAAACCTAGTAAACCTTAGTAGCCCTTATTAACCTAAATATAATATAATATATTATATTAGTATAGTTAAAGCCCTATATAAGCTAAAGATAATAGGTAGTAAAACACTACTAAGTTACCTCTAAGAATATAAGGTCTTTAGGATTATCCTTATCCTTATTACTAAGTGCCTCTATTAGGATATCTACCTAATTTAGTACCTTTTATAAGTTAAGGAAGTTACTATATATAGTAGCTATAGACTATATAATTATTAGTAAATAAAAACTAAAAAGTAAAGGAAAAGTAAGATACTTATAGCCTTATAACTATCCCTATATGCATAATACTAAATACAGCGCTTTAACTACTTTATCTTTAACTAACCTATATATAGGTTAGCGTTAAATTTATAATTAATCTAGGGAAGTTTAGGGGTAAATAGGGGGCTCTTTTTATATTTAGTGTATCTAGTATATAAATAGTATATATATAAGTAGTTATAAAGCAGAATTATAGGCATACTTATAGTAATATATTAGTGATTAATAATAGATAGATAATAGTGTTATAAAAAAAGTAATAATTTAGCTAATAATATAGAAATAAAAATAGAATAATATAGTAGAGAGTTAGAGGTGAATTTATACCTAAGCGCTAACTATTATTTATTATTATAGATTGTTATTTATTATTATTTTAATATAACTACTAGTTAGTAAATAGTTATAAAATATAGGGCAAAAGCTGTTCAGGAGCCCGGCGATAAGGGGGGGGATATGTAAGGCCCCTTATAACATAACCCACGCGTATGCGTGCACCGCAGCGCCAGAGCACTGCGGCGCCTAACACTAGAAGGAAGGGCTAGGTCTATATAATATTAGCAAGCTACTAGCTATAAACCAGTGACTTACACACATATTACACTTAGACCTAGCAAGCTTTAGTTAATATACGAGTGCACCCTATATCCTTTTGCCTAGCTACCTTTATCCTTACACTATAATACTTTGCTTCTAAAAACCAGTAGATATAGCCTAAGCTACTCCTAGTTATATAATTTACCTATAATAATATAGTAAATAGAACTATAGGCTATTTACTAAACTATATACTTATAGGGTACTTACTAGAGTTTTAGCTAGCCCTTAGGGATAAGGTTATAGAAAGGGAGGTGCTAGAGGCTTATACTTATATTATAAAGTTATATAAAGCTAGGGAGTAGCTAAAGTAAAACTAGGTAAAAGCTACTAAATCCTAGGTAAAGTACTATAATAAATATTACTAACCACTTACTCTTAAAAGAGGTAACCTAGTACTACTATTAGTAAAGAATATATAGCTTAAGGAAGTAAAATAGAAGCTAACCCCTAGGTTTATTAGACTATTTTAGGTACTTAATACTATTAGTAAGTAAGTATATTAGCTTATATTACTAGAAAAATATAGTAGGTTATATAATATATTCTATATTAGCTTACTAGAGCTATAGACTTATTATAAGAATATAAATAAAGAAAAAATACTAATACCTAACCTTAAGGATAAAGATAATAAATATAAAGTTAAGGAGGTTAAGGAATATAGAAAGACCTATAAAGGTAATAAATACCTAGTAAAGTAGAAGGGTTAGCTAAGTAAATATAACTAGTAGGTTCCTATTAAAGATATAGAAGGAGCTTAGTGTGTAATTTAGGTATTCCTGTTAAGAACTGGCCTTATGGCTGCTGCACATAAGCGTTTAAAGTGTGATTAATATTCTTATAGAAGAAGAAGAAGACTAAGCTTAGGGTCTCGTAGTATCCCCCTTAATAAGGGGCTATGCTTAGTTAGTGCATGACCTACGCACTAGCTAGCGTTTAGCCGCGTATAACCCACCCTCTTTCTAGAGACTCTCTAGAGGCTTCCCTACTCCGCTTATAACCTAAGCTTATAGCTTAAGTCTATAATTATTGAAAATGGAAGGGAATCTGTACTAGAGGGATAGGAAGACCTCCCTAGTAGATTCTAACGCGGCGGCTTCTAGATTCACTATAATACGACGATTCTTCAAGATATAGAGCTTTAA
This sequence comes from Epichloe elymi, assembly GCA_023658475.1. Classification (NCBI taxonomy): domain Eukaryota; kingdom Fungi; phylum Ascomycota; class Sordariomycetes; order Hypocreales; family Clavicipitaceae; genus Epichloe; species Epichloe elymi. Next base: position 3,238,292 of record CP098274.1, read on the forward strand.
TAGTTGAATATAGTAGATTTCAGCTAGACGAACGATCTGACGAGCAATGAGAGGATTTTCTGAGTCCCCTCATAGACCTACCGACCGTATCGACGGAAGGGGGTCGCTAGCCAGGCCTTAGGAGCTATTTTTTATTTTCCGCAAAATTCATTTGTATGTGAAAAGTAAAAAATCGACTCACGACCATACAATCTAGCCACCCACGTGCACTAACTAAGCAATCTAATAAGCAACCCTATAAATAAAATACATTATTAAATCCAGAAAAAATCAAGGATTCGAACAGTATAAGTCAGCCTTTTATACGACTACTAGTTCCCTAGTTACAGTCGATTTTAGCTTCCCTATAGGGTAGCCTAGTCGGCTTAGTTATATAAGCCTGTGGGTTGGTTGTGTGCAGGAGCGCAGGTCACAGCCAAAGCTGGCCACAGCCAACAACGCTGCAGGCAACGCCTCGTAACCAACGTTGCAACAACGCAACTAGGCAACTAGTGGGCCTATAAAATAGTGCTATAAATAGCATAATTTTAACACTCCCTCTAGAAAAGTATGAGTTAACTAATTCGATACCTAAACTTAGCTCTTTAATAGATATCTAAGTTAACAATAAATTTAATAATAAATCTAATAACTTTTTAACTAAAATCAATAACTTTTCAACGGAATTCCAGTGTTTTTGTTGATTTTCGATTTTTCAACTTTTTAGTTGTTTTTAAAGCTAGGCCTTTGTATTCGTAAGGCCTAATAGTTGAATAAATTGTTGAAATTTATCGTTAGGCAGGGGCTTAGTTAAGCCATCTGCAGGCATCTCTTTAGTGTTAATGTAGATAACCTTAGCTATACCCTTCTGTACCTTTTCTCTGGTATAGTTAAATTTTAGCAGGGTATGCTTAGTTCTACTGTGAAGAGCAGGGTTATTAGCGGTTATTATAGCGCCTTGGTTATCGCTAAAAATCGGAACAGGAGGTGCTATAGGCAGCTTAATTTCCTTAAAAAGGCTATAAAGCCACTCTAGCTCCCTAATAGCTTCACATAGAGCATCTGATTCGGCCTCTAATGTCGATAAAGCTATTGTAGTTGCTTTCTTTAATTTCTAGCTAATAGGTCCTTTAGCTAGCTTATAGAGATAAGCATAGGTTGATTTAGAGGACTTATCTCCCGCGAAGTCGCTATCACAGAAGCCAATAAGGGTTGTAGAAGCCTTAATAGCGTTTTTAGACCTTCTATAAGTTATAGAATAACTTATAGAGCCTAGAAGGTATCTAAGCAGATGTTTAGAAGCATTTAAATGCTCTATATAAGGCTTAGCTAACGCTATTGAAAGCCACTGAACCGGAAAGGCAATATTAGGCCTTGTAAGGAGCATTAGGTACATAATAGTCCCTATAATACTCTGATATAGCTTATGATCGGAGGGGGAAAGAGGTTTAGTAAGGTGGGCTGCCTGTTTAATAATTCTGGGTTATAGGGGAATTTTAGCAGGCCTAGCATCTTTTATGTTGAATCTCTCTAGGGCCTTAGAAATGTACTAGGACTGGTGGATAGTTAGGGTCCCTTTCTTTCGATTTCTAGTGATTTAAACGCCTAGGAAAAATTCAGCTGGCCCACGATCTTCTATAGGATAAGCTTTGTGTAATAGCTTCTTTAGCTTGTTAATATAAGCTAGATCCGGTCCTATTAGAAGACAGTTATCTATATAGGTCGCTATATATGTAGATGTAGTTGGGTTGAAGAAGACAGTAGGGTCAGATATAAGGGGATGGAAGCCTAATTTTCGAAGAAGCTCTTTTAAAGCTTGCTGCTACTCTCTAGAGCTCTGTTTTAATCCATATAAAGCTTTTTGTAGGAAAATAACCTGCTTTTGAGAGGGATTATAGCCGTATTTTTTGAGTAATTTAGCTATTTCAGGCGTAGCAGCTTCGGCAAATTCAACGAATCCATCAGGGATCTGCATGTAAATAGCTTCCTTTAGTAGACTATTTAGAAAGGCCCCTATAAAATCGACCTGTTCAACTTCCCAGTCATTACAAGCCGCTAGGGCTAGTAATATCCGCCAACTAGGGGGAATGCTAGTTGTAGCATAGGTTTTAATATAATCTTGACCTTCTATCTGTATAAAGCCTTTTGCAACGAGTCGGGCCTTGTGTTTTATAGGATTATTTTCTTTATCCTTTTTAAGCTTATAGACAAGCCTATTTTTAAGAACTTTTCGGCCCTTAGGGATCTGGTCTATCCCTATAAATTTAAAAGTTCCGGCAGCTAGTAGCTGCTTAAATTCGCTAAAGGTAGCATTAACCCATTTTTGGCTATCCTTGCTTTTTAATGCTTGTTTCCAGGTCTTGGGGGTATCCGGATCGTTGTTGTTAGATGACGATTTAGCCTTTTCTTGTGCCTTGAAGCATATCTCCTTAACAAAGGAAGATAAATTAAAATCATCGATATCCATAGAATCAGGGTCGATTGAAGAATCTGAATCTGAAAACGGTTTTTTGATAGCACCCTTATTAGGGGCGCTAGAGCTTGGGCTCTCTAGGGGTAGCGCTGGAGGCGTTACAGGCGTTGCAGCGGTCGTCCCGGGCGGTGTTGTTATAGGCGCGGCGGGCGCTGCGGGCGCTGTGGGCGCTGTGGGCGCTAGAGGCTTTGGATAGCTATCCTGAACCTCTAGATCTTGTGAGATATCGGCTTCTCCCTCTGAAGGATAGCTCCCTAAAGGCTTAGGGGACCCTACAGAGCCTATATCCTCTATAATCTTAACAAAGCTAGTCTTAACGACTGACCTTTTAGAGGGTATATAAACAAGATAGACGCTGGAACCTAGAGTAGCAAGCAGCCGGCCAGGGATAGTCCTAGGGGCTAGCTTCTGAAGCTTTAATCTCTGCTCCGGAGGTATTAGAACCTCGTAATAAGACCCTATAGCCCTAATTTTTGAAAAGTCAGGCTTATAGATAGTCTTAGGCTCTAAGTCAGCTAGAAATAGCTGCTTAGGGGTTAGGGGCTTAGTTGTATTAGCGGTGATGTTAACTAAGTCCACTATGGCTGGAAGGATGTAAGACCATAGATATAAAGGCAGCTTAGACCACTGAAGTGTAGCTCTAAGCCAGTCTAGGATAACCCTAATAGCCCTCTTAACTAGCCTATTCTGTTTATAAATATAGGGGCAAGAGGTGCTAAAGCAAATTCCCTTAGAAGATAACTAAGACTGAAGTTCGTTGTTGATTTCAGTACCTCCGTCGAAGTGAAGGTGCCTAGGATACGCGTTATATCGGTTTTTTAGGGCCTTAAAGAAGCCCTTAATAGCAGTATAAAGGGTCTAACCTTCTTTATTAGCTAATAAAAAGCACCACTTATACCGGGATTTTCGATCAATAAGGATAAGGACTAGGGCCTTCTTATTATGTGGTATAGGTTCGATTTTAACCGTATCTCCCTCTAGAATATCTAAAACCCTAGGGGGGTCCTGAATAGGTCTTTTGGTAGGTCTTCTAACAGCCTTCGATTGCATATAGGCTATGCAGTTGAAATCCTTTTCTTTAATGGCGGAAAAATCAGGGATCCCTTTAGCTAATTTCGAAGATTTCTTAAGTAAAGGGAGGCCAATGTGGCCTAATCGAATGTGCTAAAGAAGGGCTAAATCTAGTAACTTCTTGTAACTAGAATCTAGCTTTTCAGAGCTATTATCCCCTAGCTCCCTCTGTTGCCAGGCCTCTTGAGAATCACAGGCCTCTGGGGGCAATAGACGGCCACTATCGTCACCTAAGTCATTAGGGTATGGACCTTCTAAACCCCCTATAGAAGATGCCTGACTAGGAGGAGCTTCGGTGGGACATAGGGCTGAATCTTCGTCTTCGGAGTCTAATTCTTCGATTCGTTGATATTCCTCGGGATTAAATGCTGGCTGTGGAATTTGAACCTCTATAGGGTAGGAGAACCCTAATTCGGTCTTATAGGCTCTTTATTGTTGATTTTGTTGTTGGTTACAAAATTGAGAGCCTATAAAGGAGAGGTGGGTTGAATACTTGCAGATCTTAGGAGTAGCTTGCCCCTTAATCTGCAAAAAGAAGCCGTGTTTAGTAGGTTCTAGTAACCCACAGGGGCTTTTATCGGCTAGGAAAAGCTGATCTTTAGCTAGATAACCTCCCTTAAGATAGTGGGATAAACCGCTAACTAGGTTGGTATCTATACCGGGAAAATATAGGGCATCTAACAGAGCTAAAGGCCTATATTCTGGTGGATTTTTCTTGACCAGAACGTTAAAAACAGCGGTGCCTCTTCCTTTAGGATAAATAGGTCCTCCTGCTGTAATTATAGGGCTGGTTTAACCTTTCTTAAGAGGCTTAAAGTCCCTAAAGAAAGCCCTATTATTACAAATATGATAAGAAGAACCTGTATTGTATAGAAGGGAGTTTTTAACCACATTATTAGAGTAGCTAAAAGTAGGCTTGCTAGTAGTGTCACTAGTAGTAGTGGTACTAGAGGTATCTAAATTAGATTCGGAATCACTACTATCCTTGCTGCTAGACTCGCTAGAATCTAGTTCTTCAACGTATCCCGTGGCTAGGCTATAGCCTAACGCAAAAGTAGCTTCTTTTCCTTTATCTTTATCCCCGTTGCTACTCTTCTTCTTCTGCTTTTTCTTCCTAGAGGCTTTAGAAGGGTTTGAATCCTTCTTATCCTGCTCTTTAGTGGTATTAGTAGAGTCCTTCTTAGTATTAGGATTAGAAGATTTCTTTTCCTCGTCCTTAGAATTTCCCTTATTATTAGAAGCCTTATAGCTAAGAGCTTTAGCCACAGGAGAGGTTTTATCCCTCTGTTCTTCTAATAAATCCGCTATAAGGAACTGTAAATTTAGGGTATTTACAGGCAGCCCTTATGCCCTAGCAGCTCTAATAGTAAATCTTTGTCTCTCAGCCTAACTAGGAAAGGTCTGCTTTAATGCGTTAATATAATGGTTTACTTAATCTATAGGAGCGATCTCTACACTACAAAGCTATAGTCTAGCTAGTAAGTTATTAAAATCAGCATTAAAAGCCTCTAAAGATCCCTTATAATTTGAAAAATTTAGGGAGTGGTAGCTAGCGTATAGCGTACCTCGCTAGATTTCAGCACTCTGCGAATATTGCCTAATAAGGACTTTATAGGCTTCTTTAGGGGATTTTTGCTAACATATAGCTACCTGCGGTCCTGGTTGACAGCTATCTCTTAATATCATCAAAAGAATAGCTTAATCACAGTTAGCTAGATAGTCTGCTAAGCTAGGATTATCTATAAATTCAGGTAATCCTAGGGCTCTAAATTGGATGCTTAGGGCTTACTTCCACTAATTATAGTTTTCAGGGCCTTTTAGCTTAGCTCCCTTAGGAATAGAGTGAACCTTCTTATTTAGTTCCTTAATAGCCCCTGTGTTAAAGGCAGCTTGTAAGTTACTAGAAGGTAAACTCGCAGAATTAGCGGCAGGTAGGTCTTCTACCGGAGCTTTGGTATTTTCTTCCCTTAGCTTAGTAGAATCCTGAAGACCTTGCATAATAGTTATAGTTTGCGTCAATTTATCTAATAGATCTTTGATGCTAGCCTTGTTTTTTAGACGATTTGACTTAGTATGCTTGATAAAATCAGTTAAGGTCTTGCCTTGTTGTTCAATTTGGCTTTGCATCTGTTATTAAAAAGCACTGGCTTGAATAGCTAGACCTTCTATTTCTATCCTATCAGGGTCCCTAGGAGGGCTAGAAGAAGGGCCTGCAGCAGGACCCTTACCCTTATAATTCGGTGGTGCCATCTCTTAAAATTCCCTAGGATCTTAAAAGATATCCTGTGTAAGATCTCCAAATTTCTTCCTATTGCAAATATAGCGCGCTAGAAGCTAGGTTGTGGTGCAACCAGGCTGCGCACGCAAATTATGTGGCGGGGCTGTTTGAAAGGGTGCCCCTTAAGGTCTAAAAGTAGGTCTGCAGTATGCGCGGGCAGAAACGGACTGGAGAAGATTCTCTGCGAAAATTTTCTTAACACTAAAAAAGGCAGATAGGAATCGTAGGATATAGATATTACAGCAGCCATAACACAATGTATAGTGCGTGTAACGTATTGTAATAGGTTAAAAAGCCTAGTATAGATATACTAGATGTTCGATGATTTAAAAGAAATGCAGCGTATCTACAGAGTAGATAATATTAAATATAATGGTCGCGGCAGTGAATAGAATCACTAAAAGAGGTTGTGGTTGTAACTAGATAGTTACGGGTGCGGCTGTAAATGAATTTCAACACCAAGGGTCTGGCGTTGCGATGCGTGATGCTAGCGGATGAAAAGCTTTGAAAGCTAGCGGTTTCCTTCGTAATCTTAAGAGCCCACAGGTCTAGTAGAGAGTAACTAGTACCTAAAATTAAGCACTAATCGCAGTAGAATAACACAGTAATGTAGTAATCTTATAGGCCTTCCGGGCTTATAACCTATTAAAAATAGAAGGGAATCTGTACTAGAGGGATAGGAAGACCTCCCTAGTAGATTCTAACGCGGCGGCTTCTAGATTCACTATAATATAACGATTCTTCAAGATATAGAGCTTTGATAGTTAAATATAGTAGATTTCAGCTAGACGAACGATCTGATGAGCAATGAGAGGATTTTCTGAGTCCCCTTATAGACCTACTGACCGTATCGACGGAAGGGGGTCGCTAGCCGGGCCTTAGGAGCTATTTTTTATTTTCCGCAAAATTTATTTATATGTGAAAAGTAAAAAATCGACTCACGACCATACAATCTAGCCACCCACGTGCACTAACTAAGCAATCTAATAAGCAACCCTATAAATAAAATACATCATTAAATCCAGAAAAAATCAAGGATTCGAACAGTATAAGTCAGCCTTTTATACGACTACTAGTTCCCTAGTTACAGTCGATTTTAGCTTCCCTATAGGGTAGCCTAGTCGGCTTAGTCATACAAGCCTGTGGGTTGGTTGTGTGCAGGAGCGCAGGTCACAGCCAAAGCTGGCCACAGCCAACAACGCTGCAGGCAACGCCTCGTAACCAACGTTGCAACAACGCAACTAGGCAACTAGTGGGCCTATAAAATAGTGCTATAAATAGCATAATTTTAACAATAATATACCCCCTTACTTATCCCCTCCTTACCTTCCTAAGTTAAAAGTAAGCGTAGTCCCTACCTATACTACCTATAGGTAGTGTATAAAAATTTTCTATTATAGGTCTACCCTACCCCTAACTATCTCTATTACGCTATATCCCTATATATTCTAACTCTACTCCTAAAAAACACTAGCCTACTCCTTTTCTATCCTACTACTAGCTATTTTCTATACCTTATACTACTACTTACCTTTTACCTTTTACTTATTACCTACTAAATCCTAACTTTACTCTAGCTATTCTATAATTCTAACTACCTTATCCCTATTCTTATAATATTATACCCCTATCTAGACCTAGCCCTCCTCTAGCTATATACTTAGCCTAGCTCTAGTTAGAGCTAGATTTAATTTCTAAACTTAATCTCTAAGGAATATAAATACTTCCTTTCTTTTTCCCTAATTTCTATTCCTACTCCTTTATAACCTTATTCTATTCCCTTATATTTTCTATATTATACTATCCCTAAGTCTTTATTTATCCTATTTAATCCTATCTTATTATTATTATATCTAATACTAAGTCTTATTTTAATCTTATCCCTATTAATTCTACCTCTACCCTATCTCTACCTCTACCCCTACCCCCTAGCTAGCTAGGTAAGGGGATATATTTAGGTAAGTATATCCTTAAGGGTAACTCTAATAATAATAAACTCTCTAATAATAAAGAGTATAGTCTTCTATACTTACTATATATTAATAATCTTTATACTAAGGGTATATAAGCCTATATACTAGGACTAAATACTACCTATAGTCCCTATTATAATACCTACTATATATATATTTAGGAGATATACCTATACTATATAGACCTAAAACTTTAATATAGCCTAAAGTACCTTATTACCCTCTTAGATATAAATTAAGCTATCTAGACTCCTACCTTAAAGAAGACTAAGACTAAGAAAGAGTATTATACTATCCTTACTAAAACCTTTATCTATTACTATAAGTAGTTTAATAGTATACTTATAGCTACCTATATTAATCCTACTAAGGCTAAGCCTCTAGCCTCCTCCCCTATAGGCATAGCCTATGCCTAGGGTATAACTAATACCTAAGCCCTTATCCTTACTTAAATAATACCTAGCTACTATAGCTATAACCCCCTTACTACTAAATTCCTCTAAGGGATAACTAATATAGGTAAGACCCTTATATAGTCTATCTAAGCCTAGGAGTAAACCATCGCTACTATATAATAGGCTATAGCTAACACCTATAGCCTAGCTACATCTATTGCTAAGCTAGCTTACGCTATCGCGAAGGACCGTTACCGCGATTAGCCCCCCCCCCTAACTAATTACTATTTAATATAGTAGAAAAATCGCACTATGCCGCTTACACACTAGAGAATAGTTATAGTATTAGTTTTCTATAGCTAAATTAAATTACACCCTTTTAGGGCTATTATTTATCTATATATCCCCCTATTATAATTTAAACCTATCTAATACTTCTATTTTAAGCATGCTTTCTAATAGCTCCTATATTAGCTATATATATCCTTTCTATTTTACTAAAATATTATAATTTAATCCTTAACCTTATATGTTTTTAGCTATAAGAATCTCCTTAATATAGTACTTAGTAAGATTAGTATTAGTGTTAGTTATAACTAACTCCAGAGGTGGCTATTTATTAGCTAATATCTAGCTTAGTAATAGATTATCCACTACCCTCTATACTAAATTAATATAGAATATAGGGTATAGGCCCCTTAGTATATCTAACCTAATTATTAATAGCATTAGGACTTCTAGTACTTTATATTTTACTATTACCTAGTCTAGCTTCTTATATAGCTAATTTATCTTAATATTTTAAAGATTTAGCTAAATATAGTTACTTACTTAGAAACGTTCCGCTAGTCTATAGCCACTATTTATATTCTCCTATTATTATTACTAGATAAAAGCTATAGTAGCTTATATTAAGTCTATGCTATCTTTTAAATACTTTAAGAACACCTAAGCCCTTCCCTTTACTAATATTATTAAAGTCTATATAGAGGGTGCTTCTTAAATTATAGGCATATTAAATCTATATAGCGCTATATTTACACTTACCCCTATTATAGATAAGTCCCTATTATTTAAGGCTAATTAGTAAGCTAGTAAATAGTCTAGCTAGTTAAACTAGGAGAAGGATAATAATACCTATAAAACCGCTAGTACCTCCTACTTAGTATTTATTGAAAATGGAAGGGAATCTGTACTAGAGGGATAGGAAGACCTCCCTAGTAGATTCAACGCGGCGGCTTCTAGATTCACTATAATACAACGATTCTTCAAGACATAGGGCGTTAATAGTTGAATATAGTAGATTTCTAGCTAGACGAACGATCTAACGAGCAATGAGAGGATTTTCTGAGTCCCCTCATAGACCTACTGACCGTATTAACGGAAGGGGGTCGCTAGCCGGGCCTTAGGAGCTATTTTTTATTTTCCGCAAAATTCATTTATATGTGAAAAGTAAAAAATCGACTCACGACCATATAATCTAGCCACCCACGTGCACCAACTAAGCAATCTAATAAGCAACCCTATAAATAAAATACATTATTAAATCCAGAAAAAATCAAGGATTCGAATAGTATAAGTCAGCCTTTTATACGACTACTAGTTCCCTAGTTACAGTCGATTTTAGCTTCCCTATAGGGTAGCCTAGTCGGCTTAGTCATACAAGCCTGTGGGTTGGTTATGAACGCAGGTCACAGCCAAAGCTGGCCGCAGCTAACAACGCTGCAGGCAACGCCTTGTAACCAACGTTGCAACAACGCAACTAGGCAACTAGTGGGCCTATAAAATAGTGCTATAAATAGCATAATTTTAACACTCCCTCTAGAAAAGTATAAGGTAACTAATTCGATACCTGAACTTAGCTCTTTAATAGATATCTAAGTCAACCATAAATTCAATAATAAATCCAATAACTTTTCAACGAAAATCAATACCAATAACTTTTCAGCGGAATTCCAGTGTTTTTGTTGATTTTAAGGTTTTTCGACTTTTTAGTTGTTTTAAAGCTAGGCCTTTGTATTCGTAAGGCCTAATAGTTGAATAAATTGTTGAAATTTATCGTTAGGCAGGGGCTTAGTTAAGCCATCTGCAGGCATCTCTTTAGTGTTAATGTAGATAACCTTAGCTATACCCTTCTATACCTTTTCTCTGGTATAGTTGAATTTTAGCAGGGTATGCTTTGTTCTGCTGTGAAGAGCAGGGTTATTAGCGGTCGTAATAGCGCCTTGGTTATCACTAAAAATCGGAACAGGAGGTGCTATAGGTAGCTTTATCTCTCTAAAGAGACCGTAAAGCTACTCTAGCTCCCTAATAGCTTCACATAAGGCATCTAATTCAGCCTCTAATGTAGATAAAGCTATTGTAGTTGCTTTCTTTGATTTCTAGCTAATAGGTCCTTTAGCTAGCTTATAAAGATAAGCATAGGTTGATTTAGAGGACTTATCTCCCGCGAAGTCGCTATCACAGAAGCCAATAAGGGTTGTAGAAGCCTTAATAGCGTTTTTAGACCTTCTATAAGTTATAGAATAACTCATAGAGCCTAGAAGGTATCTAAGCAGATGTTTAGCAGCATTTAAGTGCTCTATGTAAGGCTTAGATAGCGCTGTTGAAAGCCACTGAACCGGAAAAGCAATATCAGGCCTTGTAAGGAGCATTAAGTACATAATAGTCCCTATAATACTCTGATAAAGCTTATAATTAGAGGAGGAAAGAGGTTTAGTTAGGTGGGTGGCCACCTGCTTTATAATTCCGGGTTGTAGGGGAATTTTAGCAGGTCTAGCATCTTTTATGTTGAATCTCTCTAGGGCCTTAGAAATATATTAGGACTGGTGGATAGTTAGGGTCCCTTTCTTTCGATTTCTAGTGATTTGAACGCCTAGGAAAAATTCGGCTAGCCCACGATCTTCTATAGGGTAAGCTTTATGTAATAGCTTCTTTAGCTTGTTAATATAAGCTAGATCCGGTCCTATTAGAAGACAGTCATCCATATAAGTCGCTATATATGTAGATGTAGTTGGGTTAAAGAAGATAGCCGGGTCAGATATAAGGGGGTGGAAGCCTAATTTTCGAAGAAGTTCCTTTAGGGCCTGCTGCCACTCTCTAGAGCTCTGTTTTAATCCATATAAAGCTTTTTAAAGGAAAATAACCTGCTTTTGAGAGGGATTATAGCTGTATTTCTTGAGTAATTTAGCTATTTCAGGCGAAGTAGCTTCGGCAAATTCAACGAATCTATTAGGGATCTGCATATAAATAGCTTCTTTTAATAAGCTGTTTAAGAATGCCCCTATAAAATCAACCTGTTCAACTTCCCAGTTATTACAAGCCGCTAGGGCTAGTAATATCCGCCAACTAGGGGGGATGCTAGTTGCAGCATAGGTTTTAATATAATCTTAACCTTCTATCTGCATAAAGCCTTTTGCAACGAGTTAGGCCTTGTGTTTTATAGGATTATTTTCTTTATCCTTTTTAAGCTTATAAACAAGCCTATTCTTTAGAACTTTTCGGCCCTTAGGAATCTAGTCTATCCCTATAAATTTAAAAGTTCCAGCAGCTAGTAGCTGCTTAAATTCGCTAAAAGTAGCATTAACCTATTTTTGGCTATCCTTGCTTTTTAATGCTTGTTTCCAGGTCTTAGGGGTATCCGGATCGTTGTTGTTAGATAACGATTTAGCCTTTTCTTATGCCTTAAAGCATATCTCCTTAACAAAGGAAGATAAATTAAAATCATTAATATCCATGGAATCAGGGTTAATTAAAGAATCTAAATCTGAAAACGGTTTTTCAATAGCACCCTTATTAGGGGCGCTAGAGCTTAGGCTCTCTAGGGGTAGCGCTGGAGGCGTTACAGCGGTCGTCCCGGGCGTTATAGGCGCGGCGGGCGCTGTAGGCGCTGTGGGCGCTGGGGGCGCTAGAGGCTTTAGATAGCTATCCTGAACCTCTAGATCTCGTAAGATATCGGCTTCTCCCTCTAAAGGATAGCTCCCTAAAGGCTTAGGGGACCCTACAGAGCCTATATCCTCTATAATCTTAATAAAGCTAGTCTTAATGACTAACCTTTTAGAGGGTATATAAACAAGATAGACGCTGGAACCTAGAGTAGCAAGCAGCTGTCCAGGGATAGTCCTAGGGGCTAGCTTCTGAAGCTTTAATCTCTGCTCCGGAGGTATTAGAACCTCGTAATAAGACCCTATAGCCCTAATTTTCAAGAAGTCAGGCTTATAGATAGTCCTAGGCTCTAAGTTAGCTAGAAATAGCTGCTTAGGGGTTAGGGGCTTAGTTATATTAGCGGTGATGTTAACTAAGTCCACTATGGCTGGAAGGATATAAGACTATAGATATAAAGGCAGCTTAGACCACTGAAGTGTAGCTCTAAGCCAGTCTAGGATAACCCTAATAGCCCTCTTAACTAGCCTATTCTGTTTGTGAATATAGGGGCAAGAGGTGCTAAAGCAAATTCCTTTAGAAGATAACCAGTGCTAAAGTTCGTTGTTAATCTCAGTACCTCCGTCGAAGTGAAGGTGCCTAGGATACGCGTTATATCGGTTTTTCAGGGCCTTAAAGAAGCCCTTAATAGCAGTATAAAGGGTCTAACCTTCTTTATTAGCTAATAAAAAGCACCACTTATACCGGGATTTTTGATTAATAAGTATAAGGACTAGGGCCTTCTTATTATGCGGTATAGGCTTGATTTTAACCGTATCTCCCTCTAGGATATCTAAAACCCTAGGGGGGTCCTGAATAGGTCTTTTGGTTAGTCTTCTAATAGCCTTTGATTGCATACAGGCTATGCAGTTGAAATCCTTGTCTTTAATGGCGGAAAAATTAGGAATCCCTTTAGCTAATTTCGAAGATTTCTTAAGTAAAGGGAGGCCAATGTGGCCTAATCGAATGTGCCAAAGAAGGGCTAAATCTAGCAATTTCTTATAGCTAGAATCTAGCTTTTCAGGGCTATTATCCCCTAGCTCCCTCTGTTGCCAGGCCTCTTGAGAATCACAGGCCTCTGGGGGCAATAGACAGCCACTATCGTCACCCAAGTTATTAGGGTATGGACCTTCTAAACCCCCTATAGAAGATGCCTAACTAGGAGGAGCTTCGGTGGGACATAGGGCTGAATCTTCGTCTTTGGAGTCTAATTCTTCGATTCGTTGATATTCCTCGGGATTAAATGCTGGCTGTGGAATTTGAACCTCTATAGGGTAGGAAAACCCTAATAATTCGGTCTTATAGACTCTTTGCTGTTGGTTTTGTTGTTGGTTGCAAAATTAAGAGCCCATAAAGGAGAGGTGGGTTGAATGCTTGCAGATCTTAGGAGTAGCTTGCCCCTTAATCTGCAAAAAGAAGCCGTGTTTAGCAGGTTCTAGTAACCCATAGGGGCTTTTATTAGCTAGGAAAAGCTGATCTTTAGCTAGATAACCTCCCTTAAGATAGTAGGATAAACCGCTAACTAGGTTAGTATCTATGCCGGGGAAATATAGGGCATCTAGTAGAGCTAAAGGCCTATATTCTGGTGGGTTTTTCTTAACCAGAACGTTAAAAACAGCGGTGCCTCTTCCTTTAGGATAAATAGGTCCTCCTGCTGTAATTATAGGGCTAGTTTGACCTTTCTTAAGAGGCTTAAAGTCCCTAAAGAAAGCCCTATTATTACAAATGTGACAAGAAGAACCTATATCGTATAAAAGGGAGTTTTTAACCACATCGTTAGAGTAGCTAAAAGTAGGCTTGCTAGTAGTGTCACTAGTGGTGGTACTAGAAGTATCTAAATCAGATTTAGAATCACTGCTATCCTCGCTGCTAGACTCGCTAGAATCTAGTTCTTCAACGTATCCCGTGGCTAGGCTATAGCCTAACGTAAAAGCAGCTTCTTTTCCTTTATTATCCCCGTTGCCACTCTTCTTCTTCTGCTTTTTCTTCCTAAAGGCTTTAGAAGGGTTTGAATCCTTCTTATCCTGCTCTTTAGTGGCATTAGTAGAGTCCTTCTTAGTATTAGGATTAGATAATGACTTCTTTTCCTTATCCTTAGAATTTCCCTTATTATTAGAAGCCTTATAGCTAAGAGCTTTAGCTACAGGGGAGGTTTTATCCCTCTGCTCTTCTAATAAATCCGCCATTAGGAACTGTAAATTTAAGGTATTTACAGGCAGCCCTTATGCCCTAGCAGCTCTAATAGTAAATCTTTGTCTCTTAGCCTAGCTAGGAAAGGTCTGCTTTAATGCATTAATATAATGGTTTACTTGATTAATAGGAGCGATCTCTACACTATAAAGTTATAGTCTAGCTAGTAGGTTATTAAAATCAGCATTAAAAGCCTCTAAAGATCCCTTATAATTTAAAAAATTTAGGGAGTGGTAGCTAGCGTATAGCGTACCTCGCTGGATTTCAGCACTCTGCGAATACTACCTAATAAGGACTTTATAGGCTTCTTCGGGGGATTTTTGCTAATATATAGCTGCCTGCGGTCCTGGTTAACAGCTATCTCTTAATATTATTAAAAGAATAGCTTAATCACAGTTAGCTAGATAGCCTGCTAAGCTAGGATTATCTATAAATTCAGGTAATCCTAGGGCTCTAAATTGGATGCTCAGGGCTTGCTTCCACTGATCATAATTTTCAGGGCCTTTTAGCTTAGCTCCCTTAGGAATAGAGTGAACCTTCTTATTTAGTTCCTTAATAGCACCTATATTAAAGGTAGCTTGTAAGTTACTAGAAGGAAAACTCGCAGAATTAGCGGCTAGGTCTTCTACTAGAGCTTTAGTATTTTCTTCCCTTAGCTTAGTAGAATCCTAAAGACCTTGCATAGCAGTCATAGTTTGCGTTAATTTATCTAATAGATCTTTAATACTAGCCTCGTTTTTTAGATAATTTGACTTAGTATACTTAATAAAATCAGTTAAGGTCTTGCCTTATTGTTCAATTTAGCTCTGCATCTGTTGTTGCAGTTATAAAGCACTGGCTTAAACAGCCGGACCTTCTATTTCTATCCTATCAGGGTCCCTAGGAGGGCTAGAAGGGCCTGCAGCAGGTCCCTTACCCTTATAATTTAGTGGTGCTATCTCTTAAAATTCCCTAGGATCTTAAAAGATATCCTATGTAAGATCTCTAAATTTCTTCCTGTTGTAAATATGGCGCGCTAGAAGCTAGGTTGTGGTGCAACCGGGCTGCGCACGTAAATTGTGCGGTGGGGCTATTTGAAAGGGTGCCCCTTAAGGTCTAAAAGTAGGTCTGCGGTATGCGCGGGCAGAAACGGACCGGAGAAGATTCTCTGCGAAAATTTTCTTAACACTAAAAATAACAGATAGGAATAATAGCTATTATAGTAGCCATAACGCAACGTAACGTGATGTATAGTGCGTGCAACGTAGTGCAATAGGTTAAAAAGCCTAGTATTAATATACTAGATGTTCGATGATTTAAGGAATGCAGCGTATCTACAGAGTAGATAATATTAATTATAACGGTCGCGGCAGTGAATAGAATTACTAAAAAAGAGGTTGTGGTTATAACTAGATAGTTATAGTTGCAATGTGGTGGTTGCAGGTGCGACTGTAAATGAATTTAACACCAAGGGTCTGATGTTACGATGCGTAGAGCTAGTAGATGAAAGCTTTAAATTCTAGCGGTTTCCTTTGTAATCTAAGAGCCCACAGGTCTAGTAGAGAGTAACTAGTACCTAAAATTAAGCACTAATCGTAGTAGAATAACGCAGTAATGTAGTAATCTTATAGGCCTTCTAGGCTTATAACCTATTAAAAATGGAAGGGAATCTGTGCTAGAGGGATAGGAAGACCTCCCTAGTAGATTTAACGCAGCGGCTTCTAGATTCACTATAATATAACGATTCTTCAAGACATAGGGCGTTAATAGTTAAATATAGTAGATTTCTAGCTAGACGAACGATCTGACGAGCAATGAGAGGATTTTCTGAGTCCCCTTATAGACCTACCGACCGTATTAACAGAAGGGGGTCGCTAGCCAGGCCTTAGGAGCTATTTTTTATTTTCTGTAAAATTCATTTATATATGAAAAGTAAAAAATCAACTCACAACCATACAATCTAGCCACCCACGTGCACTAACTAAGCAATCTAATAAGCAACCCTATAAATAAAATACATCATTAAATCCAGAAAAAATCAAGGATTTGAATAGTATAAGTCAGCCTTTTATACGACTACTAGTTCCCTAGTTACAGTCGATTTTAGCTTCCCTATAGGGTAGCCTAGTCAGCTTAGTCATACAAGCCTGTGGGTTGGTTATGAACGCAGGTCACAGCCAAAGCTGGCCGCAGCCAACAACGCTGCAGGCAACGCCTTGTAACCAACGTTGCAACAACGCAACTAGGCAACTAGTGGGCCTATAAAATAGTGCTATAAATAGCATAATTTTAACAGTATTGTGAGGCGCTGCTGTGTGCTGTGTGATCACATGGGCAGGCCTCATAATCAATTGTAAGGTGCAATGTTAGCGACGGCTAGCATTGGCGGATCTTTTGGTCTATTGGGGATCCTAGCACACCTTCTAGGGTTCTTACAAGTATATTCTATACCACTATTAGTCTGTGGGTAATGTAATATTAATAGAGGTTATTATATGCTAACCTTTTTATAAAGCTCTATCTAAAAGTTACTTAGCTAATCTAAGCCTTAATTAGTGATAATTTAGGCTAGAAAGCTATAAAAACGCTACTAATAGTGTTTAAATTATTCTACACATACTTTAGCCCCTATTAATATTATAGCCTTAAGCTATATATATTTAGAAAGCCTATCTATAATAACTATTAGGAAACATAGAGTGTCCTATGTTTTAGCTAGAAGGTTAGTTATAAAGTTAATTAAAATTTGCGACTAGTATCTATTAGGTAGTGGTATTAGCTTTAATAAGCCTTACCTTAACTATTAACTCTTCTACTCTCTATAATAGTAGTAGTTATATATAATATAAGCTATGTCCTATAATATACTATCCTAATAGAAGTCTCTCTAGAGTACCTTAAAGGTAGTATTCTACCCTAGATATCCTAATAAGGGGGAATTATATATACACTAGATTAAAGTTATAGTTAAAGGCTCCTACTTTAGAACCTATATCTAGCCCTAAAACTAAAGCGCTCTACCTACGCTAAGCTAGTAATCCGCTATCTATTCTCTTATGCTAGCTATATCTAGAAACTTCTAAGCTCCTACCTTTACTACCTATAACTATAATCTATAGGTCTTATTATAGGTAATAGCCTAATCCTATAATAATTAAAGGTAATTATCTGCGAATATTGCTATACCCTTTAGAATATATATATTAGACCCTAAATTATCCCTAGTCTCTACGCTTTCTATTACTACTATAGGCTATATATTTATATATAACTTCCCCTTAGTAAAAATATAGTATATTAGGGTTAATACTAAGTGTACTATAGGTGTCTTTAGTCTCCCTACTTATAGGTCTTCCTAATAATATCTTAATAATATATCTAGCTATCCTACCTATATACCTAGTCTATATTATAAGTAGAAATTAAAAAGTGCTAGAGTTTTAGCCTATCTTACCTACTATTCTAATATCTCCCTTAGTGCTATAAAGTATTCTAGGTTCTTATAATCTATTAGTATTATAAATAGTTTACTAATACCCTATAGCTTTACTAACTATACCTTAAGGTAAGTAATAATTATAAGTAACTCCTTATTATAAATTATATAGTTCCTTTCTACTAGCTATAGGTAAGCTAAATAATAAGCTACTAGATATAGAATGCCCCTATTATTAGCCTAGAAGAGATAACCTCCTAATGCTATTCCTAAGCAGTCTATCTCTACTACTATATCCTTATTAGGATCCTATTATATTAAAATAGGATATAAAATAAAAGTAAGCTTTAACGCTTTAAATACCTTATTACACTCCTCTATCTAATAGAATAGGATACCCTTCTTTATTAAATCTAGTAGAGGTCCTATAACTTCTAAAAACTATAGTATAAAGTTATAATAGAAGTTAGTAAAACCTAGGAACCCGCGAACTCCCTAGATCCTAGTAGGCGCCTCCTAATCCCTAATTACTATAATTTTCTCTAGGTCTAGGCGAATCTCTTTCCCTATATAGATAATAAACCCTAGATATTTAACCTCCTTTATTATAAACACACACTTCTTAATATCTAAGTATAAGCTAGCCTATTATAGCCTAGCTAGCACCCCCTAAACCTTCTCTATATAGTCCTTTTATAATCCCCCTAAATAGATAAGGATATTATTAAGGTATATAGTAATATAGTCCCTAAGAATACTACTAAGTATACTATTAATATATCTCTAGAAGGTTATAGGAGCGCCTGCTAACCTAAATAGGCAAACTAACTATTTAAATAACCTAAATTACGTTTAGAATACGGTCTAATATTCCTTACCTTTAGTAATTTATAACTAATAAAACGCTGCTTATATATCTAGCTTTATAAACTACTTTGCTTCTAATAAGGACTATAGTATTTCTTTAACTAAAGGTAAGGGGTACTAGTCCTATTCTATAATCTTATTTAATATATAATAGTCTATATAAAACCTCTATCCTCCTCCTAGCTTCTTTACTAATAGCACTAGTGCTATAGCCGCTAATAAGCTAGCCTAAATCTAACCTTTATCTATAAGATCTATAACTTACTTCCTAATCTTAAGTAAATATTAATAAGGCATACTATATAATAGCGCCTATAGTAGGTCTAGTATATTCCCTTCTATATCTTTCTTAAGGTAAATATAGTAATCTAACTTCCCTTAATATAGAGGTAGGGTATTTACCTTACTCTCCTAGAAGAGATCCTTAAAATCCTATAGCACCTCTAGTAAGGATTTTAATAGCTTTTCTTCTAATGCTTCTAGTATAGCGTTAATCTATAAGATAGATATAATTTCCTATAGACTTATAGCTAGAAGCTAGATATACTACTTCTGCCTTTTTGCCCTATATACTATCCCTATAAAGGTTAATCCTAGGATTGCTACTGTAGGTTAGTTAACCTTCCTATATAGCGTAGCCTGCACTTTTAAGTTATTTACTAACCCTATAGTTAACTAGTAATACTTTATTTCTAGCTTTATATTATAATATCCTATCTATAGCGTCCTAAGGATTAACTCTCTAGTTAAACCTAGGATTATATATGTGATGGTCTGGGCTTAGCCCAGATCCTAGTAATATAGGTATCAATTGCACAAGCCACAGAGACTTGTACAATGCGTATTCTTTTGTTGCCTATGGCGCAGATGGATTAGGCACATCACCCACATGGTAGCGCAGACACCCGCGATTAGCCCTTGGCTAGACCATGACAATTATACAAGTCACCTAAGGTCATAGGTTCGAGCCGGCTGTGTGCAAAGTGGTCAAGTCATGACAGGGCTCTTCCTAGGCTTACAGGGAAAAAAGAGAGGTCCCTGGGGGATGCGCGGTATTACTAGCTAGCGGTTATGATGTCAACAGACGTCAGATTAGACGAGAGAGAGGTCACATAGGGAAGGAGCCTATGTGATGGTCTGGGCTTAGCCCAGATCCTAGTAATATAGGTGTCAATTGCACAAGCCACAGAGACTTGTACAATGCGTATTCTTTTGTTGCCTATGGCGCAGATGGATTGGGCACATCACCCACATGGTGGCGCAGACACCCGCGATTAGCCCTTGGCTAGACCATGACAATATATGCTATAATTAGCGTTTCCTATCTGTCTATATCTACCTAAAAACAAATAATATATATTATATATAAATGTTTTTTATAACTCTTAGTTCCCCCTTATTTTATACTAACTGCTATATAAACCAGCCTCTTAGCTAGTAGGGGGATATATTCTAATTAAAGCTTCTAGATAAGGCGTTTACTTATAGTAATGTAGTAGTTATAACCTATATTAACCTAGGTATCTATAAAGGTAGTTTTATTAATTAATACTAGAAATAAAAAGGGTGTTAAATCTATATTATTCTAGATCTATTTGAAATCCTTATTAGTAATAACTATATGCTATAACGCCTCCTTAGGCTCCCTACTCTTAACCCTATTTAAATAACTTAATAAAGGGGTTATTCTTTTCCTAACTATTTATTAGCCTTACTACCTAAATTATTAGGCTTAACCTCTGCTAAGTTATAAGTATTAATTAATAACCTCCCCTAAGGAGGGATAGCAGTATATAGCGTATATCCTAAGATAAAATACTTAGTAGAGCTATACTATAGGCACTTACCCTTATCTTTTTATATATTAATTACTTCCTAAGAGACCTACTTAGCCTATTTTACGCCACTCCTACTAGCTAACTTTAACTAGCCCTATAGCTTCCTAGAGCTCTTTTAGGTATAAGATATGCCTATAGATTAGATATCTATTATTAGTGTGTCCTTATCCTACTATTACCTAGCTACTAGTAAGGTATTCCTTTATAACTAATATTTCTCCTCTAATTAATATAACTTAATATCTAAAGTAATATTATAGTAGTAAGCTAAAGCTAATAGGTAGTTAGCATAGGGTATATCCTGCCTTATACTATAATCCCTTATTTACTTATTAAGTACTATATATAATTTAGCTAGCTTTATAGCATTATCCTATCCTAGCCCCCTAGTAAGCGCTAATTTTTATTTAAATTAAATATAGAAGTTACTAAAATGCTTATTCTATTATTATATAAGCTAGTTAAGTTCTATAATTACTATTTCCTATTAATAAGGATTATTAAATATCTCCCTAAGGTATTAAAGGAACCGCTTAGGTTAATAATATATTATATAGCCCTATTTAAAGAAGGGGGCAATATAGGCCTAGACCTTAGGAGATAGGTTCTAGTAGATAAAGAACCACTAGTCCCGCTTATTTCTAATAAAGTTATAGTTAGCTACTAACTTATAAGCTATTAGGCCCTTTTATAATATAAATAGTCCTTTATCCCTATTAAATAGGGTGCCTATAGGCAAGGGTTTTTATTTTAGTTAAGTTAGGTTAGTAGCTATATTTAAATATTCTTATAAGAATTCTAATTACCTAGTCTACTTTATAATTACTTCCTATAGTCCTACTACTTTATCTATTTCTATTTCTAAAGGTAATAGTATCTACTCTAGGTCTTTTAGTCCTATAGTGAAGAATATTAAATATTAAGAACTAGCCTTATAGCTACTATATATAAGCATTTAAAGTGTGATTAATATTCTTATAGAAGAAGAAGAAGACTAAGCTTAGGGTCTTATAGTATCCCCCTTAATAAGGGGCTATGCTTAGTTAGTGCGTAACCTACGCACTAGCTAGCGTTTAGCCGAGTATAACCCGCCCTCTTTCCGGAGACTCTCCGGAGGCTTCCCTGCTCCGCTCATGACCTGAGCTCATAGCTCGAGTCCATAACAATTCCACTAGAATAAGTTAAGGGAAAAGAATAGTAATATATAAGTAAGTTATAGGTAAAAGAGTATAAAGTTCCTATAAGAAAGGCATAGCCTTACTAGCTACTATAATATACCTAATAAAAGAAAATAACTAAACTATATATAAAAAATAAAAGAAAAAAAATATAGAGGAATAAAATAAAGGAAACTATCTATAGCTTTAGGAGAGTTAATAGAAATCCCTCTATAGTTACCCCCTTATAGCTAAAGACTTAGCCCCTATAGACTATATACTTAGTGTTATTCTTATCTACTATAACTACCTCCCTTATTCTATAATAAAAATAATATAATACTATTCCCTAGGTAATAAATCCTAGATTACTTAGCCTTAGCTATAAAACCATTACTATATTCTATATAGTAAGGAGTTATAGATAGTTAGCTTACTAAAATATTAGTAAATAGATAGTAAAATAGGGCTAAGATATAACTTACTATCCCTAGGACTAGAGCTAGGTTTATAGTAACTATAAGGGTTTAATAGGAAACTATATACTACTAGTATATAATTAAAGTATCCTACTAAGATATATTAGTAGAGAACTAGTAAAAAGGGAAGAAATATATAGACTTAGTAGACCTTAGTAGCCCCTATTAACCTAAATATAATATAATATATTATATTAGTATAGTTAAAGCCCTATATAAGCTAAAGATAATAGGTAGTAAAACACTACTAAGTTACCTCTAAGAATATAAGGTCTTTAGGATTATCCTTATTCTTATTACTAAGTGCCTCTATTAGGATATCTACCTAATCTAGTACCTTTAATAAGTTAAGAAAGTTACTATATATAGTAGCTATAGACTAAATAATTATTAGTAAATAGAAACTAAAGAGTAAAGGAAAAGTAAGATACTTATAGCCTTATAACTATCCCTATATAAATAATACTAAATATAGCGCTTTAACTACTTTATCTTTAACTAACCTATATATAGGTTAGCATTAAATTAATAATTAATCTAGGGAAGTTTAGGGGTAGATAGGGGGCTCTTTTTATATTTAGTGCACCTAGTACGCAAATAGTGTATATATAAGTAGTTATAGAGCAAAATTATAGGCGCGCTTATAGTAATATATTAGTAATTAATAATAGATAGATAATAGTGTTATAAAAAAAGTAATAATTTAGCTAATAATATAGAAATAAAAATAGAATAATATAGTAAAGAGTTAGAGGTAAATTTATACCTAAGCGCTAACTATAATTTATTATTATAGATTATTATTTATTATTATTTTAATATAACTACTAGTTAGTAAATAGTTATAAAATATAGGGCAAAAGCTATTTAGAAGCCTAGTAATAAGGGGGGGGATAATTATAAGGCCCCTTATAACATAACCTACACGCATACATACACTACAGCGCTAGAGCACTGTAGCGCCTAACACTAGAAGGAAGGGCTAGGTCTACGTAATATTAGTAAGCCACTAGCTATAAACCAGCGACTCGCACACATATTATACTTAGACCTAGCAAGCTTTAGTTAATATATGAGTGCACCCTATATCCTTTTGCCTAGCTACCTTTATCCTTACACCTTTCCTATTATACCTTCTATTAATCTAGAAGGCATTAGGAGTCTAGGTATTAGTAGGGAATTAATATTAACCGCTAGATTCCTCTATAATAAGCTAGATTATTATATATATATACTTATAGAATTATTAGAGGCTACCTAGAGGGTTAGTAAGGCACCCTCTACACTTAGGAATCCTATTATAAGTAGTTATAATCTAGTTCCTAAGGGCTCTTTCTAATTAACCTATATTAGGAATAGCTTACTATAAGGTTAATAGCCTCTTAATAAGCTTATTAAAGTATTCTATCTTTAATTTATTAGGGTTTTTATTAATAGTCTTCTAAAGTAAAGTATTATATTATTTAAGGAGATACTTCTACTTTATATCTTTAGTCTTAAATCTCTTCTTTATTCTCCTTATAAGGGTAGTAAGGTCCTAAGGGTTACTAGGTTTAGAGAGGTAGTCTAAGTAGTACTAATAAGCTTTTCTTTTTAGTATTACCTTAAATATATACCTAGCTTATTCTAGTTTAATATCTAGAAGCTTATACTTTTACCTAAAGATCTAGAGCTTTAGTTAAAGTATATTATAGTTATTAGTACTATATTACTACTTAGATATATATATCTTAATAAGGTCTAAGATCTACTTTACTATTAGTTATAGAGGCTTAAAGGGAGGATTATTAGTAGATTTATATATTATTCTTTAGTAAATAGGAAGGGCTTATTATTAGGGAGTAGGGATTCTTTACTAGGTAAATATAGGTTCTTAGGGATAATAAAGAAAGGCTTATAGGGCTTAAGGTATTTAAGGAAGGGGCTAAGGGTTTTATTCTTAAGGGAAGGCTACTAATATAGCTCCTTATAGAGGTTATAAAGGTTAGTAGGAGAAATAAGTAGTTCTTATACTCTATTAGTCCTAGATATTATTATTATTATAGAGGTTATTAAGGAAGTTACTATTCTTAATTATATTCTTTTAGAAGTTATTATACTTCTTCTAGGTATTCTTTACTTCTTCTTATAATTAGAAGTAGAATTCCTATTAGTTAAGGACTTCTTAGAGGTTTATTACTATATTTATATTCTAGTTAATTATTATATAGATTCTAGAGTTAATAAGGTAGTCCTATAAGTGCCTTAGGACTATAACTAGGGTTTTAAGAAAATTACTATAGGTTTATAGGTTAAAGTCTTAAGTAAATTCTATAAAGAGTAATCTTTTATATACCTTTTATATTATATAGTCCTTAACCTAAGAGAGAATATAGGTTACTTATATCTTAGGTATATTATTATCCTTAATATTAAATTTATCTACCTTAGTAAGTGTTTTTTCTATAATATACTAGTATAGTTACTATAGGATATAAAGGAAGGGGATAGTAAATTCTAGGGCTTCTAAGGAATCTACTTAAGAGCTATTATAACTTATTAGGTTTTATAGTTATTCCTTCTTATTAACTATTATAACTTATAGTATTAGGGGAGATAGAATAAGGAAAGTAATAATAAAGGGATTAGGGAAAAAGAGATATAAAGGATTATAAGCTTTAGTAATTAGCTTTATATATAATAGAATACACTAAGTTAAAGAATAATAAGATAGCTTAGCTACTAGAGTTAAACTCTTCTTCTTAGTTTAGGCTTTAGCTTTTTCTAGCTACTCTTATTACCTTAATAGGCTAGCTAGAGTTAGCTTCTTCCTTAGTATAATTAGGGATCTTAAATAATAAAGCTACTCTTATTACCTTAATAGGCTAGCTAAATTACGCTACTTCTATAAAGGTCTCTTCTAGATAGAACCTAGCTAATCTATAGTATCTTAAAAAACAGCGGGTATTTGTAAAAAGTGGTTATAAAGTTAACCACTAATTAGTGTTAGTATCACTAGGTGTGATAATGGCTAGTTATCTATTAGGCGCGCTTGTGATAGTATTAATTAAATAATCTATTATAAGCTATGTGTTCTAAAGGAAAGGAAGCTAGAAAAAGAGGGCTCTTATAAGAGGGAAAAAGCAGCTATGGCTATGTGGGTCACGTGGTATGGGTGGGTCACGTGACCCGGGCCCTGCCCTATCGCAGGCCTGCCCGTGGGCAGGAAGGGAGGCACGCGCACGCGCACGCACACGCGCGCAGCAGCCGACCTTCTTCCGGTCGGGCCGACCTTCAGCCGAAGGGAATTGCGGCTGCCAAGCGCGATTGATATCATGCTTGTTCCAACAATAATATATAGGGAGATATAATAGCCCTATTGATATAGGTTATAGATTATTCCCTACCTTACTTATAAGCTCTTAATTATAATAGGATTATAGCTATAGAGTTACTTTATAAATACTTATATTCTCTTTCTTATAGGTTCTATAGAAGTAGATATCCTATATTAAATTTTCTAATTAGGCTAAAGGGATAGGGTATTAGATACTATATATCTAAGTAAGTTTAACTATAAGTTCTAGTAAAGTTACTATAAACTTACTAGGTATATATAGCTAGCTATAATTTTTACTATTAGTAGCTATAATACTAACTCTTTAACCTATAGCTTACTTTTACTACCTATATAGATTACTTAAGGGGCTATAGTTAATATAAAAAAGCCTAGATTTCCCTCCTTTTATCTCTTCCTTTCTTCCTTATTTTTCTTAATTAATCTATATAAATTATAAGTTAGCCTTACTAGCCTTATAGTAGCGCTCCTATTACTATTACTTAGTAGTTACTAACCTAACCTAGGATTATATTATTCCTAGCTCTTACTTCTAAGCTTCTTTATTATTAGTCTCTTACTACCCTACTTCCTTACTTACTTATTACTAACTTATAGCTAGTTTACTATATCTACTATTTACCTAGTAACTCCTAGTCCTTTAGCTCCTACCCTAGAAAAATCTCCTTATAAATAGGTATTCTAAGCTTCTAAGACTACTATATAAGTTTTATCTCTTACTTATAGTATTATAGCTACTAACTTACTAAATAATAGTATTAAGATCCTATATCTATACTATAGTTAGTAAGCTACTATTAAGTAAATAGTACCTAAAGATAATAATAGTAAGCTATAATATATCCTTAATAGGAAACCTATTCCTAATAAGTACTATTATTCTCCTAGTATAACTAAGCTACTTACTTATTACTTTCTTATTACTAACTTTAGCTAGGAAATTCCTCTAAGTATACTTATTATATAAAAAATAATAAATTATATATTAGTATAAGTACCTTTCTAATAGACACTACTTCTAGATAGCTAATACACTACTAGTATCCTACCTAAATTATAAAATTATATTATAAGTTATTTAAGATAATAAAAAATATCCTAGAAGGTATTTAATATTATAAGTATCTAGTAAGAATATTAACTTTAATAACTTAGTTATAGCTAACTTATTACTAGGGTCTTATATAGGCTAAATATAAGTTATATAACGCCCTCCTAGCTATAAAAAATACTAATTAATATAGATATATTTACTAGGCTTAATTAACCACTAAGGCTATGCGTAAGGTAGATGCTAAAAAGCATGCTATAATATTATAGCTATTTAATACTATAAACCTTAAGGTATAGATT
Organism: Epichloe elymi; assembly: GCA_023658475.1. Lineage (NCBI taxonomy): Eukaryota > Fungi > Ascomycota > Sordariomycetes > Hypocreales > Clavicipitaceae > Epichloe > Epichloe elymi. Next base: position 3,265,018 of record CP098274.1, read on the forward strand.
AATATTATAAATAGCCTATACTTTATTACCTAATATACTCCTATAGTAATATCTTATTATTTTAGGTATAGCTTTTAATTTACTAACTTACTACTAGTTTACTAACTTTACTTCTAATATCCCTACTTATATTAGCCTCTCTAAGCTCCCTAAAGAGCTCTATATATTTATTTATAGGGATAAGGAGGAGTTTTCTAATAATAAAGCTCAACCAGACCGGACCGGAGGAGAGGCGGAACAAACCGAAAAGTGGGGCATCAGAGGTGTTAACAATAAAGCGTGAAAAAAGTAAGTTAAGAGTGAATCACTATATAGCGTTAGATTTTACCTAGTAGGAGGCAGATAGAAATAGATTAGAGTAGAGCTAGAGGAGAGCCTAGAGCTAGGCTTAAGGCATAAGATAGAGGTAACTCTACTAATAGGGATAAGTCTAGTATAAGCTTATAATAAATAACTATAATAGGTAACTATAATAGCGGCGCTAGCCTGCCGCAGAGCTGGCGCCGGACTATATAGAGTTATAAGGGGGTTTTTTATCCTCTAGAAGGTTTTCCCCTTTAACTAAACCGCTGGAGTACTAGAGATAGCTAAATCAGGCTGGCTAGTGTATATAAATAAATAAATAAATAATAATAAAGCTCCTATAGCTACTATAGATAAAAATATAGCTACTAATATAATAATAGAATAATAGGTGCTAGATAGCTATAAGGTAGTTTTTTACTCTAAGAAAAATATAACTTATATTATAGGATATTTATATACTAAATTACTAAAGTAATTATATCTCTATAAACTAGCTACTTAATTACTACTTATAATTATTTATAATATCCTTTATAATAAAATCCCTTTTTAATACCTATAAATTTTCTAAACTATTATAGCCTTTCTACTTTACTAGGTATTTATATTATTTTCTATTATAGTAATATAAAATAATTCTCTTAACTTTAAACTCCTCTTTATTATCTTTAATATTATCTTATAATAAAGATATATCTATATAGCTAGTAAAGTCCCCTTTAAAGGGTTTAAGGCTTATAATATTAAATATATTATAAAGTCTTAAGCTAGCTAGTAATTATAATTAATAAGCTAAGCTATAATTACTAACTACCTTTTTAATCTTATAGGGTTTTAGGTACTTTATAGTAAGCTTTTAGCTTAGGTATCTTAGGTTAATATTTTTTATTAATTATAATATATAGTCTCTAACCTTAAACTCTATTAGTATTCTCTTATAATTATAATACTTCTTTTACTATACTTATATATTACTTAGTAGCTACTTAATCTCTAAGTATCTCTATTTTAGTTCTAAGACTTTATTTTCTACCTAGTTATTTACTAAATTAGGTATTAGGATAGCCTAGTATAGTTCTCTTAGGTTATACCTATATAGTGCCTTTACTAGTATTAGGCTATAACTACTATACTTACTTATATTATAGGTAAACTATACTATTAGTAGATATTCTACCTAGTTATTCTATTTAGTATATATATAGGCTCTTAGATAGTGCTTAAGAACCTAGTTTAATTACTCTATTTATCTATTTATTTAGGGGTAGAATATAGTGCTTAGTTACTACTTTATTATAATTAGGTAGTAAAATATCCTCTAGAATCTACTAGTAAATATTAACCCTTAGTCTATAATAATACCTTCTAGGGCACTATAGTCCTTAAAAATATTTTCTAGGTATACTATAGCTAGCCTATTACTAGTTAGGTATATAGATACTAGTATATAAATACTATACTTTAAAAATTAGTCTATAATAACTAGTATTATATTATATATCTAATACTTCTAATCCTTTACTAGTAGTAAACCTATAATAAAGTCTATTAATAATTCTTAGAAAGGGTAATTAGGCACTAGTAGTGTAGCTAACTTACTATAAGGTTTATATAACCTTAGCTTTAAAACTTAATAATTAATATAAGTCTATATATATAACTTAATATCCTTCTTTATTAATAGCTAGTAATATTAGCCTATAATTTAATAAAGGGTTCTACTAACCCCCTAATAACCTACTATAGGATTATTATAGGTTAATAGTAAGACTTCTTTCTATATACCTTATAAAATAAAAACTCTATTATTATATATTAGTAACTTAGAGAGTACCCTAGTCTATATATATAACCCTTTAGCCTCTAGCTTAGAGGGACTAATTAACTATAGTCCTAAGGCACTAGAGTTACTACTTATTAGTAATAACTTCTACTATACTATAAAGGCATCCCCTTATTATATTTCTAATAATAAGACTAGAATTAGGGCTTCTAATTCCTATACCTTACTTCTAATAGTAGAGTTTAATATTATAGAGGTTCTCTAAACTACTAAGATTCTTACTATAATATTACTATAAGCCTATAGCTCTTTAGTAATACCTATAAACTATCTAATTAGCCTAGTAGAGATTAACTTTATAAAGGTTCTCCTACCTATTATTAGACTTCTTACTATACTATTAATAAGTAGTAATCTTAGATATAGGGTACTAATAGAGTTACTACTACTCTTATACTACTTATTAATTATAAACCTAATATGCTATAGCTTTACTAAACTAGTAATAGTACTATACTTATTATAATATCCCTATAGCCTAATAGTAGTAAACTTAGTAAGGAAGGTTAGTAACTAAGATATAAATACCTTAGCTTTCCTTTTCTTATTAATATAATCTAATCTCTATAATAAAGTATTAGTAGGATTTAGCTTACTTACCTAGTATTTAATAATAAAGTTAAATAGGTATAGCTTATCTAATATAGTAACCTATTAGCTTATTAGCTTAGGCTTTAAAATAAGGTATTTATAGTTTAAGTAATCTATTATTACTTTTACTAGGTAAGCTAAGTAAGTAAGGTAATATCTCTAAGTTTAAAAGGCCTCCTAAATTACTAGTAACTCTATATCTAGTGTTATATAGTGTAATTTAGTGTCCTTTAACTTCCTTAATATAAACACTATAAGGTGCTAGTAACCTAGCACTAATATTATAAGGATAGCTCTAATTATATATCTAGAGGTATTAGTCTTAACTTATAATAGTAGTACTAGGTTAAAATATACTAAAATTAGGGCTTCCTAGAATTACTTTTATAGTTCTTTAAATACTACTAGCTTATAAGGCTCTAGCTTAAACTTAACTAGTTATTTTCCTTATAGATAGTTAGTTAATAGGATAATAATTTTACTATAATTCTTAATAAAGTATCTATAGAAACTAGTAAATCTAAGGAAAGACTAGATATTAAATACGCTACTTAGTACTAGCTATATTATAATTACCTTAACTATATTAGGGTCTATAGAGATTCCCTCTAGTAAGATTATATAACTAAGGAATTTAACTTCCTTTATAGAGAATTAGCACTTATCTAGGTTAATAAAAAGATTAGTGCTTTAAAGCCTCTTAAGAACCTACTTAATATAATTCTTATACTCTAAGATATTACTACTATATATTAGGATGTTATTAAGGTAGATAATATAGATAATATCTATAAGACCTTCTAAAGCTATATTAATATATTCTTAGAAAGTAATAGGTATATTAATAAGCCTAAATAGTATTATAAGATACTTAAAGTAACTATATTTACACTAAAAGGCTATCTTCTACTTATCTCCCTTATAGATATATAGCTAATAGTATATATCTTTAAGGTCTAACTTTATAAAGATCTTTATATCTCTTAGCTAATCTAAGATTTCTAGAATTAGAGGTAAAGGGGCCTTATCCTTAACTATAATCTTATTTAGGCCCCTATAATCTATATATAGTTATAATTTTCCCCCTTTCTTTAGTATAAATAGGATTAGGGTACCTACTAGACTAATAGATCTTTAGATCTAACCTTATTCCTATATACTTACTAGGTACTTATAGAGTACCTATAGCTCTTTCTTAGCTAGGTTATATATAGGTCCCTAGGGTAGTGTTTTTCCTTCTTCTAATTTAATTATATATATCTACCTACTTAATCTAGGGAGGGTGCTAGCTTTATAGCTTAAGAATATATCCTTAAACTCTATATAGACTTCTAGGAGGATTACTTTATAAATAGTATTAGATAGATTTATTATTATATAGACACTACTTAGTTTCTACTCTTTTAGTATATTCCTAATAAAGGCTATATGCTTAATTAGACCTATTAACTAAGGGGGAAGTATTACTATAACTAATAAGTATTTCTCTACGCACTATCTATCCTATAACCCTACTACTAATAAGATATATTCTTTTATTATAGGGTATCTCTAAAGTCTTTTCCCCTATAATATTATAATAGGTTTATATTATCTTACCTAGTTAATACCTAGTACTAGCTTTTTACTACTATTAGTAATATAGTAGCTAACTTAGTATATCTTTATATATTCTATACTATCCCTTACTAATATTACCTTTTTTAAAATTCCTTAATATAGTATAATATTACTAGATACACTTTTAAGTATACTATTACTTAGTTATATATTTACCTAGTCTAGGTCTATTAATATATCTAGATAAATTAAAGAATATATAGCGCTAGGGTTAAATAGTATTAGTACTACTACCTAGTAGTAGTCTTACTATAACTTAATATCTATATAAATTTATAGGTCTAATTACCTATTTATATTAAGTTATATTATATTAAGAGTATCTTTCTAGGGTTATACTAAGCTAATTAGGGCCTTATTTAGGTTTAACTAACCCTTAGCTTAGTTACTACTACCTTAGTGCTAGTTAGTAGTATAGCTACTTCTATAGTAAATACTATAGTCTAGCTTAGGGCACTTAGTTAAGAGGTAGCCTAGTTTTTTATACTTAAAATAGGTAATAGGTAAGCCCCCTATTTCTATATAGTATTCTTCCTATAACCTACCTTCTAGTAAAGCTAAGTAATTCCTTCTCTTCTATTAGTTACCTCCTTAGTTACCTTTATAATAAGGCCTTTTTTCCTTTTTTATTACTACTTCTACCTTTTTTTCTTAGCTTATAAGATAGTTCTAACTTATAGGGTATTCTTAGCTAAATACCTACTTCTTTATAATACTATTTAGGTACTATATAAACTAGGTAATTCTTATAGGCTTAGGTATAGGCTTAGGTAATTTTACTTCTACCTTACCCTAAACCTTAATAAATACTTAGAATAACTAATCCTTACCTTACTAAAGGATTAGTAATATTCCTATAGCTTCTAGGTAATAACTATCTTTATTTATTTCTCTAGTTTTTAATTATTAAATAAACTCTATCTAAGTATAGCTTTAGTAGTCTATATAACTATCTATAGTAGTAAAATATATTTACTATTACTTTATCTTATTTACTAGGTAGTTACTAGTATATATAACCTTTATTATATTATTTATAAATATATTCTAATTTATAGTAAAAACTATATTTAAATCTACTAGGAATATCTATAGATTCTTATAGGTATCCCCCTTATATATAAGAGTTTTAAGCTATATCTTTACTATACTATATCTATATAGTCCTAGTATAATTAGTACTAACTAGGGAATAGGAATAGAGGCTTAAGTAAGAGGGGTTTATAAGGTAGAAGTAAAGCTTTAGTTAGTATTATCTAATTAGGGAGGGGTATTTACTTCCTATAAATTTTTCTATAGCTACTTAAGTTTATATCTTTTTTAGGTAATTTATAGCTATACCTTTACTTATATAAAGCTATAGTTTAATATAGCTTCTTTATTATTAATAGCTAGCTTTAATATATAGGAATTCTCTAGGGTAGTTAGATAAGAAAACTTATACTTTAGAAGTAGGTTTTAATCTATAAATATATCTTTATATAGTATATTTACTCTAGAGTTATTAGTACCTATTAAATAGGTATTTATTCTATATAGTGCTAATATCCTTAACCTACTAATAGCCTATTACCCTAATAGGAAAGAGAGATTAACTTATTAAGGCTTATAGGCTAAATATTATAAAATAGGGTAATAGTATAATTAAGGTAGTAGCTATATAGCTAGAAGGTAGGTATATATACTTAAAGGTTTTAATCTCTAGCCTCCTATATTCTATATATATAACCTTTACCTAAATACCCTCTCTACATGTATATAACTAGCTTATAGTAACCTTATAGCTAGGGAGCTGCAAGCTATAACTAGGCCCTACTATATATAATACTATTGCCTTTATAGCCTCTGTCGCTCTATTGCCTCTATAACCCTGACAGGAGGCTAGAGATTAAAACCCTTAAGCATATATACCTACCTTTTAGCTATATAGCTACTACCTTAATTATACTATTACCCTATTTCATTATATTCGGCCTAGAAGCCTTGACACCTATTTTAAAGATATATATAGCCGCTAGCCTACCCTGCCACTTATACCGCGCCTGGCATAGCAAGCACCTATACCTTCTAAATGCCCTAACCTATATAGGCCACGCCTGCCTGACCGCACACACAGCGCCTATAGCTATATAATGTATACTACTTAATTTACTTAAGAAATATATTTCTAGCCTTAAGCGCATGTAGTTATAATAATTAGCCTATTAATTAATCTAGGCCCTATAGTCCCTATGGCTATGTAGGCAGTAGCGGTAGCGGTAGCGCCTACTTAATAGCTTCCCACTCTACGCCTAATAAAGCTATTGCTATGCCTAATAAAGCTAAGGTATAGGCAAAAGAAGTGGGGCGTGGCATGATTAAGCAACGCGCCAGTGGGCACGTGGAAGAGGGTTGAGGAGATCCGACTGGTGTTGGGGCAGGTGCGAGGCACCTAGCCCCACCCCACCAAAACCCCCCCTTTTTAACCGATGGCTTGCAGATATTTTCTTGGGAGGAGGATTATGTTAAAGCTTAGTTAAAAGCTTAATAATTTAATGAAAAGTCCTGTTTTAGTCCTGTTTATTCGTCTTTCTTTCCTTGATCGTATCAGCTATCTTACTGGGATGAATCATAGAGAAAATAAGCGGGGCGCAATGGTGCGGGCGGGGATTAGATCCCCTCACTGACTCAGTCGACTTGAAGAAGTCATGGTGCAGGACGGCATATTCATTCCCTAGCCTTATGTCTTTGCCAAAACCAAACAGGGATTAAGGTGTACTTAAATGGCTCGCTCCCCGCTCCTCAACATCTTCCCTTTTCACTATTCATCATCAAACCTTCCCTCCCGGGTTCGCCAAATCCTCAAGGCGACCCAGCGAGTCGAGTACAGACTCCAGTTCACATTTAACCCAGCCCGTCTCAGCGAACCGCCGCTGCCCAACGACAACAACGCACCATGGCCTCCGGGTGCGCCAATTGCAAAAAGTCGCCTCCCCAGGTCACTCTCAAGTGCTGCTCGAAATGCTCCGTAACCCAATACTGCTCCAGAGACTGCCAAAAGGCAGACTGGAAGGTCCATAGGAAGATTTGCGGCAGACAAGCCCCCGGCGCGGCACCGTCTCCCCAGAGCTCCGCGTCCGCAAACGTTTCGCCCCCGAAGGGCCTGGAAGGGGGCATTGCAAAGCCCTTTACTCGTCTCGACAATGGCACCTGGCTCCACGACCGACCGGAGAAGGACGTCTACGGACTGCTCATCGACGCCTACCGCCTGCGCATGGACGACATGTACAACATGGAGGGCGAGATCGACGCGGACAGCGTGTACGGCGGCGCGCCCAACGGGTCGGTTGGCTTTGGGAAATTCCTGGGCCGCGTCGCGTCGCGTCCGGGCCTGCTGCCCGCGTGGTGGAATGAGACCAAGAAGCGTGAATGCGAGCAACTTGGCGTGACGGCGGGTCAATGGTTCGACTTGGGGGCCTCGGTGGAAAAGGCCGACATCATCGAACACTACGGCGAGAATACCTTCCCGATGCAGCTTCGCATGTTCGCCGAGGCAGTGTATGGAACTGCTCCCGGTGGAACAAGCGGCGAGGCAATGAAGCAGATGATGATGATGATGGAACAGGGAGGGGCGGCAGGGGGGATGCGAGCGCAACATTTCAGTATGGCAAGCATGTTCGGTCGACGGTAAACAGGCAGGCGTCGATCCCCCAGGTTTAGATATTTCCAAGCCTGCGTAGCAGTCGAACTATGTTCACAGACGTGGGGCAAGAAAAAGATTGGCTATGTTGTCTAGTTTACAGAAAGCGACTTTAGCAGTGTGAAAGGAGACACTGCGACACGATTTTAGTATAAGGATTTGCTGCTAGGCGAGCCACAAAAGAGAAATTTTTTTAGCCAAAGCCCGAACGAAGGGTGATGATTTTGCTGCCTTCGACTTTGCATCTCTTGCTCGACGTCTTGGGTTTGAGTTGGCTAAGATACGCGAGCTCTTGCGCAGGTCGCCCGACCGAGAAATTTGCCAAACGCGCCCTTCTCATGGCTCGGAAGTCGTCCTGCCTTTAATGAGTTTGATAGGCCAGCCGAGCACCACCGAAAGTAGATCATTGGAATAAGCTTGCTTAGCTTAGCGCGACCTTGAACCACCCAGGGATGGCTTTCGATCAATTTGTGCTTGTGAAACTTGGGAAACTCAGCTTCCTCGAGTGGCGGCGATATCATCTCCCCGCCAAGCCCAGAGTCGCTTGTCTATAGATCCCTCATCTTGAGCAGCGAGCCAGCTACCTGCGAGAAGGGTAAAGTAAGCCAGATCTTTCCATTTAGACACACTGTCCTGAAATCTGTCACTTCCCATGGTCTTGAAGGTTGATGTGACATGCTCTGACCTATCCAAGGAGTACGCCGACCAAAGTTCGTCATATTATTCTATTGTTCTGTTGTCGTTCACGTCCACTAGCTTAATATACTCCTCACCTAGAATCCCGAATAGTCCGGAGCTGATAGCAACTTCCTCTGTTCACATGTATCATCATGGTTATCAAAGAAGCCCGGATTTCTAGGTTCTGGGTCAGATTTGCCAGCATTAATGTCGTTGATGTCCTGGAGCTTAGTTCTCTTCTTCTGTAAGAATATTGATCACACTTTGAACGCTTATGTGCAGCAGCCATAAGGCCAGTTCATAACAAAAACCTTAATTCTAGGACTACGTTAGAAAGCATTTGGTTTCTTAACTCCTAGCGTAGTTACTAAAAACTCAATGGATTAAAAACAAGACTTTTGATTTTATTATTAAACTTCGATAATAGCTTCCTAATAATATTATTCCAAGAGAAAAGAAAACTCTGCACGCCGTCCGTCGGTCAAGGGGGGGTTTTTAGTGTGATGGGGCCAGGTGCCTCGCACCTGCCCTAACAGTCACTGGGGGACCGATTTCGATTCATGGGATCCACACCCACTTCATATTGGAGGATATGCATCTCTCTTTCCCACGCATAACGCCGTAGTTTTGTTTTCCTTTCCTCTTTATCTTTCTTGTTCTTAGTTAATACACTTTATTTGCAGCGTCCCGACCTGTATTGGTGAACTGTGCCGCGACAATTCGTCTCGTATTCAGGGTAGAGCCTCTTAATCCTAATTAGGTAGGCGGTGAAAAATCGCTGCATACATATGCTTAGCATATGCTAGGCATATGCCAAAGACCGTATTATTAGTGCGAGTTCACCCTAATCAGTCAATCCGGTCAATCGGTCAATCGGTCAATCGGTCAATCGGTTAATCGGTCAGTCAGTCAATCAGTCAGTCAGTCAGTTAATTCGTCCATTCGTCCATTCGTTTTAGTATATGCCCTATAATATAGTGGTATAATCTACCATATGCCCTATATTCACACAGTACATCAGCAGAGTTGCATATGCTAAGCATACGCCATTCTTGTCGCACGATCACGTGACGCAACAAATAGGACTCTCACTAGGTTAATATGAGAGGACCCCCTAAGAGATAATTATAAAGAAGATTAAATTAACTATTACTATTATATAAAAGAGAGAATAAAAGTATCCCTTTTATAGGGGGATTACTAGACTACCTATTATAATACTCTAACCTATATAATATAGATTACTTCTCCCTATATTCCTATATATACTAGTATAAGATATTATAACTTATAATATAGCACGCTACCCTAGGTAATATACCCCCTAATTAAAGTTAAGGTTATTATAACTTTAATTAATCTATACTATTAATATTTTTATAGTATTATATACTATAAGATTATAGTAAGGTAAAAGTAAGCATTCCCTATAGGTAAAAGCTCTTATAATTTTCTAATTATAAGCTTTCTTTTTATTCCTTTATAATATACTTTTATTAACTATCTTTATATTTTAATTAATATATCCTTATATATATAGGCTTAAGCTAAGGAGAAGGTAAGCTCTTAGGAGGGCTTAATAACTTCTAAGTATAAGCTTTATATTATTAGCACTCTTATACTAAATTCCCTTCTAGGCCTTAGTATAGCCTATAAAGATCTTTCTAAACCCCTAGCTAGCTCTAAGTAGCCTACTAGTAAGTTATTATCTTCTATATTAAAAAGAGAAGAGAGTAAAGAGCACTCTATATATATATTATTATAATTATTATACCCTATTTAGGTATAGGTAAGAGATAGGTAAGTAAGGTATAATCCTTAAAGATCTATATAGTAGCTAATAGTTTATACTAAGTATTATATTCTATCTTTCTAATTATATTAACCTTTCTTAGCTTAGTAATCCTACTCTTTATAGTACTTTATAAAATATTCCCTATAAAGGGTATATAAGAGTAGGTATTATAGGTAAGGGTAACCTAGGTTATTACTATAAGGTTAGGTCTAGATAATCTTAGAGATATTACTTATATAAGGTTAGTAATTACTATTATTAGCCTTTATATAATACTTATATTCCCCTTACTAAGTAGATATTATTAGCACTAGATAATAATACTAAGGTAAGGTATATTTATTACTCTTTCCTATGCTTTATTAACTATATAGATAGTAAATTAGTGCTATAAGGCTCTATAACTCTAATTAGAACTTATTATAGAGCTAGATTCTATATATAATAAGGTTAGTACTAGTATTAGGGCTAATACTATTATTAGGGGCTTATTAGTAGTAGGTAAAGAGAAGGTAACTATAGTAATAGCCTATCTTAAGGAGATTATTTACCTCCTTATATAAGTTCTTATTCTTATCTTTTTAGAATAGTGTTTATATATATATTTTTATATAATAGTATTTAGTATTTATATTCCTAAAATCCTATTTACCCTAATAGCGCTTTACTTATTAGAGAGGGGGTCTTTATATATTTCTAGGGTAATTAATTTTATATTCCCTTATTAATATACCCTTCTATATAATATATGCTTTCTATAATATCCTAAGTATATAGATTAACTAAACTAAGTATAGATCTAAAGCGTTTAAAGCTCTAATAATCTAATGCCTTAGTAAATCTATCTATAGGTATGTCTACTATTAGTAAATATATAACTTTAAAGCTTTCTCTCTTAAATTCCTACTTTAACTATATATTATATATATTAATATAATATAGATAAGTATTTAATTACTTACTCTTATTAAGTATAAGTTAAATTATTTATTAATTATTATAGTTAATAACCTAGTTTTTATAGGCATTAAATTTAATATTTTTAAATAAGTACTAAAGACTTATAGTTTCCTTTACTATTTATTAAAGAGTAAGTAATTTAGCCTCTATTATAGATATAGTTATAGTTAATTAGTATATAGCTTTCTAGATAATTAGTTCTCTAAAGAGAGTAATTAGGTAACCCTATAATAATCTATATATCTTAAGGTTATCTATAAATAATATATTACTTATAATCTAAAGAGCCTAAAGTTCTATAGTACCCCTAAAGTATATAGTAAGCTTACTTATAATAACTAAATAGTAGATAGCTTAGTCTACTACTCTTATATACTCTAGTCCTAGGTTTATTAGAAACTATAATAACTTTACTACTATAAAGGCTATATTTAGCCTAACTATAATTATAGTATATAGTACTAATCTAACCTTCTCTTAGTATACCTTTATTACCTATTTCTTAGCTTCTCTTATAAACTTATAATACTTTATTACTAGGATTAGGATAGTAAGGAAAGTACTATTTCCTATCTACTTAAACTTTTTACTAATTTTATTAATATATATCTTATAACTAAGGTATATAATTTATTACTTTTAGTCCCTAATAATCTAAATTCCTAGGAAGTAGTGTACTTCTCCTTTTTTATCTATATTATATACTTCCTTAAGTTCTTTAGAGATATAGTTTATAGTCTTAGTATCTTTCTTATAAAAAGCTATAAGAATATTATCTATAAAGAATATAAGGTATAAGTCCTAAGCTTTAGTATAGAAGATATAGGGCTTCTTATTACTTAATTTAAGCCTAAGTTCTCTAAGTTACCTACTTAATTCTTTAAACTAAAGTAGTAAGAAGTCCCTAAGTCTATAGAGAGCTTTAAGTAGTTCTATATATTCTCTAATAACCTTATAACCTTTAGGAAGCTTATAGGTAATAGGAATTAAATCTAATCTATGCTTTATAGAGCGAAATATATTCTTTATATTATATTATCTAGTCTCTAGATTAAACTATACTACTAGAGCTATAAATATATAAAATATATAAGTAGTAAGCGTTACTATATAGGTTTATTTAATTATAAAGCTATCCTATAGGTCTCTATATATATAGATATACACTTTAAAACGCTATATAATACCCTCTTTATTAAACTTATATAAATAAACCTATTTTAGTAGTAATAGCTAAGAATATACTATAGATTATTTAATCTACTTCTATATTCCCTATTTCTTTAATTTATTAATCTTAGTATCTATTACCTTCTTCTACTTCTTTCTAAATATATAATTATTAGCTTCTGTCAGGGTCATGAAGGCAATAGAGCGACAGAGGCTATGAAGGCAATAGCATTATGTATAGTAGGGCCTAGTCATGGCTCGCAGCGCCCTAGCTACAAGGTTACCACAAGCTAGTTATATGCACGCAGAGGGGGTATTTAGGCAAAGGTTATATATATAGAATATAGGAGGCTAGAGATTAAAACCTTTAAGCACACACACCTACCTTCTAATTACATAGCTACTACCTTAATTATACTATTACCCTATTTATTATATTTAGCCTAGAAGCCTTAATAAGTTAATCTCTCTTTTCTATTAGGGTAATAGGCTATTAGTAGGTTAAGGATATTAGCACTATATAGAATAAATACCTATTTAATAGGTACTAATAACTCTAGAGTAAATATACTATATAAAGATATATTTATAGATTAATACCTACTCCTAGAGTGTAAGTCTTCTTATCTAACTACCCTAGAGAATTCCTATATATTAGAGCTAGCTATTAATAATAAAGAAGCTATATTAAACTATAGCCTTATATAAGCAGAGGTATAGCTATAAATTACCTAAAAAAAAATATAAACTTAAGTAGCTATAGAAAAATTTATAGGAAGTAAATACCCCTCCCTAATTAGATAACACTAACTAAGGCTCTACTTCCACCCTATAAACCCCTCCTACTTAAGCCCCTATTCCTATTCCCTAGTTAGTACTAACTACACTAGGGCTATATAGATATAGTATAGTAAAGATATAGCTTAAGACTCCTATATATAAGGGGGATACCTATAAGAATCTATAGATATTCCTAGTAGATTTAAATATAGTTTTTACTATAGATTAGAATATATTTATAAATAATATAATAAAGGTTATATATACTAGTAGCTACCTAGTAGATAAGGTAAAGTAATAGTAAATATATTTTACTACTATAGATAGTTATATAGACTACTAGAGCTATACTTAGATAGAGTTTATATAATAGTTAAAAACTAAAGGAATAGATAAAGATAGTTACTACCTAGAAGCTATAAGAATACTACTAACCCTCTAGTAAGGTAAGGACTAGTTATTCTAAGTATTTATTAAGGTTTAGGGTAAGGTAGAAGTAGAATTACCTAAGCCTATACCTAAGCCTATAAGAATTACCTAGTTTATATAGTACCTAAATAATACTATAAAGAAGTAGGTATTTAGCTAAGAATACCCTATAAGTTAGAACTATCTTATAGGCTAAGAAAAGAAGGTAGAAGTAGTAATAAAAGAGGAAAAAGGGCCTTACTATAAAGGTAACTAAGGAGGTAACTAATAGAAGAGAAGGAATTACTTAGCTTTACTAGAAGGTAGGTTATAGGAAGGATACTATATAGAAATAGGGGGCTTACCTATTACCTATTTTAAGTATAAAAAACTAGGCTACCTCTTAACTAAGTGCCCTAAGCTAGACTATAGTATCTACTATAGAGGTAGCTATACTACTAACTAGCACTAAGGTAGCGGTAACTAAGCTAAGAGCTAGTTAAACCTAAATAAGGCCCTAATTAGCTTAGTATAACCCTAGGAAAACACTCTTAATATAATATAACTTAATAAGAATAGGTAATTAGACCTATAAATTCGTATAGAAGTTAAGTTATAGTAATATTACTACTAGGTAGTAGTACTAATGCTATTTAACCCTAGCGCTATATATTCTTTAATTTATCTAGATATATTAATAGACCTAGACTAGGTAAATATATAACTAAGTAATAGCACACTTAAGAGTGTGTCTAGTAATATTATACTATATTAAGGAATTTTAAAAAAGGTAATATTAGTAAGGGATAGTATAGGATATATAAAGATATACTAAGTTAGCTACTATATTACTAATAGTAGTGAAAAGCTAGTGCTAGGTATTAACTAGGTAAGATAATATAAACCTATTATAATATTATAGGGGAAAAGACTTTAGAGATACCCTATAATAAAGGAATATATCTTATTAGTAATAGGGTTATAGGATAGATAGTATATAGAGAAATGCTTATTAGTTATAGTAATACTTCCCCCCTGGTTAATAGGTCTAATTAAGTATATAGCCTCTATTAAGGACGCGCTAAAAGAGTAAAAACTAAGTAGTATCTATATAATAATAGATCTATCTAATACTATTTATAAGGTAGCCCTCCTAGAAGTCTATATAGAGTTTAAGGATATATTCTTAAGCTATAAGGCTAGCACCCTCCCTAGATTAGGTAGGTAGATATATATAATTAAATTAGAAGAAGGAAAAACACTACCCTAGGGACCTATATATAACCTAGCTAAGAAAGAGCTATAGGTACTCTATAAGTACCTAGTAAGTGTGTAGGAATAAGATTAGATCTAAAGATCTATTAGTCTAGTAGGTGCCCTAATCCTATTTATGCTAAAGAAAGGGGGAAAATTATAACTATATGTGGATTATAGGGGCCTAAATAAGATTATAGTTAAGGATAAGGCCCCTTTACCCCTAATTCCAGAAATCTTAGATTAGCTAAGAGGTATAAAGATCTTTATAAAGTTAGACCTTAAAGATACGTACTATTAGCTATATATCTATAAGGGAGATAAGTAGAAGATAGCCTTTTAGTGTAGATATGGTTACTTTAAGTATCTTATAATGCTATTTAGGCTTATTAATACGCCTACTACCTTCTAAGAATATATTAATATAGCTTTAGAAGGTCTTATAGATATTATCTATATTATCTACCTTAATAATATCCTAATATATAGTAGCGATGTCTTAGAGTATAAGAATTATATTAAGTAGGTTCTTAAGAGGCTTTAAAGCACTAATCTTTTTATTAACCTAGATAAGTGCTAATTCTCTGTTAAGGAAGTTAAATTCCTTAGTTATATAATCTCCCTAGAAGGAATCTTAATAGACCCTAGTAGAGTTAAAGTAATTATAATGTAGCTAATACCTATCTATATATTTAATATCTAATCTTTCCTAGGATTTACTGGTTTCTATAGGCACTTTATTAAGAATTATAGTAAAATTATTATCCTATTAACTAACTATCTATAAGGGAAATAACTAGCGAAGTTTAAGCTAGAGCCCTATAAGCTAGCGGCGTTTAGAGAACTATAAAAGTAATTCTAGGAGGCACTAATTTTAGTGTATTTTAATCCAGCGCTACCGTTATAAGTTAAGACTAATACCTCTAGATATATAATTAGAGCTATCCTTATAATATTAGTGCTAGGTTACTAGTACCCTATAGTGTTTATATTAAGGAAGTTAAAGGATACTAAATTACACTATATAACGCTAGATATAGAGTTACTAGCGATTTAGGAGGCCTTTTAAACTTAGAGGTATTACCTTACTTACTTAGCTTACCTAGTAAAAGTAATAATAGATTACTTAAACTATAAATACCTTATTTTAAAGCCTAAGCTAATAAGCTAGTAGGTTACTATATTAGATAAGCTATACCTATTTAACTTTATTATTAAATACTAGGTAAGTAAGCTAAATCCTACTAATACTCTATTATAGAGATTAGATTATATTAGTAAGGAAAGGAAAGCTAAGGCATTTATATCTTAGTTACTAACCTTCCTTACTAAGTTTGCTGCTATTAGGCTATAGGGGCGCTATAATAAGTATAGTACTACCACTAGTCTAGCAAAGCTATAGTATATTAGGTTTATAATTAATAAGTAGCGTAAGAGCGGTAGTAACTCTATTAATACCCTATATCTAAGATTACTACCTATTAATAGTATAGTAAGAAATCTAATAGTAGGTAGGAGAACCTCTATAAAGTTAATCTCTACTAGGCTAATTAGATAGTTTATAGGCACTACTAAAGAGCTATAGGCTTATAGTAGTATTATAGTAAGAATCTTAGTGGTTTAGAGAATCTCTATAATATTAAACTCTGCTATTAGGAGTAAGGCATAGGAATTAAAAGCCCTAATTCTAGTCTTATTATTAGAAGCGTAATAAGGGGATGCCTTTATAGTGTAGTAGAAGTTATTGCTAATAAGTAGTAACTCTAGTGCATTAGGACTATAGTTAATTAGTCCCTCTAAGCTAGAGGCTAAAGGGTTATAGATATAAACTAGGGTGCCCTCTAAGTTACTAATATATAATAATTAAGTTTTTATTCTATAAGGTATATAAAAAGAAGTCTTACTATTAACCTATAATAATCCTATAGCGGGTTATTAGGGGGTTAGCAGAACCCTTTATTAAATTATAGGCTAATATTACTAGCTATTAATAAAGAAGGACATCAAGTTACATGTATAGACTTACGTTAATTATTAAGTTTTAAAGCTAAGGTTATATAAACCTTATAGTAAGTTAGCTATGCTGCTAGTGCCTAATTACCCTTTCTAAGAATTATTAATAGACTTTATTATAGGCTTACTACTAGTAAAGGATTAGAAGTATTAGATATATAATATAATACTAGTTATTATAGACTAATTTTTAAAGTATAGTATTTATATACTAGTATCTATATACCTATCTAGCGATAGGCTAGCTATAGTGTTCCTAGAAAATATTTTTAAGGACTATAGTGCCCTAGAAGGTATTATTATAGACTAAGGGTTAATATTTACTAGCGGTTTCTAGAGGATATTCTACTACCTAATTATAATAAAGCAGTGACTAAGCACTGTGTTCTACCCCTAAATAGATAGATAAATAGAGTAATTAAACTAGGTTCTTAAGCACTATCTAAGAGCCTATATATACACTAAATAGGATAACTAGGTAGAATATCTACTAATAGTATAGTTTACCTATAATATAAGTAAGTATAGTAGTTATAGCCTAATACTAGTGGAGGTGCTATATAGGTATAACCTAAGGGGACTACACTAGGCTATCCTAATACCTAATTTAGTAAATAACTAGGTAGAAAATAAAGTCTTAGAATTAAGATAGAGATACTTAGAGATTAAGTAGCTACTAAGTAATATATAAGTATAGTAAAAGAAGTACTATAATTATAAGAGAATACTAATAGAGTTTAAGGTTAGAGATTATATATTACTATTAATAAAAAACATTAACCTAAGATACCTAAGCTAAAAGCTTACTATAAAGTACCTAAGGCCTTATAAGATTAAAAAGGTAGTTAGTAATTATAGCTTAGCCTATTAATTATAATTACTAGCTAGCTTAAGACTTTATAATATATTTAATATTATAAGCCTTAAACCCTTTAAAGGGGACCCTACTAGCTATATAGATATATCCTTACTATAAGATAATATTAAAGATAATAAAGAAGAGTTTAAAGTTAAGAGAATTATTTTATATTACTATAATAGAAAATAATATAAATACCTAGTAAAGTAGAAAGGCTATAATAGTTTAGAAAATTTATAGGTATTAAAAAGGGATTTTATTATAAAGGATATTATAAATAATTATAAGTAGTAATTAAGTAGCTAGTTTATAGAGATATAATTACTTTAGTAATTTAGCATATAAATATCCTATAATATAAGTTATATTCTTCTTAAAGTAAAAAACTACCTTATAGCTATCTAGTATCTACTATTCTATTATTATATTAGCAGCCGTATTTTTATCTATAGTAGCTATAGGAGCCTTATTATTAAAAAACTCCTCCTTATCCCTATAAATAAATATATAAAGCTCTTTAGGGAGCTTAGAGAGGCTAATATAGGTAGGGATATTAGAAGTAAACTTAGTAAACTAGTAGTAAGTTAGTAAATTAAAAGCTATACCTAAAATAATAAGATATTACTATTAGAGCATACTAGGTAATAAAGCATAGGCTATTTGTAATATTAATCTATACCTTAAGGTTTATAGTGTTAAATAGCTATAATATTATAGCGTGCTTATTAGTATTAGCCTTACATATAGCCTTAGCGGTTAATTAAGCCTGGCGAATATATCTATATTAATTAGTATTTTTTATAGCTAGGAGGGCGTTATATAACTTATATTTAGCCTATATAAGACCCTAGTAATAAGTTAGCTATAACTAAGTTATTAGAGTTAATATTCTTACTAGATACTTATAATATTAAATACCTTCTAGGATATTTCTTATTATCTTAAATAACTTATAATATAACTTTATAATTTAGGTAGGATACTAGTAGTATATTAGTTATCTAGAAGTAGTTTCTATTAGGAAGGTACTTATACTAATATATAATTTATTATTTTTTATATAATAAGTATACTTAAAGGAATTTCCTAGCTAAAGTTAGTAATAAGAAAGTAGTAAGTAAGTAGCTTAGTTATACTAGGAGAATAATAATACTTATTAGGAATAGGTTTCCTATTAATAATATATTATAGCTTATTACTATTATCTTTAGGTATAATTTACTAGATAGTAGCCTACTAACTATAGCATAGATATAGGATCTTAATACTACTATTTAGTAAGTTAGCTACTATAATACTATAAGTAAGAGATAAAACTTATATAGTAGTCTTAGAAGCTTAGGATACCTATTTATAAGGAGATTTTTCTAGGGTAGGAGCTAAAGGACTAGGAGTTACTAGGTAGATAGTAGATATAGTAAACTAGCTATAAGTTAGTAGTAAGTAAGTAAGGAAGTAGGGTAGTAAGAGACTAATAATAAAGAAGCTTAGAAATAAGAGCTAGGAATAATATAATCCTAGGTAAGGTTAGTAACTACTAAGTAATAGTAGTAGGAGCGCTATTATAAGGCTAGTAAGGCTAACTTATAATTTATATAGATTAATTAAGAAAGATAAGGAAGAAAGGAAGAGATAAAGGGGGGAAATCTAGGCTCTTTTATATTAACTATAGCCCCTTAAGTAATCTATATAGGTAGCAAAAGTAAGCTATAGGTTAAAGAGTTAGCGTTATAGCTACTAATAGTAAAAATTATAGCTAGTTACGCATACCTAGCGAGTTTATAGTAACTTTACTAGAACTTATAGTTAAATTTACTTAGATATATAGTGTCTAATACCCTATCTATTTAGCCTAATTAGAAAATTTAATATAGGGTGTCCACTTCTATAGAAACTATAATAAAGATAATATAAGTATTTATAAAGTAACTCTATAGCTATAATTATATAGTAATTAAGAGCTTATAAGTAAGGTAGGGAATAATCTATAACCTATATTAATAGGGCTATTATATCTCCCTATATATTATATTATAATATAAAAAGTTATTTAGATTTACATAGAAAATTAAGATAGTAAGTTTACACTAACTAGGTAGCTAGTTATAATTAAGGGTAATTATAAAGGAGAGGGGGAACTATATTAGGGTTATAAAGGTAATAGAGTAATAGAGGCTATAAAGGTAATAGCATTATATATAGTAGGGCCTAGTTATAGCTTATAGCGCCCTAGCTATAAGGTCGCCGCGAGCTAGTTATATGCACACAGAGGGGGTATTTAGGCAAAGGTTACACATATAGAATGTGGGAGGCTAGAGATTAAAACCTTTAAGCACACACACCTACCTTCTAGTCACATAGCTGCTACCTTGATCATACCATCACCCTGTTCATCATATTCGGCCCAGAAGCCTTGACAGCTTCCTTCTAATTCTTAGGAGGACTTACTAAATTAGACTAATATAGTATATTAGTATTTATTTTCTATTTAAGAAGTAATTTATTTTCTTTATTATAATAAGTATTAAGCACTAAATATATTATTTTAATACTCTTAGTATTAGAGTACTCTTTAGAATTATTATCTACTTTAAGGAGTAATCTAAGCTCTTTATAGAGCTTCTTTAGATTCTAAAGGCTACTAGTAAGAATATTATTAGGCCTCCTCCTTTTTCTACCTAGTAGGCTATAATCTAAAATAAGGCCCTACTTTTATTTCTTT
Source organism: Epichloe elymi (assembly GCA_023658475.1). NCBI lineage: Eukaryota > Fungi > Ascomycota > Sordariomycetes > Hypocreales > Clavicipitaceae > Epichloe > Epichloe elymi. The sequence goes on from CP098274.1 coordinate 3,285,696, forward strand.
TATAATCTAGAGCTAGTTTATATACCTTCTTATAATATCTCTATACTAAGGCTCTCTTATAGGTATTCTAACCCTTTATATACTTCTAAAGATTTCCTATAGGTAGCTAGGCTATTATAGTCTTTAGAAGGCCCTATAATTATCTAAGTAACCTCTATATTATTACCTAGTATAGCCTTATCTAGAATTTAAGGTTATAAGTTTAAATCTATTTATAGAGTATTATACTCTATACTCTATAAAGCTTCTATATTAGAGGGTATAAGCTCTCCTATTATTAGATCTAGTGTCTACTAAGGAGTTTAAAGTCCTATTAGCTTAGTTACTATATCTTTTACTTAAATAACTTTAGTGCTTATAGGTATATCTACCCCTAAGTTTAAACCCTTATCTAGATCTGCTAATTTAATAGTCTTACCTAGTAAGAGAAATAGATTTATTTCTTTATCTAGTTCTATATTAATCTCTAATTAGTAAAACTATACTTCTAGCTTACTAATTAACTACTTTATAGCGCTTTCTTTAGTAGTATTATAGAAGATTATCTTATTAAAGGTAATATTCCTTATTATTATTACCCTTCCTAGTTATAGGATCTAAATATAATAAATATTAGAGGTATAGTAACTAATAAGATATCTAATATATCCCCTAGGATTTATCTTATAATAGCGCCTATATTATCCTACTTTATAATCTCTTTCTATTAGATATATATAGTAGCTATATATATATAAACCGCCCTAATTAGGCCTAAGGTCTATAGAAGGCTCCCTTATTAGTAGGTAAGTATTATTATAGAACTAGCTTTCTAAGGTCTTAATAGGTATCTTCTAATCTAATTATTAAATAGGGCTAATATTATAAAGGTATACTGCTATATATATGCTCTCTAACTATAGGTTTATAGGAAGCCCTATGCCTATAAGTATTATATTTAACTTTATTATAATTATCTAATTTGCTCTTTTAATATACCTATTTAGCTTATATATATAGGGAGGCAAAAGCTCTAGCTTAATACCTTAAGCCTATGCCTATTATTAAAAGATTATATCCTTAGATTAACTAATTACTATACCTTTATTATCTTACCTAATTTTTATAACTAATAGCCTAAATTATCTTATAACCTATTATTTAAAATAAATTAATATATTAAACACTAATTAATATAACTTATTAGAAATAGTATATACTTAAAGTATTCCTAAATACTTATCCTTAATAACTAGTAACTAATTTATTCTATTATAGCTAGGCTTATAGTTCTAAAGGTCCTAATAGATTCTCTAATAAGGCCTTAGTAACTTATATTCTAGTAATTACCTAGATATAACTTTATAGGTATTTATTAGTAAGTAGGTTATATAGTTTTTATACTCTATCCCTTATAAACACACTCCCCTTATATAGGTTATAATCTTACTAAGTATATCTTTCCTAAGGTACCTAGACTATAGGTATTATAGTTTCTCTAAATCTACTTATAGTAAGCGCTATTTTTTTAATAGTTACCTATACTATAAGCATTATATATATATATTATATAATCTAATTATAAAGAAAATTACTAGTATTAAAGTAAATATTACTATATTTATTTTTTAGGGAACTATTAAATAATTAGATAAGGGCTTATATTAAAGAAAGATAATATTATACTTTCCAATAAGTTTTACTAGTAGTAAGCTATCTCCTATAGGTTTAATATATAGGGAGCTATTAGCTTTATAATACTATATACCCTTCTTTATAAGAAAACTCTCTAATATAATATTAATATAAAAGCCTTTAATAAGCGCTATATTTTATAATATTAGGTCCTTAGTCTAAGGTCCCTAAGGCCTATTTAAGATATCCTTAATTATATATATATCTCTTCTAGTAATTTAGAAAGAGATTATACTTACCTTAAGATAGTTATTATATACTTACTTAAATATACCTAGCTTAAAGTAGGAGATATTATTAATAATATATAGAGCACTATAGTTATTAAAGAGAGTGCTCTTAGAGAGTATATATTTTATATTCCCTAGTATAGTATAGCTTCCCTTTACTAGTACCTTTTCTTTAATAATTACTAAATTAATAATTACTATAGTAATTACTTTAGGATATTTATTATCCTAATTATTCTTTCCCTTTACTTCCTAACTATTTTTTATAATCTTAGTATATAAATCCTTTTATTTACTACTATTATAGTGCCTCTTAATCTTCTTATAGTCTTACTTCTTTAATACCTTATAACTATTAGGTACCTAACTAGTTATAGTATAATATAAGGTTTAGTAGTTATAGGGATTCTAGCTATAATAGCTAATCTTTCCTACCTAGTAAGGGCATTTCTTTATTTCCTTACTAGCTTTCTAACTATTATTAGAGCGCCCCTTAAGAGTTATTATATAGCTTCCTTTTCTAGAACCTATATCTATAACTTATATTACCCTATAGTACCTTATATACTTAGAAGTAAGTCCTTATAGAGTTATATTAACTAGAAGATTATTAGTAACTTAAATAAGCTATATAATCTTTATCTTTACCTATTAAGAATTAAATTAGGCTCTAATTACTTAGATAAAGTTATAGATTATATTAGGTTCTTTAACTTTATTAATCTTATATAATATAGCTTTCTAATATAGCTTATCCTACTACTTAATCTAATACTTAAATTATATATTTATATACTTAGTATCCTAAAGATAAGCTATATACTTTACTAATACTTTAGCTTATATAATAACTAGACCTAGTAAGAACTTCTTTTTAAGACTAATAAGAATTTATTAAAGTATTAAATTCTTACTTTTCTTCTTTTTTATAATCTTATTAATAGTTATTATATAGGTATTTAGATTAATAGTATTAGTAATCTAAATACTAATAGTTCTTTCTTATAACCTAAGTAATTTAAAGGTTTAATACTTTATATTATAACTATAAAAAAGAAATACTAAGGCTTCTAAGAATAAGAGTTACTTTTTATTAGGTAAAGCCTCTACTTATCTTTAAATAAGTTCTAAGTAATTATTTAGTTAGATTATAAAAGGTTTAATAAGATAGTTAAAGGGAAGCTCTAGGAGATCTAGATTAACTTATTCCTAGATCTCCTAACTTTATATTACTTACTTTAATACTTTAAACTATTCTTCCTATTTTTCTAATAATACTAATTTAATATCTATCTTAAGATTATAGATAAGAGAGGTTAAGGTCTCTATTAAATACTTAATTAGATAGATAGGCACTATATATATATATTTCTTATACTTAGGGGAAGCTATAGAAGTTATAGGTAATAATACCTCCTAGGCTTATAACTATTATATAATTATATAATATAATAAATAGGACTCTTACTAGGTTAATATAAGAGGACCCCCTAAGAGATAATTATAAAGAAGATTAAATTAACTATTACTATTATATAAAAGAGAGAATAAAAGCATCCCTTTTATAGGGGGATTACTAGACTACCTATTATAGTGCTCTAACCTATATAATATAGATTACTTCTCCCTATATTCCTACGCGCACTAGTATAAGACATTATGACTCATGACACGGCACGCTACCCCGGGCAACAATTCTGCCAGTCAAAAGGCTCCACCCTGGATACAAGACGAACTTTGTTAGAGCCGAGGTTTACTGTAACCCCGGACCTTTGTTGGTTCGCGGTGCACGAATTGTCAAACAACACAAACGAAGACTTATTACACCCCGTCACGACCCAACATCAGGCTATGCTGTGTCCCCCAAGAATGCGAGTTGAGGGAATTCTGATTACATCGATGTCGTTATTGTGCGCCGTCAGCTTACAACAAGCAACCGGTGTGGTATTCAGCCTTGTCACGACAGATATGACAATGATATCCTGGAAAATAACTTTGGCTATTCCCTGGCCTAGGCTTTCAATGATTCAGAATCCACTCGACGTTGAAAGGCTCAATGCGATTGGGAGGGAATGATGGCTCTGCCGGAAGGGCTCGATGCCCTTGGAGTTTGGTTTTATTTCAGATCGCCTTGGAATGAGGATAAGAATTGGTATCAGCAACGAGCCCTGCCATTATCAATACCGGGCGGGATGGCTGGATTAGCTATTTGGGTTGATATATCTTCTCATCTAGCGAACCATGTTCTTTGAGTAGGAGGCAAGGAAATACTCACTACAATAAGAGACTCGACTCGGCTAGCTGAAGTCAGTCATTGAGACGATTCTCAAACTATAAAAGGGTGGCCGTTCCCCAGTGTCTCCAGCATTTCAGTCCCCAACACATCAGCTCAACAACAGCTTCCTTTTCTTTACCAAATATCACCATTGTCTCTCTAAAGCATATCAAAATGTACTTCACTCAAGTTGCTATCCTTGCTCTTGCAGCTGTTGCCCAGGCTGTTCCCGCGGTATCGCCCAATGTTACACCGCTAGAGAGTGTGACCACATCCTCACCTCTCCCAGAGGCTGGTGATGTTTCGGCCAGAGCTGTCTACACTGTGACTCTGTGCACCGAGCTTAACTTTCGTGGCGCTTGTTCTTATTTCTCCGGCAACAGTAAGTTCCCGTTACGCGCTAAAAGGCATGGACAATAACTAATAGAATACAGCCGGCGTTTGCTGTATGTAGAATTCTTCACATGATAAGATCTGAAGGCCGGGAACACAAAGCTCATTCTACGTGATGATGCAGACGAATTGCCAGCCAACTACAACAACCGCATTTCCTCGCTTCGCTTGAGGCGACGCTGCACATTCTGGGCGTAAGTTGCCGTGAATAATCAGTTATAAAAAAAAAAACTAACTTGTAAATAGTAATGCCGGTTGCCGTGGACCGTAAGAAACCCTCCTGTACTCGGATTGCGCACAACTAACCGAGTTTTAGTGCTCTCGTCCTCGACGCAGGAAACTACCCCCGGGTCCCCGGACGATACAACGACATAATCTCTTCTTACGCTTGCCAGTAAGGCACTAAAGATCTCGCGGCTGCGTGGGTGTGCAAAAGGATTAATCTAGCTGCCAAACTGAACAAATCATAGGATGGAGGATGATTTTCTTGGCATGGGTTTTCCTCAAAAGGTTTTCCCCATGCTGTAACGTGAATGCGAAGAATCCATAGTTGAGTTGTCAAGTTCAAACACAATTATCAAAAACTCATGATTGCTTACTCGAGCGAGTTCTGGATCTACGTGCCTGGATGACGTACGATAAGCCTCGCGTTCGATCGATCAAGCAAAGTAATTCATTGTGGCTTCAATTATATTGATCAGCGGGTTACTAAACGCGCATATCCCCTTTTTTGAATGCGCATATCGCGTTAGTCCCAAAACGGAAGAAGTACCTTTCCACCTAATCCCCAGCTAAATATACTAGACCCCACTGTAGCTCTTTTTAGTGGCAAAGTAGGACTCGAGACAAGGCTGATCAAGGGTCACTAAACGCGCATGTCGCGTTTAAAAGTGACCCAGAGCTATGTACAAGCTTGCAGAGCCGTCAAACGGCCCCCGCGATCCAATTTTTTTTTCGGCTCGCTAAAATTCCAACCCCATCCTCACAGCATTCTCACTCACCACCCACCCATCACAATGGGCAAACCCAAGCGCAACGTCCTCGCTGCTGCCGAGGAAACACTGACGCCTCCTGAGACCCTTGGGCCCAACGAGTCTCTCGTCCGCGTCGTTAAGCCCCTAGGCAACAACTTGTACACATGCGAGCTGCCAAACAAGAAACCCGTCGTCTTGGAACTAGCGCAGCGCTTCCGGAACACAATATGGATCAAGCGAGGTGGGTTCGTCCTGGCTGAGCGGTACGCCGACGGATCCAGCGATAGTCGCGCCGATGGTGAAATCGTCAATGTGGTCCGAGACGAGAAACTTTGGCGGAAGCAGTCGTATTGGTATGCAACAAGTTCAACAAGGCTTGATGAAGGCCTCACGCGCACCTGGATGGAATACTGACGACCTTGTTTTACATGTTACTTTAGGCCCAAGGAGTTCACGAAAAACACGTACGACCTCAGCGACGACGAAGACTCTAATGTGGGCAAGATGCCGCCTAGCGACTCGGGAGAAGATTGAGTTTGCGACGATTTGCGGAACACAAAGGGGTCGTGTCAATGTACTCTAAGAATCAACTAGTTTTTTTTTGGGTCTCCTTCGTCACCTTGCGGTCCCCCGACTTGACTGGTTTCAAAGTTCCCAAGTACACCAGCACAACCGTCACAAGAAGCACGTTCACCGCGGCCGTCGAGCTCAGATCTGTGCTGGGAAAGGTGTTCCACGCTACCTCTTGCACTCCCCACAGCAAGTAAACGACGGGGACGCTGGGCCAAGCCTTCCAAAGCAGATAGGGCGTTGCCCAAGCGAGATAGGCATAGAATTGGTAATGGAGTGACCTGGCAAAGAGCAGGCCAATGACATTGGCTGAAAGGATCGTCGTCGTGACATACTCGGGGGTGACTCGGCTGGAAACACGGAGCTCCTCAGCTCTGCCGAGTGGCAATCTGCCGCGAAGCAGAGGCGCAACCAAGGACGGCAACGAGCGATCCGCAGGCTGGAGCCACCTGGTGGTGATGAAGAGCAAGAGAACCAATGCATGTAGGGTTAGTAGTGCTAGAGCAAACCGTTTGCTGAGGAACGTTTCTTGTCCCAACATGCGCCAATTCACCGTCCACTCAAACTTGAATTGTCGCGACAGCTCAAATGCTCTGCCCACGTACCCCTTCCAGTTGGTAGACAAGAACGGAATAGCCATGGCAACCTGCATCTGCGCCATGAGAGAAGCCAATCGCAGACTGCCGCCGAGCCCTCTGCCCAAGAAGAGTACAACGGCCACAGCTGGCAGCGAGAGCAGCAGTGACATCTTGATACCCAGGCCCCAGCTGTACGCTATGCTGCCGAGCGTCCACTGTCGATTTTGGAAGAACCAGATGGCGAGCCAGAAGAAGAAGGCGGCGAAGCAATCGTTGAAGCATCGGAGAACGAACACGCTATGCAGGCGCTTTGAGAGGATCAATAGCGGGAAAATGTAGGGGGGGACCTAGAATTGCCCGATTCATCAGCACTTGGGCAACAAACACGCATTGAAGTGGCAACACGCAAAAGGGGGTAGACATCGACATACCTTGGCCTTCCAATAGCACAGCATAACCACTGCCAACGTAGCCATGTACAGCACAGCAAACAACTGCTGCGCGAGGAGAACATTCTTCCCACGGTCCGTCAAGTAGTATAGCCCCGTGTAGGTGTACACATGGGCAGCCGGGTAGACCAGCGGGCCCGTCCCGCCCTCCATCTTGGTGTAGTCTCTTTCTCCGGAGACGAACTGCGAGATTTGCTCCATGTATGCTACCCAGTCGATCTCGGTATCTACCAGAAGCATTCTAAATGTGAGCATCTGCTTTCTTCAATTCTTCGCCTTTCTCATAGCTTCATAATCCTGGCTTGCTTCTGCGGACAAAGAATGCTCTCCTGGACCGCCGGGATGGCAAGCAAGCTTACAGGGAATTTTCCAAATGATCAAGCCGCAGAGCACGGCGTCGCCCAGCCAGAGGGCGATGGGGATGAGCTTGGAGAGCGCATGGCGACCGGTCGTGACGTCGAGAGCAAAGCGCCGCGCTTGCTTGTACAGAGGCTCATCTGGCGGCGCCATCGTGCTCCTGCCGCCGGGATGAGAATCGTGAGGGTCGCAAGAAGTCGGAACAAAGCCGGGGAGTTGCGCGGCGCGGGTTCGTGCCTCTGTAGTCGTGCCTCTGTAGTCGTGCCTCTGAAGATCGCGTGGCATTTATTTAATTATCTAATCGGGGAGCTGTCAGGACTCAGTTACCAGACCAGGGAGGGGAGCGGCCTGATTGGCGGGGGTGGCCTCTCCATTGGTCATCATCTCTCTGCCGCACTCAACTTGCAAACGAAGCTACATGATCAAATTCCTACTCCCACAAGAACAACTTGGGCTCATCGGTCAAGTCCTCCCCGTTTGTCCTCCCGTATCTCATTCACCAACTCAGCGACACGCTCTGCACAGCCGTACGAACCCTGATACCCCCAGCCCGCATGCCCATAATTATGCACAACCCAGGTCCCGTCGCCCAGCTTCTCTTTTTCCACCCGAACACCAGATGTCCTGTACGGCCTCAACCCGGCAGCGTGCCTCACGACGCTCAAGCCCTCAATGCCCTTGCCGCCCGCAATCTCGGGGCACATATCCACGACCCGCCGCATGATGCGCAACGCAATGTTGGGATCCGGCACAGACTCCCAGTTGCCAATGTCATAAGTCCCTCCCAGGATGGTGCCACCGCCCGCGGGACGCTGCATCGTGTACAAGATCTCTGAGGTGCCATCCTCTGTTCCAGAGGTTGTGAACATGGGATGGAGCTCGTTGCGCACGAGGACGATCTGGCCGCGCGAGGGGGTCATCGACTCATCTTGAACGCCGCCGAGCTTGCGCGATCCAAGTCCCGTGGCGTTGACGACCATCGAGGCTTCTTTGCCCTCGTGACTTTGGTTTTTGGCATCGCTGATGTGCGTCACGATGCATCGTTTAAAAACCACCCCGTTGCGGAGGCATTGTCCCACGAGCCAGTGGAGGTACATGGCTGTGTTGATGCACACGCTTCTGAACTCGCAGCCGGAATCGTGACCCGCTGGCATCTCGGCCGCACTCAAGTCCCTGTAGTCTGGCATCACGGTCTGGAACCACGGGTCCCGGTCGAACATGGGGTCTGTGGGACACGATTCGCTCTCCATATCCTTTTCCCGTCTGAAGATGCGTGAGGCTATCCGAAGGTCAATCAAGACTCAATGCAGGAGGACCAGGGGTCGTCGCCCGTTACAGATAAGGCGGCATCTCGCAATGCAAGCCAATCAGGTGCGGAAATGATTCGTGCCTTACTCTGGAAGTGAATGCCAGCTTCCGGGACTTCTTCTGCTAGTCGCTTCATCTCGGGCCAAGTCCGCCTCTCCCATCTGCTGTTCTCCCTGGTAGACATGCTGTGGACTCGTCGTGTTAGTGAAGTGCCCTCCCGCACGTCATGGTTCTTTCCCAGAAAATCAAAAACATGATTTGACCAAGAAAGAAGCACATGAGAATGATGATGCTCACACTCGAAAGGGGCGAAAGGCCAGACTCACGGCAAGAAATTGGCTCCAGCCCACGGTGAAGCATATTCAACATCGTAATCACCAGGCATATGCTTCGCGATGACCGTCACGGCATTCGCCTTGCTCTTCGAAAGTAGCAAAGCTGAGGTGAGGCCGCTGACGCCTGCACTGCTCGCCATTAGATCAGACTGCGTCGGTCAAGGTATGGCTGAAAAGTCATCGGAGCCTTGTTCTTCTCACCCCACTACCACGATGATGTTCGCCATGGCCACCCAACGTCGTCTGTTACTTTGCCGAGCAGTGAATCAGCAGACCGTGTATCCTCGACTTTTAAACCCCCCCTCCTATCGAGAACCCGGTTATCGTCAGTCTTTTGATGGAGAAGTGAAAATTTGTTGTAAAAGAAAACGCGTTCCTGCCGTCCGGTCAGCTCCGAGAAGACATCAAGCCCCGCCGCATTGTGTGTGTGGGGTCCCCATCAGCCGTATTACATGCACCACTGTACATACACAAGGTTCCCTGAACTCGTGTTGAATCATATCTGTTGGAAGTTCTAGACCAAATTTCGCCCAGAGTTGAACGAATTCAAGGAGATGTACGGCCTGACACATTATACAGTGTGTTTAGACACAACTCGACAAGCTGCGTGTGGCTCGACGTGTTGCCCGGACCGCTGAGAGCTACATTTGTTGTCAATATCGGAGACGAGGCGAGGCGGACTTGATTTCAAGCACAGCTGCCACGTATGCACATGGACCAACGTGATGGAATATGGGACGAAAATGATGCATCTACATGGGAGAAGCGATGCGCAAGTAAAGGCGGTGAAGCTCGAGTATAACTTGAAACAACAGGAGCGAGGTGGCCGTTTCTCGATCTCAGGTATTTTCAGGACAGGCATTGATATATATGTTCGTAAAATGGATCCATCAAGTACGGAGTAATACGGCCGTGAGGAGAAACCTAAGGACATCATATCTGTCAACATCACGGCGTCTAGAGGCCCTTTTACGAAGAACAGCCACTGACAATGGAAGTGTCTCATCACCCTCATATGAAGCTCATATGAGGCTCATACGAGGACCATCAGAGTGAACAACATACTTTAGAGACACCGAGTGTTGCGCTATTCTGCATGAGATGTAGTAAAAACTGTAGAGAATTTCATCACGCCGAGGGGACTGGCTACATGCTTAGTCGTGACTTCATAGAAATCATATCAGTAAATTGAACCACAATCCATTGCATAATGCATTGCAAATCGAGCTTCTGCAAGAGCCGACGAGCAGATGGGCCGCGCAAAGACGATCCACGGCCAACGCGCTCCGACTTACGGGGCTCCTGCTCAACTTTCAATGCTCTGTAACTGTTTCCGGCCAACGAAATGCATGAGATTTCACAGTACAGTGGCGGGGGCTTTCCGGTCAATTAGCCGACATGGCGCTAGCGAAAATGTGCTCAGGTGCTCCAAAATTGCAGGGTGCTCGATTTCAGGTGGTGTCCTGGTGCTCCGTAGCGGCAAGTGATTCGGACGAACCCATCCTCGTTCGATGTGGTAACAGTGCAACATGACGTCGTGGTTCAGGCAACCAGGATCACCCAGCCAAAGACACATGGTGTTGATGCGTGTGCAGGCAGGGATCAAACCCCTCGCCGAGAGACTCGAGGCTCTCCAAATTGGCGCTCGAACGTTGTTGAATACCAAGATTTGAGAACTGGTTTTCTGGAAGTCGATTTCGTTCCCCCACCGTGAGTCGTGACGTGTGGACAGGAAAGCGACGGCAGCAACCTTGCTTCAGGGTCAGGGATCTTCTTCCCATGCTTGGACGGATGGCCGCTCGACCTTGATGTTGGGCGGTGTACCCTTGCTATGCTTTGCATTGATAACTTTGACATGGCGGAGATGCCTGCACAACACACGCCCAATAGCAAAGCAGGTCTTGAGCGGCAAACTGTCGCAGCATTGAAGCAAACCTTCGTCTTCATCGCGCGATTGTGTTGGGGGACACGTTGTCACCGCGAGGGGCATTAAAATGCTGCATACTCCGCAAAGTCGGTTGTAAGCACCACTGCGACAGAGGCTCCTTCAGCCACAGCAATTGATTACCTTGGACTAATTGAATGCCTGTGTGAACGGTCAGCCGGTCAGAGGGACAATAGCTTTGTGGACCAAATTAGCGAACTTGTTGTGCCTCGAAGCTCGCGTGGCCAAGACGCCTGCTGGCTCGCAATGTCTTGAACTATTGATTACCAATGGAAAAGCTTCACCGCACGCTATTAGATCGACTGCGGCGGTTGGTGGGAGAAGCATTCGGATACAGTAACTGTATTACGCCCTTCTCCTTCTGGGGGGATCACCAGGTTCAGCACCAACAAGATTGGCAATAATTCGCATTGGCACAGAAGGACTAGCCTTTGCACATTTCTTCTCCCGTGCCACAGAAGGCGGCATGAAACATCAACTGGCTGTGTAGGCTCGCTGCAGGAAGGTGCTGGCGGTGGCGGGCGACATGATCTAAGCTTTGGGAAAGCTTGCTGATAAAACGTGCAGTACAGAGTACTCCGTAGTGGGTTTTGGATCATTCCTTTGGGGTTTTCTGAGTAATAAAGGTCCACCTCTACTCCATACCGCCCTAGGGCTTGGTCACATGCTCCCCCGCCTCTAATGACAAAAAAAGCAAAAAAAAAAAGGAATACAACCAACCACATCCCAGGAGAAAAGAAAGAAGAAGAAAAAACCCCGAATTACAAAATAAAACATCTTCACTACCTTGCGTCACTTACAGTCGTTTCTGCCGTAGCGATTGGTCCACCAAACGGCAACACCAGCAACGCTATCCGTGCTACGGTGTCGCCCGGGGATCTTGTGAAGTGGGCCTTGAGTCATCCATTTGGGATACCAAAGAAGAAGACCCTAATCATGTTCCCCCTCAAATTCTCGAAGATGGACAAGCCCGCCTGCTGCCCGGTAAGACGCCAGTCCCGAATGGCCGAATGGGGCCATGTTTGGCTAATTTTCAAATGTAAGTCGTTGTTGATTTTCAGTATCATTTTTGTGAATGGTTGTGGCCAACGCATTGGATTTTTCACTGGCAGATTTCTTCTCAGTTGATTACTAGCTATAACTAGCCAGAGGGAATTAGCAGAGCATTGCGCGACATTCTGTGTTGTGTTGTGGTTGCTACTCCATACACGATATAATAATACAATGCATAAAAATGCACAAATTTAGCAGGAAACCAGGCTTAGCAAGGTATCTAAACTACCAAGTTACTTACATTACAGTAGGTTACGGATTACACACCTAGCAAGAATACCTAGCAAAAAGGACCTATATCAGCGTGTTTGTACTGAGATGCCCCGTGCCCCGTGGTGGTGTTTAATTGTACAAAATGATGCGCTAAATAAAAAATACTTTCATCTTGTGCGCGCCAGGCCAAGAGATCAGAACCGCCATCGTCTTCGTTTGCCTATCCCGGTCACTTGGAGAGCCAAACTAGGACTTGTTGGCGCGCCTTCCAGCCTTGTTCATCAGCGACACAAGCCGAGCATTGTTAGGCTTGGAAAATAGTCTTGAACATCAGCCGATAGGGCAGCTCAACGCAAGAGCAAGACGAGAGGGACGAGACTGTGGTGAGACACCCAGCTACTCATGTCACATGTGCATTGCCTCGCCATTAATGACATTGTCTTGCCGTCGTCAACAAAAGGTTGCAGAAAAAAGCCAATGTACATTATGCTGCTTCAGCCCTCTGGGGCTCGTATCAGCAGACGCCGTCACGCCGCCGGCTCCTGCCAAACTGGAAGCTGGCTGCGAGCGGGCAAGTCGAAAGTCTAATTCACCTGACTGGCTGGTGTCTGTCTTAGTAGATGCCTGAGAACTCACCAGAAGTCACCACTACCGGCAGGACCCAGGACTGGTGGGTCCAAATATCCTAATGGCAAAGCCTCGACGAACCGGTGACGCTGGGCCAGGGCCAGGGCCAGGGCCAGGGCCTGAGGTCTGTGCCGCCCATTTTTTTTGGGCACGTTGATACAGGCCAACCAACGAAGCAGGCCAACGAAACAGGCCAACGAGACACGCCAACGAGACACGCCAACGAGACACGCCAACGAGACAACGCCGCCATTTGATTAGCATTCCGCTCCCTCGCTCCGTACGTGCACAATGTATGTAGTCTCTGAATCTCTCTCCTCTTCCTTGCCATTCATTGATCGATCCCTGCCTGCCCTGCCCTTCCTGTCAAGGTCGAGGTCCCAGTTCCCTTTTCCACCACTATTCCACCACCCCCAGACCCGACTCACACCTAAACTTATCTCAACTCAACTCAACTCAACTCACCTCGACTCACCTCGACTCACCTCGACTCACCCAGTTTCGTCCCACACTGCCTTAACCGACGCTTCTTCACTTGCTTGCCGTGCAAACACAAACCCAGACGGAACAGACTCCTTCTACTAGGATCCTATAGGAAAACAAGGAACTTCGTTGGGCTGCACGCACGTGTTCCAATCGCCCTGACCGACACCACACACCACTACTACGTTGCGGGACACCGCAGCACCTCGAGGCCACACCACTTCAGCAGTGCCAGATCATCTTCATTTTGCATACGACACAAATTGCCAAGACACGTCTTTTCCTGCCATATTCAGCCGCGCGACCATCGACCCAACCGATTTCGCAAAGGACAACACATCAGGCCTGCAAGATTGTGTGTCCAACGTGCGACAGAAAGCTCTATTTGGCTCGGTTCTAGTATCCTGGCGCTTGATGATTTTCGAAATTCTGCGGCTTGGACATCAACACAATGCTATTCGTCGATTTACCGGATCCCTTTAGAAGCACTACAACATCAGGCTCCCTAATTTTCAATTAGCGCGCATTGCATCAATAAGAAAACCTTGACGACTACGACTGGACATACCATGGCCCTTTGGCCGTTTCGGCGCAAGAGCGTCCGTAAACGCTCTAGGAGCGGTGCAACGCCCTCTGATAATGAGGTCGCTCCGCTCTGCACCCAGACAGATGTCGGTTTAACACGGACCAAATCAAAGAAGGCCAGGAACGTGCCTGCGAAATTGCAACGACGACAGCGAACCTATAGTTTCTCTCCCGGACGTCATGACTCTATCCGCATCGAGGGAGCACGCGGCAACACTGAACGGGAGAACCAAGGCAGCCACGCTCACAACTCCGCCTCGGGCAATGCGGCAGACTGGGGCCGCACCCCAACCTTGCATCCAACGCGGAGGAAAAGCAGCAAGAGACGACGAGAAGACCACGACCGAGAGGCAGAGATCAAAGCTATGAGTGCCTTCATGCCAACACGGTCGGCCACAGACTCGTATGGACGCTCTGGTTCAAAACAGAGCACAAAGCGAGCCAAGACGGGTGACCTCGAGCATCACTACAAACCCGCTTCTCAACTTTCTCTGCCGTACCCCGATTCTGTACTCTCGGCAATGTCGGCAGACTCTGATTCCGTTGCCTACAAACTTTCGGCTCTAGACTCACTAGCACCCCGGCCTACGTTAAAATATAACTCTAGTACCAGATGGACACCATCTCGTACAGCCGTACCAGGGGCGGCGGAATCTACAAAAAAGTCGCTTGGTGATCGAGAGCCTATTCACGAGGATCCTTTCGACTCACGGAAACGAATTGATGATCTCGCTGATGATCTCGACGCAAAGGACTTGAGAGAGTTGATGGAGAGGGATAGCCGTCGAAGGGAGAGGAAACGATTGCAGGATCAAGAAAGATTGGAGAAGAGACTGGCTCGCAGGGCCGAGCGTAACAAGAGGGAAGAATCAGAGGCTCTGAAGTCTGGGTCACCGCCACCCGAGAACTTGGAAAGAGGAGTCATGGGCCGAGAAATGGTCGGCTTGGGTATTGACCCTGCATCGACCGTGGTAACATCCTCCAAGAGGAGAGACATGGGCAATCCAGCCGACGACTCAACAGAATCTGACGGGACGCGGCGCACACAACCCTTGGAATCTTTTCACCGCCCCGAAACGTCGCCCGAGGACCATCATGTTGCACAGTTGGGGGGAGAATGGACCCGTCTGCTGGGCGCAGGCCGGACAGAGGTCGACAAGACGGTCTCTGCTTTGCCAAAAGGCTCCAAATCGACCCTGGGATCTGAGAAAGATCGTCTGATGGATGAAGAATCTGGCCGAAAAAACTCTGAAAGCAGCAACAAGACATCGAACCGCTTGTCGTTCACTTCATTGCTCAAATGGGGCAGCAGGAGCAAAAGATACTCTGGCCCGTCTTCTTTCTCAAATACCTCGCGAGAGGAGATGCAAGCTGGCGCCAACCCGCATAATGGCGCGCAGGCAGAGGCACTGGCGAGGCTGCAAGGCGATGACACGTATAACCAAGCACATTGTTTGGCCAACAAGTCAACATCCGCTATTCCGAAGAGAACCAAATCAAGATTTCGCGAAGACCTTCCGGAATTCCCACTCTCGCCACCCGACTCAAGAATGCAGTCGCCCGAGACCGAGCCACCTCTGCCTGTGCTTGCCGAAAAATCTCCAGATATGGGGACAGGGTCGCGATCAACACCTCCCCCGGGACACGATTCGCCACCTTCCGCAGAGCGACCTCAAGCCATTGCAACTAAGGAGTCGCATCTGTCCATGTCACTAGCGTCGATCGATTCCGAAGGATCTTGGCTCTCTGGCCGCGTCGGCAGTGTGAGAGCCCTAGCAAAGCAGGACAGTCTCGCCCGGATAAATCGCCGAGAAGCTACACATTCATCAGATTCGCCAACGAATTCCACTCGAGAAGAGCTTGCTATTGCGGGTGATGAGTACCTACGACAATTCGCGCCTGACAGGAACTCAAGTGTCATGGCTGCTGATCAACGTCCTTCAGGAGAGGATCGGCCGAGTAGTGATGACGAGGAGTCGGTAGCTAACGAAAACCTCAGATGGGGTCGTGTTGGCGCAAAGCCTGAGGTAATACAGTATCACCATCACGACAGAGACACGATGCGCAGCCGTCAAGGACTGTTGAACATCGATTCCGGAGATGAGGAAGATACGCGGATGCCTACACCCACCAGCCCGATGTAAGCGACAGATGAAACCATACCGACGAGGAGGGGAAGAAGAGGAAGAAGAAGCCATGTTAAAGCTTGATGAACCATCGTTCCAGCAGCGTCGACGACAATCTGTTCCCACATACCCAGACACAACGACCATTCATATCTACCCACGTTAACGACAATGGACAAGGGCGCCAGTCACGAAAGAAGAGTTGAAAAACAAAAAGTGAAAACTACCAAACTTTCCAAGAGAATCCAGTGTGACTGAAAAAAAAAAAGAAAGAAAGAAGAAAGAGCAAAACGTTGAACAAAAACACGCGAAAATGTATTAAAAATGATTTCCTTTTCCAATGGAAATCATAGGGAAAAAAAGAAGGAAACAGTCCAGCCTCACCCACACCGCGATATCACTTTTGGAGAAAAAAAAAAGAAGAAAAACCGAAAAGAAAAACTGGGTATATGGGAATTCGTCCACCTCAAAATACTCACCATTTGCATGGCTACACAAGAATCTACATGTGCTTCTCTTCCGCTCTACTCTTGAATTTATCCTACTGGACGATTTCTGCCAGCGATTGCTTTGCTCCCACTTTTACCCACCTTCTGCATGCAGAATTTACATCACACAAGATACCCATGAACCGCCTTTTGGATGGACTTTATTCACCACTTGGCTTTTACATCGCCCATATTATTATTTTAATATTCTTTTAGCCTCATTGTTTTTTTTCCGTCGCTGCAGCTGCTACCCAAGTCCCTTTCCCGTTGGGTCCACATGTCTTACGGAACTGGCGTGAGAAGCCTTTCTGTTCGGGAAGCTAGACTCGTGAGCTCAACGGTACACGGACAGGAGGACCCCGTTAGGCAAAATAGAAGCTTTGTTTGGTCTGCTCTAACTGTTTTATTTCAATTCAACGTAGCGTTGCATAAAGGCGAGTCAACAGCGGCCAACAGATGGTGTTTGCTTCTTTCCGGTGTCGGTGTCGTGTTACTGTATTTCAACAGCCATATCATAGAGGCCAAGGCGACTTGACTTTTGCATTCTTGGATGTCAGAATTTACAGGCTTACTATTACTCGATTTGAGCCCGGAGACATTTTTTGGCGGGATCAGCGTCACTTGATGATGCCAAACTTTGGACCAGCTCAATGAAGAACACCACCGAACAGGTGAAGATAAACAATGAAAAGTTCCAGCTGTGAAAGGGCCTGCCTACCTAGGTGTACCCCGATGATGAGGTTATAACCCTGGACGTCATCATCACCCTTTTCTCACTCGTAGTCAGCGCATGCTCGCTCGACCAATCAGAGCAGCCACAGCATGAAACCAGCAAGCCCTTTCCGTGAATCCATGGTTCATCCTTCAATGTTGCTCGCCATTCGTTCTGCGAGACAGACGGCACTCACTGTCAGATTCGGACACGACTTCTCTCATCAAACATGTCATCATCTCGTATTCTTGCATCTCTGGCATCGACTGCCCGTTCCCACGGCGCCGCCTCCACGCGACCGGTCACGGCGAGCAGGGCCTTCCACGCCTCACCAGCCAGGCGCGTTGTTCACAATGTCAAAACGTAACTCTCATCCCCCCATGTATCTATCTTGTATCTTCAAGCACGTGGTGGTTTCCTGCCTCCCCATTTCTTCGGCTAACCAATAACGCTTCGGTTCACTCTTCTGTTTTCAGTGCCGAAGAGTTTCAAAAAGCCGTGTCGGGAAATGATGCAGTAATAGTGGACTGCTTCGCTGGATGGTGCGGTCCATGCAAGCAAATTGCGCCGATTCTCGAAAAGTATGCCTTCCTTTCCATCTTTCTCTCCCTTTTCCTCGGCGCCTTGGATTGCACCATGATTTTTTGGCTTCATGTCTTGGGGCGGGTAGGAATGGGTAGTCAGTCCCCCTTTTGGGGTCGCATGAGAAAAAAACTAACATTTCTGGGTTTCATGGACAAGGTACTCTGAAGACGCAGCGTTCAAGGACAAGGTGCATTTCATCAAATTCGATGTCGACGAGCTGCCTGCTGTGACGCAGGCTCTGGGGGTGCGCGCCATGCCTACGTTTTTCTTCTTCAGGGGTGGGAAGAAGGTGGATGAGATGGTTGGGGCGAATCCTCCTGCTCTGTTGGAGGCGCTGAAGAAGGTGTCCTCGGGGTAAATTTAAATTGATGGCTTGTCTGCTTTGGGGCAATGTATTTTAGATGTGGCATGGCATTCTCGAGGTGAATTCTAGACATGGACATGTATGGGCCAGTATGGCGCCTTCAAACAGCACATTGCGTATTCTATTCACTTTTGATTGCCGTTCGCATTAGAAGCCATGTACGTAGCAAAGCTTGTCAAACTCGTCGTTGTTTTCAGCGTGAATGAATGAACAATACGAAGTAATCCGTACGGAGTAAGCTTTGTCTTGTCATTCACCCATGGCTCATGTCACGTGGCTGCCCGTTGTCCGCCAGAAGGTGGGAGGGGCAGGTGGTGTTTCCACAGCAACGCGTCACGCTGTTCACGCGCCCGCCAGCACGTCGCATCGCAACACAACGGCCAAAAGTTGACAGCAAACGGCCAAAGAGAACAGAGCATCGGGATTCAACATGGCGTACAACAAAAGAATGAGCATCATACCCACGAACCAGCAAGGGCGCTCGCGGAAGAAGGAGGATGAGGCCGATGCCTTCATGCGCCTGCCGGATCGCGAGATCGTGGGGTGCATCACCGACATTGGCATTCACTTCACGGTCGCCGACCTGCAGAAACCGAATCCCGCGCACGTTCAACAGATATTCGAGTGGTTCGCGGAGCTCCTCCTCAACGCGACACGCGAAACGGTCGAGCCCGCGATGCGCGCCGCCGCCGAACATGTCTGCGGAGAGTTTTCGGACGTGATCCCGGCCGACACGCGTAACCTGATGGGCTTCTTCGTTTCGCTGCGCCGACTGCTCTACGAGTGCGGCATCACCGACTTCACCTTCAACGACCTGTACAAGCCGACGTATGAGAGGCTGGTCAAGATCTTCAGCTACCTCATCAATTTCGTTCGATTCCGCGAGTCGCAGACCACCGTGATTGACGAGCACTACAACAAGTCGGAGTCGACCAAGACGAGGATCGAGACGCTCTACTCGGAGAACCAGGAGAACGAAGGCCGCCTCAGGGATATGAAGCACAACCGCAAGGCGATGGAGGCGCAGGTTCGCGAGAAGACGATGCGGAACGAGGAGCTGAAGAAGCGGCTCCTGGAGCTGCGGCGCAACCAGGAGAAGGTGGCGGCGCGTCTGGAGGACGCCAAGCAGAGAAAGGGCGAGCTGACGAGCGTGCTGGAGCAGAAGACGCAGGAGAAGATGATGCTGAGGCAGGAGAGCAGCAAGCTGCGGCCGTACATGCTTCAAAGCCCGTCTGCCCTGCAGGACAACCTGGCGGAGCTGCGGGAGATTCTGAACAACGACAAGGCGCACATTGATGCGCTGGACCGGAGGGCGCGAGCTCTCCAGACATCGACCGATTCCTTCGCCGTTGTGTCCGCGGATGTCGCTTCGTGCATCAAGATCCTCGACGAGATCGCCACGGAACTGGCCAAGGAGGAGGAGGAGCTGGTCCGCAATGCCAAGCAGCGAGATGCGCTGTCGGAAAGGGGGAACAACGCCAGGGAGGTGGAGCGCGCAGAGGTCATGCTGAGGCGGCAGCTGAGCAAGTGGACGGAGCGGACGGAGAAACTGCGCGAGCAGAGCAATCTGAAGGCGCAGGAGGCAAAGGACAAGATGCACGAGCTGCGGGCGATTCACCGCAAGCAGACGGAGGAGCATACGGAGAAGGGCAAGGAGATGGAGATTCGAAGAGTGAGGATCGAGCAGACGGAGAAGAAGGCAAGTTTTACATTCCTTGAGAAAAAAAAACCTGTCGGCGTTTTCTTTTTAAACATCGCCCCTTTTTTTTTTTTCTAACAAGGCAATAGATGCTCGATTTGAAAGAGAATATCGAAAATGAGGTTCACGCCGCGTACGACGAGTATCTCAAAATGGAGTCGCATATCAAATTGTATATTACGGAAATGGAGCAGTCTATAAGTCAATGATTGTGACTTTTTTTGTTTCAGCTACCATGGCTATAGGAAAGCGGCGACGAATCAATGGAATAATACCAGGTCTGGCGTTGTTTGGAAGGAGGCAAGATTTGGGTCTTTGTCATTGTATCATCAAGTCATTTATTCAAGCGCAATCCAAGCAGCATGATTCGACCATGAATGACATGGGTCAAAAGTTCATAAACCCCGTCTGCTGGCCTCCACGTCAAACCAGCTACCCAGTACGTGGCCTACACCAACCGACGGACCAGCCCACGACCCGTCGTCCTTGACAGGCGTGCCCGTCAGGACAGGAACCTTTTCTCCGAGGGACTGTCCTAATTCCTGCTTGCCGTCCTGCGTGCGCCTCGGCTCAAGAATGACCGCCCGGAACCCATTCCGCCACGCGGCCTCGACGAAGACGGCCGCGGAGAAGCTCAGCCCCTGTGCTGACCAGTCCATTCCATCCCTGTGAAGTTCCACGAGCCCGTATACCATGAGCAAAGGGGGCTTGATGAGCAATCCCGCGGCCGGCGGGGGGGCAACCTTGATTTCAGACAGCGTCAGCGTAGCAAGGTACGCGCGAAGATGGGCCACCGTCGGCGCAAACACCATGTTGATGTGCCGCGCCACAGCAGTCTGCATGAGGGAGGCGCGCAGAAGGGGATGATGGTGTCGCATCTGCGGCTCCGCCCCGTGGTCCTCCGCTTCCGCTTCCTCTTCCTCTCCACGAGGCTGTTGCTGCAGGACATCCTGGGTGAGAGCGGCGAGGAACTGGCCTTTGGGCCAGCATATGATGGCGGTGGAAGGGTACGTGCCGTGCGAGGTGAGATGCTCGAGGAACTCGGAGGGCGTGAGCGGTGGGAGAATGAGGGATTGGTGGGTGCCAGGTGGGGGTCCGACATTCATTGTAGATGTTGCTGCGGATGCCGTTCCCCTTCGTTGCTCTTTTTGATACGAAGCCTCAGGTCCACGCGTCTTTTTGTGGCTTCTTGTGATGGTGTGGGATGGGAGACGAGACTGAGGATGGTTAACAGGGTTGTGGATGCTTCAGCAGAGGGTGGGTGGGCAGGTCTCGTGGGCGTCATGGTAGCGTAGCTGTGAGCTGATGGAATTTTGAGACTGGGGAGCGGAACTCATTTGCGTGTTTCTTCCTTGGTGTGCGATGCGCTTTGTCTATGGAACGGGAACAATTGCAAGAGTTGAAAGTGTGTGATGATGCGGGGCAGGAGTTGTGGGATGGATGAGCATTTGGCGGGGTTGCCACGCCCCACATTTATTGGTTATCGGATTGCTCCAACCAGTAGCAAGTGTTACATGTTACGTAGTCCCGCTTACGAGCCAACTTCTCGAGCTGCCGCGCAACGGGCCATCTTCAAACTCTCGACTCTCACCACAAGAGGCGCGGTCGACGGTGTCGGCATGGAGTCAATAGCGAGGATATCGAGTCTCATGGAGACTGGTAAGCGTCCCTCGTGACCCCGTTTTTTTTGCGCGTCCTACCGTGCCTGGCTAATATCAGCTCCTCCCTCGCCTAAGCGAGAGAGCTCACCCTCGACGCGGCTCAAGCTACGCGCAGCGTCCGCTCAAGCTCCCGGCCACTTGACAGGAATCAGATTCGGAAGCTTCTTGACAGTAGGAACGACAGAGAGGTTCTGGAAGGATTACGAAGGGTCATTTCAGTGCGTGCGTGGTGTGGCGTGGCGTGAAGCGGAAGATCAGCGCCCATGGTTTTCTCACGGTGCCCTCGAAAAGACCTGCTAACCAGACGCTCTCTACCTAGATGATGTATCGAAACCAAAAAACGCCTCCATTCTTCTCCTCCGTCGTCAAAAACGTAGCATCCCCAAACATTGAGATAAAAAAGCTCGTTTACATCTACCTCATTCACCATGCAGAACAGGAGCCCGACCTTGCACTGCTCTCAATCAACACTATTCAAAAGTCCCTCTCCGACCAGAGCGCGCAAGTACGAGCTCTGGCTCTCAAAACCATGTCAGGGATCCGGGTCCCAGTCATCAGTCAGATTGTGTCGTTGGCTATCAAGAAGGGCGTCGCCGATATGAGTCCGTACGTCCGGAAGGCTGCAGCGCTCTCGATTCCCAAATGCTACCGTATCGACCCGAGCCAGTTACCACAGCTTATCGGCTGTCTGTCCATTCTTCTCGGTGACAAGCAGTATTATGTAGCTGGGGCTGCTGTTTCAGCATTTTTGGATATCTGCCCCGACAGGATCGACTTGATTCACCGCCACTATAGAGGACTGGTACGCAAGATTGTGGACATGGACGAATGGAGTCAGCTGGCCATGTTGAGGCTCATGTCCTACTACGCGAGGAGATGTTTCCCAAGATCTGCGAAATCAACATGGCAACCTCAACAGCGGAACACAAATGTCGACGAATTTTATGCCGATTCACCAGATGCCGGACAGGCACAGCAAGTTACCATCGGTGGTGATTTGTTGCTGTTGCTCAACAGCATCAAGCCGCTACTGCAGAGTCGTAACTCAGGGGTTGTTGTCGCAGTGACGAGATGTTACGTTGACGTTGGCACACCCGAGTACGTCAAGCTCGCCGCTGGACCGTTGGTTGCGCTTCTGCGCGGCGCGCAAGACATTCAGCAGCTAGCTTTGTACAACATCGTTTCCGTCTGCCTGATGAGGCCCCGCGATTTCGTCAAATACGCTAGTCATTTTCTCGTCAGAGCTACGGACCCCGCGCCGGTGTGGGAACTCAAACTGGAGGTGTTGACAATTATCTTCCCGCATAGCCCGATTCACGTAAAGAGCCTCATTTTGAAGGAGCTGGAACACTTTTCTCGGGGATCTGACAAGGCCCTTGTACGAGAAGCGGTAAGGGCAATTGGGCGTTGTGCGCAATCCGACGTCAAAACGGCGCCCCGATGCCTCAAGCTGTTGCTCAGCCAAATCACCAGCTTAGATGGCACGTTGGCCGCTGAATCCTTGACCGTGATTCGCCACTTGATCCAGCAGGACGCCGAGGGGCACGCAGGCACGGTAGTCCGCCTGGCCAAAAACCTCGACTCGGCGTCTGACCCCCAGGCCAGGGCCGCGATTATCTGGCTGGTCGGAGAGTTTTCGGGCATGAACGGTGACGACAACGTCGCCCCAGATGTGCTGCGAATCTTGTTGAAAGATTTCCCGAGCGAGTCAGAAGCTGCCAAGCGGCAGATTCTGCTCCTGGGAGCCAAGGTCTATCTTCACCACGTCAACAGGAAACGTGAGGCGCCAAAGGCCATGGAGGAAGACGGCGACCCGCCCCAGGATACAGACATGCACCCTGTCGTGCGTCTCTGGGATTACCTCATTCTCCTTGTTCGATATGATAGCTCCTACGAGTTACGAGACAGGGCTAGGATGTACAAGTCGCTACTTGGCGTTCCTCAGCTTGCGACACTGATGCTCCTGGCTCCGAAGCCGGCCCCTCAAGCACCGAGCCCGTCCGAATCCAGGAGGGGATTCTTGCTTGGCTCATCCACACTGGTTCTCGCCGGCGGTGGCGGCATTCACGGGCTCAGGGGCTACGAGGCGCTTCCGCAATGGGTTGAAGCAGGTAAAGAGCCGGACCCCCGGCTACGGGACCAAGACGATGGTGGAATGTCATGCAGGTACGGCGGCGAGAAGAGCGCCGCGCCGGCGGCAGGCGACATGCTAGACCAAGCAGCGACGTCGAGGCCGCCTCCTGCCAAGGCCAACGGACTAGGTGAGGGCGTGGGCGTGGGCGTGGGCGTGGGCGTGGGCGTGGGAGCAAAGACACTGGATGATTGGTTGGCGGAAGATGTTCAACAAGAAGACGAGGAAAGCGAAGAAACGGAAGAGGAGACGGAGACTGAGGAAGAGACTGAGGAAGAGACTGAGGAAGAAGAGACGGATGAAGAAGATGACGAGGGGGAGGCAGAAAGTGACGATGATGGAGAGGGCGATGGCCTCGTCAAGGGTTCATTCAAGGTAAAGGACGGTGAATGATGAGAGAGTACTCTTTGTATTGACCAGTCCAAAGCCAATATTGCTATGCACGTTTATGTAGCAATGTCGACACAATTCATGTACTCGTGGGAAGCGCCAAAGCGCCCCCTCACTCACTCACTCACTCACTCATTCACTCCTTTCCCCCCCAACCATCTGTACACGACGGAAAAGTCACGCCCCTTGCACTCCTCCCTGTGCTCGGCCGCCTCGTACACGCCCAGCGCGGCATCCGCCAGCGGCATGCTGGCCCCGGCCTCCCCCGCGGCCACCATGGCCAGCCGCAGGTCCTTCCTCATCAGCGAGATGCCGAAGCCGCCGCCGTAGTCCCGACCCGCGGGGGCCGCCCCGACGACGCCCGGCACCGGGTTGTTGACGGTGCTGGGCCAGCAGCGCCCCGTGCTGGCGTTGATGACGCCGGCGAGCGTCTTGGCGTCCAGCCCCCACCTCATGCCCAGGTTCATGGCCTCGGCCGTCGCGATGTTGCTGACGGCGAGCAGGTAGTTGTTGGCCAGCTTGGCCGCCAGGCCCGCGCCCTGCCCGCCGCAGCGCAGCACCTTGCTCCCCATGAGCAGCAGCGTGGGCTCGACGCGCGCCACCGCGGCGTCCTCGTCGGCGCCCAGCATGAAGGTCAGCGTGCCGGCCGTGGCCCCGACGACGCCCCCCGACATGGGCGCGTCGACGAACGTGAAGGAGCCCCGGCCGGCCCCCGACACGCGGCTGCCCACCTCGCGGGACGTCGACGGGTCAATCGTCGAGCAGTCGATGAAGACGCGCTCCTTGGCCTTGGCCGCCAGCTCGCCTGCCGCCGGCTCGCCCGCCATCATGGACTCGTACACGTCCCGCACGTGCTGCGGCTCAGGCAGCACCGTCATGACCGTGTCCTGCCACCGTTTTTCAATCCGCGCAGACGACGTATATCAGTCAGTTCCAAGTTCCAGGTTCCAGTTCCGGGTTCAGCTGAGCCCCCCAACAGTACAAAGCAGTACCAAGTACCACTTATCAACCCAACCGGGTTCCAACCACCCCGCCAGACTCACCGCGTCCTTGGATGCCGCCCACGCGCTGGGAGCAAGCTCGACCTCGGCGCCCTCGCTCGCAGCCCTCATGTCCGACTCCAGCCTCTTCATCGCCTCCGGGTTGATGTCGAAGATGGATATCCTGTCCGTGGATTTGAGCTTCGACTGGAGATTCTTGGCCATTTGGTAGCCCTGCGACGGGAACGGGGTACCCCGGTCAGCCAGCCGGCCTTTTTCTTTTTCGCCCAATTTTCCCGGATGAAAATGGAAATGGAAATGGAAATGGAAATGGGGCCTGCGAAAAAAAAAAAAAAGAACTCACCATCTGGCCCAGTCCCACAAACGCGTAGTTATCCAATCTTCTGGCCGTCGAGGCGAATCCCCTCGTTTGGACGAGCCCGCCCAGGCGCGTGGTGACGACTCTCATGTTGGGAACTTGGGGAAATCGGCGGCAACACCGGATAGATCGCAATCTCTTTCTCTGTCTCTGTCCAAGTCTCGTTTCTTTCTGGGTTTGTTTCACACATACAGATGCAGACCCCAGAGGAGAGGAGAGAAAAGAAAAGAAAAGAAAAGAAACAGACGTGGTCCGTAGGTGCGCAAGACATAAACAGCGTGGCGTGGGGTTATGGCATTTGTCTTGATAAAGCCGGCCGTTGCCGCTGCCACCCCCACCCCCGCCCATTCTTGCCGGGCCAATTCTCCCGTCTGAGTGGAGGCACTGCGGTTTAATATGGAGACCAACGCGGAGGAGTAGAAGCTGTCTTGCAAGCGTTTCAATTAATTCTGCTACTCCAAATCTTCTCATCTACCCGTCCTCGCCTCACCAGGATGCATCTGCCTTCCAGCCACTGACGTCGCCGTCGCGTACCTTCACTCCATGTCCGTTCCGCTCCTTCACAGATAAAAACAAACAAAAACAGACAAAAACAGACAAAAAGCCACCCAACGCCCAAAGGGAAAGGTAGCCCGTGATTCTGAAAGAAGAAAAACTCTCCAAATGTTTGCTGGTTTGAACGAAAGGAAGAGAAAGAGAGGGAAAATGAACGAAAGGGGGGTGGGAGTGGTAAAATAAAAAAAATTATAAAACAATGTCTTTCGACCTGAAATCCAAGCTCATCTAAAACCAGCATCTGACAAGAGAGACAGACAGACCATGGTAAGAGCCGGGGGTCTGGCAAGTCCATGTGTCCAAAAGCCAATGACTGGGCAGGAGCTCAATGTGTTCGGGGTATATTCATCTCGTTGGTGAATTGGCTTTCTTTTTGATAATAAAAACTCTTCTCTCCCAAGCACGAAGAAACGCAAACAGCAAAAGTAACGCCCTCCTGCCGTATTATTGAATTGTGTATTCAAAGAAAGTTGTGGGCGCCAGCTGCCGCCTTCACAAGCTGTCACGCAGCACCCCCTCTACAGAAGGTTAACCAGCCAGGGGACGAGAGCACTGTTTGTCATGTCAGCACAGGATAATGATGATATGCGATTGGCAGTGCCGCTTCAGCTTGGCTATCCCGGGTGAGGGTTGCTGACACTGCTTGACCAACTTACCCGACGGCAACTGTGGCACCAATTCCAAACAACGCTCTGCTCTTGACCTTGTCTTTTCGCATCTCCGCCTCCGTCTTGACCGTCTTGACCTTCTTGGCTCGAGGTTGTTCGTCCTTGTCGCCGGCCTCCTCAGACTTGTCAGTCTTCTTTTCGTCGTCTTTCTCCGACACGGACATGTCGGCGGCCTTGCGCTTGCTCTTCTTGGTAGTAGAGCTGGCTGTGGCACTGTCTGGCTTGCCCTTCTTTTCGTCCGACTTCTTTCGCTCTGCCGCACGTCTCTCATCCTCTTCCTTGCCCAGCAGCACCATTTCCTTGGCCGTCTCGAGCATCTTGGCCGTATCCTCCGCAGTCGGTGGGCTGCCGGCGGTGGGCAGAGAAATATCAACTTCGGCCATGGCATGTCTCGTCTCATGGCCCTCACCATCCTTGGAGACCTTGTCCACTAGAATTTTCATCATGTCGTCCTCTGCTCTTGGTTCTAGAACCACGGCGGGCTCAAACTCGCTCGTCTGCATAACGACATCGTCCTTCTTGCCCTTCTTGACATCGCCATTCACCTCTGTCTTCTCGGCCACGGGTTCAATTGACCCCGCCTTGGACTTGGCGGCGCGCTTTCGCGGAGACGCAGGTGCTCGTTTCGAAGCCTTGGTGGGACTCGCAGACCGGCGACTACGTGAGCCCTTGGATACGCCAGACGTGGATGGGGGTGCCAGTTTGGCCTGAGCCTTGACCAGATCGAACTTGGGGGGTGCCACAATGCTCTTGGGCGGCGACTCGGGGTTCGTATTTGACGAGACAGGGATTTTGGCCGGGTCGAGCAAGGCACGGATCCAAATGCCAATCTTGTACTCCTCGGCCAATGCCAACGCCTGCTCGGCAGGAATCCAGACATTGCCAGCAGTTTCTTCAGGACTCGTGGTCGCGAGCGACTTGATGTACTTGCGCTCGGCCTCCTCTTCAGAGGCTTCGGCGTACGGGAACGTGGCCTTGAACATGCCAGTCGCCGACACATAACCATCGAAGCTTCGGCGCATGAGGAAGTAGCTCGTCGGGCTTGACTTGAAGATACCCGACACGATGCCCTTGGGAAGAGGAGCTCGGAGATGCGCGTAATCAAAGACGCCTAGTGAAGCGGAGTCATCCTCATCTGCCCCAACCATCTTGGGGGTGAGTTTCGTCCGGCCGAGGCGACGGCGCGCGACAAGATCAAGGTCTGTCGAGACAACGTGGATGAGTATACTGGAAAGGCGCACAAAGGCTAGGCCGACCTCGAAGAGCAGACTTACATTCAGGTACCTCCTCGAGTAGAAGCGGATTGTGCCGTGCAGGCAGGCTTCGAGTAGTTGGAGTCGCCATGTTGTGTTCCAAATTAAGCAAAGACTTGGACGGCCGGTTCCACGTTGCGACACTCTCAGATACAAAGTTGAAGAGGGACGCGTCTACGAGAGCCGTCAACGAAGAATAATTATGCGCGGCAAGCCGTGTATGAGAGCCTGTGATATGGTAAGTGATCGTGTCGTCGCGTCGTCGTCGTCGTCATCGTATTCGTCGTGTTCGTCGCTGTTGTGGTTGCAACAGCCGCGGATGAGGGTTTTTTTTTTCCCGGCGCGTTGGGCGAAGGGGAAGGATTGATTGGCGAGGATCACGTACCAATATGAGAGCAAGCACAGGACCCCGAACGGTCAGATCGCGAGCGATGCACGTCGCCAATCTCGAAAAGAGAGAAGTGAAAAGAATACAATGACAGGCCGAGCCTTCGTCACAAGAAGCAACAGGCACGACAAGCCAGATGGATGGATATCGACCCTGCGCGCGGACCAGGTGTAGAGGGAGGGAGACGAGAACCACAGACGGGGGGTGGGAGGGAGTTCTCGAGGACGAGGATGGATGAGGGATGGACGACTTGGCGTCGAGGCGCGCGTAACTCCCGCCCTCCATACCGTGAGGAAGTACTTTGGGGAGCTGGGCCAACCAGCGCATCCAGCCGTCGCCATAGTGGGGCCACACCTGCCTGTGCTCAAGTGCAGCACGACTTGACACGACTCCGACAGACAAGGACTAGTAGGAGCGCCGCACTGGACTGGACATGACATTGAACTCAGCCAAACCAAGGCCAGCAGATCAGAGAACAAGGGAAACTGTTGGCCGCTGTGATGCAGGGGCGGCTGCGGCTGCGGCTGCGGCTGCGCGGGTACCTCGCGCTATTTTCCATGTGGTTCCGGTACATATGTACATACGGGTACGGAGCGCGTCTAGAACTACCGAGCAAGGAACTTGAAGGAAGGCATCCACGAACGACTTGTGACGACTCCACGAGGTGCATCTTCGATTTCCCCTTTAGGCTTCATCCTAATCCGTACTGGGTTCGGTATCGTCCTGGCTGGCCCAGCTATAGTCACCATATTACCTTGTCGTCAAGCCGTCATCGCAGCATGATACACCAGTGCCAGCCAATGTTTGTGGCCATTGTCCCAGCATCCATCGCTCTCTCTGGATGTGTTTCATGAGGGGCGTGGGTAACAGGCAACCCCTCTTCTGTTATTTAGCAACCCTGTCGTGTGGCTGGTAGGCCAGTTGCGCCGTTACCGGCCGACCACGTGATTTTGCGGGCGGCCACGTACAATATCACAAGTGTCATAGTCTAGCCCAAAGGGCTAATCGCGGGTGCCTGCGCCACCATGTGGGTGATGTGCCCAATCCATCTGCGCCATAGGCAACAAAAGAATACTGTTGCACCCACAAGGGCATAATTGATCCCGGCCGCACGATAGTCTCGCTACTTAACTAGCTGAGACAAGAGTCCACCCCTAGCTAGTTATTTTCTAAGACCTCTGTAACTTTATAGTATATTTTAGTACTATATAAGTACCCTACTAATAGTAGAGGTACTTAGGTATTTAAGCTATAGTCCGCACCCTCTTATAGGGTTAGATAACTTAATAGAGGTAATTATATTAAACCCTAGCTTTATAGTCTAATATAGTAGTAATTATATAGTGTTTATAATAATTATACCTTCTTCTAAATTAGTACTCTTCTCTTTAAATTAACTAATTATTTAAAGATTAAATAATTAGTATATATATAGTAAAAGAGAGGCCTAATTTATTAATATTATATTTATTTATTTATATACACTAGCCAGCCTGATTTAGCTGTCTCTAGTACTCCAGCGGTTTAGTTAAAGGGGAAAACCTTCTAGAGGATAAAAAACCCCTTTATAACTCTATATAGTCTAGCGCTAGCTTTATAGCAGGCTAGCGCCGCTATTATAGTTACCTATTATAGTTATTTATTACTAGCTTATACTAGACTTATCCCTATTAGTAGAGTTACCTCTACCTTATACCTTAAGCCTAGCTCTAGGCTCTTCTCTAGCTCTACTCTAATCTATTTTTAACTACCTCTTACTAGGTAAAATCTAATACTATATAGTAATCTACTCTTAACTTACTTTTTTTATACTTTATTATTAATATATCTAATACCCTACTTTTTAGTTTATTCTATCTTTTTTCTAGTCTAGTCTAGTTATAAAGTTAGAGTACCTAGTTTTTTAAAACTCTAAGGGGGGAGAGGGTAAAGCTAGCTTAGTTCCGCTATAATCCCGCTACTCTCTTATATTAGGCTTTTCTATCTATCTATAGTATCTATATATTATCTTTAAATCTAGGTAATACTTTAAGGACCCCCCCCCTCTCTAGAGATTATAAAAGAAATCCCTTCTACCTCTAGATCTAGGCCTCTTTTCTTCTTCCTTTATTATACTTTCTATAGGTTCTCTTCCCCTTCCTTTTTTCCCTTCTCTTCCCCTTTATTTTCTTATATACTCTTAGGCCCTAACCCTAGCTAGGTCTAGTTTAGTTACTAATATTAATATAGTTATAGCCTATTATTATATCTTCTTAGTATTCTATATTACCTATAAGTCTAACCTTACTTCTCTATAACTTTAGTGCTAATCTATATAGGAACCTTCTCTTTACTACCTAAGGAAGTAGCTTATATTAAAGTAGCTTTAGAGAGTACTTAATTATAAACTATAGGTAGGACTCCCCTACCCTAGCGCTAGGCCTATTTTACTACTAATTTAGTCTAGCTAGGTAAGCCGCGAATATTCTAGTATATCTCTTATTATATATAATTATTAAAAAACCTAGGGCACTAGTGTTATAATATAGTTAGTATGTTTTTCCCCCCCTATGCCGCGGTGGTAGTAGGGCTAATCCTTTCTAGGGGCTGTGACTAATTGTCAAGGCTTCTGGGCCGAATATGATGAACAGGGTGATAGTATGATCAAGGTAGTAGCTATAGAGCTAGAAGGTAGGTGTATATACTTAAAGGTTTTAATCTCTAGCCTCCTATATTCTATATATATAACCTTTGCCTAAATACCCCCTCTGCGTGTATATAACTAGCTTATAGTAACCTTATAGCTAGGGCGCTGTAAGCTATAACTAGGCCTTACTATATATAATACTATTACCTTTATAGCCTCTATTACTCTATTATCTCTTTAACCCTAATATAGTTCCCCCTCTCCTTTATAATTACCCTTAATTATAACTAGCTACCTAGTTAGTATAAACTTACTATCTTAATTTTCTATATAAATCTAAATAACTTTTTATATTATAATATAATATATAGGGAGATATAATAGCCTTATTAATATAGGTTATAGATTATTCCCTACCTTACTTATAAGCTCTTAATTACTATATAATTATAGCTATAGAGTTACTTTATAAATACCTATATTATCTTTATTATAGTTTCTATAGAAGTAGATACCCTATATTAAATTTTCTAATTAGGCTAAATAAATAAGGTATTAGACACTATATATCTAAGTAAGTTTAACTATAAGTTCTAGTAAAGTTACTATAAACTTACTAGGTATATATAACTAGCTATAATTTTTACTATTAGTAACTATAATACTAACTCTTTAACCTATAGCTTACTTTTACTACCTATATAGATTACTTAAGGAGCTATAGTTAATATAAAAGAGCCTAGATTTCCCCCTCTTTATCTCTTCCTTTCTTCCTTATTTTTCTTAATTAATCTATATAAATTATAAGTTAGCCTTACTAGCCTTATAGTAACGCTCCTACTATTATTACTTAGTAGTTACTAACCCTACCTAGGATTATATTATTCCTAGCTCTTACTTCTAAGCTTCTTTATTATTAGTCTCTTACTACCTTACTTCCTTACTTACTTATTACTAACTTATAGCTAGTTT
Organism: Epichloe elymi; assembly: GCA_023658475.1. Taxonomy (NCBI): domain Eukaryota; kingdom Fungi; phylum Ascomycota; class Sordariomycetes; order Hypocreales; family Clavicipitaceae; genus Epichloe; species Epichloe elymi. The sequence goes on from CP098274.1 coordinate 3,317,722, forward strand.
ACTATATCTACTATCTACCTAGTAACTCCTAGTCCTTTAGCTCCTACCCTAGAAAAATCTTCTTATAAATAGGTATCCTAAGCTTCTAAGACTACTATATAAGTTTTACCTCTTATTTATAGTATTATAGTAGCTAACTTACTAAATAGTAATATTAAGATCCTATATCTACACTATAGTTAGTAAGCTATTATTTAGTAGATTATACCTAAAGATAATAATAATAAGCTATAATATATTATTAATAGGAAACCTATTCCTAATAAGTATTATTATTCTCCTAGTATAACTAAGCTACTTACTTATTACTTTCTTATTACTAACTTTAGCTAGGAAATTCCTTTAAGTATACTTATTATATAAAAAATAATAAATTATATATTAGTATAAGTACCTTTCTAATAGAAACTACTTCTAGATAACTAATATACTACTAGTATCCTACCTAAATTATAAAATTATATTATAAGTTATTTAAGATAATAAGAAATATCCTAGAAGGTATTTAATATTATAATAAGAATATTAACTCTAATAACTTAGTTATAGCTAACTTATTACTAGGGTCTTATATAGGCTAAATATAAGTTATATAATACCCTCCTAGCTATAAAAAATGCTAATTAATATAAATATATTTGCTAGGCTTAATTAACTACTAAGGCTATATATAAGGCTAATACTAATAAGCACGCTATAATATTATAGCTATTTAATGCTATAAACCTTAAGGTATAGATTAATATTATAAATAGCCTATGCTTTATTACCTAGTATACTCTAATAGTAATATCTTATTATTTTAGGTATAGCTTTTAATTTACTAACTTACTACTAGTTTACTAAGTTTACTTCTAATATCCCTACCTATATTAGCCTCTCTAAGCTCCCTAAAGAGCTCTATATATTTATTTATAGGGATAAGGAGGAGTCTTCTAATAATAAGGCTCCTATAGCTACTATAGATAAAAATATAGCTACTAATATAATAATAGAATAGTAGATACTAGATAGCTATAAGGTAGTTTTTACTTTAAGAAGAATATAACTTATATTATAGGATATTTATATACTAAATTACTAAAGTAATTATATCTCTATAAACTAGCTACTTAATTACTACTTGTAATTATTTATAATATCCTTTGTGATAAAATCCCTTTTTAACACCCACGAATTTTCTAAACTATCGTAGCCTCAGAGGCTATAAAGGCAATGGCATCATGTACAGTAGGGCCTAGTCGTGGCTCGCAGCGCCCTAGCTACGAGGTCGCCGCGAGCTAGTCACGTGCACATAGAGGGGGTATTTAGGCGAAGGTTGCATATATAGAATATAGGAGGCTAGAGATTAAAACCTTTAAGCATATACACCTACCTTCTAGCTCTATAGCTACTACCTTAATTATACCATCACCCTGTTCATCATATTCGGCCCAGAAGCCTTGACACTAATATATGTTTTAATTACTAGGTTTAAAATAATAGGTGTAAAAAGGTAATATATATTTTATCTGTTTTTAGGGGTAGCGCTGCTACTAACCTAGCTCTAGGTTAAAATCACTAGGTGCTAAGTAGAGCACTAGTGGTTAACTAAGGTATCTACTAAAATTACTAAAGGTATAGATATAAGTATTCTTCTAATTAGTCTAGTCTAGCCCTATACTAATACTAATCTATCTCTTCCTAGGTCCTAGATAACTTTAGTGCTTATATTAAGAAGCTATATATAGAGAATTAAAGTAAGTAAAAATAGAGTATATTAGTAGTAGGTCTAGTCTAGGGAGAGGGTAGGTCTATAAGAGACTAGTATAAGGAGATAATCTTCTAGCTATATAGACTAGACGCTTAGATAGTAGAGTTAATTTAGCTCTAGGTTGCTGCCCTACTAGCTAAGAGCTAGGCTAGGACCTTAGAGGATATAATCCCTATTCTAGAAGAGAAGTAGTTATTTTCCCTTTATTTTTATATTAGTATAGTAGTAGTAGTGGGGTAAGGGAGGCCTAGGGGGGGGGGAATTAGATACCTAGTATTTAAGAGTTTTAGTAGTTTAAATCTAAAGAGTTATTCTAGTGTATGCTCTTCTCCTATATATATATATTCTTACCCTACCTCTAGCTCCCCGCTACCTCTAGACTATTTAGTCTAGTCCTAGTCTCTCACTACTCCTGCTATCTCTGCTATCTACTATGGTTATAGACTCTAGATTTAGTCTCCCGCGTCGCGAGCGCTCTGGCTCCGATTCTGGTGCCCTGGACTTGGCCGCCAAGTCGTGTGCCTATTAATATTATAATTAGGTAACCCTAGTACACTAGGATTAATACTACTATCTATTAGTTTAATAATAATAATACTATAGGTATCCTTATAATATCTAAGGAGTCTTCTAAGAGTAATAAGCTAGCTATTAAGCTATAGAAGCCCTACTACTAGGACCTATAGTATAAGATAGTTAAGATAAGAGCTATTAAAGATAGAATCTAGGTCTTTATTAATCCTAATTTAATTATATAGCTAGATTACCCTCCTAAGCCTCTAATCCTTATAGGAAATAGGACACTAGTAAAGAGAAGGGTAGTAGAGGCTATTGTTATGGACTGGCCCCTAGGCGACTGCGATAGGGCGTTAATATAGTATTAAGAAACTTAGGGAAAGAGAAGAGGAAGGTAGGAAACCTATCCTCACTAGGGCTCTTATAACCCCCTAACTACCTTATACTTATCCTCTTCCCTATACCTTTATATATATAGTATATATACACTCTAGACTTAGGGCCTTTAGGATTTGCCCCTATATATATAAAATATATATACACTTTAGTAGATGCTTAGGACTATCTATCCCTATATATATATAATATATATATATCCTAAAGAATGCTTAGGCAAAGCCTAAGCCCTTATATATACCCTTACTCCTTCTCTTTAATATATTATATAAGCTTATTATTTTAATCCTAGGACTAGACTAGGCGCGTAATATAGTTATTAAGCCCTGCGTTATTATTATATTAACCCTAGCCCTATCTTAAACCTTCTATTCTATTATTTTATTTTAGTCCTAGGCATAGGCTAGGTATATAATGCGGTTATTAGGCCCTGTATTATTATTATATTAACCCTAGCCCTGCCCCTACCTTCTATCTACTATTTATTTTATTATAACCTTTACTTTCCCCTATATAGAAAATTTTCTAAGATATTATAACCCTATTATACCTTCCTATTATACCCCTCTAAATAACACTTTATTTACCTATTATTTACCTATTATACCCTCTTAAATATAGCTAACTATAGTAGTAACTATTATAGTAACTCTAGTTACTATTCTTCTTATATCCTAGCTATTCCCTTTATACCTATAAATTAGTCTATTAGTAAGTTCCTTATAGAAGGAAACTTAGATAATAAGAAGTATATTACTCTATAAGTAGTATAGTAGCCTTATAGGTTATATATTAAGAAATCCCTTACTATAAGTATCCTAAACTATAGTCCTCCCCTTAGTAATACCTCCTATCTCCTATATTAGTAAAACTATATAACCTATATTTAGATAATAAGGTATTTATCTATAGACCCTTAACTTTAATATTACTTAAAGGATCTTAAGGCTATAATTAAGGTAGGTAACTATATTATCTAGCCTAGTATCCTAAAGATAGTAGAAACTAAGAGATAGATACTAGTGCTATCCTAGGGTTTCTATACCCTTATAAGTTAATAGAAAGCCCTTCTAGACTACGCCTAGTTTAACCTAGCTCCTATTTATTCTACCCTTAGGGTACCCCTTACTTTTACCTTCCTTACTATAGCCTTAAATAAACTTAAGATTATTCCTTTTAGCTAGGGTAGCCCTATAAGTAGCTATAGTATAGTAAGGTCTATATAGTAAGTTATAGGTATTCTACTCTAGTAGAACTAGTAGATTATAGGTAGTCTAAATACTATATATTAGGAATACTATAATTAATCTACTCTTCTCCTTAAAGCTCTCTTACCCTATTACTATAGTGGTTAATAATATATTAAGTATAAAGATAACTTACCTTCTTATTATTACTATAAATACCCCTAACTTAGCCCTAACCTAGGGCTTATTAACTATTATATCTAATATACCCTAACTAGTAGGCGCCCCCTAGCGCTAAACCTTATTTCTTACTTATCCCCTACTAAAGGCTAACCTAAAGATAGGCTAACCTTTATACTTACTAATTATTATTCTACCTATACTATCTAGAACTATAGAAGTATCTATCCCTCTTATTATAATACTACTTATACCCTTATTATACCTATAGTAATACTAGCTACTATCCCCCTTAACTATAATAATAATTTAGTTAGGGGCTTAAGTAATATATCTATTATAATAGGTAGAGAGTACTAAGTTTATTCTAGTAATTATTATAAGTTAATAGAATATAGACTAGGTATACCTTATATATTATTAGAAGTCTCTATAGAAGTATAAGTAGTTTATAATTAATTTAGTCTATTATTATATTATATATCTCCTTACCTTACCTTAAACTTATTAAGGGCTTATATCTATACTATACTTTCTAATAGCTCCTATATTAGCTAAATATAACCTACCTATTTTACTAGTATATTATATCTCCTCCCCTAACCTAGGGTATTCTATGCTACTAGAATCTATTCTACCTAGTATTCCTTAATAAGTTCATTATTATCCTCTGTTAGAACTATTGAATATGGAAGGGAATCTGTACTAGAGGGATAGGAAGACCTCCCTAGTAGATTCAACGCGGCGGCTTCTAGATTCACTATAATACAACGATTCTTCAAGATATAGAGCGTTGATAGTTAAATATAGTAGATTTCTAGCTAGACGAACGATCTAATGAGCAATAAGAGGATTTTCTAAGTCCCCTTATAACCTTTGTATACTTTTCCGCACCGACCTAAAGGTCCGGGAATGTCTCTAAAACGCAAGAAAACGCAATATTTAAAATCGCCTTATTTAATTACCCCCTTCTATAATATTATATAGTAATAAAGCTAGAGGTAAGTATAAGAATAAGGTACTAATAGTAATTAATAAAGGAATAGGGGGTTTAGTATAGAGCTACTACTACCCTAATACTAGTATAGGATAATTTACTATCTAAGAGAATAGTAATAAACCTCTAGAGAGTTAGAATTAGTTTAATTATCTAGAAGAGTTAGAATACTATAAAGTAATTACTAGACTTATCCCTAGTAATAAAATAACTAAAGCCTAGTAAGCCTATAAAGCCCTTACTCTCTAGATAGTAAACTATATCTAAACTAAATATAAATAAATAAACTATAATAATAATAGTAATATTTATACTATAAAGAAAGCCTTTTTATAAGTCCTTAAAAAAGTAATTAAGAAAGTATCTAACTATAATACTATACTAACCTAGGTAAGTATTACTATAGGCTCTATATTAAAGAGAATAAATACTATACTACCTCCCTTATAGATCCCTAGTAGATAGTATAGGGAAGTCCTTATAAAGGGGAATACTATATAAGAGTTACTCTAGTCTAGAACTACTAAAGATATAATATTAGTAGTTAATAAAGTAATAGGCTAAATTATAGTAATTATAGCTAGAAGACTCCCTAGTAGGGATATAATTATAATATTTAAAGGAAATACCTTCTAGTATAGAGATAATTAGAAATAGATTCCTATTATATTTAAACTAGAGATAACCCTTTATTAATATATACTTAGTATTATAGTTAAAGGATTTCCTATAAAATATACCTTAATTAAAAACCTAGTAACTAAACTAAGTAAAACTAATAAAGTAAATATTATTAAAGTAATAGTAAAATACCCCTAATATAAGAAAGCCCTAAGAATTACCCTTATTCTTAGCCTTAAAGAGATAGAAAATACTAATAAAATCTATAGAGATAGAATAGTCTATAAGGTAAAGCTATTTTACTCTAAGCCTTATAATAAAACCCTCTAACCTTAATAATACTATAATTACTTCTAGACTAGGTATATTATAAAATACTATAAATTAGCCTTAAAGTATAATAGGTATAAAGCTAGCTAGTATAAGGGTAGTAAGGTAACCTACCTAATAACTAATAGCTAGATATAAGGGAAGTATATCTTATACTCTAGCCCTTACCTAGCCTAGTCTAGGGACTACCTTATCTTTAAAGAGAAATAGAATATAGTAAAAGTAGAATACCTTAAGTAACTAGCTTTATTTATAACCTATTCCCTAAGTAAAGGCCCTTCCCTAAGCTAGGAAAAGCCTATAATAATATAAATACTAGCTAATATAGTAAGAAGAAAAAGAGATTACCTAATACTTATAGAGTAAAGGGTAAAGTAACCTAGGGCTAGTAGGTTTAATAGTATTAGAAGATATATAGAGGTAACTAGGGCTAGTATAGAACTAGTATAGGATAGTAAAGAACCCTAACCCTCCTAACTTATATAGTAATATTATAAGTTCTCTTTTAGAATATAAATAAAAAGAATAACCTAGTATATATAGTGCTCTAGTACTAAACTAATATTAATATAATTATAATTTAAGAATAGGAATATATAAGAAACCTATAGCCCCTAGCTCTAGGCCTCTCTTACTTCTAACTTATATACTATAATAAATATAATACTATATATATAAATAAGAAACACACTATAGGGTTATAGGTAGCCTAGGGAGGGACTAACTAGTCCCTAGTAGAGATATATAGTATAAATATATACTCTCTTTATTTAGAAGGGTATAGTAATAAGTAGAATACCCTAATCTATACTATTAATATAGAAAAGCCTTATAATAGGTATATCTTTATAGGGGACTTTAACTAAAAATATCTACTCTAGAATAAACTTAATAAGACTAGTAATAGAGTAGAAAAACTACTAGAGTTTATAGGCTAGTAGAGGCTTAGGCTAGTAATACCCTAAGGGAAACTACTAGGTAGTATAATAGAGATAGGGATAGCACTATAGATCTAGCTTAGGTAACTCTAGATATTAGAGTCTACTATAATAGAGTAGTAGACCTAATAGGATCTAACTATATCCTATAACTAATAAGTATCTTTACTAACCTCTAGGAGACCACTCCCCTAGTCTTTAGGTATTACTAAGCTATAATAAATAAATTCTATATAAAGGTAGAGGTAAATAACTAGCTTTTACTAAATAATATCCTAGAACTATATAATAAGGAAGGGATTAATATATATACTACCTAGCTTATTATAAATCTATAGTAGATAGCTAACTTAGTAGCCCCTTAGAAACCTAGAGGCTTACCTAGGCTAGAGGCTTAGTAATCTAGATAAGCTAAAGAGGTAGTTACTAGGGTAAGATAAGCTAAGAGATAGTAAAGGTATAGAAAAACTAAAGTAAACTAGTAGGTATATACTAATACTAATAAAGAGTAGGAATAAGTTATTAGAGAGAAGAGAAGGAATACCTAGAGAGATATACTAAGATAGGCTAATACTTAGAGTAAGGATAGAGAAGTATAGAGGCTAGAGAGATTGTGAGGCCCCTCACAACATAACCCACGCGCATGCGTGCACCGCAGCGCCAGAGCACCGCGGCGCCTAACACTAGAAGGAAGGGCTAGGTCTATATAATATTAGCAAGCCACTAGCTATAAACTAGCGACTTATATATATATTATACTTAGACCTAGTAAGCTTTAGTTAATATATAAGTATACCCTATATCCTTTTACCTAGCTACCTTTATCCTTATAATTCTAAAGCTTCTACTACTAGCTACCTAAGAGTAATATAGGGCTAAGAACTACCTAATTAACCTAAGTAATATTAGATAATAACTAAAGTTAATTAAATAAGGGTAGTATTACTACTAAAGATATACTATATTCTATAGAAACTAGGACTAAACCTAGACCCTCTAATATTAGGGCTAATACTATAGTAATAAATAAGTAAATTACTTAGCTTAAGAAACTTAAAAACTATAGGAATAAGAGTAAGAGCTTATTAATCTTCTATAGCTAGGTAGAGGGAAAGAGAAGATAAAAAGGTAGTAAAGATCTAGTTCCTTCTCTAGTAATAGCTACTAAGAGATTAAAGTTAGGAATATTACTAACCTTTAATACCCTATAAACCTATAGAAGTATAAAATATAGATAAATAATCTAAACTATACCTTTAATAGGGTAAAGTAAAAGTATTAGTATAATTACTAAAAAATCCTCTTTATACTTAACTATATATATAGTAATTATAGGGTAAGATAGGACTAATACCTTAATAAATAAATAGCTAATAACTAAAATAATCTTAAAGATAACTAGGATATATTTAAAACCTAGACTTTTACACTACTCTAAGATACTACTAACTATAATACCTAAATAGCTATATAGCTAAAGAATATAAAGTAATATAAGGGCTAGAGTCCTATTAAATTTAGTATCTACCTAGATTTACTAGAGAAATACCTAGAAAAAGCTACTAAAAAGTTATAAGCTCTTATATTCTTTATAAAACTACTCCCTAACCTATAAGACTAGATTAACCTATATACCTCTATTATAGGAAAGGTATAAGAGGAGGTTATATAACTTACTTAGTAACTCTAGGAGGCTATACTAAAGAGTAAGTAAAAGTCTAAGTATTTAGAAAATAAGGGCCTAAATAAGGCTCCCTAATATTATAAATATAACTTTCTATAAGGTAGAAGGTCTAATAAAGATTAGAAGGATAAGGACTAAGAGAAGTCTCCTACTACCTACCTAAATAACTATAAACCTATATATAAAAGGTAGTATTTTAACTATAATAGTATAGAGTACCTTATAAATAAATATAATAAGCTAAAGAAGGAGTAATAAGACCTAGAAAACTCCCTAAGGTAGAAGTAAATACCCTTATCTCTACCTTAAACACTAAGGTACTAATAGGGTATTAATTTTATATACTAGTTACTATTTATAGGTATATAGATATTAAAATAGTAGTAGATCTTAATAGTTACGCTAAGATTAATATTATTAGCGCTAAATTTATATAAGCCTATAAACTTAACTAAGCTAAGGCTATAGTACCTATTATTAAGGTAGTAGGGGCCCTTATAGTTCCCTAATATAGTATCTATAAGGTCCCTATTATAATTAAAGACTTAAGAAAAGAAGAAAAGAACCTTAAGCTACTATATATAGCTATTAATAGGGACCTAAGAACTAAGGGAAGCCCTATATTAATTAGGATATATATACTTACTAAGGAATATATCTACCTTTACTTATACTTATAAGAGTAGTAGTTTAAGAAAAGAAGAAAGGCCTTTTTACTTATAACTCTTTATAAATTTATAAAGGTTATATATAATAAGACTATTATATACACTATTAATAGGGTTATAGAAGATAAGTTTATTACCCTTAGAGATAAAGAAGAGGTAAAGGTATATAGAACTATTAAAGATATCCCCTAGGAACTATATAAGTTTAAAGATATATTTATATTAGATAAGGTAGGAAGCTTACCTTTAAGAAAGACTACTAATTATATAATTAATCTAATACTAGGGGCTATACCCCTATATAGACTAATTTACCCCCTTTCCTAAGGTAAATTAAAGAAACTTTATAAATATATTAATAAGAACCTATAGAAGGGCTAGATAAGACTATTAAAGAGCCCTATAGGTATGCCTATCCTATTTATACTAAAGAAAGATAGTATACTCTAATTATATATAGATTACTAGGGTCTTAATAGGGTAATATAGAAGAATTACTATACTCTTCCCCTAATTTTAGAGATCCTAGACTAGTGCTAAGGAGCTTACTTCTTCTTAAAAATTAATATTAAGGATACTTATTATAGAATCTAGATTAAAGGGGATAATAAATAGAAGACCACGTTCTATATGTATTATAGGCACTATAAATATCTTATAATGCCTTTTAGGTTAATAAATACCCTAGCTATATTCTAGAACTATATCTATAAAGCACTTTATAGGCTAGTTAACACTATTTATATAGTATATCTAGATAATATCCTTATCTTTTTAAAAATATAAAAGGAGTATACTATATATATTAAAGAAGTCCTAGGGTATATAAGAGAGGTAGAATTATATATAAAACCCTCTAAATATAAATTCTACTAGGAGTTAGTAGAGTTCCTAGGGTTTATTCTCTTTATTAATAGGATCTTAATAGATACCTACTAAGTTACTACTATCTAGGATTAGAAAGAACCTATAAGCTTTAAGAATATATAATCCTTCCTAGGGTTCTATAACTTTTACTAATAGTTTATCTATAGATACTCTAGGATTATAGCACTACTATATATATTAATAAAGGGTAGTTAGAATAGTATCTAGACTAGGAGGTTTATATTTAGGGTAAGAGAATAGGTAGCGTTTTACTAGCTAAAAGATGCCTTTTAGCGGGCTTCTCTACTCTATTATTATAACCTAAGTTAACTAGTATATATTAAGATAAATACCTTAATCTTTATAATAGTAGGAATCTTATTATAATAAGATAATAAGGGCTACTAGTACCCTATAGCCTTTTAGTTAAGAAAGTTTACTAATACTAAATAAAACTATAGTATACCTAACTAAGAGCTACTTACTATAGTTAAGTTATTTAAATACTAGTAATATTATATTAAAGGTATAGAGACCCTAGTGGAAGTCCTATTAGACTACTATAACCTATAGACCTTTATAAAGTAATAGAAACTAAATAGAAAATAGGCTAGATAGTATATATTCCTATACCTACTAAATTTTATAATTAAGTATAGACTAGGGAAAAGTAACCCTATTAATATACTATTAAGAAGGTCTAATTATAAGAGCAAACCCCTAATAAATAGGGTACTTCTACTAGAACTTAAGAAAAAGTTAGTAATTACTAAAGAAGTAGTAGAAGAAGAGATACTAATATATTAAAGAAGATATAGTAAAATACCTTTAGGGGAGGAAAATACCCTAGTCTTTATAGAGAGGTATAGTAAGATACCTTTAGGGGAGGAAAATACCCTAGCCCCTATAGTAAAGGCTAGAGTAGCTATATTAAGAGGCTAGTTAGCTACTATAGATCTAGTGAAAGGTTAGCTAAATAAAGGTGATTTCTAGGAGAAGGTAATATGTGTCTAGGACGCTAGTATAGTATAAGAGATCTAGGGGGCTATTATATTACTAGATCCCTACTAATCTAGCCTAAATAAACTATTAGCGTAGCTACTATAGAAGGCCTAAAGCTAAGATCTAGACCTGTAAAGGCAGAGTAAAGAGATTAATTCCCTAGAGATAGGGAAAGCTAGTCTATAGTTATATAGCGTAAGGGGTCTCCTAATATATAAAGACCGGGTAGTTATTCCCCGAGAGCCTACTAGTTATTCCCTGAGAGCATACCTTGTAATAGGAGCTTCTATAGCTATACCATAATAATCCGCTAGTAGGTCACTTCGGGACTAAGCAAACGCTTAAGCTATTAAAGCGCTACTTTTAGTGGCTAGCTATAAATAAGTCTATGTTAGACTATATTACAAGCTATAGGATATGTTAGTAAATAGTTATAAGAAGGCATTACCTATATAGGAGTCTTAAATTACTACTAATACTAGAGTAACTATAGGTAGAAATCTTAATAGACTTTATTATAGGATTACCTATTATATAAGTAGGTAAATAAGAAACTAATATAATCCTAGTAATTATAGGCTAATATACTAAGTACTCTATCTTCCTACCTATAATAACTATAATTAATATAGCTAAGTTAGCGGAACTTTTCTATAAGGAAATTAAGCTATAATTTAGGCTACTAAAGGGTATTATATCTAATAGAGGATCTATTTTTATAAGCTAATTCTAGTTAGACCTATATTACCTATTATATATAAAATATAGGCTTTTTATAGTATTTTACCCCTAAACTAATAGGTAGACTAAGAGGACTAACTAGGTACTAGAGCACTACCTATAATACTTTACTTCTAAAAACTAGTAAATATAGCCTAGGCTACTCCTAGTTATATAATTTACCTATAATAATATAGTAAATAAAACTATAGGCTATTTACTAAACTATATACTTATAGGGTACTTACTAGAGTTTTAGCTAGCCCTTAGGGATAAGGTTATAGAAAAGGAGGTACTAGAGGCTTATACTTATATTATAAAGTTATATAAAGCTAGGGAGTAGCTAAAGTAAAACTAGGTAAAAGCTACTAAATCCTAGGTAAAGTACTATAATAAATATTACTAATTACTTACTCTTAAAAAAGGTAACCTAGTATTATTATTAGTAAAGAATATATAGCTTAAGGAAGTAAAATAGAAGCTAATCCCTAGGTTTATTAGACTATTTTAGGTACTTAATACTATTAGTAAGTAAGTATATTAGCTTATATTACTAGAAAAATATAGTAGGTTATATAATATATTCTATATTAACCTACTAGAGCTATAAACCTATTATAAGAATATAAATAAAGAAAAAATACTAATACCTAATCTTAAGAATAAAGATAATAAATATAAAGTTAAGGAGATTAAGAAATATAAAAAGACCTATAGAGGTAATAAATACCTAGTAAAGTAGAAGGGTTAGCTAAGTAAATATAACTAGTAGGTTCCTATTAAAGATATAAAAGGAGCTTAGTATATAATTTAGGTATTCTACTAGAATAAGTTAAGGGAAAAGGATAGTAATATATAAGTAAGTTATAGGTAAAAAAGTATAAAGTTCCTATAAGAAAGGTATAGCCTTACTAGCTACTATAATATACCTAATAAAAGAAAATAACTAAATAATATATAAAAATAAAAGAAAAAATATAAAGGAATAAAATAAAGAAAACTATTTATAGCTTTAGAAGAGTTAATAGAAATCTCTCTATAGTTACCCCCTTATAGCTAAAGACTTAGCCCCTATAGACTATATACTTAGTGTTATTCTTATCCACTATAACTACCTCCCTTATTCTATAATAAAAATAATATAATACTATTCCCTAGGTAATAAATCCTAGATTACTTAGCCTTAGCTATAAAACTATTACTATATTCTATATAGTAAGGAGTTATAGATAGTTAGCTTACTAAAATATTAGTAAATAGATAGTAAAATAGGGCTAAGATATAACCTACTATCCCTAGGACTAGAGCTAGGTTTATAGTAACTATAAGGGTTTAATAGGAGACTATATATTACTAGTATATAATTAAAGTATCCTACCTAGATATATTAGTAAAAAACTAGTAAAAAGGGAAGAAATATATAAACCTAGTAGACCTTAGTGGCCCCTATTAACCTAAATATAATATAATATATTATATTAGTATAGTTAAAGCCCTATATAAGCTAAAGATAATAGGTAGTAAAACACTACTACGTTATCTCTAAGAATATAAGGTCTTTAGGATTATCCTTATTCTTATTACTAAGTGCCTTTATTAGAATATCTACCTAATCTAGTACCTTTAATAAGTTAAGGAAGTTACTATATATAGTAGCTATAGACTATATAATTATTAGTAAATAAAAACTAAAGAGTAAAGAAAAAGTAAGATACTTATAGCCTTATAACTATCCCTATATATATAACACTAAATACAGCGCTTTAACTACTTTATCTTTAACTAACCTATATTGTAAGGGCTTGGGCTTTGCCTAAGCATTCTCCAGAGTGCACACGTGTCGCGCATACGTAGGGATGGATAGTCCTAAGCATCTGCCGAAGTGCATATGTGTTACATATATGCAGGGGCAAATCCTAAGGGCCCTAAGTCTAGAATATATACATGCTATATATATAAAGGCATAGGGAAGAGGATAAGTGTAAGGTAGTTAGGGGGTTATAAGAGCCCTAGTAAGGATAGGTTTCCTACCTTCCTCTTCTCTTTCCCTAAGTTTCTTAATACTATACTAATGCCCTATTATAGTTACCTAGGGGCTAGTCTATAATAATTAAGAAACTTCCTTTAGTCTTATAATAGCTACTAAAAGATAATAAAATAGATTTTAATATACTAATAGACATACTAATAGGTGCATAAAATATACTTTAACCTTAGGATTATTCTAACTAGGGGACTATTACCCTAGGATCTAATACTATAGCGCCCCTAGTAGCTTAGTAAGTATAATTTAAAACGCTTTACTATATACTAAATAAGCAGATAGTAGAAATAGTATAACTCTAGGAGTAAGTTAATATAAATTATATAGGACCCTTAATAGATTATATAGGACCCTTAGCCTAACTAACTTAACTAAACCCTAGGGTCTAGCGCTAAGCCCTAACCCCTACTATGTTCACTACCCTATAGGTAGCTATAGTAGCTAAATTAAAGCGAAAACTAATCCCTATAGGTAACCTATATAATAGTAATAAGGCTATATTTACTATATAGAGGCTCCTAATAGAGCATAAGCTACTAGTAGATAAGGACTTTATTAGCACTAATAAGGATAGGTAGATATTTATTTACTAAAACCTCTCCTCTAAGGTATAGTCCTAAGTAGCTAACTTCTTTAAGTTAGGCAAAAATATTAACTTTAATCCCTTTAAGTTCCTAGAGTATCTTAAGACTATATTTACTAACCTATATAGATAGGAGATAGCCCTTATAGAGCTTAACTAAATAGAATAAGGACCTAGGGAGGTATTCTCTATATTCTTTATTCGCTTTATACATAAGCTCTTATTAGCTAGGGGGGATCTTTAGGTAGATAATATAAAGCTAGCGAAGCTTTAACATATACTTAATAAGCGCCTTTAAGAAATTAGCGTAGGGTGGGGCGTAAGCTATTGTAATTAGTATATAGCGGTTATATAATATTATAAGATAGCGGTTAATATTAAGGCCCTTACCTTAGAGAATAAGTATTAGACCTAATATAGAGTCCTACACCCTAAACCCTTAAACCTAACTAACTATAAGGGTAACACTCTAATAATAGGAGTTTATATAGTAAGGACCTAGCTAGGGAAATAGGCTAAGAAGAAGGATAAGGAAGTAAAGGCCGCCCTAAATATAGAATAGGTAAAATAGGTATTAGAGGTAGTACTAGCTAGACACTACTAAGAAAGATACTACCTCTAATATAGGTCTAAGGACTACTTTATTTAAGAATATACCCTTCTCCTACCTTAGTGCTAGTAGGTTAGTATTAATATATCTAGGGTGGATAAGGAAAGCGCGGATAAGGAGGTGAACGTCCCTTCTATAGAAAATAAGTAGCCCCTAAGCAGAGTCTTATATAGGGGCTAATAGGCTAGTTAACTTCTATATTATAGGATAATTTTAACTACTATATAGAAATAGAACAGGATATAGTAAAATATATAAACCAACTACTATTCCTTATTTCCGTACTTTTTAATATATATTATTTTATTAATATCTAAATTAATTATAGTTATAATTACTATAGTGCTATAAGCAAATTAGCGGTAAGATAGCTTAGCCTAGAGCTTATACGGTTACTAAAATAGAGGCATGTTTATACTATAGTAGAAATAGAATAGAAAGGAAAGTAGGTTAAGGAAGATACCTCTTTTATAACCTATATAGTATGCACTAGAATTAATATAGATAGCTAGGAGTTATTTATATACCTATATGTTATCCCTAGCCTAACCTAGGATGTGATATTTAGGATGCCTTGGTTAGAGCAGTGTGGAGTGGTGATTTATATGGCATAATAATAACTGGTTATTAGAGCTACGGAGGGCCTTTGCGTTTCTAAGTCCTCTACTTAGGTAACAGAGGTCCTAATATAGGGAATTATTAGATCCCTATACGCCGCTAAGGCTTATAGGGCACACTAGAATAAGGACACTACTATAAGGTTTATTACTATAAGCTTAAAGGAGATAATAATAGTACTATAGATCACGGTGCCTAAGATAGAGCTAGCTGCTCCTAATATATTAGCGCTGCCTAAGGAGTTAGCGAACTTTATAGACCTTTTTAATAAGTCTAAGGCTAATAGCTTGCCCCCTTATAGAGGGTCTCTTAACTACTATATATATATACGTAAGAACCTAGACAGGTCTGAACCAGCACTCCTATAGGGACCCTTATATAATATACTATAGGATTAGCTTTTAGAGGTTTAGCGCTAGATTATAGATCTAATAGATAAGGGATAGATCTATGCTAGCTCCTTAGCGGCTATAGCCCCTATCCTTCTTATTAAAAAGGCAAATAGTAGCTAGCGTTTCTATATAGACTACCGCACTCTTAATAAGATAATAGTATAAGACTATTACCCTCTCCTACTAATTAAAGAGATACTATATTCCCTATCCTAAGCGCGTTAGTTTATAAAGGTAGATATCTATGTAGCGTTTTATAAACTATAGATAGCTAAGTAGGGCTAAGAGCACCTTATAGCGTTCTATATAAGGTTTAGTTTATTTAAATAGCTAGTTTGCCCCTTTAGCTTAGCTAGCGCACCTATAACCTTCTAGCGTTATATTAATAAATCCTTAGGGGATGCGCTAGGAGACTTTATTATAGCCTACCTTAATAATATCCTGGTTTATTTAGGGGGGTTAAGGAAGGATTATATAAAGAAGGTCTAGTTAGTCCTTAGTTACTTAAGGGCTATAGGTCTATACCTTAACCTTAATAAGTCTATATTTACTATAAAAGAGGTTTAGTACCTAGGATATATTATTATAGCAGGCTACTTAATCCGCCTAGATCCTATAAAGGTTATGGCTATAAGGGAATAGGTAGTACCTATAAAACTACATAGGGTTTATAGCTTCCTAGGATTTACAAATTTTTACTATGATTTTATTAGTAACTTCTTAGAGATAGCGGCTCTGCTAATATAACTTACTAAGAGGAATATCCCTTTCTAATAGGGACCTAAGGAAGAGAGGGCCTTTAAGAGGTTAAAAGACGCCTTTATTACATATCTAGTACTAGTATAATAAGACCTAGACTAGCTAATAGTAGTGGAAGCTGATTATTTAGGTAAAGCTATTAGTAGGTGCCTCTTATAATAAGGTCCTAATAGCGTTCTATACCTAGTTACTTACTTTTCTACTAGCTTTATATCTTTATAGAAGAATTATATAATCTATAATAAGGAGTTACTTACTATTATCTCTTACCTTAAGGCATAGTTAGTAGAACTTTAAGGTATACCCTATCTATTTACTATCTATATAGACTATAAGAACCTAGAGTACTTTACTACTCCTTAGTTAATATTAGAGAGATAGGCTTAGTAGGTAGATATACTTATACTATTTAACTTTTACCTATAATATAGACCTAGTATATAAGCCTAATACCTAGATACCCTTTCCTAGAGAGAGTAGGACTAGACTAGATTACCTCTAAGAATAGGGTATATCCTATAACCTATTATAATTATATAACTCTTACTATTACCTAAGGAGTAGAGAGATAATACTAACCTAGCGCTACACTATATATAAGTATTACTACTACTAGTAGGGGAGGTCCTTTTTACTACTAAGTACCTTTAGTCCCTATAGGATTAGGCTATTATATTAAACCTAATATATAGTATCTAATTAAGGACTATCTAGGAAGGGGGTTAAAGGTTTCCTCTAGAGGCACTAATAAGAGAATAGATTATAGATTATTCTATAAGTGTATATAGAGCGCTTTAGTTTAGGGGCTATATATAGATTCTAGCTTAGGAGCTACTTATAATAACCCTTATATAATAATACTATAATTCGCTAGTAGTAGGGTACCTAGGTTATAACACTATATTTTAATTATTATAATAATAATTCTATTAGGATAGGATATTATAGGACATTACTTAGTTTATTTATAACTATTATTATTTTAGTAGTTATAAGAGTTAGTAATAGC
Source organism: Epichloe elymi (assembly GCA_023658475.1). NCBI lineage: Eukaryota > Fungi > Ascomycota > Sordariomycetes > Hypocreales > Clavicipitaceae > Epichloe > Epichloe elymi. The sequence continues at coordinate 3,335,596 of CP098274.1, forward strand.
GCTAGGGTTTACTAAAGCCTTTGCCTATCCCTAATTAGTTCTAGTCTTAGATCTCTATTAACTTTATAATAAACTTACTAGTAGTATCCCTAGAGAGGCTATAGTATCTTATAGTTATTATAGATAGACTCTTAAAGTTTATATAGTTAGAAGCTATAACCTCTATTAGGGCTAAGGAGTGTGTAGAGTAGTTTAAAATAGTCTAGTGGAGGTTTTAGGGTTTTCCCTAGTTTATTATTATAGATTAAGGGTTAGACTAGTTAGGAAAATTTTAGATAATATTATACTCCCTTATAGGGATAGACTAGTTACTCTCTATATCTTACTACCTATAGACTAATAGTAGCATAGAGTAGGTAAACTAAGAAGTTTAGATAATATTATATATTATAGTTTCCTTTTTATAGTTTAATTAGCTAGAGCACTTAGCTACTTATTAGCTTATAATTAATAATAGGCTCTCTTCTATAATAGGAGTTAGTCTAAATAAGTTACTTTATAGCTATAATTTAGAACCTATTTAGATATAACTAGACTAGTTAGTATCTATAATAACACCTAAGGGATAAGCTATATAGTTCCTTAAGCACCTATAAGAGGGTACTTAACTAGCATAGGCTATAATAGCCTATACTTAATAAAGATAGTAGGACGCTATATTAGCTTCCTAATAGCTAGTGGAATAGTTCTAGGTAGGGGATAAAGTGTAGCTCTTACTAAAGAATATTAAGATAAACCGCCCCTTATAGAAACTTAATTAGGTTATAGTAAAATATATAGTCTTAGAAGTGCTAATGCTACTAATAGTATAGTTAGATATCCCTAGGGGTATTTATCTAGTCTTCCACATAGACCTTATTAAATAAGCTATAGAGAACCCTCTTCCTAGCTAGAGGCTTTAGGACTCTTACCTAGGGCTAGAATAGGTTCTAATAGAGGATAATAATAAACTTATTAAGGAGTACTAGGTAGAATAGATTCTAGTAGCATAGAATGCCCTAGGTTAGGGGAGGAGATATAATATACTAGTGAAATAGGTAGGATATATTTAGCTAATATAGGAGCTATTAGAAAGTATAGTATAGATATAAGCCCTTAATAAGTTTAAGGTAAGGTAGGGAGATATATAATATAATAATAGACTAAATTAATTACAAACTACTTATACTTCTATAGAGACTTCTAATAATATATAAGGCACACCTAGTCTATATCCTATTAACTTATAATAACTACTAGGGCAAACTTAATACTCTCTACCTATTATAATAGATATATTACTTAAGCCCCTAACTAAATTATTATTATAGTTAAGGGGGATAGTAGCTAGTGTTACTATAGGTGTAATAGGGGTATAGGTAGTGTTATAATAGGGGGGATAGATATTTCTATAGTTCTAGATAGTATAGGTAGAATAATAATTAGTAAGTATAAAGGTTAACCTATCTCTAGGTTAGCCTCTAGTAGGGGATAAGTAAAGAACAGGGTCTAGCGCTAGGGGGCACCCACTAGTTAGGGTACATTAGATATAATAATTAATAGGCCCTAGGTTAGAGCTAAGTTAGGAGTGTTTATAGTAATAATAAGAAGGTAAGTTATCTTTATACTTAATATATTATTAACTACTATAGTAATAAGAAGAGAGAGCTTTAAGGAGAAGAGCAGATTAATTATGGTATTCCTAATATATAGTACTTAGACTACCTATAATCTACTAGTTCTACTAGAGTAGAATACCTATAACTTACTATATAGACCCTACTATGCTATAGCTGCTTATAGGGCTACTATAGCTAAAAAGAATAATCTTAAGTTTATTTAGGGCTATAGTGGGGGAGGTAGAAGAGGGGGGTGCCCTAAGGGTAGAATAAATAGGAGCTAGGTTAAACTAGGCCTAGTCTAGAAGGGCTTTTTATTAACTTATAAGGGCGTAGAAGCCCTAGGATAGTACTAGTATCTATCTCTTAGTTTCTACTATCTTTAGGATACTAGGCTAGATAATATAGTTACCTACCTTAATTATAGCCTTAAGATCCTTTAAGTAATATTAAAGTTAAGGGTCTACAGATAAATACCTTATTATCTAAATATAGGTTATATAGTTTCGCTAATATAGGAGATAGGAGGTATTGCTAGGGAGGGGACTATAGTTTAGGATACCTATAGTAAGGGATTTCTTAATATATAGCCTATAAGGCTACTACACCACTTATAGAGTAGTATACTCCTTATTATCTAAGTTTCCTTCTATAAGGAATTTACTAATAGACTAATTTATAGGTATAGAGGGAATAGCTAGGATATAAGGAGGATAGTAACTAGAGTCACTATAATAGTTACTTCTATAGTTAGCTATATTTAATAAGGGTATAATATAAGGATAATAGGTAAATAAAGTGTTATTTAGAGAGATATAATAGGAAGGTATAATAGGGTTTATAATATCTTAGAGAATTTTCTATATAGGGGAAAGTAAAAGTTATAATAAAATAAATAGTAGATAGAAAGTAGGGGTAGGGCTAGGGTTAATATAATAATAATACAGGGCCTAATAACCACATTATATACCTAGCCTACGCCTAGGACTAAAATAAAATAATAGAATAGAAGGTTTAAGATAGGGCTAGGGTTAATATAATAATAATATAGGTCTTAGTAACTATATCACGCGCCTAGTCTAGTCCTAGGATTAAAATAATAGGCTTATATAATATATTAAGGAGGAGGAGTAAGGGTATATATAAGGGCTTAGGCTTTGCCTAAGTATTCTCTAGAGTGTATATATATCACATATACGTAGGGATAGATAGTCCTAAGCATCTACTAAAGTATATATATATCGCATATATGCAGGGGTAAATCCTAAGGGCCCTAAGTCTAGAATGTATATATGCTATATATATAAAGGCATAGGGAAGAGGATAAGTGTAAGGTAGTTAGGGGGTTATAAGAGCCCTAGTGAGGATAGGTTTCCTACCTTCCTCTTCTCTTTCCCTAAGTTTCTCAATACTATACCGACGCCCTATCGCAGTCGCCTAGGGGCCAGTCCATAACATATATATAGGTTAGTAATAAATTAATAATTAATCTAGGGGAGTTTAGGGGTGGATAGGGGGCTCTTTTTGTGTTTAGTGTATCTAGTATATAAATAGTGTATATATAAGTAGTTATAAAGTAGAATTATTAGCGCACTTATAGTAATTTATTAGTAATTAATAATAAATAAATAATAGTGTTATAGAAAAGTGATAATTTAGCTAATAATACGGAAATAAAAATAGAATAATATAGTAGAGAGTTAGAGGTGAATTTATACTAAAGCGCTAACTATTATTTATTATTATAGATTATTATTTATTATTATTTTAATATAATTACTAGTTAGCAAATAGTTATAAAATATAGGGTAAAAGCTATTTAGGAGCCTAGTAATAAGGGGGGGGATAATTATAAGGCCCCTTATAATATAACCTACGCGCATACGTGCACTATAGCGCTAGAGCACCGCGGTGCCTAATACTAGAAGGAAGGGCTAGGTCTACGTAATATTAGCAAGCCGCTAGCTATAAACCAGCGACTCGCACACATATTACACTTAGACCTAGCAAGCTTTAGTCAATATATAAGTGCACCCTATATCCTTTTGCCTAGCTACCTTTATCCTTACATATAAGGGGGTTTTTTATCCTCTAGAAGGTTTTCCCCTTTAACTAAACCGCTAGAGTACTAGAGACAGCCAAATCAGGCTGGCTAGTGTATATAAATAAATAAATAAATAAATAAATAACCCTAAATTAGAGATATATAGTAATACTTTCTTTACTAATAATTCTATAATATAAAAAAGCTTATAAAGCTATATTATAAAACTCTTTAGAGAACCTATACTTTTTAAGGTAGGAAGGTAAGCTATTATAATAATATTATTAACTAAAGTAAAGCTTCTAGTGCTTTCTTACTATAGTAAAGAGCTTATAGCCTTTAGATAACTATATTAAGAGGTTAGGCTATGCCTAGGTAATAATATACTTAAAATTAAATATAATAATATATAGATAATTTACCTCCTTAAGGAAGAGTTTATTAAGCTTATTATAAAGCTTTAGTATATAGATATTTTTTACTACTAGCTTTATTAAGAGATTATAAAAGAAACCTTTAATATTACCTAGATTACTACTAAAGAGATAATTACTAATAGCCTTATAAAGCCTTGTTGGTATCACCAGGTGTGATAATGGCCAATTATCTATTAGGCGCGCTCGTGATAGTATCAATTGAATAATCTATCGTAAGCTGTGTGTGTGTTCTATAGGAAAGGAAGCTAGTAAAAGAGAGGGCTCTTGTGAGAGGGAAAAAGCATCTGCAGCTTGTGTGGGTCGCGTGGTATAGGTGGGTCACGTGACCCGGGCCCTGCCCTATCGCAGGCCTGCCCGTGGGCAGGAAGGGAGGCACACGCACGCGCACGCACACACGCGTAGTAGCTAACCTTCTTCCGGTTAGGCTAACCTTTAGCTGAAGGGAATTGCGGCTACTAAGCGTAATTAATATTATACTTATTCTAACACTAGGAACTCTCTTTTTAATATAATTATTAATATATAATATTAATTACTAATAATATAATAGATAATAATAGGAGGGGTTATAATCCCTATTAAAAGGGACTAATAAAGAAAGGAAAGGAAGGGGAAGTAGTATATACCTATAGTAGGTAATAATAAAGAAAAGTAATAATCTATTTTTTATCTCTTACTAAAGGGATAAGTAGGCCTCTTTCTAAATCCCTTTTCCTCCCTAATATTATTAATAATATCCGCGTAGTAACTCCCTTATCCTATTACCTCTTTTTCTCCCCTTTACCTCTCTCTTTAACCCTATTATCTCCTATATCCACCCTTCTATCCCTACTAAAGTAAAGTATAGATATCTTATAAATCTAAAGGAGAACGTCCCTTATAGCCCTATACTCTATATAAATAATATAGAGTTATAGAACTACTAAAGGGCCTCCTTCTCCCTCCTCCTCTTACTACCCCTAGAGTATTACTCCTCCTCTAATTTCCTCTACTATCCCTAAGAGGGTAGGATTTATATCCTCCTATAGTATAGGGGTTAATAATCCCCTAATACTAGGGAGGATTATATCTCCCTATAGTATAGGGGTTAATAGTCCCCTAATATTACTACCTATAGGGGCTATCCTCCTTATAGGTTACCCTCCTACTACTATTCGCAGGGGCTATCCTCTATATAGGTTACCTACCCTTCTATCTAGATTATTATCTAGTTACTAGAGATAAACACTCTAGGGCCTTATTTAGTAATGCCTTTATAAAGGTATTAGCTAGGTTATCTACTCTATTAATCTAATAGATCTTACTGTTATGGACTGGCCCCTAGGCGACTGCAATAGGGCGTCGATATAGTATTAAGAAACTTAGGGAAAGAGAAGAGGAAGGTAGGAAACCTATCCTTACTAGGGCTCTTATAACCCCCTAACTACCTTACACTTATCCTCTTCCCTATGCCTTTATATATATAGTATATATGCATTCTAGACTTAGGGCCCTTAGGATTTGCCCCTATATATATATAATATATATACACTTTAGTAGATACTTAGGACTATCTATCCCTATGTATATATAATATATATATACTCTAGAGAATACTTAGGCAAAGCCTAAGCCTTTATATATGCCCTTACTCCTTCTCTTTAATATATTATATAAGCCTATTATTTTAATCCTAGGACTAGACTAGGCATGTAATATAGTTACTAAGCCCTATGTTATTATTATATTAACCCTAGCCCTATCTTAAACCTTCTATCCTATTATTTTATTTTAGTCCTAGGCGTAGGCTAGGCGTGTAATATGGTTATTAAGCCCTATATTATTATTATATTAACCCTAGCCCTGCCCTTACTTTCTATTTACTATTTATTTTATTATAACTTTTACTTTCCCTTATATAGAAAATTCTCTAAGATATTATAAACCCTATTATACCTTCCTATTATACCCCTTTAAATAATACTTTATTTACCTATTATCCCTATATTATACCCTTATTAAATATAGCTAACTATAGTAGTAACTATTATAGTAACTCTAGTTACTATCCTCCTTATATCCTAGCTATTCCCTCTATACCTATAAATTAGTCTATTAGTAAGTTCCTTATAGAAGGAAACTTAGATAATAAGGAGTATACTACTCTATAAGTAGTGTAGTAGCCCTATAGGCTATATATTAAGAAATCCCTTACTATAGGTATCCTAAACTATAGTCCTCCCCCTAGTAGCACCTCCTTAGTAAGCCCTAGGTCTGTATAACCTCTATACGCTACCTTATACACTCTCCGCGCCCTTTCTAGAGCCCTCCTAGAACTAAGAAGGACCTAAGCCTTAAGCTTAAGTCTATTATATACCCCCTTTTATACCCCTTCCCTTCCCTTACTATATAAGAAAAAATTTTTAAACCTTACCTTCTCCTTATCCTTACCTTCCCCTTCTATATATATTCTAGAGGCTTTACTTCTCTAGGGGTAAATTAAACTATACCTATTTCTACACTTACTTTAGACTATTACTTATCTATATATCCCCCTATTCTACCTTAAATCTATCTAATACCTTAGTATCCTTTATATTCTCTAGGGGTTCCTATATTAGCTAAATATAACCTTTTTATTTAACTAGTATATTATAATTCGCTCCCTAACTAGGGGTATTTTTAGCTATAAGGATCTCCTCTACCTAGTACTCTATAAGGTTATTATCTATATTTATTAATATTAGCCCTAGTAGGGGTTATTTATTAGCTAGCTTCTAGCTTAGTAATAGATCCTCCGCTACCCTCTAAACTAGATCTATATAAAAGATTAGGTATAGCCCCCTAGGATAATCTAACTTTATAGTTAATAGTATTAGCACCTCTAGCACCTTATACTTTACTATAACCTAATCTAACTTCTTATATAGTTAGTTTATCTTAATATTCTAAAGGCTTAGCTATATATAGTCTCTAACCTAAAACCATTCTACTAGTCTCTAACTACTATTTATACTTTCCTATTATTATTATTAGATAAAGGCTATTATAGCCTATATTAGGTCTATACCCTCTTTTAAGTGCTATAGGAATACTTATACCTAACCTTTTACTAAAGTTTTTAATACCTCTATTAATAGTGCCTCCTAGATTATAGGTATATTAAAGCTATAGAGCGCTATATTTATACTTACTCTAGTTACTAAAGAATCCCTATTATTTAACACTAACTAGTAGGCTAGTAGGTAATTAGCCTACTTAAATTATAAGAAGGATAATATTACCTATAATACTACCTAAACCTCCTAGTTAGCTCTCTCTATACCTCTATCTATCTATAGGTAATATAAGGTTAATAGTAGTTACTTTATACCTATTTTCTTATAAAGTACTATCTAAAAACTACTTAACTAATCTAAACTATAATCTATAATAATCTAGGTAGGGAACCTATAAAACCGCTACTAATAGTATTTAAACTGCTCTATATATATCTTAGCCTTTATTAATATTATAGCCTTAAGCTATATAAACTTAGAGAGTCTATCTATAATTACTATAAGGAACTATAGGTTAGCCTAATCTTAGGTAGGAAGCTCTATTATAAAGTTAATAGAGATCTATAACTAATATCTATCTAGTAGAGGAATTAGCTTTAGTAAGCCTTATTATAGCTACTAGCTTCTCTGCCCCCTAAAGTAGTAATAGTTTTATATAAACCGCGCTATATCCTATAATATACTATCCTAATAGAAGTCCCTCTAGAGCGCTTTAAAGGTAGTATTCTACCCTAGGTAACCTAGTAAGGGTAAGTTATATATCTATTAGATTAAGGTTATAGTTAAGGGCTCCTACTTTAGCACCTAAGTCTAGCCCTAGAATTAAAGTACTCCCTTTATACTAATCTAATAGTCTATAATCTACTCCCTTATACCTACTATATTAAGGAACTTCTAAGCCCTAGCCTTTACTACCTTAAGCTATAACCTATAAGTCTTATTATAGGCTATAGCTTAATCCTATAGGGACTAAAGGTATCTATCTATAAATAAGAAGTCTCTAGCTAGAACACCTAGAGTAGGAGCTAAACTATCCTCTAAAGTGGTGCTTTCTAGGGCTACTATAGGTCTAATATTTATATATAGTTACCCCTAACTAAAGCTAAACTATATAGGTATTATTATTAACTATATAATAGGCGCCCTTAGCCTAGTAAACTATACCTCCTCTTAGTAGTATCTTAATAATATATCTAGCCTACTTACCTATATCCCTAGTCTATAATATAAGTAAAAGTTAAAAAATACTAAAGTCTCTACCTATTATGCTTACTATTCTAATATCTCTCTTAGGGCTATAAAGTACTCTAAGTTCTTATAATTAATAAGTATTATAAATAGCCTATTAACACTTTATAGCTTTGCTAACTATACCCTAAGGTATAAGATAATTACTAGAAGCTCCTTATTATATATTATATAATTCTATTAAGCTAGTTATAAGTAAGCTAAGTAGTACACTACTAGATATAATACCTCTTTATTATTTATCTAGGAAAGGTAGCCTTCTAATACTATTCCTAAGTAGTTTACCTCTACTACTATATCCTTATTAGGGTCCTATTATATAAGAATAGGGTATAATATAAAAGCTAGCTTTAATATTTTAAAAGCCTTCTTATATACTTCTATCTAGTAGAATACTATACCCTTCTTTATTAGGTTAATTAGAGAACCTATAACTTCTAAAAACTATAGTATAAAGTTATAATAAAAGTTAGTAAACCCTAGGAACCTATATACTCCTTAGACCTAAGTTAGGGCCTCCTAATCCCTAATTATAGTAATCTTCTTATTATCTAGGTATATCTATTTCCCTATATAGATAATAAACCTAAGGTACTTAACCTCCTTTATTATAAAAACACACTTCTTAATATCTAGGTTTAACCTAGCCTACTATAGCCTAGCTAATACCCTATAGACCTTCTATATATAGTCTTTCTATAACCCCCCTATATAGATTAAGATATTATTAAGATAAGCAGTAATATAGTTCTTAAGGATACTACTAAGCGCACTATTAATATACCTCTAAAAGGTTATGGGTATGCCTACTAAACTAAAGGGGTATACTAACCACTTAAATAATCTAAATTATATCTAGAAAGCAGTCTAGTATTCCTAGCCCTTAGTAATATAAATATAATAGAATACTACTTATATATCTAGCTTTATAAACTATTTTGCCTTAGCTAAGGAGTGTAGTATCTCTTTTACTAAAGGTAAGGGGTAATAGTCCTATTCTATAATCTTATTTAATATATAATAGTCTATATAGAACCTCTAACCGCCCCTAGGTTTCTTTACTAGTAGAACTAGTGCTACTACTAATAATAAGCTTGCCCTAATCTAGCCCTTATTTATTAAGTCTATTACCTACTTATATATCTCTAGGAGATATTAATATAGTATATTATATAATAGTGCCTATAGTAAGTCTAGTTTATTGCCCTCTATATCCTACTTTAGGCAAATATAGTAATTAGACTTACCCTAGTGTGGTAGCAGGGTATTTACCTTACTCTCCTAGAAAAGGTCCTTATAGTCCTATAACTCCTCTAGTAAGGACGCTAAGAGCTCCTACTCTATAGGCTTTAGTATAGTATTAATCTATAGGATAGATATAATTTCCTATAAGCTTATAGTATAAAGCTATATATACTCCTTCTACTTCCTTACCTAATATACTATTCCTATAAATAAAGATTCTATAATATATATAGTAGGCTTCTCTACCCCTCTATTAGTTATAGCCTAAATCTATAGGTTATTAGCTACTCCTATAGTTAGTTATTAGCGTTGCATATTTAAGTTAATATTATAGCGCGCTATCTATAGTATCCCTAGGATAAGTTATCTTATTAATCCTAGGATTATATATGCTATAATTAGCATCTCCTATCTATCTATATCTATCTAAAAATAGATAATATATATAATTAATAAGCTTACTTTATAATTCTCCCTTCCCCCTCTTTTTATACTAATTACTATATAAACTAACCTCTTAGTTAGTAGGGGGATATGTTTTAGTTATAGCTTCTAGACTAGGTATTTACTAATAATAGTATAGTAGTTATATCCTATATTAACTTATATATCTAAAAAGGTTATCTTATTTATTAATATAGGGACTAAGAAGGGTAATATATCTATATTACTCTAGATATATTTAAAGTTATCCTTAACCTTAACTATATACTATAAAGCCTCTCTAAGCTCCTATTTCTCCTCCTTATTTAAATAACTTAATAAAGGGGATTCTTTTTTTCTAACTTATTACTTAAATCCTTAGAGTTAATATCTTCTACCTTATAAGTATTAACTACTAGTATCTCCTTTAGATAAATAGCGTAATATAAGGAGTACTTTATAACTTAGTGCTTATTAAAGCTATATTATATATACTTACCCTCCTTATATTATATATTAAGTACCTCCTAGGAAACCTATTTAGCCCTTTTTAACCCCTATTACTAGTAACCTATAGCCTTCCTAGAGCCCTTCTAGGCCCCTACTATACCTACTAACTAGATATCTATTATTAGTATATCCTTATCTTACCCTAAAGACTAGTCTACCTAGGGAGCTAGTTATACCTAGTAATATAAGTAATACTTCTCCTCTAAATAATAAGACTTAATATCTAATATAATATTCCTAAACTAAGCTAATACTATAGAGTAGTTAGCTTAGGGAATATTATATCCTATACTATAGTTCCTTATTTACTTATTAAGGGTAGTATATAGCTTTAAAAGCTTTACCTTATCTACCTAACCTAGCCTACCTATAAGTATAAGTTTCTATTTAAACTATATATAGAAGTTACTAAACCGCTTATATTATTATTATTATAACTAGTTAAGCTTAGTAATAGCTAATTCCTATTAATAGGGGTTATTAAATATTTCCCCTAAGTAATTAAGAAAGTACCTTATATTAAAGTTTACTAAGTTTCCTTTCTTAAAGTAAGGTATAACCTAGGCCTAAACCTTTACTAAAAGGTTTTAGTAAATAAAGTATTATTAGTCCTTAGTGCCCCTAATAAATCCCTAATTTATAACTAGCTTATAGCCTATAAGACTCTTTTAGGCTATAAAGAGTATCCTATTATTATTAAATAGTGCCCCTATAGGTAATAGCTTTTACCTTACCTAGTGTTAATTCTTATAAAGCGCTTAGATCTATACTAACTACTCCCTAATAAGTACCTATAATATAGCTAGCTTACCTATTTCTATCCTGCTTAATAAAGGTTATACTATTATTAGAATATAGCTAAAAAAAGGGAAGAATATAAAGAAAGTAAAGAATAGTAAATATTATAGACTAGCCTTAGGGTAACTATAAATAAGTATCTAAAGTGTAATTACTATTCTTAAAGAGGAAAGAAAGAGCTAAGTAAGAGATTATATAGCGTATAGCTATATATCCTCCTATGCGTAGTCTATACACGTGGCGCGCGTAGTAAGCCCTAGGTCTACATAACCTCCGCACGCTGCCTTATACACTCTCCGCGCCCTTTCCGGAGCCCTCCTGGAACCGAGAAGGACCCGAGCCTCGAGCTCGAGTCCATTATAGATAGAGGGATTTGCCTAATCCTATTAGCCACTAAATATAACAAAGTAATAATACATAACGCTCTAATTCCCTAAGGAGCGGAGGCATTTAGTAAGAGCTTTATAATATATAAAATTTTATCTATTATTAATCTGCTATTAGGATATAACTAAGTGGAACTAGTGGAAAGGAGTAGGGATATAACTATAATCTCTACTATAGTTAGGCTTTTGTGGCTTTACTACCTACTATAAGGAGCTACTAATTTAGTAGCTAAATTTATTAGAATTATTAGGCAAATCCTATTTAACTTAATCCCTAAAATTTACGCGCTATTCCTAGATAACATTATAGTTAAAGGCCTAACTATAATATATAATAAGGAGGAAGTTATGCCTAGAGTGCGTAGATATATACTAGAGTATTTAATTAATATTAATAAAGTTCTGGTTAATATTAAACTCTCTAGTTATATAGCCTTAGTATTAAAATTAAAGTTCTACTAGAAGTTAGTAGAAATTATAGGGTTTATATATAGGATAAATAGGCGGAAACTAACTAAAGTAAAAATAATAAAGATCCTAGAATAGATAGTTTACTAGGACCTATCTAAGGTATATTCCTTTATTAGACTAATAGGAGTTTACTATATCTAGGTAGAGCACTATATATAGAAGGTAAAACCACTAGTAATTCCACTTAGGAAGATAATAGAATAGGTATAGGGGCTAGAATAGTAAGAAGCTATAGATATCTTAAAAAAGGTAATAACTATAGCCCTAATTCTTATTTTACTTAATCTAGGACTAGGTTTTAGGGAAATTATCCTTATAGTTAACACAAGCCTGCTTAGATAGGGGGCCGCACTACTATAAATAGTTAAGGGTAAATACTACCCTATTTAATATAAAAGTGGTACCTAGACTATCGCTAAAGCTAAGTATAATATAACTAAATAAGAATACTAGGCAGTTATCTATGTGTTATAAAGGCTATAAATTTATCTTTATAGAGTCCCTTTTATACTAGAGATAGATTTATAGGTCCTTATATACTAGCTTAATAGCGCTATTAATAATATACCTAGAGCCCTTATTACATAGTGGATTAGTTATATACTACTCTTTGATTTTTTAGTATAATATATTCCTAGTAAAAAGAACTAAATTACAGATACTTTATCTAGAAAGGGTCCTAGACTATTAGATTAATTAGATTAAGAGGTTAAGGGAGATATTAAAGACTTTATTAATCTATACCTAAATAGTATTAAGATTAAAGAAGGTAGTAAGAAAGATTACTTAGGTAAGATATACTAAGTAATTAATTTTTTATTAACCCTCTAGAGACTAATTAATCTTAGTATAGGAGACTATAGGAAGCTATAAAATAAGGCTAAAAAGTTCTTTCTAGAAAATAGTTACCTTTAGAAAAGACTAATAGGAATTATAAAGGGACTAGCATTAGTTATTAATATACCTAAGTAATAATGTATAATAGTTAAGGTAATTTATAAGGAGCTTAGCTATAAAGGTATTAAGGTGGTGTTCTAAGTAATAAAGCACTAATATTAGTAAAAAGGACTCTAGAATATAACTTAAGAGATATTAACTTACTACAAGATATACTAGAAGTTTACGCCCTAGTAGCCCTAAGAACTATTAGTGCTAGTTACACTAGGGAACCTAATAAGTAAGATTTATATTAACACTTAGCACCTTCTAATTAATTATAGATATAAGTATCTCTTAGAAGTAAGATATAACCTAATAGGCTAGGTGGAGGCTATACTAGTTAGAAATGTAACTATAGTAGTGATTAGGAAGTTCCTCTTATCCCTAATTAGTAGGTTTAGCCTTTTCTAATTTATAGTCTATAATAGAGGACCTAAAATATAAGGAAATCTTAAAGAAGCACTAGCGGATATTAGAATTATAGGTATCTAAACATCTAGGTATAACCTAAAAGTAAACTCCCCTATTAAAGCTAGACACTAGTCTCTTATATCTACTTTAGCAAAGTTAGGGGGATTAAATAGTTAATAGGTAAAGCACCTTAATAAGGCCCTTCTTATAGACTACACTACTATTTATAAATTATATAGGAAGTCTGCCTTCTATTTAATCTATAGATAGGAGCTAATCTTACTACTAGAAGTTAAATTCCTAACTTAGAGGCTAATTAACTAGGATATAGTTACTACTAGCTAGGACCTATTTAAAGCGTGAGTGTAGATACTTAAAAGGAAGGTAAAGGATATTAAGAAAGTGAAGAAGAAGGTATTTAACTTTAGGAAGTAACTTATAGAATAAACTAATAAGAATTAGGCTACCTCTCTAAGGAAGGATTAATTAGAGCTAGGAGACCTTATACTAGTATATAATATTAGGAGAAACATTAATATATCTATAATAAAGAAGCTTATAATAAGATAGAATAGGCCCTTCTAAATTCATAAGAGAGCGCTAATCTCTAGGGCCTACTATCTATAGACACTAGATAGAGTCTATCTTATAAAGATAATCTTAGGGGACTATATTAAGAAGTTTGTCCTAGATTTAGAAGGTTAGTGGACTTTAACTATAGATAGATAGCTATATACTCTATAATAAAGCTAAGTAAGGGAAGAGGGCAGTAATTATAACTAAGAGGTCTTAATAATTATACTAGCAGTATCCTAGCATAATATATTAGATTAAATAGTTAATAATAAAGAGGTTAAACTTCTACCTTAGAGAAGTCTATACTAAGGGATTAAGGTCTAACTACCCCTCCTTATAGCTAAGCAAAAACAAGAGTATAAGGTATACCCTTAAACATACTAATATGCGTATAGATTAAAAGAATATTCCCTTTATTCTCTTACTATTCTATTTTTTTTTTTCCTTTCTATATACTAAAGATTAAGTAATTAAGGTATAAATCCAATTTCATATTACATACCTAGCTTATTTCCCTTTCTACCCCCCCTAGTATTTATAAATAGTTTAGAAAAGGAGGTAGTATATTAATTACTAAGTAAGGAGAGTTTTTAAGGTTAATAGTATTTAAGTTAAGTAGAAGAGCTTCTACTGCCTTAGTAGACTACTCTTTTCCTAAGAAAGGAGCAAGAGCTTACTCTTAGGAAGATTTAGTGTAATACCCTAATATAAAACACTATTTATAGCTTACTATATAAGATCTATTCTAGATATAGTTACTATATACGCTATTACTAACCCTAGAAAGCAAGATATATCTATAAAAAGGGAAGTATATATACTTATTAAAGAAGGTAATATACTATATATATAAGTTTAAGTAGTGGGTATAGAATATACTATTTAATCTACTAAATATAGATACTAGTAAAGCTTAATAGTGTTTAGGATATTATAAGAGGGTGTGTAAAAAGTACCTATTAGGATAAGCTATCTTAGTAGGTATAAGAACTAAAGAATAATAATTATTTTTAATAGTAAGGGCTAAGGCACTATCTAATTTAATATAGCTCTATATAAATTCCTTTAATAATTTAGTCCCTTTTATAGTCTTAATAAGATAAGGAGGTGCTCCCTCTAGGGGATTCTTAGATAAATAGAGAGAAATCTCTATATATAATAGAACACCACTATTACTAATATTAATCCCGCTTTAAACCTAGAAGGTAAAAAGGAACTTATACTATAAAATAGAAGCTATTAGTATTAACTTAAAAATAAGATTAAATAATCTATATAAGACTAATATAGTCTTTTCTAAAAAAAGACAGGAAAAACTCAGCGTGGTTAGACTAGTCTATAGTCTTTATTACTAAAAGCTTGCCTTTAGGGATACTCGCCCTTATAATAGTAGTAATATTAGGGAGCTTTTAATAAGTTATATTAAGAAATTTAGCTATAATTAATTAATTAGGAGATAAAGTAAGAGATAGTAGGGCTAGGTATATAAAGAGGAGGAGCAGAAGAGGGTTAAAAAGTCTTAAGTTATAAGATAACACCTATAATAGGCGTTAATAACCGATAAGCAAGCGGCTGCCTATAAGTAACTTATAATACCAAAAGTCTAAATCATAGGAGCCACTTAATCCCTATAGATAGCTACCTTATAATAAATACTAGCTACTAATAGAAAGAAAAGTAAGGGTAACTAGTGCTACCTGCTAATAACTACCCCTAGATCTAGGAAAAGGCATAAAAAGAGAGGTTAGGGCTATAGAAACTATTTAATCTAACCTGCCTCTTACACTAGTATACCTACTTCTTATACTAGTATATATCTTCCTAACTCTTAAAATCTTTAACCCTACTATCCCTTACCTATCTTCTCTTATTTCTCCCTCTTCTCTAGCTATATTAAGCTAAAACTAATAAATATTATTTAATCTTACCTAGAAAATAGAGTAGTATAAGTAGTCTATTATAAATAAAGGAGATTACACTAAGGTTAATAGTAATACTATTATCTACTTCCCTTATAGTAGATATCTTACTATATACTATATTTATATTTTAATATATAGGATAGAAAACTCCTTTTTTAGAGAGAGAGAGGGAGATACTATTAAGATTAATCTAGCTAATCTCTATAGATAGTAGCTATCTCTATTCCACCTATAAAGAGACTAGCTATAGCCTTTATTAAGGTTTAAAGTCTATTAAAATAGTAATAATTTTAATCTAGTAATACTAATTAGACTAGGATAGACTACTATATAATAGTGTAGTTATCTACTAGATATTTATAAATTCCTAAGAAAGGCTTATAAAACACTAAGT
This sequence comes from Epichloe elymi, assembly GCA_023658475.1. NCBI lineage: Eukaryota > Fungi > Ascomycota > Sordariomycetes > Hypocreales > Clavicipitaceae > Epichloe > Epichloe elymi. The sequence goes on from CP098274.1 coordinate 3,352,036, forward strand.
AAGGACTAGCTTAATTAGTTTAAGCTAATAGTAATAGGGAAGATTATAGAATAAGGTCTTAAAGTAATAGTAGTAATACTACTATAAACATTTAAAATTAATAATATAGAAGACTTTAATATAGAAATATTATAAAGATTAATTAGTCTAAAGGCTAGAAGGCTTTATACTACCTATTAGCCTATTAATATTAAGTATAGCATTAAGTATAACCCTATTAACCTTTACTTAGATATAAGTAATTAGTGCCTTATTATAGGGTTTACTTTCTTTATAAATTACTAGACTACTTTTATATTTAATAGAAAGTAAGGATACCTATACTATTTTAATAGTATAGATAAAGGAAGAATAACTTATTTTATAGACTTTATAGGTAGGTAGGGATAGATTATATAACTTATAAACTATCCCTATAATTTTAAGGTAATTATAGTTCTAGTAATAGAGTAGAAAGGAAACTAGGAATATAGATATATATACCTAGGGTTTCTTCTCTAGATAATTCGCTACTAAGTTAGTCACTAAGCACTTAATCTAATTATAGAGAACTAGAACACACTAAATAAGTATAATATTAAGCTTAAATAATTATATACTTTTAGTAGGGATTCTATTATTAGTTAATAGTTTAAGTTATATCTTAAGGATTAGATAATATCTAATAATATCCTAAACCTAAAATATAGCTATATTAAAGCACTTAAGAGAACTATTAGGGTACTATAAGATATAGCTATAAATAAGCTTATAATAGGAGATTAGTTACTAAGGGAATTAGTATACTAGAAAGATTTTAACCTTTAATATCTAGTATTAAATATAATAAAGTGCTTAATACTGCGCTTTATAACCTAGATAGTTAGTAAAGGGTTGCCTATTAGTATAGTAGTAATACCCTAGAAACTTTAGATTACTAATAAGAATTACCTAATTAAATAGTATACTAATATAGTATAAAATAATAATCTCTATGTTTAGGACTTTTAGTAGTTTATAGCCTATGTTTTTACTAATAACCCTAAGGTCTTTAATATTAGTATATAAGAGGTACTATAAGATTAAGAAAGATAAATATAATAGGAAGCTAAAGATAAACCGCCCTTAATTAATATAGAAGAATAGAGATTAAGTAGAAGGAAAAGTTATTAGATATTACTTATATCTTTATCTATATTATTATCTATTATTAGATATAAGGTAATACTACTATCTTTAGCTATAAAGCTTAAAGCACTTTAATATAGTAGGGAGGATTAAATACCTATTACTATAGGGAAGGCTCTTTAAGCATAGTAGGTGGTAATAAATACACTTTTTTAGATAAATATTAGGGAATAGCTAAGATTACTAAGGATCTATAGAGTTATTAGATAGAAGTAAGTATATAACTATAAGACCTTACTTAGATAGGTAGAAGAAAGGATAATCTAATAGCCTCTTAGAGATATAGGTTAAGCTATAATAATTAATCTCCTCCTATTCCTTAGAGTATAGAGAGTAGTGTAAAGAGAAACTATTATATACCTACTAATATTATCTATATATATATCTATAGTACTACCTAGTTTAGTGCCTTATAGAATGTAGGCTAAGATTATTAAAGCTTACTAGTAAGAAGAGAAGCGCGCTTAAGGATTAATTAATTAGCGTAAGAACTATAAAAAGAGAGTAACTTAATAAGAAGCTAAGCGACCTATAATCCGCACTCCCTTACCTATATTACTAACTATATAGCCTTAAACGCTAAAAACACTAAAGCTCTCTTAGGAAATAAGGAATTTAGGTCTCTAGCTAGGGAGGTATTATATAGATTTTTTTTTTTCCTTTTCTCTTTCTTTCTCTTTCTTTTTTTTTACTCTTTTCCCTTTTTCCTTCCTTATTTACCTCTCCCTTTACTTAAATATACTAGATTAAATAATACCCTTCTTTAGTATTAGGCATTAGTTACTAACCGCACTTATAGGGCACTTTAGTTATTATTATATACGCTTAGTTAGGGATAACTAGTGTATACCTAGGGAGGTGTTATATACTATAAGATACGCGCCTAGAAAACACGTAATTATAATAATAAGCGCTAGGGATTATTAAGATAGATAATATAATAAGGGATAATAATATTAGTTATCTAAGTAAGGGGACTATTTAATCTATAAAGAGACTACCTATAGCTAGATTCTTTTTATATTATTCACGCACTATAAGATTCTTAAATTAACCCTTAAGTTTTACAAAGTTTTATTAAGAAGATACCTAAGCTTATAATAAGATACACTAAGATTATTTCCCCTTATTTAATTAAGATAGCACTTCTAATCTAATAGACCATTTAATCTAGAGTATCTCTATATAACGAGATATCTCTAGCCATTATTGTGATCAATATCGTCAAGATAATTAACCCCTCTTGTTATATATAGGCTACAGAGCTACTTACACCCGTGGGCCAGCATCGTGTCTTTTGGGGTGTTGTTTTCCGCTTGACAAAATAGATAGACTCTCTAAGTTTATATAGCTTAAGGCTATAATATTAATAAAGGCTAAGATATATATAAAGTAGTTTAAACACTATTAGTAGTGGTTCTATAGGTTCCCTACCTAGATTATTATAGATTATAGTTTAGATTAGTTAAGTAGTTTTTAGATAGCACTTTATAAGAAGGTAGGCATAAAGTAACTACTATTAACCTTATATTACCTATAGATAGATAGAGGTATAGAGAGAGCTAACTAGGAGGTTTAGGTAGTATTATAGGTAATATTATCCTTTTTATAATTTAAGTAGGCTAATTACCTACTAGCCTACTAGCTAGCGTTAAATAATAGGGATTCTTTAGTAACTAGAGTAAGTATAAATATAGCACTCTATAGCTTTAATATACCTATAATCTAGGAGGTATTACTAATAGAGGTGTTAAAATTATGCTATTTATAGCACTATTTTATAGGCCCACTAGTTGCCTAGTTGCGTTGTTGCAACGTTGGTTGCGAGGCGTTGCCTGCAGCGTTGTTAGCCGTGGCCAGCAGCTTTGGCTGTGACCTGCGTTCCTGCACACAACCAACCCATAGGCTTATATGACTAAGCCAACTAGGCTACCCTATAGGGAAGCTAAAATCAACTGTAACTAGGGAACTAGTAGTCGTATAAAAGGCTGACTTATACTGTTCGAATCCTTGATTTTTTCTAGATTTAATAATGTATTTTATTTATAGGGTTGCTTATTAGATTGCTTAGTTAGTGCACGTGGGTGGCTAGATTATATAGTCGTGAGTTGATTTTTGACTTTTTATATATAAATAAATTTTGCGGAAAATAAAAAATAGCTCCTAAGGCCTAGCTAGTAACCCCCTTCTATTAATATAGTTAGTAGGTCTATAAGGGGACTTAGAAAATCCTCTTATTGCTTATTAGATTATTTATCTAGCTAAAATCTACTATATTTAACTATTAAAGCTCTATATCTTAAAGAATTATTATATTATAGTAAATCTAGAAGCCGCCGTATTAGAATCTACTAGGGAGGTCTTCCTATCCCTCTAGCTAGATTCCCCTTCTATTTTTAATAGGTTATAAGCCTAGAAGGCCTATAAGATTACTATATTACTGCGTTATTCTACTATGATTAGTGCTTAATTTTAGGTACTAGTTACTCTCTACTAGACCTATGGGCTCTTAGATTACAAAGGAAACCGCTAGTTAAAGCTCTTATCTACTAGCTCTATATATTATAATATTAGACCCTTAGTGTTAAATTTAACTATAGCTATACCTATAACTACTAGTTATAACTATAACCTCTTTTAGTGATTCTATTTACTACCGTAACTATTATATATTAATATTATCTACTCTATAGATATACTGCATTCCTTAAATTATTAAATATCTAGTATATCTATACTAGGCTTTTTAACCTATTACACTATGTTACACGCACTATATATTACATTGCGTTGCGTTATATATTCTATAATAGCTATTATTCCTATCTATTATTTTTAGTGTTAAGAAAATTTTTATAGAGAACCTTCTCTAGTCTATTTCTGCCTATATATACTATAGACCTACTTTTAGACCTTAAGGGGCACCCTTTTAAATAGCCCTACTATATAATTTATATACGTAGCCTAGTTACACTATAACCTAGCTTCTAGTGTGTGTTATTTATAATAGGAAGAAATTTAGAGATCTTATATAGGATATCTTTTAAGATCCTAGGGAATTTTAAGAGATAGTACTACTAAATTATAAGGGTAAGGGACCTACTATAGGCCCTTCTAGCCCTCCTAGGGACCCTAATAGGATAGAAATAGAAGGTCTAGCTATTTAAGCTAGTACTTTATAACTATAATAACAGATATAGAGCTAAATTAAATAATAAGGCAAGACCTTAACTAATTTTATTAAGTATACTAAGTTAAATTATCTAAAAAATAAGGCTAGTATTAAAGATCTATTAGATAAATTAACATAAACTATAACTACTATGCAAGGTCTTTAGGATTCTTCTACTAAGCTAAGGGAAGAAAATACTAAAGCTTTAGTAGAAGACCTACCTACTACTGCTAATTCTATAAGTTTACCTTTTAGTAACTTATAAGCTACCTTTAATATAGGTACTATTAAGGAACTAAATAAGAAGGTTTACTCTATTCCTAAGGGAGCTAAGTTAAAAGGCCCTAAAAACTATAATTAGTGGAAGTAAGCCCTAAGCATATAATTTAGAGCCCTAGGATTACCTGAATTTATAGATAATCCTAGCTTAGCAGGCTATCTAGCTAACTATAATTAAGCTATTCTTTTAATAATATTAAGAGATAGTTACTAACCTAGGCTATAGGTAGCTATATATTAGTAAAAATCCCCTAAAGAAGCCTATAAAGTCCTTATTAGGTAGTATTTATAGAGTGCTAAAATCCAGCGAGGTACGCTATACACTAGCTACCACTCCCTAAATTTTTTAAATTATAAGGGATCTTTAGAGGCTTTTAATACTAATTTTAATAACTTACTAGCTAGACTATAACTTTATAGTGTAGAGATCGCTCCTATAGATTAAGTAAACTATTATATTAATATATTAAAGCAGACCTTCCCTAGCTAGGCTAAGAGATAAAGATTTACTATTAGAGCTACTAGGGCATAAGGACTGCCTATAAATACCTTAAATTTACAGTTCCTTATAGCGGATTTATTAGAAGAGCAGAGGGATAAAACCTCCCCTATAGCTAAAGCTCTTAGCTATAAGGCTTCTAATAATAAGGGAAATTCTAAGGATAAGGAAAAGAAGTTATTATCTAATCCTAATACTAAGAAGAACTCTACTAACGCTACTAAAGAGCAGGATAAGAAGGATTTAAACCCTTCTAAAGCCTCTAGGAAGAAAAAGCAGAAGAAGAAGAGTAGTAATAGGGATAAAGGAAAAGAAGCTACTTTTGCGTTAGGCTATAGCCTAGCTATAGGATATATTAAAGAACTAGATTCTAGTGAGTCTAGCAGCGAGGATAGTAGTAATTCTAAATCTGATTTAGATACCTCTAGTACCACTACTACTAGTGACACTACTAAGCCTACTTTTAGCTACTCTAATAATGTGGTTAAAAACTCCCTTTTATATAATACAGGTTCTTCTTATTATATTTGTAATAATAGGGCTTTCTTTAGGGACTTTAAGCCTCTTAAGAAAGGTTAAACTGGCCCTATAATTACAGTAGGAGAACCTATTTATCCTAAAGGAAGAGGCACCGCTGTTTTTAACGTTCTAGTCAAGAAAAATCCACTAGAATATAGGCCTTTAGCTCTGCTAGATGCCCTATATTTCCCTGGTATAGATACTAACCTAGTTAGCGGGTTATCCTACTATCTTAAGGGAGGTTATCTAGCTAAAGATTAGCTTTTCCTAGCTAATAAAAGCCCCTGTGGGTTATTAGAACCTACTAAACATGGCTTCTTTTTACAGATTAAGGGGCAAGCTACTCCTAAGATCTACAAGCATTTAACCCACCTCTCCTTTATGGGCTCTTAATATTACAACCAATAATAACAAAGAGCCTATAAGACCGAATTAGGGTTTTCCTACCCTATAGAGGTTCAAATTCCATAGCTAGCATTTAATCCTGAGGAATATCAACGAATCAAAGAATTAGATTCCGAAGATAAAGATTCAGCCCTATATCCCACTAAAGCTCCTCCTAGTTAGGCATCTTCTATAGGGGGTTTAGAAGGTCTATACCCTAATGACTTGGGTGACGATAGTGGCCGTCTATTGCCCCCAGAGGCCTGTGATTCTTAAGAGGCCTGGTAATAGAGGGAGCTAGGGGATAATAGCTCTAATAGATCTTCTAAGCTAGATCCTAGTTATAAGAAATTACTAGATTTAGCCCTTCTTTAGCACATTTAATTAGGCTATATTAGCCTCTCTTTACTTAAGAAATCTTTGAAATTAGCTAAAGGGATCCCTAATTTTTCCGCTATTAAAGAAAAGGATTTTAACTGCATAGCCTATATGTAATTAAAGGCTATTAGAAGACTAACTAAAAGACCTATTCAGGACCCCCCTAGGGTTTTAGATATTCTAGAGGGAGATATAGTTAAAATTAAACCTATACCGCACAATAAGAAGGCCCTAGTCCTTATCCTTATTAATTAAAAATCCTAGTATAAGTGGTGCTTTTTATTAGCTAATAAAGAAGGTTAGACCCTTTATACTACTATTAAGGGCTTCTTTAAGGCCCTGAAAAACCGATATAATGCGTATCCTAGGCACCTTTACTTTGACAGAGGCACTAAAATCAACAATAAACTTTAGTCTTAGTTATCTTCTAAAGGAATTTGCTTTAGCACCTCTTACCCTTATATTTACTATTGAAAATGGAAGGGAATCTGTACTAGAGGGATAGGAAGACCTCCCTAGTAGATTCAACGCGGCGGCTTCTAGATTCACTATAATACAACAATTCTTTAAGATATAGAGCTTTAATAGTTAAATATAGTAGATTTCAGCTAGACGAACGATCTGACGAGCAATGAGAGGATTTTCTAAGTCCCCTTATAGACCTACCGACCGTATTAATAGAAGGGGGTCGCTAGCCAGGCCTTAGGAGCTATTTTTTATTTTCCGTAAAATTCATTTATATGTGAAAAGTAAAAAATTAACTCACGGCCATATAATCTAGCTACCCACATGCACTAACTAAGTAATCTAATAAGCAACCCTATAAATAAAATACATCATTAAATCCAGAAAAAATCAAGGATTCGAACAGTATAAGTCAGCCTTTTATACGACTACTAGTTCCCTAGTTACAGTCGATTTTAGCTTCCCTATAGGGTAGCCTAGTTGGCTTAGTCATATAAGCCTGTGGGTTAGTTATGTGCAGGAACGCAGGTCACAGCCAAAGCTGCTGGCCACGGCCAACAACGCTGCAGGCAACGCCTCGCAACCAACGTTGCAACAACGCAACTAGGCAACTAGTGGGCCTATAAAATAGTGCTATAAATAGTATAATTTTAACACTCCCTCTAGAAAAGTATGAGGTAACTAATTCAATACCTAAACTTAGCTCTTTAATAGATATCTAAGTTAACTATAAATTTAATAATAAATCCAATAACTTTTCAACTAAAATCAATAACTTTTCAACGGAATTCCAGTGTTTTTGTTGATTTTAAGATTTTTTGACTTTTTAGTTGTTTTTTCCTTTAAAACTAGGCCTTTGTATTTGTAAGACCTAATAGTTGAATAAATTGTTGAAATTTATCGTTAGGCAGGGGCTTAGTTAAGCCATCTGCAGGCATCTCTTTAGTATTAATGTAGATAACCTTAGCTATACCCTTCTGTACCTTTTCTCTAGTATAGTTAAATTTTAGCAGGGTATACTTTATTCTGCTATGAAGAGCAGGGTTATTAGTGGTTATAATAGCGCCTTAGTTATCACTAAAAATCGGAATAGGAGGTGCTATAGGCAGCTTTATCTCTTTAAAGAGACCATAAAGCCACTCTAGCTCCCTAATAGCTTCACATAGAGCATCTAATTCGGCCTCTAATGTCAATAAAGCTATTGTAGTTGCTTTCTTTGATTTCCAGCTAATAGGTCCTTCAGCTAGCTTATAGAGATAAGCATAGGTTGATTTAGAGGACTTATCTCCCGCAAAGTCGCTATCACAGAAGCTAATAAGGGTTACAGAAGCTTTAGCGTTCTTAGACCTTCTATAGGTTATAGAATAACTCATAGAGCCTAGAAGGTATCTAAGCAGATGTTTAGTAGCATTTAAGTGCTCTATATAAGGCTTAGCTAATGCTGTTAAAAGCCACTGAACCGGAAAGGCAATATTAGGCCTTGTAAGGAGCATTAGGTACATAATAGTCCCTATAATACTCTGATATAGCTTGTGATTAGAGGGGGAAAGAGGTTTAGTAAGGTGGGCTGCCTGTTTAATAATTCCGGGTTGTAGGGGAATTTTAGTAGGCCTAGCATCTTTCATGTTAAATCTCTCTAGGGCTTCAGAAATGTACTAGGACTGGTGAATAGTTAGGGTCCCTTTCTTTTGATTTCTAGTGATTTGAACACCTAGGAAAAATTCGGCTAGCCCACGATCTTCTATAGGGTAAGCTTTGTGTAATAGCTTCTTTAGCTTGTTAATATAAGCTAGATCCGGTCCTATTAGAAGACAGTCATCCACATAAGTCGCTATATATGTAGATATAGTTAGGTTAAAGAAGATAGTAGGGTCAGATATAAGGGGGTGGAAGCCTAATTTTCGAAGAAGTTCCTTTAGGGCCTGCTGCCACTCTCTAGAGCTCTGTTTTAATCCATATAAAGCTTTCTATAGGAAAATAACCTGCTTTTAAGAGGGATTATAGCCGTATTTTTTGAGTAATTTAGCTATCTCAGGCGTAGCAGCTTCGGCAAATTCAACGAATCCATCAGGGATCTGCATATAGATAGCTTCTTTTAGCAAGCTATTTAGGAAGGCCCCTATAAAGTTAACCTGTTTAACTTCCTAGTTATTACAAGCCGCTAGGGCTAGTAATATCCGCTAACTAGGGGGAATGCTAGTAGCAGCGTAGGTCTCGATATAATCCTGACCTTCTATCTGCATAAAGCCTTTTGCAACGAGTCAGGCCTTGTGTTTTATAGGATTATTTTCTTTATCCTTTTTAAGCTTATAAACAAGCCTATTTTTAAGAACTTTTCGGCCCTTAGGAATCTGGTCTATCCCTATAAATTTAAAAGTTCCGGCAGCTAGTTGTGAGGCCCCTCACAACATGACCCACGCGCATGCGTGCACCGCAGCGCCAGAGCACCGCGGCGCCTGACACTAGAAGGAAGGGCTAGGTCCACGTAATATTAGCGAGCCGCTAGCTATAAACCAGCAACTTATATATATATTACACTTAGACCTAGCAAGCTTTAGTTAATATATAAGTACACCCTATATCCTTTTACCTAGCTACCTTTATCCTTATAATTCTAAAGCTTCTACCACTAGCTACCTAAGAGTAATATAGGGCTAAGAACTACCTAATTAACCTAAGTAATATTAGATAATAACTAAAGTTAATTAAATAAGGGTAGTATTACTACTAAAGATATACTATATTCTATAGGAACTAGGACTAAACCTAGACCCTCTAATATTAGGGCTAATACTATAGTAATAAATAAGTAAATTACTTAGCTTAAGAAACTTAAAGAACTATAGGAATAAGAGTAAGAGCTTATTAATCTTCTATAGCTAGGTAGAGGGAAAGAGAAGATAAAAAGGCAGTAAAGATCTAGTTCCTCCTCTAGTAATAGCTACTAGGAGGTTAAAGTTAGGAATATTACTAACCTCTAATACCCTATAAACCTATAGAAGCATAAAATATAGATAAATAATCTAAACCATGCCTTTAATAGGGCAAAGCAAAAGTATTAGTATAATTACTAAAAAATCCTCTTTACACTTAACTATATATATAGTAATTATAGGGTAAGATAGGACTAATACCTTAATAAATAAATAGCTAATAACTAAAGCAATCTTAAAGATAACTAGGATATATTTAAGACCTAGACTCTTACACTACTCTAAGATACTGCTAACTACAATGCCTAAATAGCTATATAGCTAGAGAACGCAAAGTAACGTAAGGGCTAGAGTCCTATTAAATTTAGTATCTACCTAGATTTACTAGAGAAACACCTAGAAAGAGCTACTAAAAAGTTATAAGCTCTTATATTCTTTATAAAACTACTCCCTAACCTATAAGACTAGATTAACCTATATACCTCTATTATAGGAAAGGCATAAAAGGAGGTTATATAACTTACTTAGTAACTCTAGGAGGCTATGCTAAAGAGCAAGTAAAAGTCTAAGTATTTAGAAGATAAGGGCCTAAATAAGGCTCCCTAATATTATAGACATAACTTCCTATAAGGTAGAAGGTCTAATAAAGATTAGAAGGATAAGGACTAAGAGAAGTCTCCTACTACCTACCTAAATAACTATAAACCTAGGTATAAAAGGTAGTGTTTTAACTATAATAGCATAGAGTACCTTATAAATAGATATAATAAGCTAAAGAAAGAGTAATAAGACCTAGAAAACTCCCTAAGGTAGAAGTAGATACCCTTACCTCTGCCTTAAACACTAAGGTACTAATAGGGTGTTAATTTTATATACTAGTTACTATTTATAGGCATATAGATATTAAAATAGCAGCGGATCTTAATAGTTACGCTAAGATTAATATTATTAGCGCTAAATTTATATAAGCCTATAAACTTAACTAAGCTAAGGCTATAGCACCTATTATTAAGGCAGTGAGGGCCCTTATAGTTCCCTAATATAGTATCTATAAGGTCCCTATTATAATTAAAGACTTAAGAGGAGAAGAAAAGGACCTTAAGCTACTATATATAGCTATTAATAGGGACCTAAGAACTAAGGGAAGCCCTATATTAATTAGGATATATACACTTACTAAGGAATATATCTACCTTTACTTATACTTATAAGAGTAGTAATTTAAGAAAAGAAGAAAGGCCTTTTTACTTATAACTCCCTATAAATTCGCAAAGGTTATATATAATAAGACTATTATATACGCTATTAATAGGGTTATAGAAGATAAGTTTATTACCCTTAGAGATAAAGAAGAGATAAAGGCATATAGAACTATTAAAAATATCCCCTAGGAACTATATAAGTTTAAAGATATGTTTATATTAAATAAGGCAGGAAGCTTACCTTTAAAAAAGACTACTAATTACACAATTAATCTAATACCAGGGGCCACACCCCTGTATAGACTAATTTACTCCCTTTCCTAAGGTAAATTAAAGGAACTTTATAAGTATATTAATAAGAACCTATAGAAAGGCTAGATAAGACCATTAAAGAGCCCTATAGGCATGCCTATCCTATTTATACTAAAGAAAGATAGTACACTCTAATTATATATAGATTACTAGGGTCTTAATAGGGTAATGTAGAAGAATCACTATGCTCTCCCCCTAATTTTAGAGATCCTAGATTAGTGCTAAGGAGCTTACTTTTTCTTAAAAATTAATATTAAGGATACTTATTATAGAATCTAGATTAAAGGGGGTAATAAATAAAAGACCACATTCCACATGCATTATAGGCACTATAAATATCTTATAATACCTTTTAGGTTAATAAATACCCTAGCTATATTCTAGAACTATATCTATAAAGCGCTTTATAGGCTAGTTAATACTATTTATATAGTATATCTAGATAATATCCTAATCTTTTTAAAAATATAAGAGGAGCACACTATATATATTAAAGAAGTCCTAGGGCATATAAGAAAGGTAGAATTATATATAAAACCCTCTAAATACAAATTCTACTAGGAGTTAGTAGAGTTCCTAGGGTTTATTCTCTTTATTAATAGGATCTTAATAGACACCCGCTAAGTTACTACTATCTAGGATTAGAAGGAACCTATAAGCTTTAAGAATATATAATCCTTCCTAGGGTTCTATAACTTTTACTAATAGTTTATCTATAGATACTTAGGGATTATAGCACTACTATACGTATTAATAAAGGGTAGTTAGAATAGCATCTAGACTAGGAGGTTTATATTTAGGGCAAGAGAATAGGTAGTATTTTGCTAGCTAAAAGATGCCTTTTAGCGGGCTCCTCTACTCTATTATTATAACCTAAGTTAACTAGTGTGTATTAAGATAGATACCTTAATCTTTATAATAGTAGGAATCTTATTATAATAAGATAATAAGGGCCGCTAGTACCCTATAGCCTTTTAGTTAAGGAAGTTTACTAACACTAAATAAAACTATAGTATATCTAACTAAGAGCTACTTACTATAGTTAAGTTATTTAAATACTAGTAATATTATATTAAAGGTATAGAGACTCTAGTAGAAGTCCTATTAGACTACTATAACCTATAGACCTTTATAAAGTAATAGAAGCTAAATAGAAGATAGGCTAGATAGTGTATATTCCTATACCTACTAAATTTTATAATTAAGTATAGACTAAGGAAAAGTAACCCTATAGATATACTATTAAGAAGGTCTAATTATAAGAGTAAACCCCTAATAAATAGGGCACTTCTACTAGAACTTAAGAAAAAGTTAGTAGCTACTAAAGAAGTAGTAGAAGAAGAGATACTAATATATTAAAGAAGATATAGTAAGATACCTTTAGGGGAGGAAAATACCCTAGTCTTTATAGAGAGGTATAGTAAGATACCTTTAGGGGAGGAAAATACCCTAGTGTGAGGCCCCTCATAACATGACCCACGCGTATGCGTGTACCGCAGCGCCAGAGCACCGCGGCGCCTGACACCAGAAGGAAGGGCTAGGTCCATGTGACATTAGCGAGCCGCTAGCTATAAACCAGCGACTCGCACACACATTACACTTAGACCTAGCAAGCTTTAGTTAATATATAAGTGCACCCTATATCCTTTTGCCTAGCTACCTCTATCCTTACAATTCTGAAGCTTCTACCACCAGCTACCCAAGAGCGATATGGGGCCGAGAACCACCCGATTAACCCGAGCAATGTCGGACAATAACCAAAGTTAATTGAATGAGGGTAGCATCGCTGCCGAAGACACACCACGTTCTATAGGAACTAGGACTGAACCTGGACCCTCTAACATTAGGGCCGATACTATGGCGATAAATGAGCGAATCGCTTAGCTTGAGAAACTTAAAGAACTATAGGAACGAGAGCAAGAGCTTATTGATCTTCTGTAGCTAGGCGGAGGGAAAGAGAAGACGAAAAGGCGGCGAAGATCTAGTTCCTCCTCTAGCGATGGCTGCTAGGAGGTTAAAGTTAGGAACATCACTGACCTCCGACACCCTACAAACCCGCAGAAGCATAAAATATGGATGAATGATCTAAACCGTGCCTTTAATGGGGTGAAGCAAAAGTATTGGCGCGATTACTGAAAAATCCTCTTCGCACTTGACTATATGCATAGTGATTGTAGGGCGAGATGGGACTGATACCTTGACGAACAGACGGCTGATGACCGAAGCGATCTTGAAGATAACTGGGATGCATTCGAGACCTGGACTCTCACACTACTCTGAGATGCTGCTAACCGCGACGCCCAAATAGCCACGCAGCTAGAGAACGTGAAGCAACGCGAGGGCTAGAGTCCTATTAAATTTAGCATCTACCTAGATTTGCTAGAGAAACACCTGGAAAGAGCCACTGAAAAGTCATGAGCTCTTATGTTCTTTGCAAAACTACTCCCTGACCTACAAGACCAGATTAACCTATATGCCTCTATTACAGGAAAGGCGCGAGAGGAGGTCGTGTAACTTGCTTAGTGACTCTGGGAGGCTATGCCGAAGAGCAAGCGAAAGTCTGAGCATTCGGAAGATAAGGGCCTAAATAAGGCTCCCTGATATCACAGACGCGACTTCCCACGAGGCAGAAGGTCTAATGAAGATCGGAAGGACAAGGACCAAGAGAAGTCTCCCGCTACCTACCTAAACAACCGCGAACCTAGGTATAAAAGGCGGTGTTTTAACTGTGATAGCACGGAGCACCTTGCGAATAGATGTGATAAGCCAAAGAAGGAGCGACAAGACCCGGAAAACTCCCTAAGGCAGAAGTAGATGCCCTTACCTCTGCCTTAAACACCAAGGTACCAATAGGGTGTCGATTTCACACACCGGTTACTATTCATGGGCATATAGACATCGAAACGGCGGCGGATCTTGACAGTTGCGCCGAGATCAATATTGTCAGCGCCGAATTCGCACGAGCCCACAAACTTAACTAAGCTAAGGCCACGGCACCTATTATCAAGGCAGTGGGGGCCCTCACAGTTCCCTAATACGGCGTCTACAAGGTCCCTATTACGATTAAAGATTTGAGAGGAGAAGAAAAGGACCTCGAGCTACTGTGTGTAGCTGTTGATAGGGACCTGAGAACTGAGGGAAGCCCTGTATTAATTGGGATGCATACACTTGCTGAGGAATGCGTCTACCTTTGCTTACACTCATGAGAGTGGTGGTTTGAGAAAAGAAGAAAGGCCTTTTCGCTTATGACTCCCTGCAAATTCGCGAAGGTTACACGCAATGAGACTATTGTATACGCTATTAACGGGGTTATGGAAGACGAGTTTATTGCCCTTGGAGACGAAGAAGAGGCGAAGGCACATGGAACCGTTGAAGATATCCCCTAGGAACTACACGAGTTCAAAGACGTGTTTGTATTAGATAAGGCAGGAAGCTTGCCTTCAAGAAAGACCACTGATCACGCGATTGATCTGATACCGGGGGCCACACCCCTGTACGGACCGATTTACCCCCTTTCCTAAGGCGAATTAAAGGAACTTCGCGAGTATATTGATGAGAACCTGCAGAAGGGCTGGATAAGACTATTGAAGAGCCCTGCGGGCGCGCCTATCCTATTTGTACTAAAGAAAGATGGTACGCTCTGATTATGCGTGGATTACCGGGGTCTTAATAGGGTAACGTAGAAGAATCGCTATGCTCTCCCCCTGATTTCGGAGATCCTAGACCGGTGCTAAGGAGCTCGCTTCTTCTTAAAAATTGATATTAAGGATGCTTATTATAGAATCCGGATTAAAGGGGGCGACGAATGGAAGACCGCGTTCCGCACGCGTTACGGGCACTATGAATATCTTGTGATGCCTTTTGGGTTGACGAATGCCCCAGCTACGTTCTAGAACTATATCCACGAAGCGCTTCACGGGCTAGTCGATACTATTTGTGTGGTATATCTGGACGATATTCTGATCTTTTTGAAAACGCGAGAGGAGCACACTGCATATATTAAAGAAGTCCTGGGGCGTATGAGAGAGGCGGAATTATACGCGAAACCCTCTAAATGCGAATTCTACCAGGAGTTAGTGGAGTTCCTAGGGTTTATCCTCTCTATTGACGGGATCTTGATGGACACCCGCTGAGTCGCTACTATCTGGGATTGGAAGGAACCCGCGAGCTTTAAGGATGTATAATCCTTCCTAGGGTTCTGTAACTTTTACCGACGGTTTATCTATAGATACTTAGGGATTGCGGCACCGCTGCACGCGTTGATGAAGGGCAGTCAGAATGGCATCTAGACTGGGAGGTTTATATTTGGGGTAAGAGAACAGGTGGCGTTTCGCTAGCTAAAAGATGCCTTTTAGCGGGCTCCTCTGCTCCGTTATTATGACCTGAGTCGACCGGTGCGCATTGAGACAGATGCCTTAATCTTCGCGATGGCAGGAATCTTATCGCAACAAGACGACGAGGGCCGCTGGTACCCTGTGGCCTTTTGGTTAAGGAAGTTTACCGACGCTGAACGAAACTATGGCACGCCTGACCAAGAGCTACTCGCTATAGTTGAGTCATTTAAACACTGGCGATATTATGTCGAAGGCGTGGAGACCCTAGTGGAAGTCCTATTAGACCACCATAACCTGCAGACCTTTATGAAGCAACAGAAGCTAAATGGAAGACAGGCTAGATGGTGCATGTTCCTGTGCCCACTGAATTTCGTGATTAAGCATAGACCAGGGAAAAGCAACCCCGCGGATGCGCCGTCGAGAAGGTCTGATTACGAGAGCGAACCCCTGACGAACAGGGCACTTCTGCTAGAACTTGAGAAAAAGTTGGCAGCTACTAAAGAAGTGGTAGAAGAAGAGATACCGATGTATCGAAGAAGACGTGGCGAGACGCCTTTGGGGGAGGAAAATGCCCTAGTCTTTGTAGAGAGGCGTGGCGAGATGCCTTTGGGGGAGGAAAATGCCCTAGCCCCTACAGTGAAGGCTAGAGTGGCCGTGTTGAGAGGCTAGTTAGCCACTGTGGATCCGGTGAAAGGTTGGCTAAACGAAGGTGATTTCCAGGAGAAGGTAGCGTGTGTCCGGGACGCCGGCATAGCACGAGAGATCCAGGGGGCCGTTGCGTCACTGGATCCCTACCAATCCGGCCCGAATGAACCATTAGCGCAGCTGCTACAGAAGGCCTAAAGCTAAGATCCAGACCTGCAAAGGCAGAGTAAAGAGATCGATTCCCTAGAGAGAGGGAAAGCTAGTCTATGGTCGCGTAGCGCAAGGGGTCTCCTGATGTACAAAGACCGGGTAGTTGTTCCCCGAGAGCCTACCTTGCAACAGGAGCTTCTACGGCTATACCATGACGATCCGCTGGTGGGTTACTTTGGGACCAAGTGAACGCTTGAGCTATTGAAGCGCCACTTTTGGTGGCTAGCTATGAACGAGTCCGTGTTAGACTACGTTGCGAGCTGCGGGACGTGTTAGCGAATAGTCGCGAGAAGGCATCGCCCGTATGGGAGCCTCGAATCGCTACCGATACCAGAGCGACCGTGGGCAGAAATCTTAATGGACTTTGTCACGGGATTGCCTATCGCATGAGCAGGCGAACGAGAAACTGACGTAATCCTGGTGATTGTGGACTGATACACTAAGTACTCTGTCTTCCTACCTGTAATGACTACAATTGACGCAGCTGAGTTAGCGGAACTTTTCCACAAGGAAATCGAGCTACGATTCGGGCCACCAAAGGGCATCGTATCCGACAGAGGATCCGTTTTCACAAGCTAATTCTGGTCAGACCTATGTTACCTATTATGCGTGAAACGCAGGCTTTCTACAGCGTTTCACCCCCAAACCGATGGGCAGACTGAGAGGACTAACCAGGTACTAGAGCACTACCTGCTATGCTTTGCTTCCGAAAACCAGCAGATATGGCCCAAGCTGCTCCCAGTCGCGCAATTTGCCTGCAATAACGCGGTGAATAGAACCACAGGCCATTCGCCAAACTACGCGCTTATGGGGTACTCGCCAGAGTTTTGGCTAGCCCTCGGGGACGAGGTCACGGAAGGGGAGGTGCCGGAGGCTTACGCTTGCGTTGCAAAGTTACATGAAGCTAGGGAGTGACTAAAGCAAAACTGGGCAAAAGCCACCGAATCCCAGGCGAAGTACTATAACAAATGTTACTAACCGCTCACTCTTAAAAGAGGCGACCTAGTACTGCTATTGGCAAAGAACATATGGCTTAAGGAAGCGAAATGGAAGCTAACCCCTAGGTTTATTGGACCGTTTTGGGTACTTAACACTGTTGGCAAGCAAGCATATTGGCTCGCACTACCGGAAAAATACAGCAGGTTATATAACGTATTCTATATTAGCCTGCTAGAGCCTTGGACCTGTTGTGAGAACGCGGACGAAGAAAAAATGCCAATGCCTGACCTTGAGGATGAAGATGACGAATACGAAGTTGAGGAGGTTAAGGAATATAGAAAGACCCGCGAAGGCGACGAATACCTAGTGAAGTGGAAGGGTTAGCTAAGCGAATATAACTAGTGGGTTCCTGTTGAAGACATGGAAGGAGCTTAGCGTGTGATTCAGGCATTCCACCGGAATAAGTTAAGGGAAAAGGATGGCGACACGTAAGCGAGTCACAGGCGAAAGAGTATGAAGTTCCTGCAAGAAAGGCATGGCCTCACTGGCCGCTATGATGTGCCTGACAAAAGAAAATGACTAAACTACACATAAAAATAAAAGAAAAAAAAAAAAAAATACAAAGGAATAAAACAAAGGAAACTATCTATAGCTTTGGGAGAGTTAACGGAAATCCCTCTATAGTCGCCCCCTTATAGCCAAAGACTTGGCCCCCACGGACTATATACTTGGCGTTGTTCTTGTCCGCCGCGACTGCCTCCCTCATTCTATGATAAAAACGATGCAATGCTATTCCCTAGGCAACAAATCCCGGATCGCTTGGCCGTAGCCGCAAAACCATCGCCGCATTCTATGTAGCGAGGAGTTGCGGATAGTTGGCCTACTAAAATGTTAGCGAATAGACAGCGAAACAGGGCCGAGACATAACCTACTGTCCCTGGGACTGGAGCCGGGTTTATAGCGACTATGAGGGTTTGACGGGAGACTACGTACTGCTGGTATGTAATTAAAGCATCCTGCCTAGATATGTTAGCGAAGAACCGGCGAAAAGGGAAGAAATATATAGACCTGGCGGACCTTAGCGGCCCCTGTCAACCTAAACGCGATGCGATGCGTCGTGTTAGCATGGTTGAAGCCCTGCATGAGCCGAAGATAATAGGTGGCGAAACGCCACCGAGTCGCCTCCGAGAACATAAGGTCTTTAGGATTGTCCTTATCCTTGTCACTGAGTGCCTCCATTAGGATGTCCACCTAATCCAGCACCTTTAATAAGTTAAGGAAGTTGCCACGTATAGTGGCTATAGACTATATAATTATTAGCGAATAGAACCCGAAGAGCAAAGGAAAAGCAAGATACTCATAGCCTCGTAGCTATCCCCGCGCGCACAACACTGAATGCAGCGCTTTGACTGCTTTGTCTTTGACTGACCCACGTATGGGTTGGCGACGAATTGACAATTAATCTAGGGAAGTTTGGGGGCAGACGGGGGGCTCTTTTTGTGTTCGGCGCATCCGGTACGCAAATAATGCATACACGAGCAATCGTGGAGCAGAATTGTGGGCGCGCTTATGGTGATATATTGGCGATTGACAATGGATGGATGATGGTGTTGTAAAAGAAGTGATGATTTGGCTGACGATGCGGAAACAAAAATGGAACGACATAGTAGAGAGTCAGAGGTGAATTTGTGCTGAAGCGCTGACTGTTGTTTGTTATTGTGGATCGTTGTTTGTTATTGTTTTGATGCGACTGCTAGTTGGCGAACAGTTGCAAAATGTGGGGCGAAAGCCGTTCGGGAGCCTGGCGATAAGGGGGGGGATAATTGTGAGGCCCCTTATAACATGACCCACGCGTATGCGTGCACCGCAGCGCCAGAGCACCGCGGCGCCTGACACTAGAAGGAAGGGCTAGGTCCACGTGACATTAGCGAGCCGCTAGCTATAAACCAGCGACTCGCACACACATTACACTTAGACCTAGCAAGCTTTAGTCAATATACAAGTGCACCCTATATCCTTTTGCCTAGCTACCTCTATCCTTACACCTAGCCCCTATAGTAAAGGCTAGAGTAGCTATATTAAGAGGCTAGTTAGCTACTATAGATCTAGTAAAAGGTTAGCTAAATAAAGGTAATTTCTAGGAGAAGGTAGTGTATATCTAGGATACTAGTATAGTATAAGAGATCTAGGGGGCTATTATATTACTAGATCCCTACTAATCTAGCC
Source organism: Epichloe elymi (assembly GCA_023658475.1). NCBI lineage: Eukaryota > Fungi > Ascomycota > Sordariomycetes > Hypocreales > Clavicipitaceae > Epichloe > Epichloe elymi. Next base: position 3,371,700 of record CP098274.1, read on the forward strand.
TAAATAAACTATTAGTATAGCTACTATAGAAGGCCTAAAGCTAAGATCTAGACCTATAAAGGTAGAGTAAAGAGATTAATTCCCTAGAGAGAGGGAAAGCTAGTCTATAGTTATATAGTATAAGGGGTTTCCTAATATATAAAGACTAGGTAGTTATTCCCTAAGAGCCTACCTTATAATAGGAGCTTCTATAGCTATATTATAATAATCTACTAGTAGGTTACTTTAGGACTAAGTAAATACTTAAGCTATTAAAGCACTACTTTTAGTAGCTAGCTATAAATAAGTCTATATTAGACTATATTATAAGCTATAGGATATATTAGCAAATAGTTACAAGAAGGTATTACCTATATAGAAGCCTTAAATCACTACTAATACTAAAGTAACTATAGGTAGAAATCTTAATAGACTTTATTATAGGATTACCTATTATATAAGTAGGCAAATAAGAAACTAACGTAATCCTAGTGATTATAGACTAATACACTAAGTACTCTATCTTCCTACCTATAATAACTATAATTAATATAGCTAAGTTAGCGGAACTTTTCTATAAGGAAATTAAGCTATAATTTAGGCTACTAAAGAGTATTATATCTAATAGAGGATCTATTTTTATAAGCTAATTCTAGTTAAACCTATATTACCTATTATACATAAAACGCAGGCTTTTTATAGTATTTTACCCCTAAACTAATAAGTAGACTAAGAGGACTAACTAGGTACTAGAGCACTACCTATAATACTTTACTTCTAAAAACTAGTAAATATAGCCTAAGCTACTCCTAGTTATATAATTTACCTATAATAATATAGTAAATAGAACTATAGGCTATTTACTAAACTATATACTTATAGGGTACTTACTAGAGTTTTAGCTAGCCCTTAGGGATAAGGTTATAGAAAGGGAGGTACTAGAGGCTTATACTTATATTATAAAGTTATATAAAGCTAGGGAGTAACTAAAGTAAAACTAGGTAAAAGCTACTAAATCCTAGGTAAAGTACTATAATAAATATTACTAATTACTTACTCTTAAAAGAGGTAACCTAGTACTACTATTAGTAAAGAATATATAGCTTAAGAAAGTAAAATAAAAGCTAATCCCTAGGTTTATTAGACTATTTTAGGTACTTAATACTATTAGTAAGTAAGTATATTAGCTTATACTACTAGAAAAATATAGTAGGTTATATAGTATATTCTATATTAGCCTACTAGAGCCTTAGACCTATTATAAGAATATAGATAAAGAAAAAATACTAATACCTAACCTTAAGGATAAAGATAATAAATATAAAGTTAAGGAGGTTAAGGAATATAGAAAGACCTATAAAGGTAATAAATACCTAGTAAAGTAGAAGGGTTAGCTAAGTAAATATAACTAGTAGGTTCCTATTAAAGATATAGAAGGAGCTTAGTATATAATTTAGGTATTCTACTAGAATAAGTTAAGAGAAAAGGATAGTAATATATAAGTAAGTTATAGGTAAAAGAGTATAAAGTTCCTATAAGAAAGATATAGCCTTACTAGCTACTATAATATACCTAATAAAAGAAAATAACTAAACTATATATAAAAATAAAAGAAAAAAATATAAAGGAATAAAATAAAGGAAACTATCTATAGCTTTAGGAGAGTTAATAGAAATCCCTCTATAGTTACCCCCTTATAGCTAAAGACTTAGCCCCTATAGACTATATACTTAGTGTTATTCTTATCCGCTATAACTACCTCCCTTATTCTATAATAAAAATAATATAATACTATTCCCTAGGTAATAAATCCTAGATTACTTAGCTATAGCTATAAAACTATTACTATATTCTATATAGTAAGGAGTTATAGATAGTTAGCCTACTAAAATATTAGCAAATAGATAGTAAAATAAGGCTAAGATATAACCTACTATCCCTAGGACTAGAGCTAGGTTTATAGTAACTATAAGGGTTTAATAGGAGACTATATACTACTAGTATATAATTAAAGTATCCTACCTAGATATATTAGCAAAGAACTAGTGAAAAGGGAAGAAATATATAGACCTAGCGGACCTTAGCGGCCCCTATTAACCTAAATATAATATAATGCATTATATTAGTATAGTTAAAGCCCTATATAAGCTAAAGATAATAGGTAGTAAAACGCTACTAAGTTACCTCTAAGAATATAAGGTCTTTAGGATTATCCTTATTCTTATTACTAAGTATCTCTATTAGGATATCTACCTAATCTAGTACCTTTAATAAGTTAAGGAAGTTACTATATATAGTGGCTATAGACTATATAATTATTAGCAAATAGAAACCAAAGAGTAAAGGAAAAGCAAGATACTTATAGCCTTATAGCTATCCCTACGTGTATAACACTAAATATAGCGCTTTAACTACTTTATCTTTAACTAACCTATATATAGGTTAGTAATAAATTAATAATTAATCTAGGGAAGTTTAGGGGCAGATAGGGGGCTCTTTTTGTATTTAGTGTATCTAGTATATAAATAATGTATATATAAGTAATTATAGAGCAGAATTATAGGCGCGCTTATAGTAATATATTAGTAATTAATAATAGATAGATAATAGTGTTATAAAAGAAGTAATAATTTAGCTAATAATATAGAAATAAAAATAGAATAATATAGTAGAGAGTTAGAGGTAAATTTATGCTAAAGCGCTAACTATTATTTATTATTATAGATTATTATTTATTATTATTTTAATGTAACTACTAGTTAGTAAATAGTTATAAAATATAGGGCAAAAGCTATTTAGGAGCCTAGCAATAAGGGGGGGGATAATTATAAGGCCCCTTACAATATAACCCACGCGTATATATGCACCGCAGCGCCAGAGCACCGCAGCGCCTAACACTAGAAGGAAGGGCTAGGTCCACGTGATATTAGCGAGCCGCTAGCTATAAACCAGTGACTCGCACATATATTATACTTAGACCTAGCAAGCTTTAGTCAATATATAAGTGCACCCCATATCCTTTTGCCTAGCTACCTTTATCCTTACACTAGTAGCTGCTTAAATTCGCTAAAAGTTACATTAACCCATTTTTGACTATCCTTGCTTTTTAAAGCTTGCTTCTATGTCTTAGGTGTATCCGAATCGTTATTGTTGTTAGCTGACGATTTAGCCTTTTGTTGTGCCTTGAAGCATATCTCCTTAACGAAAGAAGATAGGTTGAAATCATCGATATCCATAGAATCAGGGTCGATTAAAGAATCCGAATCTAAAAACGGTTTTTCGATAGCACCCTTATTAGGGGCGCTAGAGCTTAGGCTCTCTAGGGGTAGCGCTAGAGGCGTTACAGCGGTCGTCCCGGGCGTTGTTGTAGGCGCGGCGGGCGCTGCAGGCGCTGTGGGCGCTAGGGGCGCTAGAGGCTTTGGATAGCTATCCTGAACCTCTAGATCTCGTGAGATATCGGCTTCTCCCTCTGAAGGATAGCTCCCTAAAGGCTTAGGGGACCCTACAGAGCTTATATCCTCTATAATCTTAATAAAGCTAGTCTTAATGACTGACCTTTTAGAGGGTATATAAACAAGATAAACGCTGGAACCTAGAGTAGCAAGCAGCTGGCCAGGGATAGTCCTAGGGGCTAGCTTCTGAAGCTTTAATCTCTGCTCCGGAGGTATTAGAACCTCGCAATAAGACCCTATAGCCCTTATCTTAGAAAAATCAGGCTTATAGATAGTCTTAGGCTCTAAGTTAGCTAGAAATAGCTGCTTAGGGGTTAGGGGCTTAGTTATATTAGCGGTGATGTTAACTAAGTCCACTATAGCTAGAAGGATATAATACCATAGATATAAAGGCAGCTTAGACCACTAAAGTGTAGCTCTAAGCCGGTCTAGGATAACCCTAATAGCCCTCTTAACTAGCCTATTCTGTTCGTAAATATAAGGGCAAGAGGTGCTAAAGCAAATTCCCTTAGAAGATAACCAGTGCTAAAGTTCGTTGTTGATTTCAGTACCTCCGTCGAAGTGAAGGTGCCTAGGATACGCATTATATCGGTTTTTCAGGGCCTTAAAGAAGCCCTTAATAGCAGTATAAAGGGTCTAACCTTCTTTATTAGCTAATGAAAAGCACCACTTATACCGGGATTTTCGATCAATAAGGATAAGGACTAGGGCCTTCTTATTGTGCGGTATAGGCTCGATTTTAACCGTATCTCCCTCTAGAATATCTAAAACCCTAGGGGGGTCCTAAATAGGTCTTTTGGTTGGTCTTCTAACAGCCTTTGATTGCATACAGGCTATGCAGTTAAAATCCTTTTCTTTAATAGCGGAAAAATCAGGGATCCCTTTAGCTAATTTCGAAGATTTCTTTAGTAAAGGGAGGCTAATGTGGCCTAATTGAATATGCTAAAGAAGGGCTAAATCTAGTAACTTCTTGTAACTAGGATCTAGCTTGGAAGATCTATCAGGGCTATTATCCCCTAGCTCCCTCTGTTGCCAGGCCTCTTGAGAATCACAGGCCTCTGGGGGCAATAGACGGCCACTATCGTCACCCAAGTCATTAGGGTATGGACCTTCTAAACCCCCTATAGAAGATGCCTGACTAGGAGGAGCTTCGGTGGGACATAGGGCTGAATCTTCATCTTCTTCGTCAGAATCTAATTCTTTGATTCGTTGATATTCCTCGGGATTGAATGCTGGCTGCGGAATTTGAACCTCTATAGGGTAGGAAAACCCTAATTCGGTCTTATAGGCTCTTTGTTGGCTTTGTTGTTGGTTGCAAAATTGAGAGCCCATAAAGGAGAGGTGGGTTGAATGCTTGCAGATCTTAGGAGTAGCTTGCCCCTTAATCTGCAAAAAGAAGCCGTGTTTAGTAGGTTCTAGTAACCTATAGGGGCTTTTATCGGCTAGGAAAAGCTGATCTTTAGCTAGATAACCTCCCTTAAGATAGTGGGATAACCCGCTAACTAGGTTGGTATCTATACCGGGAAAATATAGGGCATCTAGCAGAGCTAAAGGCCTATATTCTGGTGGATTTTTCTTAACCAGAACATTAAAAACAGCGGTGCCTCTTCCTTTAGGATAAATAGGTCCTCCTGCTGTAATTATAGGGCCAGTTTAACCTTTCTTAAGAGGCTTAAAGTCCCTAAAGAAAGCCCTATTATTACAAATGTAACAAGAGGAGCCTATATTATATAGAAGGGAGTTTTTAACCACATCATTAGAGTAGCTAAAAGTAGGCTTGCTAGTAGTGTCACTAGTGGTGGTGGTACTAGAGGTATCTAAATCAGATTCAGAATCACTACTATCCTCGCTGCTAGACTCGCTAGAATCTAGTTCTTTAACGTATCCCGTAGCTAGGCTATAGCCTAACGCAAAAGCAGCTTCTTTTCCTTTATCTTTATCCCCATTACCACTCTTCTTCTTCTGCTTTTTCTTCCTAGAGGCTTTAGAAGGGTTTGAATCCTTCTTATCCTACTCTTTAGTGGCGTTAGTAGAGTCCTTCTTAGTATTAGGATTAGAAGATTTCTTTTCCTCGTCCTTAGAATTTCCCTTATTATTAGAAGCCTTATAGCTAAGAGCTTTAGCCACAGGAGAGGTTTTATCCCTCTGTTCTTCTAATAAATCCGCTATAAGGAACTGTAAATTTAGGGTATTTACAGGCAGTCCTTATGCCCTAGTAGCTCTGATAGTAAATCTTTATCTCTCAGCCTAGCTAGGAAAGGTCTGCTTTAATGCATTAATATAATGGTTTACTTAATTAATAGGAGCGATCTCTACACTACAAAGTTGTAGTCTAGCTAGTAGGTTATTAAAATTAGCATTAAAAGCCTCTAAAGATCCCTTATAATTTAAAAAATTTAGGGAGTGGTAGCTAGCGTATAGCGTACCTCGCTAGATTTCAGCACTCTACGAATACTGCCTAATAAGGACTTTATAGGCTTCTTCAGGGGATTTTTGCTAATATATAGCTGCCTATGGTCCTGGTGTAAGGATAAAGGTAGCTAGGCAAAAGGATATGGGGTGCACTTGTATATTGACTGAAGCTTGCTAGGTCTAAGTGTAATGTGTGTGCGAGTCGCTGGTTTATAGCTAGCGGCTCGCCAATGTCACGTGGACCTAGCCCTTCCTTCTAGTGCGGGCGCCGCGGTGCTCTGGCGCTGCGGTGCACGCATGCGCGTGGGTCATGTTGTGAGGGGCCTCACACCTGGTTGACAACTATCTCTTAATATTATTAAAAGAATAGCTTGATTACAGTTAGCTAGATGGCCTGCTAAGCTAGGATTATCTATAAATTCAGGCAATCCTAGGGCTCTAAATTGAATGCTTAGGGCTTGCTTCCACTGATCATAATTTTCAGGGCCTTTTAACTTAGCTCCCTCAGGAATAGAGTGAACCTTCTTATTTAGTTCCTTAATAGCCCCTGTATTAAAGGCAGCTTATAAGTTACTAGAAGGTAAACTCGTAGAATTAGCGGCAGGCAGGTCTTCTACCGGAGCTTTAGTATTTTCTTCCCTTAGCTTAGTAGAATCCTAAAGACCTTACATAGCAGTCATAGTTTGCGTTAATTTATCTAATAGATCTTTAATGCTAGCCTCGTTTTTTAGACGATTTGACTTAGTATGCTTGATAAAATCAGTTAAGGTCTTGCCTTGTTGTTCAATTTGGCTTTGCATCTGTTGTTGAAAAGCACTGGCTTGAATAGCCGGACCTTCTATATCCATCCTATCAGGGTCCCTAGGAGGGCTAGAAGAAGGGCCTGCAGCAGGTCCCTTACCCTTATTATAACTCGGTGGTGCTATCTCTAAAAATTCCCTAGGATCTCAAAAGATATCCTGTGCAAGATCTCCAAATTTGTTCCTGTTGCAAATAACGCGCGCTAGAAGCTGGTTGTGATGCAACCGGGCTACGCACGCAAATTGTGCGGTGGGGCTGTTTGAAAGGGTAGCCCTCGAGGTCTAAAAGTGGGTCTGCGGTATGCGCGGGCAGAAAAAAGCCAGAGAAGATTCTCTGCGAAAATTTTCTCAACACCAAAAATGACAGATAGGAGATAATAGCTATTGCAGCAGCCACAACGCAACGTAACGTGATGTATAGTGCGTGCAACGTAGTGCAATAGGTTAAAAAGCCTAGTATCAAGATACTAGATGTTCGATGATTTAAAAGATGCAGCGTATCTACTGAGTAGATAATATTAAATATAACGGTCGCGGTAGTGAATAGAATCACTAAAAGAGGTTATGGTTGTAACTAGATAGTTACGGTTGCAATGTGGTGGTTGCAGGTGCGGCTGTAAATGAATTCAACACCAAGGGTCTGATGTTGCGATGCGTAGAGCTAGTGGATGAAAAGCTTCAAATTCTAGCGGTTTCCTTCGTAATCTAAGAGCCCACAGGTCTAGTAGAGAGTAACTAGTACCTAAAATCAAGCACTAATCGCAGTAGAATAACGCAGTAATGTAGTAATCTTATAGGCCTTCCGGGCTTATAACCTATTGAAAATGGAAGGGAATCTGTACTAGAGGGATAGGAAGACCTCCCTAGTAGATTCAACGCGGCGGCTTCTAGATTCACTATAATACGACAATTCTTCAAGATATAGAGCTTTAATAGTTAAATATAGTAGATTTTAGCTAGACAAACGATCTAATAAGTAATAAGAGGATTTTCTAAGTCCCCTTATAGACCTACTAACCATATTAACGGAAGGGGGTCGCTAGCCAGGCCTTAGGAGCTATTTTTTATTTTCTGTAAAATTCATTTGTATATGAAAAGTAAAAAATCGACTCATGGCCATATAATCTAGCCACCTACGTGCACTAACTAAGTAATCTAATAAGCAACCCTATAAATAAAATACATTATTAAATCCAGAAAAAATCAAGGATTCGAACAGTATAAGTCAGCCTTTTATACAACTACTAGTTCCCTAGTTACAGTTGATTTTAGCTTCCCTATAGGGTAGCCTAGTTGGCTTAGTCATACAAGCCTGTGGGTTGGTTGTGTGCAGGAACGCAGGTCACAGCCAAAGCTGCTGGCCACGGCCAACAACGCTGCAGGCAACGCCTCGCAACCAACGTTGCAACAACGCAACTAGGCAACTAGTGGGCCTATAAAATAGTGCTATAAATAGCATAATTTTAACATTTACGAATAGAATAGGCTAGTTAAGAGGGCTATTAGGGTTATCCTAGACTAGCTTAGAGCTACACTTTAGTGGTCTAAGCTGCCTTTATATCTATAGTCTTATATCCTTCTAGCTATAGTGGACTTAGTTAACATCACCGCCAATATAACTAAGCCCCTAACCCCTAAGCAGCTATTTCTAGCTAACTTAGAGCCTAAGACCTCTTATAAGCCTGATTTTTTAAAGATTAGGGCTATAGGGTCTTATTACGAGGTTCTAATACCTCTGGAGTAGAGATTAAAGCTTTAGAAGCTAGCCCCTAGGACTATCCCTAGCTAGCTGCTTGCTACTCTAGGTTCTAGCGTTTATCTTGTTTATATACCCTCTAAAAGGTTAGTTATTAAGACTAGCTTTATTAAGATTATAGAGAATATAAGCTCTATAGGGTCCCCTAAGCCTTTAGGGAGCTATCCTTTAGAGGGAGAAGCCAATATCTCACAAGATAATCTAGAGGTTTAGGATAGCTATCTAAAGCCTCTAGCGCCTATAGCGCCTACAGCGCCCGCCGCGCCTATAATATCGCCCGGGACAACCGCTATAACGCCTCTAGCGCTACCCCTAGAGAGCCTAAGCTCTAGCGCCCCTAATAAGGGTGCTATTAAAAAACTATTTTTAGATTTAGATTCTTTAATTAACCTTAATTCTATGGATATTAATGATTTTAACCTATCTTCCTTTGTTAAGGAGATATGCTTTAAGGCGTAATAAAAGGCTAAATTATTATCTAATAATAATAATAACGATTTAGATACGCCTAAGACCTAGAAGCAGGTATTAAAAAGCAAGGATAGCTAAAAATAGGTTAATATAACCTTTAGCGAATTTAAGTAGCTATTAGCTACTAGAACTTTTAAATTTATAGGGATAGACTAAATTCCTAAGGGCTGAAAAGTTCTTAAAAATAGGCTTATCTATAAGCTTAAAAAGTATAAAGAAAATAATCCTATAAAACACAAGGCATAACTCGTTGCAAAAGGCTTTATATAGATAGAAGGTTAGGATTATATTAAGACCTACGCTGCTACTAGTATTCCCCCTAGTTAGCGGATTTTACTAGCCCTAGCAGCTTATAATGACTAGGAAGTTAAATAGGTTGATTTTATAGGGGCCTTTCTAAATAGTCTACTAAAGGAAGCTATTTACATGCAGATCCCTGATAGATTTGTTAAATTTGCCGAAGCTACTACGCCTGAAATAGCTAAATTACTTAAGAAATATAGCTATAATCCCTCTTAAAAGCAGGTTATTTTCCTACAGAAAGCTTTATATAGATTAAAACAGAGCTCTAGAGAGTAGTAGCAGGCCCTAAAGGAACTTCTTTAAAAATTAGGCTTCTACCCCCTTATATCTAACCTAGCTATCTTCTTTAACCTAACTATATCTATATATATAGCGACTTATGTGGATAACTGTCTTCTAATAGGACTAGATCTAGCTTATATTAACAAGCTAAAGAAGCTATTACACAAAGCTTACCCTATAGAAGATTGTGGGCTAGCTGAATTTTTCCTAGGCATTTAAATCACTAGAAATCAAAAGAAAGGGACCCTAACTATCCACCAGTCCTAGTATATTTCTAAAGCCCTAGAGAGATTTAATATAAAAGATGCTAGGCCTACTAAAATTCCCCTATAACCCGGAATTATTAAACAGGCAGCCCACCTTACTAAACCTCTTTCCCCCTCTGATCACAAGCTATATCAGAGTATTATAGGGACTATTATGTACCTAATACTCCTTATAAGGCCTAATATTACTTTTCCGGTTTAGTGGCTTTTAATAGCGTTAGCTAAGCCTTATATAGAGCACTTAAATGCTGCTAAATATCTGCTTAGATACCTTCTAGGCTCTATAAGTTATTCTATAACTTATAGAAGGTCTAAAAACACTATTAAAGCTTCTATAACCCTTATTAGCTTCTATAATAGCGACTTCGCGGGAGATAAGTCCTCTAAATTAACCTATGCTTATCTCTATAAGCTAGCTAAAGGACCTATTAGCTAGAAATTAAAGAAAGTAACTATAATAGCTTTATTAATATTAGAGGCCAAATTAGATACTCTATATAAAGCTATTAGGGAGCTAGAGTAGCTCTATAGCCTTTTTAAGGAAATTAAGCTACCTATAGCACCTCCTATTCCGATTTTTAGCGATAACTAAGGCGCTATAATAACCGCTAATAACCCTACTCTTTATAGTAGAATAAAGCATACCCTGCTAAAATTTAACTATACTAGAGAAAAGGTATAGAAGGGTATAGCTAAGGTTATCTACATTAATACTAAAGAGATACCTACAGATAGCTTAACTAAGCCCCTACCTAATAATAAATTTCAATAATTTATTTAACTATTAGGTCTTATAAACATAAAGGCCTAGTTTTAAAGAAAAACAACTAAAAAGTCAAAAAATCTTAAAATCAATAAAAACACTGGAATTCCGTTAAAAAGTTATTGATTTTAGTTAAAAAGTTATTAGATTTATTATTAAATTTATAGTTAACTTAGATATCTATTAAAGAGCTAAGTTTAGGTATTAAATTAGTTACCTTATACTTTTCTAGAGGGAGTGTTAAAATTATGCTATTTATAGCACTATTTTATAGGCCTACTAGTTGCCTAGTTGCGTTGTTGTAACGTTGGTTGCGAGGCGTTGCCTGCAGCGTTGTTGGCCGTGGCCAGCAGCTTTAGCTGTGACCTGCGTTCCTACACATAACTAACCCACAGGCTTATATGACTAAGCTAACTAGGCTACCCTATAGGGAAGCTAAAATTAACTATAACTAGGTATTGAAAATGGAAGGGGAATCTAGCTAGAGGGATAGGAAGACCTCCCTAGTAGATTCCAACGCGGCGGCTTCTAGATTCACTATAATACGACGATTCTTCAAGATATAGAGCTTTGATAGTTGAATATAGTAGATTTCAGCTAGATGAACGATCTGACGAGCAATGAGAGGATTTTCTGAGTTCCCCTCATAGACCTACCGACCGTATCGACGGAAGGGGGTCGCTAGCCGGGTCTTAGGAGCTACTTTTTATTTTCCGCAAAATTCATTTGTATGGGAAAAGTAAAAAATCGACTCACGACCATACAATCTAGCCACCCACGTGCACTAACTAAGCAATCTAATAAGCAACCCTATAAATAAAATACATCATTAAATCCGGAAAAAATCAAGGATTCGAACAGTATAAGTCAGCCTTTTATACGACTACTAGTTCCCTAGTTACAGTCGATTTTAGCTTCCCTATAGGGTAGCCTAGTCGGCTTAGTCATACAAGCCTGTGGGTTGGTTGTGTGCAGGTCACAGCCAAAGCTGCTGGCCACGGCCAACAACGCTGCAGGCAACGCCTTGTAACCAACGTTGCAACAACGCAACTAGGCAACTAGTGGGCCTATAAAATAGTGCTATAAATAGCATAATTTTAACACTCCCTCTAGAAAAGTATGAGTTAACTAATTCGATACCTGAACTTAGCTCTTTAATAGATATCTAAGTTAACGATAAATTCAATAATAAATCCAATAATAATCCAATAACTTTTAACTAATATCAATAACTTTTCAACGGAATTCCAGTGTTTTTGTTGATTTTAGGTTTTCGACTTTTAGTTGTTTTTCTTTAAAACTAGGCCTTTGTGTTCGTAAGACCTAATAGTTGAATAAATTGTTGAAATTTATCGTTAGGCAGGGGCTTAGTTAAGCCATCTGCAGGCATCTCTTTAGTGTTAATGTAGATAACCTTAGCTATACCCTTCTGTACCTTTTCTCTGGTATAGTTAAATTTTAGCAGGGTATGCTTTGTTCTGCTGTGAAGAGCAGGGTTATTAGCGGTCGTAATAGCGCCTTGGTTATCACTAAAAATCGGAACAGGAGGTGCTATAGGCAGCTTAATTTCCTTAAAAAGGCCATAAAGCCACTCTAGCTCCCTAATAGCTTCACATAGAGCATCTGATTCGGCCTCTAATGTCGATAAAGCTATCGTAGTTGCTTTCTTTGATTTCCAGCTAATAGGTCCTTCAGCTAGCTTATAGAGATAAGCATAGGTTGATTTAGAGGACTTATCTCCCGCGAAGTCGCTATCACAGAAGCCAATAAGGGTTGCAGAAGCCTTAATAGCGTTTTTAGACCTTCTATAAGTTATAGAATAACCCATAGAGCCTAGAAGGTATCTAAGCAGATGTTTAGCAGCATTTAAGTGCTCTATATAAGGCTTAGCTAACGCTGTTGAAAGCCACTGAACCGGAAAAGCAATATCGGGCCTTGTAAGGAGCATTAAGTACATAATAGTCCCTATAATACTCTGATATAGCTTGTGATCGGAGGAGGAAAGAGGTTTAGTTAGGTGGTTGGCTGCCTGTTTTATAATTCCGGGTTGAAGAGGAATTTTAGCAGGCCTAGCATCTTTCATGTTGAATCTCTCTAGGGCTTCAGAAATGTACTGGGACTGGTGAATAGTTAGGGTCCCTTTCTTTCGATTTCTAGTGATTTGAACGCCTAGGAAGAATTCGGCTGGCCCACGATCTTCTATAGGATAAGCTTTGTGTAATAGCTTCTTTAGCCTGTTGATATAAGCTAGATCCGGTCCTATTAGAAGACAGTCATCTACATAAGTCGCTATATATGTAGATGTAGTTGGATTAAAGAAGACAGCAGGGTCAGATATAAGGGGGTGGAAGCCTAATTTTCGAAGAAGTTCCTTTAGGGCCTGCTGCCACTCTCTAGAGCTCTGTTTTAATCCATATAAAGCTTTTTGAAGGAAAATAACCTGCTTTTGAGAGGGATTATAGCCATATTTCTTAAGTAATTTAGCTATTTCAGGCGTAGCAGCTTCGGCAAATTCAACGAATCCATCAGGGATCTGCATGTAGATAGCTTCTTTTAGCAAGCTATTTAGGAAGGCCCCTATAAAGTCAACCTGTTCAACTTCCCAGTCATTACAAGCCGCTAGGGCTAGTAATATCCGCCAACTAGGGGGAATGCTAGTAGCAGCGTAGGTCTCAATATAATCCTGACCTTCTATCTGCATAAAGCCTTTTGCAACAAGTCGGGCCTTGTGTTTTATAGGATTATTTTCTTTATCCTTTTTAAGCTTATAAACAAGCCTATTCTTTAGAACTTTTCGGCCCTTAGGAATTTGGTCTATCCCTATAAATTTAAAAGTTCTGGCAGCTAGTAGCTGCTTAAATTCGCTAAAGGTAGCATTAACCCATTTTTGGCTATCCTTGCTTTTTAATGCTTGTTTCCAGGTCTTGGGTGTATCCGAATCGTTATTGTTGTTAGCTGACGATTTAGCCTTTTGTTGTGCCTTAAAGCATATCTCCTTAACGAAAGAAGATAGGTTAAAATCATCGATATCCATAGAATCAGGGTCGATTAAAGAATCCGAATCTGAAAATGGTTTTTCGATAGCACCCTTATTAGGGGCGCTAGAGCTTGGGCTCTCTAGGGGTAGCGCTGGAGGCGTTACAGCGGTCGTCCCGGGCGTTGTTGTAGGCGCGGCGGGCGCTGCGGGCGCTGTGGGCGCTAGGGGCGCTAGAGGCTTTGGATAGCTATCCTGAACCTCTAGATTATCTCGTGAGATATCGGCTTCTCCCTCTGAAGGATAGCTCCCTAAAGGCTTAGGGGACCCTACAGAGCCTATATCCTCTATAATCTTAATAAAGCTAGTCTTAACGACTGACCTTTTAGAGGTATATAAACAAGATAGACGCTGGAACCTAGAGTAGCAAGCAGCCGGCCAGGGATAGTCCTAGGGGCTAGCTTCTGAAGCTTTGATCTCTGCTCCGGAGGTATTAGAACCTCGCAATAAGACCCTATAGCCCTAATTTTCGAGAAGTCAGGCTTATAGATAGTCTTAGGCTCTAAGTCAGCTAGAAATAGCTGCTTAGGGGTTAGGGGCTTAGTTGTATTAGCGGTGATGTTAACTAAGTCCACTATGGCTGGAAGGATATAAGACCATAGATATAAAGGCAGCTTAGACTATTGAAGTGTAGCTCTAAGCCGGTCTAGGATAACCCTAATAGCCCTCTCAACTAGCCCATTCTGTTCGTGAATATAGGGGCAAGAGGTGCTAAAGCAAATTCCTTTAGAAGATAACCAGTGCTGAAGTTCGTTATTAATCTCAGTGCCTCCGTCGAAGTGGAGGTGCCTAGGATACGTATTATATCGGTTTTTCAGGGCCTTAAAGAAGCCCTTAATAGCAGTATAAAGGGTCTGACCTTCTTTATTAGCTAATGAAAAGCACCACTTATACCGGGATTTTCGATCAATAAGTATAAGGACTAGGGCCTTCTTATTATGTGGTATAGGTTCGATTTTAACCGTATCTCCCTCTAGGATATCTAAAACCCTAGGGGGGTCCTGAATAGGTCTTTTAGTAGGTCTTCTAACAGCCTTTGATTGCATACAGGCTATGCAGTTGAAATCCTTGTCTTTAATGGCGGAAAAATCAGGGATCCCTTTAGCTAATTTCGAAGATTTCTTAAGTAAAGGGAGGCCGATGTGGCCTAATCGAATGTGCCAAAGAAGGGCTAAATCTAGCAATTTCTTATAGCTAGAATCTAGCTTTTCAGGGCTATTATCCCCTAGCTCCCTCTGTTGCCAGGCCTCTTGAGAATCACAGGCCTCTGGGGGCAATAGACGGCCACTATCGTCACCCAAGTCATTAGGGTATAGACCTTCTAAACCCCCTATAGAAGATGCCTGACTAGGAGGAGCTTCGGTGGGACATAGGGCTGAATCTTCATCTTCTTCGTCAGAATCTAATTCTTCGATTCGTTGATATTCCTCGGGATTAAATGCTGGCTGCGGAATTTGAACCTCTATAGGGTAGGAAAACCCTAATTCGGTCTTATAGGCTCTTTGTTGGCTTTGTTGTTGGTTGCAAAATTAAGAGCCCATAAAGGAGAGGTGGGTTGAATGCTTGCAGATCTTAGGAGTAGCTTGCCCCTTAATCTGCAAAAGAAGCCGTGTTTAGTAGGTTCTAATAACCCACAGGGGCTTTTATCGGCTAGGAAAAGCTGATCTTTAGCTAGATAACCTCCCTTAAGATAGTGGGATAACCCGCTAACTAGGTTGGTATCTATACCGGGGAAATATAGGGCATCTAGCAGAGCTAAAGGCCTATATTCTGGTGGATTTTTCTTGACCAGAACGTTAAAAACAGCGGTGCCTCTTCCTTTAGGATAAATAGGTCCTCCTGCTGTAATTATAGGGCCGGTTTGACCTTTCTTAAGAGGCTTAAAGTCCCTAAAGAAAGCCCTATTATTACAAATGTGACAAGAAGAACCTGTATCGTATAGAAGGGAGTTTTTAACCACATCGTTAGAGTAGCTAAAAGTAGGCTTAGTAGTGTCACTAGTAGTAGTGGTACTAGAGGTATCCAAATCAGATTCAGAATCACTACTATCCTCGCTGCTAGACTCGCTAGAATCTAGTTCTTCAACGTATCCCGTGGCTAGGCTATAGCCTAACGCAAAAGCAGCTTCTTTTCCTTTATCTTTATCCCCGTTGCCACTCTTCTTCTTCTGCTTTTTCTTCCTAGAGGCTTTAGAAGGGTTTGAATCCTTCTTATCCTGCTCTTTAGTGGCGTTAGTAGAGTCCTTCTTAGTATTAGGATTAGATTTCTTCTCCTCTTCCTTAGAATTTCCCTTATTATTAGAAGCCTTATAGCTAAGAGCTTTAGCTACAGGGGAGGTTTTATCCCTCTGCTCTTCTAATAAATCCGCCATAAGGAACTGTAAATTTAAGGTATTTACAGGCAGCCCTTGTGCCCTAGCAGCTCTGATAGTAAATCTTTGTCTCTCAGCCCAGCTAGGAAAGGTCTGCTTTAATGCGTTGATATAATGGTTTACTTGATCTATAGGAGCGATCTCTACACTACAAAGCTGTAGTCTAGCTAGTAAATTATTAAAATCAGCATTAAAAGCCTCTAAAGATCCCTTATAATTTGAAAAATTTAGGGAGTGGTAGCTAGCGTATAGCGTACCTCGCTGGATTTCAGCACTCTGCGAATATTGCCTAATAAGGACTTTATAGGCTTCTTCGGGGGATTTTTGCCAACATATAGCTGCCTGCGGTCCTGGTTGACAGCTATCTCTCAATATCATCAAAAGAATAGCTTGATCACAGTCAGCTAGATGGCCTGCTAAGCTAGGATTATCTATAAATTCAGGTAATCCTAGGGCTCTAAATTGGATGCTCAGGGCTTGCTTCCACTGATCATAATTTTCAGGGCCTTTTAACTTAGCTCCCTCAGGAATAGAGTGAACCTTCTTATTTAGTTCCTTAATAGCCCCTGTATTAAAGGCAGCTTGTAAGTTACTAGAAGGTAAACTCGCAGAAGTAGTAGCAGCAGGCAGGTCTTCTACCGGAGCTTTGGTATTTTCTTCCCTTAGCTTAGTAGAAGAATCCTGAAGACCTTGCATAGCAGTCATGGTTTGCGTTAATTTATCTAATAGATCTTTAATGCTAGCCTCGTTTTTTAGACGATTTGACTCAGTATGCTTGATGAAATCAGTTAAGGTCTTGCCTTGTTGTTCAATTTGGCTTTGCATCTGTTGTTGAAAAGCACTGGCTTGAACAGCCGGACCTTCTATTTCCATCCTATCAGGGTCCCTAGGAGGGCTAGAAGGGCCTGCAGCAGGTCCCTTACCCTTATTATAACTCGGTGGTGCCATCTCTAAAAGTTCCCTAGGATCTCAAAAGATATCCTGTGTAAGATCTCCAAATTTCTTCCTGTTGCAAATATCGCGCGCTAGAAGCTAGGTTGTGGTGCAACCGGGCTGCGCACGCAAATTGTGCGGCGGGGCTGTTTGAAAGGGTGCCCCTCGAGGTCTAAAAGTGGGTCTGCGGTATGCGCGGGCAGAAACGGACCGGAGAAGATTCTCTGCGAAAATTTTCTCAACACCAAAAATGACGGATAGGAATCGTAGGATATAGGTATTGCAGCAGCCACAACACAACGTAACGTAGTGTATAGTGCGTGCAACGTAGTGCAATAGGTCAAAAAGCCTAGTATAGATATACTAGATGTTCGATGATTTAAAAGAGAATGCAGCGTATCTACAGAGTAGATAATATCAAATATAACGGTCGCAGCAGTGAATAGGATCACTAAAAAAGAGGTTGTGGTTGTAACTAGATAGTTACGGTTGCAATGTGGTGGTTGCAGGTGCGGCTGTAAATGAATTCAACACCAAGGGTCTGATGTTGCGATGCGTAGAGCTAGTGGATGAAAAGCTTCAAATTCTAGCGGATTTCCTTCGTAATCTTAAGAGCCCACAGGTCTAGTAGAGAGTAACTAGTACCCAAAATCAAGCACTAATCGCAGTAGAATAACGCAGTAATGTAGTAATCTTATAGGCCTTCCGGGCTCATAACCTATTGAAAATGGAAGGGGAATCTAGCTAGAGGGATAGGAAGACCTCCCTAGTAGATTCAACGCGGCGGCTTCTAGATTCACTATAATACGACGATTCTTCAAGATATAGAGCTTTGATAGTTGAATATAGTAGATTTCAGCTAGATGAACGATCTGACGAGCAATGAGAGGATTTTCTGAGTTCCCCTCATAGACCTACCGACCGTATCGACGGAAGGGGTCGCTAGCCGGTCTTAGGAGCTACTTTTTATTTTCCGCAAAATTCATTTGTATGGGAAAAGTAAAAATCGACTCACGACCATACAATCTAACCACCCACGTGCACTAACTAAACAATCTAATAAGCAACCCTATAAATAAAATACATCATTAAATCCGGAAAAATCAAGGATTCGAACAGTATAAGTCAGCCTTTTATACGACTACTAGTTCCCTAGTTACAGTCGATTTTAGCTTCCCTATAGGGTAGCCTAGTCGGCTTAGTCATACAAGCCTGTGGGTTGGTTGTGTGCAGGTCACAGCCAAAGCTGCTGGCCACGGCCAACAACGCTGCAGGCAACGCCTTGTAACCAACGTTGCAACAACGCAACTAGGCAACTAGTGGGCCTATAAAATAGTGCTATAAATAGCATAATTTTAACACTAGGGAACTAGTAGTTATATAAAAGGCTGACTTATACTGTTCAAATCCTTGATTTTTTCTGGATTTAATAATGTATTTTATTTATAGGGTTGCTTATTAGATTGCTTAGTTAGTGCACGTGGGTGGCTAGATTATATGGTTATGAGTTGATTTTTTACTTTTTATATATAAATAAATTTTACAGAAAATAAAAAATAGCTCCTAAGGCCTGGCTAGCGACCCCCTTCTATTAATATAGTTAGTAGGTCTATAAGGGGACTTAGAAAATCCTCTTATTGCTTATTAGATCGTTTGTCTAGCTAAAATCTACTATATTTAACTATTAAAGCTCTATATCTTAAAGAATTATTGTATTATAGTGAATCTAGAAGCCGCCGCGTTGGAATCTACTAGGGAGGTCTTCCTATCCCTCTAGCTAGATTCCCCTTCCATTTTCAATACCTTAATAGGCTAGCTAGAGTTAGCCTCTTCCTTAATATAGTTAGGGATCTTAAATAATAAAGCTACTCTTATTACCTTAATAGGCTAGCTAAATTACACTGCTTCTATAAAGGTCTCTTCTAGATAGAACCTAGCTAATTTATAGTGTCTTAAAAGATAGTAGGTATTTATAAAAAAGTGGTTATAAAGTTAACCACTAATTAGTGTTAGTATTACTAGGTGTGATAATGGCTAATTATCTATTAGGCGCGCTTGTGATAGTATTAATTAAATAATCTATTATAAGCTATATGTGTGTTCTATAGGAAAGGAAGCTAGTAAAAGAGAGGGCTCTTATAAGAGGGAAAAAGTATCTATAGCTTATGTGGGTCACGTGGTATGGGTGGGTCACGTGACCCGGGCCCTGCCCTATCGCAGGCCTGCCCGTGGGCAGGAAGGGAGGCACGCGCACGCGCACGCACACACGCGCAGCAGCCGACCTTCTTCCGGTCGGGCCGACCTTCAGCCGAAGGGAATTGCGGCTGCCAAGCGCGATTGATATCATGCTTGTTCCAACAAGCCTCTTATAGGGAATACTTTTATAAGCTTCTATAAGGTATTAGGGCTTATATAACTACCCTTTAGTATACTTAGTAAAGAACCTAAAGAGTAAGTATTATATAATAACCTTAATTTAGATAAAATTATAACTAATTAACTATATTTCTATACTATAGAATTAATTTAAATATTATAATATTAATTTAACTAATTTTATTAATTTAGAATTATTATAAAGAACCTTAAATAAGGTTCCCTAGGGGGGTATATTATACCTATAAGGGTATAATTAATCCTAGCTATATAATAGTCTTACTACTTAACTAGCTAAGATAAGAGTCTACCTCTAGCTAGTTATTTTCTAAGACCTCTATAACTTTATAGTATATTTTAGCACTATATAAGTACCCTACTAATAGTAGAGGTACTTAGGTATTTAAGCTATAGTCTGCACCCTCTTATAGGGTCGGATAACTTAATAGAGGTGATCACATTGAACCCTAGCTTCGCGGTCCAACAAATACGCATTGTACAAGTCATCTGTCACTTGGCAATTGACACCTATATTACTAGGATCTAGGGCCAAAGCCCTAGACCATCACAACAGGAGTATTAGTATTATATTAACTAAAATTAAAGGCAGGCATAAGCAGCAGGGTTAATATTACAGGATAGTCTAGACACTTAGTATAGACTTAGTATATAGATTACTATAGGCAGCTAGTATCGGGCGTCTTAGCCACCTCCCAGCCACAACAGGGTTGCTAAATAACAAAAGAGGGTTGCCTTTTATCCACGCCCTTCATGAGTCATGACGGCGCTCTCCATTCGTGAGGTTAGAACAGCTACAATCACTCGCCTCGTGGGCGCCTAATAACCTATCAACATCTGTGGACTGGCCTACTAGACGGCTGCTGGCCACGATAACTGTAACATGGCGGATGTGAAGCTGCATCGGGGAGTGAACGACTTCGTAATCGAGTAAAATTGACATGATGATGACCCTTGGTTGATGGTGGGTCGAGCTGACTTTGTTCCTGTCCAATCAAGCCCACGCTTCGCCAAGCACCCCCCCTTCCCCACCACGAGGCCCTGCCCGCTGCCCCTCCATTGTCACCGCCATGGCCCTGACGCTTCTCCTTGACCGAACTTGTCTGTGTTGTTTCTTTATCCATTTTCTCGTTCCCGTTGGTATAGGTAGACCATTTCTTTACCTCTGTACCCCGGCCGGCCGACTAACCGATTAAAATCCCAGTAGCTTTTTTAGGAGGGTTTCTTCTTCCTTATCCAGCATCAAACAACGCTTCCCTTCACAGTTTCAAAGGCTGTGGGGACCCCCCCCCCTCCCTCCAAACCAAGTTCCCTTTCAACATGGCCTCCCACGACGACGAGACCATGCCTGAGGAGACTCAGGGCTATAAGCTCTCTCAACCCAAGCAGAGCCTGGCCGAGTACCAGCAGATGGGTATGTTATCTCGGCATTTGCTGCATTGCCCCCTCTGTAAAACACTTTCCTCCTTTTGGCATTCTATTGCTATGTGCAGTTTCAAGCTTCCCCTAAATCATGTGGGGGGGTTGTCCTGTTAGCACGCAATGGAAGCTAAAACATGTGAACTAGATGCCGGCGACGAATCTCTTCAGCGATATAAGCAGTCTCTCGGCCTGGGTGATGGCAAAGACATATCCGACCCAAACGACCCCCGCGTCTGTATCATCCTCGCCCTCACCATGGATTCCGCTGGACGCGATCCCGTCACCATCGACCTCTCCACCCCCGGAAGCGAGAACAGTCTCAAAGACAAGCCCTTCAGGATCAAGGAGGGTTCCAAGTTCACCATGAGCGCTCGATTCAAAGTCCAGCACGAGATTCTCAGCGGCTTGCACTACGTTCAGGTCGTCAAGCGCAAGGGCATCCGCGTGTCCAAGGACTCTGAGATGATTGTAAGGTTGAACTCGGGTCTCTAAAAAGAAACCTAGTCCCAAAAAACAATGGAACAAGAAAATCGGAACTCTTTATGCTCACTCATTTCTCCTTCCGCAGGGGAGCTACGCGCCCAACACCGATAAGCAGCCCAATTACATCAAGAAATGTAAGTCGCATCCAAGACTGGATATCAAGACCCATGTATTAAAACTCCCCCGACGCAGTCCAGGAAGAGGAAGCACCTTCTGGTATGCTCGCCCGCGGCCACTACAACGCCCTTTCCAGCTTCGTCGATGATGATGGAAAGAAGCACCTCAGCTTTGAGTGGAGCTTTGACATTGCCAAGGACTGGTAACCTGTACCGGGTTCTGTCACGAGGCAATGGCGGTCGTCGGCATCATATTTTTGTCGAGCGTAATGAGGAAACGAAAATACCTGCAAATATGCTCCCCTAGGGAGGAAAATTTGCCTTTTATCTTTACACACAAATATCACACAAATACTTCTCAACGCCAAGAGAAACACAAGCAAATTCCTCAAATCTACCAAAAGATGAAGACCATGTGAATGAATCTATAGAAATGCTGGTTGAGTGCTCTTCATAAAACGTAGATATGCAACGCTATCTAGCCGTTCAAAATTTTCGAAAAGACGATGGCATCGCATGCGTGTGCGACACGGACGCTGGCAGGCAGGCAGGCACTATACATATACATTCGAGAAACTCATACGAAGGAGAGTCCCCTTACAGGAAGTAATCCGGCAACGCATTACCATCGGCAGCCTTATCGCCACCTGGTTGCATATCCTTGTGCTGGTCGTTCTCTGGCGCCGCAGCAAAGACATTGAAAAATCTTTCGCCGTTATCGCTGACCTCCAGTACACTGGCCATGTTTCCGCATCTATAACAGTAGTTCGGAGCACTCCATACCGTGCTCAGCCTGTCGTCATAAAGCACCTGAAACCCCTCTTGACAGAGCTGATGTGCCCGCAGAATATGTGACATGTTGTTCACGGCCAAGAACTTCTTGACCACCTGTGCTCCGAAGGTATAGCCGGCGCCTCGAGGCGAGAGAGAGAATTCATCTCGTTCGGGATCCGGGTCAGACCATACAAGATCTGCCATGGGGCCTTCGTGGGGGATCTCGCGGAATCGGTCTATGATTTTTATTTGGTCTATGGAATGTATCGACGGGGATAAACCTGGCATTTTCACAAATGATGAGTTAGCCCAGTCTTTCTCGCTTCAGTATTGCATTTCGGCATCAACCATGGGGAGGGAACAGGGGCAATTTGTGCCTTACCACCATGAACGCAAAATATTTGATTATCAATGACGACGCTCAACGTCAGAAAGTCAAACATGTCTGTGAAGTAATGCCAAACATTGGCGTTGCCGTATTTGCGCGAGCACTCAGTATAAAATCCATACGACTGCGTGACGCCTCGGGACTCGTGATTTCCGCGAATCAAGTGCACGCGGTTCGGGTATCGTAACTTTAAACAAACAAGCAGCGAAATGGTTTCTACACTGAACATGCCACGGTCGACGTAATCGCCTGCCCAGTGAAAAGAGTATCAGCAATTTGTAATCGTATGAAATTGCATGGGGAGCAGCGTCAACCGAGTCAGGCTCAGGCTCGGGCCCGATGTCGCGCTCGGGGTTTCCAGGGAATCGAGGGTCTCTCTACCTAGGAAAAGGTAATTCGTATCGGGACAATAGCCGCCTATTCTAAATATCTCGATGAGGTCGAAAAACTGGCCGTGAATATCACCCACGACAGTGACTGGAGCGCGCACGTGGACGACGTTGCTCTCGCGCATGAGCAACTCCTTCGTTTTTGCGCATACGGCTTCGATGACTGATTCTGCCAACAGTTCCTTTTTGTATAGGCGCGAGATGCACTCATCCAAGTCAACAGATGCTACACCTCTCGTTAGGACCTTACGCCCGTCGTGACAACGTGTGGTATGAACAGAGGTTGCGAACCTGGTAAGCTCGGCATGGTTGCTTGTTTGCGCCGAACAGCAATATGCTTTTAAACGACAGAATACTGGTGTGAAAAGGAGCCCGACGACTGTTTGATAGCCCAAGCTCTTTCTCAGGTCTGGTCGTTTCGATATCTACTCCGTGAAGAGGAACTATCTAGGGGTGCACTGGCTGTGTGCACCAACATGATCGGGGTAGCCTGGAAGCTCTTGCTTGGGCAGATGGAGCCTCTGTCGGCCGTCGCAGTGGCAATGTTTATGCAGGCATTTGGATCTCGGCAGGTGATGTGAAGTCGATGAGACGCAGGCGGAGCTTGATACGTGGATGGGGGACGGCAGTGGGTTGGGTTGCCGGACGTGTATTTGCGCAGTGTTGAAGTTGATAATTGTTCGAGCACGGAAGTCTGAGTACGGAGTAGAGCGGAGTAGAGTGAGTGGGCTTTGACCCACTCTGGGCCTCTGGGCTTGCTAGCGGTGGGATACGAGTTGAGCTACCCTGCGCTTCGCCTGCAACCTGGCTTTCCTGCGCTTTGAGACAAGCTTTGCATCAGATAGTTGCCCATTCGTAAGTCTTTTGTTTTTGGTGGAAGTCTTTCAGTCCCAACTGTTGCCTGATTACGGTTGGCGATTGCATATTCAGGTTTCAAATGGCATGCAATCAAAATCATGCAATCGAATCATGCAATCAAATCATGCAATGGCGGCGGTTAAGGTCCGGCACTGTCGCGTTGGGGGCTAGGTGCAAATGCTATTGAGTAATTAATAAGGTGGTGGTGGGTGTGTGATGAGTCTGATGACTGATGGTGCTACCGAGAACTCGCTGGCCCGTGCGCCGTCTCACGTGGTACATGATGTTCCAGCACCTTCAGCTTCATGGCGTCTCTGAGCTAACGGAACCGCGCAGTTCATGGCCGATTCACAGCAAATCCTCCAGCTCTTCTGTATACCAGTTTCATGTGGCTCCTCTCACGGAGTCTATCGAGGCCTGGGGGAGGGGACCCGTGAAACGTTGTTCGCCAATCTACCTGGACGGCTTTGTCAACAGCGCGACGTCGACAACTCAGTACTTCGTACTGGACAACTCATTTGACGCCAGTGAAGTGACCAACGAGGGACAGCTTCGTAATTTACTCGACGCGTGGTTATCTGAGAGACGACTTGCTCATACACGATTACGTCCAAGAAGAACAAAGAAAACTAGACTCATCTTCTGAGCCATCTCCACCTGGAAAGCCGAGCGCGAACCCAGCGACTGGGAGTGGATGTAACCCTCATACTACGCGTTTCGCCCATTGCATGCGGTTTATGGGTTTGACATGCCAAATCCAACTCCTGGCCAACTTGGCCGAACGGATGAACCCCAATGCTACAACTGTGGTCTCGGAGGTCACTGGGCAGTCGCTTGTCCAGAGCCTACCCGAGCAACTCCAGCGTAAGCAGAGCTCAATCAACAAGACTGCGGCCAGAGTTGCCAGACAAGTTGCCAGACAAGTTGCCAAACACGTCACTAACTTCTCTTCAGAGGCCTGGCCGCTTGGAGAAACTCATCCAACCTGAACACGTTTTACTCAAAGGGGCAAGGGTCCAGCTCGAGCAAACGATCAAAAGGGCCCATCATCACCAAATATGCTCCTCCCGTATCGCAGTTTCCCACAGGAATAGGCCATGTGCCTCCCCCGCTGGGTCATCATGCTCACCCTCACCCTCATGCACATCCGCATGGGCATCCGCATCCGCATCCGCATCCGCAACCACCGCCTCCTCCGCCTTCCTCATATCTGGGTCAGCCTCCCTCATATAACCCATACACTTCGCCGCCGCCGCCGCCACCACCACCACCTGCATACGCTGGCAGTTTCCTTCCTACTCCCTATGGTTATCCCCATCCACACTACTCCCCTCCTCCTCCTCATGGCACATCTCCTTACGGTCCTCCTGGATATGGAGGGCCACCGCCAGGGCCACCGCCACCTCTCAACCCGCCTTCTGGGGGCCATTTCCCGTCTAATAGAATAGATGGACAGGAGCATATACAGCAGCATCATAATCATGGCTTCTCTCGCTCTCCACCGCTACCACACTCATCGCCTCACGCCAAATCAACATCATTACAGAAAAGATCAGAGTCTCGGTCCAAATCGGGTCCTACTTTGCCCCCAAAGCCGCCGGCGGGGATTGTGTCCCACCCTCTCCCGCCCAAACCTCCGAAGAGTCATGATCAAATCAACCAGCACCATGACCACAGAAACAAGCGAAAGAATGATCGCCATAACAAGGGGAGAGACAGAAGACAGTCAAATGAACACCACAACCAACGGAAACCGAATCCTGGCCCTCATCGCGACAGCCAACCCCAGCGTTCGGCAGAGAACCGTCGCTCTAGCGGGTCACGGCGGGGTCAACGGCAGAACCATGGAGGCTCCAATGCAAAGAAACAACCATCTGCTGCTGTCGCATCTGATAACCCGATGTTGGGATCAAAGGGACGAGACGGGGACAGACGGCCCTCCAGTGATCATGCGGCGCCGCCTCCTTCGCCTGTTGAACAGATTGATCGCAAAGTTGATGAGGACGAGTCACTACCGAAACCTGTCAGCTCTTTCGTTGAAGGCAGTGAGACGTATGCCAACGAAATGAGTAATGATGGGAGGGAGAACGAGAAAGGCTCGGAGGTATCGAACACTTACGTGCATGTAGAAAATCCGGAAGATTCTGACCGGCGATCACTATCAGACTATCATGGCAGCAGCAGCAAACACTCCGCCGACCAGGACAGCAAGAGCCACGAGCGAGAAGCAAAAAGGCCGAGATTAGAAAATTCCGCCAAGGGGGGACCGGACACACCCGACGTTGAGGAGGGCGAGGAATGTCTCTGGAATACACTCGACGTGCCACGGGAGGCAGATAGAAGGCAACAGACGGGAAGAGATCGTGCAGCAGCTAGGAGAAGGGGATCTGGTGACTCTCGAGCATCTCGGCATTCTTCACCATCCATTCAGTCATCTGACTTGAATTCGTTGGAAGCTGAACTTCTTGGTCGTCCCGCCAAACAGAAGTCTTCCGAGAAGTCCAACACACGCCATCGTGGAGAGAATCTTGACAAACGACTCATACCAAAACGACGGCGAGCGAATACGAACTCTGCTTACAGGTAAAGTGGTTTGGTGGCCTGAACTTCGTGTGTACGTATATGCTAACTCATTGTAGCCGCCGGTGGTAACTCACTTGCTCCGCGATGTAACTCTACAGTGAACATGGAGCATCGCATGGAAATGGTGCCGACTTCTTTGTACCATGGCATCTCGGCATACTTTATTTCAACGACGACAACGACCAACTCGTGCATAACCCGGAGTTCCCCCCCCCTTTGGCACATTTCTGCTTGCGGTTTCTTTTGTACTATCCAGAGCTGGAGGTGTCTTACATATGTCATAGTGGAAAAATAATCAACAATCTACCATATCTTAAGTTCATTTGGAAAATTGTTGAATAACCCCTTTTCATGAGCTCTTTGGTCGTACAGGGAAGCCTTTTGACCTGTCCACCACCCCACCCCCCCTCTTTGAATTCTGCCACATTCCGCATGACCAAGGAGGGCAAGGAAGTGTCTCACACATTAGGAAGCAAAAGTCAAGAAATTTTCAATGAAATTAGGTCACTCTCGACCAGGAGATGACGGGCCTGCTTGGCCGTGTCTAACGATGAATCTGAAAAAGAAAAGAGAGGACGAGAAACATGAAAAATCGTCATGGGAAACACCTCATACAGCCCAACAGGTCCATGACGCCCCAAAAAGAAGTATCCAATCTCACACGTCCGTATACCGTGCACGTCCTCGTGATGGGCTCCGCCGCACCTATGCTCGTCCTTCTGTCCACAACAACAAGCTTGGGCGAGAATCTCACTCGCGGTTGAATTCCATGCGCTTCTTGAGGCGGTAGGCAATGGCGCGCTTGCGAGCAGCCTGGGTCTGAGTGAAAGCAGCGGAGCCGCCAAAGGGACCGGCAGCAGCACTGTTGGCAACGCGGACAATGCAGACGTTCTCGGCACCACCTGCCTTGCCGTTGCAGGTCATACCAGCGGGCATCTTGACCTTGAGGGGGAAGTCGGTGTTTGTTCTCAGGGAGAGACTGCCGATGACGGGAACATTGCTGCCGGGAACATCCTTGGTGACTTCAGCGTTCTGGAAGGCGCTGGCATCAGTACCGCCGGATGAGGGGTCAATGGAAGCGGTCAAAGGACCGGCACCGTCCTGGTTGATCTGTGTGAAGCGCGGCTTGTTAGTTTACGGATTACTTGTGGACCATGGGGAGGAGTAAATACAAAGACGTACCTGTCGGAAGACCAAGGAGACTTCGCCATTCTCATCGGCGGTGGGAAGACCCTGCTTGGCACCCTGGCCGGAGGTATCAGCGATCATGCTCTCAGCAGGAGCATTGTTCTTGTTGCCGCCGCCGCCGCCGCCGCCGGCATTTTTCCTCCCCCCAGCACCACCAGCACGGCCGCCGCCGCCGCCGCCGCCGCCAAGAAGACCACCAAAGAGTTGGCCAAGTTGTCGCTTGTACTCATCGCGTCGCTGCTGTCTCAGCTTGCCGAGTCCCGAGAGGTCGTCCTCCTGTCCAACGGAACCAGAAGTGCCGTTGTTGGTAGGCGTCTTGCCACCACCACCGGAGCCCATGAAAGCGCTGATGACAGCACTGGCGTCAACGGGACCATTGCCCTGGGTTCTTCCGAGAGGACTGGCCTTGCCGCTCTTCATGTCACGGTCACGGATGATGGCCGTGTCGGCCTGAGAGCCGCAGCGGTTGCTGGAGCAGTCACGAGGAGTGCCGTCAGCGACTGAGAAACGAGGCGATGCATGTTAGTTGAGAAAGCGGCCCATGAACCAAGTTGGGGTCATCTTTTCGGGCTAAACGTACTTGACAGACCAGGCATTATGACACCATTAGCGCCCTGGATCTTGGTAACGACACCGTGGGCTGCAGCAGAAGCCGCCAGGGCAGCAGAGACGATGGCGTAACGCATTTTGGTTTACTTGGTGTAAAAAGATAGCAAGGCCCAAGACGGGGATAATGTGAGTGTCTCGGATCCAGAGGTTTTTACTGAAAGATAGAGGAAGGTATGCTTTGGGGAGGAAAAGAAAGTCGGGAATTGATTATTACTAGTAAAGAGGCCACCGGGGCAAGGGGAAGAAAGACGAAGCAAAAAGAGGAAAAAAAAAAAGGGAAGGAGATGGGAAAAAAAAAGAGACGACAGCTAATGACTTGGAGTGAATGGAGACTGAAATCGGTTTTTTCCCTGGGGAGAAGAACGGGACAAGTCGAGGTGGTTATATACTTTGCTCTCCTCATGTCGTTCCGAATCGGGCAAGCTGATTCCCGGGAGGAACTTCTCGCCGGGGCAGGGTCAAATCGCGAGCAAAACTAGTGAAGCGCAAGAGCGCCTCCGATATAGGATCGATATCCATTGGGCGATTTGGTTTCCCTCCCGCCCCGTGCCTCGGCGGCCCTGAAACACCACGGCCGGAAGGCGATGAGTGCGAACGGAGGGGACCGTGGGGGAAGGAGAATAACGAGGAGCATCCGGGATTGTTTTGAAGCGTCTGGGCGAGAGCAAGGATGCCAGGAGGCCCGAACGGGGGTCCTAACAAGTCCGACTTGTGCTGCGCGGTCACGAATGTTTCAAGTCCACGACGCGCATGGTGAGAATCTTGGTATTGTCTGATCAGCCTTCTCTTCGAACATGGCCAAAACCACGCTAACTCCCAAGCCCGCCTTGCCCGCCTTGCCTTGGCGCAAGTTCCATTTCAACAAAGGGGGGTTCAAAGTAGATAAACGTGGCAACTCTGTTCGGCAAGGGCTCCCGCAAGCGAAAGTTTGTTTCTCGCAACCGTGCCAGGCCAGGCCACGAACAGACAAGCGCGTCGACGGCAGTGCCCATCTCTCTCTGAAACCCCCATTTCCAACCCAAGCCCATTGTTGGTTTTCTCAAAACGTATGGCGTCAGGGAATGCGGCCGTGTTACCATATTTCGCACCGGCTTCGCCATCGGCATCGGCATCTTGCGATTCATGCCCCCCCCCCCGTCCTTGCTTGCCCTTGCCCTTGCCGATCCATTTCGCCGGATACAACGTCCAATCCGCTGAGAGAACCAGAACGCTGGGAGCGATCTACCATTTCACTTCAGAAACAAGGCCATATCGCCCGCTGAAACAGGGCCCCCCCCCCCCTCCTTGTTTTCAAAAACGGAACCCCTGCTGTCCTGGCCAGGTGGGGCTGCAACCAAGAACAGCTTAGTGGGCGTCTCGAAGCAGAAGAACAGAAACTGCACTTGACGACTTGGTTGCACTTCACTTCAAACCAATGATATGCGCATTTAGAGGTCCTCAAAATTGCGGTATGAGCGGTCGGTCAAAGAGGGGTGTGCGTGTGTGTGCCAAGTATCGAGTAAATCAATTTTTGCGCCAGCAACAAAAGAGAGCATCATGAGACGAGACTTTCACTTAGGTCTTTGTGAAAAATTGCCAAGGACGAAACAGTTACTTTGATAGACTACAGTCAATCTATGCGGGAGATCAATTGAGACGAGAGACGAGAAAAAAAGAGGAAAAAAAAAAGAAATGCCTTGGTAATAATGGCTGTCCAACAATATGCCTCCTCGTCATCATATATCTCGAACGCTTTTGTGGAAAGGGTCACAGTAGTGGAAGAAATAATGAAATGGATGTGGAAATGCTACAACGTAGGGAACAACGAAAGAAAGAGAATTGGGGGGCAAGTGGAATATATGTCATGGCTTTGTCGAGATGCAAACTTCTTGCGGCTACCAGATCGCCAGTAGCAGCAATCGTGGCTAGAGTGCGACTTGGTTTGACGTTGCCTTCTTTTACTACACAATGAGGTAGTCAAACCCCATGTCTTTGAGGTCTTGGAGCCAATTCACGCCCGAACCGGTGCCGGAATCTTGCATCTGCCATGTGGCTTTCAACATTTCTATGGCTGTGAAAATGTAGCCCCACGGGCATATTCTCCAAATGGCAAACATACGAGACATGGCCCAGGCCCGCTTTTCAGCATCTCGTGTCTCTGCCCCTGCTATGAATGTCGGCCACGATGTTGCCTTGAAATACGGGTCTTCTTCATGAATCTGACCAAGGTGGCTGAGTATGTCTCCAACGAGAAAGTGAGTGTCAACGGGACGAACGGCTCGAATCAATGGCAGCGCCTGAAGAATATACAAACACACTGCCGAGCGGTGTGCTGACGCTATGTGCACTCGGCTCTCGATATCTGACACATTGGGCAATTCACGGAGCCGGTCCGCCCAAGCGGGAATGTCAAAGGCGAGCGCCTGGTCAATGAGCTCAAGTGCCTGGTCTGCGGCAGACAGGCTCCAGTCAGTGCAAGGGGTCTCGTATGATAATTGGGACGCAAGTAGGATGATTTGAAGAATCTCTGGCGGACACGAGAGATAACTGTTCACCTCGACCCGCTTCATGACGGGCAGCAGCTCAAAGGCATAACGAGCAATGCGCGATGCTATCGCCCCAGTTGCAAGCGTCGATCCTAGGATGTGATATCTATGTACGTTTCAAAAGTTCGAGTCAGCCTCCTCTGCTCAGAAAGGGAATAAGAAGCTTGATCACCATGACAGGATTACGGACCAAAACGAAAAAAAAAAGAAAAAAAAAAGGCAACCCACATAAAACAATCGGCAATGACACAATCGCGCAGCATCCGGCTTGAGGCATGCCCGGCCGAATCGGGTGCCAGAAGTGCCAAAATGCTGCTTGCTCCCTCCAAATGTGCCTGCCAGCCCTTGCCATTGTTTCGATCCAGGTCAATAAGATCAAATTTGACAAAGAAATGCATGGCCGCCAGAGCTACCTCGCTACCCGCGGGATCCAGGGTGTCTAGTACGCCGCGAAGGTGGCCCATTGCCTTCTGCTTGGCTGTCAAAGCATCTATGAGAGCTTGTCTGGAAACAAGATCCTGTGACCGCAACTGCGATAAATAACCACCAGGATCTGTTAGACCTGTAGGAATGGCAGTTATGGGTCCAAACATGTTGGACCAATGAACCGCAGAAGTCGCAATGAGAATCTGGAGAAGCATTGGGTGTGTGTTGGTAAGAGGAATCAGTTCTCGGAACGGATTACTGTCAGGCGAGTCTCTGGCAACCAAGTCTTTGCATACGTTGTCCGCGACTGAATCGCATATGTCATTAGCCTCCCGCCAGACTGAACCATCAGAGAAGCAAATATGGACAGAACGAGAAATTGTGTCATGCATGTCATCGTTGGAGCTCGTTCTTCATAGTTTGTGGAACTGATTAAGAGAGACGGTGCTGTCACAGCATTTCATGACTTGAGAAGTGATGCGGAAGAATTCTGAAAAGAATGAAAAAAAAAGCCACTTACAATGCGCTAGATAGTACCTTGAATTTCTGTCAAGGTCCTGAAAGATGGGGTCTGTCAGGTTACCCAATGTTAAGATTCCGGACTTGGCGGGTCCATGGTCCGGTTGGACAGGCTCATAGCTGATCTCGTCGCCATCTTCATCGGGTGACTTCTTGCCCGAGCCCGTGGCATCATTGCTGAAATTCGCACCCCGGAAAACGAACGGTTGTTGGTGATCGAGTTCACTCTCTGGTGATTCCTGGGGAGCCATTGGCGGAAAAGCCCGGGGTGCATTGTGATGAATCTGAGCTTGATCTTGGCTATCATAATGGGCCTCGTGTTCCAAGGGAATAATGGATACGTCTCCTGCCTGTGCTCCTCCAACCTCGTGCGGTAGTCGATATTCCACTACTTGAGGTTGGTATTGGCCCGGCTCGCTCACTCTCCGCCCAGAAACAGCGGGCGGCCTCCGGTTCCCATTAGAGTCGATGGCCTGGGTCCAGACAAAGACTTTTCCGTACCCGAGACATTCCTGCCCCGACGACGCGCATTTGTGGCATGATGGCCACGAACGGTCACAACGCAGGCGTCGGCGGCGGCAGTTGTGACATGGCTTGGTAATACTGTTGGCGGGCATCCGATGCTGCTCAGCGCGGCTCTCGTTGATCTAGGGAGACTCGGTTCTACTCGTCCGTCAGGTTTGTAGGTTCAGATTCATCCAAACAAAAAAGCCTACTCAGGGTCCTCGTCAAGGCGGGGCAATGTGATGACGTTTGAAGAAGCGAGGCGAGGCGAGGCGCGGCGCGGTGCGAAGACCGTTGTGTCGATTGCGAAAAGAATCTTAACGCAGCGAGGCCGCTCTTCATTTATCGTCCACAGTCATAGCGAGGACAAAAGCGAGCAATTTGGCGAATGAATCAGTGGGAGGAAGAGAGAGCAAGGGGAAAAAGAAGGGAAAAAACGTATGTTGGTGCTGCCGCTCAAGTGTTGAATATCACTTTGGTCGCGGTCGAAGTTTGGTGGGGAGCAGAGACAACGAACGGGTGAGCAAAAGGGTAAAGTGGCTTCAGCCCATGTGTGCGTGAGCAACTTGACGAGTCGGGAACCCAAAGACGCGAGCGACGTGACAAAAGCTGACGAAGGGGCGATGAGACCCGACCGCTTAACCGCTGCGACAATCCTTTGGCCCACCATGATGGATGCTGGAGGCAACGTGCTACTTGCAACTCTGTTCTGTGCACCTCTCTGTTCAACCAGTCGACATCATGCGATTGCCTCGCCGGGTCCACGATGAAGAGAGGTTGGCAGCTGGCAGCTGGCAGCTGGCAGACAGACTACTGGCAGACAGACTACTGGCAGACAGACGGGGTAATAATGTTTCCGTGGTCAACAAGGCTTGGGAGGACCTGCATCGTTACCAGGACCTGACAAGATTACAACCCAAGCAACTCGTACTATCCATCGGCTTTGCCCAATTTGCCGCACTCGACCCTGGTTGGTGCTTCAACTTGTCAACCATCCTCGTAGCGGTACACGATGGCTCCGTTGTCCGTTGTCCCGCTGGCAAGAGGGATGCAATCAATATTACGGATTACATGACATGTACATATCCAGGGGGGTCGTTCCTTCCCTCTCACCAACATCCCCAACATCCCCATCATCACCTTCATCCCGGCAGGCGGCGGAAATCTTGATTGCCAGTCCGATGACTCTCGAGTGCCACACAAACGTCAACGGGCATCTTGCAAGCTAATAAATAGTCGGGTCAAAAAAAAAAAAAACCACAGGACTCGGACCCGTCCGGCTATTTTCCCTACCTAATGCCCAGTCAGTCTCCGCACTCTGCGGGTCTGGACCGAAGTCTAATAAATCTAGAACTGGGGAAGTTCCATTATAAAGCGCAATTCTCTCTCAAGCGGGTTCACCGCCGATACCGAGACACCGCTGAACCTGAGAGGAAGCGATGGACGAGGTGTATTCCGTAGCTAGGCGTCTCTGTTGTTCCCTGCGGCCTTTGCAAGGCCGCTGTTAGACACTGATGAGCATCAGCCAGGTGCTTTCAGGACTTCCTTCACGAGGGACAAGTGGGACTTCCGGCGGGCTGGATCATCTTTCTATGATTGAAACCTTTCTCTGAGAGAATCAGCAATGTGGATGGATTGCCCGCGCGAGGTTTTTTTCTTCTTTCGTATAAAAGAATGACATGTATACTTGATAGTGAGAACTTGATATTGATGAATAACGGACGACATAACATCAAAAGCCCGTTGGCTCAGTGGTAAAGCGTGTCACTAGTAATGACAAGACCACTGGTTCGATTCCAGTACGGGGCAGATAGTTCTTCTTATCCAATGATTAACTAACACCATAATTAACTATGATATGTTTACGGGCTAGTCTTTTTGCCCCCATACTCTGCTCTTTTTGTACCTCCTCACAATCAATTCGTTTGATATCAACGCTAGAAGTAAACACAAACGTTCAGTGGGTCTTTCTGACAGCGCGTCAATGAAGAGGAATATATTATACGAGATTGGCTGTCCGAAAATGCTACGTACCCAGTCACGTTTGATAATTTATGCTTCAGAATAGAACAAACATGTTTTTGATTTCATCGAAATGTCTGTCGGCCTTCTTCATCAAGTCACTACAAGTTTTTTGGTTGCTCTCTACTTTTGTCCTGCCCAGCAATGATCTTCTCTTCATCAAACCCGTCCCGTGAGTCGTTGCTGTATGCCACGCGCATGCCATCAATCTCGTCACCAACCTCCATCCATTTTTCGCTCGTTTCTGGCACAGGGAATAGTTTGCAGAGCCCCCAATAAGTGGCCGATGCAATGATGAAGCCGCAAAAGAAGTTCAGGTTGTACAGGTAGGTTGCGCCTTTGGGCACGTCTTGACCAACGGCTCCGGCGAATCCAACTACGTTGATGAGAATCCCGGCGACGTACGCCGCGTAACCACGCCAGTTAACGCCAAAAGTGTAGTAGTATGGCCCCGCATTCCTTGCATCATACAGCTCCTTGACATTCAGATATCCCTTTCTCACGATGTAATAGTCTGTAGACATGACGCCGGCAATAGAGCTGAGGAAAACGCTATATGCCGACAGATACGTAGTAAAGTTGTTGGCGCTTGTCAGCAAGTTATAGGGGCACATTGCCAAGCCGACAGCAGCGCATATATACCCACCACGGCGGATGTTGATGAACCGAGGAAACAGGGCCGTCATATCTGTGCCTGCTGAGATTGAGTTTGCCGAGAGATTGGTGCCGAGCTGGGCCAATGCAAATGCCAGCGCGATGACGAATACGCCAAATCTTTGCACGGAGCCGCCGCCGTCCATGAAGTTGCCTAGCAAATGAAGAGGGTTCCATATTGGCTCATTGTAGATGACATTCGAAGACGACGATACGAATATGCCAATAATGGATGTTAATGCAAATCCAATGGGGATCGCAATGAGCTGAGACCAAATGGCGTCTCTGGGTTTCCGAGCAAATCTCGTAAAGTCGCAGTCATTGATGATGAGTGTGGCGAAATTGGCAATGGATGACATGATGCCTTTGACCATCTGCCAAGCCAAATCACTGCCATGGACATCGTTTGACTTCTTGATGATTTGCCCAACGCCTCCGGCGCGGACGACGGCCCAGATCAGAAATGCTATACCGGCTGGAGGGACAAAGTACGCCTTGACTGTGAAAAGATGACGAATCTTGTGGACTGGGAGCCAGATCGCAGGCAAAGAGCAGAGCCAGAAGATGAAAAAGGATACAAAGTCGGGTGTGCTGCTGACTTTGGGGTCAAAAGGTCCTGGCATAGCCGCCCGGTCCCAAGATTTCCAGATGGATCGGATCATCAAATACACACAGTTTCCGCCAATGTAGGCTTGAACGCCGTACCAGACGCAGGCTGAAGTTCAAGTTTCGGCGTTAGTTTCAAGTTCAAGGACTAGGTAAAGGAGGCTTTGAGTTGGGATGTCTGTCCTGTACGCACCCATGGCTGCCCTGTTCAGAATAGGCCACAGAGAACCCCATATGCCGAATGAAGCACGGTTCGCGACGGGAAATCCAATATGGTAGACGGCCCCAACACGACCGTTCATGACGATGAAGCATGCCGCGATGGAGTAGCCAATCCAAACACAGATCCAAGCCTGCCACCATGAAAGTCCTCCAATGATCATGGAAGATGAAATCATCCAGGTGTTGATGTTGTAAGAATCTGCGATCCAAAAGCCAACAAAATTCCAGGCGCCCCATTGTCGGCGTTGTAGCTCAACTGGTTTCAAATCATGGTTCGTGAGCTGCCAATTTGTGATGAGTACGTACGCATGTTAGAAGGCGTCGGAGCTACGACCTGACAAGGAGGCATACCATGAGTTGGGTCGGCGTCAGTCCCTCCTCAGACTCAACGGCGAGTCTGTCTGCCAGGTTCTTTGCCCCTTGCGCAATCGGCATTGTGTGTGCAGTGCGGACACGGGAATCGGACACGGGAATCGGTTGGTGTGATGGTTCAAGAACAGCTCTCCAGATTGCGATCCTGAAAGGATTTGGGAAACATGGGGTTTAAATCATCAAACTATTCCAACCGCAAGCGCCAATGCCGGTTTGGCAAGCCAACACCAGGAACTTCGCTGCTTCTTATCGGCATGGCCAAGTCTAGTTGGATTTAGCCTATCTTGGCCAAGCACTATCTGATCGGGAGTTCGGTCTGGGTCGGAATTCCATGGCATGGTGGGAGGTGTGTGTTATCTTTGCTTATCCTGATAGCGAATATTCAAATCGACTCGTCGTGGCTTTTCATCAAAGGTTTCCGTCCTTCTCATCATGTTCCTCTGCCCACCCTCCCCATGAACCCCTCTTCTAGTGGGCCCCTGCCGAATGAGCATTGAGCACTGAGCTTTGGCGGCCAAGACGCGGGTTTGCCCCGCGCCAAGTGCATTCAATATTTTGGCTCTCTGCAAAATGTCACCGACATCACCGCCTCGTGGGGAGAAAGGAAAACAAAAATTGGTCCATTACCTCCTCTTGTGCAGAAGCGCCCTATATTGCTTGCCTTGACGATAGCCTGCTACGACGATAGCCGGCTAGGGCATCTTCATAAAACCTATCTTTTCAGGCCCCCCCCCTTCCTCTTCCAAATTCCGACTTGCATCGAGTACGTCAAGTTTTTGAACGGGCTGCTACACCCTCCGCCAACGAAACGCGTCCAAGATGGAGGAACAGCTCGTGCAGCTCCTCGCCAACACACAGCTGCCCGACCAGGGCCCCCGACAGCAGGCCGAGATCGAGCTTAGGCGCGCGCGAACGAGCCCTGGATATCCTGTGTCTCTGGCAAAGATTGCTTCTCACACCTCGGTCGGCACTGGGATCCGCCAGTCTGCTTTGGCTTCATTGAGGCAATTCATCGAAAACAACTGGGCTGTGGGAGACCAGGACGATGAGCCCATCATCCCCATCGCCGACGACACAAGGGCACTTTTGAGGCAATCCCTGCTCGACCTGGCTTTAAGCCAAGAAGAAGACCGCAAGGTCAAAATTGCCGCCAGGTAAAACATTTGCTCCAGCGTCCGAGATGTTGTCTTCGGCCGAGGAATCAAACAGAGAGCCTCAGTGCAGATGCTAACAGTGTTGTGCTTGTAGTTACGCCGTCGGCAAGATTGCCATTCACGATTTCCCCGAACAATGGCCCAACTTACTGCCCACCATCCTCAGCATCATACCCTCGGGCACCGATGTCCAGCTTCACGGTGCTCTTAGAGTCTTGGGTGATTTGGTAGAAGAGAGCCTCAGCGAAGATCAGTTCTTCTCCATGGCTAGGGATATTGCCAAAACCTTGACCGAAGTCGCCCTAAACGAGAGCCGCAAGCCCATGCTCCGAGCCATGGCCATTTCTGTCTTCCGATGTTGCTTCGATTTGATGAACATGGTCAAGGATGACCACGCTACAGAAGTTAAGGCTTTTGCCGAGGAGTTACTGGTTCAATGGAATCCTTTCTTTACCAGTATCCTGAAGGGCCGTCTGCCAGAGGCCGACTTGAGCACTGGTAGCCAGCCAGACAGTTGGAGCCACATGATTGCTCTCAAGTTTCAGGTCGTCAAAACCTTGATGCGTATTCGCAAGGTCTTCCCTAACCTCTTGCTCCCCCAGAGCACTATCTTCTTCAGCGCTGTATGGGAAGAGTTAAACATCCTACAAGCTTCTTACGAGGAGCTGTACATCAATATCAACGCTCAAGGTCGCTTAGAGGATTCGGATAACCTCCCGTATACTCTGGACTTCCTTGTACTGGAGGAGCTCGACTTTCTTAACCAGTGCTTCAGGTCCCCGCCAGTAAAGGCCGAGCTGGATGGTCATTTGCAGGCCCATGCATCTGCTCAAGACGTTCCTTGGATGGTGGAAATAATGCGAATGCTCGTCAGTTATGCCCGCGTCACCCTGGAAGAGGAGCAGCTTTGGGACATCGACTGCTCTTTATTCCTGGCAGAAGAAACGTCGGTCACTGCCAACTACACCGCCAGAACCGCCGCAGGAGACTTGTTGATCAAACTGGGGGAGTGGTTCAACGAAAGGGCTGTCGATGGCCTCTTTGGCTTCACAAAGACACTGTTCCCTGGACCGGACCCTGGTGATGGGTCAATATGGCGAAGCCAAGAGTCAGCCCTGTTCCTTTTCACTATGCTGCTCAGCGACTTTCAGGACTTGAACAAGACGATACCCGATGCCGTGGCCAGCGCCTACCTTGAGCTTGTCGACTTCGCCATCAACCAGCCTGATGAGGCCCTTCTCCGTGCCCGTGGCTATATTGTGGCTGGCATCATCGGTCGCGCTTTTCAAACCCCTCCCGCTCTGTTGGACCGCATGATCCACGCAATCACCAGCGAGAAATTTGAAGTAGTTCAAGTCGCCTGTATCAAGGCCATTGAGGGGTTGATCAACTCTGGCCGCGTGAGCTCTGATCGACAGGTTCTCATCATTACAGCCGTCCAGTCTTATATGAACGGCAAGGATCCCGCTGAAATGGAGGAGGCGGATGAACTTCTCGTCGTTCTCGCCGAGACATTGCGTGCAGCTATCGGCTTGGATACCAAGATTGCCCTCCGCGATGATATAAAATCTACCGACTCCCTGTTCATGCTTGCCAAGCTGGGTGCCAGCAATTTCCAGGTCACCATGCTCGTGCAGGAGGCTTTCGAGGAGATTGTTGGCAGTCTCTCTGATAGAGACTCGTTCAATACACTGTGTGGTCGGACGTTGCCAACACTGACTGGGGCTTTCGACGTGGCTAACGTGACGGAAGACGACCCTCTTGTCACTATTGCGACCGAGTTGCTAGTCGTCTTTGCCGAGCACGGATCTGAGCCCCTCCCAGAAGGATTTGTTGCCGCTGTGTTTCCCAAGCTGAGACGACTTCTGATGGAGTCTAACGAAGGGGAGGTTCTCCGGCCTGGCTCTGAGGCTGTCAAGTGGATCCTCTCCCACGATCACCAACAAGTTTTCAACTGGCAAGACGCCAATGGTCGTTCTGGTCTTGAGGTCTGCTTGCACATAATCGATCGCTTACTTGGCCCCTCGATTGAGGATAACTCTGCATCCGAAGTTGGAGGGCTGGCCGCAGAGCTAGTTGAGAAAGCTGGCCAGGAGCGTCTTGGCCCCTTTCTGCCACAGCTTCTCCAGGCGGTGGCAAACCGACTCGCGTCTGCGCAAGCTGCTGCTTTCATTCAGTCATTGATCTTGGTTTTCGCCCGCCTTTCTCTTAACGGAGCGCAGGATGTTGTTGAGTTTTTGAGCCAGATCCAGATCAACGGCGAAAGTGGCTTGCAGATCGTCCTTTCCAAGTGGTTGGAGAACTCGGTCAGCTTCGCAGGATATGATGAGATCAGGCAAAAGTAAGTCGACGTCCATTGCAAATGCTGTCTCCCTGCGGGGCTAACCTGTTTCTTCTTGTACCTTGATAGTGTCATTGCACTGTCCAAGCTCTACGGGCTGAACGATCCTCGTTTGGCTCAAATCAAGGTGAAGGGTGATTTGATTGTTGGCGCCGACGATGGCAGAATTAAGACACGCTCGCGAGCGAAGCAAAGTACGTCCCACATTCCCTTTTCAACACTTGTCATATCAACGCAATGTCATGATGCCTTCGCTGACACTCATTAATACAATCAAGATCCCGATCAATACACGATTATCCCCGCGCCGCTCAAAATCATCAAAGTTCTTGTTGAAGAACTTGCCTCCGCTTCAGGTGCAGGCGCGGCGGCCAGTGCAGCCGCTGCCATGGCCGCAGCAGCCGACTTTGATGGAGAAAATGAAGAGGATGGATGGGAGGACGACGATGACACTCTCGACCTAAGCCTGGCTGCTACCAAGGCCGATCTGATGTCCTTCATGGAAGGTGGTCCGTCACGACGTGCCGACGACGAGACTCACTCTTACCTGACCGAGTTCTTTGTTCAGTGCGGGCGTGAGAATGCAGCTAACTTTCAGGATTGGTACAGCATGCTTTCCGAGGACGAGAAGGCAAGACTCAACCAAGTTGCCGACTCTGCCAGCCAGTAAATTGTTCAGATACAAAAATGCAACAATCAAGTACATATCGGCGGCCGGTCCTATGAAACTGAGCCTGCTTATTTCCTGTGCGGTCCACGGTGCATTGATATAGTCAGCAATTCCGAAGCTGATGCTGGGCTGGTTTTGCTGGGCTACAGGGATCTGCTCGGAGGAAATAATACAATACGCGACATACATTCACTCTTGCGGAGGGAGCAGAAGAAGAATTCGGTTAAAATAGAGTGCAAAATACACACACCTTCTCCCTACAGTCTGCCACATAATGCAGCCCTTTTTTTTGTCGTTTTCCGTTGGACGTCCATCCGAGAAACGAGTTGTTTTGGCAAAATAAGTAAGGCCAACCAATAAACAACGTGACAATAACAATGCGTAACGTAACGTAACATGGTCTCATGTCTGATTGTGACTCTTCTCATCTCGGTCATCAATGTTTCGTCATCTTACACTCCCTCTTTGGCCCCGTCTTTTCAAATCAAGGATATTCCCCCATACTCGGTTCCAAAACCTACTCTCCAAGTCAGATGATGTGTCCCCCGCCAAAGCCTCCCCCGCCTGATTCGCCAAACGGTCCTCCCCTCCCATTTCCAGGGCCAGGGAACCTAGGACGTCCACCAGGACCAAGAGGGTCCCATCGTGCTCCAGGGGGGGCTTGAGGATCATAACCCTCGCCGGCATTACCACGGCCGCCCTGTCCTGTGAAAAACGGGTCATCAAATGTTGGATGCATCCCTGACGATCCTCCAGGACGAGGTAAGCCACCTCCGATGAATGACCCTCGTAGAGGGTCGTGGGGTCCTAGACCTGGTGGGTTCAAGTCATCGTGGCCAATGTCAAACGGATGGTGGCCACCACCGGGCATGAAGGGTCCTCCTCCCCGAAGTGGGCGGTTGATTTCATACTCGTCCTCGAAACCGGGAGGGGGGAAGTCACCCAACGGAGCTCCTGGACGGGGACGAGCCATATCTGGAAGGGGGGTTGGTTGAGGATATGGCATATTCGGGCGAGATTCTCCTGGAAATGGGCGATCCCGACCCTGTGCTTCTTGGCCCCGCCGTTCTGACCGAGCAGTCTCTTCGGCCTCGGCTGTCTCCTCGTAGCCGTTGATTTGGAGTTTGGGAATCAGTTTCTGGACGATTTTGACTTTGAGATCATTCAAGATACCTGCGTAGACAAACGATCAATATACAACTTCTGGGTCCAGAATCGTGAAAAGAGGGGGGAAACGGCGTGGACTAACCAGTGACGGCTTCTTCCGACACAAATGCTTTCGACAACTTCCCCACCAAATCACCACGGTCTTCCCGCCCGTCGTCCATTGAGATGCGAATAGGGAGAGCGTTTGAATGAACGACATCTCGGACGGTGCGCTCGAAACGGTGAATGTTCTCATCTCCGATGGCTAGGCCTCTGATTTCAACTTTACTTCCCATGCGGTCTACGCGGATGAGAAACTGCATGGACGACTGCTTGTGCTTGTAAACGAAACTGAGGGTGCCGAAGCCGGCATTCCAACCAGCAGGAAGCCTTGGCGCGATTCTCTCGCATTCGGCTGTGTTTTGATAGCACACGGACGTTAGCTTGGGGGGGCGGGAGCGACGGACCAAAGTGGCAAGGGGACGAATGACATACGAATGGGTTTGTCTTGGTCGAAGCCGCAGAGCCGAAATGACAGGGCTGCGAGGTATGAATGGACGAGCAGCGCAATGACTTCGTAGGAGCTGGCTAGGTCGGAACTATCGTCGCCCTGCTGGTGGTTGGGCAGGGCATCAGCCATGCCTTGCAGTACGGCGGGCGTGCTCAGCGGCGAGGTCATGGCGAGGGAGTGAGCAAGAAAAGAAGGTCCTGTCAAGGGAATGCCGATGCCGATGCCGATGCCGATGCCGATTTCGATGCCAATGTCGATGCCGATGCCGATGGAATGGTCAGCGTGTTTTTTCAGACGTCGACGGGGTGAAGGTTGCAAGTCAACTGTCAACTTGGCAAGAATCAAGGTGGGGCCTGCGCCTGCCGACAGCGACGGCGAGCGTCATTGCCCGGCTGCCTTCAAAGCTTGGTCCCCCACCCTTCAGCCCTAAAGGTGGAGCCCCCCGGGCACTCGTGTTTCTCATAGATCATTTTTCAGCTCAAATAAAACCAGTTGATTTGTATCATGTGGGCTCCAATGACTTGGTTGAAATGGCAAATCATTAGTTGTATTAATAAAAGTATATATCTTTTGAGCTTCTCCGGCATGCTCCATTACGTCTATTATCTCCTTCACCTCGTCTTCCTCACGATCTTCCTCCTGAACCGCCTCCAGAGCCAGTGCCAGAGTTACCTCCAGAGCCTGAGCCTGAGCCGCTATTAGAATCGCCGCCTCATCCCCCCAATCCTCCTACCAAACCACTCCCTAAGCCACCGCCAGAGCCAGAGCCTGAGCCTCCGCTAGAGCCGCCCCCAGAGCCGCTGCCAGAGTCTCCATTGCTTCCGCCTCCTGAGCCACCTCCTGAGCCTGAGCCTGAGCCAGAGCCCCCGTTGGAACCACCTCCGGAGCCTGAGCCGGAGCCACCTCCGGAGCCTGAGCCTGAGCCACCTCCGGAGCCTGAGCCAGAGCCCCCGTTGGAACCGCCTCCGGAGCCTGAGCCAGAGCCAGAGCCCCCGTTGGAACCACCTCCAGAGCCAGAGCCAGAGCCTCCTCCGCTGCCTCCTCCGCTGCCTCCTCCGCTGCCTCCTCCGCTGCCTCCTCCGCTGCCTCCTCCGCTGCCTCCTCCGCTGCCTCCCCCGCTGCCTCCTCCGCTGCCTCCCCCGCTGCCTCCCCCGCTGCCTCCCCCGCTGCCTCCTCCGCTGCCTCCTCCACTGCCTCCTCCACTGCCTCCTCCGCTACTTCCCCCACTGCCGCCCGCCATTGAGGTAGTGGTAGGACGTGGACTGCCTCCTCCTTGTGAAGACGTAGGAGCTGGAGAAGTACCCGCGGGCGTAGAGCTGTACTGAGCCGCAGAGCTAGTTTCTGAGATTGA
This sequence comes from Epichloe elymi, assembly GCA_023658475.1. Classification (NCBI taxonomy): domain Eukaryota; kingdom Fungi; phylum Ascomycota; class Sordariomycetes; order Hypocreales; family Clavicipitaceae; genus Epichloe; species Epichloe elymi. Next base: position 3,414,749 of record CP098274.1, read on the forward strand.
TGGAGCAGATGAGCTAGCTGTCGAAGTTGTCTGAGTTGGCGAAGCCTTGGAGCTTCTGGCTGGCTGAGAACTTGACTGGACAGAAGAAGTGATCTGTGAGCTACTAGCTGTTTGAGAGCTTAACTGCATCGAAGAAGTAACCTGCGAGCTGCTAGCTAGTCGAGAGCTCGACTGGACAGAAGAAGTAATCTGAGAGCTTCTGGCTGGTCGAGAGCTTGACTGGATAGGAGAAGTGATCTGTGAGCTTGATTGAGCAGAAGAAGTAGTAGTCCTAGAGGTGCTTGCTGGCTGAGAGCTTAGCTGAGTAGAAGTAGCTTTAAAGTTGCTAGCTGGTTGAGAGCTCGACTGGGCAGAAGGAGTGACCCGAGAACTTCCAGCTGTTCGAGAGCTTTGTTGGGCTGACGAGGTCCTGAGACTTGACTGTGCTAACGAGGTCTTGAAGCTTGACTGAGCTGACGAGGTCCTAAAGCTTGACTGAGCTGACGAGGTCTTGAAGCTTGTCTGAGCTGACGAGGTCTTGAAGCTTGACTGAGCTGACGAGGTCTTGAAGCTTGACTGAGCTGACGAGGTCCTAAAGCTTGACTGAGCTGACGAGGTCCTAAAGCTTGTCTGAGCTGACGAGGTCCTAAAGCTTGACTGAGCTGACGAGGTCTTGAAGCTTGACTGAGCCGATGAGATCCTGGAACTTGGTTGAGAAGAAGAAGTACCCTGAGAGCTTGACTGAGCTGACGAAGTCGTAGATATAGTTGCTGACCTGGAGCTTGATTGTGTCGATGAAGCTTTAGTGCTGCTTGCTGGCTTGGAACTTGACTGGGTCAGCGAATCGTTGGAACTGCTGGTTAGCCGAGAGCTGGACTGGACCAGTGAGCTTGACTGAGTTGACGAAGCCTTAGAGCTGCTGGCGGGTCTAGAAATGCTGGTTGGCCTGGAGCTAGTCTGGGTCGATGAAGCTAGAGAGCTGCTTGTTAGTCCAGAACTTGTCTGAACTGATGAGGCTCTTGAGCTGCTTGCAGGATTAGAACTGCTAACTATTCGAGAACTGGACAGGGTTGACGAAGCTCTAGAACTGCTTGTGGGGCTGGAGCTACTGTCTAATTTTGAGCTAGACGGAGTAAACAAGCTTGTTTGGCTGGTACTGCTAGCTGGCTTGGAAGTTGCTCCTGTCGATGAAATAGGCTTCGAGCTGCTGACAGGAGTAGAATTGCTTTCTGGCGCTGACGAGCTCCCTTTCGAGCTGGTTGGCTTGGAACTTTGTCGGTTTGAAAAGCTGGCACTGGAGCTGGACTGAGCTGACGAGCTAGCCTTGGGACTTGTCGTTGGAACTGAAGAAACCTTGGAGATGCTGGTAGGTTTGGAAGTGCTTCCTGGTGCTGACGAGGTGACCTTTGAGCTACTTGATAGTTTAGAGCTTGAACGACTTGATAAGCTGGTTCTTGAACTGCTTGATGGCCTAGAGGTTGACTGAACAGAACTCTTTGAGCCGGATTGAGCTAAAGATTCCTTAGAGCTTGTTGACCTAGTAGATGTTGCGAGTGTTGAGGAGCTCGCTTTTGAGCCGCTTGATAACGTAGAACTGGTTTCAGCCGATGATCTTGTCTTTGAGGTGCTTGCTGGCTTTGAGCTTGACCTCAATGTTGAGCTTGGCTTCGAACTAGCTTGGCTGTTTGTTTGAGTTGAGCTTGCGGCGATTGAGGAACTGCCCTCGGAACTGGTCTTAGAAGTTTTCGCCCTCGTAGAACTTGATTGAGCTGAAGAGCTGGAATTCGAGGTACTTGTGGATGAGCTGGCCTTCGAGGTGCTCGCTGGCTTTGAGCTGCTTGCTGACTTTAAGCTTGTTGGCTTGGAACTTGACCGAGAAACTGAGCTAGCCTTAGAGCTGCTCGCTAGCTTAGAACTGCTTGCTGGTCTCGAGCTGGCAGGCTTAGAGCTAGACTGAGTAGTTGAGCTAATTTTAGAACTGCTTGCTGACTTCGAACTGCTTGCTGGCCTTGAGCTGGTTTCTGGCTTTGAGCTTGCTGGCCTTAAGCTAGTTGCTAGCTGTGAGCTGGTTGCTGGCTTCGAACTGCTTGCTGGCTTTAAGCTAGTTACTGGCTGTGAGCTGATTGCTGGCTTTGAGCTTGCTGGCGTTAAGCTGGTTGCTGGCTTCGAACTACTTGCTAGCTGTGAGCTGGTTGCTGGCTGTGAGCTGGTTGCTGGCTGTGAGCTGGTTGCTGGCTGTGAGCTAGTAGCTGGCTGTGAGCTAGTTACTGGCTTTGAACTGCTCGCTGGCTTCGAACTGCTTGCTGGCTTTGAACTGCTTGCTAGCTTCGAACTGCTCGCTGGCTTTGAGCTTGCTGGCGTTGACCTGCTCGCTGGCTTCGAACTGCTTGCTAGCTGTGAGCTGCTTACTAGCTGTGAGCTGGTAGCTGGCTGTGAGCTGGTAGCTGGCTGTGAGCTAGTTGCTGGCTTCGAACTGCTCGCTGGCTTCGAACTGCTTGCTGGCGTTGAGCTGCTCGCTGGCGTTGAGCTTGCTGGCGTTGATCTGCTCGCTGGCTTCGAACTGCTTGCTAGCTGTGAGCTGGTAGCTGGCTGTGAGCTAGTAGCTGGCTGTGAGCTGGTAGCTAGCTGTGAGCTATTTACTGGCTTTGAACTGCTTGCTAGCTGTGAGCTGGTAGCTGGCTGCGAGCTGGTAGCTGGCTGTGAGCTAGTTGCTGGCTTCGAACTGCTTGCTGGCGTTGAGCTGCTCGCTGGCGTTGAGCTGCTCGCTGGCGTTGAGCTGCTCGCTCGCTTCGAACTACTTGCTAGCTGTGAGCTGGTAGCTGGCTGTGAGCTAGTAGCTGGCTGTGAGCTGGTAGCTAGCTGTGAGCTATTTACTGGCTTTGAACTGCTTGCTAGCTGTGAGCTGGTAGCTGGCTGCGAGCTGGTAGCTGGCTGTGAGCTAGTTGCTGGCTTCGAACTGCTTGCTGGCGTTGAGCTGCTCGCTGGCGTTGAGCTGCTCGCTGGCGTTGAGCTGCTCGCTCGCTTCGAACTACTTGCTAGCTGTGAGCTGGTTGCTGGCTTCGAACTGCTTGCTGGCTTCGAACTGCTTGCTGGCTTCGAACTGCTCGCTGGCGTTGAGCTGCTTGCTGGCGTTGAGCTGCTTGCTGGCTGTGAGCTGGTTGCTGGCTTTGAGCTGGTTGCTGGCTGTGAGCTGGTTGCTGGCTTTGAGCTGGTTTCTGGCTTTGAGCTTGCTGGCCTTAAGCTAGTTGCTAGCTGTGAGCTGGTTGCTGGCTTCGAACTACTTGCTGGCGTTGAGCTGGTTGCTGGCTTCGAACTGCTTGCTGGCTGTGAGCTGGTTGCTGGCTTCGAACTGCTCGCTGGCGTTGAGCTGGTTGCTGGCTTCGAACTGCTTGCTGGCTTTGAGCTGGTTGTTAGCTTGGAACTTGACTGAGAAACTGAGCTAGCCTTAGAGCTTGCTAGCTGTGAGCTACTTGTTAGCTTCGAACTGCTTGCTGGCTTTGAGCTAGTTGCTGGCTTTGAGCTAGTTGCTGGCTGTGAGCTAGTTGCTGGCTGTGAGCTGGTTACTGGCTTTGAGCTTGCTGGCGTTGACAAGCCAGACTTGGTTGAAGATCGGCCCGATGAGCTTGATACCATGGAGCTTGATTGGATTGACGAAGTTGTGGACGCCAAAGAGGTTGGCTGGGCTTTGGTCTTCGAAGAATTCGATAATGTTGACGAGCTTGCTCGAGAACTGCTAGTCTTGGAAGTGCTCAATACTGGCGAGCTAGCTTCAGAGCTAGCACGGGTTGATAGTGTTGTTCTAGAGCTACTAGACAGTCTTGAACTTGACTGAGTAGATCTAGAGCTCTCCTTAGAGCTCGCCTGACTACTTCCAGGTCTGGAACTTGACCTAATGGATGAAACCTTGGAGGTACTTGCCCTCGTTGAGCTTGCTGGCTTAAAACTGCTCACTTCGCTGCTAATTGGTTTGGTACTTGACGTAGCGACCGACGTCTTGGAAGTGCCTGCCCCAGTCGAGCTTCTCGGGGATGATGAGTTAGCTGTTGAGCTTGTCTTCGAGCTTGCCTTTGAGCTAGCTTGGCTGCTTGCTGGTTTGGAACTTGACTGGACTGAGGAAGGCCTCGAGCTACTTGACTGAACCGATGAGATGTCCCTTGATTTGGACGCCGAAGCCGAAGGTGTAGCCTTGGAGCTGCTAACGGCCTTGGAGCTTGATTCAGAAGATGTAGAAGCCTTTGACCTGCTTGCCTTGGTAGAGCTCGCTTTTGAGCTACTAGCTAATTTGGAGCTTGATTGAGTTGATGAAGAAGGCTTTGAGCTCGGTTGACTGCTTGCTGACTTTGAGCTGCTAGCCAAAGCCGATGAGCTAGTATTTGGCTTGGCACTGCTCGCTCGCTGAGAGCTGCTAGCTGGGTTAGAGCTAGACTGCGCGGATGAAGTGAGCTCAGAGCTCGTTGGACTGCTTGTTGGTCTTGAGTCACTCGCTACTTTGGAACTTGATCGAGCTAATGAGGTGAGCTGTGAGCTGTGAGCTGGTATGGGGTTCGTTGCTGGTTGAGAGCTGGACTGGGCAGATGAAATAGCCTTTGAGCTAGTCTTGGAGCTGCTTGCTGGTTGAGAACTTGATTGACGAGACGAGCTTGCCTTGCTGCTCACTGGCCTTGAGCCAGTTGCTAGTTTGGAACTTGAACTGGCCGGTGAGCTCACATCAGTAGGGCCTGCTAGAGGCGATGAGATGACCTTTGAGCTTGCCCTATTTGATGGAGTAGCCGATTTGGAGCGAGTTTGGCTACTTGATAGCCTTGAGCTTGCCTGAGGTGACGTGCTTGCCTTGGAGCTAGCTTGGCTGCTAGCCAGCTTCGAACTGGACTGCACTGGTAAGTTCGTCCTGACAGAGCTTAACGCAGCTGAGGAGCTTGCCTTTGAGCTGCTGGCTGCCTTTGAGGTTGGCTGCGTTGATGAGCTTGCTCTAGAGCTGGCTTGACTGCTGGACTGTCTCGAACTGCTGGCTGGAGTCGAAGAGCTAGCATTTGAGCTACTTGCCAAGGCTGATGAGCTGACCTTGGAGCCACTTGTTGCTGGCTTTGAACTGCCCGCTGATTTTGAACTTGATGCAATTGACGAGCTAGCCTTTGAGCTGCTTGCCGGTGCCGATGAGCTTGCCTTAGAGCTTGACTGGCCTAATGAAGCAGGTTCTGAGCTGGCTGGAGTGCTTGCTGGCTTTGAGCTTGATTGACCTGAGAAGCTTGACTGGCCCAATGAAGTAGGTTTTGAGCTGGCTTGAGTGCCCACTGGTTTTGAACTCGGCAGAGTCGAAGAGCTTGCCTTTGAGCTACTCGTGGGCTTAGAGCTGCTTGCCGGTGCCGATGAGCTTGCCTTGGAGTTTGACTGGCCCAATGAAGTAGGTTTTGAGCTGGCTTGAGTGCCCACTGGTTTTGAACTCGGCAGAGTCAAAGAGCTTGCCTTTAAGCTACTCGTGGGCTTAGAGCTGCTTGCCGGTGCCGATGAGCTTGCCTTGGAGTTTGACTGGCCCGATGAAGCAGGTTCTGAGCTGGCTTGAGTGCTTGCTGGCTTTGGGCTTGATTGACTTGATGAAGTAGCTTTTGAGCTTACTCGACTATTTTCTTGGGTTAAACTTGACCGAGTCGCACCGCTTGCCTCAGTGCTGATTTGGCCACTTGACTTAGCTGACAAGCTTGCCCTGGAGCTGCTCGCAGGCTCATAGCTACTTGCTGGCGCTGATGGACTTGCTTTTGTAGAGCTCGTAGCGGAGGATGAGCTGGCTCGACTGCTAGCAGGCTTCGAGCTTGGCTGCGCTGATGCGCTTGGCTGAGCTGATGAGCTTTGCTGAGCTGATAAGCTCCCTTTGGAATTGTTGATCTCGGAGCTGCTGGGCTCTGTGGGCCTGCCAGTCTGGGAGCTCGATAAACCAGGTGAGTTGGATTGAAAGCTGCGCGAGTTTGAAGAAGCTGGGCCAGCCGAACTTGATTCAGAAGACATAGGCTGTGGTGTGCTAGTGCCAGAAGGATCAGAAGAGCTGGGCCGTGAAGAAGCTGGCTTCAATGAACTCTGTTTCGAGCTGCTACTTGGCTTCGAAGAGGAAGAAGCCAACTCGGGGCTGCTGGACTGCGTTTCGCTCGTCGGTGATGAATTTGATTTTGACGAACGACTTTCTGCTGGAGTCGGAATTGGGAAATTTGCCCCTGATGAGGTTCTTATGACGCTCTGTTTTCCTTCAGGGCCGGTGACCACAACACGAGTGCTCCTAGAGCTTGGTTCAGTAGCACTTGATTCCGTAAATTGTGATTTAGCCGGGCTCGAGGAAGATGCTTCTGACGAGGTTTGAATAGAAGCAGAAGCTTGGGGCTCGCTAGAACTGCTGATTACAATAGCAGTGTTCCCAGAGCTTGGTCCAGCAGCACTTGATTCCATTGGCTGTGCTGTAGCCGGGCTTGAGGAAGATGGCAGAGACGAGCTTTGAGCGGAAGTATTAGTTTGGGCCCCGCCGTCAGGACTGCTGATTACATTAGGAGTGTTCCCGGGGCTTGTTTCAGCAGCACTTGACTCCGTAGACTGTGCTGTAACCGGGATTGAGGTAGCTGCTTCTGATGAAGGTTTTACAGCTGTAGCGCCTGGATTCTCGCCAGAACTGCTGTTCTCAGGAGATGGATTCTTGGAACTCGTTTCGGCAACACTTGACTCTGTAGACCGTGTTGTGGCCGGACTTGAGGCAGCAGCAGCTGCTGATGATCCTACAGGAACTGTGCTCTGAGTTCCGCTGGGAATGGTAGCAACAGGAGAAGTGTTGCTGGAGCTTGCTTCGCCAGCACTTGATTTCGCAGAGCCTGGCTGCGACTCGCTTGCTACCATTTGGCTTGCCTGAGAACTAGTAGATTTCTGGGGAATTTGGGTAACTATCGGACTTTGGTTCGATGGCTCTGGCTGAGAGGCTTTCGGATGAGACGTGCTTTGCTGTGCTGGCACGCTGGTCTGTTCCGAGCCAGAGCTCGACAGCCCTGATTGAGAGTATTGCGGAATAGGCATGCTCTGCTGTGCCGGCATGCTGCTCTGTGCCGAGCCAGAACTCGTCAGGACGGCTGGAGGGCTTTCCTTATCTATTCTCGTCACGCCTGGCGCAATAATTGGTGGTTGACCAGAAATCACAGTGGCAACTGGTGGCCCGTAGCCAGTTTCACTAGGTTGCGGAGCGAGATAGTAGATTGTAGTGCTCTCGATTTGATAAATGACGACGGTTCCCTGACAAGCCCGGCACGAGGGCTTGACGGTCTCTATTCCTGGCGTGACCTTCGTTTCGGTTTTCGTGATCGTGATGTAGGGGACGTTGGTGGGCTGGTAGTAGTAGATGGTACCAGTGCAAGTGTTGCAGTCTGCATGCTGTGTTGACGAACTTGCCGTTTGGTCTTGCCACGGCCACGGATGTGTCTCGTAGGGAAGCGTAATCGTTCGAGAAGGGGGAGGTCCAACGACTAGGCTCTGGTCTTGTCCTCCGACTTGGCCTCCAGGTTGACCACTAGGTTGACCTCCGGGTTGTTCTCCGGGTTGATCATTAGGTTGTCCTCCGGGTCGTCCTCCGGCATTACCACTAGACTGGCCTCCGGCTTGACCACCAGATTGGCCTCCGGCTTGATCACCAGGTTGACCTCCGGCTTGAATACCGGATTGACCACCAGATTGGCCTCCGGGTTGAATACCGGATTGACCACTAGGTTGACCTCCGGCTTGACCACCAGGTTGACCTCCGGCTTGACCACCAGGTTGACCTCCGGCTTGAATACCGGATTGACCACCAGATTGGCCTCCGGGTTGAATACCGGATTGACCACTAGGTTGACCTCCGGCTTGACCACCAGGTTGACCTCCGGCTTGACCACCAGGTTGACCTCCGGCTTGACCACCAGGTTGACCTCCGGCTTGACCACCAGGTTGACCTCCGGCTTGACCACCAGGTTGACCTCCGGCTTGAATACCGGATTGACCACCAGATTGGCCTCCGGGTTGAATACCGGATTGACCACTAGGTTGACCTCCGGCTTGACCACCAGGTTGACCTCCGGCTTGACCACCAGGTTGACCTCCGGCTTGACCACCAGGTTGACCTCCGGCTTGACCACCAGGTTGACCTCCGGCTTGACCACCAGGTTGACCTCCGGCTTGACCACCAGGTTGACCTCCGGCTTGAATACCGGATTGACCACCAGATTGGCCTCCGGGTTGAATACCGGATTGACCACTAGGTTGGCCTCCGGCTTGACCACCAGGTTGACCTCCGGGTTGTTCTCCGGGTTGATCATCAGGTTGTCCTCCGGGTCGTCCTCCGGCATTACCACTAGATTGGCCTCCGGCTTGACCACCAGGTTGACCTCCGGCTTGACCACCAGGTTGACCTCCGGGTTGAACACCGGATTGACCACTAGGGGGACCACCAGATTGGCCTCCGGCTTGGCCACCAGGTTGACCTCCGGCTTGTCCTTTGGATGAGCCATCGTCATCTTCATTGGTACTGCCACTAGATTGGCCTCCAGACTGTCCTTTTCCTCCTGATGAACCGCCAACGTCCCCATTGGCACTGCCGCCAGATTGGCCTCCAGACTGTCCTTTTCCTCCTGATGAGCCGCCAACGTCTCCATTGGCACTGCCACCAGGTCGGCCTCCAGACTTCCCTTGTCCGCCCGATGAGCCACTGACGTCTCCCGCGCCTTCACCGGGAGACTTGCCTCCGGACTGGCTTCCAGATTGGTCCTGTCCCCCACTTTGACCCGAAGAGCCTCCCCATGCACCATTCGAAGGTGCAGGAGCTGCTGCCGCCAGAGTAGATTGCTGCGTACAAGCTTGCTGACAGGCGGAGAGGTCCGCGTATGTGGTCATGGTGACCCGTTTGGTAACGACATCTCGACGATCGGCAATAGAAGGCGTTGCAAACAGCAGGGTGAGCAGAGCAGCTGCCCGGTGGGCAGTGCCGCGAGATCCACCAACCATTTCCGTGCCTTGATACCAACTATTCGAAACCGAATTGCGAGCGAGAAAGAATTTGGAAAAGAAGGTGATACTGGAGAAAGAAATCGGAGTCGGGGCTTAGATGCCGACAAGAGTTTGTTTTATCGAACAAGGTTCGTCGTGAACCCGATTTCCAACAAAGGGGGCCTCGCGCCGTCTTCCTTTCGATCCAACGTGCAAGTCCGGTGCTAACGAACGTGTACAGACTTGTGCGGGAAAATCAGTCGTATAGAAGATTATGAGAAGAAAAAACTCTAAAAAAAAAAAAGTTGTGATATACGTGTGTGCAGCATGGCTTTTGTGGAAAAAAAAAAGGCAAACCATTGCCCGTCTCAAATCCAGACAATACTCGATAGAGGATAGATGAGTGTCGACGGCGCCGCAAGCGACCGTGATCTTCAGGTCCATTATCGTGATTGAACCTAGTTTGCTGGAAGATCAGCACCATAGTCTCCATGACCTTCAAATTGGTAGCTGCTCTGGTAGCAAGCTAAATAAATGCTAAAGCTCACTATCATATTTCCGGACAGCTCCAGAGGAGACTTGGTGTAGGCTAGGAGGGGCGGCTCGACTACTTCATGGTCGACATTGTCCGAAAACGCACATGACGCTTGGCTAAGTGATTGAAAGGCAGATGCAGAAAATTCCGGAGCCAAGTTGCTAGCTTCGCTTTGTCAAAAGCTCTTTCGGGGACTAGTGAGAGACATCTCGATGACATCGGAATAGCCCGTACCTCCGAGAAGGTCTCAGGGAACGATGCCAGCTGCAATGGCCTAATTTGCATATTTCGTTCGACACGACAAATCAGCACTGAGTTGGCAGTCCATGTCCAAGTTGAGGTTCGACCAAAGCAAGGGGCGGGACGGAGCTGGGACTAGACGCAGCTGGGTGGGTCGCGTCTGTTTCAGATTCTACTATTGGCCAGCTGCCGCATCCTGAAGTTGAGCAGCCGCCGAGCCAGCAACAATGCAACATGGTAATCGCAAGCTTGAACGATGGAAATACTGACTGACTGACATCTTTCCCTGGATACCATCTCGATACCTTGAAATTCACCATGAACTAACCCCGAATCCAAGATCGATCGTTCCGTTTGCGACCATGCGGCATGTTGATTTTCCTAGCCAAGAACAGAACAAGTACAAGTGCACATTCCTTTTTTTTTTTTTCCTCCTCCGAATCCGTCGCCAAGGGCCCTAGTCCAGAATGCTAGTCCATTCGACAAAAAAAATAGTGGCGTCGAGGAGCGCCCCGCAACTGCAACTGCCACGATATGCCCCACAAGTTACAACCCTTCCCGCATTATTACTGAAGTGATCGTAATCCGTACGTGCATTGTAATCCATGTTCAATAGGTCGTTGCTACCATGAAACTTTGCGTTCAGAGCAGTACTGAGCTTACTCCCAAGATTCTGGTTCACAGAAATGCAATGCCGACTTGTGCATGTCATCCATCTCTTGTCATTGGTCGAGGACAAATTGAGAAAGCTCCAGGGTAGCAGTGATCCGTCGCCCAGCCAGCAAGCCGCGTGCGTTGTCTCACCTCACATGGGGGAACATCGAACATCTCGATCGCCCGACTTATCGCTGGCGCGCAAATAGCCAGCTCGAGTGCTAGTCCCGGTCCGGCGCCGATGATTTCTGCGTACCTGATCTACACTTCAGCATCCAAAACGCAGCTGGAAACATACATTGCTTGTGATCCATGGGCAACTTGTTATTCGAACCGCATCACGTGATCACACGCTCATGTACCCCAGTGTCCCGTCCACCCTGGGACGGGACTTCAACTTCACTTCACCTCAACAATCAAAAAGCCAGGAAAACACCGTCGTCGTCATCCCAGGAATGTCTCTAGCGGGAGACCGAGAAGCTGCTGGTCCCGACGACGACGCTGCAAACACCAATGCCACTGCAGCAAGCCTAGCTCCATCCCAAGCCGCCTTCCTGCTCTCGTCGTTTACCAATTTCCTAACAGTCGCCCTGCATTCCATCCTCTACCACCGCAAACTCTACCCTGCCGCTACTTTTCTCACAGCCCGTGCGTACAACCTGCCTGTCCTCCAGTCCCGCCACCCCGGGGTCTGCGCCTGGATCCGGGATGCCGTCGCGGCGACCGCCCAGCAGATCCGTCTGGGAGCCGCGCGCCACATCTGCCTCGTGGTCCACGCACCCCGTAGTCTGGACGTAGTAGAGCGATGGATATTTGACGTGCAGTCCTTTCCCGCCTCGTGGGGAGCAGACAAAGATTGGCCGCCGCCGCCGCCGCCGCAGGCTGGCGTTGACTTTGACTCGTCAGCCCACGTGAACCGTGATGCGGCCCCGGGCCAAGACACCGTCAATCCGACAGATGTACACGAGGCACTGAGGGGAGCCTTGAGCAGACTTTCTCACGCAGGCCAAAGCCGACCTCCTTTGCCAGACGGATGTACTTTTACTCTGGGCGTCGAATTGCGCGACCAGGCTGTGGCACCTATCCGTGTAAGCCTTGTTTCCCCCAGCAAAGTTTTGAAAAACTCTCCCTTGGCACCCCCTCTCAACCCAATCTAACTCGACTTGGGCCTTTGTCAAAATCCGTCCACGTTTTCCCTTGATCTCTTCGCAATAGGTATAACGCAGTGGTTCAAAAAAAAAAAAATTTAACCGCTTACCTGCTTCATCCATCGGCAACATAACATTTGAGAGAATCCCACTGACAACGGTCTTTGACCACAGCACCCACAACTTTGGATTCCATCACAGCCCAGTCTGCAAGCACCTGCCGAAAACAGACCTGAGCTTGGTCGAGCGCGCGGAGGAATATCAACTACTCCGATACGATCCGTTCAGGCTGGCCCCCTCTTCTTCGAGTGTTGGGTCGAGCAGGGTAAGGGTAGCCCTGATGCTGTTGCTGATAAGGCTTCTATGACCCCTACATTCTCGTCCACATTTCAAAGCTCAGGATCCGCGGATGTGACAACAAGTTCGAGTTTGAAATCTTGATCATATTAAAAAAAAAAAAAATTGCTCATAGCTCATGATATCGTTTTTTTTTTGATACCCGCTTCAAACCCTCCATTCCTGAATTCAGTCATCGTCATCTCCACTTTCCCATAAACCGTTCCTTGTAGATGTAGATGTAGTAGTAGTATACAAACTGCTGTACAATATGTTCTCTTACACATTACCGACTCTCAGTTTGAAGACCTCTCAGCCCATTCAAAGCCACCGATCGACCATCTTGAGGATCAAGAATACTTACTCTGCGCCTCTTAGCATTGCTCTCAGGCCAACGACTTCCCTCTTCAGCCGAATATTCTCTTTCTTCATGCGCGCCGTCTCCTCGGATTGCTCTTTCAACTTGCCCACCAGCTCATCCTTGTCTTCCCTGGCCTTCCCCTTTACTGCCCTGACAATCCTGCCGAGTTCCGCATTATATTTTTCGTAGAGCAACTCATTCTCCGCCACGACCTCTTTGTGTAGCTGGTCAATAGCTCGCGCCTTTGTTTCCATATTCTTCAACGTGGTGTCCAGTTCGCGTTGCGTCATGACCTGTTTCTCATGCAAATCTTGCATCATGAGCTGGATCTTGCCCTCTAGTTCCTTCAAGGACGCTGCAAAGCCAGTCATCTCTGCGACCTGCGAGCTCGGAGACCGAGCCTGGTGCACGCGAGTCATTTCTTCCCCGATCTTGGATAGCTCCGTTTTGAGAGACAAATCGACTTCCCGAGTAATTCGTTTTTCCGATTGCAGCCGCTCTCTAAGCTTCTGTGGCGAGTGAAGACGAAGACGTTGGGCATTAGAGCGAGCTGGGCTGCCCGGGTGGGTGGACGATTCGGCGCCCGACGTAGGTTCGCTTGGCTTCAGAGTTGGAATGGCCGATATCGATAGACCTTTTGAGTGCCTTGCAATTTTACTCGGTGACTCGGAGCCTTTGGTACCACTACTGGTGGTGGTGGCGGCGGCGGTAGCAGCAGTACGACTACTAGTGGCATTAGCAGTAGAGGTGGCTTGACTGAATAACGCCCTTGATGGCCCGCCTAGACCTAGATCTTCTTTTCCCTTGTCTTTTTGCCTGGAGCTACGTAAAACTTCCGCAACATTAGGGCTAATTGGTATCTTGGAAGGAAGTGCTGCTTTTGGACTGGCGGGTGTTGTGTTGACTTTGCCTGATGTGGCTTTGGTTGTTTGCAATGGCTGAAATGGCTCAACGTCGTCTAATGTGGCGGCTGCCATCAAAGTCTTGAGATCAGACAGCGAGCTTCGCCTCATTTTCTTCAAGCTCTTTGATGGCATGCGGTCGGCACTTGATGGCTCTCCGATAGTGTCTAGCGGGAAATCCGTTCGGTGTGAGCTAGGTGGCCGCCTCGGCGTTTCGCCGAAGGCACCCGCCAGGGCAGGTCTGTCTCGGGACGGGGACCTGGCATGCCGATGTAGTCTTTTTGGAAGGCTGTTGTCATCTATGGACCGAGCTCTGTCCAATGTACCGCGTGATAAGCTCGAAGTGTCGCCCGTAGCGGGATTCCGGTGCTTGCTCAATGTGCGCCACACGGACGGCCGTTCATCTCTTGAATTCTGGCGAAGTAACGCGTCAAGCCCAAACTTGCGCCGTAGCGAGGAGGCATTCGATGTGATGGAACCTGTGTGAACCTTGCCTTGGCGAAAGCCGGATGCAATGGAGTCGGAAACGGAGGCAGCATGGGGGTAATTGTGGTTTGCGCTGTGGTCATCAAATATTCTGTCGCAATCCTCAACGAGTCTATCCAAGAGATTGATGTAATTGTGTGCATCGCCTTCGGTAACAAGAAGCTCGGCAAAGGCCACGGTCAAGGCTCCCCTATCACTGTCATTGCCACAGCCGTCCAACAGATCGGCCAAGAGCTTGATAACAGCAGCAAACGCTCGTCGATTTTGCGGCGCCATCTCCTTGAACAGGTAATTGACAAAGTCGGCAAAGTCCCCTGGAACCCTCTTGTTCGCCCTCTCCAGCAGAGTGCTCATGGCCTGCATTGTCATGACTGGGCCAATCTGCTCTGCCCAAGCAATGTGCATGAACTTTTCAAACGCCACGAAGATGACCTCGGTGCCTATGTCGGTAGCAACTTCGTACTCAAAAGGAGTTTCGATGAATCTGTTGTATATTTCGTTCACGGACAATTCATCAACGAGTGATCGATTGAGAAGCGAACGACCAATGATGGCGCCTTTTCGAGATTGAAGCGCCTCTGTGAAGCCCGTAAATGTTTGCTCCAGCCGGAGCAAGGGATTTTCTGGTCTTCCGTCTGCCGTGTTTGGTCGGCTGTCTTTGCCCCTGATGGAGCCAAACATGGAATGGAAACTATTGGCTCTGTGTAGCGACGGCTGTCGTTGGGTTTGGACGCCCGACACGACGACATCGGGGGAGGCGTTGTTTGAGCCACTGTTCCAAAGACTTGACAGCAATTTTACGGGGGAAGCCGCGAGAAAAGATCTCGTCTTTTCGGCTCTGTTTGCCGAAAAATTCAGTCCCCGCAGAGTTTTTGTATAGTACGATACCATTGGTGCTGTTAGATGCGCATTGCTAACGCTCAACTGGGTACTGAGAAGCTGCATGACTGCAGAGTGACGAAGTTAGTGCCGCCTTGCCACCACAAATCGTCGCGACTCGGACTGTGTAGAAAGTACTTACGGCGACGAGACAAGGTGGGAACAAAGTCTTCCAAATCGACATCATCCTGGAACTGTTTACCATCCAACCCGACTGTCAACACGGAGACCCGTTTGAGCTCATTGCTAGAAACATTCACAGCTATTTCGACCCCGTAGTGACCGAGAGGCGCTCCCTTTGTGCCTTTTTCGTGATCCACCACAACACGGATGGGTGCAGGTTCTCTTCGACCTTCCACGAGTTCATGTGCGCCTTCTTGGAATACCGCCACGTGCAGCCCGAGGTTATTTTCCTGCAAGCGCACTGAGCGTAACGTCCAGCAGGGGGTTTCTCTCTCCGTTTCCGAGAATCGCGCCTCGATTCTTGCCCTCACTACATCCTCGCACCATTTGCTAGCTCTCCCCTCAAAAGCCTCCTGCAAAAGGAAGCAACGAATGGTTGGTGCCTTGCTTGTCTTGTGCTGTCCCAGATGCACATCTTGCATGTCCTTCGTTGAGGTCATCCAGATCAATGCGCCGTCCGCCGATTCAGTAAAACGCACATCACAAAGACTATGCCATCCAGTAAATGCGAACTCGTATGATGACGGGCCACCAGCGGCGTTGGTCATGGAGATGAGCAACTCTGCCGCAGAAGGCTTGTCAATTTCTCGAAGCATATCGCGACCCGTCATGGACGAATTAATCTTCTTCAGTATTATTACGCAGTCAGAAAACAAAAGCAGAATTCCCGAGTTCTCTAGCTCGCTAGCTCCCTGAGAGGGTGCAAGTTCAATGAAGTCAGCAGCGCCTATCAGACGCCCTTCAGGCTCTAGATCTTTTGGCCAAGACTCAACCATAATTCGAAGTCTGTTGGCAACGTGAGGCTGGTCGGGTAAAGGTTCGTCCATGGAACAGATGTTGGTGATGATATCGCGTGCTTTGAGCATCGGCTGCAGGGCCGGGTGGGTGATTGGCAGGGAGCTGACGATCTGATCGATGAGAAGACTATACCGAGGCAGTCTTTGCACGGGCTCGATCAGCGTTGACCTCACGGTCTGCTCCCCGGATTGCATTACGCGTTGTCTGAAACTGGATTGCTGGTCAAGGAAGGAGTTTAATAATGTGGGAAAATGCTGGCTGGCCTTGATGTAATCCTGGTAGCTTTGCGTGAACTTGGGGAACCACTCGTGGAACAACCTAGCCATATTCAATGCTCCGCTGGGATCTTTGGAACGAGAGGAACCCGAGCCCCTCATACTGCTCAAATTTGACGTTGTGTGTTCCATATCTCTAAGCGCTTCTTCTTCTGACTCATCCATAGTCTTTCGAAGCTGCTCCAAAAATCCCGAGTTGAGCTGCAATATCTGATCTGCGGAGCGAGGAAATAGTCGCTCCAACTCCTCCTCAGAGGGGCTGAGGCTCCCCTCTGGCCTTGCCTGTGCGCTCTCTCGGAAATCCTTGGCGACCTTGTGAACCAATTCTCCGAGTTTCATCACATATCTCTCTTCCGTGTCGACTAACTCTGCCAGCTTCATCCGCAACTGACATTTTTGATCTGTGGTAAATGTCCTTGCCCGGTTCAGTGAAGTGGGCTTCGATGGTGCGCGACGCAGCTTGCTTGTCGGCAAGAAGACGGGCTCGCCAAAAAGTTTGATAAGAGGCGCATATCCTCCATACTGTTTCAGGGTCGGATCCAGAATATCGTCCTCGTCGTCGTCGGGTACGTCTTCCAAGTCAGTCGGCTGAAGTGGGACGATGGCACCCGGCGGCAGAACAAGATCGACATCCACGTTGTTCACATGTTGAGTCTGCAGCGCATCCTGCAAAGAAGCGATAACCTCTGCGGATTTCTCACTCTTGACCATGGATGCGACCAGGTTAGCGGCATGCCGCTCCCCGAACAGTGCCGCTGCGCTGCCAGGCCGCTTTCCCCTCGTCGGATAGAGATTCTTGAGGTAGGTTTTGACCCCATCGGGAAGTTCCGAAAAGTATTTGAACAGACCAAAAGCCAGCCCACGATATACTTGGTCGACTTGGATTTCTCGAGGTAGATGGTTGACGACAGAGTAGAAGGGAGAGCTCGGAGAGATGGGTATGCGCGGAAAGGTCTGGAAGCCGGCAGGCGATAAGATATGTATCTGTATACGAGAACTATTGAGGGTATAATTGGCCGTCGTCGAAGCGCCATGGAAGATCAGGACGGGGAGGTGGCCGAGCAGCGGATCAGAGGCGTGGTAGAGAGAAAGGGCGTCGGGCGAGAGCGCCAGGTCGTCCGTGACACGCACCATGGTCTCGTCAATGGGCCGCGCTCATGGCCCTCTCCGCGAAAGTGTGAGAGAGAAAGTAAGCAATAGCTGTTGGAAGAAGTCCTCGAGGCGATAGCAGGCTCGGTCGCAGCGAAAAGAGCGTATGCGGGCTGGTGTGTCAGGTCGGGCCGTGTCGACAAAGACTCAGAGACAACAAATGCGATGTGGTGGGACGGGCGAGTGGGCGGGCCACTTTCAGATGGTAAACATGGGGTGGGGCCGAGAGCCAGCGCGGGAACCCTTGTCTTCTTTGCATGCAGGTCTCTGGCGTGCCTTACATGTATAGGCGAATTTGGGCGAACCAAATCAGATACCAGGTAAGTAACAAGTAATAATGCTTTCTCGCGCACTCCTTACAAGCACTTCACATCAGCAAAGATACAGGCCTGCATGGCTAAATTCGCGATGAGGGAGGGAGTATGTATACGATGCAAAACATAGAACATAGCATCTGAGAAAAGAATCACGACACAGCTCGCAAGCAGGCAGGGTCCATTGACGCTAGAGAAGGAGCGTTGAGACTCGAGCACAGGGACGCGGGCAAGACGCGTCTAGAAGCTAAAAAAAAAAGAAGGAAGCAAAGTCGGGAATCCACTTGTAATAAACAATGCTATTGCTGCCCCTCACCTGCTGCAGCACCCCCCCCCCCCCTCCCCCTTCCCTGTTGATGAGGCCTGGTGGGGCATCCAAAGCTCCGTCCCCGTATCAGACCTTGTATGTAATTATTCGTCGTCCATCGTATTCACGACTCACACCAGCCTCACCAAATTAGGCATACAACGTAAACACCAACAAACATGTCGAGTCAAAATCAAGGCATCAAACTCATCCACAAGCCCGACGAGTCAGGCTACCGTCTACTCGAACTCCCCCCGGACCTGGTGAACCTTCTTGAATCCGAAACAGCACCAGTGTTGGCCCCCCCCTCTCAACTCAGCGTCAACCAAAAATCCTTTCTTACCACGCATAGTCACTAACATCTCACATCTTACGTTGCTCGGTATAGTCTTACCCTGGAATCGTCAGATAATTCAGCTGTCCTGCGAACTCCAGACAGGACATACAACATGCGTCAAAAGAATACCTCCAACGCTCTTTTCCTATTATCGCCAAGTCAATCGTCGGATTCTGCAGAACAGCAAATCGCCATAGTTTCCACGATCCAGGAGACTGTGGAGTTGGAAGCGGTGCCGGAGCATCCTGTTCGGGCAGATAGGCTTGCGGATACGGGAAGTAGGGGCAGGTGGCACGAAATGTTTGGCAAGGGGCGCTGATCCCCATACCTTCTTGCTGCATTTACTTATTTGTCTTTTTGTATTGAGGTTATACGAGCGAGCTACGCTGTCGCGGCCAATACGGCCCCGTGTAGTGGATTCCGTAAATTGTTATTCGAGAAAAGAAGAGAAGCGGACGCACATTAGACATCTGAATAGGATGGAAATATGCACTTTTCTCGACATCAACATCCTTCTCCGATGCAATTTACAGTGCCCGGATTTTGATTCCATCATGCCTGATTGTGTTTGATCATGCGAAGAAAAAAGTTCCGATAAAGAGCTGGCAAGCCGCGCGACCGACTACACTAATCATGCTCTATAGTTAGACCAGCATCATCCCCTTCGCCATCACTCTCATCATCACCAACCGGAAAGAAGTTCGACGTGTGGTTTTGCTGGTCCTCAGCCTCCTCTTCATAGCCCTCTGGAAGAAACCCGCCAGCCATTTCCTCATCGTGACCTGCCGCCGGCGCAGCAGAACCCGATTCAATCGCTTTGCTGTGCCCGAAAACTGACATGTTCTCATCAACTTCGCCATACTCCTGGCGAATTCTCTCCACAATTCGCAAACCCATCAGGAATTTGCGCCATTTACCAAGAGCAGCCTTTCGCCGCTTCTCGTCCTCTTTCCGTCTCCGTTCCGCTTCGTCTTTCTCCAGTTCCGCCATGACTTCGTCATGATGCTCTTCTGCAATGACAACGCCATGAATGACGGGCACAGCCATTCGATTTCCGAATTCAAAATCAACGACCGCTTCGGCGTAGTCTATCTTCAATCTCTTGCAGACTTTCATGACACCTCTAAAGGGAACATGTACGGCTCCTTCAGGACACATGTGTTCGGCGAACAAGTCGATGTTGCTAAAAGATGTTTTGTCAGCATGTCTCTCGTGAGCTACAAAGAAAACGCTCGCGTACCCATATTCGTTCTTTGGAATAATTCCATTTTTTATGGGCGGAGGAATGATCCAGTCGGTTTGCTCGTAGCTATAAAGACCCTGCAAGACCTTTTCTCCAGTAGCGGCTTCGGCCTCGAGGATTTCTCTACGTCGATTCAGCGTCGCCGCCCGATAAGGGACCCTTTTCAGTGGTTGCTCGCCCGCCAAAGGGGCACGACCCTGCTTGTGCCAAGTTTCTGCACTTTTGACTTGGACCACGTCTGACCTGAGGTAGACATCTTCTTCTTCTTCTTCTACTTTGTTCCCCTTTGCCTTGTTCTTGAATTTTTTGACAGGCGTCGCTTCGGCTTTGAGCGCTTCTTCTCGTTTGAGATGTCTCTCGAGCACGAACTCTCTTGACTGTTTATAATGTTGGAGCGTTTCTTCACCCTCTTTGACCTGCTTCTTCTCGGCCTTTGCTGGCTTCAGGTCCGTTGAATCCTCTTCTTCATCTGCTTCAGTGACGGGATGTGCTCTGGTGCCTCTTCTATACCCTGACATGGCAGATCTGAACCAATCGAATTCTTCATGGCGATTAACCTTGCCATTACGACCATGAACGGAGATCTTTTCGACCGGCATCCTGAATCCCTTTGTCCGCCCAGGAGTGATCTGCCGCTTTAGGTATCGTACGGTCACGTCTTTGGCTGTACCATCCGGTGAGTATCCAATGATATAAGATATGACCTGCCTGGCCTTATCTGCCCTTTGTCCCCGCGGTTCGAAGGACTCAACTAGTTCTCGGTTCGTTGCGACCAAGTTCTTGACAATCGGATCCACAGGCAAGTATTTGTTGGTTACAGGTGAGAGAACTTCGGTCCAGTAGTGAGGATAATCTAGATCAGCATCGTATTTGCGCACCGTTGTTTTGTTCTTCTTGGGAGTGAGTTCCACACTGATGATCGACTCGTCATCAGTGTCTAGATACTCAACCTTCAGATCGTCTTTACCCTCTAACAGAGATCCAGTAGTCAGTCCAGAACGTCTCCCCTTCTGGTCAAGTTTTGATTTCGAAACCGCCGATGATCGTTTAGTTTTTGTCTTGTGTGGTGTTGGATTCGACGAGGTCCGGGCTCCTTTCGGACCACTGTGATCTGTTTCTTCTGACTTGAAAGTCTCCGGGTCGGCGTCCTCCAATCTGTTCCACCCGAAACCCAAGGGCTGCAAGCTGGCAACCATTCTAGCTTCGATACCAAGACCGCGTAGCAATGCAGTGAATAGCTGAGCGCCTATGTCTCTGCTTCCTTGGCAGACACAAGCACACCGTCGGAACTCTTCAAGGCCGACAGTCCTCTCCCCAAACCGATCTTGGTCGGCAAAGTCTTCTTTGTGGGCTTTTGTCAACCTGTCGAGCCTTTCCAAAGACATATACCCCCATTTCCTTATACCGGGGGCGTTTATTCTATATCTTTGCTTCCACCACGCCGTTAGCAATTGCATGAGTCGGAACAAGGGGTCTCCACGGCTCATGTCAATGGCACCTTCCTCCAGTCTCCTCGCCGCATCACCCCAATCACGAGAGTCCCGTTGATTCCTCTTGCCCTTCGCACCAGCTCTTCTCTTAGTCTCCGAAGACTTTGCTTTAATGGGCTGTTTGATGAGTCCTGAATTTAGTCTCCAACGGTCCACCTCATCCCACATTTTGGTAGGCAAGTGCGATATCATTGTCGCTTGAACTTCAGCGTCACACACCCAAGAATTGCGCACGGCATTGTGCCATAGAAGCAAGAGAACATGCATGCAGTGAGTAGCATTGCGTACTTTCCTCTCTCGTTTGGAGGGCCCTTTCTTGTCACCGTATACATTTGTCAACGACAGCCGTGTGTCCTTATTCAACGTCAATTCCAAGTCTCCAGATACAACTGGAACAGAAGAGTTTGACTCTGGGGCTGCAACATCTTCGAACTCAAAGTCGTCGTCGTCGTCCTCATCTTCCGAGAATTGCCCGGCCACTTTGGGGCGTTTGGCTAAGGGGACATCCTCGAAATCTTCATCCGATAAAGAAGTCAATGAGCTAGAACTGTCACCGTCGTCCAGACTTTGCAAGACAGAGCCTGACGTTTTCTCAGAGAATAGTGTTGTCGGGGCATCCAAGTCATCGTAAAGGGTCCGCTTGCGCTGGGTGCTGGCTTTCTGCTTCCTACTTCCCGCATCGACATCCTCTCTATCGGGAGAGCCGCGCAATCTCTTGCGCGGAACATGAGGAGGCATCTCGATGTCTCTCTCTATTGCGACGCATGCTGAAGATGCAGGTGTGTTGATTGTTTGGGGACAATCTCATTTGTGCACTGTGACCAAGCCCATGCCGTCATAGGTTTTGCGCGCGGAAAACACGAAAACACGTGATGCAATCAATTGCATCAACCCTCAAGTAAGGCGAGCTACATATAACCGATCTTTGGACAAATCATTGGCGATTGAAAATGAAACTATTTCAACATTTATTTTCTATGAGAATCACTGAGACGATGTTTCGGTTTCGTCAATCTGGGTATCGTTGCTGCCCCGAACTCCCAGTGTTGCTCATTGATGGCCCTCACCTCACTCAGCCCGCTACATCAAACCTCTATCAGGTCTGCTGGTGGCCCGACACCCCTCAACAAAATGACAGTGTTACCGCTTTGCAATACAGATCCAACTTTCTCGCCGTACTCTAGGATTCTTCCCCCCTCCACGTGGAAGACGCGTAACTTGTCCTTCTCATCTGAACTCTGGTTGTTGATATTCTGAACCTGTAGACCGGCGGCTGCCTGATCTAGCAACCGGCCGATCACCCAATCTTTCGAGAAGAAAAACTCGCCCTTGGGCAACTTGGCCTTTGCTGTTTCTGCCTCTGCCTCGACGTAGAGATACAAGCGTTTCTCTTCCGGCACTTTCTTGTCACCCTTGGCCGTTTCTTTCAGCTTCTTGGTGGCTATCACACGAGCGGCTGCCGAACTGGGTTTTGGCTTTGGTAAAGCCCTCCCCGCTTGCTCTTTCTTGGCCGAACCCCAAGCTCGTAGCCTGTCGAGTGCTGATCGAGTCTTTTGAGCCACATCTGTCTGCATGGGTCGAGCCCCAATAGGAACCAGGTTTCTACAGTCGTGATCTTCTTTCAGGCGATGTTTCAGGCAATAATCACGATTGCACATGTCGCAATGAACTCCGGGAACCAAAGAGGTTCCTACCACAGTCTTGCATTCTAGTGATGCGCAAGGTTTCTGAGAGACCTTGTCTCTAAGCGTCTTGCCCTGGCCGATTGATGGCTTTGACAAATTAGCCAGTCTTTTGCGTTCCGCCCATGCCCCAGCGTTGGCGCACTTGTGTGTAGATTCTGTTCTATGATCGAGACAATACGTTCCGGTGCAAGACTGGCAGAGAAAAGGTAGGAAGTCGAGTTGGTTGCAATACTCGTATTGACAGTGTTTGCCGACCAACGCAGCGTCGTGTTTGTCCCTCATTATGTAGCTCGTTTCCTGAGCACGCGTGTCGGCTGATGACGCCATGATGAATGACAGGGCTGAAGAATGACATTTATACGCAAAAAAAAAAAGGCAGCTCGGGCGCTAGGCAGAACGATGCTTCGTCAATGCCTCGTACCCGTGGCGGTTATTAGTAAGAGTGACTTGCTGACCAAGAGGACAAGACTGAATCGTGTGAGGCAAAGAAAGCTCTGGAAGGCCCGCGCGAGGGAGCCAAGGCGCTTACGTACAGGCGAAGGTGCAGGTGCATGCGCCGCTAACATAGCCTCGTTTGCAGCAGCACCACTGAAGCTGACAATGTGGCATTGTGTGTGGTATTTCCCCTTCTTCTTCTTCTTCGTCTTTTCTTTGTTTCCTCGAACGAGATGCATGATGCTTGCAAGTGCAGGATAGCGCCATTTTAAGTTAGACACGAGTGCTTCGTGTCTACCTACTAGGCCACCTAACTTAAGTAAGTGACTTGAGTGATAGTAACGAGTTGTCCGCACACATTGCGGTCAGTGGGTTTTGAAGCAAAAATTAAAACTAGAACCAACACAACGCATGCGCGCAAACTCGACACCCTTGTTTCGTTGTATAATGAGTAGAGCACAAATGCACCAAACTTCTTCTGAATTATCGCCTTCAATTCACAAGCATTCATCCTTATTCAGTCTTGGGCTTGATTGATTTGTTGAGGAGGTCTTCTCGGCCAATCGCTGGAGCATTTCCCACATACTCTTTGCCACCGACTGCCTGGAAGCCTTTGTGAAAAACCCACTCAACGGCATTCTCTACCGGCTCATCGAATAGCCGGGGCAAGAAGGGAACAACGGACAGGCCAAGGCCAATGGGGCCCCAGGTGCGTATTGTAGGATTCTTGACTTTCTTCAAAGCCTGTCCGGAATACCGGACCACGCTGTGAATTGTGAATGCAGGGAGACCCATACTGGCCAAGCTCTGGAAGATGCCTCTCTGAACCATGACGGTCCTCCAATCCTCCAACGGGCTAATCACGCCAGGCGTCAGGTTACTGTTACCCTCCGCGGGCAACCCTGTGATCTTCTCTTGATGGGGCGAGAGACGTAGATGAGGATTGATGATGCGCTGATTGTGCCAATAGGCACGATATCCCTCGTGGGATACATCTCCAAGGATGTATAGCCACGATATGCCATACGCTGCTCGCACGAGCCTCGGGTGGGCTACCGGTCGAAACGACTCGCCAATGTCTGAAGTGTAGGCAACGTAGCGATGGGCGGAAAGAAGGATAGTTCGAATTCGGGTGGCATAGGCAGCATATCGCAGGTTGGTATCCGTGGTTGGAGGGGCGCTGGCGCACGATTAGTGTCGATACCTTCAGAAAGCATGCTGCGCTCTTACTATCCATCGACAACGTCGTCAAAGTAGCTATTGTCTCTATCCGACTCGTCGACAATGCTCTGCAGTTTCCCGGGGAGCTTCCCTCGCGGCGGGAGTTTATCTGGATCGAATGGCTGCTTCTGTTGAGAGCTGTCGGCTCTGGGAGATTGCTCAGGCGCGGGCTCCTTCGGCTCCTTCGATTTCCCCCACCAGGACATTGCGGGGAAAGAGAGATCTGTTAAGGATGTATATATCAGTCAAGGCCTTGGAGGAAAACTGCGAAAGATAAAAATGCGTCCAGAAGTTTATTTAGCTAGTGAGTTGCTCGCCAGTGACGTATGTGAACTCGGAAACAAGCTCGCGGTTCAACCGAGCTATACCCGCAAGCGGGCCTTTTCGCCTGCAAGTCCAGACATTGAACCGAAAATTATCATCGGCCCAAGTCAATTGCTCCCCGTCGTCAATCACAACAATCGAGCACCCTCGCTTCAATCAACCGTCATAATGGCTGGTATCGCTACCTACAATATCGCTGGCCGACAGGTCGGCGGACACTACGTTCGTTCGCTTCCGATTCCTTTTCGCAAGAAAGGGTCTTCAACTAATTCGATTCTCAGTTGGCCATGGGTATTCTGGGAAGCCTTTTCGGCGGTGTCTACTATGCTGTCTCTGGCCCCAAGAAGACTACTGCCAATGCCGCTCCTCCGATCAAAGCCTCTAGCTCCGACGAGGCCGATTTCATCAAGTGCGTTGTTCCGAGCACCGCCGCTCTACACCGTTCATGCTGACATTTCGACAGGAAGTTTATGGAGGAGCAGGAGAAGAAGCAGTAGATGGGTCATCAGTGGCGCGGAGACTTGGCGAAGCTGTACGAAGGACACGTTGTACATACAATTCAGCCTTGGTTGACCTCTGGAATTGGAACTGCGCACTTGGCATTGTGCATTGCGTGCGTTGGACCACTGTTCCGGTCGAGATTCACTCCACCACCAAATTGTCATTCGTGAATGAGAGACACTTGCCTTGGCGGCATGTCTGACGAACTGTCTTTGAGCAAATGGCAACGACAAGTTAGATTGGAATTCTCACTACAGATACTTTGGGGATGGAACAAATAATATGACCGCATACAGTTGAGTTGCTATAGTTATGGAGTGTATGATGCATTCTGAGGGCGTATTTAGGTAGATGACAGTCCAAAAGTGCATACGTCGGTCTAGCCTGACCATGCACTGTACTACGTAGGCCGTTTTAATGAGACGAGTAAGTGAACGCAGTACTCAAAGCAAATCGAAGGTTGAAGAATCGAAGGTCTTCAAATCAACGGATCAAAGGTCGGGACGAAGGTCAACGAATTGATCGAATTGAATCGAAGGTCGAAGGTTAACGGATTAGTCGAAAAATCTGACAATGGAAGCGATGCCTAGGGGAGCTATCAGGCCTAGTAAAGGGATAGCTTTGACGGGCTTGGTGGATTGGTTGACTTCTACTTAGTTCAGTGGCTTTTATTGGTAGTAAAAGCGCTAGAGGTGCGCAATAATTAAAGAGCAATTGCTACCACTTGTGACGATACGAAATGTATGATATAGTGAGTGCGTAAAGGTTGTTTAATTTAACTATATCACGGCTGCAGCTAGCTAATTAATCTGGGGGCCTGTTGGGAGCATACTTGCAAGTTTATCTAAAAACACATCCTAAAATTCCAAATATTCATCTAGAATCCTTGGTTCTATTAACTCGCTGCTTATGTCTAGGTCTGTAAGAACCTAGAAGGTGTGCTAAATTCCCCAATAGACCAAAAGATTCGTCAATGCTAGCCGCTGCTAACATTGCACCTTACAATTGATCATAGTAATATAGTAATGCCTGTCACCTAGGGGCCAGGCTAGGGCTCGCTTCGTCGGCCTCGTCCACAGTGCCTCACAGGCTATCTATCTATCTCCTTAGACGTGATACGGCTTGTGGAGTCACGTCAACCAGGGTCTGCATGTATCTCTAGTTTACTTTTATCTAATTGGATACATACAGACCCTGGTTGACGTGACTCCACAAGCCGTATCACGTCTAAGGAGATAATACATAAATCAGGCTTATAAGTGTAAGGGTGCTACGCGAGTTTAACGGATCCTCGCACCGGATGCGTCTAACCACGCGGGGCTTATGTAGGTGGCTATGACTTTAGGCGGGAGGCAATGTGATAGGAAATACATCAAGCCCGGGTCCTGGGATGCAGTTGCGGCGCCAAACCTTTATACAAAAGAGCCAAATTGAAACCTCTCTGCCTGAAGTCCCCGAAAGAGGGAGAAAGAGTAGTCGTTGCACGGCTTGTTTATTGGACCTTGTTTCTTAATGGACTACGGATTACTCCGTACTGTTCAAGTTCTGTACGGAGTACTGAAAGCGGTATTCCATAAACCATGGGCCCATCTAATATGTTATTTGAGTTATTTAAGACATCCGGTTCGCCCGGAGTAACTCTCCGCACGGAGTACAAGAACGGGGTTATGCGTATTGGGCGACTGCGGAGCATCACGTGCTGCTCTCTCTGCCAAACAAGCATGAAATTGCGGACCGGAAAAACAACTGGCAAACCCGCCACACTCTTTTTGAAGCAAGCCCGCGCGTATCCTTAATCGGAAACATCCCACCTTGCCCTTTCGGATACAACGATAGCATCCAGCACGCCGAAATCATCTCGCCTAGAGAACTACGTCGACGCGGGATGTCGGATGTCATTACCGACCCAGCCTTGGTGGCTGCTTCGGCAACAGATCTTGCCCAGCACATCGAGGTACCAACGCCAACAAAGGAACGACATTCGTTGACGCTCGATCAACGGCGCGAGTTACGTCGGTGGGCGAACGCGCAACCAATTCGTCCGTCGCATAAGGCGTGCATCGACTGGTTCTCTTCGCAATATGGTCAGCAGATCAGTCAGTCAACAGTATCGCACTCCTTGTCACCCAAGTACTCCCGGCTCGATGGCGACAATCCCCAGCTGTCAGGATCCAGATTACGATTTGGAAACTGGCCAGATGTCGAGAAGCTTGTCTTGCTGTGGTATCAGCAGGTTCAAGCGTCTGGCCGCCAACCCACCAACGACGAGCTAGGGGAGAAGGCCAAGTCAATTTTTGCCCAGCTGCCCCGTTACAGAGACGAGAATGCCCCAGAGTTTTCCCCCGGCTGGATCCATCGCTTCAAGAAGCGCTATGGACTGCTTGTGCGACGTCAGAGGCGGCTGGGCGACGGCGGCATCAATCCCGCAGAGGACATCGATTATCTTGCCGATTGTGTTCCCAGGGTCATGGCAGTTGCTTTCGATACAAGCCCAGCTGCGATAAGAGAGCAGGTGCTGCGCGTTGTTGGCGTAGAAGCGAACTTGAATACCTGCGCACTGGTACGCGACGAGGTTGTCCGGAGAATGAATGCTTCTCATCATCAGTCGCCGTTGCCGCAGCACAACTTTCCCTCGCCACCGGAGCCACCGGAGCCACCGGAGCCACCGGAGCCACCGGCACTCTCTCCCCCGCCGCAGCCCGAACAACAACATATGTATGCTGACGATGACCCTGAAGTTGTGCTGCAAAACGCTTTGCACCAACTACAACAGGAGGAACAAGCTGCTGAGGCAGGCAGGCAGCGGCCGTACGGGAGGAGAGAGAGCGAGCTGAGAGGGGGCTCTATCAACAAGCCGGCATCGTTGCAACACCAGGCGGACGAGCTTCTTCTGTCCCAAGATATGCAACTCCAGGCCAGGACCTGGGCCAGGACCTTACCCTGACGCCAATTCACTCTGATGGACCGGTGTCTTCCAATGAAAAACCAATCAGATGTCCATTTTGTGTCAACCAGCGAATGTTGCGTACTATCAAGGAAGCTGTGGAGCACATGTCCACCCACGTTATTGTGTGAGAGTTCAGCCCGAATGCCTTCATGTTGATCGCACCGATACCGTCACATCCTTTAACTTCATCTCAAAAAACTTTCTAAGCGGCGTTGTGGACCAGGGATTACATACAAGAAATTGGCGTTGCTGCAATTTGTTATCGGCGTTGAGGACCATTATGAGCATGAAATGATAATCCCCTAGGCCAAGGGGCAGATAGGCTCACAGTAAGGTTGGTCTGAGAAAGTTGCTAGAGTAGCAATGCACTCCACGAATTTGAGATCGCACAGACTGGTTTGAATATTCCGGGACTTAGAAATACTTTATGATGAACTAGACAAAGCTTGAAACATTTTTCACAAATGCCACGGTCCAATATGCAAACGCTCCACGCCGTACCAAGAGGCTATGTGAGCTATATGAGCCCACCCTTCTTGAGTGCCTTAGCCATAGCCTCCTCTCTGAGCTTGGCCTCGCTCTTTGGCGGAGATATGTCCCCCGTGTCAATGTAATTCTTCCAGAACTTCAAGCCCTCCAGACCTTCCTCTCGGCAGAGTGCGCCTTGCTCCTCTGCCATGAACAGCTCCTCTTCGGCAACTCCAATACTCCAGCCAAATCTTTCAGCAACCTCCAAGGCAGTCACACCGCGACCGAACTCTCTCCAGTCCCAAGTGACGTCCCGTTCTGGCGGGAACTCGTGCAGATCATCGAGCCAAACGAGCAAAGCTTTGATAGTCGCCTCATCTGTACGATCGCGGCCTTGGACGACCATGACCCCGCTGCGGAACGTGCGAAGCCGAACCGGAAGTTTGAGACTTCCCCATAACCGCGCGGCCTTTTCGAAGTCCATCGGACTGACGAGTTCTACGCCTCCTCTAGCTCGGTTGAACATGGCCCATACATCGACCAGCGTGATGATGCCGCCTGCTCGCTTCAACACCCCCCTTGAATCATCGGCTAGAAATTCTGCCAAGGTTCGAGACAGTTCGGAGAGATAAAGCGACTCTGAGCTCCCGCCTCCGACAATGTCTTTTGTGGTTATCAAACCCAGCTGAGTGGCGGATTCGGCCAGAATGGCATTCTCTTCAGCCGAGGCACCGCCATTTGCCCCATTGCTCTGACGAGCATACCGCTCCGCCAGAGCGATGACCTCTTTCGCCGAAGACATGAGTGCCTCCAGGTCCTCAAAAGCGCTCCCTATCAGCATTTCGTTGTTCTTATGCATGTTGAGGCCGAGCTGCTCCAGGCCAGCAATACCGGCGGTTTTCGCTCTGGTACCGCTGGCTAATCCCGCCGAACCACCCGGATGGTTTTCATCGCTGTTGCGGCCGCCTTTGGGCACAGGAGGTGCATTCTGTAACAGCCACTTCCTTTGCGTGACGGCGCCCTTCAGCCGCTCATAAAAGATCTTATCTCCTCCGTCACGGAATGAAATTTTGATGCTTTCAGGCACGTCGACACCTCCTGTCCCTTTGCTGGACGACTCGATTGCAGGTCCAGGCGATTCCGTTCGGATTGTAGGGAGGTTAGACGCTGATTTGGCATAATTTTGTGATAGTAGTGTTGCACCACAAATCTCGCATGAGAGAAGTGAAGGATGGTTTGAAAATGTGCAACGCGGGCATGGGAATTCGGCGCCTGTATCGCCTGCAGAGCCCCCGCGACCGTTTTGGTGCGTCGATGGCGTCGGATCTGATGTGGGAGGTGTATCCAAGTCCTTTGGTCGGAGGGGAAGGGCGCGGAGGGTTTGTACATGATTGAGTGAGGATGCAGGGCGTTGGCTAGCGTTGTTGATGGCTGCTTTGAGAACGTGTGCCAGCGAGGGCTTAATCCCGCAGGCTAGGCATGGTGGCAGAGGAGTATGAGCGTTTGCCGCAGCCGGGTCAAAGTTGACAGGTATCGGATTTGAAAAACTGCATATCGTGCAAACCCAAGTTGCGAGCGTGATTTGAGGCGGTTCAGATGGCGGCCGATATGCACCGTCCCTGGGTCCTGGAGAGGCCGTCCCCTTCCGCGACGGTGATGCAGCGTTTGATACCGCTCGGTTGTGCAGGGAACCCCGCTTTAGAGGTTTCGGAAATATGGTGATCTTGGGTGATGACTTGAAAAACCCAGCGTAGGCTTCATAACGATCGACATCCTTGAGGTCTAGCGCCACAGAGTTTGCTCTGGGCTCTATCTTGTCTACATAACAAATACGATGAGAAGTCAGATACACTTGGCCATTTTGATGGTTCGGCAGTTTCAGCTTCCTGTTATGTCATGTCTCGTTAGCCTAGCGAACTTGGTATGCCTGCAACGGCTTGGGTGTTGTTTACCCCTCATAGAGGCCAACATTGTCCTGGACAAATAGCAGAATTTCGTCCGGCAAGTAAGTTGGCCTGAGAGCAGTAGTCAGGTCTATGGGTTTCAAAAACATCCGTCATGTCGTCGTGGCTGCGCGCCGGGAGAAAATACTCGGCGGTTTGAAAACTGCTGTTGGACGATCCTTGATGACGACGGCGCATGAACGGACTGGTGAGCGCCCGCTTGAAGTTGAATGCGCCGAGTGAGGTAAGAGGTTTTGAAAATTTGTATCGTGTTCGCTATGAGATGGATAGTTGCACGAGACTGAGAGGATGACAGGAAGTTGGCCTATTGCACCTCTTAATCATCTTAATGATGCAAGGGTGGTTTTCGGCATACCGCGGACACAGTAGCCGAAGATCAGCCATGGTATTGCATACATAGTCACGAGCTTGGGCCCGCCTAACCCAAGTCAAGCCACCCGTCCACAAGAAATTATTGAATAATAGACGCCGTCTCCGCCACGTCAACTCTCTCTCTCTCGAATCCTTCCCTCACCCTATCCGAACATCGTCGTCCACCGTCATACGCCCAACTCTCAGCCATCACGTAGGCATCAACAATATTTGCTACATCACAAACACTAACATCCAGCCATCCCTCTGTCTTCCTCGTGACGATGCCAGGGTGGTCAGCCGCGCAGCAAGCGGCGCCCGGGCTATCCACTCAGGCACAGCCGACTTCATACAACTACGCACCTAGTAAGCATCAGCACTGCCCACCGTTTCTCGCCCACAAAGATCATCTGGCTGACTGCTCTAGATCCTGCGTTTGTTCCTGTTCAAGTTCGTCAGGGCTTTAGTCAGTTTGCCCCTCCAACACCGCCCTCATATTCAGGGTATGTCCCGCCTGTTGGGGCAACTCATTCGCCTATGCCCGTTCCAACGCCTCCTGCTATTCAAGCCGATCAGGCGAAGCCAAAAACCGACTGGCCCGCATCTGTTCGGCGCTATGTTCAACGATCTTTTCTTCCCCAGAATGACGACCCCGCTGTTTCCCGCGCAGAAGTCGAAGCAAAACTTAAGGAGACAATCGGCGATGCTAAAGAAAACGGCACCTTGTATACCATAGATTGGGATGTTGTCCCACTACCTCACGCCCTCGTGAAAGCCGACCGTGACGCATTGCATAACCGTGGTATCCATACCTCTTCATCTCCTGTTCACCTCGCCAACCCTAAGAAAAGAAAATCGTCCGATTTAGCCGATGGTGTATCAAGCCAGACATCGTGGCACAATACTAACTCTCGTTCATCTCTTGAGGACCGTGTTTCCTATCCCTCTCCAGATAAACGCTCCTCCTTTGACGACAAGTCGACAAAATTAAGTAAGTTTCAAAAAGAAGCAGCCAACAAACGCAAACGTCGCTTTGAGAGCGAGTACAAGGCTGTCTACAGATCACCAAGCCCAACACCACCATCGGCCGGGCCGATTGTCGGGACTAGCGAGGTTCTAGAGAAGAGATATCTTCGCCTTACCGCGCCCCCCGTGCCCTCCAATGTACGGCCGGAGCGAATTTTGCGGCAAACATTGGATCTCCTCAAGAAGAAATGGAGGAAAGAGGGAAACTACTCGTACATTTGTGATCAGTTCAAGTCCATGCGACAGGATTTGACTGTGCAACATATGAAGAATGATTTTACGGTCTCAGTATACGAAATCCACGCCCGCATCGCTTTGGAGAAAGGAGACATTGGTGAGTATAATCAATGCCAGACCCAACTGCGTTCCTTATACGCTTTGGGATTAGAAGGCAATCCTATCGAATTCAAAGCGTATCGTATTCTATACTTTATTCATACTGCAAATCGTACCGGTCTCAACGACACGATCGCAGATCTAACCGCAACAGAAAAGGAGGAGAAACCGATCAAGCACGCTTTGCAGGTACGCTCGGCTTTGGCGTTGGGGAATTACCATAGATTCTTCCAACTTTATCTCGACACACCCAACATGGGCGCATATCTCATGGATATGTTTGTCTCGAGAGAGCGCCTTGCAGCACTGTGTAACATTTGCAAGAGGTAAGACAACTCCGTCATGAACCACTTCTCACTGTCATGTGCTTATTTTGTTTGCAGTTACAAACCAGACCTGAAGCTTCGTTTCATCACCGAGGAGCTCGCCTTTGAATCTGATGTCGATGCCGCCCAGTTTATTATAGACCACAATGGCCAGCATCTTCTTGAAGACCGCTCAGATAACATTGTGTTTCTGAGCGGAAAGGCTGGTCAGCTTTTCGAAGGCGTTCGATCCGAAGCGTTCCGGAAAGTTGACATCAAAGGTCAAATCTAACCTTTGAGTTTTATTTTCGTTATTCTCTATTCTTTTCGTCACCCACATCCCCCCTTGCACCATCTTCTTATCCGGCTCGTGGCTTAAACTAAATGCCGCTTCGCTTCGCTTCGTTTCAGCGCCGACTTTTTGCATGATGATGACATTGAAGTAAACGTTCATGGTATCCAAATTGGTCGGCCAACGGTGTAGCGATATTGCGACCCAGAAAACGTTCGTTGCCGGGAGGCAGGCAGCATGTACCGTCAGAGAGTGCTGCCTCCCCATCTCGACGGTTCTGCCGAAGCAAATGATGGAATCAGCTACTGACACGCCTCCCTTCTAACCGTTCACACAAGTCAGAGCCGCCAAACGAGGTGGATGAAACTGGAAGCCCCAGCCGTTGTTGGATTCGAGAGTTGAAGTACCAGAGGTATGACGGTCACACGTCACAGGATACCTCGGACGGACTTGGTACTACGAACTGGCGTTCATTGCATGCGGCCCTTTCTTCCAAAAGCGTAACTATCGTTATACCCTCAACCTTGGGACGTTAGATGATGAAATATGGCGTTTATTCTGGATAAATGACTAGCTGCGCCGAGATAGAATAGTTCATAGTTTAGCCTATATCAGCTTTTTGACAGTTAATACAGATTTATGATGCGCCTGTCTTGATTACCAGAAGTCACGAGAGGCTTGCTGGCCAGATGGGTCAAATTACAGACGACCTGCGTCCGGACGCGCTTGGGCCGGAGAACCCGGATCTGCGGAGGAGCTATTATCGTAGTTGCTGACCATGGATGAGTCCGACGTGTCCGACGTGTCCGACGGTTCAGCGCATCACGTCATTGGGTCGTTGAGCCATACACAACGTCGTTTTGTTTCAGCGAGTCAAGCTAATAGCTAGGCTCTTGTTTACTCCGGTACGTTTCTCGGCCAGAGAACTGACTGCTTTGTCGCGTTAGGGCTAGGCGGTGTCCTCAGATCCTCAGAGTTCATGCACTCCTTGACTGACACGACGGAATTGCAGAATTGCATTGGCTTTTTGATATTGATTTGGGATCAGATGCCCGCCCCGCCCCGCCCCATTCAACGTTCATGCGCGTCGATGCAATGCTGCAGAACTTGTACATGGATGGGTACGGACTACAGTGGGGTGTTACTCCGTAGATGTTGACTACCAGATGTGTGTGTGGCCAGGGCGATTATTCGGCAAGCCACATGGTGACATGGACGTACGTGTTATCGACGCGCCTGCAGGACGGCAGGACGGCAGGACGGCAGGACGTCAAGCACGGATGATGGCCAGGATGATGGCCAGGAGTCCTCCAGGACCATGCATGTATGTCTCCGGGCCTCTGTTCCGAAAATATTGTACATTTGGCCCGGAAGGCCCGCGGCTCGTCAACTCCAGTCCAGTCCAGAAAGATGCAACATGCACGCCGAATTTCTATACGGAGCAAATCCGTAATAAGTTTTCTTTCTCATGGCTTCCCAAGCGCCGGCATGAATCAGAATGATACACATGCACATGCAACATGCACATGCAACATGCACATGCAACATGCACATGCAACATGCACGGGTGACAGGTACCGGACACCACCACCACCCTTCCTCGCCCTCGACAATTGTTATCGAGAGCACCAAGAGCACCAGATACCATTTTCCCCACTGTTTGCGCATCGTCATCACGAATCTTGTCTTGTTGCCAAGCCGTGTCGACGCCTTGCCAAAAACATATTTGCAAAGGGAGCTCCTGTCTTTCTTGCACCCTTTTGGATCCCTACCAAGACCGCTGCCCAACGCCTCGGCCGAGGATTTCAATTCTGCCATGCCCAGGCACCAACGAGGCCCGACAAGACCATCATCACAAGCGCCGTTGAATCGACGAATTCTCCACATGCCCCCCCCCCCCGCGCGCGCGTGAACAACATCCACTGTCTGTCTTGCGTTGGATAATAATAGTTTCAACACCACAGTCTGCATGCATGCAAGCCCTTTCACTTCAGGCACAGGTTTGTTCTCATCGAATCGATTTCTCGACGTAGTCAATTCGACTTTGCGCCCACTTTCAACGATAAAACAGCCACCCACCCTATTAATAATACCACCGTCCACCGACCGACCCCCCTTCCAACTTCCTGTTGCTTGTTGTCGTATTGTCCTTGTCTTGCTGGCGCGTGGCCCCGGCATCTCCAACGTCTCCACATCATCGACTCCACACGACTTAGTTAGTAACTTGGCCAGCCAGCCAGAATACCGGAATTCGCCAGAATACTAAGCCGAGCGAAGACTTGTTGGTCGATTTTCTTCGACCAGACAACCACCACTGGCACCGACCGTTTCTCTCCCCTCTCCCGCAGTCGAACGTCTTGAGTGCTACGACTTCTTGAAACCTGCGGTCGCCGACAACTCCAGGTCGTACTCGCACTCACACTCGCACTCGCACTCGTACAGAATGAAGGTATGTTGCCGCTGAATGCCGCTGAATGCCGCTGAATGCCGCTGAATGTGGTTTGCTGTCTTGCGCAGCCACGCGCATTCGCATCCCACGCGCATTCGCATCCATCTGCGCATGCATCTGATGATGGATGCTCTTCCACTTGCTCGTTCCCGTGTCCCCGTGTCCCCGTGGTCCCGTGGTCGCATATTGTGCTTCCTCGTACTCCTGGGTGCACGATGACGCCTTGCAGATTGCAGCCAATCCCTCAACCCCCCAGTCGCTCCTTCCAACTCTTCACCCTCTCTCTTTGGTGAAAACACGACTTCCCAACCTGCCATTCCGCAGCAGCACACCCCGCACCGCACCGCACCGCACCGCACCGCACCGCACCTCGGAATCCTTCTTCCCAAGTGGTGTTTCCTCCACGATGGCCAACGGTCAACACCAGCCCCAGCAACGAAACCACATTCTCCAACAAGCATAACCATCTCGCTCAGGATTTTTTTATCAATTTGCTAATCCTCATGACCCTCATACAGGCCTTACGTCGGTCCATCAAGGGCGACAAGAAAGAGCAGCACCACACATCATTAGGGACCAAGTCTGCTGTTGCCATCATCCCACCCAAAAAGGTCCGTCTCTGAGTCCCTAGCCGCGCTTCATGCTCATTCCCCAAGGAGCTGTGCTCTGTGCTCTGTGCTCTGTGCTCTGTGCTCTGTTTTCCTCGATGAAATTGAAACTTTTGCGAGAAAGGAGCCCCGTTCCGAAGTCCTTCTCATTCTCACCAATCACGCGGAATCGCTCCCAAATGAAGCGAACACCTTTGTCGTCGTAATTGTAAATTGCTGACCAGAATCTTCCGTTCTTCAGGTCATCCGAGCCCTGTACGACTATGAAGCACAGTCGTCACAAGAATTGAGCTTCTCAAAAGGAGACTTCTTTCACGTTATTGGCCGCGAGAATGACGAGGACTGGTACGAGGCCTGCAATCCCGCACTCCCAGATGCTCGAGGCTTGGTTCCCGTTTCCTTCTTCCAGGCTCTAGGCCGTACCGAACGTGACAGCGCACAATCCGATGGTGGCCGACCGCCCACCGCCAAGAGCCCCGATCACGACTCCGGCTACAGCGAGCACTCGCCGCACCCCATCGCCACCGCCATGCCCATCAGCCATCGCAGCACAAAATCCACCGACATTGATAACAAGATCTTCGCCATTGTCATGTACGATTTCGAGGCTCAGCGGGCAGACGAACTGGGTGCCACAAAGGGGGAGCAAATCATCATCATTGCCCAGTCTACCGCCGAATGGTTCGTCGCCAAGCCCATCGCAAGGTTGGGTGGCCCTGGACTGATACCCGTCTCATACGTGGAAATTCGCTCTGTCAAGACCCGAGAAGTTGTTCCCAATGCGCTGGAGGCTGTGCGAAGGGCTGGAGTACCAAGCGTGGAAGAGTGGAAGAAGATGGCTGCCAGTTACAAAAATAGCAGCATCACGCTGGGCAAATTTGAGGGCGGGGGGGGTGGCCCTGGCCCTGGTGGTCAACAAGGCATAGAGCAGGGCATGGACCGGATGAGCCTTCAAGCAGGACGCCAAAGTGCCCAAAACGGATCACAGGTACGGACCCCTCTCTGCTCTTCCAGCTGCGCTTTCTTTTCCTTCACCGCACAATGTATAGCCTCGGACAACTTTTGTTCCATTCTCTAATCTTCTTGTTGATCATGGTAGCCCCGCGCTGGACAAAACAACAACGTCTCTCAGTCCAATCAGTTCGCCCCCAGTCACTCTACTCCCCAACTCTATGCGCCGACCCGGGCGT
Source organism: Epichloe elymi (assembly GCA_023658475.1). Classification (NCBI taxonomy): domain Eukaryota; kingdom Fungi; phylum Ascomycota; class Sordariomycetes; order Hypocreales; family Clavicipitaceae; genus Epichloe; species Epichloe elymi. The sequence goes on from CP098274.1 coordinate 3,451,446, forward strand.
GGATCCCGCGCTACTGTTTTGCCGAGGACAAGTATTGGTTTGTGATTGTCGCCGTGCTCGATGATGGGCGCCATTGGGAGCTGTCCCGGTACTACGAAGACTTTTATGATTTCCAGATTGCTCTTCTTACCGAGTTCCCCGCCGAAGCTGGAAATGCTGGCGGCCAAAAGCGGACTCTGCCGTATATGCCAGGGCCAGTCAGCTACGTCACCGATGCCATTACAGAAGGCCGCCTTCACAATCTTGATGCCTACGTCAAGAACCTGCTCAATCAGCCTGAGTACATCTCACGCTGCAACTTGGTCAAGCAATTTTTTGCTCCCCGTGAGGGAGACTACGAGGTGGATCCGAACGAGACTGAGCAAGAATACCGGCTTTCGCAAGGGTCACAACAGTCCGCCGAGTCCCCTGGCAATAATGGCTCGCGCAGTAACCTGAACGGCAATGGTTATTCCGGGCACTCTGCCACGCCTCGACAAATGAGCAACTCCCAGCAGGGTATGCCAAGCCAACAACAAGGCGGCCAAGCTCCACAGATGAAGGTCAAGATGTACTTTAATGGCGACTTGATAGCTATCCGTGTGCCGTCGGCCGCAGACTACCAGCAACTCTGCGATAAAGTTCGAGAGCGACTCAAGATCTCGCGAGACGACCAGTTGCAGCTTTTTTACAAGGACGAGCCAACAGGAAACAAGCCTAGCTTGATGAGTGACGGCGATCTCGACTTTGCTTTGCAGCGAAACGAAAAGCTTGTTCTGTACGTCGAAGTTGTATGAGAGACGACGCCTCGACATGCTGCTTCGGGAGACGATACCGCCAACAATCAAGTCATGATTGATGCTTTCTACGATTTACTCGGCCGCTTGGTTTCTTCTTTTTCTTTTTCTTTCCCCCCCAACTTTTCTTCCTTCCCGTTCCATTCCAAATTTTTTTTTTTTGGTTGCATGATTAGTGGTCCGGAAGACGTACATATTCTAGGCTTAGCGAGCAGAGCGCCTACATGCTTGTCGCAGGAGCCTTTGCTCCCTGAGCCCGCTGCCAATCTCTCCTACTGGTCATAAGGGACCGACTCCCTTGTTTTTAAGCTTCTTCATGCTGGCAATGACGTCCACGGCCCGACGACGCACCAACCGAGGAATACGTATTCCAGCATTTCTCTTTCTCTTGACGGGGTTTCTGTGATGTTGGTGAAGGAACTAGCATTTATATTATATCTAAATATTGCGGCTCTAGCCTGGGAAAGGCGTTCTGGTAGTTGACTTTATGTTCTTCCTTTTTCATTGTTCATTTTTTAGTTGTCCCCTGCCCGACCATATCGCGTCAGCTTCTACGCGATAGCACTTGGCGATTTGATCACGTCGTTGAGGTGGATGGCTGGTGCAGAGCGGATGGACCAAGACCATGATGGGAATGATGGGAGGAAATACGGTTCAGCCTTTTATTTTTATTTTTCTTTATCTGGCTGGGGATAAACGAGATGATGCACATATATCTATTTTCTTCTTCTTCTTTTCGGAAGACTCAAAAATGAGACAAGAATGTGTCCCAGGCGAAATAAGCTGGAGGGGCATGAAAAATGTGAAACAAGCCGTGCTTGGCATTGAAATCATCGCACATGGCTATAGCGGCGCAACGAGACAAAGTGAAGCATGGGATTGTAAATTGTGAGGAAATGTATCCGAGAATTGCAGAAGTCAAGTGGCATCTGAATGCAAATCTTTTCAGCTAGAGAGACAGGCAGAACAACAGAGCGCCAGCCATGCAAAATCATACAAATCGGTGGAAAAAAAAAAAAAAAAAAAACTTCAATGTGAGATTTTTGCCCCATGCTTGTCACCACGCGAAGCAGACAAGACAAGAGACAAGACGAGTCTCGCAGCACCTATTCCAACTTGGCCATCAAGTTGCGCCGAACCTTCATGTTGACGACACCCCCCACCCCGAATGCCGGGACGATGCGACATATTCTGGCCACCGAACTAATGATCCAATTGGAGCGAACGACGGCAAAGCGATCGCGCCATGATACCTCGGATGCCTGTTGGCCAGGACGATTGTACAAATCCAGTCCAAGGAGATGCAACGGCGTAGAGAGGAATTGCACGGCCGCCGGAGCCATGAACTGAGCCGTGGTATGGCCCGACACCCGCCTCCTGACTTCGTCAGACAAGCGGGCGTCTATATGGGGCGCCAGCAAGGGCGGGATATTAAACGACGCGAAAACCGTCAGACAGTCGCGCAGAGTGAAGAGTGCGTACGAGGGCAGGGGGACAGCACGGGGGACGGAGCCTACGGGACCGAACATGCGGACGAAGGAGCGGTCTTTGTACATGCATAGACCGACGTTGGCGGCGGACGAGGCGACGAACTTGCTGGCGCCGGAGGAGACTGTCCCGGCGGGCTTGTTGGTGAGGGTCGAGGTGGTGGTGTCGACAAGGTTGGCGGTCAGGTAGGTGCCGCCGTAGAGCATCAGTATGAGGGCGCAGGGTCGTGAGAATAGCGCTGCGCGAGGTTGGAGGACGAGGTTGCGGAACGAGGACTGGATGGACTCTAGGAGGGAGCTGCGGCCCGAGGCGTTTTCCATGATGGATCTGCATCATCATCGTGTCCTTGTCAGCCGTGTGTGCGTAATACTTGTGGGACAGCAAGGCAGCGAGGCAACAGGATGGATGGGATGGAATGGGAGCGAATACGTACCGGTCAATGATGGAAATGACGGGAGCAACAATGGCACCCGCGCACGCAGCACCAGCCGCATCGACCGCAAGGCGCCATCCTAGATTCTTTGTGTTGCATCTCTGCGCTGCTGCTGTTGCTGCTGCTGCTGCGACGGCAGGGGCCAGGGTGGCAGACTCGGTGGTCGTTTTCATGACGAGACTGTCGAAGCAATACGTCTGGTCTATGACGGCATGTTATGATGAAGGACGGACACTCGGACGGACACTCGGAGTTGTGGTTCAATCTTCACGACGCCAACTGGTTTATGTTTCTGATGGGTGGCGGAGACAGCTTCTTATCGGATTGACGGGAGAAGCGCACGCACCTGGTGCAGATACATTGCTTCGCGGTCCCCTTTCCCCTTTGTGTGACGGATTCGAGTTTTCGGTATCAACGGGCGTGGAAGCTTTGTAAATGATGTTTTGAGAGTGTAGAATAGGATGCCTTTTACAGGAAAGGTCGGGTTTAGTTTGGTGCTAGGGATCTACGGAGTATCTGTAAGATGAAGGACAAAAGAAGAAAAATGGAGAGGGGAATCGAAATAGACGCCGATAGTGGCAGTGTGGCAGTGTGGCAGTGTGGCAGTGTGGCTGGCTGGCTGGCTGGCTGGCTGGCTGGCTGCTGGGGAAGAGGCCGAGATCGGAGCGCGTCTGGGCCCAGTGTGGCGTGCATTTCCGGGGGGAGCAAACGTGTCGGGTCTTTCAATAACCACCTCAATCTGAAGGCAAGTGTTCGCTTATTAGTCAATCCCCATCACCACAAAGGCCGCCTAACCCACGCGCAAGTCTACGCGGGACTAAGTCGCAAGATCCGCCATCCATGCGAATTCGTGTCCGTCATCACCACGTGCCGCGTGTTGGGGGATGATGAGAACGGCACCGTCCGACGACAAGTCATCTTTTTGGGAGGCAAGCAGGTTACTGAGACGTGTACCGAGTATCCCTCCCAATAGGGTGCGTTTTGCGGTGGAGAATGGGTCAGAGGAGGTGCAGAATATCATCGGATGTACATGACGTATGCGTTCTCGTGGAAGAGAGAGGGTATGGTGCCGGGGAGTGAGTCGTTCATGGAGGAGGCTAGGAATCAAAATGCGAGTCTTTTTTTCTAATTTTTTTGCAAGACACTCGCGCAGCCAGGTGCTTGGACAATACGGCCAGGCAATTCGTGCGCACTGCGTAGCCTTCATTCTCCCCCCGATTGTGATCCATTGCCATCGGGCCCTGCTTGCATAGCTACCACCAAAGCCGTGAGCTGGTCAATCTTTTGATGAAGCTCTGCAATCTGGCCCTCCACCCTAGTAGGCTCCTCCGTGTCGTCGCTATGTCGCCTCCTTCCGTCAGATCTCAGCAGTGTAGATTCTTGCGACAGCGACAGCGGAAGCGCCTGTTTACTATGGCCCGACGTTGGCCTCAAGTACATGATGGAGGGTCTGCTCTTCTTGGACTCCCGAGGTCCCCGGAAACCTGCGTACTCGTCGTCTTGGGACTTGCGTCGGATAAACTCGTACAATTTGATGACCCCAACAATTGGCAGATGCGTAGCTCGCAACAAAACGATGCGTCCGGCGCGGAACTTCCCCACCCGAGGGAAAATGAAGCGCATCGGCCGGAAGATAACCAGGGCGATGAGGTTGAACGGCGGATAGAAATGGGTGAGGCGATTGCTAGTTGAAGCCTCCAGGACATATACACTGTACACATAGAGATACTCTTCCCTGGCTTGTGTGATGACACGAGAAAAGCTGTTGGACAGCATACCCGTCAGAGAACCCTGCAGCAGAATTGACGTAAGGGTGATGAAGATGATCATGAGTGGTGGCCCGAAGAATGGATCAATCTGGTCCATAATGTCGAAACCAACATAGCTCGATCCGAAGAAGATCTTGGTCAAAATACCCGTCATTCGACCAAAAGTGAAGACATCCCGTCCAATGAGAGAAAATGTGGTCAGGAAACCAAAGTAGACGATCACGACGAGGACCATGAACTTTACAAAATCTTTACCCATTTCCTTGAGACATGGAATTAACGTTCCCCAGTACGGGCTCAAACTCAAAATAGAACAAATCCTCGGCATCATAAACAGAGCCTCGAGCGATAAAACATTGAACGCAATCTCATTCATTACGTTGTTGTTTTTGGCAAGCCCGATGATTCCTGCGGTAGAGTGTCAGTGAAAGCCAGTTTCAGGAAACCATCCTGGTTGTACGTCTTACTCAACGCTGCAAATATGAATCCGATCAAGATCATGATCATGTCGAAGACATTCCATATATCCGTGGCATAAAAGATGGAACCAGCGTCGATCCACTCGCTCAACTCGTCGTAGAAGAATGCCGCGATCCAGATGAAGAGAAATATTTCCGTAGGTGTAATTCGAGTATCGTCTCGGGTGATGAGGACTAAATAGTACAAAAGTAGAAACACGATGAAAAACAAAACCTCCCATGCCTTGACATATTTCGGTACGCGAAGCCGCGAGAACGGGTCCGAGGTATGAGGGTTGTAGTAACGCGGCTTCTTGGCAGAGTTGACGGAGAGCGTGTCCCAAAATACAATCTCACCGTTCCAAATTCCAGTGATGATTTTCTGTACTACGTGCTGGCTGAGGAAGCGCTTTGCATTTGCTATGGCAGCAATCTCTAGGGCATTTAAGCTCTTGAAAGCGACCGTCGAGTCTGTGACCTCGCCTGAATCGTCGTTGAGATGGGTCAGTCGCGATAGAGAGCTCAAGAGCTTGGTCCTCTTGCTCGTGCTACCGCCGGCCATGGTTCTCAAGTCGTTATCAAAAGAATCCCGACGAGTAAGAAGTGGGGAGCTTTCCCCTGCCTCGTGATCGTAAGACGCCTGTGGCGCCGCATCTGCGCGTTCTGGATCAACTGGGATCTCGTACAGGCAATATTCTACCGCCTGTCTCTCAGAGAGTCGTGTCAGGAAACGCCATGCTGTGATCTCGCATGCATACGAACGAGTTTCGCCAATACTCAAATGCTCGTTTGCCGCAGCATAATGCCACTTGAGGGCTCTGTTTGTGTGGCCACATCAGCAGATGCATATTTGAAAAGACATGGGCAGACAGAAACTTCGGAGTCAACTAGAGACGAAGGCACTCACAGCAAGGCATTCACAATGGCCGGATGCGTGCAATTCTCACTCAAATGATCAACAAGCACCCGAATACAGTTGCCTGCTTCGGTGGTCCTCAACTGCTCAAATGTACTTGGTAGCTCGATGACATCTGTGAAGTAGCTGCACGGGGCATGCAAAAGCATCAATCGAAAGTCAGTATATGACGCCAGCCTATTGTCGAGGTCACAAATCAACAATCGTCTGAGAGGGCACCAACAGGGAAAGCTTCTTGACGACATCCCGAAAGGCATCCGAATCCTCGATGTCCGGCATATCAAAGTCATATCTAGCAGACACTGGGCTCATATCCCTTACACCAGGCTGTGGCCGCATCCTCAGGCGGATGGGCATCTTGGCCAGCAGCGAGGTGCCAAAGCGCAATCACGCGTCAGATACGAGTATGGCTGTGACGATATGGGCTCCAGGCAGAGAGACAACGAAGGCTCGATGAAGATGCCACAAACAATGAAGTCTCAAGAACTACTGCAGCGGACGGACCAGCGTCTGGAGAGATGCACGTGAATGGCTGCATGAGATGATGGGAGGGAGGTATGAAGGAGGTTTCTTGGTTCCAGTCGGAAGGGCGGCACTTGAGAAGCAGAGGCAGGGGCATGTACAGGTGACCCCATGTATTATGTACAGTACATTGTACATATGGTCTGGTTGCAGTGGGGTCGCCTTCTCAGCTGCCAGACCCAGCCTAGGAGCCAATCATCACCTGAAAATTCCTCAGATTGGCAAGTACGACCTTGCAAAAGCTACCAGACCTATGATATACCAAGACATCATTAGAATGTTACGGCCATGCAACGCCCGGTTCTTAAAATCCCGACTACTTTGGCCTCGCGAAAAGAAAGATCTGAGGCATCAAAGCCTCCAACAAGCTCACCCTGGAATCCATGGATCGATTAATGCATGTCCCGTTTTACAAGGCAACTCACTGGTGGTGGTGGTTGTTAAGTTTGAGCCCCAGATCCACCATCTTACTTCTGTAATGATACAGGACAAGGGGAGGACCAAAATATTTGATGATAAGGTGCGAATCGTTTTACGCCTTGCAGCGTTCAGCCCTGGTTTGAATCGCGATGATCCCATGCTCGGTAACGAGACGTACACATTCGTGCTGGACGCCTTCTCAAAGTTGCTGGCGTTCGAGGCTCTCAACGTCATGCTTTCGATTTCGTACTGAAGGGTTCGGACGGCGAGATTCTCCGACTGACGTGAATGCAGAGGAAGACGACTGAGCATCGTAAAAGAGAAAAGAGGACGCGTCCATAGTGTGTTGAATCCGGGCCTAAATGCGAGTTGAAGGCGAGTCTGTATGTACTCTGGACTATATCGGTCAATCAAGTAGGTTCCTACGGATTAGGTAGTTAGATTGATAGCCCGTCCGTCGAAATCAGGCGACACGATACTCCGTAGAACCCAAAAGAATTGAAAATGCACGAATTTGGGGGCTGGCCCATGCTGAGTCGAGAGTAATAAGATAGATGGTCTAGTAATAATGGAGTGCGGAGAGGGGTGGTTGGGGATGGGATGGAGGGGGCTGGTGCGCGAATGGGGCTCTGGGCACAATAAATGAATGGCATCGACCAAGTTTGTCTCACCTCGCCTGGACCGCCAGCAGGGGAAGTTTTAGAGGGCGAAACAAACAGACCTGCGAAATGAAGACGTTGGACCAGACAGAAAGAGACAGGTTCCAGAAAGGGATGGTTTCGGGTTGATCACAGTTGCCCTTGATGCCCTTGTGCTCTGTGCCCAGGCGGTATTTCCTTTCTTTGTGTACGGAGTACGACTCCTTCTTCTCGTGAGTCGTCGTATCAAGTCGAGTCGCATGCATAACCATGGGAACCCACCGCCGGGCCCAGCAGGGTGGGCAGCATCTCGTATCCCCCCTGGTCTGATAATCCGAGTTCTGCCTGCCAGCCTGGCAACGGCGCCAGCCACAACTTGTTGCCCTCCGCTACCATCCCCATCCCCCCACCCGGGGCGATGCGATGTGATGCGATGCGAGGCATCATGATCATCCCATCACCACATCACGGTGCCTGGGGGAAGGGAGAGGGTGGGAGAAAAATGATATCATCTGGTCGCGTCGACCAATGTAGAGCCGAGTGCGCCTTACCATGCTGCACGTGAAGTACCTGCTCCTGCCCGAGCTTTAGAATAAAAAAAAAAGACAGTTTGACCGTATGTATGGCTCAACGTTGTCGCAGGGTCGTGACTGTCAGACCCTGGGAAGTCTGCCGTGTCCAACATCCCGGTTCTTATTACCTCGTACCCCCCATCTTCCCGTCCCAAAGTAGCCTTCCCATTGCCATTGCCTTATTCATGTTTGCATCTTGCTCCAGTGCGTTTCCATTTGTCACCTTTGCTGTGTTTTCTTTTAGTATTTCTCTTTCTGGTTTTTACTGGTCTGCTCTCCACTCCCACGATCCATGTCTCTGCATCAACAATGAGAGACTCGACCCATCACATCTACTTTCTTTTTGGATAAGCAAACCAGGCTGCTGTGCAAACGTGACAAGTTCACAGCAGCAGACTCCATACACATACAACAATTTTTTTTCCCTTTGTTGGAATCATTCTCGCGTGAGATTCGGAGAGCATCGACAGAAGAAAATGATATCGAATCACTTGTTTACGCAGCTGCCGCCACCGAAGGCGGCTCTGCTAGTATTGCCTATCCTGTCCGCCATGGCGGCTTCACACGTGTTGCCGCGCGAAACGAACTCTTTCGAGGCCCAAGCTCTGCTGAACGTCGTCTCATGGCCCATACTTGCTACGCACGCTCCCATTTCGCCGAATCAACTTTTGCGCCGACAGTCTAACACAGTTTGTGGTTACATAGGAGGTGATCCTAACCTTCCAGCTACCTGCCTCGCTGGGTCTCATTGCGCCGCCAATGTCGAGCATGGAGCTATAGGCTGTTGTCCGGATGACGGGTCTTGTAAGGGCGGAATCTTCACCGGCTGCGTCGATCGAAACAGTGGCCCTCAGACCATGGCCGACCCGTACATATTTACCTGCCGCGGCCGCAATGTTTGCTACAAAAATCAGTTTGAGGGAGGCTATTTTCAGTATGGGTGCGGCACCGCTTCAGATCTGGCCACCACTGTCGTTCCAAGTGCCTCTGGCATGGCTGCCTTGAGGCTCACCACCATATCCGTGCAACTGACCGCCACGCCTACGCCTCTATCTCGGCCTACTTCTCTTAGTTCGGAGTCGACGGAAACTTCGGGTACTGGCAGTATCAGTAGCACTAGTAGTAGTACGGACTCGGGTTTGCCAGCAGTTAGTGATGGGCCCCCACCGTCGACGACGGATAGTGCTGCCGCCCCTAGCAGCGATGGGAGCAATCCCAAGAATACAGGTGCTATCATAGGAGGGGCTGTCGGGGGCGTTGCTTTCATTTTTACACTCGTTGCGTTGGGCTTTTTCCTGTGGCGTCGAAAGTCAAAGAGAAATCGTCGAAGCTCAGCAGATGCGCAAGACCCCAAACATATGAGGTACGAGGTTTTCATGCATATTCGGTTTATAAGAATCATGGGAAGAACCACCACTAACACTGCGTGCAGATCAATGGCGCCTGACCATGACCATTTCGAACCATACACGTCGCGACAAGAAGTCTCCGAGATTAGGCCCCCGGCTGACATTGCACCGATCAATCGTAACTCGGATGGCGTGAGTACGGAGAGTGGTGTGCTGGGCTCCATCTTACCGCAGCCTCCCCAACTTGGCGATGTGGAGGATGTAGTTTCAAGAAACGGGGGGCCTAGTGGAGAATCCGATCGTGTCCCGCTGAATAGAGAGTTGGATGAATTTTCCCACGGATTCAACGCGGCATTGGAAAGGATAGAACCCGACAGCGATGCCGAGACTCAGCATTCAGAATCGTACCCAGGACCACGCAGAGGTGGTGGCGGCGGCGTACTTTGGCAACAGAACCGGAGAAGAAATCGCAGCTTGGTTTAGCGGTAACGGATACCCTCTATTGGACAAAAGGTCATCAGCAAGTCCGGCATCCAACGTATGATTTGCCAGCGGGCTTGCTTGCCTGACTGTGTTGGAAAATTAAGAATTATTGGTTGAGAGGCAGAGGCGTTATGGGACGGCGTTTGGGCATGACCCGAAACAAAACATTGAGGCCCGCCCTTTTTTTTACACCATCATTACCAGGGACGGCATCGTGAGAGCATCGCTCCGTGTATTATCGGTACGGGTGGGACAAAGGAAGAGCTTAATGTAATGGTAGGACCAACAGCAACTGGATAATGGCTCGGTAGAATAGCTACATCACGGAGCCATTCCCAGAGAACTGCGATAGTCGTTCATGTACACTGCTTTGGCAGCATACACGAAAAGCGGTAGAATTATACGAACAGAAATACATCTTCCTCGCATCCTTGTGTTCGTCGTCGGTAGCGCTGTTGGTGTCGCAGCGACCGCTTCATCCTTGGTGAGCCCATGTCATTGCCAACAAGATGAAGACATGTTTTGCGCGAAGTGAGTTATGCTTCAGGCCAAGTCGATCCTAATAGCTCAACAAGAACATGTCAATGGCTCTTTAACATGCGAATAGATATGATCTTGTTTTCATAGAAAAAAAAATACCAAATCCAAGGTACAGGTCATTGCGCTTAGTAGATTGTAGACGACAATCATTCACGTGTTCTGGTCAAATTCAGCGTTCCCGTTTTGCAGAGACCACAACTTCAAGCTCGACTCATTCAGAACCTTGTAATTCTGGGGTTGATGTGAATTTCCAAGAGTAGCTTCCGTGTCATCGTCGTAATCATTGATAGCCAAGTGCTCCCACCCCCCCGAACAGGTTGCGGCAACGGATCCGCTGGGATGCAGGATTGTAGAACAGACGGGAGAGCTGTGTGGTTTCCAGGTCCACGAGGGCTCGATCTCGGCCGCGGTCAAGCCTACATTTTCCCATACGGTGACGGAGCCATCTTGCGCGCCTGCCCAGACTTCGAAGCCCCCTTCACTGTGAGGATCTCCTTGGAAGACGTCACAGAGAAGTTTATGTTGCGTGTTTGCCTGTCGGCCGCTTAGAACGCCGAGCAGCCTTCCTGAGCCTCGGATGTCGTAGATGAGTAGACCATTTGAGTGGCGCTCGTTAATGATGAGATATCTGCCACACGGGCTCCAGAGCAGCTGGACGATTCCCTGTCCCGAGGACATGCCTGTCGGTCCGGGGAGGTCAGATTGCGAGATTTTCCAGTTTGCGACAGCCCCGTCTGAGCGATGGAGATCGTATAAGCCCATCCAGCGGGTTCTTGTGCCTGCTGCAACGAGACTGCCTCCATTAGAGTCGAATGGAGATATAGCGAGAGCGGACACGGTCCCCTTCATGCCCACGCCATGGCCCTTGGATATGTGTCGTTTGGAAGGGATGGTGGGCACAGTGAGGACAGGTCCGTCAGAGCCATGTCTTGATACGTCAAAGTAGTCTATGCGGTTTGCTGAGCCGCAGATGAAGTGCGTGCCAGGCGAGGGCCACACTAAGGATGAAGGCGTGATGTACTGCTCGGTTTCATGCCTGATGAGCTTGTACTGAGCGATGGGGCCACCGGGGCTGGGGCTGGGGCTTTCGGGAAATGCATGGTACAGATGCAAAGGGTGATCCCGGCATCCAACGAGAAACGTTTGTGACGCGGGTTCTGCCAGAGAGAAGAAAGGCGCGAGTGCTGTAGTCTGCGTGGGTTCGGGAAGCTTCGTGGTTGCTTGTGGTTGCAGTGGGCGCCCTGGTTTGTCATTTTGCAAGAGGTCGGATGGTAGGACAAAAGAAGAAACGCAATGATTCGAGGAGCTTGTCAGAATGGTGGTGCCATCGGCTGTCCATTGTGCCGAGCAAAAGAAGACGGGGGAAGCTGGGGAGACTGGTGATCTTGTCGCATCGCCAAGCTGGGTGATGGAGTGCTGGGTGAGTAGTTCCATCTTTGGAGGATAAGCCATATCCTCATTGTCCTTCTCACGGGGGTCTGACTGCGCAGTTGCAAGTGCGTTTGCTGGTTCATGATCCATGTTGCATTTTGCAGGTAGCAATCAAGAAGAGAGGCAATATGTGAGTCGTGCATATGGATCTGGTCAGAACGGTGTTATCTCCTTTGCCCGTCGATGTCAGGGCCAGACTGTTCCGCCTTGTGCTGCAGGGGAATGCACGAGTTGTTTGTTGAACAAGCTTGGCGTTTGAAAAGAGTTGCCATGTTGTCGAAACGGGGTTGATAGGTCACAGAAATGCACGAGTCGTTTTGTTGTGGATGGATGGGTTCAACTGTGAGTGGACTTGGCAAACTGGCTGACTGGACTGGAGCGACTGGAGCGACTTGGAGCACCCACCAGACCAGACAGACAGGACGAGGTCATTGGCGCCCCCAGGCGAGCGGGGCGGGGCCCGCAATGCTGCGTCACAGGCTCACAGACAGCACATCAAGCAGCAAGCAGGCAGAGAGACCTGCCTCTCATTAGCCTCTCATTAGCCTCTCCTAGAGCCGGCGGCTCGGCCGTGCTAACCTCCATCTGGTATCCGGATCGTGGATCCACAGGTTATAACCGCCTCACCCTTCGCGCTCTTGCCTCACTCAACTCAACTGCACTGCTACTCTCGACCCCACCAACCTCAATCCCAACCTCAATCCCAACCTCAACCCCAACCTCAACCCCAATTAGAACTTTCCATAACACTGGACTCTTCGACCGCCAACCCTTGCCCTTCAAGGTCGTCTTATCTCCCGGCTCTTGCTGTCAACCTCCAGTCTTCCATCCGCGCCCGTGTCGTCATCGGGCATCTTCCACATCCCTGGGCTACGTCTTCTCAGGCATCGCACCAGACGCTTCCTGCTGCCAATCGCGCTGGGAGACTATGCTGTCGCGCTCCATTTAGCTGCACCGTGGCTTGGCCCTCTGGATACGCCAGTTTCTGTCTCTCGACCCAGGGCTGGGATCGACACCATCACATATTAAGTTTTTTTCTCCCCATTTCTCTGCAGTTTTTTGACAGTGGCTGTGGCTCATCCAGCTGTCACGACCTAAGCCCTAGGACGAAATACTCCCTGCGTCACAACACGTCAAACCAGGCACTCTGATACGGCGACTATCCCCTCGCATCTGTACAACACGTTCAAACCAGTCTTGCTTTCGAGATGGATATCTCTTCTACGGCGACCATCGCTAAATGCGAGCCGCTCAGAACTCCTCACTACTTGGAATTGGTAATTTCATTGTAAGCTATCATGGTCTTGCATGTCATGTAGGCATACTTCTCAAGCCAGTTCTGCTGACACCATGTTCCTCGCAGATTAATATTGGTCGGCCTGTTGATATCGTATTTGCCTCAACATTATCGCATCATTTCGCGAGGTACCGCAGAGGGTATTTCGCCGTACTTTGTGCTTCTCGGCACCACATCTGCCACTTCTGGGTTCGCCAATATTCTGACAACAGCCAAGTCTCGAGAAGCCATCGAGTGCTGTAAAGAGCTGGACACTTTTCAGTGCGCCGCAGGATTATTAGGTGTTGCGCAGCTGGGTATGCAGTGGGTTTGCTTCGCCCTAATGTACGTACACCATGTTTTCCATCTTGCCCATCGCTCGCATCTGCCCACCTACGCTTCGGTCGTCCGCTAACGCTCTGGTCAGACTTGTGCTCTTCCTCATCTTCTTTCGGTACAGCGACGCAAGCGTTCCTCCTGAAGAACTGGCCGGAGAATCCCCAAAGTGGCAAACGGCCGTTGGCGTCGGCCTTGCCTGCGTCGTCCACGGGCTGGTTGTAGTCATCCTGACAGGCGTCTTTACCATTGCCTTGCCATATCATCTCGCCGCTTGGGCAAACTTCTTGGGCATTATGGCGGCGGCGCTCGCAGCTGTGCAGTACTTTCCACAGATCTGGACGACGTACCGTTTGAAGCATGTTGGAAGTCTCAGCATTCCCATGATGTGTATACAGACCCCTGGCGGCTTGTTGTTTGCCGCTAGTCTATATGCCAGACTAGGCCCTGAAGGATGGAGCACTTGGGTCATTTATCTCCTGACAGCCCTGCTGCAGGGCTGCGTCCTCTTCTTGGGCGTATATTACGAGATTCAAGCACGACGAGAAGAACGACAGTCATCAAGTCACGGTATTCTTGGGCCGGTTCCCTCATTAGACAACTCAGCCACGCCACAGCGCCCGTCTGCACCAAGGACCTACTCGGAAGGCTGGGAACGAGGACTGCCAGGCCCATTCACCGGCCACCCTGAACGGTACGCTGAGACCGAGGAGGATTTGGATGACATTCGAGAGCGTGAGGAGAGAGCAATTGCACGTGAAAATCAGCCATTGCTGCGTCCGGGAGGTATCGGCAATCCGAGGAAGAATTATCGTGCGACCAAGGGTCGATGATGGGAAAGGATCCGGGTGTTTTGCTTCCAAGAACGTTTCATTCTTGCCATTCCGAGTTGTTTTGCTGCCAATTGTGCGCGAGTAGAAGTGTGACCCCACCGATCCAGGAAACTGTGAAGCGTACTCTCGTTTTCTTTTCTTGTTTTTCCCCCGTCTACTTGTATTCTAGATTCAGGGACTCATGCCAAACGCTTCGAATGAGTTAGTGTCGAAGTTGTAGGATGCATTCTTTTGGCATGGAACACAAGCCTCTTTCTGATTCGAGCTAATACACACGCATCCATGTTACACGGCGAAAAGGGGTTCCTATTATGTCAAGTTTTAGGTTGCTGCGATGAAGATACAACACAACAAGTATGCACAGAATCAAGGATTCAAAGCCATGCTAAGTAATGAATTCTGCTGCCTTAGGAAGGTGGTTATCACTCGAATCAATCAATGACCGCGACTACGGTGGGGCATGTTATTAATAATCCATAAAGAGCAGACAAGGCACGGACTGTACTCGGCTCTCAGCTTGGCCATTGGCAACACCGAATTACGTGAGGATAAGCTCGCTCGCTCTGCAGTCCGTAGTCACATCTGGCCTATCGAAGCGGCGAAGAGTGCCTGGTGGATCCACCGCCGAGTCATAGATTCTGGCTGTCGCGAATCGAATCAATAACGCCCTCTGGTTCAAACGACATCAGCATTCAGACAATCTCTGTCCACATGGCCAACTACAGCGCAGTTCCTCCACCCGAGAAGTTCTCCAACATGCCTCATCAACTACTCTCGCCATCAACACCTGTGTCCAACGCAGCCATCGACATTGATGCCTGGACCATCTCGGCCCTTGAATCCCTCAGCGTCTCGCCAGTCGCTCGCGGCACTGGCACAGCGTTGGCGATTCCCATCGACGATGCCACGCCATCCAAGAAGGAAGCTCGGGGGGCTGTCGCCTTCAAGCCGTCCACGGATGACAATGACGTCCCCCGTCGCCCGCCTTCCAGGCGCGACAGCATGAAGCGACGCGAAGCACTGCTCCGAGGTCACGAAGGCAGTCGCCAGCGTCGCCGATGGGAAAATGGTACTGCGCGCCTTAGTTCCCCCTCCCCATGACTATGACTACAAAAAAACTCATGACTCACATGCTCTCGTCCTCTTTTTCTGTGCTCATCTAGACCGTCTCGTGGGTGTTCCCAACGTCCAGCCGCCGCTCCCCTCGGACTGGGAGGTTCACCCTACGCATCGAGTCCACCGCGTGCCGTACTCTCTCGCCCGGTTCTGGGACCGCGGCGTCCGCCAACGAGTCGAAGAGAAGACGTCCCAGCTGCAGACTGTGCGGAAGAAGCAGCAGCGCAAGACGGGCAGCGCGACCGGTTTGGGGGCGGGCGAAGTGCCGCGAGATCTGAGAGAGACGGCCAAGCGCACTCCCGCTGTGCGAGACTGGGTGCGTGTCCTGGAGGAGCCTGTTCGGCAGTTCCTCTGGGACGAGCACCAGCGTTCTCGGCAGCCGGTTACGCACGACAGAGACGAACTCTCGGGTGAGTCCGACATGGATTCCGACGACGAAGAGATCGTCTTTGTGGGCAGGGACGGCGCTATGCGTGAGCTGCGGGAGAAGAAGGCTGCGCGGTATCGCGTGGCCAGGAGGGAAGTCTCCCATGAGACGGTCGATTCTGGAGTCATTTTCGATTCGTTTGGTGATGGGGAGAGCGCAGCATTCAAGTATGTTTTCCTCTTTGCTCCTCTGCCCTCTATTTGTCCTTGTTTACATGTTGATGTGACTTGTTGTGCTACGCAGACGCTGGTTAACCCACTCCATCTCCGACTACTATGGCCTCGCGTCGCGATCTGTCACACTGGCCAGCACACCCTGTCGCGTCGTCTACGTAGGTCTCAAGCGCGCGCATCAGGCGGACGTGGTCACTGTTAATCATTTTCCTCGGCCGCTGTGGGAATTGTGTTGAATACAAATATGTACATGTAGAAGTCTTCTGTTTGCACATCTTTCTTGTTCATCCTTGTGAGATCTTTGTGTGTTTATCTTTGGCTTCCGGTCCAAGGGCATAGATTTAGTATAAAGCTGTTGCATCGTCACGGTGGGTTTCGATTCGGAATTTGAATATACGGCCATTTGCTAGTATGGATAGACTGCATGGTGTACAGAAGTAGTTGTGTGTGATGGAACCATTACACCTGTGTTTACCCTTGCTCTTTTTTTCTTCTCTTATGTATACACATATAAGGGGGGATAAAGAGGACATAAACTATGCCGGGCGAACATCTAGCATGGAAATTCGCATGGCACGCTTATCTATAGCATATTTGCATACTCCGTACATCACAGCATTGCCAATCTTGCCTCCTCCACCACACTCAGTTCTCCGACTTCCGAAAATGGCGTCCGTGATTCGTCCTCTGACTGCGCAGCCACGCAGCCTCCTCACACTCGAGCAACTTTGGCGATGCAGATCTGCACAACCGTACCGAAACATTTATGTCCCACGACCCCCACAAGCAATCAGGGAATGGGTGAAACATACGGAGTACTCCGTACATCCGTAGCCCCTTCAGCTTGTTCTCCTTTCACCCAACCCCGCGGCTCACAATTCGTCGTGTACCGACACGTTCCGGAACATCCCCCATATTTTCAGCCCCGTCACCGGGAGGGTTGGTTGTGATCCTCTTAGAATGGGGCGAGACAACGCGTATTTTTGGGACAAATAATCGCGCATCCGTCAAAAATTACATGTGTATCCGCCGCTTTCCCTTTAGAACCCACTCAGGTATCTTCTCACTAAGCTTTGCAAACAAGATACCTTCTTAGTCTTTGAAAAAGAGCATAGCCACGCGGACCATTTCACTAGCCTTACTTAACAATTGTAACACAATGTAAGCATTGTTATTATAATATGACAACAATAAGCATGCCTTTAACCCTTATTTTTAAAGCCCCTCGCCTCGCCTATTATGTCGGTCCCCAACCTATGCACTTTATCGTAGGCATTACAACTAACTTTACATGTAGAAGTTGTTATGGTCTAGCCCCAAGGGCTAATCGCGGGTGCCTGCGCCACCATACGGGTGATGTGCCCGATCCAATTGCGCCATAGAAGGCAACAAAAGAATACGCATTGTACAAGTCTCTGTGACTCGTGCAATTGACACCTATATAATATATTGCCAGGTCCAGGCAAAGCCTAGATCATCACAAGAAGAATCATAAACATAAGCCACACTGAAATAGTGTGGGTGGGTCGTTCTGACAGATTAGGACTAACGGCGGATGCAATATTTAATTCTTGACGGATGCGCGTTTAGTTGTCCGTATTGTTGCAACTGCTTCCCGGGCCGTCTCGGCGACATGTTGCGAAATCGTAACGGTACTTGACGGGGTGCACGGGTGTGACTGCGAAGAAAAAAGGAACTAGGCATAGCGAATGAGACAAACACCTTCGGTGATTGGAGGCATCCGATAACCAAAAGAAGTGGGGCGTGACACGAATACTCGACGAAGCGTCATGGACTACTTTTCCGATGATTGCCTTTTTTTTTCCTTTTTTAATGGAGTTTCCATGACTATATACAGTGGGTTCAGGTCATTTCGAAAACGCCGCCCGCGATCATTGATCAGATATTTTTCGGAATTACCTGAGGCCCACTGTATTTGGTTGCCCTTCTTCATTGATACTACTGCTTGTTTGGTTCCCAGAATCGGTAGTTGTGCTGCCTAGTCCCGTTGGAATATTTCAAACTGCCTCCAGCATGACCTCTTTCAAGCTTCTCTTCGCCATTCTTTCATGCGCGGCCGGCGTTTTGTCTTTGGACAGCGTGAGTTCCTTGGAATACAAAAAATTTGTCGATTTAAATAGGAGAGGAGGAACTGACTGTGCGATGGGTAGGCCGTTGTGTATTCTGAGGAATCATGCAAGGGTACGACGCAGGCCATCGAGCCTGACGGTCGTTGTACTCTGCTGAAAAATGACTTGTATGAGTGTCCCTCTTCGATTCTTCGAGAATCAACAACTCTTGATGCATAGCTAAGACGTTTTGTAGGAGGCGTAAAGCTCGTGGCGCCAAGGTCCCAGAGAATGTTGTGTGCGACTTCTACAGGTAAGTCTCGTCAATGTTTCTTCGTACAGTACGGCATCTCTCTAACTGTTCTGTAGCGACGAGTCTTGCTCGCAGCCCCTGTGGATTGGTATGGAGGACCCGGGATCTTGCCACTTTGCGGAGTTGGAGATTGAGAACAAGGCTGTCAGTGTTGTTTGCTACGATGACAGCCGACCAGATGAGATGTAGGCTTGGATGGGTACATGATGTCCCTCTCCTAGCTCACAACTCTATTCTCAATCAAGCTCAACGGCTGGCCCTGAAATTGTCTGGGTTCGGTATTTTCCACCACACGAGTAAAGCGCGTAAGCTGTCGTTCAATTCCCAGCTTTCCCCCATACTTTAACATGCGTTCAGCCGGATTCATGGTCAAGAAGGTTGTGAGACCACAGGCGCCAAATTCCTCGAATAAGCTATGGGATAATACTTGCGCCGCTCTCACATTCAATCCAGTTTGTCTGAAAAACAGCTCCCACGTAGTGTCTCCAAATGTAGTGTTTTCGTCCAATTCGATTAATTGCGGAGCATATTGTACCATTAGGGACAATATCCATCTTGAAAGTGTTACATCTCCGCCTGGTATGAGCTGGACGGTGATGCTCGTTTTCAAAGAGGAGGCGAAGCATACAAACTCTGTGTAAATCTCCAAATCTTTGGGCGATAGTTCGCTCATGTATTCTCCTGCCCCGGCTGACTCGAACACAAAAATGGTTAGTCGTCGATACTTTTCACTCAAGTTAAGGATCCTCTGACGGATAGTCGTCATCGTTGTTGATCCTGGCAACGGCTTCTGCCTTATTTGCAAAAGGGTGGCCACAACGATGCCATCTTCGGCGGTCAGGGAAACGTCGACTTCAGAAGCTTGGAAGTGGACAGTCGATGACAAAATGGAACCGTCATGATGCTGAGCATTCGTGAGGCTTATATGACTCGAGTAATCTCTGTCTACTAAGTGGTGAGCTGGCCAGATTTCTTCCATATGTCGTATTACTGAATGACCCAGCTGTAATGAAATTAGACAACTTCCTGGAGTATCGGGGGGTGATACGTCAGGTGAAATTGCTGCCAGGCGCTTTGTTGGACAAACCTCCACATCGACCTCTGACCGTCGGCCAGCGTTGGAAGCAAAGTTTCCTTGAATTTTTTTCCTTCTCGACTTTGGTGAGGAAACAGCGCGCGAATTCGCAGGGCCATATGTGGGATTCATCAGGCGTCGTGTGGACCCTCTCATTCCCATGAACTGAGATAACAAATTACTTGGGTCAAAGTGATCCCTTTCCGGGACAAGTCTTGATGGTTCACCATCACAGTTGCCCTTCACATTCTTTGTTTGCATACGTTCAGTTTCCGATGACGCCGGCTCGACCAACGCAGCGCCTGTTAGATCTATAACAGACGAATTGAGCTGGGGACGTTGTTTTGTTGTTGAATTAGATACGCTTCTCTGGAGTTCTTCTGCATTTATGCCATCCCGAGAAATGAAATCTGTCGAGTCTCTGGCAGAGAACCGGGAGAGTTCGGGATCTTTCTGTGTTGTGGTTTCGTCCTCAAGAGTGCTGGCCAATCGTGGTACTTCGCATATCCCGCCATACCCGGGAACGACACCGTTCGATGTACTCCATTCGTCAGGGATGTCATCATCGCAGCTTTTTGGCGTATCGCACATCACATTTATATCATCGCAACTGTCTGAGCTCAGCAGCGGCAGAATCAATACCTGTGCCATGTTAGGCGACCATGATTTGAGGTCTTGACCTTGACGTGATTGAGCAAATGGTGGCGTCATCTTATTCTCGTCCTCAGAGTGATGAGAAGATTTGGGTGCATCAATCTGCTGCACTCTTGTACTATTCATTACCAAGGTCAAATCCATCACCGAGCTGACTGATCTGGGCGTAGGGCTGCCGTCATTGTCATTTGATGACAAGTCCTGCATGGGGAGTTCGAATAGGTCCTCGTGTAACTATAATATAAGTATTGGGCTGTAAATAAAGGATCCGCCTTACTCACACGTCCAAGTTGCTCTCTCAAACGACTTTGAAGGTATTTGTTCCCCATCTTAGCTTCTACCAGAATTTGAACCAACTTTGCGTCTGCAGGGGTGATTGGATGCTTTTCATTTTCCAGCTCATGTAGTAGCAAAAGATCCAGCCTTTGGGCTGTTGGAGGAAACGCTAGTCCCTCATCTTTAGTATCGTCGAGGCTGAGAATCGGTAGCCAAGTCTGTATGAGGTCTGGGTCTCTCTAAGACCGGGCCTGCTCCTGATATTCCCTTACGTCAAGATCAACATCGAACCCAATATCCATCAGTTCGGTTGGCAAAAGCAAGTTGCCGTACACATGGTTCCATCTGGGTAGTAAGTAAGGACGCTCTTCAACCGCTTTGCATCTTTGTTCTAGCCTTTTTAGAAGCGAAGCATCCCTGTCTTCGGCTTCTTCTAGGTCAAAGTCGGTACAGGTCAAAGAATAGGAGTAGCGCCCGCACTCGTCTGCCAGCAAGTCTTGTTTGGGAGAAAAGGCAGTAGCTTCCAACGACTTCAGATGGGTCTCTGGGTGGAAAAAAGCACCGTGGTGGTCGGTAAAACAATTCTCGTTCCGGGCATAGTCCCAGGCGGTCTCGGTGTCAGCCATGGTTATAGAATCGGAAGGCATTCATTGACAGTTCAATTAGGACAACATGACGGAGGCA
Organism: Epichloe elymi; assembly: GCA_023658475.1. NCBI lineage: Eukaryota > Fungi > Ascomycota > Sordariomycetes > Hypocreales > Clavicipitaceae > Epichloe > Epichloe elymi. Next base: position 3,472,473 of record CP098274.1, read on the forward strand.
AGCGTGAACGGCCCCGTCGCTCTTTCTCTTGTGTTCTGGTTACAGGGTAGCAGTTGCTCGTGCCGATTGATGCAACCCAACCCACCTTACCTTACCCACCTACTCACCCACTCCACCCCACAACTCCTGTATGTAGTTTCCCTCCAAAGTGAACCACCAAGTGCCAGGGCTGGTCTGGTCGTCATTCCCATTTGTCCTAACTCCGGTCGCCAGTGACGCCAACAGTGATGGAACTCTTCATGTAGCTCTCCTTGGGAGCTTGCCCGGTCTTTCTCTCAACCTTTTCTGGCACACCAGATACAACAACATGTCGTACATTGCAACGGTGCATCGTCCGACTAGCATTCGGCATGCGTTACGTATCAAATTGCTGTCCCCAGACGTAGAGGACTTGGTGGTTGCGTGAGTCTTTGAGCTGTGGTGGCCGTGGTGACCCTTCTTTCACGATGATGTTCTCGAAACTCGCCACTGACCTCTTGCGCGCAAAACTTCTAGGAAGGTAAATCGATTAGAAATATGGCGCATCACCGACGAGGGCATGATTTGCCTCCATACAAAGCTCATCTATGGGACCATTGTCATGCTCCAGCGCCTCCAACCCAAAGATTCCGACACAGGATTGCTCTTTATTGGGACGGAAAGGCTGCAGTACTTCAACGTTGCCTGGAATGCAGAGACCAACCAACTAGACACAGTCGAGCAAACTATCGAGGATACCGCTCAGCGATACATGCGACACTCGCAAAGCCTAAACAAGTGCCTGGTCGATCCGACTGGCAAGTTCATGGCCATGCACTTATGGGAAGGCATACTCAATGTATTTCGGTTGCCTACTCGTAAAGGCATCACCACAAAGTTGGTGGCGTTGGACCAAGTACGCTTAACTGAGCTATGGATGAAAGCGAGCACCTTCTTACACAGCAGGACTGGTCATCCTCGAATCGCCTTCCTCTATAAGACTCAACTTGACGAAGAGGAGGCTCGGATTGCGGTATACAGGCTTACGAAGGATGACAAGGGCGATGACGTGGCCAAGTTTGACCCCCGCAGAGAAAGGGAGCTTGACCAGGTCATTGCTGATCCATATGCGTCCATGCTCATCCCGGTTCCTGTGAATGAAGAAAAACGATATCATGTTCGTAATACAGAAGGGGCGAGGGCGCATCTGGGAGGATTGCTTGTCGTTGGAGAGACCCTTTTGACATATTTTGACAGTCTCACATACTCGAGTGTGTCATCTACTCTACAAGATCCCAGGATATACGTCACATGGGCAGAGTACGATGGCACCAACTATCTGCTTGCTGACGATTACGGACGGTTAGACCTCCTCACAATTAATACTGCTGTCGAACCAACGGGAGACGTAGTCACTGGTATGACTGTGTCACCTTTGAAATTCCGGGATTCGACGCGGGTCACATCACGCGCTTCATCGCTGGTGTACATGGGTGACGGCAAGCTCTTTCTGGCATCTCATCACGGAGACTCGCAACTACTTCATATTGATCTTGCTACACATACCATGGCGTTGGTGAAAAGCTTATCGAACAATGCGCCAATTTTGGACTTTGCAATAATGGACATGGGCAACAGAGAAGGTGATACCCAAAGTGGAAATGCTTTCTCTTCAGGACAAGCGAGGATCGTGGCTGGTTGCGGTGCATACTACGACGGTAGTTTACGGAGTATTCGAAGCGGTGTAGGACTCGATGACGAGGGAATTCTCGAAGATATACACGACACCAAGGGCCTTTTCACCCTGAAGTCACATGGATCAAGTCATACAGACACATTAGTCGTCTCCTCTGTAGGAGACACTCGAGTCTTCAGGTTTGAGTCCGACGGCGGTATTGAAGAAGTCTACGAGTTTCAAGGCATGACTTTCGGCAAAGAGACTTTACTGGCTGCTAACACACCTGATGGTTATTTGCTTCAAATTACGCCGCAAAGGGTCGTTTTGCTGGATGCGGAAAGTGGAATGGTGGTAAACACCTGGGACTGTCCCGATGAAAGAGTCATTACTGCGGCATCTGCAAACTCAAGATGGGTCTTACTGGCCATTGATGGAGCAACACTTGTCTCATTGAATCTTCACGACCACCTGACGGCCAACTCACGTGAAACAACCCATGACCCAACAACAGACCAGCTGGACCAGATCTCTTGTCTCCACGCTGCGAGAGACTCTCCAGAAATAGGCATTGTCGGCTGGTGGGCGTCTGGTACTATCTCTCTTGTTGACTTGGCGACATTACGACCACTACATGGCGAATCACTCAGAAATACCGAAGACAGTGCATCTGTCCCTCGAGACATTGCCCTTGTTCAACTTCATCCATCAGACGTCTCAGGCCCGACTCTTCTTGTGGCCCTTGAAGACGGAAATCTTGTTACTTTCAATGTGTCACCGGCAGGATACTCTCTGTCTGCGCGTAAGAGCGTAACACTCGGAAGTAGTCCTGCTCGATTACATATTCTACCTCAGAGTGATGGAACCTGCAGCGTCTTCGTCACAACGGAACACGCCAGCCTAATTTACAGTGCCGAAGGCAGGATTGTATATTCAGCAACCACCGCGGACGACGCAACGTACGTTGCACCGTTCGACTCTCAGGCTTTCCCGGATTCCATTGTACTTTCTACGGACAGTCATGTTCGACTATGTCATATTGACAAAGAGAGACTGACCCACGTCAAATCTCTGTCAGTGAACGAGACAGTCCGACGGGTTGCATACTCTCCAACCCTCAAAGCCTTTGGGCTCGGCTGTATAAAGAAGGAGCTCATCCACAATGAAGAGGTAATTACAAGCTCACTTAGACTGGTTGATGAAATCATCTTACAAGAATTGGGGAAACCATTTGTTCTTAATGGCTCCCCATCATTGGAGTTGGTTGAAGCGGTTATCCGCGCAGAACTGCCCGATTGCACGGGTAATTTGGCGGAGCGTTTCATAGTCGGGACCAGCTTCATCACTGATGAAGATGCGGAAGAAAATGACACTCGCGGCCGCATCCTTGTGCTGGGTGTCGATGAAGACCGGCAAGTGTACCAGGTTGTTTCTCATGCTCTTAGAGGCGCATGCCGATGCCTTGGGGTTCTTGGAGGGCGCATTGTAGCAGGCCTGTCGAAAACTGTGGTGGTTTACAATTATCTGGAAGAGACTACCGCATCTGGCTTTTTGCAGAAGGCGGCTGCCTATCGCCCTGGTTCTTTCCCGGTTGATCTGGACATTTCTGGCAATACGATTGGAGTTGTTGATCTGATGCAGTCTCTGTCTTTGCTGGAATTCATCCCATCTCAGGATGGATCTCGCGCACGATTGGAGGAAAAGGCACGGCACAATCAACCTGGATGGGCAACGTCGGTCTGCCATCTGGATGGCGAAAGATGGATGGAGACAGATGGGCAAGGAAACATTATGGTATTGGAACGCAACAAGGATGCACCTACGGAGTATGACCGCAGCAAGTTGTCCGTCACGAGTGAAATGAACATCGGGGAGCAGATCAATCGCATTAGAAAGTTGCATGTTGCATCTAGTGAGAACGCCATAGTGTCACCAAGGGCGTTTCTCGGATCGGTAAGGCCGACCCTAGCACTCCAAAACCGCAGTCGCTGACGCATATACTAGATCGAGGGCACGCTGTATTTGTATGGAGAAATTGCCGACCAGTACCAGGATCTTCTTCTTACCCTCCAGACCAGACTACAAGGTTACATTCAAGCTCCGGGAAACATCAGCTTTGAAAATTGGCGCGCTTTCAGGAACCAGAGCCGCGATGCCGAGAGCCCCTTCCGGTTTGTAGACGGCGAGATGATTGAAAGATTTCTGGATTTGGATGAAGGGAAACAAGAACTTGTTTGTGAAGGCCTTGGGCCCAGTGTCGAGGATATGAGAAACATGATTGAGGAGTTAAGGAGGATGCACTAAATAATGCAGAATGCTGCACTACGGACCCTAAATACGTGGAGTATACAAACTACAGCGAGTGAAGGATTGCTGCTTTGGATACAATTCGAACATTGCGCGTGAATTGTGAAAAGTTTGAAAGTTTGAGATTCGCTCGGCCATATTCCTACTCGTGTCGATGGACTGCTGACTGTACTCCGTACCTCTGTCCGCATTTCAGTTGCATGTCAAGGTGTGAGGTTGACGAACGCCGCCAACAACAAGTGGATGGGCGGCGATTCTGGGTGCTGACACTGCTGAGGCACCCCCCGGGGGCCCGGGCGAGTCCGGAAAAGCCAGCCAAAGACGCCAGTCCATCCAATCAGCAGCCGCCAATTTCCGAGCTACAAGCTGGTTGGTCGCCTCAGGCAGCACTTTTGCGCGGCCAAAACTTTCGGCAACCTACTACCTACCAGCATCGTCACAGCCGAATTGAATCCAAGGAGGAAAAGAACCTCACATCTCTCGCATCTCCCTCCACTCCGTCGCCACGCTTCGAGCACCGCTACTCACGATGGCGTCCCTCACCTCTACATATAGGTTGTGCCTGCGCTCTGCTGCTAAGCCTGTCGTCCCCGCGGTGCGCGCCATCAGCAGCACCGCTGTGCGATCGGACAGCGCCGCTTCTTCCTACCAGAGCCCCTTCAAGATGGGATCCGACAAGGGCAGCTCAATCCCCGATTTCTCAAAGTACATGAACAACAAGGGTGAAAACAAGAACAAGGTCTTCTCTTACTTCATGGTCGGAACCATGGGTGCCTTGTCTGCTGCTGGAGCCAAGAGCACTGTCCAGGGTACGTCAATGAAGACGGGGCTGCTGACTTGGACTTCTGAGGCGGCCGTACAGCCATTGAGGCGTCTGTGGTCTCGGAGAATAGTTCATGTCACACGAGAATCATTACTTGGACGATGCTGATGGCCTTTGCCCTAGAATTCCTCGTCAACATGTCCGCTTCCGCCGATATCTTGGCCATGGCCAAGGTCGAGGTTGACCTGAACACCATTCCCGAGGGCAAGAACGTGAGTTGAAAACACCACAGCAAATAGCCATGGACGCCAATCCACGATTTCATTGATCTGACAACCCCCATTCCAGGTCATCATCAAGTGGCGTGGCAAGCCCGTTTTCGTCCGACACCGAACTCAGGACGAGATCGACGCCGCCAACAAGGTCAATGTTTCCAGTCTGCGAGACCCTCAATCCGATGACGACCGTGTTAAGAAGCCCGAGTGGCTCGTCATGTTGGGTAAGATCATCTCTACATGGGCATCGTGCAATTTTTGAGAACCAACCATGGGCACATGTCGCCACATTGAGTTTAATATGTATCTGTCTACTGACATGGACCCCGCTAGGTGTCTGCACTCATCTCGGTTGTGTCCCCATCGGCGAGGCCGGCGACTTCGGCGGCTGGTTCTGCCCTTGCCACGGTTCCCACTACGATATTTCTGGCCGAATAAGAAAGGGTCCCGCTCCCCTCAACCTTGAGATCCCCGAATACGACTTCCCCGAGGAAGGCAAGCTGGTCGTTGGTTAGGTGGACAACTTGGTGTAAGAGTAAGGCAGGTCTCGAGCGATCGACAAATAGACGTTCTTGTTGTTTTCGGGCGGATGGATGAATACGGAGGAGGAGGGACGACGAGACAGGGAATGAAAGGACGGACGGACAGACAGTGGGAAAAGAAAGCTGCCTCGTTCTTTGCATGGCGCCACTCCTATTTCTAAGACGTGAGCCAATGGGCTTTGTATAAAAAAAAATTACAACGTACTACGAATAATTTCTTTTGTTGGGTTTGACCTATTGTCTTCGTTACGCACAGTATTGATTTCAATGCGTGTGGATTCTCACCAAAAAAAAAAAAACAGTTGGTGACGTTGCTCTGCATTCGTCATAGTCATGGCAATTGGCCTCGACCAAGCATTACAAACACATCCCCATGCTGAAGAGTAGTAAAATGACACGGTGTCTATGTAACGAAGATGTAATTACAAGCAAGCAGTGCCCATTTTGCCATTTTCCCATTTTCCCATTCCCAAGTTTATTTTTCTTTATTCCCCCCGTCTTAGTGACCATGGCCATCGTCTTCCTTCTGCTCCGGATCCAACTTGATCAACGTATCGATTCTCATGATGCTGATGCAAGCTTCGACAGCACTCTTCAGCTGTCGAACTTTGCTCATGCTGGGCTCCAAAACTCCCAACTTCAGCTCATCCACCACCTTGCCGCGCATCAAGTCCAGGCCGTAGTTCTTGTAGCCCTTCTTCTTGGCAGTGCTCTTCTCGTCTTCGCTGGCGTCACCTTCTTGGATGCGTTGTGACAGAGCGTGCCGTGATCGAAGCTGTGCGACGAGCTCGGCACCATCTTTGGCGGCGTTGACCGCCAAGGTCTTGGGGATAATGAGGAGAGACTGGGCGAATTCGCCAATGGCAAGCTGTTCCCGAGATCCGACAGTACCTGCGAACTCTTCCAGGTAAATGTGGAGGGCGGTCTCTACGGCACCACCTCCGGGGACGATGCTGCCGCTTTCAAGGGTTCGCTTGACGGCGCATAGAGAATCGTGGACAGAGCGTTCCATCTCGTCGAGCGAGTAGTCGTGAGGTCCACGAAGAATGATCGAGGCAGACGAGTGAGCCTTGGTTCCCCTGATCATAATACATTCGTCGTCAGAAATGCGCTCCTGACTGACAGAATCAGCGTGTCCGAGGTTTGAGGGCTCAAACTTCTCATCACCGTTCAGGTCGGAAAGAGTGCTCAGCAGAGTTCCACCAGTGGCCCTGGCAATTCTCCGCAGGTCTTCCTTCTTGCAGCGTCGGACGCCCATGGCACCGCGCTCAACAAACATTTTGAGAACCAAGTCGTCAATACCCTTGGTGGTAAGGACAACGTTGGCTCCGGCCTTGAGAATCAACTCTACTCGCTCAATAACCATGCCAGATTCTCGAGCACGGATCTCCTCCAACTGCTGGGGATCGTCGACTGTGATTTGCACACCCATCTTCATTCTCTCCTTTTGTAGGTTCATGTCGAGAAGAGCAATTTTCGCATCTTGAATGTGGGTAGGCATAGCTTGTGAGGCCACGGTGCAGTTCAAAGCGTAGCCCTTGATCAGTAAGGACTCAAGGACACTCTTTCCGTGTGCCTTCAAGATGTTGACAGCCTTTACCGGGTACTTGCTCTCATTTCGGTTGTTGGTGGTCTTGACGGCTTGCATGGCATCGACAACCATATCCGAGAAGAATTCAGAGTCGGCTCCAATGATCTTGCTGGACATAGAGGTCTTGGCAATATTGATAAGAGACTCGCGGCCGAGGTTCTCAACTTTAATGCTGACGTTCTCGTTGAGATACTTGACAGCTTCTCGAAGGGCTAATCGGTACCCGGTGATAATCGTGGTGGGATGGATGCGGTTCTTCATCAGCTCGTTTCCTCTTCGCAGCAGCTCAGCAGCAATAAGAACCACCGAGGTCGTGCCGTCACCAACTTCCTTGTCCTGCTGCTGTGCCAAGTCTACAAGAATTTTGCCCGCCGGGTCTTCGACGTCGAGGAGGCTCAAGATCGTGGCACCGTCATTGGTGACTGTAACGTCCTGTTCCTGTGTGTGAGAGGCCGATTTTGCAACATGGCTGAGGGAATGCGACGGAAGGAGAATGCTTACACCAATGTCATCCACCATCATCTTATCCAGACCGCTAGGGCCGAACGAGCTTTTGACGACATTTGCGATTGCCTGCGTAGCGAGGACTGCGTTCAAGGTTAGCATGGACCGTTGTTGACTACGGTCCCCCCACCGCCAGGAGGAACACAACACGTACCATTCTGATCACGAATATCGGATCCTGAAATCTTCTGACCGCCCAAGAAGAGGGTGCCGTTCCGGGGCTGCTCGAACATGGACGCCATAGCTGCGGCGATCCGATATGTCGGGCGATATATCTGGTTTGGCAAGCTGGCAGTGTATCGTCGTTGCGAGTGGAATTTCTGCCCGCGGGTGAAAGCTCCAGTCAACGCTGTGCTCTTGCTTCGCCAACAAGTTGCCCCTCGAACTTTTAGCCCGGAAGTTGGGATTCTTCCAGCTCCGGGGGACTTCGTGTGGCCTGGGGACCGTCTGGGCAAGGCCTGGAGCCATGATTGGGCAGTGCGCGCGTGGCCTGAATTCTTTACCCTTATGCCCCAACTGCCCCTCCTTCAGAGGAGGAATGAAGGAGCCCAGCGCGGGGCACGCTTGCCACAGCGACTCCGACACTGCTCCGACGCTTGAAAAGAGTCATCTTGTTGGACCGGGCTCTTATCTTTTGACTTTCCCCTCCTTGCAATAAAGCCACACCAGTCAGAAGCAGCGTTTCCCAAGTCACGTCTCGTTGCTCAGGTCAATAGTCGAGCGTCCGAGGGGCTTGGCTTAATTGTGTGAAATTTATATCAGTTCCCTCTTTTACAGCCCTACCTTTCCTTCATTTCGTCGAAACCGAGCTGCACAAAAAAGATAAGAAAAGAAAAAAATGGAGGCCCCCGCCGAGCAGTCGAAAAGCGCACTGAAGAAGGCTGAGAAGCAGGCCAAGCTTGCCGCTGAAAAGGCAGCCAAGGCAGCAAAGATGGTTTCTCTTCCTGTTGCTGGAGGCAAGAAGACCGACGAGATCATTGGCATCACGAACTCCAAGGCGGAGAACTTCTCAGCATGGTACCAAGAAGTGGTTCTCAAAGCCGAAATGGTCGAGTACTACCAGGAAATCTCAGGTTTTTTTGTCCTGCGTCCTTTGTCTATGCACATATGGAACACCATTCGCAAGTGGTTCCAAGGCCATATTGAGGAGATGGGCGTCGAGGAAACCAGCTTCCCTATGTTTTTATCCAAGACCTCCCTGGATAAGGAGAAAGATCACGTTGAGGGCTTCGCGCCCGAGTTGGCTTGGGTTGAGAGAGCGTATGTATTCTGCATAATCTCCCCGCATTACATCATCATCCTTCAGGGACTGACTTCTGGAACCTGGCAGAGGTGATAAGAAACTCGAAGTCCCCGTGGCCATTCGTCCCACTTCCGAAGCTGTAATGTATCCCTACTACTCGAAATGGATCCGCAGCCACCGAGACCTGCCTCTCCGATTGAACCAGTGGAATTCCGTGGTGCGCTGGGAGGCTAAGCAGACCACTCCATTCCTCCGAACTCGAGAATTCTTGTGGCAAGAGGGCCACACCGCCCACCTGACTGAAGAATTGGCGAGTAAAGAAGTTTTGGAGATTTTGGAACTTTATGCTGGTGTATACGAGCAACTCCTCGCTATTCCTGTTGTCCGTGGCACCAAGACGGAGAACGAGAAGTTTGCCGGAGGTTACTACACCACCACTGTGGAAGGATACATTCCCTCCAACGGTCGAGGCATCCAGGGAGCCACTTCTCACGCACTGGGACAGAACTTCAGTAAGATATTCCACATCACAGTTGAGGATCCTCAGAACAAGGGTCAGCACGTCAATGTCTGGCAGAACTCTTGGGGTCTTTCAACTCGTGTCATTGGCGTGATGGTCATGGTTCATGGTGACAACAAGGGTCTCGTGTTGCCTCCCCGAATTGCTCAGCTTCAAGTCGTTTTCGTCCCAGTAGGCATCAACAAGAACACAAGCCCTGAAGATAAGAAGAAGCACGAGGATCAGATGGATGAGATGCGCGTTACTCTCAAGAAGGCCGGTGTGCGATCCGAGTCTGACTGGAGAGAAGGCTACACCCCGGCTTGGAAATTCAACGACTGGGAGATGAAGGGTGTACCGCTGCGTCTTGAGTTCGGACCCAAGGATGCCGCCAAAGAAGTTGTGTCGTATGCTCGACGTGACACTGGCGAGAAGGGCGAGGTCCCCATTGCAGACCTAGCCACCAAGATCCCTGAGCTTCTGGAGACTATTCAAGCGGATATGTACAAGAAAGCAGAAAATACCTTTAGGGAACATCGCAAGGTGATTACCAAATGGGATGATGTACTTCCTTCCCTGGATGAGAAAAACCTTGTCCTCATTCCTTTCTGCCTCGACGGCAAGTGCGAAGACCGTATCAAGGAGTTGACTACACGGGCTGACGATAATCGAGACGTGCCCGAAAACCAAAAGGTTCCCTCGATGGGAATGAAGAGTTTGTGCATTCCCTTCGAGCAGCCCCAAGTAAACGATTTGGTTCCTGGAGAGACTGCATGCTTGAACCCTGAATGCAAGGGCAAGGCTCAGAAATGGGTCATGTTCGGCAGAAGCTATTAAAGAGCAATGACAAAAAAGGTTTATCAAAAGCAAACAAAGACAGAAACTTATCAAAGGGCTCTTGGAGTAGGTGTGTAGTAATAGGGATCGTGTAATTCGAGGAAAAGGGAAGAGCTTTTGTGGATACTCAAGTCATTTTCAAGGGAATACTTGGCGTGGCCGTGGCGATATTCACTCTATAGTAAGGGATAGATGAATGAATCATGACTTGGAAAAAAAAAAACCGACAAGTCTATCCAGTTTTGTCTTAATATTCTCTTGGATAAAAGTCTTGCTCATTTACACGCCGTTGTTTTTCTACCTAACACCATTCAAATTTTTGGTTATCGACCCATTCTACGCCGGAGACTGAGCCCTCACCGAACCATCTCAGGCTTGCAATGCATGAAGTTTCGCGAACAACAAGCTCGCTCCTCAAATTGACGATGTGACGGGCCAACTTTTGCGTACAATCGTCTGAATTCCACATGTCTATTTTGGGACAAAGCTACTCCGGATGAGTGCTCGGGAAGGGCATCCACTGGTTTTGGGCGTAGAATGTCTTGCCAATGTCGGAGAAAAGAATGGAGAACTAACTCTGCACTACCTTGTTCCCGGGACTGCTGCTGGGCGAGTCTGTCGCCGAGGAGAGACAGCATCTTGGAGCTGTAGCCCTTGCGGCGGTGGTGTTCAGAGGTGAAGACGGTGGCTACGCCGTGGGCGGTGATCTAATTGGATACATACAGACCCTGGTTAACGTGAACTCCACAAGGTGTATGACCCCTAAGGAGATAGTTTTGGTAAGATTGCCGCGTGTCATCGCAAGCCATGCTGCCGTGCAGGCCACAGTGCTGCTGAACTCTGCAATACAACTTTTGGCCTGTCACTGTACATATGTGTCATTTGGTAACGCGGGCTGGGTTCTACACCGACCGATCGTAGCCGTAGCCGAGCCGATAGGTAGACCAAGACCTGTCCCGTCTACGGATTATGATTCCTTGCCCCCCAATCTGACAGTTCTTCCCCCTTCCTCAGTCACCTTTTGTTTCCATGTTCCGAGCGCGGTCCCGTCCATCTGGTTCAGCTGAGACCAGACATGATCTGCGTGCCCACGCACGGGTTGCGGTGGTCAAAGATTTACAAAAAAAAAGGGCCATTTGCGCAGGGACTCAGTCGCCCAGGCTGTCGGTTTCAATAGAAGAATTGAGGCCGATTCATGGCGACAAGCCCTTGATGGTGGCCAAGAGGTTCGAGTTCGCCTTGGACCAGCCAGTGGCAGCCACGTTGTACATAGTCAGCCCCACACGAGATGAGATTTCCCAAGGCAGGAATTGTCCCCCTAATCTACGAAGTATGCCTGTGCTCACTGCTTATGGTGAGGAAACGCAATATTTCTCTTGAATGATGTAACACGGTTTTCTTGCTTATCCAGATCTGTCGTTACGGAGTACATCGATTGAGGGCTGCCCAGCGTGTGGAGGATGAACTGCAAAAAAAAAAAAAAAAAAAAATCACACCTTCACTCGGTGAGTTACGTCACGTCAACAGTTGGCAAACGCAGCACCCGCCGCACCGCCGCACCGCTTCTTAGCGATATACACCGAGCATGTCGGTCGGTCGCCTGCTTATCCGCGTCAAATGGCGGATTTACACCGTACATTGACAATGCTGCGGAGCATGCATATTGCGGAATGGCGAGTGCATCATGGTGAAAATTCCCGCATATCTCCCTCTAGGCAGACGTACACACATATTTTTCCAGATGGACCGACCACACACGTTGAGCCCTAGGTAGACGAGGGTCAAAGGGTGGTTCCGTGTTTGACTCGCGCTTCCTGAGCTTGGCACGCCCGAATCGTAGGCTATCGATGCAGGAATCAAGACTATTCGGTGAGCCGATCAGATAGATGCATGGCGTGGCAATAACACCCAAAGGCAATGTATGCATGATGTGCCTGACTGTGAATTTAGAAAGCGAGCATGGAGACGTACGTATGTATTCATGCTGAGAGCACCAGAACCCGTGGCTCCATATTCGTCATCTCGAATCCTCGATTATTTTAGTAAGCGGTTGATGACTTGCAGCCAAAGTATGCTTCTTTACAATGCTACTCTGACAAGTCCTTGATCGAATGACAAGGAAGAGGGTGACATCCCATCTCCACTCTTCTTCAATGCTGGGAAGTGACCCGGGGGCCCAGGCTAAAACAGTGCCTAGTACGTACTCCGTACGGATCCGTAGGCAGCTACGAGTGGGTTTGTAGCTCATCGGCTCTGTGCCGGATCAGCCAGCCGTCAGTGGTGGTGACGGTTGAGCGGAGGTTCTTCCGTCAGTTGTTTGTAACCCACCTTGACACCGCCGTGACGGCTGGCACTAGCACCGGTCGCGCTAATTTAGCCCGTTGCCCCGCGAAGCTTGTTGGACAATAAAGGCGGCTCTAGTCCGTAGTAGACCCTGCAAGGCGCCTATGAACAAAAGTGCCAAAGGAGACAAGCCTATGTAAGGCTGATGTGCGGCAACCTTGCAAGAAGACGGGTCGCGAGGGGTGTGTGAGGAGAGAGACATCACATCAAGTCATGACCACATCCATCTATCCTCTGACTCTCTGATCTCTCTGATCTCTCTGGTCGCCCGCCTAATCACCTTGCGGCAAACCCCATGTGCGCCAATGGCAGTCGTGGATAGCCGGGGATAACTCCAGGGCTTTTCATTGGCTCTGCCTGATGTCCTTATGTCCTTGTCTTCTTGTGGTATTGTTGGACCGCGAAGCTAGGGTTCAATGTGATCGTATCTATTGAGTTGTCCGACCCTGTAAGAGGGTGCGGACTACGGTCTAAATACCTAAGTACCTCTACTATTAGTAGGGTACTTATACAGTGCTGAAACATACTATAAAGTTACAGAGGTTTTAGAAAATAACTAGCTAGGGGTAGACTCTTATCTTAGCTAGTTAAGTAGCGAGACTATTATGCGGCTAGGATTAATTATACCCTTATAGGTATAACACACCCCCCTAGGGGACCTTATTTAAGGTTCCCTATAATAACTCTGAATTAATTAAATTAGTTAAATTAATATTATAATGTTTAAAATCAATTCTATAGTGCAAAAAAGCAGTTAATTAGTTATAATCCTATCTAAATTAAGGTTATTATATAATGCTTGCTCTTTAGGTTCTTCACTAAGTATACTAGAGGGTAGTTATATAAGCCCTAATGCCTTATAGAAGCTTATAAAAGCATCCCCTATAAGAGGCTTTATAAGGCTATTAGTGATTATCTCTCTAGTAGTAATCTAGGTAATATTAAAGGTTCCTTTTATAACCTCTTAATAAAGCTAGTGGTAATAAATATCTACGTGCTAAAGCTTTATTATAAGCTTAATAAACTCTTCTTTAAGGAGGCGAATTATCTATATATTATTACATTTAATCTTAAGCGTGTTATTGCCTAGGCATAGCCTAACCTCTTAATATAATTATCTAAAGGCTATAAGCTCTTTACTATAGTGTGAAAGTGCTAGAAGCTTTGCTTTAGTTAATAATATTATTATAGTGGCTTGCCTTCCTGTAAGGATAAAGGTAGCTAGGCAAAAGGATATGGGGTGCACTTGTATATTGACTGAAGCTTGCTAGGTCTAAGTGTAATGTGTGTGCGAGTCGCTGGTTTATAGCTAGCGGCTCGCTAATGTCACGTGGACCTAGCCCTTCCTTCTGGTGTTAGGCGCCGCGGTGCTCTGGCGCTGCGGTGCACGCATGCGCGTGGGTTATGTTGTAAGGGGCCTCACAATTATCCCCCCCTTTATTGCCGGGCTCCTAAATGGCTTTTGCCCTACATTTTGTAACTATTCGCTAACTGGCAGTCGCATTAAAACAATAATAAACAATGATCTATAATAATAAACAATAGTTAGCGCTTTAGCACAAATTCACCTCTGACTCTCTACTGTGTTGTTCTATTTTTGTTTCCGTATTGTTAGCTAAATCATTACTTTTCTATAATACTATTATCCATTCGTTGTTAATCGCTAATCGCTAATAAATCACTATAAGTGCGCTAACGATTCTGCTTCATGACTGTTTGTGTATGCACTGTTTGCGTACCGGATGCACCGAACACGAAAAGAGCCCCCTATCTGCCCCTGAACTCCCCTAGATTAATTGTTGATTTGTCGCTGACCTATATGTGGGTTAGTTAAAGACGAAGTAGTTAAAGCGCTGTATTTAGTGTTGTGCGCGCGGGGATAGTTGTGAGGCTATGAGTAGCTTGCTTTTCCTTTGCTCTTTGGTTTCTATTTGCTAATGATTGTATAGTCTATGGCCACTATATGTGGCGACTTCCTTGACTTATTGAAGGTGCTGGATTAGGTGGACATCCTGATGGAGGTACTTAGTAACAAGGATAAGGATAATCCTGAAGACCTTATGTTCTCGGAGGTGACTTGGTGGCGTTTCGCTACCTATTGTCTTTGGCTTATGCAGGGCTTTGACCATGCTAATACGACGCATTGCGTTATGTTTGGGTTGATGGGGGCCGCTAAGGTCCGCTAGGTCTATATATTTCTTCCCTTTTCGCCGGTTCTTTGCTAATATATCTAGGCAGGATGCTTTAATTACATACTAGCAGTACATAGTCTCCCGTTAAACCCTTATGGTCGCTATGAACCCGGCTCCAGTCCCGGGGACAGTAGGTTATGTTTTGGCCCTATTTCGCTGTCTATTTGCTAACATTTTAGTAAGCTAACTATCCGTAACTCCTTACTGCATAGAATGCGGCAATGGTTTTGTAGCTACGGCCAAGCGATCCGGGATTTGTTGCCTAGGGAATAGCATTGCATCGTTTTTATCATAGAATGAGGGAGGCGGTCGCGGTGGACGAGAACGACGCCGAGTATATAGTCCGTGGGGGCTAAGTCTTTGGCTATGAGGGGGCGACTATAGAGGGATTTCTGTTGACTCTCCTAAAGCTATAGATAGTTTCCTTTATTTTATTCCTTTATATTTTTTCTTTTATTTTTGTGTATAGTTTAGTTGTTTTCTTTTGTTAGGCGCATCATGGCGGCCAGTGAGGCTATGCCTTTCTTACAGGAACTTCATACTCTTTTACCTATGACTTGCTTACGTGTTGCCATCCTTTTCCCTTAACTTGTTCCAGTGGAATACCTAAATCGCGCGCTGAGCTCCTTCCATGTCTTCGATAGGAACCTATTGGTTATATTCGCTTAGCCAACCCTTCTACTTTACTAGGTATTTATTGCCTTCACGGGTCTTTTTATGTTCCTTAACCTCCTTAACTTCGTATTCGTTATCTTTATCCTTAAGGTTAGGTATTGGCATTTTTTCTTTGTCTGCGTTCTTGCAATAGGTCTAAGGCTCTAGTAGGCTAATATAGAATACGTTATATAACCTGCTGTATTTTTCCGGTAGTGCAAGCCGATATGCTTGCTTGCTGACAGTGTTGAGTACCCGAAATAGTCTAATAAACCTAGGGGTTAGCTTTTGTTTTGCTTCCTTAAGCTGTATGTTCTTTGCTGATAGTAGTACTAGGTTACCTCTTTTAAGAGTGAGCGGTTAGTGATGTTTGTTATAGTACTTCGCCTGGGATTTGGTGGCTTTTGCCTAGTTTTGCTTTAGCCGCTCCCTAACTTTATATAACTTTATAACGTAAGTGTGAGCCTCTAGCACCTCCCCTTCTATGACCTTGTCCCTAAGGGCTAGCCGAAACTCTGGTGAGTACCCTATGAGCGTATAGTTAGGCGAGTGGCCTGTAGTTCTATTTACTGCGTTATTGCAGGCAAATTACGCGACTGGGAGTAGCTTAGGCTATATCTGCTGGTTTTTGGAAGTGAAGTATTGTAGGTAGTGCTCTAGTACCTGGTTAGTCCTCTTGGTTTGCCTATTGGTTTGGGGGTGAAACGCTGTAGAAAGCCTGTGTTTTACGTATAATAGGTAATATAGGTCTGACTAGAATTGGCTTGTAAAAACGGATCCTCTGTTAGATATAATGCCCTTTGGCGGTCTAAATCGTAGCTTGATTTCCTTATGGAAAAGTTCTGCTAACTTAGCTGTGTTAATTGTAGTTGTTATAGGCAGGAAAACGGAGTACTTAGTGTATCGGTCCACAATCACTAGGATTGCGTTAGTCTCTTGTTTACCCGCTTGTGTGATAGGCAGTCCTGTGATAAAGTCTATTGAGATTTCTGCCCACGGTCGCTCTGGTATTGGCAGCGATTTGAGACTCCTATACGGGCGATGCCTTCTAGCGACTATTCGCTGGCACGTCCCGCAGCTTGCAACGTAGTCTGACACAGACTTGTTTATAGCTGGCCACTAAAAGTGGCGCTTTAATAGCTTGAGCGTTTGCTTGGTCCTGAAGTGACCTGCTAGCGGATTGTTATGGTATAGCTGTAGAAGCTCCTGTTGTAAGGTAGGCTCTCGGGGAATAACTACCTGGTCTTTGTATATTAGGAGGCCCCTTGCGCTACGCGACCATAGACTGGCTTTCCCTCTCTCTAGGGAATCAATCTCTTTACCCTGTCTCTGTAGGTCTGGATCTTGGCTTTGGGCCTTCTGTAGCAGCTGCGCTAATGGTTTATTCGGGCCGGATTAGTAGGGATCCAGTGACGCAATGGCCCCCTGGATCTCTTGTGCTATGCTGGCGTCCTGGACACACGCTACCTTCTCCTGGAAATCACCTTTGTCTAGCTAGCCTTTCACTGGATCCACGGTGGCTAACTGGCCTCTCAACATGGCCACTTTGGCCTTCACTGTAGGGGCTGGGGCATTTTCCTCCCCTAAAGGTATCTTGCCATGCCTCTCTACAAAGACTGGGGTATTTTCCTCCCCTAAAGGCGTCTTGCCACGTCTTCTTTAATGCATTGGTATCTCTTCTTCTACCACTTCTTTGGTAGCTGCTAACTTTTTCTTAAGTTCTAGTAAAAGTGCCCTATTTGTTAAGGGTTCGCTCTTGTAATCAGACCTTCTCGACGGCGCATCCGCGGGGTTGCTTTTCCCTGGTCTATGCTTGATCACGAAGTTCAGTGGGCATAAGAACATGCACCATCTAGCTTCCACTGGGGTCTCCACGCCTTCGACATAATGTTGCCAGTGTTTAAATGACTCAACTATAGCGAGTAACTCTTGGTCAGGCGTGCCGTAGTTGCGTTTAGCGTTAGTAAACTTTCTTAACCAAAAGGCCACAGGGTGCCAGCGGCCCTCGTTGTCTTGTTGCGATAAGATTCCTGCTATTGCAAAGATTAAGGTATCTGTCTCTATGCGCACTGGTTGACTTAGGTTATAATAATGGAGAAGAGGAGCCTGCTGAAAGGCATCCTTTAGCTGGCGAAACGCCACCTGTTTTCTTGCCCCGAATATGAACCTCCTGGTCTGGATGCCATTCTGACTGCCCTTTATTAACGCGTGTAGCGGTGCCGCGATCCTGGAGTATCTATAGATAAACCGTCGGTAAAAGTTACAGAACCCTAGGAAGGATTGTATATCCTTAAAGCTTGTGGGTTCCTTCTAATCCTGAATAGTGGTGACTTGGCGGGTATCTATTAAAATCCTGTTAATAGAGAGGATAAACCCTAGGAACTCCACTAACTTCTGGTAGAACTTGTATTTAGAGGGTTTTGCGTATAGTTCTGCCTCTCTTATACGTTCTAAGACTTCTTTGATGTGCGTAGTGTGCTTCTCTTGCGTTTTTGAAAAGATAAGGATATTATCTAGATATACTATATAAATAGTGTTAACTAGCCTGTGAAGCGCTTTGTGGATGTAGTTCTGGAACGTAGCTAGGGCATTCGTTAGCCTAAAAGGCATTATAAGGTATTTGTAGTGCCTGTAGCGCGTGCGGAACGCGGTCTTCCACTCATTGCCCCCTTTTATCTAGATCCTGTAATAAGCATCCTTAATATTAATTTTTGAGAAGAAGCGAGCTCCTTGGCACCGGTCTAGGATCTCTGAAATCAGGGGGAGAGTATAGCGATTCTTCTGCGTTACCCTGTTGAGACCCCGGTAATCTACGTATAATTGGAGCGTACTATCTTTCTTTAGTATAAATAAGATAGGCGCGCCCGTAGGGCTCTTTAACGGTCTTATCCGGCCCTTCTGCAGGTTCTTATTGATATACTTGCGAAGTTCCTTTAATTTGCCTTGGGAGAGGGGGTAAATCGGTCTGTACAGGGGTGTAGCCCCTAGTATTAGATTAATCGCGTGATTAGTTGTCTTTCTTAAAGGCAAGCTCCCTGCCTTATCTGCCGCAAACATATCTTTGAACTCGTGTAGCTCCTGGGGGATATCTTTAACGGTTCTGTGTGCTTTTGCCTCTTCTTTATCTCTAAGGGTAATGAACTTGTCTTCCATAACCCTATTGATAGCGTATATAATAGTCTTGTTACGCGTGACCTTCGCGAACTTGCAGGGAGTTATAAGCGAAAAGGCCTTTCTTCTCTTCTTAAACCACCACTCTCGCGAGTGTAAATAAAGGTGGACGCATTCCTCTGCAAGTGTGTGCATCCTGATTAATACAGGGCTTCCCTTGGTTCTTGGGTCCCTATTGATAGCTACACATAGTAGGTTAAGGTTCTTTTCTTCTCCTCTTAAGTCTTTGATTATAAGAGGGACCTTGTAGACGCTGTATTGGGGAACTGTGAGGGCCCCCACTGCCTTAATAATAGGTGCCGTGGCCTTAGCTTGGTTAAGTTTGTGGGCTCGTGCGAATTCGGCGCTAACGATATTGATCTCGGCGTAACTGTTAAGATCCGCCGCCGTTTCGATGTCTATATGCCTATGAATAGTAACCGGTGTATGAAATCGACACCCTATTAGTACCTTAGTGTTTGAGGCAGAGGTAAGGGCATCTACTTCTGCCTTAGGGAGTTTTCTGGGTCTTATTGCTCCTTCTTTGGCTTGTCACATCTATTCGTAAGATGCTCTATGCTATTATAGATGAAACACCGCCTTTTATACCTAGGTTCGTGGTTGTTTAGGTAGGTAGTGGGAGACTTCTCTTGGTCCTTATCCTTCTAATCTTTATTAGACCTTCTGCCTCGTGGAAAGTCGCGTCTGTGATGTCGGGGAGCCTTATTTAGGCCCTTATCTTCTAAATGCTTGGGCTTTCGCTTGTTCTTTGGTATAGCCTCCTAGAGTCGCTAAGCAAGTTACATGACCTCCTCTCGTGCCTTTCCTGTAATAGAGGCATGTAGGTTAATCTAGTCTTGTAGGTCGGGGAGTAATTTTGTAAAGAACGTAAGAGCTTGTGACTTTTTGGTGGCTCTTTCTAGGTGTTTCTCTAGCGAATCTAAGTAGATGCTAAATTTAATAGGACTCTGGCCCTTGCGTTGCTTCGCGTTCTCTAGCTGCGTGGCTATTTGGGCGTTATGGTTAGCAGCATCTCGGAGTAGTGTGAGAGTCTAGGTTTTGAATGCATCCTAGTTATCTTTAAGATTGCTTTGGTTATTAGCCGTCTGTTTGTTAAGGTATTAGTCCTATCTCGCCCTGCAATCACTATATATATAATTAAGTGTGAAGAGGATTTTTCGGTAATTGCGCTAATACTTTTGCTTTGCCCTGTTAAAGGCATGGTTTAGGTTATTTATCTATATCTTGTGCTTCTGCGGGTTTGTAGGGTGTTGGAGGTTGGTAATGTTCCTAACTTTAACCTCTTAGCGGCTATTACTAGAGGAGGAACTAGATCTTCGCTGCCTTTTTGTCTTCTCTTTCCCTCTGCCTAGCTATAGAAGATTAATAAGCTCTTGCTCTTATTCCTATAGATCTTTAAGTTTCTTAAGCTAAGCGATTCGCTTATTTATTGCTGTAGTATTGGCCCTAATGTTAGAGGGTCTAGGTTTAGTCCTGGTTCCTGTAGAACGTAGTGTGTCTTCGGCAGCGATGCTACCCTTATTTGATTGACTTTGGTTATTATCCGACATTGCTTGGGTTGATTGGGTGGTTCTTGGCCCTATATTGCTCTTAGGTAGCTGGTGGTAGAAGCTTTAGAATTGTAAGGATAAAGGTAGCTAGGCAAAAGGATATGGGGTGCACTTGTATATTGACTGAAGCTTGCTAGGTCTAAGTGTAATGTGTGTGCGAGTCGCTGGTTTATAGCTAGCGGCTCGCCAATGTCACGTGGACCTAGCCCTTCCTTCTGGTGTCGGGCGCCGCGGTGCTCTGGCGCTGCGGTGCACGCATGCGCGTGGGTCATGTTGTGAGGGGCCTCACACTTCCTACCTTAAAGAGTATAGGCCCTCTAAAGAGCTTTATAATATAGCCTTATAAGCTCTTTTATATTATAGGATTATTAGCAAAGGAGGCGTTACTATATACCTCTAATTTAGGGTTATTGCTGCTGTATTTAATCGCTAGGTCTGCCTACATATACCTGTACTTAAGGGCTCTTTTGGCTGCTTCTATGTGCTATAGCCCTAGGTTTTATAGGTATTATAAGAGTTATAAAGCTATAAAAGCAATATTAGGTCTTAAGACTATTATTAGATATAGTAGAGTTCTAATTAAGGATTAATATTACTTAAGATCTTAAGCACTAACCTCTCCCTTAAAGGGTTCTAGTAGTGTAGCGGTTATTGGGGCTATAGGCCTTTATTAAGGGATCTTTATGTTAAATTTAGTAGTAGCTTTATCCTAATAGGATTTCTAATTAAGCCATACCTTCCTATTAGCATAATCTCTAATAATTTTAATGCCTAGGAACTATTAAAGCTCTCTAAGGTCCTTAATATTATACTTTATAAAGAGTCTTGCTCTAAATTTATTATATAAGTGTGATTTCCCTTTAGCAAATAAGGTAATAAGGTTATCTACGTAGAAAAAGATAATTAATCTGTCCTTAATAAACACATAAATGTCTTTAAAGATCTATGTAAAGCCTTTACTAATTAGCTAGCTAATTAGCTCTTTTATCCATAGAAGAGGCGCTCTCTATAGCCTGTAGACTGCTCTAAGAAGCTTTAGATAGGCTTATTTATCTTTATAGCCTAGAGGCATCTTATAGTAGACCTCTTTATTAAGGTCTAAATTTAGGAATGCTATAATAAAGTTATACTAGTGTGCTTCTAGGTTAAAGTAGCATATAATAGCTATAAATAGTCTAAATATGTTAGTAGCTAGAGTTACTACTTAAGTTAATAGATAATTCTTTAGTTAATAATTCCTAAGAACACAGAGACAAGCTTTATATTGTAGGAGGTAGCCTTGCTTATCTAATTTATAAGCAAAGACCTAAGTAAGGCCTAGAGGCTTCATATATAAAGGAACTTCTTCTCTAGATACCTTTATAGCTACCTTTCCGTTAATAATCTTATTATATTCTTTATCTTATGCTTTACGGAATTCCTTTTCCTTTAGATAACTAGCTAAGTTATTATAATAAGCTAGAGAAGGGGGAAGCCTTAATATATAAGGCTTTTCTTCGCTTTTAGGTCCTAGATTAAAGGCTACAGTAAATGCTTTAAGATCGTTATGATCTTGTGGATTTGTTAACATATCGTTATTATTAGGTGGGTTAAGCAAATTATTAATACTTAATAGCATATGATCCGTTGAACCTAGAAATTATTCAGGTGAATTCAGAGGAGTTAGCAGATTTATTTCTTAACTCTCTTTCTCTTTTTCCTTATAGTCTAATTAATCGCAACTATTAAGAGTTTTATCCTATTAAGGCTGATTAAGTGGTTATTATGGTAATAGAGGGTACGCTATCTATGGAAGCCCTATATTAGAGCTTTTATCCTTGTTATTATTAACTAGCTCTTTAAGGAAGCGTTTTTTAACCTCTTTTATACTTAGTAATAGGCCTCTTTCTTAAGCATAGAAGATTAACTTATTAAAGGTAATATAACTTAACAAGAACTAGTAGCTCCTCTTTATTATTAGCACCTAAATTAGGTATTACGTGGAGGAAACGTATCTAGCTAGGTATCTAATATAAGCTCTCTAGGCAAGCTTTAGACCTGCCTTATGAAGCCTACTTCGCGTTATTATGAATGCTTTATAACTAAAGGCTTGTAGATAAGTTATTAAGGCTTCTAGATTCTCCGGTAAGTAACTCTATTAAAGCTTGTTTTCTCTTAACTACCTATTTAACACTTATTAAGGCAATTACTAGTTAAGTAGCTTTTAAGGCGTGTGGTTCAGGATGTAAATAGCTGCTTTAGCAGCTATAGGCTAGAGATCTTCTAGGAAGCCTAATTATGTTATAAGAGTTATTATAACCCTTATTATCACCCCCCTAGACCGTTTAGCGTGCCTATTTTAATATAGGTAAGCTAGGCTGGACTTTCTAATAATAATACCTCTATTTATAACCTCTTCTTCTTGCTTTTTAGTCTAGAAGGCAGTCTCACTATTAGTTATTATAACTATAATATAGATACCATATACCCTTGCGTACATAGCTTCTAACTAATCAAAGCAGAGCGCGATATCTATTTTTAACGGGATTATAAAGATGTGGCGCAATCCTATAGCTCTATAGGTAAAAAGAGCGATGTATTAGTCCTTATTATACCCTAATAACTAAGCAAAGAGGTTAAAAGAAACCACCTAAAGTGGCCCTAAAGGTAACAACCCTGCCTGTGACGCTCGCGATATCTGCCTCTACGCCTTAGCTATCTAATAGACCTCACATTTCCCTACGCTCCTTTCCTTTAAAGGGATTTAAAGCTTCTTAAGGACTTAATCTATTATATCCTTACCTAGATGCGCTAATCTAGCATACCATAGGTCCGCAGGCGTTATTATCACAGCCTTTGGGTCTCTTAAATCTCCCTTTATAGCGAAAATATCTAACAGGCTTAAGCCCTCTATATATAGCTATATACTGATAATCTAAGTTCGAAATATCTCCTAATTACCTCTCGCTAGGTCTATAACCCTTCTAGTAAGGTTATCCTACCTTATTCCCTTTTTTATAAGTAGCTAAAGAGATATAAGGTTTATAAAGAATAATAGTTAGTACTAGGCCTTTAATAAGGTAAGGGTCTAGCCATCTGTCAAGACAATCCAAGCTATGCTAACGCCGTAAGCCTTAGTAACACCATAACCGGCTTGAATTCTAGGTTATTAACTATAATTAAGGTCTATAAACTAGTGTTTATTATTAAAGATATAGATTAAAGTGCCGCTATTAAGTATAACTTATGATTTACCCTAGGCAAGGAAAGCCTCTAAAGACTCTAACTCCTCTATAGCTAAAAACACTATATTAACTTCTTTAGGCTCCTTTACGCTATTATCCTTTAACCACATATTATATACCTTCTTTATATTATTAGGCTAATAATTTATTATTTCCTTTGCTTTCTTTAATAGCTTCTTATTAACTTTCTAGTCCTTTATTAGGTAGAGTGCCCTATAGACTTTCTATAAGTCTCTTAACTTCTTTACCTTATACTTCTTATAGTAGATATAGTCTTTCTTTACTAACTTCTCTACTTTATCCTTTATTTCTCTATTAAGAGTTAGCTTAGCTCTAAAGGCATTATTAGCCTTTACCTAAGATCTCCCTTAGGCTTTAATTAGGTGCCTAATTCTACTTATAATACTATAGAAATCTAGGACCTTTCCCTCGCTCTCTACTATATAAATTAATAAGCTAATTTAAGCTAAGATAGTAGGGAATCATGCCCTAATAGCGTTATTAATTATTTCTATAGGTAAGTTGCCTTTAGTAATAGGGCAGTCTGCTTAGAAGTATCTCTTATAGCTAATTAAAGTATCTATAAGCCACTTATTAATATTTATCTTTATAAGGTTCCGCTTAATAGTCTTATTAAAATTAACTTTAGTATAATACTTAATAGTTTTGCTTAAAGGCATTATATTCCTTATAAGCTCCTTAATCTTATTATAAAGGGATACATGCCTTAAGGTTATCTACTTATACTTAGGCCTAAGTATCACTATAAACTAAGTGTAATACTCTTATAGGGCCTTTATGAGGCTCTAGAATTAGCTATTAAATACCTAATAATAACCACTAAGGACTATAAACTATGCGCTATCTTTAGTATTATTAGGTTACTAAGGGTACTAAAAATAATTCTCTTTAGGTATATTATGACCTTTAGAAGAGCTTTCCTGTGGTTACCGCGCGCTACTAATCATAGCTCCGCTGCTACGCGAGCGCGTTTAAACTCCTATAGTATTAGATATAGATAATTAACTCTATGTAGCCTCTGCTGCCCTTCTCTTTGCTAGAGTCCCGTTTCCTATAAGGATTAGAGGCTTAGGAGGGTAATCTAGCTATATAATTAAGTTAGGATTAATAAAGACCTAAATTCTATCTTTAACTGCTCTTACCTTAACTATCTTATACTATAGGTCCTAGTAATAGGGCTCCTATAGCTTAATAGCTGGCTTATTGCTCTTAGAAGACTCCTTAGATATTATAAGGATACCTGTGGTGTTATTATTATTAAACTAATAGATAGTACTAATCCTAGCGTGCTAGGGTTGCCTAATCACAATGTTAATAAATTAGGCCTCTCTTTTACCGTGTTTGTACTAATTATTTAAAGATTAAATAATTAGTTAATTTAAAGAGAAGAGTACTAATTTAGAAAAAAGGTATAATTATTATAAACACCACATAATTACTACTATGTTAGACTGCGAAGCTAGGGTTTAATATGATTATATCTATTAAGTTATCTAACCCTATAAGAGGGTGTAGACTATAGTCTAAATACCTAAGTACCTCTACTATTAGTAGGGTACTTGTATAGTGCTGAAACATACTATGAAGTTACAGAGGTTTTGGAAAATGACTAGCTAGGGGTGGACTCTTGTCTTAGCTAGTTGAGTAGCGAGACTATCGTGCGGCCGGGATCAATTATGCCCTTGTGGGTGCAACAGGTATACACGCACACCCCCGCCTTTCCCCCCGCCTTTCCCCCCGCCCAATACGCCCAATACCCCCCCTTCTTTTCACCTCTTCTCTCCTTGCGTCTTGGCTGATATCCCGCTCGATTTTGACAGCAAATCTACCCAGGGGTCCTAATTTAAGCGTGGCCCACGCTAATGTGAAAAGGTCCCGACTGGGAGGGTTGCCATGATGATGGCGGGTTTCCCTCTCTGTGGCTGGCTTAGCCCCCGGGCAATCTGGGCCACGCGCTGGGTTTCACACGCTTGCGCTTGCAGGCTGACACATGCATATCTGCCTTCTCTTCTTGCTCTCCAAAAAGCCAGGCAACAAAAGAAAAGGCGGCTCGGCATGGTGTTGATTCTAGGCCCACGGCTTCAACTACTTCTAAACCACCATGTCCAACCGTCAATCGCCATCCCAACTCTGAATTCTCTTCTTGCAAAATTCATCACCATATATCTTTACAATTTCGTCATTTTGTGACAAAAACGTCCCTTGCAATGCTAAACACTTGTCCCGCACAAGACCAACAACTACGACAGTACGATTCCCAAAAGTCACCAGCTATCTATCTCATCTGGCTTGCTGACACTGCATGCTGCTTAGGTGCCCAAGTCAAGAACCTCTGATGTCGGCCTCTCCTGTCACCAAGATAAAGCGCGCAACACGTGCCAAGTTCGCCAAAGTGCGGACGGGGTGTGTTACTTGTAAGTACCTCATTCACAGTTCTTGCTCAACTTGCCTATCTGATCTGATCATCTGGACCACGGACGGACCACAAGTTATTAAAAAGAACGTGACACTAACGAGAATCATCACAGGCAAGTAAGCAAAAAAAAATAAAAAAATGAAGCGAGGTTTGGGCAGAGACGTGATGGACATTGGAATGACATGTTTGAACACAGAAAGCGTCATGTTAAATGCGACGAGACAAAGCCTGCGTGCAAGAACTGTATCAAATGGGCTGGCTACTGCGGCGGCTACGAGGCAATCCACAGCCATTCCAAGTCGACGAAAACAGAATCTTCCATGAGGAAGCCTCTAATCGCGCTTCCCAGTCCGGATCTCGACATCACATCATCGCCTGAAGAGCTCGACATCGCTCCGCATGACTACTTTTGGCAGTTTCAGTCATCCGGAAGCCTGTCACCGCCTGCCTCCGTCGACTCCCAAAGCAGTCCGTACACATATCCAGGCTATGCACCTCGCGTCGTTGCGTCCCATTTCGCCACCACTCCGTCCTGCACAGTCTTCGACGATCTGTTCTGGGAGTCCACGCTTCCACAGCTGGTACAAGACAGCGCAGCCATACGCCACGCCAATCTTGCCGCGCACACACTCATTTGTGCCAAGAGCCACGACTTCGCGTCCCTCGGAAAGGTCACGGGACGGGATCACTATGGTGAAGCCCTCATCTGCTACGGGCTAGCTCTATCAGAGACCAGAAAAGCCACATCGCAACAGACTGATCTCCGTGAAGCAGTAGTCTGCTGCATGTTTTTCGTCATCTTTGAAACCCTCAACAGCGACAGAGAAGCTGCACAGGCCCACTTGAAAAGTGGCCAGAGATTGCTAAGCGAGCTCGGCGCCGAGGATTTTCATCTACACCTACGGAGTGCACTCCAGTATCTTGCGCAGCAGGCTTGCGAGCATGACTTTGACGGCTTCAACGGCTTCGCTGGTGAGGGGCGAAGCCGAGTTTTGGACAGTCTTGTTTTTTGAGGTTTCATGTTGATGACCAGAGTCAGCACTGCCCATGTTGATTTGCCTCTTACTTGAGGGTTTCTATTCGTTGTTGATTTAGCGTGGCGTAGCGTCTGTGAAGGGCTTCTTCTTCTTCTTGTCCGCCATAAGGTGATTGCGATGGATCAAAAGTAACGGTGCGAAGGGTTTCACGGTGGAGGATAAATCCGAGAAAATTTTTGCCTCTGCGCGGGCAGGTCCCGACTCGGGGAGTATAAGACGGCGTTGTTGACAGACGGGATCAGACGAAGATGGGAAATCCGTCATATGTGGATTTGTCTGATTGGGTCTTTTGTCTGCGGCGGATCTTGCTTTCTCTTTTTATTTGAACAATGATGTCAACTGCGGCATTGGAATTGCACCTTGACTGTTCCGTGTTCTTCCATTATTGTGCGTCACGTAATTCGCTTGACCTACGAAGTTGGGTTCAAGGACAGCCTCAGCCTGGACACGTCATATTATGTATGTATAGTGGTGGGTCAGTGGGGGCCGGCTGTTAATCTGGATTGGGCCAGACAAAGGACGGACTTCACTTGACCTTCTTCACGCGGGGGCAGGCGCGCAAAACACCACCACCACCATCACGACGTTTGCTGACATCTGGCTGGCGCATCGCACGTCTTGCCATGGCCCTACCTCTCCCCTCGGGACTGGTGTCCTCAGAGGTAGCTTTTCTCTGCGAAATGGAGCTCGTCACGGTTGTTCCGCGACAAAAATTAGAGTCCATTGACCTGCTCTCAGTACGAAAGACCACCCCGGCGGTTCTTCTTCGCGCTGGAGAACCCCCCCCCCTCTCTCATCTTCTCTTTCCGCCCTCCCGCCCCCGATAGCACAAATACTCAGCCTCCTCTTGGCTAATTCTCACTGAGAATAGGGTCCAACACCTCAACTACGACCCCCTCGAAGAAGCAATCTCCCCCTGTGGCTGGCGCTCCTGCTCAAGAAACAACGGCGCGCCAACATCGTCCCTCCGCCATGGCTGCATCCCGACTCACTTCGCGATGTGATCCACCACGAAACCAACATCGACGCCAAGGGCTGGGCGCCGCCGCCGCCACCCATCTCTCGAGCCGATTCCCGCGGAAACGCGAAACGAATCAACGATCCCTTTTCAGACAACGACATCGTCTTGTCACCGCCGTTCTTGCCATCTTGTACGGCCGACTCCCCCTCCGGTGCGTTGCCGTACCACTGGTTCGAGCTGGCAGAGATGCTGCTCGCGCACGCGGGCGACGACATTGTCTCCTCGTCGGAAGTTCGCTCGCTCCTGAGGGATCTGCAGGAGGTGAGGGCCGCCAAGATGAGAAGCAGTACCACGCAGCTGGAGGGTGGTGTTGACGGCGTCATGAGCCTGAGGGGTGTTGGCGCAATGGAGCTGGCTGAGAGCAGGGGGTTTGTCACGGGCGTGGTGGAAGGGGTGCGGAAGATTGGTGCCAGTGGCGAGACCGTGAGGAGGGAGGAAGAGGAGAGGGCGGACGTGAATGATGAGCCGAGTGATGATGACATGGGAATATGAAACGAGGGGGACACGAAACGAGTTCTCTTCTTTGCCCCGACCTCAGCTTTCCTGGGTGGATGGCGACTTCCTGGACTGAGCCGAGAGGGAGTGGACAGGTGGCTGTTGTGGCCTGAGGTCCTCTCACAGATCTTGTGCTCGTGCGCCATGGTGTGAATTGGCCGATTACCAATCACCAATGCTGGCATGTACTGGGGGACGTTCATGCGTGCTGCTCGCAAGCGGAGAGACTCGGGGGATAGATATATGGCGGCTTAGGACTACCACCTGACGTCTTCGGAAACCTCGAGGTGGCGTTCTGCGTAGAGGAGCGCATGTATACACGTATTTGCCGACCAGAGACTGGACAGCTGGTCATCGCCTCTGTGTCGACACCCATCTTGGACACCATACAGTTTTCATGGACACGGAAGGAGGTGGGATCATTTACAAATAAAAGGGGGCTACTACTTGGCTTCTACAGACATATATCCCTGTATCTGAAGGTATAGAGCTAATTTGCCAGTGTACTCACTGACAGGTTCTTCACTTGCGAACAAAAGGGCACTGTGGACCCTGTGGGTGGCACGTAAATGTAGCCTTGATTACGGGCTCTAAAAGAGATATAGGATGCTGCGAGGTGAATGACAAGGTTGGCGATAATCTTTGCGACTGTGTTGATGCGGGATGCATGCCCACACTAGGGAAGAAATAGGGTTTAGACATATTGGTACAATTAGAGACCACTGCCGTAAATTCTAGCACTCAACAAGTCAAAGTATAAAACGCCGGTTAGATGCTTTTCCCTGGATCCTGGACACCCTCCGACAACATTGCCCCTGAGAAAACGATGCCAAAACGCCGGTACAAACAATATGCAACATTCCCAAAAGAACACACAAGATCCTACGAAACAAGGCTGTGTCCTACATGGCCATATGCCGTCACTGCCCTTGACCTCCGTGAGGTGGCTGCTGTGATTGTCCTCCCCAAGCCTGTTGACCATTTTGTTGCTGCATATGACTCATCAACGCTGCCACAAAGGCAGGATTGACGAATGCGTTGGGAGAAGCAGCTTGGACTTGCCCTTGGGCAGGCCAACCTGGGGGAGGAGGAGGCGGTGGAGGAGGAGCAGCTTGGCCCTGGCCGGCTGGAGTTTGTGGCCAGCCGGGAAACTGAAAGCCAAAGCTGGACATGACAGGCGGAAGAGCAGCTTGCACTGTAGGTTGCGGCGCAGAACATGACTGAGAATTGGCTTGGGGCGGCAGAGAGTAACCATCTCTTGATGGCCCTCCTCCGTATCCGCCACGGCTACCCCCTCGGCCGGATCCTCTCCCGCGACCTCCTCTTCCTCTTGCATCGCCACCTCGACCACCGCGCCTGAATCCAGCCCTTGGTGTTGGTTCAAGGGTCCCGCTAGAGACAGGTCCGCTTCCAAAACCGGGCGGTCGAGTGAGAGGCTTATATGGACCATCATCGTCGTCGTAGTTCAATCCGCCATCAACAGACACCTCTTGACTCAAAGGGTGGGGGCCCTTATTACTGCCTCCCGTGCTAGTTTCATTCTTACTCTTCCATTTGTCCTTCTTTTTCTGCTTTATCGCCCTCTTGTACTCTGCTTCCTTTTCGTCATCTGAAAATTCCATCTCATCGTCGCCGACTTCTTCGTCGTGCAAGTTACTGGCGTCTGAGCCCTTGAGGTTCTTCAATGGTTCTGTGAAAACGTAGGATGCGTGGTCCACGGGGTAAAAGAGCTTGGTGCCAACCTCGAGGCCTAATTCCTTGATTTCATCCGCGGAGGTGAAGTAGATGGTGTACATGGGTTGCACAACCTTGCCGATAGTTTCTGCCACGGCACCAACGACTTTTCGTTCGGCAGTGCAGAGAACAGAACCGGTATCGAGGACTTGGTACTCTCCGGGGGTGATGGCCTTGACAAGAACAATGCTGTCGACAATATTCTCTATCGACCCGAGCTCTTCGATCTTCATCTCTTCTGTCAATTCGATTTCGGGCCTGGGCATAATTTCTTCGGCAATTTCGTTCTTCGTTCGAAGTTGCGCTGCGCTGATGCCTTTGCCGCGGTCGCCTTCGTCATCAGATCCCCCTTCAGCTTCCAGCAGAAGACGGGCCGTTTCCTCTACGCCCAGGAGCTCGTAGCCCTCGTTGTCAGAGTCGTCGTCGTCGTCGGAGGAGGAGGAGGAATCGGAGCTGCTGGAGTCGGAGGAGGATTTATGAGGCGACGAGTCTACCTCCCACTCTGGATGCTCGCTCTGGTCGTTTTGAAGCTCGGGTTCGTCCGTGGGAGGCTGTGTCTGCTCTGGCGCACTGGTCTCAGTGTCCAGTCCACCGATGGCGGCTTCAAGGGCTCCGGTCAGTGATGGAGGACTTCCAGGTCCATCGACATTCATGGCATCGACATCTGGATTGCACTTAGAAGCGTCATCCGCGATAACGGGCTCTTCTACTTCGGAGGTCTTTTCGTGGGCGGCGGCATTTGACGGGACGTTTACATCGCCCACACTGGCGGCGGCAGCAATGACATCAACAGGAAGGGGAGGAAGTGACTCGTTCGGTTTCGCTTGCCCCAGTCCGGGAATCTGGAAGCCAGACATTGTAAGGACGATATTTACGGAAGACCAGCTTCCTGTGAAGTCGGAGTAAAAAGCGAAGACTCTGACAGCTATGAGAGCTATGAGAGGGTTGCGCGCAACCGACAGAGTTTGTGTAGGAATATTTCAGTACGTGAAGATGGGAATTTGATGTTACGAAGATGATGGCCGAGAAAAACCTCCAGTACAGATGATGTCTGAGGAAATCTATCCGGAAGATCGAATCTTGCGACGTCGCGAAAACTGAGTTTTTTTTCTTTCGACGAACAAAAATTCTTTTGCAACCAACTGGATCGACCCTGCGACGGTAGGGAAAAAAAAAAGGTGTACAGTCTAACCCCTGTATGATTTTACACGAGGTACATGACCAGGGTCAGCAGGCCAATGACATTGCACTAAGTGAGGTAAAAGGTATCTTAGATTACGTGTATTTTACCCGGACTATTTAGTACCTTCTACTAGCGTCAATATCCCTGTAGTATCCCTAACAGCTCCACTTAGTATAGCCACTTAGAGCTGATAGTGGCTGCCCCGCGTGGGGCATGTAGCGAGTGTAAAAAAATCATTCAGGGGTTATGACTGTACATAAGGGCCATCGGCAGGTAGGTCGAGGGTGCTCCTTAGCGCTATTCATCAGTGCTCACCCGGTGGCTGCGGGTGGGGCGGTTGGCACAAGCGAGCTTGAGAAGATCCCAACGTATGGCGACAACAACAACTCTCAACGTTTCCGTCACAGCTCATCGCCGGCACAAACACGACAATGGCACCGAATCCCCCGCAAGACCAGCGGCAATTCGAGCATCCAGCCTCCAGCCATGCGAAGAAGAAGTAGGTTTCGGAGAATGCTATCCTGTCATTCTTTCTTGGTTATTGGCCCGAGCGGCAACTCATGGAGGCATGTGAGATTGCTGACCCGGATCGTGAACACAGGCGCAAGAGGCCGTTGCCAATCGAGCCCATTACCGCCTTTTATCTCTTCTTCGCGGCCGCCATGATGGCCGCCTTGTTCGCTCCGATTCAAGACTGCGATGAGACCTTCAACTACTGGGAGCCAGCTCACTACCTGTCTCATGGCTACGGCTTGCAGACATGGGAGTACTCCCCTGACTACGCGATTCGAAGCTGGCTGTATGTTGGACTGCACTCCGTAGTGGGCAACCTTCGTCGACTACTGCCTCATTCTTCCAAGGTCGGCTTCATGTCAGTCTTGCAGCTCGCGTCATTCCCCTCAACTAAATGTGTTGCAGGTCTCCGAGTTTTACTTCATACGCTATGGCCTCGCCTTTCTCTGCGCCATCTGCCAGACGGTGTTGTTCAAAGTCATAGGCCTGACTATGAATGGTAGAATTGGAATGATCTTCCTCTTTGCAACCATAACAAGCCCCGGAAACTTTCATGCGAGTGCCTCCTTCTTGCCGTCAAGTTTTGCCATGTGCATGTGCATGATCGGAGCGGCTTCGTTTATGAACTGGCGCGGGGGGATCAAGACCGCCCATGGCATCTTTTGGTTTGCTGTGGCGGGGATCCTTGGGTGGCCGTTTGCTTCTGCTCTTTGTGCGCCGTATTTGTTGGAAGAGTTGGTACTCGTCTTCTTCAGCGACAAGGATGCTTTCATCGACGCCATCATCCGATTCCTTCGAGGTGTTATCGCCGGCTTCATTGTTCTGGTGAGCTATCCCAAGCAATTTTGTGGTACCAGGTTTCTGGGATTATGCTAACAGTGCTAATAGTTTCTCGACTTTCTCATCAATCTCTTCTTTTATAAAAAGATTGTCGTTGTCAGCTGGAACATTGTCAAGTACAACATCTTTTCGTCTACTGGTGGTGGCCCAAATTTGTATGGCACAGAGCCTTGGACGTTTTACATCAAGAACTTGGCGCTCAATTTCAACATATGGTTCGTCCTGGCTCTTCTAGCTCTTCCCTTGTTCTTGCTCCAGAAAGTGATTTCACCGTCTGGACATGGCTTTCAGTCAGGACTGCGAACCGTGGTATTCGTTGCGCCGTTTTACATGTGGTTGGCCATCTTCACCGCACAGCCTCACAAAGAAGAGAGATTCATGTACCCGGTATATCCATTCCTGACGCTGAACGCCGCTATTTCCCTGCATATCATTTTGGCTGCCATCGGAAGCACAGACCCGAGCACCATTGCAGGGAAAATTCCTGCTCGCCTCAAGCTGTTTGCCGTCGGCGCGGTGATGCTCTTGGCGGTGGATGTGAGCCTGCTTAGGCTTTATGGTATCTACTCGGCATACTCGGCCCCTCTCAAGGTGTACTCGAGGCTATGGGGATCTAATCACGGCCAACCTCGGCTAGGAAGTGAGGCAGACCTCGTTTGTTTCGGGAAAGAGTGGTATCGCTTCCCATCGTCTTTTTTCCTCCCCAAGGATATGCACGCCAAGTTTGTGCGCTCCGAGTTCAAAGGCCTCTTGCCGGGAGAATTCTCCGAGGCCAGAATTGGATTTGGCTTCTGGGGCGGCACATGGCTACCCACCAGTGGATTGAATGACCGAAACGAGGAAGATCCAGGCAAGTACGTCGACAAGGAGGCTTGCTCGTTCCTCGTCGATACCCAGTATCCACTGCGAACAGACCCGTTGCCTCCCAATGAGCCTGATTACATCGCTGATAAGGATGCATGGGACATTGTCCAGTGCGAGCCATTCCTGGACGCTGCGAACACGCATATTTTGGCACGCACACTTTGGGTCCCTGAGCTAGACGTCATACCAGCGAAGTATAAGAGACAATGGGGCCGTCATTGTTTGTTGCAAAGGAAAAAGGCCTAGAGTGGGCGGAAACTACTACACAAAAAAGAGCCCATGGTTGATCATGCCCCGCCCAATAATTACTGGACACTGATACCCAAGGCATGAGATGCACGATGTAGAGAAGACGATGGATGTATACATCTCAAAGTGTTCATGTACATTCACAGTTCGCAGCCAACGACGTCAGATTTCGTCGTGGTCTTGAATACAGAGCACGTGGTCATGAAGAGCCGAGACAGAAAGAAAGTAGAAGAATTGCGCTCACCTATTGGAACGACATCTTTTGACGACAAGGTTACCAGGGCAAGGGCGTCCATCCCCTCAGTGAGAGGGTTTGGGATGCATTCCAGTTCAGTTCCTGCACATCCATCACTTGCGCCATCGGGGGGACGTCATGGTGAGACACGACGCGGGACACTGTCCTGGAATGTCTGAGAATGGCGGGTTGACGGGAATCACGGGATGGCACATCGGCGGCATCACGACCGATACCCGCCACGTCCCGCTCCGATGGCCAACAGGGCCACTCCACATCATCGAATCGGCCGGCCGCCGCTTCTTGTGGCTGGACGCGGCGTGCGTGCGTGCATGTCTGGCCCGGGTCAGTTGGAATGACTGAACCGCCCGCCATTCGTCATGCAATTCTGGGACGGTACGTCCGTACTCCGTAGACGGGTGGCATGTTTGCTAGCCCAGCTTTGTGCGCCCCTCGTGTGCTGCGGTTGATGCGTTGGAGATTTGACTTGATGTTGAGCTTTGTTCTGTTCTCCCCCGACTGCCGCCCCTTGAGTCCTTGGCATCGCATCCCGAAGCCAGCAAGCCCATCCTGTTTTCGTTACCGCTGCATCAGGTTTTACGTGGTCACTTTGTCACATTGTGCTTGATATCATTCTTCCCCTCATTTTCTCTCATCTTGCTGCCGACTCGTTTGACCTGGATGCGTGAGTAGTTAGTGTATACATGTCAGCTCGGCACTCGCGCGGCACTACACCCACTTCCTTCCGTCCAACGTTTCTCGAACGAGCTGCTCCTTCCACGACTTCCCTGTCGGCCTTGACTGTGAGAAGCCATCTTGTCGGCAGTAGCACGACTGACTTGTTCCATATAATCTGTACACGTGCCCGGATTGCCGAACCTAACAGGATCCGACACCCCCATCTATTACTGTTACCGTTGCTGGGCTATTGTTGGTGAATATGGTACTCCCTAAAATCTCCGACTTGGTCGTGCGCAGAATCCTCGGTATCGATGTCAACAACAAATATCGTGGGCTTCCCCAGGGACTTGACAAGCGAGCGGAAGCACTTCTCGACCCTGCGGATATCTACCTCGAAGACGAGCCGTCGGTGGCAGAGTGGCTGAAAGAGTTGAAACCAACCAAGAAGGGGGCAGTCGACTACATCACAAACTTGTTCCCATCTGCGTCGTGGGCTCGACGGTACAACTTGCGATGGTTAGCGGGAGACGTTCTGGCTGGTACGGTCTGCTTTCAATCACCCATACCGAATACCAAGATCGGTATCGCGAACTAATATTATGTGGACACAGGAATAACTATTGGCTTGGTCATCGTCCCCCAAGCTATTGCCTATGCCTCGCTCGCCCAACTTGATCCACCATATGGGCTGTACACTTCCTTCACTGGAGCGGTGTCGTACTGGATCTTTGGAACCTCCAAAGATATTGTCATTGGCGTATGTAAATATTCTTTTCTTGGTCTCACTACTACACTTCCTGAACAACGACGAGCTTCGACGAGATGGCTCACATTTTTCTTCCATTGATAGACAACTGCGATTGGGTCTCTCCTGGTAGGTGGCGTGGTATCCCGCGTACGCGCATCCAATGACGATTACAGTCACGAGCAGATCGCTCATGCACTGAGCCTGATATCAGGTCTTATACTTCTCCTCCTCGGACTGTTACGCTTAGGTTGGGTCATAGAGTTCATTCCATATATTCCCATATCTGCATTTGTCACTGCTGCTAGCATCACCATCATATCGACGCAGATGCCGGCAGCTTTGGGTATTCATGGCATCAACACCCAGGCGGCGCCGTATCAAGTCATTAAGACCACCCTGGAAAGAGTACCCAATGTCCGCCTCGACGCAACCATCGGTCTGTCTTCTCTCGCCCTACTACTTCTCATCAAAAGCTTCTGCGCTGCCATGGAACAGCGTCAGCCGAAACAAAAGCGATTATGGAGTTATCTTGCGTCCTTGCGGTTGACCTTCACCATGTTGCTGTACACTCTGATAAGCTTCCTGGTCAATCGAAATAGATCGGAGATGGATCACAAATTCCACTTGGTCGGTTCCATAGACAAGGGTAAATCCCCCCTTTTAATGATTTGGGTTCTTTTTTGTTTCTTCTTTTGGGGTGCCGTATCTAACAGTGCTTCACAGGATTCCAGCGAGCAGGTGTACCGTCCATAGATAGTCACTTGGTTAGTAGCATATTGCCGGAAGTGCCTGCCGTGGCCATTATATTGGTTATTGAGCATATTGCCATCGCAAAAGCCATGGGCAGGCGCTACAACTATACTGTTATTCCATCCCAAGAGGTGGTGGCGCTTGGGGTTGCCAATATTCTTAGCCCCTTTGTTGGCGGCTACGTTTGCACAGGATCATTCGGTGCCTCTGCTGTTCTTTCTAAAGCAGGCGTCAAGACTCCATTGGCTGGTCTTTTCGGCGCTGGAATGCTAGTGCTCGCCCTGTACGCTTTAACCGGTGTCTTCTATTACATCCCACGAGCTGCCCTGGCCGGTCTCATCATCCATGCTGTTTCCAACTTGTTGACCAGCCCAAGCAGCCTCTATGAATATTGGCGACTTTCTCCCATTGAATTTCTGATCTGGGTCGTTGGAGTGTTGTTGGCCATCTTTGTGTCACTCGAAGCATGCATCTATGCTGGTACCGCACTCTCGGTTGCCTTGTTGCTTGTTCGACTTGCAAGAACGCGAGGCACTTTTCTGGGCTCAGTTCGAGTAAGGCAAGTTGCAGGAGAAAAGACGTCCTTCTCCAGTGAGCCTGCAGCTGTTTCTAGCAAGGAATATTATTCCGCCCCTGATATGTTCTTACCTCTTGACCGCTCGGGAGCCATGAATCCACAAATCAAGGTCGAGTCACCATACCCAGGCGTTTTTATATACAGGCTACATGAAGGATTCAATTACTCGAACCAAGCTTATCATGTTGATATTCTGGGCAATCATATCATGGAGAATACAAGAAGAACGTCGGACGAGGTCTTTGACAAAGAATCTGACCGTCCTTGGAATGATCCGGGGCCCAAGGCGCGACGGCCAAATTCGCATCTGCTCCCGTATCTTCGCGCCATTGTTCTGGACTTTGGGGCCGTCAGCCACGTTGACATCACCTCGGTTCAGGGTCTTGTCGATCTACGAAACCTTTTGGACAGCCACTCTGCGCCGGACGCTGTGGAGTGGCATTTCGCAAACATTCGCAATCGCTGGGCCCGCCGCGCGTTGGCCACAGCTGGCTTCGGTTACCCGACTTCGCTGAACTCGGAAGCTGTGGGGAACTGGAAGCCAATATACAGCATTGCGACGGCACTCATGGAGAAGGAAGGGCCATGCGGGGACGAAACCCCGTGTGTTATGGACACGGATACGGAGGAAGAGCACACACAGGGTAGTAGAACTCCTGTGGCTTCAGACTACACTCGGAGGAAGTTGCCCGTGCCGTCAACTTCCACGCCGGAAGCCGGGCAAATGGCTGCTGTGAGCGGAGTTGACCGACCCTTCTTTCACCTCGACCTATTCAGCGCCGTTGAGGCGGCTGTTAGAGACGGGCGAGGTAAAGACGCAGCAGTTATGGTGTAAGCATCGCAAGTCAAGTGGTGGATGCGAAGGTTCCGAGGCCTATGATGCGATGAAACATTGTTTGGATTGAGCTGCACTGGAGGCGTTAATCAGCAAGCAGGGAAAGACACGTGGTTGGGATAGACAATGAGCGATTCTTTGGGACGAATAGCATCACTTTCGCCTAGAGATACTTATTAATGGATGTATTGATAGAGCGGGATGCGTTTCGTTGGTGATGCGCGCCTTCCACTTCAGGACTCAGTCCTCTTCATTTTCGAGCTTCCTCTCAAGCAGGACGCCGGGGTCCACGAGAATGATGACGCTAGCTTGTTGGGGATAAAGCGACTACGTAGCAACTGCATAACCCCGGTTTCCGCTCTGCCGAGCCCCATATCACGTCCGATCTTGGATTTGAGCCAATTGCTGCCTGCCACATTCGCATCCATCTACTATCAAAAAGCTGCTTCATGATTAACTCCTCGCTGGAAAAAAAAAAAAAAAAAAGAGAAAGAAAAAGAAAAAGAGTCTATTGTCCCTGTTTCCACCAATTTTCCCGGTCCATCGTCACCAGCTAGCAGCCGGGAGCCATGGCGGCAATCGATACCCTGCCGAATGAGGTAAGCCATCGCATGCCTCGATATGAATGAGCGCACCTTCACTAAGAGACACACGCTGCCTCTAGGTTCTATTCGTCTCCTTGGCATTTCTCTCTGCCAGGGAGCTCGTACAGTTACTGCCAGTCAGCCGTAGATTCCACGCCTTGACCACGCGAATGCTCCATCGTCGCCTGGTAGATGTCTCGTCGCTGTCGCACAATGAATTGATTCTCGAATGTTACCCGCCGATGGCCAGGTTGTCTGCGCCTACGTTGACGTGCAGATTTCTCGGGTTGAAGCACGCGGGTGAGGATGGGATCAACGGCGATCCTCCGTCATTGGGGCATCTGTCGAGGCTATATTCGGCGTTTCGCCCAGTCTTGGTGGAGGAAGTTCCTAGACGTAGACGACGCGTCTCCCAGTCTGGGGGTCGGGCGTCATGCGTTGACGAACCGGCGACTCTGGAAGTAAATGTGGACCAAGGTGAACTGTTGTCGCAATTATGCGTTTCTACAAGTGTGGTGAAAGAGACGGTTCAACAAGGCATCTACGTCAGCCATGTCAATGTCTGTGACGGTGTTATTCGAGTATGGAGACAATGGCTAGCTGAACGGGCGTGTTCCTCGGGAATGGATGGCGAAGACGAGCATGATGCGGTCGCAGCAATAGATTCCAATAACATTCTCTGGGTCGATGCCGCTAAGAATGTTGGTTTGAAGTTTCGCGTGGAAATGGGGCCGATGGAAAGAATGCCGTTGTTAAGTGGTCCTGGGGATGATGGTCCGGTGTCTTACACCCTGATTTATCAAGGTACGTGTGCGCTGTGCCGGGGCTGGAGGAGATGTCGTGGTGTCTACGGAGTACATTACGGGGTGATTGTTGTTAACATTTTCAGAATTAATCGTGAGGACCACCTCGCTACTGCTGGCTGTGGACGCATCTGGCGTGCAGGAGGTTTCTCGGTCGTCGAAAGCCGTTGTGATAGCACAGTTTTGATAAGGATTGGGTTGGGAAAGTGTGTATTCGCCAACCGGGACGGCGCTCGCCAGAGAATCGGTTGAGCTGGGCTGTGCCTTTGTCGAGTCGAGTCGATGGCGCCAGGTTTTTTTTTTTTTTTTTTGGCGAGATGCGGTTGCGCCGCCGTGAGGGGTTTGAACTAACTTTCACCTGGGTCTGGCAGGACACGAGTATCTGACGATAAACGCGTGAATGATGACGCGTGAAAATGGCGCGTAGCAATAGAAATACCAACGAGTTCTTTTTTCCTCCTTTTTTTCTTCCCACAGTGGGTTGCAACGACCACAGAGATGCATGTACGCTGGGCAGGACAAAATCTTGGGGTGACGGGAAGCAGTGGCGAGCGATCCCGGGCGAATCGTGATGAAACCTGATGTTCGGATCTCGCAAACGTGTCTCCGTGAATAAGCAAGAAGCTACATCCTCGGGTTGTCTTAGTTTGTCTCATGGTTTGCAGAGGATACCAGTGAGCGAAGGGAGAAGCTCAGAACGCGCATAAAGTCACTGGACCTGTGCAAAAAAACACGTTGGAAGGGAAAAAAATATTTCCCCTTTCGGCCACAGAGCCCTGGTTGTGCGTGCACTGCATAACTAGTAATAAGTCTTGAATCGACCTGTCCCATAATCCCATCATGGCTGGTCAAACAAGGAATAGAATCGACCTTTGCTCTTGGGTTTGGGTCTGGCTTTGCTTTCTTTTGAGAGAGGAAATGGAGACCGGGGGATCACGGGGCAGATCAGGGAAATCATGGAAAAGATGGAATCGCCATGTTTTTTTTTAGGAGGAAACAATGGTTGGACGAAGGTCGGAGGTTCCTGCTGCTCCAGTCCAGTCGCCAGTCAGTGCGGCCCGGCGCCAGGCACGCAAGGGCGGCAGCTGGTGGCAGCTGATGGCTGATCATCCTCCGCTTTTCCCATCTTCTGCTTTCTTCTGCTTCACATCCATCTCGGTTGCCCCATCACGGTTCATCAGCCATCAGCCATAAGATCTTGTCCCGAATCCCTGGTCAACGATGCGCTCAAAGACGGCATCCCATCAATTCCGCGCC
The DNA here is from genome assembly GCA_023658475.1 of Epichloe elymi. Classification (NCBI taxonomy): domain Eukaryota; kingdom Fungi; phylum Ascomycota; class Sordariomycetes; order Hypocreales; family Clavicipitaceae; genus Epichloe; species Epichloe elymi. The sequence continues at coordinate 3,512,644 of CP098274.1, forward strand.
ATGACCTTGTCAGCCACTCACGAACGGCTCTGGAGCCCGGCTAGCCCGGCGCTTGAACCGTACGGACAAAGTCTTTTCTTGAACCCGCTCTCAAACGGCCCTTCCCCCCCTTCCTGGCCGATATATCTCCCTTTTTGTGGCGCGCACAGAAGAAGTGGAACGGCGTTGAACGTGTAGTCCGCACCTGCAATCCAGTACCCGCGCGCAGTCTTCGTTCCAACGCCTCTAACCAGTAAGCCAGGAACTCATTGCCTGGTATGAGAGTCAAATAGATCCCGCCCACAATGACTTCTCTTCATTGTTGCAAGGCTCAAGACGACGCGTTGAGGAAGAAGAAGCCGCGGGCGGCACCAGCCTTGAGAAGCTGGGCCATGAAGTATCGGAATTCCCGCCAAGCTATTCCGTCAAGTCTGCAGCTTAGCCCAGGGGAAAAGGCTTCAAGCAATGCTTTCTGCAGACTGCAAGCATTTCGTAGGTTTGCCATTGTTTGTGCGTCGCCTCACCTCCGTGACAAAAACTCCGTACTGGTTGTCTCGCGCCGCATGTGGGAAAAGACACATTTCTTTTGATAACAACCCGACGAGGTCTGTCTCATGCAGTCCATGTGTAGCTCGAACTTCTTTCTTCGCCTCCTCCCCTGCCTCGAACTTTTCTTTGTCTGCGGATGAGTTCGCCGTGTCCTAGTGTACCAACCCACTCTTCCTCTTTTCTTTTTCTTGCCTCAAAGTGTGATATCTGTGCCTCTGTCTGGTGCTTGTTCTCTTTAGCCATATTATAAGTCAACATCACTCGGTGGCGGAACTGTCTTCTTCTGTTTCTGGGAGCTACACCTTCTTTTCATTCACGAGCTGGACTCTCATACTCTCGCTATCCTCGTCGTTTTCGTGCTTTCAATTCATCCTTTTATCCATCAGACCTCCCTTTTCATCCTCCAGTGCCTTTTCTATTTGGTAGGGGGCTTTTCGTTCCGGTGGCCAAACTTGACGTTGTTTTGGAAACATGGGCAGAACTTGGAGTCTCAAGCGGCCTGAAGACATTATTCCACGGCCACTCCCAGCTCGTCTTTCAAAGTCACCCGACATCTCGTTCTTTCCTCGCATACATGAACAGCCGGTTAAACGAGAGTTCCCCAGGAGATCTATGACTGGCTCGTCTCTGTCGAATTATCAAAAGCCCATCAAATATGGTACCGGAAAGGGCGCAGGCATTGAACTTGTGCCACAGCCAAGCGACGATCCAGAGGATCCCTTGGTGAGTTTTCTACTGTCATTTCTCCCCTCGTCATTTGTTCGTCATTTGCACGGGACTCACGCCCAACTTAGAATTGGCCTCGCTGGCGAAAGCATCTGAACTTGATGTCTCTTCTCGTCATGGTTGGTCTCGTCGGGGGCATGAAAACGGCCTTTATCCCTACAGCTAATTCACTATCAAAACAATATCGAGTTTCTCACACATCGATTGCTGCATTAACGGCCGCGCCGCTCATGGTTTCAGCGATGACTGGAATGATCAGCTCAACTGTTGTCAAATGTCGGGGGAAACGACCAGTATATCTCATGTCCGCTTTGGTCTTATTCATTGGTACAATCTGGAATACGATGGCCGGTGACAACTATGGCTCCTGCCTTGGATCCCGAATCTTTCAAGGTCTAGGATGGGGTGCCTTTGACGTGTTGGTCAACAGTTCCATTCAAGATACCTACTTTGTGAGCAAAGCACTTGGAAAACAGATGGTTCCACCACATGAGCTAACGCACAGTTGACTACAGGAGCACGAGCGAAACCTGCCCGTGACAATCTACAATATTTTAACCATCACGACTACATGGGGTTCACCGCTTCTCGGCGGATTGGTCTCCAAAAATGCCAACAGCTTTACCAACCAGTTCTGGGTCATCAGCTGCTTCTATTTATTGGCCTTGCCTCTCCTCGCATTTGCTGCTCCGGAGACAACGTTTGATCGATCAAGGGCTGCCATTACACCGCTGCCGATTCCCGGATTGGACGCCTGGCGTCCGTGGAGGCTCCGACATCGAGTCAGCAAGACCAGCATTCTCGAGTATCTCGGGCAGATGAAACCCTTGTCTTTCAAAGCTCCCATCACACTGCCCATGATTCTTCAGGCTCCCCGAGCACTGATAGCACCCACAACCTGTCTGCTCTTTATTCTCACCTTTATTCCTTTTGGTGCTCTCTGGGGCTTGACAACCTCCATCTCCGCCCTGACCGCGCCTGCACCCTTATCCCTGGACTTTGCCTTGACTGGAGTTATGATGACGGGGCCATGGGTCATTGCTTCACTCTGTGTCGGAGGCTTCTCTTTCTACCGGGGCCTGTATGAACGATTTACCCGGCGTGTCAGTTGCCTCATCATCTCCACTGGCAGTGTTCTGGTCCTCATTGGCTTGCTTTCCTATGGTCTGGGCGTTCACAACTTCATGACCAGTCGTCCGTCACCGACCAATCCCATATTTTCCCCAGTCTCAGGCGAACAAGTCAGCCTGCCGCTTCTCTCCGTACAGCTGGGCATACTTGCGGGCGGGAGTTACATCCTGGACACCACTACCCGACCATTTGTCGTCCGATCAGCATCCTTTACCTCTTGCAGCATTTCGGTCGCCCAGCGCAGCATTATCGACATGCAATCTGGCGCCATCATTCTTCGTAATCTCGCAGCGGGCATCTTTGTTCTCGCCATGCCCAATGCCGTCACCATCTATGGTGGCCTCAAAACAGCCGTCATTGGCCTTGCGACAACACAAGTCGTCATCACTGTCGCCATGATGACGATCTGGTGGCTATACGACGAGTCTATCTGGAGAGCGGACGGCATGATCATGGGTCTGGTAGACGCGGGACTGCTGAAGCAATCTGACAGTTTCTTCGAGGCGGATTAATGAAAAGGAAAAAAAAGTATTTTTGGGTAGGCTTATTTGTTTTCAGAAGCAAAAAGAAAAAAAAGGAAAAAAGGGAGGTATTTTTGAAAACTACTGCCTATAGACAGTGGCTGTTATGTGGGCCCACGCCTTGGACGCGCTGGTGCATCGCTTGATGAGGAACATGTGGCAATTCGGCACGATGAGAGATGGATGAATGTGATGATGTTACTTGTGCACAGGTTCTTTCTTTTTCTTTCCCCCCTCTTTTCCTCCCTTCTACCTCTACACTGGCACTTGACGTGGCTGGGACGGCGAGATTCTGTATGTACATTGGATGAGGATGATAGGATACGAACATGATGATATTATGGAAGAAAAACAATACGCTTCATGAGTGAAAACAAGTATGAGCTCGTGAGTAATGGACTAATCGACCTAGATTCTACGGCTTGAAAGCCAATGGATGAGGACGAAGACAAATCCATGACGGCCAGGCCAGGACTTGTTGGCAAACTGGCGTCAATGGACCTTGGAATGTGTACACGTCTTGACTTGGTCCATGTCAATGTCCTGGGATCGACATGAGAGTCATGATAGGGACTGCGCCTTCTGTTCCGCAACCTCGAGGCTCCTCAGCTCGACATCGCTCCCCATTGTAGCCGAGTCATCGTCAAAGCCGGTCGACGGCCCAATTTCGGCCCTGCTCACCACGGCGCCATCAGCCGCAGCGAAGCCAGCGTCGTGCCTTGATCTGCGAGAAACCCTCCCCGGGCCCGGGCCCGGACCCGGACCCGGACCCGGCTTGCGAGGAAGATGGTTCTTGACCACGTCCCAGCTGGATATGAAGAAGATGAGCGAGTTCCATAGCCCCTGCAGAGGCAACACCGCCGAGGAAGCCACGTGGAACTGGTACGGAGAGTGGCCCTGCAGCCAGCCGTAGATGCGGTTGAGACTACTCGGGATCCAGGTGACGAGGACGGAGAGGGCGAACAGGAGACTTGTGCGGAGGTAGGCCCGCTTGACGGGGTCTTCGACGACGAATTTGGAGGCGGCCGAGTTGGTGGCGGTTGCGAAGCGGCCCAGCGGACCCGGTTCGGGGTTCTTGCGCAGGGGGTTCGCGGAGACGGTAGAGAAGTACTGTGCTGCGGGGGAGGGATGATGGTGAATCTGATGAATCTGATGATGATGATGATGCTGCTGCTGCTGCTCGGTTCCGAGATGAGCCTTTTGGGGACTGGCCATGTCGGCGGCGGAGGAACGGATGATTTGCACCTCTGTGGTGACGGTGCCGTAGTAGCCTTCTTGTCCGCGGTCCCCGTGCCGACTCCTGGTCGCGGAGAAGCTGCGCAGACGGTTCCTCGACCGAAACACGTGGTATCCCACCAGGACATAACAGATGAGGGAGCCGGCGATGCAGATCCATACCAAGAGGTAGTAGGTGTAGATGCGGATGGCATCCCACTTGCCGTCTACCCAGCACCAGATCTACACGCCTCGCGCGAACGGGAACAACAACGTCAGGAACCAGGTTCTGGCGAGAATGACGAAGATGACGGGATTTGGAACGTTGGAAAAAAGACAACACGCGTGTAGTAAGTAGTACATACCGTTGCATCCCCATACACTGCCCCCCTGTTCGGACTGCTCACCAGCAAGAGAGCCAGCGCAATGGAAAAGGGACCTCCGTAGCAAACCACGCAGTAGATCCACCACCATCGACGAAACGAATCGGGACTCGTGCGGAAGTAGAAGACGAGGAATACGTTGATGGCCATGGCGAGGGACCACCACGGGTCAGACTGCATGAACCTTGCTTCGGAGAATGGAGCGTCAGATCCCTCCCCCATCCCCTCTCTGGTATGTTTTTTTTTCCCTTTTTTTTTCTTTTTTTTGGGGGTTCAGAGGACAGACAGGATATGACGTACATTTCGAATAAGAAGCTCTGCGCCCGACACAGCGACGATTCCTTCCCTTGATCCAGCCCGTCCATGGCAATGATACAGGCCATGCTTGCGCCGACGTTGGACACGCTCGCAAACACAATGAATGTGTTCTGGACATTGCGCACGCCGCGGATGAGCCCGTACGCGAGGAAGATGAGTGTCACGGCCGCGAGGCTGATGGATCCCCCGAGTCTCTCGAGCGTGATGATTGTGTCGACTTGGTCGGGAGTGAAGTGCTCTGAGGCTGGCATGGTGCCGCCCTAAAGAATGACTGATGGATTTTTTTTTAAAAAAAAATAGAATAAAATTAAATCAATGGAAAATGAAACGTGTACTCTTCTTTTTTTTTTTGGAGATGTCGGGGCCGTTTACATCTCAAGGTAATCGGTTCTCTGATCGCGGCCCTCACTGATAAGATTCTTTGAGAATTCTTGCGCCATGCTATTTTTTTTTTTTTTTTGCGTAGCAAACGCAGTCTCTTCAAGTATTCCGGCCATGGCCCTTTGTCCTGGATCCTACCTACCAGGGTAGCGGGCCAGGAATCGCGCCCATGTGAAAAGCACTCCTCGACTCAATTCGTAGAGCACGCGAGAAGGAAAGCCGGGAGGCCGGAAGCACAAGCAATCTTCTTTGTTGAGCGCGTAACGTCCGTACCACTCTGCGCCATGTGTGTAGCCGTCTTTTGGCGAGAAGCTCTGGGAGTTCTCGATCAAATACTTTTTTTGCCCGCACACGTTTCTCTCCCTTTTCACGTGGCGTCCGGGCTGGTGTTACGTGTAACAAGGAGATTATTCTTTTCCGTGCGTGCTTTGCGTTGGGGGAAACGCGCAGGATCAGGATTCAGGATTCAGGATTCATCAGGATCCAGGCCCCAGGCCCCAGGACCCGGGATGCATGCGAGAGAGATTGCATAGATCTCATGGCGGCATTTGAAAGATGATGTTTGCTTCGCTCATCGCCGGAAATAATATTCGCAGCAAGTCGTCATGTCTTGGAGCCTCCTTCCCACATGGTTTGTTGAACGCCTCTTGTTCCCATTGTTTCGGATGCGCTGCGGAAACACGATGCCCCCCCTGTCGGCCATGCAATTGATCCGTCATCATGTTGTGACCAGGTTTTGTAATGAGGCGGGGATTCTCGTGCAATGTGAGTTGTCACCTTGGCGGCTGTTCCCGTCATTGCGCCCCTGCCCCATCATCCTTCCTGGCAACAGACACTCTTGTTGTTCACTTGATTCAACATGTTGACAGGATAAAACATGAACATGGCCAATAAGTGCGATTTTGATGATATCCAAACTTCAACACCAGACTCTGCCGAAATCCATTTTAAAAAAAAAAAAAAAAAAACGTCTAAGAAATACTTTGTCTACCCAACATCCAACATGTTCCACGACGACTTCCTGGATCTACTGTACGAGACGAAGCGCCCGACGCCATGGTTCTGTTGGTTGCATTGTCCAACCACGATTTCGGCTTGAGGTAGACAGCGCATAGACCTTATAAGTAATACGGCTTAGATGGTGTACAAGAAGTCTGGTCGCTTGTCGCCGAGAGCATTAATCTCGGCTTCCGTCTTGCCTTGGACCCAGTCATCTCGCTCGCCTCGGCGCCGCTTCTTGTTCTCCATGCTCAGCAGTGACGCGAAAAGTAAAGACCCCCCAAACATGCAGACAACAAGATACGCAATGATGGTCCCATGGCCCTGGAAATAGCGTGGGGACCAGCGATAAATGACACTGCTCACGACGCCGTTGAGGTTGCCCCAGCCGATGACGAATCCAAGAACAATGCCACGCTTGTATACCCCTTCGACGTTGTTGGCAACCCAGGCTATTGTCAGGGAAATGGGTGGGTAGATTCCCATGGCCCCGAGAAATGTGCCCGCGTATTGCACCGCCGGGTTTGTGCTTGCTATCAGCATGACGAACCCAACAGTTGCAACCGCCGCAGAGCCCATGATGAATACGCCTCGTTCCTGACTTCTATCGGACCAGAAGCCGACAACAACTGTCAGCACGGCTGCCACTGCATATGGCGGAACGCTCAGGAGCTGGTTCTTCACTATCTGGTCAGGCGAGGTGAAACTCATGGACTGAATGATGGTGGGTAAAAAGACACTGAAAGAGTACAGCGGCATCAAAGGTCCCATGTAGATGAGCATGCCGTTATAAGTCTTCCAATCCTTGATGGCAGCCCACATGTAATCCCACTTGAAGTCCTCATGTTTGGCAGAGTGTTGGTTGTCGTTCTTGAGCCGCAGCAGCACGCGGGCACGGTCTTCGGGAGCCAAAAACTTTGCCTCATCTGGGAAGTCGTGAACCATGAAGAAGGACAGGATTCCGATAACAATGGTCAGTACGCCCTCGATGATGAAGATCCAAGCCCAGCCCGCAATGCCCCGAAGACCGTCCATTTTCTGAATAACGGCAGCAAGAAGACCCCCAAAGGAACCGGCCAACGCGGCGGCGGAAAAGAAGATGGCGGCGCGCACGCCGAATTCGTTTCGCTTGTACCAACATGAAAGATAGTAGTTGACTCCGGGGAACAACCCAGCCTCAGCGAGGCCAAGGAACCAACGGGCTGCCATGAGTCCGGACCAATTCTTGACAAAGCCCATGCCAAGCATGCAAACCCCCCACACGATCCTGACGAAGCAATGCGATCAGCGCAATTCTTTCAGCCAGGTCGATCGGACCCAAAGAAGAAGAAGAAGGGTATGAGTCCGCTTACATGATGCATGGGATGAACCGAGAAGGCTTCCATTTTTTCAGCAAAAAGTTGGCAAGGACTTCGAACAGGGCGTATGAGACAAAGAAAATGATAAGAGTGGCGGCGTACTTCATCGACTTGGGGTCGATGCCAAGGTCCTTCTCCAGATGAGCAATCTTGGCGTTCCCAATATTAGTGCGATCCAAGAAGCATATCAAGTACAACAGACAGAGCTAACATGCAGAAGAAGATTTAGTTTAGTGTAAAGACCATGGAGGTAGAAGATGCAGAAACACCGGAGATGGCATCCGATGCACATTTTCCGCCATGCCAGAGAAAGGTTCGACATACCCATGGTATCAGAGTGAGGTCAAGTTTCCACAGTAGCTTGCGCTCCTATTCCAAGCAAAGCGTTCTCCATGTCAGCGAGGTCGGCGCACTTGATCCAACGAGAAACAGGTGTCGAGGCAATTTTCATGAGAGAGGACAAGCTTACCACTTCCTTTTTCTGAGCGTCCGACAAGCCGGCATCCGGGTCGGTCAAGTGATGCAGGTCAGAGCTAAAGGAGGAACCCGCGGCACCAATATTGATTGGACTCGGTTTCTCGACTCCGCTCATGGCCGCGACTTGTAAAAGAGGAGAGTTCAAGATGCGATCAGAGCGGAACGTCCTGGCCTGCTGGTCCGTGAAACTGTGGCTGAACAAAGAGCAGCAGAGAGAGCGGCTGTGAAATGGCAATGCTAGCTAGTCTTGACCGTCGAGAGGCAAAAAAATAAGAATAAAAACCAAAATTGAAATTGAAATAGAAATAAAAAATAAAAATAAAACACGCGCGCGCGCGCAAGTTGCCGTGTCCCGCGGTCGATTTCGCTTTCGCTTACAGGCGAACGGAGATGCAGAGCCGGAAGGAGCTGGTCTTGGCGGCCTTTCAATGTTTGGATTCTCAACAGGCCGTCAGCAGAGAGAGGCCCGACGAGTGAAGACTGAAGACGGTGTCGAGGCGCTTGCGCTTCGTGACATGTCCAGGCGAGTTGCAAACGGGAAGAAGGCAGAGGAAGAGGCTCCCGCTATTAAGTCATGGCTGCTCGGCTGCTCGGCTGCTTGGCTGCTTGGCTGCTTGGTATCAGAGAGTAGATTCTGCTGCAGACCTTGTTGGAGACCTTGTTGGATGGAGACCTTGTTGGATGACAAGAGCGGCAACCTGCGGGTCCACGAAATTCTGGGGAGGGGATGCAGCCATTCAAAAGCGTGCGGACCGTACTACGGACTAATCCAGTTTCAGCTGGTAAACTGGTGGCCCGACTAACGGATCCGTAGTCATAAGAGAGAGAAAGTCATGACTGAGAACTGGGATTGGGATTGGGATCCGAACCCCGGTCTTTGCAATCATCCGTGCGTTGGTCTTGTTGAAAGTGGAAAGCGCAATGAATAATAGACGACTCCGAGTGGTGGAAGGCGTCACGGAAGGAGCGAGGCAGCAAAATTCCCGCAATTAATAAGCCGAACCGGGGATCGATAGCTAAAGGTAATCCGTAGTCCGTAGCGGCAGAAGATTACATGGTACGATTCGTCAACGCTCTCATTCTCATCACGGCATCACGGCATCACGGCATCACGGCATCACGGCATCACGGCATCACGGCATCACGGCATCTCACCCCAATTCCTTTTTGGAGAGCCTCCCGAACCCCCACGTCTAATCAACAAGAGCAGCATGCTCGGCAGATACCTCCTCCAGCAAAACATCACTCACATATCTGACTCGCGCGCCCTCCACCTCCTCGGCCCAATGGTCCAGCAATAGTCTCCTCGTCGTCCGCGTCGTCCTCGTTGTCGTGCAGTGCCCTCGTGAAATTCACGCCCTGCGTCAGCGCATCCAGCGAGGCCATGATGGTCCCTGATGCCGTCTTGAAGAAGCGGAACGACGGCGCTTCCTCCACGGCGCGTAATAATACATGGCCCGCAGACTCTTGGCCTGCACCCTGTTGGCGTTGCGCCGGACGCATCGAGACACGGCGTGGCCGTCAGTCAAAAGTGGAAGGGGTACTCGTCGCACATGGAGAAGATGCCTCCCATGAAGCCGTGCTGCTCGGGGGTTGCTCCCTGCACCTGTCGTCCGCGATCTTGCACCTGGACGCCTCGAGGTTCGGGTACATGGCGTCGTCGGCGACCGAGCGGTTGTCCCACGTCAGCGTCTGGGGGAAGCGCGGCTCCGCGCACCGCATCGCCCAGCACACATGTTTGTGCAGATCTCGGCCATGTGGCGGGGTTGGAAGGTCATGCATGTCTGGTGCGGACGAGTAGACGGCCGTGATGAAGATGCAGCACATGGCAGGGATGGCTTGGAAGCGCATCTTGGGCAAGTGGTTTCGGTGGCCTCGGTGGGTTTGGCCTAACGAGAACAATATTGGTCTTGTTATTCATGAAGGTCTCCATGTCTGCATGGGGACCGTAAATCGTGAAGAGAGAATGAATATACGGACTACCTGGCTGCTATACGGGGGGCTGACACAGAGCGCTTCTCATTTTCGTAAAGAGCATCTCCTTTCCGTTCAACCTTGTTCGCATTGCATTCATCCCCAGTGCCCCAGCAACAACGACATCATCCACTTCCCGCCCAAATGCCCCCGTAGCGGCTCGCACAACCCCATTTGCCCCGTCCTTGCAAGTTGGCGCCATCGTCAAGTGGATAGCCGGGAATCACTTGGCGTCAAGCCATCGTCCGATACATACATATGCGCAATGGGGGCCGGAAGATAATCAGAATGCTGTGCAATCTGCATCACCTCATTACTTCCGATGCTGCCAGTCTCGGGTACATGCAGATTGCAGACTGCACACTGCACACTGCACACTGCACACTGCACACTGCACACTGCAGACGCTGACGATGTGACTTCCTCGTCACGGGTTGCCGGTGATGAAGACCTGCGTCCGGTGTATCTTTTAGGCTCCATGCCATCTTTTATCTGTTCTTTGACATGGTCATGTGGAACTGATGGCGGCCTTGCTTGACATGAGGTTGCACAAATCATTGCGCCCAGGTGAGATCCAGTTCCCACTCGACCACTTGTTGATGAAGCACTGATGCAGTCCACCCAACAAGTCATACATTCATGAGTGTAGTCCGTATGGTCCGTATGGTCATTGACATCCTCATAAATCGATTAGCGCACACTAAGTGACCCGATTGCTTGTGTATTGCATTCGAAACAAAAACCCCAAAAACGCCTGTCCATGCTCATGCACCCGAAGTCCGTAGACATCATGTTTAATCCCCCCAGTCCTCGTCAACCGTCCAAATTTCGCCCATTGTGCATAATTCATCCATGCCCTTTTACTCTACGGGCAAATCCTCCAGGACGTTCATAGCTCTGGTACCTTCCTGTTCAAACCGTGTAACCATTGCCTCACATTCATGCTTGAGCTTCTTCTCTGCTTCGCCTGCATTGAAATATATCCATTCTTCGACCGTCATCAATTTCTCTGGACTGCTGAGGCCTGTACCCTGCTTCAACAGGCGGCCGACCGCATTTTCCTTGTCCGCCATCACACCTGCGGTTCCCAAGACCGCATCCAAGTCGACAACAGTCCAGGGAGTTTGGCTTTGCAATCCAGCAGCCAGCATGTCACGCTTTGAGGGAGAGTCGCGCATCGGTGTAGCTGCCACAGGAGCAAGTACGACCCGCCTTGTCTTGGCGTTGGCCATTGGTACAGACGAGGGGGGTTGGTTTTCAGCATCAGAAGACTGCGGTGACTGAGATGGTGACAGAGCGGGCTGTCGGGCGGACGGAGCTGGAGATATAACTTTGGTTGGAGTCGACGGGGGCTCAGCTACAAACCGTGGTTCTGAAACTACTTGGCAAGACAAGTCCCGACCAACAGGTGAAGAACGCTTGGGCAAAGGAGCTGTAGCAGCTTCCATCTCATCAACATCCTCGTGTATATCGGACTCGAGGTCTCCAAGCTGCTCCACAACGGGTGCTGGAGAATTTGCCGGCGGTGAGGAACTGGCAGCTGCCTTCCCCGGTCGACCACGACCTTTTTTAGCAGGTGCATCTGCCAACTTGGTGCTAGCATTCGAGGCCAGGGAGGACTTGGCAGCTCTCCCACGAGGCTTCTTCGGTGGAGGAGACGGCACAGGCTCTGTGTTCTTGACCACCGTGTCTGTACTGCCAATGCTTTCTTCATTCTCGTCTTCTTCCACGGGGGGCTCGATCATCTCTGTCTCCGGTTTCGCCTTTGGCTCCGGCTCCGGCTCCGGCTCCGGTTCCAATTCTCGGGGCGGTGATGGCGCTTTTGCTTTCCTTGCCCTTGTCTGCTTTGATGCCTTGCGGGTTCCAGTCCCTGCTTTGCGCCCCTTCTTGGGAATATGGAGCTCCTGCTTTGGCTCATCGACCTCCATCTCGGCCTGGAGATTTCGAAGTTCCTCATCCAAAGCTTCATCATCTGCTTTTATCTCGGCCGGGTCGAACATGGCGTAGTCTTGAGACTTGACGGCGGCTGCCGTTGCCTTTATGGTCTTGTTCTTCGCCATTGAGCGTTCCGAATCCGAATCATGGGCCATCTCGTCATCAGTAGTGAATTTGTCCAGCTCGGCCTCAAGTTGACGTTCAATTTCTTCGTCGTCTGGAAAATCCTCAGGCGCGGCGCGTAATGAAGCCACAGACGCCGATGGCTTGCGGTTAGACTTGGCGCTTGAGCTGCTTGCGCGGCCTGTCGCTTTGGGAGCGGTGACTGATTCAACGTCTTCGGCAGTGATGGTGGAGCTACCCATCTGGACGGTTCCACGAGATGCAGTTGCTTGCTTTTTGAGAGCCGGGGCTTCGGACAAGAAGACAACGGAGTCGTCCATGGCATCACTTTCTCGCTTCTTCCCCCGTGCAGATTTGGTTGCTTTTGGCTGCACAGGAAGTTCTTCATGAACTGATTCGTTGTCATCCTCTTCCTCCTCCTCCTCCTCTTCCTCTTCTTCAACAGCCTGTGACTTCTTCGACTTAGTCTTGCTCGCCGCCTTTGTGGTTGCGGCTTTTTTCTTTCTGCTGGCTGTCTTTTTGCCTCCCTGACCCAGGGCCGACGTCGTCGTGAGAACGCTATCCTCGGGCTCTGCAGTCATATCGGCAACTGAAGCGATATCTGAGGCTGCGGTAACGACTGACTGGACAGATAGACGTGACGCTTTGGAACCTCTAACTGCCTTGCCACGGGTGGCTTTCTTTTTCATGCCGCCGAATTGCTTGAGGAGTGCAAAGAAGCTACAGTTAGGTGATCGGTTGTAGTGTTCGTCACTTCCCAATTGTTAGCCCAGCCTTTTTTGTTCAAGATGGTGACAAAATGACCTACTAAGGCTTGTCGCTTGGTTCCCATCCATCCAGAGCCAGTTGGCAGTATACACAGGTAGCCATGTCGTCCGACTCTTCGGTGGGTGTGTATTTCCAACCAGCTTCAACAAGCTACATTTACTGGCAATTAGCAAGACAATCCACTCTCAAGGGCGCCTTCCCGACTCACCTGCTTCGTCTTGCATTTCCAGCCTTTCCTTCCCTCGTGAGGCCATTTGCCAGCAAAAGTTGCCTTTCGCGCCTCCACCATGTGAGGTAAATTCGGGTCTTGTTTAGCATATTCCTCAATATCCGACTCGATGGCCGCAACTATGGCCCAGCCACAGGCAGAAGCGTGCTTAAGATGCTCCTGCAGCGGGTCGTCACCTGCTTCCCACCCATCCAAACCTTTACCGCAGAGAAAACAAACACAATTATCGGGGTTTTCGGGATACGGGTTGAAGTAGAATCCTGCTTTGGCAAGCTACATCATGAATGTCAGCAAGTTCAGAATGCTCAAGAGCTCCAAGGATCGCTTCGGCGCGACATACGGTTGCTGGCGCAATCTGCTTGTGTGGCCAACTGAGAGTCTTGCCACGCCCGTTGGCAGTAGATCCTCTCTTCTTCGAATTCTTCTGAAAGGAGGCCAGCCGCGCCTCGTAAGTGAAGTATTGATCCATGGTGACGGAGAAGTTGACCCGTGATTCTTCTGTTCGTCCTCGGTGGTAGCCAAACTCTCGTGTGCTGGACGCGGGTTTTGCAGCTGTCGCGGCAAGTCGATGGCGAGCCACGGTAGGCGCAACCGAGAAGAAATTTGGCAAGCTCAGAGAATGTTTCGAATCATTTCGGAGATGCAGTGATCCAAGCCGTGTTGGCGTATAGATTGTTTTCCTCGGCGATCCTGTGGGGTGTCAATCAATCGAAGCGATTCTTAGCAATGTTGAACTGGTTGGATAAAAGAGAGCGGGCTGTAGTCGTGACGAAGGCTGTGTGTGGTTGGCAGGCGTTGACCGCGTTTGTTTACTTACTTTGGGCGAATGCGGGGCCTCCCACGCCAACGGCCAATCGTTGACGGGGCACTCCATAATTATACATGTACATAACGGCCGCAATTCTTCATGTACATACGGCCAGCGACCTAGCCACGAGCTAGTCACATGTACGCTAGAGGGGGTATTTAGCGAAGGCCGCACACATAGAATGTGGGAGGCTAGAGATTAAAACCTTTAAGCACGCACCCCTACCTTTCAGCTTAATAGCAGCGACACCTCAATCATACTATCACTCTGTTTCATTATACCGGCCCATAAGCCTTGACAGTTAGGGTATTTAGAAGGTTTAGGTACTTGCGATGCCGGGCGCGGTATAAGTGGCGGGGGCAGGCTAGCGGCTATACGTATCTTCAAAATAGGTATGTTATATAAATAGATATTTGCTGTTATACAAATAGTAATACTTTTGCGCATTTAGATGTCCTCGGGACGTTCGAGACGAAAACGCATGAAGATGAGAGACTTTTTTTTGGATGTGGTGTTTGTTCAGGCCGCAGCTTACGCCGTTCAAAGAATGGTGCTGCAAGCCCTTTCCTCGGTGGTGTGCAGGGAAGTTTGATTTCGTACAAACTACTCCGTACGGAGTAATGTTTTCTCGTAATTCCAAGACCTATCTTTGTCTTCTCTACAGCTTTCCAGCATCCTTCATGGCCTTTTCGCCGTCCACAAGAACGCACCAGCCTTCGTGGCCCCGGCCCCCGGCTCCAAAAACGACAGACTCGAAGGCGTCCTGCCCAAGAGCCACCTTCAGCACCTCGTCGTCAAACGTGCCAGGCTGCAACCAGATGGCGGGGATTCCCAGTTTCTTTGCTTCCTCCAGAACCCTGAGCGTGACAGGCGGCGCTGTAATGACAGATACAGACGTCTCTTTGGGATTCGGCAGCGATGATAAGTCGGGGACAGTGGGATAGTCTTTGCCCCCGACCGTCAATGTTGACGACCCAGGATTGATGGGAGTGACATCCAAACCATGGTGCAAGTACCAAGCATGAACTGCAGCCGTGGCAGGTTAGCAAGGACACAACGGGTGTATGAACGATGAACGGATTACGAGCCTTTATGGCCGAACTTGGCCGGGTTGGAGCTTGCGCCGACAACGGCAAACAAGGGAGAGGCAAAGAATTTGCGGGCGGCTGTTTCGGCAGCCATCGTGCATCAGCAATGTATTATGGGTGCTTGGACGATGGGTTTGCGGTAGCAATAATAGCTCATCCCTCCAGCTAGAGACGATAATGCGTCGGGCGTTGCGGGGTATCCGAGTTGCCTACTCATTTATCCCGAGGTCGGCCGAATCGGCCAAGGCAGTGCTTGCTGCTTGCTGCCCGAGTCGTCTCAACGTTGCTGCTATCGCTGCAATCATATCATCAAGGTGTTTCCAACGGCCATGAGCCAATCCACAAACCGCTGTTCAATCGACACTTAGCCGATAAATCTGTAGACATGATCGTTGCCGGCCAGTCTGCTCACTGGTTCGACTACGATAAAGCCTGGCCAGAGCTATTCCGGATCTTGAAACCTGGTGGTTCGCTCGCTTTCTGGGGCTATAAAGATAATATTCTCATCGGACATGAACAAGCCAATGAGATATTTTACGAGTTTTGCTACGCCGACGGACAGGTTGAACCGGGTCTTGACGGCATGAATGCCTACTGGGAACAACTGGGACGGAACAAACTCCGCAATCTCTTACGTGATGCTCATCCGGATATCAAGAGTCGAACAGAGGGTGGCCAGGGAGATCTGGCTGATGTTCTAATGGATCGAATCGTTGGTTCGGAGCCGACGTGGATAAAACTCGGCGAGGGGTGGAGGGATGGAGAGGCTGACACGGTTTGGGGTACGTATATCCTCATGGCGAAGAAACGGTAAAGCGCCGAGCCAGTTTGTGTATTCGTCCATGGTCTTTTGTGCTGGTGTTTCATCATCGCAAAAGTCAGACATCAGAGTCGAAATCTGCTCACATTCATAAATATAAAAGGGGAGGGAGAAAAGAAAGGATGCGCTGTTCCCACCGCAATTTTGTGTGTGGATGCCGCATCCCTCGTGGTGTTTCGCTTTGAACCCTGCACGTCCCTTGTCCGCCGGAAGGTGGGAAGGTGGAATTCACCAGATTACCCGTCAACTTGTAGGCCTTTCTAGTGGTTCCTAGCCCTTGGTTGTTGTTTCGTCTCCTGGCCGTGCCATTGTGATGCGGTTGCCCTGTCAAACAACCGAGCAGCCGCTCTGTGTTGACCTGTCGTGCCTGTTGATGTATGTTGACCCATGCCAGATGCTAGTAGAGGGAAAGATGGGACGTGGGGCTTTGCTCATGTCAGGAGACGAGCAATCTCACCCTCGCTCCTTTCCCCCGAGTCTCCTCAACTCCCTCACCAATACCTTTTTTTTTTTTTCGCTTTGCAGACGCAGAATCGACTTTGCGAGCGACTCGTTGCAATTCCAAGAGCTGAAAGGTTTTTCTTAGGTACCAGAACCTCGATTCTCCGTACGTGCTCGTCAATACGAGCCTCTGGTCCCTCCCACGACCGACCCTCAGACAAGCAGAGCAGAAATGGTGAGTTGCCCCAGCACCCACCGTTCCCATTGTAAACAAAAGAGCCCGATGAAGGAGCCCCGCGACCAGTCAGCGTCGCAACATGATTCGTCGACTGCCTCTCGACAACGCCATCGCCCCTTCCCAGTCATGTATGCGAACCATCAACTAGTCTTATCGCGCCGGTTGCCTTCGTCTCGCTTTCTGTTGTCCTGCAAACACAGCACAAAGAACAACAAACAAGCCGCTCCTACTTTAGCTGTTTCCGCGTCCAGATTATCGCAGTGTACAACACTTTTTCCCTCGTGCGCCTGCCAAGCACAAGCCAACCGATATTCGTTTCCGGGCCTCATCGATAGCTACATATTATCAGTCAGGGCCATGTCTTCTAATCAGTACGATTCACAGGCTTCCACCAACTACAAGGAGGCCTTTGCCCTCTTTGACAAGCGCGGAAATGGCCGTGTCACGTCTGACAGCTTGGGTGATTTGCTTCGCGCCTGTGGTCAGAATCCCACGTTGGCTGAGATCAAAGACCTCGAAAAGACAGCTGGCAGCGACTGTAAGTATCCCCGTCTGTCATGCGATTCGCGCCCGAGCCCAATCACAGCAGAGAACTAATCATTAATTTGGCAGTCGATTTTGAGTCTTTCCAGCGCATCCTGAATCGCCCGGGCGGTTTCCGTGACCCTGGCGAGCCTGAGGAATACTGCCGGGGTTTCCAAGTGTTCGACAAGGATATGACGGGCTACATTGGTGTTGGTCAGCTGAAATACATTCTGACAAACTTGGGCGAGAAGATGTCCGAGGAAGAAGTGGACGAGCTGCTCAAAGCTGTGGACACCAGCTCTGGCCAGGTCAACTATACGGGTAGGTTTCCTCTTGCCCCGGCCATTCACTGAGATTTCTGTCATGAGGATTCCTGAATATACTGACGCGGCATGCAAAGAACTTGTTCGCACGATTCTTGCCAACTAAGCAAGATGATGGTCGCGTACTAGGTAACTTTCTACCACGACGCTTTTTTATACGAGACGACTCCTTGGTTTAATTTGCATCTGCGGACGGGATGGCGTAACTTTTTTTTTTGTTTTGATACTTGTCTGGCGATGGAAGGCACATGAAGTACGGGATTGGGCTATTCTGAGGGCTTGGGGTCTCTCATGAGACGACTGCTTCTTGTATGGATAGGTCAAGTTTGCTATGGTAGATGGATGATATACTGGTAGGACAGTTGACAATGGACTGTGTAGCTATGGACGAAGCAACTGTGATGCTGGTGACTGTGAGTGTGAGCATGGTTATAGGGATGGCTTTCTGTTGGCTGTATATAGTACGGATTATAGGTCGCAAACGGCAGAGAGCAGCCACCCCTGCCATGATGCGGGTCAAAGTGAGAGCAGAGTCTATGTACGTGTATGACGACTTCGTACTTGGCCAATTCGTGCTGAATGGATGATTGGCCCCGTCTTTGCCTGGTGTCGCCATCGCGTGGGTTGACAACAATATCGAGTCAACAATGGCTCGACATGACGCCACCTGCCAGTTCTGTGGCAAGCAAATAGCCGAGGCGTTGGAGTTGAACATGCGAAACAGACGATCCATCCGCACGATCCGTAATCACGATCCACACGTTCGATCCACTCTCACCGCTCACAAGGCTTCGTTGGCTTCGTTGTCTTGTTCGGGGCCGCTCGCAGTCAACCAGATTACTACACCAGACTGTTCATGACATCGCAGTTCTCCAAATGCTCGACTTCGTACGCCTTACCTAGTTTCCTGTTTCCTGTAGTTACACTGGCCTGGGCCGCCTGGCCAGCCGACGCCGCTTAAAGCTGCCCCTCTTCCCCCCTCCTTGCTTTTTACCTCGTCGTTCTCATCAATCCATGGCCGCCGCCACCCTGGCTTCCTCACGAGCTTCCCCCCGCATGACTGCTCTTGTCAACCTTGTCAACCTTGTCACTCTTGTCACTCTTGTCACTCTTGTCACTCTTGTCACTCTTGTCACTCTTGTCACTCTTGTCACTCTTGTCACTCTTGTCACTCTTGTCACTCTTGTCACTCTTGTCACTCTTGTCACTCTTGTCACTCTTGTCACTCTTGTCACTCTTGTCAACCCCTTCCGCTCACGAGCTGGGATAGCTTCACACACTCTCATCAGACGCCGCCCCTTGACGACAAGCAGCATGGCCGGAGCTCAATATAAGAACCCGCCTCAGGCGCCACCCCTCTTCACACATACCCCAGAATCAATTCTGGAAGTGGTGAACAGCAACAATGCGCTTACCAAGGGCGTCTTGGACAAGGTGGTGGCCGAAATCAAACCTGAGAATGCCACATTTGCCAATGTCCTGGAGCCCGGCTTGCTGAGTGACAATAGCCTGGCAGTGAGCAACTATGTCACCATGTTCTATCAGTATGTATCTGCAAGCAAGGAGCTCCGAGAAGCTTCGACCAAAGCGCAGGAGGTCGCGGACGAATTCTACATTGAGCTCAAGATGCGCGAGGATGTGTTCAAACTGGTCGATGCTGCCTACAACACCCGTGAAGCTCAGGATCTGCAGGGCGAGCAACTACACCTCATTGACAAGGAACGCCAAAAGTACATTCACAACGGCCTTTTGTTGCCTGCAGGACCTCGGAGAGATCGTTTCAAGGAGGTTCAGAAGCGTCTCAGCCAGTTGTGCATTCAAAGCCAAAAGAACTTGAACGATGAAATGGGTGGCGTTTGGTTCGCCCCGGAGGAGCTTGAAGGCGTGCCCTCGGATGAGCTGGATATCAGCCAGCTCGAGAAGGGCACTGGCGAGAATGAGGGCAAGGTCAAGGTTACTTTCAAGTACACCCACCTGTTTCCCATCGTCAAGTACGCTGTTCGAGAGGAGACTCGACGAACGTACAACTGTGCGGAGGCGATCAAGATGGTCAACAATGTCCCACTCTTCCGTGAGATCATTGCGCTGCGAGATGAAGCGGCTCGTTTGATTGGGTACCCAGACCATGCAAGCCTCGTCATCTCAAGCAAGATGGCCAAGTCCCCTAGCCGTGTGAACGAGTTTCTGGGCGATTTGCGCAAGCGTTTGGCGCCTGGCGGAGTAAAGGAGAATGCCCACCTCCTCGAATACAAAAAGAAGGATTGCGAGGCGCGCGGCGTGCCCTTTGACGGCAACCTCAATCTTTGGGACTTCTCTTTCTACTCCCGGATCATGAAGGAGACCGAGTACAGCATAGATGAGAACGAAGTTTCCCAGTACTTCCCCGTGGACTCCACCTATCAGGGCATGATCAAAATCTTTGAGCAGATTTTCGGCTTCGTCTTCGTCGAGCTGAGCAAAGAGAACCGAATCCGACTGAGCCCCACCGGCAAGTCGGAAGACATCGCCTGGCACGAGGACGTCATCATCTACTCCGTGTGGGATGATGAGTCCGCTGGTGGGGGTTTCGCGGGATACCTCTACCTGGATCTGCATCCCCGAGACAACAAGTATGGCCACAATGCCAATTTCAACATCGAGCCAAGCTACATCAAGCAGGACGGCACCCGTAACTATCCCGCCACCGCCCTCGTCTGCAACTTCAGCAAACCCAACGGGACAAGACCCGGTCTTCTCAAGCACCACGAGGTTGTCACCCTCTTCCACGAGCTAGGCCACGGTATCCACGACCTTGCCTCCCGCACGCGGTACAGCTACTTCCACGGCACCAGCGTCGCGCGCGACTTCGTCGAGGCCCCCTCTCAAATGCTCGAGAACTGGTGCTGGACGCCCAGTGTTCTCAAGTTCCTCTCTCGAAAGTGGGACACCAACGACAAGATCCCCGATGACATGATTGAGAAGCTCATCAAGACCAAGAACTTCAACTCGGCTTCTGCCAATCTGAGACAGCTCTTCTTCGGCATCTTCGACATGACTATTCACACACCAAAGTCCCACGAGGAGGCCGAGAACATGCCCATCGCCAAGATTTGGAGTGAGCTTCGCCGGGAAATCACCGGACTGAAGGGTGCAGAGGAACTCGGCAAAGAGACGTAAGTATTTTGTCCATTTCTTTCTTTCTTTCTTTCTTTCTTTTTTTTCTTTTTTTCCTTTATGAATAATTCACCAGACATTTCTCATCACGTCACCGTGGACAATTTGCTGACCTACTTTTAGGGATTACGACCATCGATACGCCGGCATCGGTCACTTTGTAAACGGCTACGACGCAGGCTACTACGGCTATCTCTACTCCCAGGTGTTCTCTCTCGACATGTTCCATTCCTTCTTTAAGAAAGACCCCATGGATCCCAAGGAGGGCCGTAGATATCGTGAACTTGTTCTCCAGCGCGGTGGAAGCCAGGAAGAGCTTCAGACCTTGAAAGACTTTCTGGGTAGGCATCCGAGCACCGAGTCGTTCTACAAGGAGTTGGGGGTCAGTCAAGGGACGAAATGAATAGAGAAGTGGACAGAATAGAAATCAACATGTTTCCAAACTTTTTAACCGAAAAAAAAACCGGCAAAATATAAACGGCTATTAAAACATATTCGACAGCAGCCACATCCCCCTTCCGTCTGTACAATTAATTTTAAAGAGTTTCAATATTTACGTAGAAAGGTAAAAAGTATACTTGTATTTGATACATGTTTTAGTCTTTATCTAACAAGTCCCCCAATACAATTCCAGGAATCCATGTTCGTTTTCAGCAACAACGTCAATATCAACTTCTATCTCCATAAAAGGAAATTATTCCATTCCTAAAATGCATCTATCCAAAAGAGCGTAAGTTCCACCATTGTGACACAAATAAATCCATCAGAGCATGCTCAACATGAGAGTAGCGAAAATTGCGCTAATTGCCAAGGGAGAAAAGGCTCCTGGCGCCTTGGGTCGATTTGCAGCAGCTGTTTGGGTGGCACTAGACGACGTCATGCCGTTCTGTCCCACTGCGTGAGACGGCGGTGCTGTTGTGCTGGAACCTGCGTCTTTGGTTCTACCTATCCCTTTGGCAGAGTTTGTGGTAAACAGGGCAGTGGTAGAGGGCGCTTGGCTGAGGGATGGGGTGCCATCTTGGGACTTGGTGTTCGTATCATCTGTTATTGAAGTTGAAGTTGTGCTGGTAGCTCCTGCCGAGAACTGGCTGGTATAACTTTTGGTTTTGGTTGAAAAGGGAAAGTCATCAGTTTGTGAGATGGGAGGACTAAGATACGCCGATGTTGCGATGCTACTTTCAGCGAGAGATGAAGAGCTAGAAGTTGCCGTAGTTGGAGCTAAATACGTCGAAATGGACGAAATGGACGTGGATGAGGTGGACGAGGTGGACGAGGTCGATGAGGTCGATGAGGTCGATGAGGTCGATGAGGTCGATGGGGTCGATGGGGTCGATGGGGTCGATGGGGTCGATGAGGTCGATGAGGTGGACAACGTGGATAAGGTCAATAAGGTGGACGGGGTCGATGAGGTGGACAACGTGGATAAGGTCAATAAGGTGGACGGGGTCGATGAGGTGGACAACGTGGATAAGGTCGATGAGGTCGATGAGGTGGACGAGGTGGACGAGGTGGACGAGGTGGACGAGGTGGACGAGGTGGACGAGGTCGACGAGGTCGACGAGGTCGACAACGTGGACAAGGTTAATGAGGTGGACGAGGTGGATGTGGGTGAAGAACTAGTGGAGGATTGCGCTGGATTTTCTCTGCTAGCAGTCGTTGTTGGCTTCACGGGCGTAAACCCATATTCGCTTGTATCGGCTTGCGTGCTGGTGCCCACGGCTGGCAGCGTTGTGACCATTGACTGGGGCTGATCAGATGTAGTCATCGTTGGCTTGCCGGCCTTTCTACCGGAGCAGAAGTTGATGAACTGCGCGAATTGGGGTTCGACATAGTCTCCGATAGTCTTGTCTGTGGCATTGGTATTGAGCTTGATGCATTTGACACAGAACGCGAAAGCCAGGCGGAAGGTAGAGCCTTCGGCACATAACTTCTCAGTTTTACCCTGCGCGAGGGCAATCACGTAAGCGTTGTTGCAGTCATCGAAGCAGATGGCCGGTGTGATGTCTCTCTTGCTCCTGCAATCCCTCAGCTCGCTTGGCTCGGCGGCTCGCGCTCGTACGGCTGGGGAGACGGGCCTCGAGGTGTCGATTGGTTTGTGCCAGGCAGTAAGAGATTTCTGAGGTTCCCAGTTCCCAGTTGTCACCGTTGTGATGTGGCCATTTACGACTTCCTGATACGACTGAGACTCGAATATATCGTAGGACAGGCCGAAGGCTTCTGGATCAAGGTTAAAGTATCCGTAGGACGGCAGGTAGTAGTGGGTCTTGTATTGATCCCGGGTGGTGTTAGTGAAAGGGGGTGATGGAATACAGTCCTTGGTATCACAGAGGAAGTCATCTGCGGGAGGCCCAGGCCACGTGTTGCACCCGTTTGGCTTCGGCGGATTGCATACGTAGCCCGGCTTGCAGCCAAACGTGAGGTCTGAGGTCGGTGACAGCGGTGCTATCGCTCCTGTTGGTGTTGGACAAAGGATAACATTGAATACCGGCGTGACTGTTACAGTACTGGCAGGCTTTTTGATGAGAGATGGTAGCAGAGTCTGCGTCTGTACTTCAGTTACTGTTGTTCCTGGTTGAACGATGGTCTTGGTGGCTTGGTCTTGTGTTATCTTGACCGTTGTGGGTGGCAGCGTTCTGGTGAGAGTTCTCACCACGGTCGACCCGGGGACAGTTTGTGTTCCAGCAGGGAGAGTTACTGTACTGGGTTGTGCGGGAACCGTAACAGTCTTGCCAGCTTTCGTGATTGTCTGTGCCGGTTTGGTGATAATCTCACCAGACCTTGTTATGGTTTCTGCGGGCCTTGTGATTGTGGTCAAGTGTCCGGGGGCTGTTACCGTCTGAGTCAGTGACTTCGTGATGTATGAAATAACTGGATAGCTAGTCGCCACTGTTGACACCATTGTTGTGTAAACGGTTGTGGATCTGGTTGTGTATATCGTGCTGTCCACAGTGCGCGTCACAGGATGTTCGCTGATCACAGTGGTGGTGCGAACATAGGTGGTAGGCACCCAGATCGTTGTAGATCCAATAATTGTCTTGGTATCGTGGACCGCAGTTGGTACGGACACTGTCACCGGCAAAGTTTGGGTTTTGATAATCGACTCAATTCCGGTGACAAGTCTGGTGGCAGTGGTTGTTATCCATTCTGTCACTGTGGTTGTGTGACATTCATCAGTTTGGCCTTCGAGCCTTTGCACTTCTGCAGCATTGTCCTCAGGGTTAGAAGGATCAACACTCTTATAGTGATGACCATGACATCTACAAGCTCGGGTTAGCGCCGATGTTTGCTGGATCGAACTGAGGCGCATTGGCTCGGCTTGCATTGCCTGGCACTTACCCGACTGTTTTGGTAATCGTGACAGGATATGACTACTCCTCATGTTAGTAAGTACTTTTTTAAACTCCATTCTTCTTATCCAACGTACCGACGCGTGGGTAGTTGTGGCTGTTGTCGTGACAAATTGCGTTACGTACTCCAATTGAGTTGACACGTCGTGCTGCGTGGCCGTTACATATTCCTGACAGTCTTTGTTAACCATCATATCTGATGTTCATCGTCAAATATGCTTGCTTACTGTTCGGTCTTGGAATATGGTGGAGCTTGTCATCTTTGTTAAAAAAGTGTCGCTCTCGACCAGCTCGCGCATAGCGACTTACATGACGGTGCTCAAAACTGTTCTGATGGTGACGGGACAGCAAGAGGGACAGGCCGCTTCGTAAACTTGATCTGGAAACTGCTCGAGATCAATCCTGAGGAGGGCAGCAAGCTGAGTCTCTAAAGCTGAGGCTGAAATCAGAAAGGCTGCTAGGAACCTCGTCGAGGATCCGATACGCATTTTGCTTGTCCTGTTATTCGGCCGCTTGACGCCACTACTGTTTTCTCTTCCAGTCCAGACAAGCGAGCGTGGGTGCTTCAAGCGATTGGGTGTTGTTTTATTTCTCGAGGTCACCGTTTCGTGTTAAGAGGCAAGAGAAAACGAATGAGCGGTTGAGATTGAGTCGACACACACAAACGTTGGGAGCCTGCTATATTCAATTTGACTATGATTGTGTCTTGAGCGTGTCCATACACATCGAATCTCGAACTCTAGAAGAAGAGGGGGGCCGTGTGTAGAATGCTTCAACTTTGAGATTGGATATCTGTGGATATACGGATCGGAGCTGCCAGGCACTGGCGAGTCAAGTGGCAAACTTGTGCTTGACAAGGGTGCACGGGACAGAATCGTACATAAAGGTGGAGTAAATAGCATTGTAATGCAATGATTCAGCAAGCCTTCTTTATCTCACCTTCAGCCATTGACCAACCTGCGCGGTTGCCTCATGAGAGAGTGTCGATCCTAGGCCGCCTTAGGATGACCAGCCATCACATCAGTCTTCTCCAGATGACAAGTACTGTATTAGTGCAGATCAATCCCATCTGATATCATTTTGGAGACAAAGCTTACAAGGGTCATCCTTCTAACATGCTTCTTGGCTTGAAGTGGCCGGCATCGGCAGGCAGAGCAGTCATTGCAACATGTCAGCAGTCTCCGAAGCCTGGACAGTGGAACATTGAAAGACTGCCACTCGGCTGTCTTGGGACAGATTTCAAGATAAGGGTGCCCAGGTGTCATGAGAATCTGTCTGATTTCGTCAATTGCGAACATGGAAATTGTAGACAAAGACATGTCAATAACTCTGTCATGGGTTGTCCCCGCAGAGGCCCAGTCATCCATAATGGATTTGAAGCAGATAAGTAGTATCTCCGGAGGACGATTGTCGACGCTAACGCAGTACTTACTGTACATGGATCGAGAGATAATGTCGAGCTTTCTCAGGCGCAGTTGGGCCGAAAAAAGTATGGAATGGGCTGTGTGGACGCGTCGTTGATTCTCGCTTAAATTTGACAATGTGCATCAACGACCAATGGTAGGTCCAAGTTGGAGTGTCAGGAGAAAATTACGAAAATGGCAGGCACGCTCGTGCTCCTGTCATGGCGAGGCCTGCCTAGAGCCTATGTATAGAGCCTTGCCTTGCGCAGCCAATAGCGACGATCCTCCGTAATCGTCTCCATGTGAGACACCTGCAAGATTGCAAAATGCTCCCAGTTTGTCGACAAAAAAAAACGTTGAATGACGCCGGGGTCCTCTTGGTGCGGTACAACGACGTACATACGGATTACAACCTCCTTAAACAACCTTGTGGAGTCACGTCAACTAGGGTCTGTATCCACTTCGATAAAAGGAACTAGAGGTACATTTGCTTACGTGTAAAAAGGCCAGTAATAAATGTACTAGGGATTTTCCCTATAAATCGCTAACATCACAACTTTCGCGTACCTGCGCGGTCACTGACGTTGTGGCAGGGGGCCTGTGGGGGGCCCCACTGACCCACAAGGTGGAACACGCTTAAGGAGACAGTCAACAACCATCAACCAACATTGAGCTTGCCACTTCTCCGGACGTGGAAGTGGCTGGGTGTGCGTAGACCGACTGTTGGTCCGCATCAGCCCCCATCGTCGTCTCGGACAAACAGTCTATTCATGAGATATTATTGTCTCCCTCGGACCCCGCCCGCCACACAATCAAGCACTGGGACTGCACAGTAAATTACGTGAGCCAATTTGCCAACGACTTTGTGTGGCTTTTTGGTCTGCCCGAATTCAGGCCATCAATAATCCGTACATGCGTCTGGATCGGCAAACAACGAGCGCGATACTGTAATGTACAGTGCGGTCGGTACATCGGAGCTAGCCCGTGGTTATCCAGGAGTTAGGCTGGCCCTCCCAGGCTGGCCCTCCCAGGCTGGGCCTTGATGTGGAATATTTCGAGGGCTTGCGTGTGAGGCTGAGATTCGAGAACAAGCGTTTGCATGTGGAGATGGAAATTGGGAACGTCGATCGTCAGTCACTCAATCCGGCTTGATCCCTCACAGGTCTGAAGAGATACTGCTCTTGTGGCATCCTCTCTCACAGAAGTCCGCTTGTCTTCATTGGACACCGACACTGTACGGTTTATTCAACACCGCGAATCAAGACGTTTCCCAAATGAAGAACCATCCTTTATCATTTACTTGACCCAAATCTGCCAATTTCAGTCAAACAAATCTCTAAGCAGCTGGATACAGCTTATAGTGTCAGGCAGGATACGTTCCGATCAATATGCTTAGAAGTGGCCTCGTACCACGATTATCAATGAACAAATGGGCTTGACTCCGCTGCATCATCTCAAATCGCCTCATTCATTGCTAGATTATCAGAAGACAACGCGGTCTGCCCAGTCAATTTCCACGGCACGACATTCTTCCAGTGAATGTTCTACGTTGCAGCTAGTACTCGAAGACAATGAGGCTCAACTCGCAGCTAATACTGACCATCTGCCTCTCAAAACTCGCGACAGTAGAGGGGCAGTTTAACAACTGGCAGGATTCACAAGTCAATACTAGCATATGCTTATGGTACCAGCCTAGAGGTACGTATCTAGCGTACATGAACACCTCACTGCAAGTTTTCTTTATTTACTATTCTCTAGCTGCATTGGTGCGCGACACTGTTTATCTCGATGGCGGAAGTATATGGTGGTCTCCTGGCTTAGCCAATGGGCAGTTTGGGAAGCCTGTAAACAATGGTAAACTCCCATTTGGTCTATAGCATGGATTGTACAGATCCAAAAGATTGACTGTCGCCGGCAGGAAATTTCCAAGGCCACATATTAAGCTACAATTTATCCGAGTCGTTCTCCACAGGCACTAACGTCACTGGCATTATGTTGAAAGACTTGATGTCCAAGGCAAGAGGAGGTATCGCGAATGGAATCAGTCCCGAACCCAACTACTACGATGGGGGTATGCTGGCAAACAATGCCGAGTTCTTCCTATACGGCGGCGCAGTCTTTCGACACGACTTATTGTACGATTTACCATCTGCAGATGCAGTTCTTGGTTATCGCCGGTATGCCTATGGTCCTGACAAGCCCCTGTGGCAGAAAGGCTTCTCTAGTGGTCATCTCAATGGCGGCGTAACTGGATACGTCGCTTACGGCGCTGCGGTCAGCGCACCTTCAGAAAATAAAGCATGGTATTTCTCCGGTCTAACGTCTCCGACGCGAGGGCCTATTACACAACATAGCGGCGTCAATGACTCGACTCGAGCGGAAAAAATATCCAATACGCTCATACGCTTAGATATGGAGACACAGCTCGAACAGAAATGGTCCAACATGACATTGCCCGAGAAGATAAAGGGAAGGTCCAACGCAGAGGTCGTCTGGGTACCAGTTGGTAAGCAGGGTATTCTCGTGGCTTTGGGCGGGGTGGTGTATCCGGAATGGGCAGCAGATGGTCACAAGTCAGAGAACGAGACACCCAGCGTAAGTTGAACTACACCTTCCCTCCGACTTTCGGCAATAATGTTTACAGAATGATAGAAACCTGAAAGTCAAGAATTCATGCGAGTCATCGACATTTACGATGTGGCTAGCGAGGAGTGGTACCAACAGCCAACGCAAGGAGGTCCAGGAACCAAGGCAAGGGGCTGTGCTGTTGTCGCCCCAGCATCTGACTTTTCGAGCTTCAACATTTACTACTATGGGGGCTTTGATGGAATTCATCCGAAGAAGGAGTTTTCCGACGAAGTCTGGGTACTCTCCCTGCCTTCCTTCACATGGGCCTTGATAAACAAAGGGAGGCCAATACACGCTCGTTCGGGTCATAAATGTTTCATGCCGTACCCTGACCAGATGATGGTATTCGGCGGCTACACTTCTCTGAACGGCACTTCTCTCACCTGCTTGGACCAAGGCCCTATAGTTCTCTTCAACCTCACCAGTGGTCAATGGATGGAATCTTACTCACCATCTCAGTACGCCGATTATGGTGTTCATGACTCTATTGCCAAAATTGTGGGAGGCGATGCATCTGGGGGTGCAACAGTCACCAGTCCTTTATCATCTGGATGGTCTACGAGTGCCTTGAAAGATATCTTTGCCACTCCCTACGACAAGAAGAGGATCACGCACTATTGGCCATACACGACGAATTCACTTCCCGCCTCCCCTACACCATCTGCTGATAATTCAGAGTCCGAAAAATCGCCCACACTACAGACTTTGCTTCCAGCCATCATTCTACCAGTGATAGTCGTACTTGGCCTTGCGATCGCCTTGTGGTGTTTATGTGTCAGAAGGAAAAGACGCACACCTTACTCGGCGGCCGGTTCCACGGCGGTGGACAGCAGCAGAATCGTCATCATGTGGCCCAGAGGGCCCAGGGGATCAAAACAGCTCACTCTGACAGATTCTCACGCAACTACTAACACAGGCCTCTCCAACTCGGGGGAGACTACAAGGACTGTCGGGCCAGAGGCGCCAAACAATGTTCCTGTTGTGCATCACGAGATGGCAGATACTCAGATCTCCGAGCTCTGTGGTATGATGAGACTTTTCTCCCCTCTACATGGGAGATTTTTCATGGCTAATTGTCCTCTTCCCTTTCGTGTAGGAACATCGTCTGTGGCGGAACTCCATGGCACTGGGTTCATACCAGTGAGTCCGGCGACACGGCACCCGGGGCTTTTCGGGTCAGAGGCGTCGTTTTCTTCCAACAGGTCCCAACAAGGGCGCTGGGCCGCGGATAATGTAAGTCTGGGCTCATACAGGACTTACAGCCCATCCAAGGATAGGCATTGGGCCGATTCGCCCATGGCAGAACCACTTGCCAATATGTACACCACTGTGCACAGGACAAGCGCTGGGGGTTTGGCTGGCATCCAAGAGTTTGAGCAAGCCGTACATGAGGAGGCCGACATGAATTCTCCCGTGTCTCCTTTGATAGCTAGTGAGAGATTATATGGTGAAGTCATGTCTCCGAGCAGTATGGTAAGCTCACTACAGAGAACAATGTCAGAAGAGGACAAACTTGGTCGGTTCAATGACTTTTGCTAGCTCGAACCTATTTTGGTCATGAAGAGCCTCAAGCTCGATAGCTGGGAGAACAAAAATGAAAAGCAATCATCTACTGTGCTATGTAATGAACATTTCCGTCCTTATTTGGGACCCCCCCGGAAGACACAAGACAAAAGAAATTGCGCCGCGGATGCCCCTCTACAGCACAGCCCAAACCCAAATGTTGTTGAATCCCACGTACTCGTCGTTTCTTGACCTCTAAATAGAATCCGTCTAAACCTCAACAATATCATCATCCTCATCAATCTCCTCAACTCTGCTGCTCGTCTCCCCGTCTTTCTCCTCCCCTTCACCTTCTTCATCCCTCATCAAAACCTGTACCAACCGCTCGCACGCCTCCCTGACCCCTTCATCATCCACTCGCAGATGAGTCTCCTTTATAATAGGATACACCTTGACTCTGCGCATCAGATCTCTTCCTTCTCTAGTTGTCGTCAACAACGTCAGCGTTTCGATATGCGTCCGAACATTGTTCTTATCCGAGTCGCGCTGCTTGTCAGGCGACAAGAGCTGCAGGTCGGGCAACATCTCCATCGTATCCTCCACATCGTACTCTTCATTCCCCGTAATGGGAAGTAACACGTAAGGAAGGACATTAATACTCTCGTCTGACAGTAGCTGTGGGTGTGAGCCAACGTCAAAGGCTACATTTTTGATGGTGCTGGCGACGCCTTTCCTTCTTACGTCGGATTTGTGCTCCGTGAAAACGCCAATCTTGCTCAGAGGGATGACCTGATCGTACTTTTGTTCCGTGACAAAGTACTGCCTTATCTCGGGGTGTTTGGCCAAATCGGCAAATACGTATGCGAGGTAGTCATAGTCGGCTTTCTTGTTGTACGCGCCGTCTTGGCCTTTCACGAAAAGATCCATCAGCTGGTTCATGATGGAGTCGTCAGAACCGAGGGCATCGGGTGCCGTTTGTTTTCGCTGGAGAATGGCCTTGAAGCCGTCGTCTTTCGACATATTGGCTACAAGCATGGCTAATAGATCGGCATTGGGCTCTTCTTGGCTCTAATTTTTGTGGTACAAGAAAATTATTAGCAGTGCTCGGGCTGACGAGGTTATGAAATGGTTATGTCGGGATTGCAAGGGAAGAAGAAGACTCACCACAATGTGATCAAAAACCACGCCGATGAATTTGTCATCATTCACCAGGTCCTTCAATACGTCAGGATCTCCAGCCAAGTTGATCAGTATTGTTAATACATGCTCCGCAATTTTCTGCGCTCTAGTTAGCCCATCAACTACAAGACGGATTGTCATTGCAACTCGAGTCCCTCTCGCTTGTTTCTATACACACGTACAGGATTGTCGCGGACCAAAAGCTTGAGGTGCTTGATTGGCTTCAACTCCTCCGTCTTGAAAACGGCCGGCTCAGCAGTTGAATAAGGCACCAAGTTCTCGGTGGCCGCCAGCCGAATTTGAGGGTTGGCATGGGCAATGAAGCCGACGAGCTGCAGCAATTAAGTGAAAGTTAGTGCGCAATCGCCTTCAAGACACCGATAACTTCAATCGTTTCTATACCTCTTCCAACTCCGTTGGCATCTTGATTACTCACCGCGTGGATGTGAGTGAAGCTCGTCGACGATGAATTGTTGGAGGGGCATTTTTGACGGTGGGGGTTTTCAAAGCCTTTCAAATGTTTCTGCCACGACTTCACGAGCCGTCATCGGCAGGGGTCGCGACCCACTGGGGTCCTCTCAAATCGATACGCCTTTGGCAAAAAGCTAGATAGCCACTACGTTGAACACATCATGTACGGTTTTGAGATCCTAGAATCGTTGGAGAAGATGAAATCGTGGATTTCTGTATGTACAGTCTGGCTATTTGTCTTGCAGGTGGGTGTCGTGTGGTGCAGTGTTAACGACATCGGGACAAATAGCAAAGACTTTAATGGTGCCTGTCCCAGCCGACGCAACAGCAGGTTTCCGACTTGGATAGTTATCCATGTACTGGACCTTCAAATTGAAAAACTGATATGTTGAATAGCTAGCGTTCGTGTAGTCCTCTGCTGTAATGAAGATGAGAAAGCAACGTGGCGGAGCAATGGAGACAACACAGAGGTTGTTCGCGATTCAGAAAGCGGTGAGCGACTTCGTGGATGACAATCAAACGCTAAGCCTGATTAGTGCTGGGGGGCGGCAGATCGATAAGACACATTTTTTTTTTTGGGGGGGGGGGGTTTCGTCCCATCAATGTTGGACATTCTGCTAGCGAATAATCCATACCTCACCTCAAGCTTGCCTTGTAATTTCGTCGCTGCCGTCACTATAGCAGACACAATAGATTTCGTAAAACATGCCCAAAGCTACGACTCCTAAGGCCGAACGGCCGGCCAGACGACACAATCCTCTCGAAAACGATATCCTCGCAACCGGGCTTCTGCGCAACAAACCCACGAAGTCCAAGTCCAAGAGTCCTGGACAAGCCGATGAAAGCTTTGTCGACTCCAAGGCATCCAAGAACATTCTGCGAATTGGCCGCGAGCTCGCAGAAGAAGAAAACGCAGAAAGGTCTGCTTTGATTCCCGAGCCCACCATCGATTCTTTTGGTTACGATGGTCGATTCGACGACGGCGAAGCGGCCGAGGAAAGCAAAACTTATGATGAGGATGAAGCATGGGGCGATGATGACGAAGTCCTAGAAGAGATTGAAGTGGAACCAGAGGATCTTGAGATGTACAAGAAGTTTATGCCTGACGAGGAAGATGACCTGTTGAAGCACGGTTGGGATCTCAAGCCCTCTGGCGATGCTCAAGAAGAAGGCGAGAGTCGTAACCTGGCAGATATTATAATGCAAAAGATTGCCGCACACGAAGCCTCTGGAGCACGAAGAGATGCCGGACTTCCAGAGGATGACTACGAACTACCTCCCAAAGTTGTAGAGGTATACACCAAGTAAGTTTCACTCTCGGTTAGCAGACGTTCAGTTCGACTTACTTACTTGCCGTAGGATCGGACAAATTCTGTCTCGTTACAAGTCGGGCCCCTTGCCCAAACCTTTCAAGATTCTTCCGACCATCCCCCGGTGGGAGGACATTCTCGATATCACCAGACCAGAAAAATGGACCCCAAATGCTGTCTTCCAAGCCACTAGAATCTTTGTTTCCCACAAGCCCATCATAGTGCAGAGATTTTTGGAAATGGTTGTTCTGGAGAAGGTCCGCGAGGATATTTACGAGAACAAGAAGCTCAACGTTCATCTTTTCAACGCTCTCAAGAAAGGTCTCTACAAGCCTGCCGCTTTCTTCAAGGGTTTTCTTTTTCCCCTCATCGGCAGTGGCAGCTGCACTCTGAGAGAAGCGCACATAATCTCCGCTGTCCTGGCTCGTATATCCATTCCCGTTTTGCACTCTGCCGCAGCTCTAAAGGGTCTTTGCGATATCGCTGCCCAGGAGGCATCTCAGGGCAGTGAAGGCGGCGGCGCTACCAATATTTTCATCAAAACTTTGCTGGAGAAGAAGTACGCGCTCCCATACCAAGTCATCGATGCCCTCGTATTCCACTTTTTACGTTTCCGCAGCGAAGATCCCGCTAGCGTTCAAATGGGCGACGCTATGGTCGGGGTTTCTGGTGAAGGGGATATCAAGATTAAGTTGCCCGTCATTTGGCACCAAAGTCTTCTGGCATTTGCTCAGAGATACAAGGGCGATATCACTGAAGACCAACGTGAAGCCCTTCTTGATCTTCTCCTTAGCCACGGTCACTTCGCGATTGGTCCCGAAGTCCGCAGGGAATTGTTGGCTGGAAGAGGACGTGGCGTTCCTCTGGAACCTCAAGGCGTCGCACTTGATGGTGACGATACGATGTTGATTGACTAAAGGAACGGCATGGTCACAGGTGGAATTAGAAAAGCAAGATGCGAATGCACTATTCAGAAAGCCTTGCATGGCGTTTGGAGTAAGGAATTGGCAGATCTATACCTTGAGGATTTACAAGAGAAAGATGAAATACATATCTTCCAAAGTAACGGTCAATCAGTGGTATATGTCTCATCCGAGAACTTGCAAATATGTGCAAACTGCAGAAAAAAACCCCTCTGCCATTGGCTTGAGGTTCGCACCTTCCCCCGAACTTGTGGCGCATGGCTTACTGGTGTTGGTGTTCAGTACAGACACCAAATTTGACACATCTTGATCTCTCTTTATACTCCCTCATTATACCCTTTTTTTTGGACCTAGAATTACCCTGAGAATTTCCTGTAGCCCTATGGAATTATTGATAAAATTGTGCAGACTGTCATTCCGTCTATCATTTTTTTTATCTCACGGAACATACAACATTCAATTCGACGTCCTAACCTGAAACACGGCCGGTCGACAAGTTCTTTCTGAGGTTTCTCCCTGGCATCTTCTGAAGCCGCACGCTTGTCACTTGATAGCGCGCGTGTTTCGGAGACCTAATGTCGGAGACCTTGGCCGTTCGGGAAACGATGCTATCCAGTCCGGTCTTGTCAGTGCCCAACGAGGTAAAGTACGTCATTAAACGCGAGGTCCCCGATCTTGTCGAGGAATATACTTGCTCAGTATGATTACAGTTATTTTAGTCTGCCATCTTCTGCCTTTGCAACACCTCCGCTCTTCTATCTCAACTTTTCGACTTCTGCTGCTCCCGAGAGTGGCGCGTTAGGATGGCGGGAGAATATGCTACATGATGGGGCACCAACAGAGTCATCTGCTCCTGCTGCCCTGTTCCCGCCGGGCCGAGCTTCAAAGAGCCCATTCTCCCAACGCCCGTCCGCCTCTGTCTTTGGTGTAGACCCCCCACGTCCACCTCGAGAAGGATACGAATAGGTCTGGTTCCCAGAAGGCTATTGGGCAGAAAGACAGCCGATATCTACGTCGAGAGCGAAAAGCAACGCTAGCTCACGGTTTTGGAGATGGAGAGCACGTTATCAGAATCAGAAGTCAACAAGCGAGGCGGAAGGGCGAGATGTGTCCCATGCTTCGCCAACAGCATCGATGCCATCACCCTTGTCTTCTAAGTTCAGTAACCGCAATGCACCCCAAGTCGCGAGTCCATATTTGTCAGAGTCGGCTCATGTTTTGTCGCTGCAACAGCCAGTAGGAAAAATTGAGGCACATTGTTCAAGCGAAAGCGGTGCAATGACAACTAAATCAAACGAGGCTACGGTGAAGTCAGGTGATGATGATGATACAACTTCGATTGCAACGAGGCTTGATGCACAGCAACCAACTTCACAGCCGAGTGCTCCTTCCTTTCACTCCAGGAGATCCGATATGTCTAAAATAGATGATTATTTCCTCATCCCACCCGGCATCGGTTCTCAATCCCAGGTCCCTGAACGTGTCAAGGTACTCGAGTCTGACACAATTCTTAAAAAAAAGGGGGGGGGCTTAGAACTGACGAATGCATAGGAAGAAACGCAAGGCGATGATAGCGAGGTTCAAGGGCCAAAAGAAGCAGAGGTCGGCTGTGACCCTATTGCGATTGTTCCAAGGATATCAATCTGGTCGCGTAGTTTTGGGAAAACAGGGTCGAGGTTGAAAGATGAACTGCAACAGTTGAAATTCACTCGCAAACTCTTCAAAGGACCTCGCTCACGATCAAAACCTCGACTTAGGTCAATTTGCTCCATTACAAAGTCTAGACGTAGTTCAGGAGGCACCAACAAAATGGCTTTGCTTGACTCTTCTCATAGCGCAAACAGTAAGTTAGTTGCCTGCATCAAGAACCCGCTCTCCAGGTACGTCGAGACTGATCTTTTCGCCTCCAAGGCAGTTTCAAAACTGCCAACAGTCAGTTTCCAGGCAATGTAAGTTATATAGCACACTTTCCGTGCCAGATTGAGCCTTAATCGTAACAAGCGCCAGGAGGCTGTGCGAGTCAGCACCCCTCCAATAGACGAGGACACAGCGGATGGAAAGCCAAGGGGCTTTTTCACGTCATTGACGCCGCCAGAGAGCAAGACGAACACGGACATTGCTTCCTCGCGCACGCCATCTCCACCCCGCTTAGGTCCAAGTGTACATCATCATAGATGTCAGCGAATCAGTCTCTCTGCACAGCCACGGGAATGGTGGGATCCGATGCCAGCACCACGAACTCGACGACAGCAGACTCCAGCGCCACAGGATTTCGAGTTTGATGTCCCTGAGCATCTGCCGAGCAGTCCCCTGTGTCCGGCCAATAGGCGTCACGAAAGTGGTGGGACAGGACTGTGTGTCTATCATGGAAGAAGAAGAGTCAAATCCACCCTGAGGGATGAAAGTACGCGGGGCACGAGACCAAGTTTGACCGGCGGGTTGTATTGATAAGCTCGGTTTGTAGTTCTCCATGATAGACATCTCTTTCCCTATTTCTAGGTTGCTACACTTCTGTTGCATGTCCGCCACCTTGCGTGCTTTTCACTCCAGGGAGATGCTGGTTTTTCGCCGGGGGTATGTAGATTTAACAAGACATTATCAAATCGCCGCGGTACGACGTTCCGTCGTCAAGTTGAACCATACTTGGACACCCTTTCACAGCATCTTATGTGTATGTCTGGTCCGTTTCTCGGCCGTACCTGCAACTGCATGAGTTGATGAATTTGATAAGAGAAAGCAAAAATGTAATATGCTTTGCTCAAACATGGGACACTCCTCGATACTCAGTAGGCTGCTTGAGAAGGTCGCAACTTTCGGCAGTCCTTTCGGATCCACTGTAAGTCATGCCAATCTCATGCTCATCATATGGAGAAGGGGGTTCAGTTCTTCTAATGGCCATTGACATCGTCGTGACTATTAATTTATACCTGGTTTCCCCAGTTGTTGCTTGACGCCATGGGTACGGATGCAGGCTCGTAAGACGGCTGCTTCTTTCGGCAGAAATAGTTTTTTGATGGCTTGTCAGGGTCTTCAACGCTGGTACCTCCGATATGGGTAAGAACGAGAATGACTGTGAAGACGACAAATATATTGTGATGAGGACCCATGGTGTTTGGAGATACTCTAAGCATCTGTCCACCACATCGACGTCATTTTGTATTTGTTCAGAGAGGTCGGTCCTGAGAACCACAGCAGGGAGACCAGGCCAGTTCCGATAGCGGAGAGAATAAGTATGACGAGGCGAATCATCGGCCACGGCTTCCATTGTGTCGTACGAGAGACGACGGAGAGTGCTGCCATGAGCACAAGGGGCAGTCAAGAATGATTGAGCGACATCAGCATGCCTGGGAAGGCACTTGCCACCAGTCGATATCGTCGCCACGTTTCATTGTCGACCGCCTGCTCTCGAGGATGCCACTGCTGATATCTTCTTGAGTCGGCTCTTTGCCAGACTCGACAACATACTTGGCGACATCTATGCCAAATGATTGGGACAAGTTGTTTGTCGCCGAGAGGACTATGTTTTGTACAGCCTCTCGCGAGCGCGGTGGTGCTGCTGCGGCTGCTCGTGGGCCTCCATTGCGTGTATCAGCCCCAGCCCGTGTTACAGCTTGACCAGGGCTTCCAACCGCAGCAGGTTTGCGATTCCTAAAGATGATCAAGTTCTCCCCGGGCAGGAGATGCAGGTCAAACTTGAATCTTGGTAAATGCGCGCGGCAGCTACAAGAGAGCGTTCATCCATCTTCGAGAGGCGTGCGCGGGTGTGTCAAAGAGGTCAAGAGCGATCTGTCTGTGTATGTGAGTATGAGTGAATGGGGGGAGAGGAGAATCCGGCTGACCGCGCGCGCTCAACGCGTCTCCCACTCCAATCCGTCAGTCACCTCACGCCACGCCAGCCAATTGACGCGCCCGAGTCGCTGCCCCCCTTCGGTGACCGCATGCCAGATTCCATCCGTCTCCAAGCAAGCCAAAAAAAACACGGCCAAATCGACCACCAACTTACCATCCACAACTCGATGCCCATGAGCTTGGGACTGGACTGGCGATGGATCAAGATGCGACCCCCACGAGTCGAAAGCGATCGCTCGACGACACCGAAAATGACATGAATCAGACACAAACGCCATCGTCGATTAAACGCCCAAAATTAGACGAAACGGCCACCGCATCCCCGTCGACACCCACTGCTCTCTCGGCCATTGCTTCCGCCATCTCTGGGGTTTTTAGCTATGGTCGTCAGGCACAGCCGCAGGTCAATGGAAAGACTCCTGCTCCCGCGGCTCCCGCGCCAGCATCCCCAAAGCTGCACAGCAGCGCCGGCGCACATGGCTTCCTGAACAGGCCTGCCGGCAATGGTGTGTCGCCAATGAAGGCCCGGCCGGCCATCAAGTTGGCAGCTCTCAGGGGCACGATATGGGACAACGGTGATCTACCGTCTACGAGAAAGGGTACCGCGCCCAGTCGAATAGGACGGCCGCCAGCCAAAGCAGCGGTGAAGACGAAGGCAGCAAATGTCATGCAGCCCAGCGGCACCGCAGCATCAGCTCCTTCAAAGCCGGGTTCGGTGCCGCCACCAAAGGGAATTCTAACTCCGACCAAAAAAAAAAGAGGCCGGCCACGAAAAAATGTCACCTTTAATCGAGGCGTTGACGGTGAGGTATTCTTCGAAGACCTACCAAAGACACCAAGCGCGAAGAAACCACGGATGACGAAGGCGCGAAAGGAGCAGGAGAAATACGATGATGGCATTGTATGCGAGATGTGTTCCAAACCTGACTCTCAAGCGCCCAACGAGATCATTCTCTGCGACAATTGCGATTTTGCTGTCCACCAACAATGCTACGATGTCGCCGAGATCCCTGAAGGCGAGTGGCTGTGCAAATCCTGCTCACAGGAAGATGTGCTGAAGACCCCGAGCAAGCCTTTGGAACCGGGGGCCAAGGCGGCTGCCGAGGCTGAGCCTGTGCCACCAGCAGAAGTGCCAGACATACCTTACCTAGAGCAACATCTGCGAGCATTTCAGCGTGTTCTTTTGGATCGATGCTCAGGCCGTCGAAGGATACGCATATACGGACAGGATGAAGCATATGAGAAGGCAAGACAGCTAGTGGAGCAGACCGTTCTCGCAGGCGAGGGTAATTCAATGTTGATCATTGGGCCGAGAGGCTGCGGCAAGACAACGGTATGTAGCGCAAGCGATGAGGCATTTTGATTTTGACACATGGGAGCTGTTGCTGACGACTTTGGTATCTGCAGCTGGTCGAGAAAATCATTGTCGATCTGTCGAAAGAGCACCGGCACGAGTTTCACGTGGTTCGGCTCAATGGCTTCATCCACACGGATGATAAGTTGGCACTGAAGGAGATTTGGCGACAGCTAGGCAAAGAGATGGAGGTTGAAGACGATCTACTGAATCGGGTATGTAGCAGACGTGCAGATGTGCCCCCCTCTCCCAACTTCAAAAAAAAATCATGGCAACTTGGCACTGACTCGGGGAGCCAGACCAACTACGCCGACACGATGGCATCACTGCTGGCATTATTGTCCCATCCATCGGAAATCATGGGCACGGATGAAAGCATCACGTCGCAGTCGGTCGTGTTCATCATTGATGAGTTTGACATGTTTGCCGCCCACCCTCGACAGACGCTGCTGTACAACTTGTTCGACATTGCCCAATCCCGCAAAGCTCCCATCGCCATCCTCGGCTGCACTACTCGCCTGGATGTGGTGGAAATGCTCGAGAAGAGAGTCAAGAGCCGTTTCAGTCACAGATACGTGTACCTTGCGCCACCGAGGTCGCTACCAGGCTACTGGCAAATTTGCCGACAGGGCCTGATGATCGACCAGGCCGATGCGGCCGCGGAAGGCATCGATGTAGGGGTGGAGGGCTACCTTGAGTTTCAGAAATACTGGACTCACAAGATAGAGGTTCGTTTGGCCCCCTCATGTGTTGTGGTGGTGGCGTTGACGGAAAATTGCGCGCCTGGAAGATGTGGGAAGATGTGGAAGGTGGAAGGGGGCAAGGGGGTGCTGACGTTGCAAACGACCAAACAGGAGCTCTACAAGCAACGACAATTCCAACACCTGCTACAGTATCATTTTTTCACGACGAAATCCGCGGCTGCCTTTTTCACGGAGTGGATACTGCCCCTGTCGTCACTGTCGGCAAAGGACATGACGCTGATCAGCCCAACGGCCACGTCGGAAGTGACATCGCTGGCTCCGCCAGACTCGCGGCTGCAGCTTTTATCTACGCTTTCGGATCTGGACCTCGCCATGCTCATCGCCGCGGCAAGGCTGGACATTGTGGCTCACACAGACACGGTCAACTTCGCCATGGCCTACGACGAGTACAGCTCGCTCATGGTCAAGCAACGCGTGCAATCATCGACCGCAGGGATGCTGGCCCTGGGAGGTCTTGCTCGAGTATGGAGCCGCGGTGTCGCGGGCATCGCGTGGGAACGGCTGGTCGCCCTCGGCCTCCTGGTACCGGGCGGGATCGGTGGCAGCAGAAGCGCAGGACACGGAGGGTTAGATGGCAAGATGTGGAAGGTTGACGTTGCACTGGAGGAGATTCCCACGGCGGTCAAACTGAGTCCCCTTCTGGCGCGGTGGTGTCGGGAGATTTGAGGCATCGCTGTACCAGAATTTGTATAACAAGCGTGACGAAATGCATGAGATGGACAAGTTCTAGAGATGGAAATAGGCTGGTTCTTGTACCGAGTAAATCGGGGACCTTAGTCCTAAAACGAAAGAAAGTACCTTTCCACCTAATTCCCCGCCAAATGTACCAGCTCTTTTTTTTAGTGGCAAGCTTACTGCAACGTGTAACGCTTGCAACCTCTTCTGTATAATTCCTTTCCTTGCTTTTCATCATGTTAAGCTCGCTGCGTCATTCATCGCGGGCATCACAAGCATCAACAGATGCGGGCCACACCAGAATTGGGTGGGTGGACCGTCCTTCCGTTTTAGGACTAAGGGGGGGGTATGCGCATTTGGAGGTCCGAAGCTGTCCTTGTAGGTGAAGAAGCACTTGCAGCGCGTGCAGTAAGTAATATAAGTGATGTGATGTGCTACCCTACAGCAAAGTGTCACCTTGCCGAAGACGACGACGATGAAAGATTGCTACGTTGAGCCTGGCTGGCTATTTGCAGGATACGGAGTATGTGTTGGTACGTACACCCACTGTACCAGCATCAATGTTCACCCAAAGTCGGTGCGATGTGGGCGGCCATTTCATCTTCTTCTTGGTTGGTAGTCCTATCTGTCCGTACATCTGTGTATGTACTCGGTAAACGTACGGGAATTGGAGTAAGGTCTGCACCTCCAACTTCCAGATAAAGTTGAGCGGGGTTGCCGAGGTGCCGAGGTGCCGATGGCAATCCCATATTGCCGATGAGAAAATGACATGTCTCATCTTTTTTATCCGTAGGGAGTTGGCGATCCAAATCCCCCCCTCGCCCTCGTCCCCCCTGGCGTCCGTCCGGTCTGAAAGTCTCGCGTCAATGAAAACCATGGACTTTTTCATCATCATCATCTTCTTCTTCTTCTACACGAGCAAACTCGAGGCCGTGCCGCCTGCTCGCTCGCTCGCCCGACTCTGGTTGTTCGTTCTGTGGTCCCGACGACTTATGTACATACATACAAAACCCCGTTAGTACATAAAGAGGGGGGGTGGATGGGTGGGTGGGGCTCACAAGTAACTTAAAAAGGCCGACTCTGGTGAGACGGGGAGTAGAAACAAGCTTTCGATGCTAAAGCTCCGGGTGGGGCGCATTGATGCAAAAACAAGCCGATGACCCCGATGACTTCTCTTTTCCCACCCGTGCATGTGTCATTTACTCGACGAAACATACTAATATCGCCGATCTTGCGAATTTTTTTTTCCCTCGCATTTTCTCCCCACGACGATTGAGAAGGAGGGATGGATGGATGGATATACCGGGTCACCAACGTTACGTTGACGCTTTTCACGAGCGGATGCAGTGCAGTGCAGTCAGTTGACTTATTTGGGGCTTCGAGTTCGAGTGTGTGACGTCGATTTGTCGACATTTGCGACCCCCCCGCCTCCCCTTTTGGTTTCACAAGACGCAAACTGTATACATACATAGACGCGACAAAATCCCTGGAGTCAACATCATCATCATCATCTCCTTTTATTCCATCAAGAAAAAAAAAAAAAGAACACCCCGTCTTCAGCCAGCCCCAGCCAGCCCCGTACGTAGAACAACAATACTTACACTACTTGCCAACCATGCCCAAACGCAGCCTCTTCACCTCCATCACGCCGCTCCCCCTCGGGCTCTCCCGCGAGGCCGCCGTCGCCTTCCTCCACGACCACGTCCAGATGATTGACCTGAACCCTCTCGTCGGGGAGCGGCACCGCATCCCGCCGCCGCCGCACTCGCCAGAGGAGGAGCTCGGGTGCGCGTGGTACTCGCTCACCGACAAGGTCGCCTACCTCCCCGGCGGGCTCGCCTCGGGCCACATCACCATCACGTACACGTGCGCCTTCCACGACCTCGCCCGCGGCCTGCAGACGCACTGCTACGCGCCCATGGGCGTGGAAACGCGGTCCAAGTGGTCCATCGGCGGCTCCGTGCCAGGAGAGCCCGCCGAGCCCGCCGAGCTGGGCCTCGGCGCGCCCCCCTCCGGCCTCTACGTCCGCGAGGACGTCGACCTGCGGTGCAGCATCATCGTGGCGAGCTTCGTCAAGAAGACCATCAGGAAGAGCCACGCCACGCTCGTGGACCGCCTGTCCCGGGCGGCGAGGAACCTCGACCTCGACCTCGACCTCGACCTCGCCCGGGCCCGGACGCATGGCCCTGGTCCTTATCCCCATCAGAACCACACGACGACCCGAGCAGCATCCATGGCTTCCTCACACATCAGGACCGCGAGCGTCCCCCAGAATCATCACCGCTTCTCAAACAGGAGCTCGTTCGCCGATCGCCCATTGCCCCCCACTCCGCCCATGGAGCTGGAAGATAAGCCTCTTCTAGTACGATTCCCGTCCGCAGCGGAGCTTCAATGACGGCAGGGCACCGACATTGAATTTTCAACTTGGTAAAAGGCATCTAAATGGTTTTTTTTTTTTGGCTTTTACAAATTCACGATACCCCAATTGAGAGCAAAATAATCATTCTTCTTTCCAAAAAAAAAAAAAAGAATTCGCCAAAAAATCACTCATATTTAAAACACAAAGCCCAAAGTTTTTCATCATAATTATAAATAAATAGCTTGTTCCATCGTATATACGACAAAAGAAGCAACTACCAACACACAGACTTGACCTAAAACCCCCGCGTCCTTTGAAAAAATAAATCATGCAAACGCCACATCGGCTCTGAAAGCCAGGACTCCAACGAGAATGAAGAATCGTATAATACTATTCCAAGAAACCGTGAACCACGCGCCTTTCCAAATCAACCCCGCCAGTTCCCACCGCGAGCGAGATAGACCCACTCAATTGCTCTACAGGGCAATAGCACCGATGACACCCGCAGCAGCCATGGCGAAGCTGTAGGCGATGGAGCGGCCCTCGGCGGCGCCGACGACGACGGGAGAGGATGGGCCGCCAGGGGTCTTGTTGTCGTTGCCACTGCCGTTGCCGTTGCCGTTGCCGTTGCCACCGTTGCCGTTGTTGCCATTGCCGTTGCCGTTGTCACCACCGGGAGTCTTGTTTCCGTTTCCGTTGTTTCCATTGCCGTTTCCGTTTCCATTGCCGTTGCCGTTGTCACCGTTGTTTCCATTGCCGTTGCCGTTGTTTCCATTGCCGTTGCCACCGTTGTTTCCATTGCCGTTGCCGTTGTTTCCATTGCCATTGCCATTGCCATTGCCATTGTCACCATTGTCACCATTGTCACCGGGGTAAGCAGGGTTAGTAGCCTTGCTGGGCGGGTGGACGGGCTTGACGGGAGTCTGGTGAGGGAACTTGAACGTCTACACGAACCAACTCGTTAGCAAGCGGAACCAC
Source organism: Epichloe elymi (assembly GCA_023658475.1). Lineage (NCBI taxonomy): Eukaryota > Fungi > Ascomycota > Sordariomycetes > Hypocreales > Clavicipitaceae > Epichloe > Epichloe elymi. The sequence continues at coordinate 3,555,849 of CP098274.1, forward strand.
CAGCTTCCACGACCACTGAATTTCCCCAAAGAAGAAGGGGGCCGAGGGGGTCTTACCTCGGTGATGGTGCAGGGGCAGTCCGTGATGGTCAGAGTAGTAGGCTTCGTAACAGTGTACGTCTTGGTGCCGACGCAGACGGTAGTCGGCTCCGGGCAGTAGGTAGTATATCCCGTGACAACCTTGGTCACCACCACGGAAGTCGTGTTAGACATGGGTGACTGCCCGAGAGCAACGCCAGCGAGGGCAGAAACGATGACGGCCTTGAACTGCATCTTGAATGTGGGAAAAGTGCGGTACTTTGTTGATGAGAAATTAAACGAGTTGTAAAGGGGTGTGTGTGTGTGTGTGTGTGTGTGTGTAGAAGAAACTGGGAAAAGAGCGAAAAGAAGAATGAAAGCGAATGTTAGTAAGAAACCGGTTGAGAGTGATGATGATGGGAGAGAAGGAAAAAAAAAAAAAAAAGACAGAATGTTCCTCTGCTTTTATGTTCCGACCGCGAGAAAATCCAAGACGCGCAGATCACATCTGCAACACACCCGGTTTTCCCGCTCCGTTGCAAGACAGGAGGGTTGCAGAAAACAAACAAAAACAAACAAAAACAACAAAAACACAATATTAGTAGGCATGGGATGGAAATCAAATGGGTAGACTGAGACAAGAGAATCTGCAATGCGTACCAGTCGGTGGGTTGCGAAAAAAAAAACCAATAAATAAAAATAAATGACAGGAGACGAGAAAGAAAAGAGGCTGGCTGTAATTCCACCGAGCCCATCCAATGTACACTACACGAACGGGAGGAAAGAATGAATAACAGCCGACCTGGGCGCCCGTGTCTCTGCTGCCGACATTCCAGCTCGATGCGTGCCTCGTCGTGGTGCGACATTCAGCGTGCCTGCGCTGGCGAGTGTGTGTGGTGGTGGTGTGTGCCAGCCAGACCAGACATTCTGCTGCATGCTGATCATTCTGCTGCATGCTGATCATTCTGATCATTCTGATCATTCAATTGAATTCATGCTGCTCTCTCTCTGCTTATTGTCCTGTCCGTCGGCAAGGAACTGACTGCATCCACGGCAACCACACATTGGCATTTTTGGTTTGTTTGGGCGCCGGCCGGCCTGGGGCAAAACCAACAGCATCAATCACACTAGTCCGTACGGATTACGGAGTACAAGCACGGACAACTAACTACGAGCACCAACAACCACACAACTACCGAGAGACCGGCATATTTGCTTGCTTATTTGCATGCATGAGTAATCCGTAATCCGTACTCCGTATTCCGTATTCCGTATTCCGTACGAATTTAATCTGTACGGATCCGTACCTCAGCAGCTTAAACATGGAGTAGAGCTATTTGCACTCACATATATCTCTATTTACACTCACGCCCTATTTTAAAAGTACATATACACGCTAGCCTCCCCTGCCTATTTATACCGCGCAAGGCTGGTAAGTACCTATACCTTCTAAATACACACATTCTATAGCCTACATACCCGCAAATTAAAGCTATCCCTAATTACTTTAATAGACCTTCTTGCCCGTCGCCGCCGCAGCCTACGTAGCTATAGGGGCTGCGGAGGCCGGATTAATTAAGTTATGCGCACATTATATCTTATAAGAAGCTTAAAGATATATTATAAATAAAGTAGGCGGGCGCGGGCATAGGCGCGGGCATAGGCGCGGGCATTTTGACAGTATAGGTACTTACCAGCCTCACGCGGTATAAATAGGCGGGGCGGGCTAGCGTATGTATATACTTTTAAAATAGGGCATAAGTGCAAATAGAGATAGATATATGTGAGTGCAAATAGCTCTACTCTAAACATGTATCATGTGCGTCCGTACCTGCGTCCATACTTGCAGATTCCCAAGGACCCCCGGCGCCTGCGCGGGACCACCAGGGGCCGGACCGTGTCGGGTTGCTCGTGTCGTGTCGTATCGTATCGTATCGCTGCATCCGCGGAGCAAGGACGCACGCAAGACGCGGACCTGCACATGTCCCATGTCCCATGTCCCATGTCCCATGTCCCATGTCCCATGTCTGGCCTGCCTGCCACCAGTCCAATATATACCGTACCATCATCTGTCGCTAGCGTCCCAATTATGCCTCCCTTCGCCTTCGAGCCGCCCGTCGGGTTCCTCATTCATCAATGTCATGTCTCCGGCGTGGCTGGCGTGCATTTGGCGTTGATGTGCCCCGCCCCTTGAGCCCCGCCCCTTGAGCCCCGCCTGCCTGCTTTCTGCCCCTTGAGCCCGCCTTTTCTTCCAATCCTCCAATCCAGAGTTGTCCAACAAATCCAACCAGGTCACGCACGGCCTGAGTCTTACTTTGGGCCATAATTGGGCCGACACCTTTCCCCAAGCGCAGCATCAGCAACATGCCATCCCATTTGCACCAGAATCATTCGAATAGGTAGCTTCGTCACTCTACTATGCTTGATTTCCCTGAAACGCCTTCTTTTTATTTCCATATTAAAACAAAAGACATGGCCGACGTAGGCGACTCGGCCCGTATTCCCATGCCGTCGCGCCCAACAGTTGCAACGCAAATGAGATGAAAAAGGGAATAAGAAAACCAAGACACCGACGACATCTGGCATTAATGTCACCCCCATCCTTTTCCTCTTTCTTTCAGAACCGCACTTGCAAGTTGTTGCGGTGTATGCTGATATTGGTTGTTGTTCAATGAAGCAAATGACCAAAAAAAAAGAGCATTTCCGAAATGACGCAATAACACCGGTTGATACAGAGGTATAAGGTCTCGAATCTAGAACATCTCATCATACGAAAAAAATCCTGACCATATGAGATTGTTTATTAAAAAAAAAAAAAAAAAAACGTTTCCCGCACACATTTTGTTATTTGCAGTTAGAACGACTCTGGCTCCTCTCGGGTACGCGGGCCGACATGTCAAGATCGTAGTTCCGTAGTTGCTGATCGTATTTGGTGTTGCGAAGAAATTTTGGCACCGAGTCCTGAAAGATGGCATGTTAGCACATATGCATTCACCCAGTCGCATCTTCCGTCTGATTGTGGTGAAAGAGACGTGTGAAGAGAGGAACGAGTATTGACAAGATTGGAAAAGATTTGGAAGGCGATTAGTGAGAGCTGGTGGAAGGGAAACCTACGCTAGCCATCAGCTTGAAAACTGCATTCTGCGCATCCTCGAAAAGAGCTGTCACTTCTTGGAGCGTTTCAATCATGGTGTTGTCCTGGCCCACAGCCTTGGTCATTCGTGTAGCCAGGCTGTTGCGGAGTTGGTGATCTATGTTGAGCTCACACGGCGATCCTGGGGCCAAAAAGGCATTGTAGATGCCATAGGCTTGAGCCATGATCTCCTTGATGGTGTCCATGGAGCCAGCATTCGGAGCCTTTTGGGCTTGACGAATTGCCGCTTTGCAGCTCCTGACAAACTCTCCAACATCCTTGTAAAAGGACAGATTCTCCTCGCAATGCGTTTCCCGCAAATTCTCTCTAAACAGAAGACGGAGGGCGGCGTCATTGAGAATCTTCTCAAGCCTCTGGGTGTTGGAATCTCTCGTGATGCCGTTTCGCTGCGATCCTGTGCCATTCTCACTCTCCGATGCGCGACCGCGGGAACCGTTCCCGGTAATCAGTTCCCTACCCCGTGCCGTGAGCTGGTAAATGGCATGTTTGGTGGGCTGGAACAAGTTGTAACCCGCATTTTGTGACATGAAAGCACGGTCTTGTACCACAGGTTCTATGAGTTCATACTCGACAAACAACGACGCAATTTCGATGATTTCCCGGCGGTCGACGATGGTGGAGCAGTCCATCAGCCATTCTGTGGTGGCTTTGCCTGTAAAAGTGTCGCTGTACGTCTTGCCATTCACCTTGCGTTCTGCCGCCATCTTGACACCAAGGAGGCCATCCTTGTAGTCATGTAGAGAGTCCGAGTCGGCGGCTGTGACACTGGCCTTTACGTTTCGGCCATCCGTACCGACAAACCGACGGAAGATGACCTCAATGGTGCCCCAGTCGTGAAGAAGTTTGTCTGTTTGCTGGTCGCGCTCCAAAATGACGAGCTGAGTCGAGTTCATACTGGACAACTCGGCCACCTGCTTCTGTTGAATGCCATTTCGAGAACAGAAGCGGTCCAGTACTGTGATGCCTTTGGGAGTCAACTGCCAGACAGACCCCTTCATATTGTATACCTGCTGGTACTTGCCATCAGCAGACTCAATGAACCGAGCCTCGACAAATCGCTGGCAAATGGATCTTGCCATGTCCTTGGCCATGGAGAAAGTCGTCGTCGTCGTTGTAGTCACGATCCTTGAAGGGTCTTTAGGGTCGGGCATCCTGTTGGACTGGGAAAATTTCAATGAGCCCAAGTTGTTGATAGCATCCTCCGAAAGAAATGTGTATTCGACTTTCGATAACCGCACACGATGTGCAGAGAGAGGCAACAGGCTCACAATCAAAGTTGCGAACAAGTCCTTGAAGTCCTTTACAAATTCCGACCATGTATGTTAGCGGTTGACTTGAAAACCGAGGAGCATGACAGCAACCACCATGTTTGTAAAATTGAAGGGGGAAAAAGGTTTGTTTTGTGGCCAGTCCCCGTGGTAAGTGAAAAGACCCCGCGTTAAAACCACCCATGTGTCTGGCGGAGTAACAATCTCTCGCCGCCTCTCAACAAAAGTCACTCATTATTGTCCCGAGTCCAATTGAGTTTAACTCGGAAACAATCAAAACAATACTGAACTCTGAATACGTTGCTATGCAAAAGCTCCCAACGACGCTGCAGCGAAGCAAGAAATGAGATGAAGGGATAGCAGGGGTGAACTTGGGAAACGGAAGCCAAAAAAAAGAGAGATTTTTTTAATTTAATCAATGATCAACATACCCTTGTGAATGGCCGATCCTCATCAGTCATGCGCAACAAACGCGAAGAAGTCTGGTGCATCTTCTTGTCGGTGCCTATCAACCTGATAGGCGCGGGGAGGCTTGGATCCGTCTCAGTGTAAGGCTGGGATGGCAGATCCTGAGCCGCCGGAATCACCACCCTGATATCGGACGTGAGGTCACTACTTAAAGAAGCGTTGCAGACTGAATTCCTGACGCTAGCGTTTTTGTTCGGGCTCGAGAGCTCCGAATTGGAGGCAGAATCGGACGCAAGGGACAAGCGAGCGAGTGCTGAGTTCGACTGACGGTAACGAATGACGGGTTCGGAGATGGTGGCAAGAACGGATTGCGTTCTGTCCAAAGCGGCGGCTGCTCGATTGAAAAGACCTTTGCTGGAGCGCTGAGATCTCGCGACAGAAGTCGTAGATTGCGAGATGGAGTGTCGGTGGTGGTGGGCAGAGGCGGCAGGTGAGGTGAGATCGGTCGGCGAACGTTCTGACGTTGAGGATCGAGGTGCAGAGGCGTAGTGCGTCGAAGGCGGGGGGGTACGGCTCTGATGATGCGTCTCGGAGGCTTGATGAAGGATATTCGCTTCGTTCGAGGGACGATGCGACAGAGCGGCCATCTGACAAAAAAAAAGGTTGTAGAGAAACGTGGTGACGGCTATGGGAAGGTTGAAATAAAAGACAAAACCGGACTGCGTGGGACGAGCACAAGATGATCAGGGCCTAGTGTCTAGTTCTAAGGCTTCTAGTTGTGCTGGAGAGGGGGGTGGTGCCCTGAGAAAGTCTGGTGAGAGAGAGACCAAGTGGGCGGGCAGCGAGGCGATGATGGCACAAGAGGGGGGCGGGGGGAGAAGGGGTGAAGATATGGGCGTCCATCCAGGGCTCACAGGAAACATGAACATGAGAGCCGGGTAGCAGGTACTTGGCCGGGCGGGCAGGTGGAAGGCGGGAGGTGGAGACTTTGAGGACTTAGACGTGAACTTAAGTTGGTGCTGTCCCCTGGAAAGACTGGGCCACATGAGAAGGAGCGACGGGACCAATGTGCCATGTACCCGGCGGCCAAAATGCCTTCAGGGCCCTGGCGCGTGATGCTCCAACACCCTACATACGGAGTAGAGTCAACAAGTCTGCTTCTTTCTTTGCAATGTTTCCGATCCGCTGCATGCGCGAACGTGGAGTCATGAGCGAACAAGTCAAGGTTCAAGCAGTCGCAGACTGCATCCATGAGACTGGCCAGACAATATGTACTCGAGTGCAAGCAAACTGGATGGTAGGCCGGCCCCCTTGATGCTTGATGGAACCAGACACGGGGTTTCATGTCGACAGCAATCAGAAAGCCGAATTCAACATGGACTTGAACGTGGCCGGCTCGGGTATCCAGCAACCAATAACCAATTGTGGGTTTTGCGCGATTCGCGGCCGCCGCAGCGGTGTACAGACAGATACAGATACACACAGATACAGATGCAGAGGCAGAGAGAGGCCGAGCACAGGTCAAGCACAGGCCAGGCCAACTTGCAAGCCAAGCCAACTTGCAAGCCAAGCCAGCCAAGCCCCGACGGCCAATGGCCTGCATGTGGGCCAACTGGTGGAAGCTCCCACGCGCGAAGCCGCTCGGGACAGACCGGCCTGAGGCCACTTGCAGACGCAGACTTTTATTACTTGTTGCACCAGCCCGCCCAACGCCAACACGCGAGGTGCAACGGGAAATCTCATGGGAAACTGATTCAGGAGCTTACTGGGATTTGACGAGTGCGCTACTCAGTCCACGAAGAACAGAATAGCCAAAGTGATGCAGCCAGGGTTGAAGAGAAGCAATAATAAAACCAGGGCAAGGACAGCACGCAAAGACAGCACGCAAAGACAGCACGCAAAGACAGCACGCAAAGACAGCACGCAAAGACAGCACGCAAAGACAGCACGCAAAGAAAATTGGGCTGTCAACGGGACGCGATAAATGCCACTGCAACGATTGTACGAATAGCCAAAACTCTTTTGCGGCAACAAGGGAGCCTGTTATGCCGAACGATGCAAGATTGTGTGTGTGCGCGTGTTCCGATGCATGCTTGATTGATTGAGCCTTTATACATCGGGCGGCTCAATATTGTCTACGGTTGCACGCGCTGCAGTCTGTCTCGTCGCCGACTCCGAACACCTGGTCTGGTTGTTGGCAGTAAAACTGTAAAACTAACTTGTTGATTGACCTGAGTAATCCGTATGAACTAGTATGCAAAGAACCATGCAGCATGATCAGCTTCAAAGATGCGGCATCAGATGCAATGTGAACCGTCTCCCCGCACTTATGGCCAGACAATGTTACACAACGGCAACGGAGCCCACTGAAACGCATGGAGCAACATTTTGGTAACGCTCCAGCCCCCTGGCAGCGTTTTGGATGGGACCCGAGAGTCTGGATGGCGACAAACAAGAAGTCGAGTCGAGTCGACCAGAGATGCGCCAGAGATGCGCCAGAGCCAGAGATGCTGCACCTCGACGTAAACGTCTCTTGGCCGTTCTGCGCTCAGGCATGGCAGCCGCAAAAGTCCCGGCCCGGCATGTTCAATGCTGCTCATCAGTGTGTTCAATGTCGGATGTCGGATGTCGGATGCTGGATGCTGGATGCTGGATGCTGGATGCTGGATGTGAGATCGGGTGCAACGATGCAAAGGACGGAAATGTGGAATGTAAGACAAGGAAGCGACGAAACGCCTCCCTCGTGGACGAGCACGAGTTTCAACCCCGATCGGCGCGTGGCTCCAGGGATCTCCCTCCACCAGACTATGCTGCTTTGGGTGTCCCGATATCCATCCTGGTCTTGGGCCAGCCACTATTTATCGAATCCATGTCCAATCCCATGCACTAATAAGTAGCCACGGACACGAAAGAGGCCCAAGGCCAGCTCATTCCATGCTGGGTGTGTGCTGGGTTGTGTGCTGGGTTGTGTGCTGGGTTGTGTGCTGGGTGTGTGCTGCCGCCACGGACGGGGCCACGAGACTTTCCGGTCGCCATGCCGCGCTGGGCCATGCTTCCGTCCCGTCGTGATCTGACTTTTTGGTTGTGAAGCCTTGGGCGCGAAACCCTATTGTCAGAGCTGCAAACCCGTCTAGCCTGCTCGGTCGCCGCGTCGCCGCAGCATAGCAGCATAGCAGCATAGCAGCATAACACCTTCATCGCGAGGATGGTTGCCTAATGATTGAGGAGTAAGTACAACGGAGTCATCGTCAAGTGACGCGTGAGCCTCCGATGATTGGGGGCAAAATGTCGGCCAACTTTTTTGCGTCCGATTTGCAACAAGGGGAGGGAGGGGTAAGGTAAAATTGGCTGTACCGCGACAACCCTCAGCTAATCAGTGGTACGACAGGGACTGACTGGATCCATGGATATGCGATGATGGTGGCTTATCAGATGCATACAAGTATCGAAGGTATGCGAGATGTCAGCAGGTGTCGACGACAACTCTGCCATCACACCTCGTCATTTGCAGACCAGGGGAATCAACTTGCTCTAGAGGGACAAGATAGGAAGAACCGGAACTTGAAAAGCTATGCACCCTTTTGGGAGAATAATGGATGATTTTTTCTTGAGACGGTCGACTCTAGGTCAACGGGCCAATTGGGGCTTGGACTAGAGAGAAAGGAGCATGAGAGTTGACAACGAATGCCTGGTTCGTTGGCTGAGTTGTGTCTGTAAACGGGAAATCAAGAACATGCCAGCGTTCTACGACCAGGAGGTACATACAGACAGGGGTTTGTTTGCCTTGGCCGAGCTGCCTTGATGGTTAAAATACGTAAGCAAAGGTTCCAGTTCCATGTGCTTTGGCCGCTCTTGTCCCAATTCTCCCACGCCCCTTGCGGAGCCCCGTGATTATAAAAGCAAATCATAGTATTCGCCTCAATTGCAGTAATTTGCACTGAAACTAATAAATGATGAAGCCCACACACAATCAGCTGCAGACTTGTTCTAGAAGTCGGACGCGCTTTTGAGGGGTCTGGGCTTGACCCCCCTCCCCTGCACAGAAGCCAGCTGGGGCGTGGTAAAGACGCAAGCAAACAAACCATCCCGAGCTTCGTCGCAACTGGTGGTGCTTATATTAAATGAGTTTCGTCTTCCCTATTCGGAATATTGAACCGCTCGAGATCGCCTTGCCCCTTGAACCTTGAAGAATCTCTTTCAAGGATAATGTCTCTTTCAAGGATAATGATAGCGTACACAGTGTGTTTTCAGAGCCGGAAATAGTAATCTGTGGTCTGGCACGAAACAGATGACAGGGCTCTGTCGGTTATTGTTGGGTGCGATTCATTTCTTGGCGGGCGACTGCCACATGGCAAGTCGCCTGCCTGTAAAAGGGGGGGGATCAGTTTGTATCGATTCGTCGTCATTGTGCCGCGACGGCCTCGCTCAGCTCACGGCAACTGGCGCTCCAATCCTTTCTGGTTCAGTGATTGGGTCTGAAGTCTGATTCTGTGTCGAAGACGCGCGTACTGTATAGAACGTCAGAATCTATTGTATGCAGCTTTGTTCTGTCGTGCACCAGAGACGAGTCCATGCAGAATAAAAATCGTAGATAAATTCACACCGGGCTGGCCCTGTTTTAGGTTGCTGTCTACGGAGTGTGGAAGGGGGCGTATGTTTGGAGGCCAGACAACGTCAGGATCCATGCGCCCCTACATAATCCGTACAGGGTGCCATATCACGGGGCTGTAAGGCCTAGTGTGAATGCGGACCGACCGACTGGGAGAATGAGAACAAAATTGGTGGTAAATTTACCGATGGCCTGCCTGAGCAGGTATTATCAGATGGGCATGCATGTCAGACGGCGAGAATGGGCCCAGTTTCCATGGGCCCGAAGGCAAGGTGTCCAGGACTCTTGGAACACGAACCCGTCCGAGTCGGTCGGCAACATGTTGGGTTGGTCCTTCGGCTTCGGTGCCGTCTTCGCTTCTTTTCTCGGCCGACAAATCCCTTCTCTGGTTGTGAAGCACGGCGTGCGCTAATGACAAACAACTGCCGTCAACGTCTTGATCGAATGCAACATTACACAGCATCGTGCCACCAGCTACGGTCAGCAGCGTTCACTTAATAGTAGTAATTTGCATGTTAGAGTGCCCGTGTCGAGAACGTTGCACCCTTGCTTCCTTGCTGCGGCTGAAGGGCCAGATGAGCTGGCAGACGGATTAGGAGAATCACAAGCAGCCGTCACTTACATACTACTCCGTAACTCCGTAACTCCGTAACTCCGTACATTTGTCGCCAATCTGACGTCTTTCACTGGGCCATCCACGTGTTGACAGCCACAGCGGCACATGCAGGCTGCACGGACCAATCGATGAAGTGGCATGGACACGAGATTAACGTACAAGAGCGTATCAACTATACGGAATACGGATTCCTGTACGAACCGATAGAAGTACTGTATGGTCCGTCGGACCAGACAACCACTGGTAACATCGAACAATGAACGAATGTCGTGGCACATCAGAGGGGGAAGGGCGCCTGGAGGGGCGCCTGGAGGGACGCCAGGAGGGTCGTGCTACCAACAGCGATGCAGAAACATTGTCATCAGCAAGTGCTCGAACAAAGACAACCCCCCGACGAAATCAATACCACGTGGAATGGAAGAAACACAGGCGCGATCTGTGGGAAAATCTGTGGGAAAGTTCTTCAACTTCTTTTGCAAGTTGGTTTGGAATCGGAATCGGAAGGAGGCACCCCGCAACTGCATTTGAACTGCCAACATCTCCTGCTCGTTTATTGAGACTCCTACCTGCCTTCCCAAGGCAAAGTTTGACATTGACAGGCCCTGCTCCGAGTTGAACTCCAACCTGATGATCTCTTTGGCATGGAAAGTCAGCGCACGAAGGGTCGACGCGAATGATTGACAATCCCTAACCTTGTGTGTTTTTAGCTATAAGAATATCCTTAACCTACTATTTACTGCCAAACAAATGTTTAAACAAATGTTTCTCCTCGTGTCTGATAATCTCATTCGACATGTACCAGGATTTGACCGTGACCTGATGACACATTGGAGGGCCCAAGACACAAGTTGAGCAATATTAGTGAATCCACTACGTTTGATACTGATTTTACCAAAATGTCAGAAAGGGAATGTTCTGACGCATAAGCAAGGTGTCGGCTTTTTATTGTCAATGCTTATTGTGGGTGCACGAGCTTGAGTTCGTCCGAGCCAGGGCTTTTTGCATTGACAAAGAACGACAACGATGATGGTTCCATGTTGCCATGTCATGATTCGACGAGAAGGCGCTCACCGCTCGTCAGCTCTCCAGATGTCTCCTCTGGGTCTTCAGGCCGCTGTCAAACCGTTTTCCCGGGTTACCGACGATCAGGTATCCAGGTGAGGCAGACTGGACGGGCGCATGGGCGCCGCATGGGGCGCCGCGTGGCAACTATGTAACTGTGTCATCATGTCAGCATTTAATCGAAATCAGACCTGTCATTTTTCTCGGAGAACTGATTAAGATAGCTGCGCACTTCGCCCTGTCTTGGTCCTAACCTGTCCTGTTGGCATCTACTAACAGGCGCGACTCATGGATGCGCACTTGGATCCATGCCATGCATGTCCTGAATCAAACCACGCCCCCAAGGAAGTAAGAGCCGAGAAGACGGGGCATGGCCAATGATTGAGCAACGCGAGCCCCTGGTCCGATCTGTCGTGCTCAGTTGACATCAGTCGAAGGTGCCTAATCAGTGCAAATACCGCTGCAGCCACCACAAATCTCTGACCAGGGAGCTGGCTGGTCGTCAAGGGTCTATATTTGTATTACTGAACTTTTACAATGCTTTGTGGTTGGGAGGCTGGGCCTCTTATTAAAGACGTGTGCTCATGTGCTCAGTTTCTGTCTTGTTTCAGGAACTTCTCCATGGCCGTGGGTGGCCGTGGCAGCACCACTGTGGATCGATCTGCTATCGGTGGGGCCTTTGTCTTTGTTTTTTTGAGGGTCAAGTACTGCCTATCTGGCACTGTTCATTGTATAATAATGCTGATAAATGCGCTCACACGCCGCAGGGCATGAATGGGCGACCACTGTTTTGCTCTCACACGTGGCATTCATATGTATAGCCTAAGTAGGACCGTCTGGTGGCAGATTCCGGAATTCGGGCGCAACATGTAAGTCAGAACTCATCAACACTGTCCGATATGTCCGGCTTGACCGACAAACTGCAACCCACTCATTCGGTCCCATTTTCTGTACTCCGTACATTGTACATGAATGACATGGCCAGGCCAATACTGAAAGCGTTCGGTGCTGGATTGAGGTTTGTCGCTGGACCCTCACGAAATGCCAGATCCACTTGTTTGGGCCCCCAGCGAATGTTCGGTGAACCAATGTTCGTCCAATGCTGCGTAGATGGAATAGAGTCAGATACCGGCCGGCCATGACGAGCTTCTTGTCCGTGTCAATCGCATCATCTATGCTTTTTTTTTTGCTGCGCTTCTGCATGATTACCTGGACTCGGAGGTACCGATGCGTCAACCCGCAGCTTCCGACTATGGGAGTAGAGTAGGTTCGGCCAGAAAGTCTGCAGACCCGGGATGCTATCCATGTTTGAGGCCGTCCTCCCAGCAGTGGTTGCCCGTTGACTGTTTTTTTTTTTTCCTTTTTTTTCCTGGCTGCTTTCATTATCTAGTGCCCTTTGGCGTAGTGCCATCCCGTACTTATTGTTCATGGTTGGTTCTGAACCTCCTGGCCATGCATGGCAGCTGAGGGAAAAAGAAGAAGAAAGAAAAAAAAAGAAAAGAGAGAGGGGGTGTGGGGCAAAAAGTAAGCAACAATCGCGCTTCTAATTGGGAAGTCCGGACCCGGGACTTCAGGATTTTTATCGCCTGGGTTATCCAGGGAGCAACGCCAATTGCAATCCTACACGCTAAACGCTGCGTCACCCGGACATGGGTAAAGGTCAAAAAAACACTATGCAAACGAAGCTTACTAATGATTATCCAACTATGCCTGACTTGCTACACTCCCCCCGGACTCGGAGACTCCGAACTTGGCGGAAACAATGGGCTTGTCGTGGCTAGCAAATAGATTCGGATAAACCGTTAATCAGGCAAACCAAGCACCTACCAGGTGTTCACTTGCCTTTTTTCTTTTCTTCTCCCCCAATTCCTCTTTTGAAGCTTGATATACTGTTTTACGGATCTATGAATTGCACAGACGGCATGTACATCCAAGGGTCGGGTTTCTTGATGCTTCTCATATTTCGTTTTTACTTCACCTTCTCGTCAAGACTACTTACTGCATCTTTCCGACCATTGCACAAATCTTGAGATGGTGCCAGGATGGCCGCCCGTTCTTGCGTATTCCTCCTTTTCTGTCCGAGTAATAACCACCCCCCCTGTCGTCTCTTTTCTTTTTTTTTTCTTTTTTTTTTTACACCGTTTGTGAAATCCCATGAACCACGCCATGATGCAGCCGTCATGTAAGTGACCCGCCTGCCGAATCCTTCCCAGGCAACAAGAACAAGTAACAACGGTCCGTCGCTCTCATCGGCCTACCGGCCCACCGGCCTACCTTTGCCCATTTTTCCTGAGACGGGGCGGGATTCTCGGGGTGCACAGGCCCAGGGGGTGTGCGGGTTGCAGAGTCATTGTTGAACTGGAAACCTGAACGTCGTGCCGGACTAGAAACTAAGACCGATGGTTAAATCTCCTGGTGCCATGACCACTGCAGCAACACTAGGCGAAAAAAAGAAAGAAAGGAAGAAAAGCAAGAAAAAAAAAAGAAAGAAAGATGGCAATATGCCACGCGAATTTCGACAAGGGATTGATTCTTCATAGGCTTCCCCGAATGCTGCGCTTTCTCGGCCAATCCGCCCCCCCCTCTCTCCCCGCCAGTGCCGCCACGTATGTACATATTATCCATCATCCATCGATCCCATCCCGTCATGTTCACGTCATGCCAAACGCTACCGAAAGGCGACGGGGGAAACACGTGGCAAGTCTTGGACCAATTCTGAGATACACCCTACTAATACGTGTACGGATTAGTCCCACAGAATTCTGAAACCATGAGAAATGGAGTGATTCCACTTTTGAAAGTCCCACTGTCCCGCAACTTGCTTCTATGACTATCAGTACGCCATCTTCTGTGCCCAATCTCAAGAGATGAAATGAATTGCAATGATGAAACCAAACGCCGACGCTTTCTTCTGATTTGTCGAGAATGTGCCCTCTTCCTCAAGACCCCACCTCGCCTCGAGCACTACTCACCCGCAATCGTCCATATATGATGAAACACCATGATGGGAAATGGAAAACGCTGAGCGCAGCATGGAACAGCACCAGCACCAATCAATGCCAGTCTCGCATCAGTTTTTATATCGACGTCGGTGCCGAATCGTTTCGCCACCCCTTGTTCCGCATGTTCATCTCAATCGACTTCCAAATCTGTTCCACAACCTCCTTGTCCCTGAATCGAGAGGCGTCTGCGCCGTCACCCCCGCGCCATCGATCAACACCCGTAGAAAGAACTCTGGGTCCCCAGCTGCGAATGTTGTCGGGAACCTGGTCTCCTCGCCAGCCTACGTACACGCCTAGTGTATGCTTGAACAGTTCGCTGGGACTGCTCCACTTGTAATTCTTGAACTGCCACGTCTGCCCGGTTGTGAAGACAGCCACCACGCGGTTCCAGTATTCCGGCTTGAACTGCTCAGAGCCCTCGACGAGAATGAATCGCAGGGGGCGGTTGGGGTCGATGGCTCGCATGACACGCTGGACATGGAGCATGCTGGCCGTGGAGCCGCTCGCATCCGCGGGCACGAATTTGCCGTCTTCGAGGAAGGATCGCGCATTGGTCATTCGGAGCAGTGACGAGGCCGATGGTGATAGAAGAATAATGGGATCTGGTCTCCTGGTAGGTCCCTTTTGGTTGATTGACAATGATGATGTTGGGCCAGGTGCTGAGAGTGGTTGCGACTTCTTCTTGATGAACGGAGCGGCAAGCTTGCGTACGTGTGAGAAGTCCTATCGTTTTCGAATAGTTAGAAATAGTCGTAGTCGTGCATGTCTGAGTATTAATTCCCGCCCCTTGAGTTGGTTTGTTCCGAGAGGAGGAGAAATCCCCATGGGTCCATCATATACATACCGTAGGCTTGATGCCCCTTAGAACTGTATTCCTATCACCCATCCTTCGCTCGCCATCGTACACGCTGGCCAGCCTTGGATCCAAGGTGCCCTTTCCTGCTCTCGCTTGAGCAGCTGTCGACGCAGCACCAGGCTTGGATGCTGGAGCAGCACCAGCACCAGCGGCATCGGCATCTCCCGCCACAGGTTTGATGTATTCGCTCTCTTCACTCGCGCCCTCCAGCCAGGTGATCAGATCGAGACGTTCGATGAACCCCAAGTTCTGCACCTTGCCGGTGGATCCAGCAGCGGCAAGCTGATCGTTGAGCGTTGTGGCAGAGGCATTGTATTCGGGAATGGCAAGTTCGCGATTCAGCCACGCAAAGTAAATACTGCGTAGATCGACGGGTTTGTCATTGGAAATGAAGCGCGTCGGTGTGTCGATGGCGAGGGCGATGCCTTGGTTCGAGAACTGCAGGTGGGTTGCTTGGGCGAGTGGTGACTCGTCGGCGCCCGGGTCATCCGAGGCGCTGGGGACGAATGGCTGGCTGCTGGAGATGGCTTTGCGCAGCAGGAGGAGAGGATCGTGTTCGGCGTTGGCCATGGCGAAGGAGTTGAGTTGAGAAAGCGATGAGATGCGAAGTAGAGGAGAGTGATCTAAAAGGTAGAGGACCAGGGGCAGCTGCACTGGCAGTCTGCGAGGCGGTAGAACAATGACGATGGCACGATAGTATGCCCACGGATTCAGACCATTGGCACGGATCGAAAGGGTTGGAGGATGGGCTGAGAGTGACAAAGAAATGCGAGGCGCGGTCGTCGGCTGCAGAATACGTGAATGTCGTGATGGAGAGCTTTGCGCCAGTCCGGTCTGGGATTGAGAGCTTGTCCTCCACTGCTCGGCCAATCACACAGCACAATCTGACTTGACCCAAGTTCATATGGCACGACGGCCTACCCTGAAATAAACGCCAATTCTTGATTCTATTACCATCATTAACGCCAGGAAAGAGCTCTCTTACCACATTGATCCGACAAGTCCGTTTTGAAGTCTGTCAATGTGAGGGTCCTGACGAGTCTGTCCGCTCATATAAATAACAGTCTACCTCCCCATTTGTGACTGTCAAGTCTCTCAACACCAAGACTAGCGCGTTGCAACACTTTGCAGTATATCTGTGTGTGATTGACTAATAGCTAAACCGATTTTTTCCTATCTAACTAATCGTTACTGAGGATGCTCTTGTATCTATAGAAAAGTCTTATTTTAATAGAGGGGGAGCGTGAAGCTGCCACATGGCTTCTTTCCCTGACTTCTGCAGGTGCTTTTATTAGGGATCGCTCCGTTTCTTTGAATGATGAATGAACTCCATGGCTCTCAAGGTTTACATGCCTGTTTTGCAGATGCGAGTTGGCTCCTTCCTCTCTTAACTGGCAATGACTCTCACCACCTCTGAGGTTATCATCTCACGGGCAACACAAGGGAGTTGGCTTTGTTTCGAACAAGTTATATCCTGGATACCGGATCTTGGCCAATATTACGCTGCACTTTGGACCGCGAGCGGCGATCGTCTTGGCATCAGAATCCACGGAAGACCTACGCTTTGTTGGAATAACTGCATGCACGATCCCCCTAACGTCACTCAGTGTAAAGATGGAATGCCGAAAAAGCGACCCTGGCAGCTCCCTGACTTCCGCAGGATACTTCAACTAGGCATCGCCCCGCTTTCTAATAAGCCTGCCTTTTCACTTATATTTCTGGGGTAGTGTGAAAGGGTTTTCTAATAATGGGCCTGGTGTATTTAACTAGACTTTGTGCTTCCACAATGCACATGTGCTTTCTATCTCCTTGCACGGAAATGTCAGACAAAAATGTGAGTAATTTCTACAACACGCTCGGATCGACATGGAGCTCGAAAAGAGAAAGCAACGAGTCTAAGATAAATACTATTGAAATAATCTATGGCGTTAATCTCGCCGTCACTAACCCCATTTTCATTAGAACCATTTGATGAAATCTTCTATGCCTTGTACGTCCCCCTTGCTGAGCTATTTCTCAACTTTTCGTCATTAGTAACACATCAATCATACTGTTACCTTTCTTTCACTTCTAGTAGGGCTACATGTCAGGAGCATGGAGGCAGAGAGGTCAGATAGGCGCGACCACATGGTGGATTCTCGGATGACTGCTAGATAGTCATGTGTACGCAAGGCGGGGTATATAGCAAAGACCGCCTGTGACGGCCAGTCACAGCCTTATCACATGACAGCCTGGTTCACAGCCTTGTCCACATGACCGAGAGCTCGCGAACGCGTGCACCGACGCGGCGCGCTTGCACAGACTCACGCGACAGACGAGGATCCATTGTCTGTGCAAACAGATGCATACTGTTGGACCGCGAAGCTAGGGTTCAATGTGATCACCTCTATTAAGTTGTCTAACCCTATAAGAGGGTGCGAACTACGGTCTAAATACCTAAGTACCTCTACTATTAGTAGGGTACTTATATAGTACTAAAATATACTATAAAGTTATAGAGGTCTTAGAAAATAACTAGCTAGGGGTAGACTCTTATCTTAGCTAGTTAAGTAGTAAGACTATTATATAACTAGGATTAATTATACCCTTATAGGTATAATATACCCCCCTAGGGGACCTTATTTAAGGTTCCTTATAATAATTCTAAATTAATAAAATTAGTTAAATTAATATTATAATATTTAAATTACTTCTATAGTATAGAAATATAGTTAATTAGTTATAATCCTATCTAAATTAAGTGTTGGAATCACCAGGTGTGATAATGGCCAGTTATCAATTAGGCGCGCTCGTGATAGTATCAATTGAATAATCTATCGTAAGCTATGTTCTATCAAAGGAAGCTAGAAAAAGAGAGGGCTCCCGTGAGAGGGAAAAAGGCAGCTGTAGCTGTGTGGGTCACGTGATGTGGGTGGGTCACGTGACCCGGGCCCTGCCCTATCGCAGGCCTGCCCGTGGGCAGGAAGGGAGGCACGCGCACACGCATAGTAGCTAACCTTCTTCCGGTTAGGCTAACCTTTAGCCGAAGGGAATTGCGGCTACTAAGCGCGATTAATATTATGCTTATTCTAACACTAGGAACTCTCTTTTTAATATAATTATTAACGCATAATATTAATTACTAATAAAGTAATAGATAATAATAGGAAGGGTTATAATCCCCTAATAAAGGGGACTAATAAAGGAAAGGAAGGGGAAGCGGTATATACCTATTATAGGTAATAATAAAGGAAAGCAATAATTTATCTTTAATCTCCTACTAAAAGGGGAAGTAGGCTCCTTTCTAAATCCCTTTCCTCCCCTTAATATTATTAATAATATCTATATAGTAATCCCCTTATCTTATTATCTCTTTTCCTCCCCTTTACCCCTCTCCTTAACCCTATTATCTCCTATATCTACCCTTCTATCCCTACTAAAGTAAAGTATAGGTATCTTATAAATCTAAAGGAGGACCTCCCTTATAGCTCTATACTCTATATAGATTATATAGAGTTATAGAATTACTAAAGGCCCTCCCTAGAGATTAGAGAAGGAGCTATATAGCTTCTCTTCCCCCTCCTTCTCCTACTCCCCCTAGAGTATTACTCCTTCTTTAATTTCCTTTACTATCCCTAAGAGGGTAGGATCTATATTCTCCTATAGTATAGGGGTTAATAATCCCCTAATATTAGGGAAGATTACTTCTCCCTATAGTATAGGGGTTAATAGTCCCCTAATACTACTACCTATAGGGCTATCCTCCTTATAGGTTACCCTTCTACTACTATTTATAGGGGCTATTCTCTATATAGGTTACCTACCCTTCTATTTAGATTATTATCTAGTTACTAAAGATAAACTACTCTAGGGCCTTATTTAGTAATACCTTTATAAAGGCATTAGCTAGGTTATCTACTCTATTAATCTAATAGATTTTATAGAGCTTGCGGTGTTTATATAACTATTATAGGGCTATAATATTAATTATTAGGTGCTTCTCCTTTATTATACTAAGCTTAATAAGGCACTTATAGAGGGAGTATAAATCTATATATACTATAACTAGTGTAGTAAGGAGATTTAATTAGTCTATAAGTATATAAAGGGTAATAGCTATTATATATACTATATTAACACTAGTAACTATACTATAGACCTTAGAGGTAAGTATACTTTATATAACTCTCTTACTCTTTATTAAGCTAAAGTATATAATATTACCTTTAATTATAAACTTACTATTCTTATAGTCTTTATTAGTAAGGATTAGTATATAACTAAGCTATAAGGTAAGGTCCTAATTATTTATAAATAACCTATCTATAAATATATATAGCTTTGCTTTAGTAAGGTTAATTAGAATAAATATTAGGCCTTAATTAGGGTAATCTATCTACTATTAGATCTAGTAATTAAGGGCTTTAATATTCTTAATTATTAGTTCTTAGTATTAAGTAGTAATAGATAGATTATAGTAGGCTTCTAGTTAGTAGATTAAGGTAATATAGGTGCCTTAAGCCCTTTATTTAATATACTTCTGCTTTAAATCTATAAGTAGGATTAAATTAAGCTTACTACTTTAGCCTTTTTATTAAAGTAAAATAGCTATACTAGCTACTAATTTAATAATTCCCCTATTAAAGGTTAGGGAATTATTCTTAAGGAGGAATTACTTTAGCTTTACTATAAAAGCTACTATATTTAATTCTCTCTTTTCTTTCTTAGAGAACTCCTTATCTAATAGCCTAAGAGTATTATTAGTCTATATGCCTATATATATAAATTCTAGGCTATCTTCTATAGTTACTAATAGGCATAGATTATATATAGAAGTCTCTATCTAGAGCTTCTCTCTATAGTGCCTATAGTATATAACCTACTAGTGTGTTCTAGCCTCTATAATGCTATAGAGCGGTTTAATTACCCTTATAATTATTCCTTTAGGGTATTAGTTATAGATTTAGGTTAGAAGCTATATAAGGATTACCCTATTTAATTGCGTAGTTAATTAGATATATGCCTAGGTAATATTACGAATCTATAGGATAAAGCCTTTTATTAAGAGGGAAGGTGCTATTATAAGAATAAGGCATTAACTAGCTTATTAGATTATTAGAGCCTATATTAAGATTACTTACTTTACCTTATCTCTAAAGCCTTATACTATAAGCCTTAATTTCTTATATAGTTAGCCTATCTTACCTTTTACCTTATTAATAATTTACGAATTAAAGATTTATATACTACTATACTCTCTCTTATTATAGGTAATAAATTTAAATATACCCTAATTAATTAGTGTATTAATCTTAGTCTTTATAAAGAGCTTAAATAGTGCGCTAGGGGTTATAATAATACCTTCCTTATATAATTAAATTATAAGGTTAAGGTTAGCTTCCTTCTTAGCTAAGATAAATATATTAGTCTTATTAATAATTACTAGAGGGTTCTTTTAGGGTCTACCTAGGTATCTCTTTAGCGGGATCTCTAGGGTCTTACTAGGTAGCCTAGTTTAGGCCTCTCCCTCTTCTCTACCCTCCTAAGGTAGGAGGGCTTCTATATTAGGGTCCTTATAATAAGGCCTAATAGAAGTTAAGTAGAAGGCCTTTAGGCCTTATAGGAGGTTAAGGGTATAGGTCTTTTTATTAATAAAGAGGAGGTTATATAGGCCTTACTACCCTTTACCTTTATGCTAAACTTAGACTAGTAATCTAAGTAGGAGGTTAAGGGTCTTACTTATATCTAGACTATTTCTTACTATAAGGGCTTTACTAACTTTCTAGATTATATAGAGGCACTTAACTTTCTTTATTACCTTTTATATAGTAATAATATATTATAAGATCTCTAGTAATAGAGGAGAGTTACTTAATATATAGGGGTAGGCGCTAAAGATAAGGAGGGTTAGAATAAGGCTATTTAGACCTATAGTATTATTAAGGGCTTTTATAGCTATCTATAGGGTAATAGGTTCTAGGGTTATTAGGCATTCTCTTTAGATAATATTATAGGCCCTTTAGAGTGGCCTATAATATCTCTTAACTTTTCTAATACTATAATATACCTTAATTAGAACCTCTTTAATAGAGATTAATATTAATACCGTGAATTAGTGAAATTCTTTGCTATAAAAGTTTATGCTAGTATTAGTAATAATCTAATTAGGAGGTCCTTAGTATATATTAATCTAGTATATTCTAAGGGCTTCCTAAGTTATTTTAGCTAAGATATTAGGAAGGAATCTTACTATATAGAATGCTATAGCTATATCTACTGCGTAGAGCGTTAGGTAGTTACTATTAAGGTATATAATATTAACTATTACTTTAAAATTAAAGGTATACTTATCCTTAAGGGTAAATTTAAAGTAATAGGGGCTATTAGTATTTATCTAGCACTAGTAGTATACCTTTAATATTACCTTAATAGCTTTAAAGGTAATCTTATACCCTATATTACTTAAGAGATTATAGAGTTAGTATACTAAAGGATAACTAAAGTAGTAATATAACTGCTATAATTTAATCTTAGTTAAATAATTCTACACTACTACCTTCTTATCTTATATTAGCAGTATCTATATATAGCCCTATTTATATACTAGGGGTACCTTAATATTCCCTTACTAGAGGATATTCTTAGTGGTAATAAAGTTAATACTTAATTAGCCTATATTATTAAGGTAAAGTAGGAAGGGAGTATTTATTAGTATTATATAAAAAGTAATATTACTAAAGGGTATAGGCATATTAATTATTCTAAGTAATATAATTAGCTAGCCTCTACTAAATATAATAACTACTTTACCTGCCCTTATAGTATTAAGATAAATCTTTAGTATTATTTTCTATAGTGCTATAACTTAAGATTAGCCTGCTATAGAGAACTACACTGCTCTAGTATCTAGTATAATACCTTAGAAGGCCTTAGATAAGTAATAGTCTTTAAGTAGGAATAGGTAAGGAGGTCTAGTAGCGTTCTTATTATTAAATAGATTCTTCTTACTTAGTTTATATATTATAGCTTAATTTATAAGGACTTTAACTATTTTCTAATTATTAAGGGTTACACTATAGGTAAAGAAGCTTATAGGCACCCTTTCTTCTTCCTCTCTCTCTAGCTTAGTATTAAATCTAAGGCTTATTATATACTAGGTAACCTTATTAACTTTAGAGGGATAAGGAGTAGGATCTTCTATTAGGGTACCTTTATACTAGGTAAGAAAGGTATTATATAAGGCTAGTAAGGATAATAAGGTATCTACTAGGTAATAGTTCTTATATTACTAGTATGCCTTCTTACGCTCTTCCTTAGGATACTTTATTAACTAGTATCCCTCTTTACTATATATAAAATATTTCTTTATATAGGGAGGGCCTCTTCTACCTTTCTACCTTTATAAAGGGTATTATAACTCTTTACCCTTACTATTATACCTTTTATTAGTCTAGAAGGTATTAGGAGTCTAGGTATTAGTAGGGAATTAATATTAACCACTAGATTCCTCTATAATAAGCTAGATTATTATATATATATACTTATAGAATTATTAGAGGCTATCTAGAGGGTTAGTAAGGCACCCTCTACACTTAGGAATCCTATTATAAGCGGTTATAATCTAGTTCCTAAGGGCTCTTTCTAATTAACCTATATTAGGAATAGCTTACTATAATATTAATAGCCTCTTAATAAGCTTATTAAAGTATTCTATCTTTAATTTATTAGGGTTTTTATTAATAGTCTTCTAGAGTAAAGTATTATACTATTTAAGGAGATACTTCTATCTTATATCTTTAGTCTTAAACCTCTCCTTTATTCTCCTTATAAAGGTAGTAAGGTCCTAAGGGTTACTAGGTTTAGAGAGGTAGTCTAAGTAGTACTAATAAGCTTTTCCTTTTAATATTACTTTAAATATATACCTAGCTTATTCTAGTTTAATATCTAGAAGCTTATACTTTTACCTAAAGATTTAGAGCTTTAGTTTAAGTATATTATAGTTATTAGCGCTATATTACTACTTAGATATATATATCTTAATAAGGTCTAAGATCTGCTTTACTATTAGTTATAGAGGCTTAAAGGGAGGATTATTAGTAGGTTTATATATTATTCTTTAGTAAATAGGAAGGGCTTATTATTAGGGAGTAGGGGTTCTTTACTAGGTAAATATAGGTTCTAGGATAATAAGGAAGGGCTTATAGGGCTTAAGATATAAGAAATAGGTTCTATTCTTAGGGTTACTAATATTACTTCTTATAGAGGTTATAAAGGGTTTAAGAGAAATAGGTCCTTATACTCTATTAGTCCTAAGGTTATTATCCTTTAGAGTTATTAAGGAAGTTACTATTCTTAATTATATTCTTTTAAGTTATTATACTTCTTCTAGGTATCTACTTCTTCTTTCTAGAAGTAGAATTCCTATTAATTAAGGACTTCTTAGAGTTTATTACTATATTTATATTCTAGTTAATTATTACTTCTTATAGAGGTTATAACTAGGTTAAGAAAGTTACTATAGTTTATAGGTTAAAATCTTAAGTAATCTTCTATATGCCTTTTATATTATATAGTCCTTAACCTAGGAGAGAATATAGGCTACTTATATCTTAGGTATATTATTATCCTTAATATTAAATTTATCTACCCTAGTAAGTGCTTCTTCTATAATATACTAGTATAGTTACTATAGGATATAAAGGAAGGGGATAGTAAATTCTAGGGCTTCTAAGGGATCCGCTTAAGAGCTATTATAACTTATTAGGTTTTATAGTTATTCCTTCTTATTAACTATTATAACTTATAGCATTAGAGGAGATAGAATAAGGGAAGTAATAATAAAGGGATTAGGGAAAAAGAGATAAGAAGGATCGTAAGCTCTAGTAATTAGCTTTGTGCGTAATAGAACGCACTAAGTTAAAGAATAATAGGATAGCTTAGCTACTAGAGTTAAACTCTTCTTCTTAGTTTAGGCTTTAGCTTCTTCTAGCTACTCTTATTACCTTAATAGGCTAGCTAGAGTTAGCTTCTTCCTTAGTATAATTAGGGATCTTAAATAATAAAGCTACTCTTATTGCCTTAATAGGCTAGCTAAATTACGCTACTTCTATAAAGGTCTCTTCTAGATAGAACCTAGCTAATCTATAGTGTCTTTAAAAGATAATAGGCATTTGTAAATAAAAGTGGTTATAAAGTTAACCACTAATCAGTGTTAGAATCACTAGGTGTGATAATAGCTAGTTATTAATTAGGCGCGCTCGTGATAGTATTAATTAAATAATCTATTATAAGCTATGTTCTATTAAAGGAAGCTAGAAAAAGAGAGGGCTCCCGTGAGAGGGAAAAAGGCAGCTGCAGCTATATGGGTCACGTGATGTGGGTGGGTCACGTGACCCGGGCCCTGCCCTATCGCAGGCCTGCCCGTGGGCAGGAAGGGAGGCACGCGCACACGCACAGCAGCCGACCTTCTTCCGGTCGGGCCGACCTTCAGCTGAAGGGAATTGCGGCTGCCAAGCGCGATTGATATCATGCTTGTTCCAACATTAAGGTTATTATATAATACTTACTCTTTAGGTTCTTTACTAAGTATACTAGAGGGTAGTTATATAAGCCCTAATACCTTATAGAAGCTTATAAAAGCATTTCCTATAAGAGGCTTTATAAGGCTATTAGTAATTATCTCTTTAGTAGTAATCTAGGTAATATTAAAGGTTCCTTTTATAACCTCTTAATAAAGCTAGTAGTAATAAATATCTATATACTAAAGCTTTATAATAAGCTTAATAAACTCTTCCTTAAGGAGGTAAATTATCTATATATTATTATATTTAATTTTAAGTATATTATTACCTAAGTATAGCCTAACCTCTTAATATAGTTATCTAAAGGCTATAAGCTCTTTACTATAGTAAGAAAGCACTAGAAGCTTTACTTTAGTTAATAATATTATTATAGTAGCTTACCTTCCTGCCTTAAAGAGTATAGGTCCTCTAAAGAGCTTTATAATATAGCCTTATAAGCTTTTTTATATTATAGGATTATTAGTAAAAGAAGTATTACTATATGCCTCTAATTTAGGGTTATTATTACTATATTTAATTAAAACCTTTGCATACTTTTCCGCACCGACCTAAAGGTCCGGGAACGTCTCTAAAACGCAAGAAAACGCAATATTTAAAATCGCCTTATTTAATTACCCCCTTCTACAATATTATATAGTAATAGAGCTAGAGGTAGATATAAGAATAAGATACTAATAGTAATTAATAAAGGAATAGGGGGTATTGAAAATGGAAGGGGAATCTAGCTAGAGGGATAGGAAGACCTCCCTAGTAGATTCCAACGCGGCGGCTTCTAGATTCACTATAATACAACGATTCTTTAAGATATAGGGCGTTAATAGTTAAATATAGTAGATTTCTAGCTAGACAAACGATCTAACAAGCAATAAGAGGATTTTCTGAGTCCCCTTATAGACCTACTAACCGTATCGACAGAAGGGGGTCGCTAGCTAGGCCCTAGGAGCTATTTTTTATTTTCCGCAAAATTCATTTGTATATAAAAAGTAAAAAATCAACTCACGACCATATAATCTAGCCACCCACGTGCACTAACTAAGCAATCTAATAAGCAACCCTATAAATAAAATACATCATTAAATCCAGAAAAAATCAAGGATTCGAATAGTATAAGTCAGCCTTTTATACGACTACTAGTTCCCTAGTTACAGTTGATTTTAGCTTCCCTATAGGGTAGCCTAGCCGGCTTAGTCATACAAGCCTGTGGGTTGGTTGTGAACGCAGGTCACAGCCAAAGCTGGCCGCAGCCAACAACGCTGCAGGCAACGCCTTGTAACCAACGTTGCAACAACGCAACTAGGCAACTAGTGGGCCTATAAAATAGTGCTATAAATAGCATAATTTTAACAGGGGGTTTAGCGTAGAGCTACCACTACCCTAATACTAGTGTAGGATAATTTACTATCTAAGAGAATAGTAATAAACCTCTAGAGAGTTAGAACTAGTTTAATTATCTAGAAGAGTTAGAATACTATAAAGTAATTACTAGACTTATCCCTAGTAATAAAATAACTAAAGCCTAGTAAGCCTATAAAGCCCTTACCTTTTAGATAGTAAACTATATCTAAACTAAATATAAATAAATAAACTATAATAATAATAGTAATATTTACACTATAAAGAAGGCCCTCTTATAGGTTCTTAAAGAAGTAATTAAGGAAGTATCTAACTATAATACTATACTAACCTAGGTAAGTATTACTATAGGCCCTATACTAAAGAGAATAAATACTATACTACCTCCCTTATAGGTCCCTAGTAAATAGTATAGGGAAGTCCTTATAAAGGGAAATACTATATAGGAGTTACTCTAGTCTAGAACTACTAAAAATATAGTATTAGTAGTTAATAGAGTAATAGGCTAAACTATAGTAATTATAGCTAGAAGACTCCCTAGTAGGGATATAATTATAATATTTAAAGGAAATACCTCCTAGTATAGAGATAACTAGAAATAGATTCCTACTATATTTAGACTAGAGGTAACCCTCTACTAATATATACTTAGTATTATAGTGAAGAGAAGGTTCCTGCGCGGATTAGCACTAAAGTCGCAGGGAAGCAGGGTTGGACTCACGGGCGACGCGGAATGCTAAGAAGACATAATAATAGGCTATAACTACATTAACGTTAGTAACTAAACCAGACCTAGCTAGGGTTAGGGCCTAAGAACATATAAGAAAATAAAGGGGAAGAGAAGGGAAAAAGAGAAAGGGAAGAGAACCTATAGGAAGTGTAATAAAGGAAGAAAAAAAGAGGCCTAGGTTTAGAGGTAGAAGGGATTTCTTTTATAATCTCTAGAGGGGGGGGGGGTCCTTAAAGCATTACCTAGATTTAAAGATAATATATAGATACTATAGATAGGTAGAAAAGCCTAATATAAGAGAGCAGTAGGATTATAGTGGAACTAAGCTAGCTTTACCCTCTCCCCCCCTAGAGTTTTAAAAAACCAGGTACTCTAACTTTATAACTAGACTAGACTAAAGGAAAGGTAGAATAAACTAAAAAGTAGGGTATTAGATATATTAATAATAAAGCATAAAAAAAGTAAGTGTTGGAATCACCAGGTGTGATAATGGCCAGTTATCAATTAGGCGCGCTCATGATAGTATTAATTAAATAATCTATCATAAGCTATGTGTTCTATATAAAAGGAAGCAAGGAAAGGAGAGGGCTCTTGTAAGAGGGAAAAAGCATCTGCAGCTTATGTGGGTTACGTGATATAGGTAGGTTACGTAACCTAGGCCCTACCCTATTATAGTCCTGCTTATAGGTAGGAAGGGAGGCACACGCACACGCACACACACACGCGCAGTGGCTGACCTTCTTCTGGTTAGGCTAACCTTTAGCTAAAGGGAATTGTGGCTACTAAGCGTAATTAATATTATTATTAAAAATGGAAGGGAATCTATACTAGAGGGATAGGAAGACCTCCCTAGTAGATTCAACGCGGCGGCTTCTAGATTCACTATAATACGACGATTCTTCAAGATATAGAGCGTTGATAGTTGAATATAGTAGATTTCTAGCTAGACGAACGATCTGATGAGCAATGAGAGGATTTTCTAAGTCCCCTTATAGACCTACCGACTATATCGACGGAAGGGGGTCGCTAGCCGGGCCTTAGGAGCTATTTTTTATTTTCCGCAAAATTCATTTGTATGTGAAAAGTAAAAAATCGACTCACGACCATACAATCTAGCCACCCACGTGCACTAACTAAGCAATCTAATAAGCAACCCTATAAATAAAATATACCATAAAATCCGGAAAAAATCAAGGATTCGAACAGTATAAATCAGCCTTTTATACGACTACTAGTTCCCTAGTTACAGTCGATTTTAGCTTCCCTATAGGGTAGCCTAGTCGGCTTAGTCATACAAGCCTGTGGGTTGGTTGTGTGCAGGAACGCAGGTCACAGCCAACAACGCTGCAGGCAACGCCTTGTAACCAACGTTGCAACAACGCAACTAGGCAACTAGTGGGCCTATAAAATAGTGCTATAAATAGCATAATTTTAACAATTATACTTATTCTAACACTAGGAACTCTCTTTTTAATATAATTATTAATATATAATATTAATTACTAATAAAGTAATAAATAATAATAGGAAGGGTTATAATCCCCTAATAAAGGGGACTAATAAAGGAAAGGAAGGGAAAGCAGTATATACCTATAGTAGGTAATAATAAAGGAAAGTAATAATCTTTAAGCTCCTACTAAAAGGATAAGTAGGCCCCTTCTTAAATCCCTTTTTCTCCCTAATATTATTTATAATATCTATATAGTAACTCCCTTATCCTATTACCTTTTTTTCCTCCCCTTTACCCCTCTTCTTAACCCTATTATCTCCTATATCTACCCTTCTATCCCTACTAAAGTAAAGTATAGGTATCTTATAAATCTAAAGGAGAACCTTCCTTATAGCCCTATACTCTATATAGATTATATAAAGTTATAAAACTACTAAAGGCCCTCCCTAGAGATTAGAGGAGAAGCTATATAGCTTCTCTTCCCCCTCCTTCTCCTACTTCCCCTAAAGTATTACTTCTTCTTTAATTTCCTTCCCTATCCCTAAGAGAGTAGGATCTATATTCTCCTATAGTATAGAGATTAATAATCCCCTAATATTAGGGAGAATTATATCTCCCTATAGTATAAGGGTTAATAATCCCCTAATACTACTACCTATAGGGGCTATCCTCCTTATAGGTTACCCTCCTACTACTATTTATAAGGGCTATCCTCTATATAGGTTACCTATCCTTCTATTTAGATTATTATCTAGTTACTAGAGATAAACTACTTTAGGGCCTTATTTAGTAATACCTTTATAAAGGTATTAGCTAGGTTATCTACTCTATTAATCTAATAGATCTTATAGAGCTTGTGGTATTTATATAACTATTATAAGGCTATAATATTAATTATTAGGCGCTTCTTCTTTATTATACTAAGCTTAATAAGGCACTTATAGAGGGAGTATAAATCTATATATACTATAACTAGTGTAGTAAGGAGATTTAATTAGTCTATAAGTATATAAAAGGTAGTAGCTATTATATATACTATATTAATACTAGTAACTATACTATAGACCTTAGAGGTAAGTATACTTTATATAACTCTTTTACTCTTTATTAAGCTAAAGTATATAATATTACCTTTAATTATAAACTTACTATCCTTATAGTCTTTATTAGTAAGGATTAGTATATAACTAAGCTATAGGGTAAGGTCCTAGTTATTTATAAATAACCTATCTATAAATATATATAGCTTTACTTTAGTAAGGTTAATTAGAATAAATATTAGGCCTTAATTAGGGTAATCTATTTACTATTAGATCTAGTAATTAAGGGCTTTAATATTCTTAATTATTAGTTCTTAGTATTAAGTAGTAATAGATAGATTATAGTAGGCTTCTAGTTAGTAAATTAAGGTAATATAGGCGCCTTAAGCCCTTTATTTAATATACTTCTGCTTTAAATCTATAAGTAGGATTAAATTAAGCTTACTACTTTAGCCTTTTTATTAAAGTAAAATAGCTACACTAGCTACTAATTTAATAATTTCCCTATTAAAGGTTAGGGAATTATTCTTAAGGAGGAATTACTTTAGCTTTACTATAAAAGCTACTATAGTTAATTCTCTCTCTTCCTTCTTAGAGAACTCCTTATCTAATAGCCTAAGAGTATTATTAGTCTATATATCTATATATATAAATTCTAGGCTATCTTCTATAGTTACTAATAGGTATAGATTATATATAGAAGTCTCTATCTAGAGCTTCTCTCTATAGTGCCTATAGTATATAACCTACTAGTATATTCTAGCCTCTATAATACTATAGAGTGGTTTAATTACCCTTATAATTATTCCTTTAGGGTATTAGTTATAGATTTAGGTTAGAAGCTATATAAGAATTACCCTATTTAATTATATAGTTAATTAGATATAGGCCTAGGTAATATTATAAATCTATAGAATAAAGCCTTTTATTAAGAGGGAAGGTGCTATTATAAGGATAAGGCGTTAACTAGCTTATTAGATTATTAGAGCCTATATTAAGATTACTTGCTTTACCTTATCTCTAAAGCCTTAGACTATAAGCCTTAATTTCTTATATAGCTAGCCTATCTTACCTTTTACTTTATTAATAATTTGCAAATTAAAGATTTATATACTACTATACTCTCTCTTATTATAGGTAATAAATTTAAATATACCCTAATTAATTAGTATATTAATCTTAGTCTTTATAGAGAGCTTAAATAGTGCGCTAGGGGTTATAATAATGCCTTCCTTATATAATTAAATTATAAGGTTAAGGTTAGCTTCCTCCTTAGCTAAGATAAATATATTAGTCTTATTAATAATTACTAGAGGGTTCTTTTAGGGTCTACCTAGGTATCTCTTTAGTAGGATCTCTAGGGTCTTACTAGGTAGCCTAGTTTAGCCCTCTCCCTTTTCTCTACCTTCCTAAGGTAGGAGGGCTTCTATATTAGGGTTCTTATAATAAGGCCTAATAGAAGTTAAGTAGAAGGCCTTTAGGCCTTATAGGAGATTAAGAGTATAGGTCTCTTTATTAATAAAAAGGAGGTTATATAGGCCTTACTACCCTTTACCTTTATACTAAACTTAGACTAGTAATCTAAGTAGGAGGTTAAGGGTTTTACTTATATCTAGACTATTCCTTACTATAAAGGCTTTATTAACTTTCTAGATTATATAAAGGCACTTAACTTCCTTTATTACCTTTTATATAGTAATAATATATTATAAGATCTCTAGTAATAGAGAAGAGTTACTTAATATATAGGGGTAGGCACTAAAGATAAGGAGGGTTAGAATAAGGCTATTTAGACCTATAGTATTATTAAGGGCTTTTATAGCTATCTATAGGGTAATAGGTTCTAGGGTTATTAGGTATTCTCTTTAGATAATATTATAGGCCCTTTAGAGTAGCCTATAATATCTCTTAACCTTTCTAATACTATAATATACCTTAATTAGGACCTCTTTAATAAAGATTAATATTAATGCTATAAATTAGCGAAATTCTTTACTATAAAAGTTTATACTAGTATTAGTAATAATCTAATTAGGAGATCCTTAGTATATATTAATCTAGTATATTCTAAGGGCTTCCTAAGTTATTTTAGCTAAGATATTAGGAAGGAATCTTACTATATAGAATACTATAGCTATATCTACTATATAGAGTATTAGATAGTTACTATTAAGGTATATAATATTAACTATTACTTTAAAGTTAAAGGTATACTTATCCTTAAGGGTAAATTTAAAGTAATAGGGGCTATTAGTATTTATTTAGTACTAGTAGTATACCTTTAATATTACCTTAATAGCTTTAAAGGTAATCTTATACCCTATACTACTTAGGAGATTATAGAGTTAGTATACTAAAGAATAACTAAAGTAGTAATATAAATACTATAATTTAATCTTAGTTAAGTAGTTCTATACTACTACCTTCTTATCTTATATTAATAGTATCTATATATAGCCTTATTTATATACTAGGGGTACCTTAATATTCCCTTACTAAAGGATATTCTTAGTAGTAATAAAGTTAATCCTTAATTAGCCTATATTATTAAGGTAAAGTAGGAAGGGAGTATTTATTAGTATTATATAAAATATAATATTACTAAAGAATATAGATATATTAATTATTCTAAGTAATATAATTAGCTAGCCTTTACTAAATATAATAACTACTTTACCTACCCTTATAGTATTAAGATAAATCTTTAGTATTATCTTCTATAGTACTATAACTTAAGATTAGCTTACTATTAAGAACTATACTACTCTAGTATCTAGTATAATACCTTAGAAGGCCTTAGATAAGTAATAGTCTTTAAGTAGAAATAGGTAAGAAGGCCTAGTAGTATTTCTATTATTAAATAGATTCTTCTTACTTAGTCTATATATTATAGCTTAATTTATAAAAACTTTAACTATTTTCTAACTATTAAGGGTTATACTATAGGTAAAGAAGCTTATAAGTACCCTTTCTTCTTTCTCTCCCTCTAGCTTAGTATTAAATCTAAGGCTTATTATATACTAGGTAACCTTATTAACTTTAAAGGGATAAGAAGTAGGATCTTCTATTAGGATACCTTTATACTAGGTAAGAAAGGTATTATATAAAGCTAGTAAGGATAATAAGGTATCTACTAGGTAATAGCTCTTATATTACTAGTATACCTTCTTATGCTCTTCCTTAGGATACTTTATTAACTAGTATCTTTCTTTATTATATATATAATATTTCTTTATATAGGGAGGGCCTCTTCTACTTTTCTACCTTTATAGAGGGTATTATAACTCTTTACCCTTATTATTATACCTTTTATTAGTCTAGAAGGTATTAGGAGTCTAGGTATTAGTAGGGAATTAATATTAACTACTAGATTCCTTTATAATAAGCTAGATTATTATATATATATACTTATAGAATTATTAGAGGCTATCTAGAGGGTTAGTAAGGCACTCTCTATACTTAGGAATCCTATTATAAGTAGTTATAATCTAGTTCCTAAGGGCTTTTTCTAATTAACCTATATTAGGGATAGCTTACTATAAGGTTAATAGCCTTTTAATAAGCTTATTAAAGTATTCTATTTTTAATTTATTAGGGTTTTTATTAATAGTTTTCTAGAGTAAAGTATTATACTATTTAAGGAGATACTTCTACCTTATATCTTTAGTCTTAAATCTCTTCTTTATTCTCCTTATAAAGGTAGTAAGGTCCTAAGGGTTACTAGATTTAAAGAGGTAGTCTAAGTAATACTAATAAGCTTTTCCTTTTAATATTACCTTAAATATATACCTAGCTTATTCTAGTTTAATATCTAGAAGCTTATACTTTTACCTAAAGATCTAAAGCTTTAGTTTAAGTATATTATAGTTATTAGCACTATATTACTACTTAGATATATATATCTTAATAAGGTCTAAGATTTACTTTACTATTAGTTATAGAGGCTTAAAAGGAGGATTATTAGTAGGTTTATATACTATTCTTTAGTAAATAGGAAAGGCTTACTATTAGGGAGTAGGGATTCTTTCCTAGGTAAATATAGGTTCTTAGGGATAATAAGGAAGGGCTTATAGGGCTTAAGGTATTTAAGGAAGGGGCTAAGGGTTTTATTCTTAGGGGAGGGCTACTAATATTACTCTTTATAGAGATTATAAAGATTAGTAAGAGGAATAAGTAGTTTTTATACTCTATTAGTCCTAGATATTATTATTATTATAGAGGTTATTAAGGAAGTTACTATTCTTAATTATATTCTTTTAGAAGTTATTATACTTTTTCTAGGTATTCTTTACTTCTTCTTATAACTAGAAGTAGAATTCCTATTAGTTAAGGACTTCTTAGAGGTTTATTACTATATTTATATTCTAGTTAATTATTATATAGATTCTAGAGTTAATAAGGTAGTCCTATAAGTACCTTAGGACTATAACTAGGGTTTTAAGAAAGTTACTATAGGTTTATAAGTTAAAGTCTTAAGTAAATTCTATAAAGAGTAATCTTCTATATACCTTTTATATTATATAGTCCTTAACCTAAGAGAGGATATAGGTTACTTATATCTTAGGTATATTATTATCCTTAATATTAAATTTATTTATCCTAGTAAGTATTTCTTCTATAATATACTAGTATAGTTACTATAGGATATAGAGGAAGGGGATAGTAAATTCTAGGGCTTCTAAGGGATCTGCTTAAGAGCTATTATAACTTATTAGGTTTTATAGTTATTCCTTCTTATTAATTATTATAACTTATAGCATTAGAGGAGATAGAATAAGAAAAGTAATAATAAAGGGATTAGGGAAAAAGATATAAAGGATTACAAGCTTTAGTAATTAGCTTTATATATAATAGAATATACTAAGTTAAAGAATAATAGGATAGCTTAGCTACTAGAGTTAAACTCTTCTTCTTAGTTTAGGCTTTAGCTTCTTCTAGCTACTCTTATTGCCTTAATAGGCTAGCTAGAGTTAGCTTTGTTAAAATTATGCTATTTATAGCACTATTTTATAGGCCCACTAGTTGCCTAGTTGCGTTGTTGCAACGTTGGTTACGAGGCGTTGCCTGCAGCGTTGTTGGCTGTGGCCAGCTTTGGCTGTGACCTGCGCTCCTGCACACAACTAACCCACAGGCTTGTATAACTAAGCCAACTAGGCTACCCTATAGGGAAGCTAAAATTAACTATAACTAGGGAACTAGTAGTCGTATAAAAGGCTGACTTATACTATTCGAATCCTTGATTTTTTCTGGATTTAATAATGTATTTTATTTATAGGGTTGCTTATTAGATTGCTTAGTTAGTGCACGTGGGTGGCTAGATTGTATAGTTGTGAGTTGATTTTTTACTTTTCATATATAAATAAATTTTGCGGAAAATAAAAAATAGCTCCTAAGGCCTGGCTAGCGACCCCCTTCTGTTAATACGGTCGGTAGGTCTATAAGGGGACTCAGAAAATCCTCTTATTACTTGTTAGATCATTTGTCTAGCTAAAATCTACTATATTCAACTATTAAAGCTCTATATCTTGAAGAATCGTCGTATTATAGTGAATCTAGAAGCCGCCGCGTTGGAATCTACTAGGGAGGTCTTCCTATCCCTCTAGCTAGATTCCCCTTCCATTTTTAATAGGTTATAAGCCCAGGAGGCCTATAAGATTACTACATTACTGCGTTATTCTACTGCGATTAGTGCTTGATTTTAGGTACTAGTTACTCTCTACTAGACCTGTGGGCTCTTAGATTATAAAGGAAACCGCTAGAATTTGAAGCTTTCATTTTACTAGCACCACGCATCGCAACATCAGACCCTTAGTGTTAAATTTAACTACAGCCGCACCTGCAACTACTAGTTGCAACCACAACCTCTTTTTAGTGATTCTATTCACTACCGCGACCGTTATATTTAATATTATCTACTCTGTAGATACGCTGCATCCTTTTATAAATCATCGAATATCTAGTATCTTAATACTAGGCTTTTTGACCTATTGCACTACGTTGCACGCACTATACACTACGTTACGTTGCGCTGTAGCTTCTGTAATACCTATTACCTACGATCCTATTTTTGGTGTTGAGAAAATTTTCGCAGAGAATCTTCTCCGGTCCGTTTCTGCCCGCGCATACCGCAGACCCACTTTTAGACCTCGAGGGGCACCCTTTTAAACAGCCCTACTGCACAATTTGCGTGCGTAGCCAGGTTGCACCATAACTAAGCTTCTAGCGCGCGTTATTTATAATAGGAATAAATTTGGAGATCTTGCATAGGAATTTTTGAGAGATAGCACCACTAAATTATAAGGGTAAGGGACCTGCTGTAGGCCCTTCTTCTAGCCCTCCTAGGGACCCTAATAGGATGGAAATAGAAGGTCTGGCTGTTTAAGCTAGTGCTTTATAACTGTAATAATAGATGCAGAGCTAAATTGAATAATAAGGTAAGACCTTAACTAATTTTATTAAGCATACTGAGTTAAATTGTCTAAAAAATGAGGCTAGTATTAAAGATCTATTAGATAAATTAACGCAAACCATGACTGCTATGCAAGGTCTTTAGGATTCTACTAAGCTAAGGGAAGAAAATACTAAGGCTCTAGTAGAAGACCTGCCTACTACTAATTCTGCGAGTTTACCTTCTAGTAACTTATAAGCTACCTTAATACAGGGGCTATTAAGGAACTAAATAAGAAGGTTTACTCTATTCCTAAGGGAGCTAAGTTAAAAGGTCCTGAAAATTATAATTAGTGGAAGCAAGCCCTGAGCATTTAATTTAGAGCCCTAGGATTGCCTGAATTTATAGATAATCCTAGCTTAGCAGGCTATCTAGCTAACTGTGATTAAGCTATTCTTTTAATAATATTAAGAGATAGTTGCTAACCTGGGCCACAGGCAGCTATATGTTAGCAAAAATCCCCCGAAGAAGCCTATAAAGTCCTTATTAGGTAGTATTCGCAGAGTGCTAAAATCTAGTGAGGTACGCTATACACTAGCTACCACTCCCTAAATTTTTCAAATTATAAGGGATCTTTAGAGGCTTTTAATGCTAATTTTAATAACTTACTAGCTAGACTATAGCTTTGTAGTGTAGAGATCGCTCCTATTAATTAAGTAAACCATTATATTAACGTATTAAAGCAGACCTTTCCTAGTTAGGCTAAGAGATAAAGATTTACTATTAGAGCTACTAGGGCACAAGGGCTGCCTGTAAATACCTTGAATTTACAGTTCCTTATAGCGGATTTATTAGAAGAGCAGAGGGATAAAACCTCCCCTGTAGCTAAAGCTCTTAGCTATAAGGCTTCTAATAATAAGGGAAATTCTAAGGACAAGGAAAAGAAATCTTCTAATCCTAACACTAAGAAGGACTCTACTAATGCCTCTAAAGAGCAGGATAAGAAGGATTTAAACCCTTCTAAAGCCTCTAGGAAGAAAAAGCAGAAGAAGAAGAGTGGCAACGGGGATAATAAAGGAAAAGAAGCTGCTTTTGCGTTAGGCTATAGCCTAGCTACGGGATACGTTGAAGAACTAGATTCTAGCGAGTCTAGCAGCGAGGATAGTAGTGATTCCAAATCTGATTTGGATACCTCTAGTACCACTACTACTAGTGACACTACTAGTAAGCCTACTTTTAGCTACTCTAACAATGTGGTTAAAAACTCCCTTTTATACAATATAGGTTCTTCTTGTTATATTTATAATAATAGGGCTTTCTTTAGGGACTTTAAGCCTCTTAAGAAAGGTTAAACCGGCCCTATAATTACAGCAGGAGGACCTATTTATCCTAAAGGAAGAGGCACCGCTGTTTTTAACGTTCTAGTTAAGAAAAATCTACTAGAATATAGGCCTTTAGCTCTACTAGATGCCCTATATTTCCCCGGTATAGATACTAACCTAGTTAGCGGTTTATCCCACTATCTTAAGGGAGGTTATCTAGCTAAAGATTAGCTTTTCCTAGCCGATAAAAGCCCCTGTGGGTTACTAGAACCTGCTAAACACGGCTTCTTTTTGCAGATTAAGGGGCAAGCTACTCCTAAGATCTGCAAGCATTTAACCTACCTCTCCTTTATAGGCTCTTAATTTTGCAACCAATAACAAAGAGCCTATAAGACCGAATTAGGGTTTTCCTACCCTATAGAGGTTCAAATTCCGCAGCCAGCATTTAATCCCGAGGAATATCAACGAATCGAAGAACTAAATTCCGATGAAGAAGACGAAGATTCAGCCCTATATCCCACCGAAGCTCCTCCTAGTTAGGCATCTTCTATAGGGGGTTTAGAAGGTCCATACCCTAATGACTTGGGTGACGATAGTGGCCGTCTATTGCCCCCAGAGGCCTGTGATTCTTAAGAGGCCTGGCAACAGAGGGAGCTAGGGGATAATAGCCCTAATAGATCTTCTAAGCTAGATCCTAGTTACAAGAAGTTACTAGATTTAGCTCTTCTTTGGCACATCCGATTAGGCCACATTGGCCTCCCTTTACTAAAGAAATCTTTGAAATTAGCTAAAGGGATCCCTGATTTTTCCGCTATTAAAGAAAAGGATTTCAACTGCATAGCCTGTATGCAATCGAAGGCTGTTAGAAGACTAACTAAAAGACCTATTCAGGACCCCCCTAGGGTTTTAGATATTCTAGAGGGAGATACGGTTAAAATCGAGCCTATACCGCATAATAAGAAGGCCCTAGTCCTTATCCTTATTGATCGAAAATCCCGGTATAAGTGGTGCTTTTTATTAGCTAATAAAGAAGGTTAGACCCTTTATACTGCTATTAAGGGCTTCTTTAAGGCCCTGAAAAACCGATATAATGCGTATCCTAGGCACCTTTACTTTGACGGAGGTACTGAAATCAACAACGAACTTCAGCACTGGTTATCTTCTAAGGGAATTTACTTTAGCACCTCTTGCCCTTATATTCACGAACAGAATGGGCTAGTTGAGAGGGCTATTAGGGTTATCCTAGACCGGCTTAGAGCTACACTTCAGTGGTCTAAGCTGCCTTTATATCTATGGTCTTATATCCTTCCAGCTATAGTGGACTTAGTTAACATCACCGCTAATATAACTAAGCCCCTAACCCCTAAGTAGCTATTTCTAGCTGACTTAGAGCCTAAGACTATCTATAAGCCTGATTTTTCTAAGATAAGGGCTATAGGGTCTTATTGTGAGGTTCTAATACCTCCGGAGCAGAGATTAAAGCTTTAGAAGCTAGCCCCTAGGACTATCCCTGGCCGGCTGCTTGCTACTCTAGGTTCCAGCGTTTATCTTATTTATATACCCTCTAAAAGGTTAGTTATTAAGACTAGCTTTGTTAAGATTATAGAGGATATAAGCTCTGTAGGGTCCCCTAAGCCTTTAGGGAGCTATCCTTTAGAGGGAGAAGCTGATATCTCACGAGATCTAGAGGTTCAGGATAGCTATCTAAAGCCTCTAGCGCCCCTAGCGCCCATAGCGCCTGCAGCGCCCGCCGCGCCTACAATAACGCCCGGGACGACCGCTGTAACGCCTCCAGCGCTACCCCTAGAGAGCCTAAGCTCTAGCGCCCCTAATAAGGGTGCTATTAAAAAACCGTTTTTAGATTCGGATTCTTTAATTAACCCTGATTCTATAGATATCAATGATTTTAACCTATCTTCTTTCGTTAAGGAGATATGCTTTAAGGCACAACAAAAGGCTAAATCGTTAGCTAACAACAATAACGATTTGGATACACCTAAGACATGGAAGCAAGCTTTAAAAAGTAAGGATAGTTAAAAATAGGTTAATGTAACTTTTAGCGAATTTAAGCAGCTACTAGCTGCCGGAACTTTTAAATTTATAGGGATAGACCAGATTCCTAAGGGCTGAAAAGTTCTTAAAAATAGGCTTGTTTATAAGCTTAAAAAGGATAAAGAAAATAATCCTATAAAACATAAGGCCTGACTCGTTGCAAAAGGCTTTATGCAGATAGAAGGTCAGGATTATATCGAGACCTACGCTGCTACTAGTATTCCCCCTAGTTGGCGGATATTACTAGCCCTAGCGGCTTGTAATGACTGGGAAGTTGAATAGGTTGACTTTATAGGGGCCTTCCTAAATAGCTTGCTAAAAGAAGCTATCTACATGCAGATCCCTGATGGATTCGTTGAATTTGCCGAAGCTACTACGCCTAAGATAGCTAAATTACTTAAAAAATATAGCTATAATCCCTCTTAAAAGCAGGTTATTTTCCTACAGAAAGCTTTATATAGATTAAAACAGAGCTCTAGAGAGTGGCAGCAGGCCCTAAAGGAACTTCTTTAAAAATTAGGCTTCCACCCCCTTATATCTAACCCTGCTGTCTTCTTCAACCTAACTACATCTACATATATAGCGACTTATGTAGATGACTGTCTTCTAATAGGACCGGATCTAGCTTATATCAACAGGCTAAAGAAGCTATTACATAAAGCTTATCCTATAGAAGATCGTGGGCCAGCCGAATTCTTCCTAGGCGTTTAAATCACTAGAAATCGAAAGAAAGGGACCCTAACTATCCACTAGTCCTAGTACATTTCTGAGGCCCTAGAGAGATTCAACATGAAAGATGCTAGGCCTGCTAAAATTCCCCTACAACCCGGAATTATAAAGCAGGTAGCTAACCACCTAACTAAACCTCTTTCCCCCTCCGATTATAAGCTATATTAGAGTATTATAGGGACTATTATGTATTTGATGCTCCTTACAAGACCTAATATTGCCTTTCTGGTTCAGTGGCTTTTAACAGCGCTATCTAAGCCTTATATAGAGCACTTAAATGCTGCTAAGCATCTGCTTAGATACCTTCTAGGCTCTATGAGTTATTCTATAACTTATAGAAGGTCTAAAAACGCTATTAAGGCTTCTGTAACCCTTATTAGCTTCTGTGATAGCGACTTCGCGGGTGATAAGTCCTCTAAATCAACCTATGCTTATCTCTATAAGCTAGCTGAAGGACCTATTAGCTAGAAATTAAAGAAAGCAACTATAATAGCTTTATCGACATTAGAGGCCGAATCAGATGCTCTATGTGAAGCTATTAGGGAGCTAGAGTGGCTCTATGGCCTTTTTAAGGAAATTAAGCTGCCTATAGCACCTCCTGTTCCGATTTTTAGCGATAACTAAGGCGCTATAATAACCGCTAATAACCCTGCTCTTCACAGTAGAACTAAGCATACCCTGCTAAAATTTAACTATACTAGAGAAAAGGTACAGAAGGGTATAGCTAAGGTTATCTATATTAATACTAAAGAGATGCCTGCAGATGGCTTAACTAAGCCCCTGCCTAACAATAAATTTCAACAATTTATTCAACTATTAGGTCTTACGAACACAAAGGCCTAGTTTTAAAGAAAAACAACTAAAAAGTCAAAAAACCTAAAATCAACAAAAACACTGGAATTCCGTTGAAAAGTTATTAATATTAGTTGAAAAGTTATTGGATTATTATTGGATTTATTATTGAATTTATTGTTAACTTAGATATCTATTAAAGAGCTAAGTTTAGGTATTGAATTAGTTAACTTATACTTTTCTAGAGGGAGTGTTAAAATTATGCTATTTATAGCACTATTTTATAGGCCCACTAGTTGCCTAGTTGCGTTGTTGCAACGTTGGTTACGAGGCGTTGCCTGTAGCGTTGTTGGCTGTGGCCAGCTTTGGCTGTGACCTGCGCTCCTGCACACAACCAACCCACAGGCTTGTATGACTAAGCCGACTAGGCTACCCTATAGGGAAGCTAAAATTAACTGTAACTAGGGAACTAGTAGTCGTATAAAAGGCTGACTTATACTATTCGAATCCTTGATTTTTTCTGGATTTAATGATGTATTTTATTTATAGGGTTGCTTATTAGATTGCTTAGTTAGTGCACGTGGGTGGCTAGATTGTATGGTCGTGAGTTGATTTTTTACTTTTTATATATAAATGAATTTTATAGAAAATAAAAAATAGCTCCTAAGGCCTGGCTAGCGACCCCCTTCCGTTAATACGGTCAGTAGGTCTATAAGGGGACTCAGAAAATCCTCTTATTGCTCGTTAGATCGTTTGTCTAGCTGAAATCTACTATATTTAACTATTAAAGCTCTATATCTTGAAGAATCGTTATATTATAGTGAATCTAGAAGCCGCCGCGTTGGAATCTACTAGGGAGGTCTTCCTATCCCTCTAGCTAGATTCCCCTTCCATTTTCAATAAGCTTCTTCCTTAGTATAATTAGGGATCTTAAATAATAAAGCTACTCTTATTACCTTAATAGGCTAGCTAAATTACGCTGCTTCTATAAAGGTCTCTTCTAGATAGAACCTAGCTAATCTATAGTATCTTTAAAAGATAGTAGGTATTTATAAATAAAAGTAGTTATAAAGTTAACCACTAATTAGTATTAGAATTACTAGGTGTAATAATGGCTAGTTATTAATTAGGCGTGCTTGTAATAGTATTAATTAAATAATCTATTATAAGCTATATATTCTATATAAAAGGAAGCAAGGAAAAGAGAGGGCTCTTATAAGAGGGAAAAAGCATCTACAGCTTATGTGGGTCACGTGATGTGGGTAGGTCACGTGACCCGGGCCCTGCCCTATTATAGTCCTGCTTGTGGGCAGGAAGGGAGGCACGCGCACGCGCACGCACACGCGCGCGGCGGCCGACCTTCTTCCGGTCGGGCCGACCTTCAGCCGAAGGGAATTGCGGCTGCCAAGCGCGATTGATATCATGCTTGTTCCAACAGTAAGTTAAGAGTAAATTACTATATAGTATTAGATTTTACCTAGTAAGAGGTAGCTAAAAATAGATTAGAGTAGAGCTAGAGAAGAGCCTAGAGCTAGGCTTAAGGTATAAGGTAGAGGTAACTCTGCTAATAAGGATAAGTCTAGTGTAAGCTAGTAATAAATAACTATAATAAGTAACTATAATAGCGGCGCCAGCCTGCTATAGAGCTAGCGCTAGACTATATAGAGTTATAAGGGGGTTTTTTATCCTCTAGAAGGTTTTCCCCTTTAACTAAACCGCTGGAGTACTAGAGATAGCTAAATCAGGCTGGCTAGTGTATATAAATAAATAAATAAATATATACTTAGTATTATAGTTAAAGGATTCCCTATAAAATATACCTTAATTAAAAACCTAGTAGCTAAACTAAGTAAAACTAATAAAGTAAATATTATTAAAGTAATAGTAAGACACCCCTAGTGTAAGGGAGCCCTAAGAACTACCCTTATCCTTAGCCTTAAAGAGGTAGAAGATACTAATAAAATCTATAGAGATAGAATAGTCTATAAGGTAGAGCTATTCTACTCTAAGCATTATAATAAAACCCTCTAATCTTAATAGTACTATAATTACTTCTAGACTAGGTATATTATAAAGTACTATAAATTAGCCTTAAAGTATAGTAGGTATAGAGCTAGCTAGTATAAGGGTAGTAAGGTAACCTACCTAATAACTAATAGCTAGATATAAGGGAAGTGTATTTTATACTCTAGCCCTTACCTAGCCTAGTTTAGGGAATACCTTATTCTTAAAGAGAAATAAAATATAGTAAAAGTAGGATACCTTAAGTAACTAGCTTTATTTATAACCTACTCCCTAAGTAGAGGCCCTTCCCTAAGCTAGGAAAGGCCTATAATAATATAGATACTAGCTAATATAGTAGGAAGAAAAAGAGGTTACCTAATACTTATAGAGTAAAGGGTAAAGTAACCTAGGGCTAGTAGGTCTAATAGTATTAGAAGATATATAAAGGTAACTAGGGCTAGTATAGAACTAGTATAGGATAGTAGAGAACCCTAACCCTCCTAACTTATATAGTAATATTATAAGTCCTCTTTTAGAATATAAATAAGAAGGATAACCTAGTATATATAGCACTCTAGTACTAAACTAATATTAATATAATTATAATTTAAGAATAGGAATATATAAGAAACCTATAGCCCCTAGCTCTAGGCCTCTCCTACTTCTAACTTACACACTATAATAGATATAATACTATATATATAAATAAGAAATACACTATAGGGTTATAGGTAGCCTAGGGAGGGACTAACTAGTCCCT
Organism: Epichloe elymi; assembly: GCA_023658475.1. Taxonomy (NCBI): domain Eukaryota; kingdom Fungi; phylum Ascomycota; class Sordariomycetes; order Hypocreales; family Clavicipitaceae; genus Epichloe; species Epichloe elymi. The sequence continues at coordinate 3,599,021 of CP098274.1, forward strand.
AGTAGAGATATATAGTATAAATATATACTCTCTTTATTTAGAAAGATATAGTAATAAGTAGAATACCCTAATCTATACTATTAATATAGAAAAGCCTTATAATAGGTATATCTTTATAGAGGACTTTAACTAAAAATATTTACTCTAGGATAAACTTAATAAAACTAGTAATAAAGTAGAAGAACTACTAGAGTTTATAAGCTAGTAAAGGCTTAGGCTAGTAATACCCTAAGGGGAACCTACTAGGTAGTATAATAAAGATAGGGATAGCACTATAGATCTAGCTTAGGTAACTCTAGATATTAGAGTTTACTATAATAAAGTAGTAAACCTAATAGAATCTAACTATATCCTATAACTAATTAGTATCTTTACTAACCCTTAGGAGACTACCCCTCTAGTCCTTAGGTATTACTAGGTAGTAATAAATAAATTCTATATAGAGATAAAGGTAAGTAACTAGCTTCTACTAGATAATACCCTAGAACTATATAATAAGGAAGGGATTAATATATATACTACCTAGCTTATTATAAACCTATAGTAAATAGCTAACTTAGTAGCCCCTTAGAAACCTAGAGGCTTACCTAGACTAAAGGCTTAGTAATCTAGATAGGCTAAAGAGGTAGTTACTAAGGTAAGATAGGCTAAGAGATAGTAAAGGTATAGAAGAACTAAAGTAAACTAGTAGGTATATACTAATACTAATAAGGAGTAGGAATAAGTTATTAGAGAGGAGAGAAGGAATACCTAGAGAGATATACTAAGATAGGCTAATACTTAGAGTAAGGATAGAGGAGTATAGAGGCTAGAGAGATAGGTAAGGCTCTAGAGCTAGGCACCCCTAGAGCTCCCTAGGCTTCTAGAACTAAAGAGATCTAAAGATAACCCTAATCTAGCTACTATATATAAGGATAAGGTAAGCTTACTTATATAGAGGTTCTTCCCTAAGCTAGTGGCTAACCTTTCCTATATCCTAGACCTAATATTCCTAGAACTTAATAACGCACTAATCCAGGACATTAACCGGTTTAACTCCGAGGAGATCGCGGATATCCTCTCAGACATAGCAAACTGGAAGGCCCCAGGGGACGACGAGCTCCCTGCCGGATTCATCAAAGCCTATGGCCCAGCAGCCTAGAGGGGGGGGGGGGTCCTCGAAGCATCGCCCGGATTCAAAGACAATACATAGATGCCGTGGATAGACAGAAAAGCCTAACGCAAGAGAGCGGCGGGATCGCAGCGGAACTAAGCTAGCTTTACCCTCTCCCCCCCTAGAGTTTTAAAAAACCAGGTACTCTAACTTTATAACTAAACTAGACTAGAGAAGAGGTAGAATAAACTAAAAAGTAGGGTATTAGATATATTAATAATAAAGCATAAAAAAAGTAAGTTAAGAGTAGATTATTATATAGTATTAGATTTTACCTAGTAGGAGGTAGATAAAAATAGATTAGAGTAGAGCTAGAGAAGAGCCTAGAGCTAGGCTTAAGGTATAAGGTAGAGGTAACTCTACTAATAGGGATAAGTCTAGTATAAGCTAGTAATAAATAACTATAATAGGTAACTATAATAGTGGCGCTAGCCCGCTGTAGAGCTAGCGCTAGACTATATAGAATTATAAGGGGGTTTTTTATCCTCTAGAAGGTTTTCCCCTTTAACTAAACCGCTGGAGTACTAGAGATAGCTAAATCAGGCTGGCTAGCGTATATAAATAAATAAATAAATAAATAAATACTATATTTAATTACTAGGTCTGCCTATATATACCTATACTTAAGGGCTCTTTTTACTACTTCTATATACTATAGCCCTAGGTTTTATAGGTATTATAAGAGTTATAAAGCTATAAAGGTAATATTAGGTCTTAAAACTATTATTAGATATAGTAGGGTTCTAATTAAAGATTAATATCTTTTAAGATCTTAAGCGCTAACCTCTCCCTTAAAAGGTTCTAGTAGTATAGTAGTTATTAGGGCTATAGGCCTTTATTAAGGGATCTTTATGTTAAATTTTGTGAGGCCCCTCATAACATAACCCACGCGCATGCGTGCACCTGTAAGGATAAAGGTAGCTAGGCAAAAGGATATAGGGTGCACTTATATATTGACTAAAGCTTGCTAGGTCTAAGTGTAATATGTGTGCGAGTCGCTGGTTTATAGCTAGCGGCTTACTAATATTACATAGACCTAGCCCTTCCTTCTAGTGTTAGGCGCTGCGGTGCTCTGGCGCTGCGGTGTATATATGCGCGTAGGTTATGTTATAAGGGGCCTTATAATTATCTCCCCCCTTATTACTAGGCTCCTAAATAGCTTTTACCCTATATTTTATAACTATTTACTAACTAGTAGTTATATTAAAATAATAATAAATAATAATCTATAATAATAAATAATAGTTAGCGCTTTAGTATAAATTTACCTCTAACTCTCTACTATATTATTTTATTTTTATTTCTATATTATTAGCTAAATTATCACTTTTTCTATAACACTATTATCTATCTATTATTAATTACTAATATATTACTATAAGTACTCCTATAATTCTTCTTTATAATTATTTATATATACACTGCTTATATACTAGATACACTAAATATAAAAAGAGCCCCCTATCTACCCCTAAACTCCCCTAGATTAATTATTAATTTATTACTAACCTATATATAGGTTAGTTAAAGATAAAGCAGTTAAAGCGCTATATTTAGTGTTATACACATAGGGATAGTTATAAGGCTATAAGTAGCTTACTTTTCCTTTACTCTTTAGTTTCTATTTACTAATAATTATATAGTCTATAGCTACTATATATAGTAACTTCCTTAACTTATTAAAGGTACTAGATTAGGTAGATATCCTAATAGAGATACTTAGTAATAAGAATAAGGATAATCCTAAAGACCTTATATTCTTAGAGGTAACTTAGTAGTGTTTTACTACCTATTATCTTTAGCTTATATAGGGCTTTAACTATACTAATATAATATATTATATTATATTTAGGTTAATAGGGGCTGCTAAGGTCCGCTAGGTCTATATATTTCTTCCCTTTTTACTAGTTCTTTACTAATATATCTAGGTAGAATACTTTAATTATATACTAGTAGTATATAGTCTCTTATTAAACCCTTATAGTTACTATAAACCTAGCTCTAGTCCTAGGGATAGTAGGTTATATCTTAGCCCTATTTTGCTATCTATTTACTAATATTTTAGTAAGCTAACTATCTATAACTCCTTACTATATAGAATATAGTAATGGTTTTATAGCTATAGCTAAGTAATCTAGGATTTATTACCTAGGGAATAGTATTATATTATTTTTATTATAGAATAAAGGAGGTAGTTATAGTAGATAAGAATAACACTAAGTATATAGTCTATAGGGGCTAAGTCTTTAGCTATAAGGGGGTAACTATAGAGGGATTTCTATTAACTCTCCTAAAGCTATAGATAGTTTCCTTTATTTTATTCCTTTATATTTTTTTCTTTTATTTTTATATATAGTTTAGTTATTTTCTTTTATTAGGTATATTATAATAGCTAGTAAGGCTATACCTTTCTTATAGAAACTCTATACTTTTTTACTTATAACTTACTTATATATTACTATTCTTTTCCCTTAACTTATTTTAGTAGAATACCTAAATTATATACTAAGCTCCTTCTATATCTTTAATAGGAACCTACTAGTTATATTTACTTAGCTAACCCTTTTACTTTACTAGGTATTTATTACCTTTATAGGTCTTTCTATATTCCTTAACCTCCTTAACTTTATATTTATTATCTTTATTCTTAAGGTTAGGTATTAGTATTTTTTCTTTATCTATATTCTTATAATACGTCTAAGGCTCTAGTAGGCTAATATAGAATATATTATATAACCTACTATATTTTTCTAGTAATATAAGCTAATATACTTACTTACTAATAGTATTAAGTACCTAAAATAGTCTAATAAACCTAGGGATTAGCTTTTATTTTACTTCCTTAAGCTATATATTCTTTACTAATAGTAATACTAGGTTACCTTTTTTAAGAGTAAGTAGTTAGTAATATTTATTATAGTACTTTACCTAGGATTTAGTGGCTTTTACCTAGTTTTACTTTAGCTACTCCCTAACTTTATATAACTTTATAATATAAGTATAAACCTCTAGTACCTCCCTTTTTATAACCTTATCCCTAAGGGCTAGCTAAAACTCTAGTAAGTACCCTATAAGTATATAGTTAGGTAAGTAGCCTATAGTTCTATTTACTATATTATTATAGGTAAATTATATAACTAGGAGTAGCTTAGGCTATATTTACTAGTTTTTAGAAGTAAAATATTATAGGTAGTGCTCTAGTACCTAGTTAGTTCTCTTAGTCTACCTATTAGTTTAGGGGTAAAATATTATAGAAAGCCTATATTTTATATATAATAGGTAATATAGGTCTAACTAGAATTAGCTTATAAAAACAGATCCTCTATTAGATATAATACCCTTTAGTAGCCTAAATTATAGCTTAATCTCCTTATAGAAAAGTTCTACTAACTTAGCTATATTAATTATAGTTATTATAGGTAGGAAAATAGAGTACTTAGTATATTAGTCTATAATTACTAGGATTATATTAGTTTCTTATTTACCTACTTATATAATAGGTAATCCTATAATAAAGTCTATTAAGATTTCTACCTATAGTTACTTTAGTATTAGTAGTAATTTAAGACTCCTATATAGGTAATACCTTCTAGTAACTATTTATTAATATATCCTATAGCTTATAATATAGTCTAATATAGACTTATTTATAGCTAGCCACTAAAAGTAGCACTTTAATAGCTTAAGTATTTACTTAGTCCTAAAGTAACCTACTAGTGGATTATTATAGTATAGCTATAGAAGCTCCTATTATAAGGTAGGCTCTTAGGGAATAACTACCTAGTCTTTATATATTAGGAGATCCCTTATATTATATAACTATAGACTAGCTTTCCCTCTCTCTAGGGAATTAATCTCTTTACTCTACCTTTATAGGTCTAGATCTTAGCTTTAGGCCTTCTATAGTAGCTATACTAATAGTTTATTTAGGCTAGATTAGTAGGGATCTAGTAATATAATAGCCCCCTAGATCTCTTATACTATACTAGCGTCCTAGATATACGCTACTTTCTCCTAGAAATTACCTTTATTTAGCTAACCTTTTACTAGATCTATAGTAGCTAACTAGCCTCTTAATATAGCTACTCTAGCCTTTACTATAGGGGCTAGGGTATTTTCCTCCCCTAAAGGTATCTTACTATACCTCTCTATAAAGACTAGGGTATTTTCTTCCCCTAAAGGTATCTTACTATATCTTCTTTAATATATTAGTATCTCTTTTTCTATTACTTCTTTAGTAGCTACTAACTTTTTCTTAAGTTCTAGTAGAAGTGCCCTATTTATTAGGGATTTACTCTTATAATTAGACCTTCTTAATAGTATATCTATAGGGTTACTTTTCCTTAGTTTATACTTAATTATAAAGTTTAGTAGGTATAGGAATATACACTATCTAGCCTATCTTCTATTTAGCTTCTATTACTTTATAAAGGTCTATAGGTTATAGTAGTCTAATAGGACTTCTACTAGGGTCTCTATGCCTTTAATATAATATTGCTAGTGTTTAAATAACTTAACTATAGTAAGTAACTCTTAGTTAGGTATACTATAGTTATATTTAGTATTAGTAAACTTCCTTAACTAAAAGGCTATAGGGTGCTAGTAGCCCTTATTATCTTATTATAATAAGATTCCTGCTATTATAAAGATTAAGGTATCTATCTTAATATATACTGGTTAACTTAGGTTATAATAATAGAGAAGAGGAGCCCGCTAAAAGGTATCTTTTAGCTAGCGAAACACTACCTATTCTCTTACCCTAAATATAAACCTCCTAGTCTAGATACTATTCTAACTACCCTTTATTAATATATATAGTAGTACTATAATCCTAGAGTATCTATAGATAAACTATTAGTAAAAGTTATAGAACCCTAGGAAGGATTATATATCCTTAAAGCTTATAGGTTCCTTCTAATCCTAGATAGTAGTGACTTAGTAGGTATCTATTAAGATCCTATTAATAGAGAGGATAAACCCTAGGAACTCCACTAACTCCTAGTAAAACTTATATTTAGAGGGTTTTATATATAATTCTACCTCTCTTATATACCCTAGGACTTCTTTAATATATATAGTATACTTCTCTTATATTTTTAAAAAGATAAGGATATTATCTAGATATACTATATAAATAGTGTTAACTAGCCTATAAAGCGCTTTATAGATATAGTTCTAGAATATAGCTAGGGTATTTATTAACCTAAAAGGCATTATAAGATATTTATAGTACCTATAATATATATAGAATGTAGTCTTCTACTTATTACCCCCTTTAATCTAGATTCTATAATAAGTATCCTTAATATTAATTTTTAAGAAAAAGCAAGCTCCTTAGCACTAGTCTAGGATCTCTAAAATTAAGGGGAGAGTATAGTAATTCTTCTATATTACCCTATTAAGACCCTAGTAATCTATATATAATTAGAGCGTACTATCTTTCTTTAGTATAAATAGGATAGGCATACCTATAGGGCTCTTTAATAGTCTTATCTAGCCCTTCTATAGGTTCTTATTAATATATTTATAAAGTTCCTTTAATTTACTATAGAAAAGGGGGTAAATTAGTCTATATAGGGGTGTGGCCCCTAGTATTAGATTAATTACGTAATTAGTAGTCTTTCTTAAAGGTAAGCTTCCTACCTTATCTAATATAAATATATCTTTAAACTTATATAGTTCCTAGGGGATATCTTTAATAGTTCTATATACCTTTACCTCTTCTTTATCTCTAAGGGTAATAAACTTATCTTCTATAACCCTATTAATAGCATATATAATAGTCTTATTATATATAACCTTTATAAATTTATAGGGAGTTATAAGTAAAAAGGCCTTTCTTCTTTTCTTAAACCACCACTCTTATAAGTATAGGCAAAGGTAGATATATTCCTTAGTAAGTGTATATATCCTAATTAATATAGGGCTTCCCTTAGTTCTTAGGTCCCTATTAATAGCTATATATAGTAGCTTAAGGTCCTTTTCTTCTTCTCTTAAGTCTTTAATTATAATAGGGACCTTATAGATACTATATTAGGGAACTATAAGGGCCCCTACTACCTTAATAATAGGTACTATACCCTTAGCTTAGTTAAGTTTATAGGCTTATGTAAATTTAGCGCTAATAATATTAATCTTAGCGTAACTATTAAGATCCGCCGCTATTTTAATATCTATATACCTATAAATAGTAACTAGTATATAAAATTAATACCCTATTAGTACCTTAGTGTTTAAGGTAGAGGTAAGGGTATCTACTTCTACCTTAGGGAGTTTTCTAGGTCTTATTACTCCTTTTTTAGCTTATTATATCTATTTATAAGGTGCTCTATACTATTATAGTTAAAACACTACCTTTTATACCTAGGTTTATAGTTATTTAGGTAGGTAGTAGGAGACTTCTCTTAGTCCTTATCCTTCTAATCTTTATTAGACCTTCTACCTTATAGAAAGTTATATCTATAATATTAGGGAGCCTTATTTAGGCCCTTATTTTCTAAATACTTAGACTTTTACTTGCTCTTTAGTATAGCCTCCTAGAGTTACTAAGTAAGTTATATAACCTCCTCTTATGCCTTTCCTATAATAGAGGTATATAGGTTAATCTAGTCTTATAGGTTAGGGAGTAGTTTTATAAAGAATATAAGAGCTTATAACTTTTTAGTGGCTCTTTCTAGGTATTTCTCTAGTAAATCTAGGTAGATACTAAATTTAATAGGACTCTAGCCCTTATATTACTTTATATTCTCTAGCTACATAGCTATTTAGGTATTATAGTTAGTAGTATCTTAGAGTAGTATAAGAGTCTAGGTCTTAAATATATCCTAGTTATCTTTAAGATTACTTTAGTTATTAGCTATCTATTCTTTAAGGTATTAGTCCTATCTTACCCTATAATTACTATATATATAGTTAAGTATAAAGAGGATTTTTTAGTAATTATACTAATACTTTTACTTTACCCTATTAAAGGTATAGTTTAGATTATTTATCTATATTTTATACTTCTATAGGTTTATAAGGTATTAAAGGTTAGTAATATTCCTAACTTTAACCTCTTAGTAGCTATTACTAAAGAAGAAACTAAATCTTTATTACCTTTTTATTTTCTCTTTCCCTCTACCTAGCTATAGAAGATTAATAAGCTTTTACTCTTATTCTTATAGTTCTTTAAGTTTCTTAAGCTAAGTAATTTACTTATTTATTACTATAGTATTAGCCCTAATATTAGAGGGTCTAGGTTTAGTCCTAGTTCCTATAGAATATAGTATATCTTTAGTAATAATACTACCCTTATTTAATTAACTCTAGTTATTATCTAATATTACTTAGGTTAATTAGGTAGTTCTTAGCCCTATATTACTCTTAGGTAGCTAGTAGTAGAAGCTTTAGAATTATAAGAATAAAGGTAGCTAGGTAAAAGAATATAGGGTGTACTTATATATTAACTAAAGCTTACTAGGTCTAAGTATAATATATATATAAGTTACTGGTTTATAGCTAGTGGCTTACTAATATTACATGGACCTAGCCCTTCCTTCTAGTGTTAGGCGCCGCGGTGCTCTGGCGCTGCGGTGCACGCATGCGCGTGGGTTATGTTGTGAGGGGCCTCACAGCACCGCAGCGCTAGAGCACCGCGGCGCCTAATACTAGAAGGAAGGGCTAGGTCTATATAATATAAGTAAGCTACTAGCTATAAACTAGTAACTTATATATATATTACACTTAGACCTAGTAAGCTTTAGTTAATATATAAGTATACCCTATATTCTTTTACCTAGCTACCTTTATCCTTATAATTCTAAAGCTTCTACTACTAGCTACTTAAGAGTAATATAAGGCTAAGAACTATCTAATTAACCTAAGTAATATTAGATAATAACTAAAGTTAATTAAATAAAGGTAGTATTATTATTAAAGATATACTATATTCTATAGGAACTAGGACTAAACCTAGACTCTCTAATATTAAGGCTAATACTATAGTAATAAATAAGTAAATTACTTAGCTTAAGAAACTTAAAAAACTATAGAAATAAAAGTAAAAGCTTATTAATCTTCTATAGCTAAGTAAAGGGAAAGAGAAGATAAAAAGGTAATAAAGATCTAGTTTCTTCTCTAGTAATAGCTACTAAGAGATTAAAGTTAGAAATATTACTAATCTCTAATACCCTATAAACCTATAGAAGTATAAAATATAGATAAATAACCTAAACTATACCTTTAATAGGGTAAAATAAAAGTATTAGTATAATTACTAAAAAATCCTCTTTATACTTAACTATATATATAGTAATTATAGGGTAAGATAGGACTAATATCTTAATAAATAAATAGCTAATAACTAAAGTAATCTTAAGGATAACTAAGATATATTTAAGACCTAGATTCTTATACTACTCTAAGATACTACTAACTATAATACCTAAATAGCTATTGTTAAAATTATGCTATTTATAGCACTATTTTATAGGCCCACTAGTTGCCTAGTTGCGTTGTTGCAACGTTGGTTACAAGGCGTTGCCTGCAGCGTTGTTGGCTGTGGCCAGCTTTGGCTGTGACCTGCGCTCCTACACACAACCAACCCACAGGCTTGTATGACTAAGCCGACTAGGCTACCCTATAGGGAAGCTAAAATCGACTGTAACTAGGGAACTAGTAGTCGTATAAAAGGCTGACTTATACTGTTCGAATCCTTGATTTTTTCTGGATTTAATAATGTATTTTATTTATAGGGTTACTTATTAGATTACTTAGTTAGTGCACGTGGGTGGCTAGATTGTATAGTCGTGAGTCGATTTTTTACTTTTCACATACAAATGAATTTTGCGGAAAATAAAAAATAGCTCCTAAGGCCTAGCTAGCGACCCCCTTCCGTCAATACGGTCAGTAGGTCTATGAGGGGACTTAGAAAATCCTCTCATTGCTCGTCAGATCGTTTGTCTAGCTGAAATCTACTATATTTAACTATCAAAGCTCTATATCTTGAAGAATCGTCGTATTATAGTGAATCTAGAAGCCGCCGCGTTGAATCTACTAGGGAGGTCTTCCTATCCCTCTAGTACAGATTCCCTTCTATTTTTAATAGGTTATAAGCCCGGAAGGCCTAAAGATTACTATATTACTACGTTATTCTACTGCGATTAGTGCTTGATTTTAGGTACTAGTTACTCTCTACTAGACCTGTGGGCTCTTAAGATTACGAAGGAAACCGCTAGCTTTCGAAGCTTTTCATCCGCTAGCATCACGCATCGCAACGCCAGACCCTTGGTGTTGAAATTCATTTACAGCCGCACCCGTAACTATCTAGTTACAACCACAACCTCTTTTAGTGATTCTATTCACTGCCGCGACCGTTATATTTAATATTATCTACTCTGTAGATACGCTGCATTTCTTTTAAATCATCGAACATCTAGTATATCTATACTAGGCTTTTTAACCTATTGCACTACGTTGCACGCACTATACATCACGTTACGTTGCGTTATGGCTGCTGCAATAGCTATTATTCCTATCCATTATTTTTAGTGTTAAGAAAATTTTCGCAGAGAATCTTCTCCGGTCTGTTTCTGCCCGCGCATACCGCAGACCCACTTTTAGACCTTGAGGGGCACCCTTTCAAACAGCCCCACCGCACAATTTGCGTGCGCAGCCCGGTTACACCATAACCTAGCTTCTAGCGCGCGTTATTTGCAACAGGAAGAAATTTGGAGATCTTGCACAGGAACTTTTAGAGATAGCACCACCAAGTTATAAGGGTAAGGGACCTGCTATAGGCCCTTCTTCTAGCCCTCCTAGGGACCCTAATAGGATGGAAATAGAAGGTCCAGCTGTTCAAGCCAGTGCTTTACAACTACAATAACAGATGCAGAGCCAAATTAAACAATAAGGCAAGACCTTAACTAATTTTATTAAGCATACTAAGTTAAATCATCTAAAAAACAAGGCTAGCATTAAAGATCTATTAGATAAATTAACATAAACCATAACTACTATGCAAGGTCTTCAGGATTCTACTAAGCTAAGGGAAGAAAATACTAAAGCTCCGGTAGAAGACCTACCTACCGCTAATTCTACGAGTTTACCTTCTAGTAACTTACAAGCTGCTTTTAATATAGGGGCTATTAAGAAACTAAATAAGAAGGTTCACTCTATTCCTGAGGGAGCTAAGCTAAAAGGCCCTAAAAATTATGATCAGTGGAAGCAAGCCCTAAGCATTTAATTTAGAGCCCTAGGATTACCTGAATTTATAGATAATCCTAGCTTAGCAGGCTATCTAGCTAACTATAATCAAGCTATTCTTTTAATAATATTAAGAGATAGTTACCAACCTGGGCCACAGGCAGCTATATGTTAGCAAAAATCCCCCGAAGAAGCCTATAAAGTCCTTATTAGGCAGTATTCGTAGAGTGCTAAAATCTAGCGAGGTACGCTATACGCTAGCTACCACTCCCTAAATTTTTCAAATTATAAGGGATCTTTAGAGGCTTTTAATGCTGATTTTAATAACTTACTAGCTAGACTATAGCTTTGTAGTGTAGAGATCGCTCCTATTAATTAAGTAAACCATTATATTAACGCATTAAAGCAGACCTTTCCTAGTTAGGCTAAGAGACAAAGATTTACTATCAGAGCTACTAGGGCACAAGGGCTGCCTGTAAATACCTTAAATTTACAGTTCCTAATAGCTAATTTATTAGAAGAGCAGAGGGATAAAACCTCCCCTATAGCTAAAGCTCTTATCTATAAGGCTTCTAATAATAAGGGAAATTCTAAGGACAAGGAAAAGAAATCATCTAATCCTAATACTAAGAAGGACTCTACTAACGCTACTAAAGAGTAGAATAAGAAGGATTTAAACCCTTCTAAAGCCTCTAGGAAGAAAAAGCAGAAGAAGAAGAGTGGCAATAGGGATAAAGATAAAGGAAAAGAAGCTGCTTTTGCGTTAGGCTATAGCCTAGCCACGGGATATATTAAAGAACTAGATTCTAGTGAATCTAGCAGCGAGGATAGTAGTAATTCTAAATCTGATTTAGATACCTCTAGTACCACTACTACTAGTGACACTACTAGCAAGCCTACTTTTAGCTACTCTAATAATGTGGTTAAAAACTCCCTTCTATACAATACAGGTTCTTCTTGTTATATTTGTAATAATAGGGCTTTCTTTAGGGACTTTAAGCCTCTTAAGAAAGGTTAAACCGGCCCTATAATTACAGTAGGAGGACCTATTTATCCTAAAGGAAGAGGCACCGCTGTTTTTAACGTTCTGGTCAAGAAAAATCCACCAGAATATAGGCCTCTAGCTCTGTTAGATGCCCTATATTTCCCCGGTATAGATACTAACCTAGTTAGCGGTTTATCCCACTATCTTAAGGGAGGTTATCTAGCTAAAGATCAGCTTTTCCTAGCCAATAAAAGCCCCTGTGGGTTATTAGAACCTGCTAAACACAGCTTCTTTTTGCAGATTAAGGGGCAAGCTACTCCTAAGATCTGCAAGCATTCAACCCACCTCTCCTTTATGGGCCAACAGCAAAGAGCCTATAAGACCGAATTAGGGTTCTCCTACCCTATAGAGGTTCAAATTCCGCAGCCAGCATTCAATCCCGAGGAATATCAACGAATCGAAGAATTAGACTCCGAAGACGAAGATTCAGCCCTATATCCCACTAAAGCTCCTCCTAGTTAGGCATCTTCTATAGGGGGTTTAGAAGGTCCATACCCTAATGACTTAGGTGACGATAGTGGCCGTCTATTGCCCCCAGAGGCCTGTGATTCTTAAGAGGCCTGGTAACAGAGGGAGCTAGGGGATAATAGCCCTGAAAAGCTAGATTCTAGCTATAAGAAATTGCTAGATTTAGCCCTTCTTTGGCACATTCGATTAGGCCACATCAGCCTCCCTTTACTTAAGAAATCTTTAAAATTAGCTAAAGGGATTCCTGATTTTTCCGCCATTAAAGACAAGGATTTTAACTGCATAGCCTGTATGTAATTGAAGGCTGTTAGAAGACCAACTAAAAGACCTATTTAGGACCCCCCTAGGGTTTTAGATATCCTAGAGGGAGATACAGTTAAAATCGAACCTATACCATATAATAAGAAGGCCCTAGTCCTTATACTTATTAATCGAAAATCCTGGTATAAATGGTGCTTTTTATTAGCTAATAAAGAAGGTCAGACCCTTTATACTACTATTAAGGGCTTCTTTAAGGCCCTGAAAAACCAATATAACGCATATCCTAGGCACCTCCACTTCGACGGAGGCACTGAAATTAATAACGAACTTTAGTCTTAGTTATCTTCTAAAGGAATTTGCTTTAGCACCTCTTACCCCTATATTCACAAACAGAATAGGCTAGTTAAGAGGGCTATTAGGGTTATCCTAGACCAGCTTAGAGCTACACTTCAGTGGTCTAAGCTGCCTTTATATCTATGGTCTTATATCCTTCTAGCTATAGTGGACTTAGTTAACATCACCACCAATATAACTAAGCCCCTAACCCCTAAGCAGCTATTTCTAGCTAACTTAGAGCCTAAGACCTCTTATAAGCCTGATTTTTCAAAGATTAGGGCTATAGGGTCTTATTGTGAGGTTCTAATACCTCCGGAGCAGAGATTAAAGCTTTAGAAGCTAGCCCCTAGGACTATCCCTAGCCAGCTGCTTGCTACTCTAGGTTCTAGCGTTTATCTTGTTTATATACCCTCTAAAAGGTCAGTCGTCAAGACTAGCTTTGTTAAGATTATAGAGGATATAGGCTCTGTAGGGTCCCCTAAGCCTTTAGGGAGCTATCCTTCAGAGGGAGAAGCCGATATCTCACGAGATCTAGAGATTCAGGATAGCTATCCAAAGCCTCTAGCGCCCCCAGCGCCCACAGCGCCTACAGCGCCCGCCGCGCCTATAACGCCCGGGACGACCGCTGTAACGCCTCCAGCGCTACCCCTAGAGAGCCCAAGCTCTAGCGCCCCTAATAAGGGTGCTATCGAAAAACCGTTTTTAGATTCAGATTCTTTAATTGACCCTGATTCTATGGATATCGATGATTTTAATTTATCTTCCTTTGTTAAGGAGATATGCTTCAAGGCACAAGAAAAGGCTAAATCGTTATCTAATAACAACGATCCGGATACCCCTAAGACCTGGAAACAAGCATTAAAAAGCAAGGATAGCCAAAAATGGGTTAATGCTACCTTTAGCGAATTTAAGCAGCTACTAGCTGCCAGAACTTTTAAATTTATAGGGATAGACTAAATTCCTAAGGGCCGAAAAGTTCTTAAAAATAGGCTTATCTATAAGCTTAAAAAGGATAAAGAAAATAATCCTATAAAACACAAGGCCCGACTCGTTACAAAAGGCTTTATGCAGATAGAAGGTTAAGATTATATCGAAACCTATGCTATAACTAGCATTCCCCCTAGTTAGCGGATTTTACTAGCCCTAGCGGCTTGTAATAACTGGGAAGTTGAACAGGTTGATTTTATAGGGGCATTCTTAAATAGCTTATTAAAAGAAGCTATTTATATGCAGATCCCTAATAGATTCGTTGAATTTGCCGAAGCTGCTTCGCCTGAAATAGCTAAATTACTTAAGAAATACGGCTATAATCCCTCTTAAAAGCAGGTTATTTTCCTTTAAAAAGCTTTATATGGATTAAAACAGAGCTCTAGAGAGTGGTAGCAGGCCCTAAAGGAACTTCTTCGAAAATTAGGCTTTCACCCCCTTATATCTGACCCGGCTGTCTTCTTCAACCTAACTATATCTATATATATAGCGACTTATGTGGATGACTGTCTTCTAATAGGACTGGATCTAGCTTACATCAATAAGCTAAAGAAGCTACTATACAAAGCTTACCCTATAGAAGATCGTGGGCTAGCCGAATTCTTCCTAGGCGTTTAAATCACTAGAAATCGAAAGAAAGGGACCCTAACTATCCACCAGTCCCAGTACATTTCTGAGGCCCTAGAGAGATTCAACATAAAAGATGCTAGGCCTGCTAAAATTCCCCTATAACCCGGAATTATAAAGCAGGTAGCCTACCTAACTAAACCTCTTTCCCCCTCTGATCATAAGCTTTATTAAAGTATTATAGGGACTATTATGTACTTAATGCTCCTTACAAGACCTGATATTGCCTTTCCGGTTTAGTGGCTTTCAACAGCGTTAGCTAAGCCTTATATAGAGCACTTAAATGCTGCTAAACATCTGCTTAGATACCTTCTAGGCTCTATAAGTTACTCTATAACTTATAGAAGGTCTAAGAACGCTAAAGCTTCTGCAACCCTTATTGGCTTCTGTGATAGCGACTTCGCGGGAGATAAGTCCTCTAAATCAACCTATGCTTATCTCTATAAGCTAGCTAAAGGACCTATTAGCTGGAAATCAAAGAAAGCAACTACAATAGCTTTATTAACATTAGAGGCCAAATTAGATGCTCTATGTGAAGCTATTAGGGAGCTAGAGTGGCTCTATAGCCTTTTTAAGGAAATTAAGCTGCCTATAGCACCTCCTGTTCCGATTTTTAGCGATAACTAGGGCGCTATAATAACCGCTAATAACCCTGCTCTTCACAGCAGAACTAAGCATACCCTACTAAAATTCAACTATACTAGAGAAAAGGTACAGAAGGGTATAGCTAAGGTTATCTACATTAATACTAAAGAGATACCTACAGATAGCTTAACTAAGCCCCTGCCTAACGATAAATTTCAACAATTTATTCAACTATTAGGCCTTACAAATACAAAGGCCTAGCTTTAAAAACAACTAAAAAAGTCGAAAAATCAAAAATCAACAAAAACACTGGAATTCCGTTGAAAAGTTATTAATATTAGTTGAAAAGCTATTGGATTATTATTAGATTTATTATTGAATTTATTGTTAACTTAGATATCTATTAAAGAGCTAAGTTTAGGTATTGAATTAGTTAACTTATACTTTTCTAGAGGGAGTGTTAAAATTATGCTATTTATAGCACTATTTTATAGGCCCACTAGTTGCCTAGTTGCGTTATTGCAACGTTGGTTATAAGGCGTTGCCTGCAGCGTTGTTAGCTATAGCCAGCTTTGGCTATGACCTGCGCTCCTGCACACAACCAACCCACAGGCTTGTATGACTAAGCTAACTAGGCTACCCTATAGGGAAGCTAAAATTAACTATAACTAGGGAACTAGTAGTTGTATAAAAGGCTGACTTATACTATTCGAATCCTTGATTTTTTCTGGATTTAATGATGTATTTTATTTATAGGGTTGCTTATTAGATTACTTAGTTAGTGTACGTGGGTGGCTAGATTATATGGTCGTGAGTTAATTTTTTACTTTTCATATATAAATGAATTTTACGGAAAATAAAAAATAGCTCCTAAGGCCTGGCTAGCGACCCCCTTCCGTTAATACGGTTAGTAGGTCTATAAGGGGACTCAGAAAATCCTCTTATTGCTCGTTAGATCGTTCGTCTAGCTGAAATCTACTATATTTAACTATCAAAGCTCTATATCTTGAAGAATCGTCGTATTATAGTGAATCTAGAAGCCGCCGCGTTGAATCTACTAGGGAGGTCTTCCTATCCCTCTAGTACAGATTCCCTTCCATTTTCAATAGCTATATAGCTAGAGAATATAAAGTAATATAAAGGCTAGAGTCCTATTAAATTTAGTATTATTGAAAATGGAAGGGGAATCTAGCTAGAGGGATAGGAAGACCTCCCTAGTAGATTCCAACGCGGCGGCTTCTAGATTCACTATAATACAACGATTCTTCAAGATATAGAGCTTTAATAGTTAAATATAGTAGATTTTAGCTAGACAAACGATCTAACGAGCAATAAGAGGATTTTCTAAGTCCCCTTATAGACCTACCGACCGTATCAACAGAAGGGGGTCGCTAGCCGGGCCTTAGGAGCTATTTTTTATTTTCCGCAAAATTCATTTATATATAAAAAGTAAAAAATCAACTCACGACCATATAATCTAGCCACCTACGTGCACTAACTAAGCAATCTAATAAGCAACCCTATAAATAAAATACATTATTAAATCCAGAAAAAATCAAGGATTCGAACAGTATAAGTTAGCCTTTTATACAACTACTAGTTCCCTAGTTATAGTTAATTTTAGCTTCCCTATAGGGTAGCCTAGTTAGCTTAGTTATACAAGCCTGTGGGTTGGTTGTGTGCAGGAGCGCAGGTCACAGCTAAAGCTGGCCATAGCTAACAACGCTGTAGGCAACGCCTTGTAACCAACGTTGCAATAACGCAACTAGGCAACTAGTGGGCCTATAAAATAGTGCTATAAATAGTATAATTTTAACACTCCCTCTAGAAAAGTATGAGTTAACTAATTTAATACCTAAACTTAGCTCTTTAATAGATATCTAAGTTAACAATAAATTTAATAATAAATCTAATAACTTTTTAACTAAAATCAATAACTTTTTAACGGAATTCCAGTGTTTTTGTTGATTTTCGATTTTTCGACTTTTTTAGTTGTTTTTAAAGCTAGGCCTTTGTGTTCGTAAGACCTAATAGTTAAATAAATTGTTGAAATTTATCATTAGGTAGGGGCTTAGTTAAGCTATCTACAGGCATCTCTTTAGTGTTAATATAGATAACCTTAGCTATACCCTTCTATACCTTTTCTCTAGTATAGTTAAATTTTAGCAGGGTATGCTTTGTTCTACTGTGAAGAGCAGGGTTATTAGCGGTTATAATAGCGCCTTAGTTATCACTAAAAATCAGAACAGGAGGTGCTATAGGCAGCTTTATCTCTTTAAAGAGACTATAAAGCCACTCTAGCTCCCTAATAGCTTCACATAGAGTATCTAATTCGGCCTCTAATGTTGATAAAGCTATTGTAGTTGCTTTCTTTGATTTCCAGCTAATAGGTCCTTTAGCTAGCTTATAGAGATAAGCATAGGTTGATTTAGAGGACTTATCTCCCGCGAAGTCACTATCACAGAAGCCAATAAGGGTTGTAGAAGCTTTAATAGTGTTTTTAGACCTTCTATAAGTTATAGAATAACTTATAGAGCCTAGAAGGTATCTAAGCAGATGTTTAGCAGCATTTAAGTGCTCTATATAAGGCTTAGCTAACGCTATTAAAAGCTACTGAACCGGAAAAGCAATATCGGGCCTTATAAGGAGCATTAAGTACATAATAGTCCCTATAATACTCTGATATAGCTTATGATCAGAGGGGGAAAGAGGTTTAGTAAGGTGGGCTGCCTGTTTAATAATTCCGGGTTATAGGGGAATTTTAGTAGGCCTAGTATCTTTTATGTTGAATCTCTCTAGGGCCTTAGAAATGTACTAGGACTAGTGGATAGTTAGGGTCCCTTTCTTTTGATTTCTAGTGATTTAAACGCCTAGGAAAAATTTGGCTAGCCTATGATCTTCTATAGGATAAGCTTTGTGTAATAGCTTCTTTAGCTTGTTAATATAAGCTAGATCTGGTCCTATTAGAAGACAGTTATCTATATAAGTCGCTATATATATAGATGTAGTTAGGTTAAAGAAGACAGCTGGGTTAGATATAAGGGGGTGGAAGCCTAATTTTTGAAGAAGTTCCTTTAGGGCCTACTGCTATTCTCTAGAGCTCTGTTTTAATCTATATAAAGCTTTTTGAAGGAAAATAACCTACTTTTAAGAGGGATTATAGCCGTATTTCTTAAGTAATTTAGCTATTTTAGGCAAAGCAGCTTCGGCAAATTCAACGAATCCATTAGGGATCTACATATAAATAGCTTCTTTTAATAAGCTGTTTAAGAATGCCCCTATAAAATCAACCTATTCAACTTCCTAGTTATTACAAGCCGCTAGGGCTAGTAAAATCCGCTAACTAGGGGGAATGCTAGTAGCAGCGTAGGTCTTAATATAATCCTGACCTTCTATCTGCATAAAGCCTTTTGCAACAAGTTAGGCCTTGTATTTTATAGGATTATTTTCTTTATCCTTTTTAAGCTTATAAACAAGCCTATTTTTTAGAACTTTTTGGCCCTTAGGAATTTAGTCTATCCCTATAAATTTAAAAGTTCCGGCAGCTAGTAGCTACTTAAATTCGCTAAAAGTAGTATTAACCTATTTTTAGCTATCCTTGCTTTTTAATGCTTATTTCCAGGTCTTAGGGGTATCCGGATTGTTGTTATTAGATAATGATTTAGCCTTTTATTATGCCTTAAAGCATATCTCCTTAACGAAGGAAGATAAATTAAAATCATCAATATCCATAGAATCAGGGTTAATTAAAGAATCCGAATCTAAAAACGGTTTTTCAATAGCACCCTTATTAGGGGCGCTAGAGCTTAGGCTCTCTAGGGGTAGCGCTAGAGGCGTTACAGGCGTTACAGGCGTTGCAGCGGTTATCCCGGGCGGTGTTATTATAGGCGCGGCGGGCGCTGCGGGCGCTATGGGCGCTAGAGGCTTTGGATAGCTATCCTAAACCTCTAGATCTAGTGAGATATTGGCTTCTCCCTCTAAAGGATAGCTCCCTAAAGGCTTAGGGGACCCTACAGAGCTTATATCCTCTATAATCTTAATAAAGCTAGTCTTAACGACTAACCTTTTAGAGGGTATATAAACAAGATAAACGCTGGAACCTAGAGTAGCAAGCAGCCGGCTAGGGATAGTCCTAGGGGCTAGCTTCTAAAGCTTTAATCTCTGCTCCGGAGGTATTAGAACCTCATAATAAGACCCTATAGCCCTAATTTTCAAGAAATCAGGCTTATAGATAGTCTTAGGCTCTAAGTCAGCTAGAAATAGCTACTTAGGGGTTAGGGGCTTAGTTATATTAGCGGTAATATTAACTAAGTCCACTATAGCTAGAAGGATATAAGACCATAGATATAAAGGCAGCTTAGACCACTAAAGTGTAGCTCTAAGCCAGTCTAGGATAACCCTAATAGCCCTCTTAACTAGCCTATTCTGTTCATAAATATAGGGGCAAGAGGTGCTAAAGCAAATTCCCTTAGAAGATAACCAGGACTAAAGTTTATTATTAATTTTAGTGCCTCCGTCGAAGTGGAGGTGCCTAGGATACGCATTATATCGGTTTTTCAGGGCCTTAAAGAAGCCCTTAATAGCAGTATAAAGGGTCTGACCTTCTTTATTAGCTAATAAAAAGCACCACTTATACCGGGATTTTCAATCAATAAGGATAAGGACTAGGGCCTTCTTATTATGCGGTATAGGTTCGATTTTAACCATATCTCCCTCTAGAATATCTAAAATCCTAGGGGGGTCCTGAATAGGTCTTTTAGTAGGTCTTCTAACAGCCTTTAATTACATACAGGCTATGCAGTTAAAATCCTTTTCTTTAATAGCGGAAAAATCAGGGATCCCTTTAGCTAATTTCAAAGATTTCTTAAGTAAAGGGAGGCTAATATAGCCTAATTAAATGTGCTAAAGAAGGGCTAAATCTAGTAACTTCTTGTAACTAGAATCTAGCTTTTTAGAGCTATTATCCCCTAGCTCCCTCTATTGCCAGGCCTCTTAAGAATCACAGGCCTCTGGGGGCAATAGACGGCCACTATTATCACCTAAGTCATTAGGGTATAGACCTTCTAAACCCCCTATAGAAGATGCCTAACTAGGAGGAGCTTTGGTGGGACATAGGGCTGAATCTTCGTCTTTAGAGTCTAATTCTTTGATTTGTTAATATTCCTCAGGATTAAATGCTGGCTGTGGAATTTGAACCTCTATAGGGTAGGAGAACCCTAATTCAGTCTTATAGGCTCTTTGTTGTTGATTTTGTTGTTGGTTGCAAAATTGAGAGCCTATAAAGGAGAGGTGGGTTAAATGCTTGTAGATCTTAGGAGTAGCTTGCCCCTTAATCTGCAAAAAGAAGCCGTGTTTAGTAGGTTCTAATAACCCACAGGGGCTTTTATCGGCTAGGAAAAGCTGATCTTTAGCTAGATAACCTCCCTTAAGATAGTGGGATAAACCGCTAACTAGGTTAGTATCTATACTAGGGAAATATAGGGCATCTAGCAGAGCTAAAGGCCTATATTCTAGTGGATTTTTCTTAACCAGAACGTTAAAAACAGCGGTGCCTCTTCCTTTAGGATAAATAGGTCCTCCTACTGTAATTATAGGGCCGGTTTAACCTTTCTTAAGAGGCTTAAAGTCCCTAAAGAAAGCCCTATTATTACAAATATAACAAGAAGAACCTGTATTATATAGAAGGGAGTTTTTAACTATATTATTAGAGTAGCTAAAAGTAGGCTTACTAGTAGTGTCACTAGTAGTAGTGGTACTAGAGGTATCTAAATCAGATTTAGAATCACTACTATCCTCGCTGCTAGACTCGCTAGAATCTAGTTCTTTAACGTATCCTGTGGCTAGGCTATAGCCTAACGCAAAAGCAGCTTCTTTTCCTTTATCTTTATCCCTATTACCACTCTTCTTCTTCTACTTTTTTTTTCTAGAGGCTTTAGAAGGGTTTAAATCCTTCTTATCCTGCTCTTTAGTGGCGTTAGTAGAGTCCTTCTTAGTATTAGGATTAGATTTCTTCTCCTCTTCCTTAGAATTTCCCTTATTATTAGAAGCCTTATAGCTAAGAGCTTTAGCCACAGGAGAGGTTTTATCCCTCTATTCTTCTAATAAATCCGCTATAAGGAACTGTAAATTTAAGGTATTTACAGGCAGCCCTTATGCCCTAGCAGCTCTAATAGTAAATCTTTGTCTCTTAGCCTAACTAGGAAAGGTCTGCTTTAATGCGTTGATATAATGGTTTACTTGATTAATAGGAGCGATCTCTACACTACAGAGTTGTAGTCTAGCTAGTAAGTTATTAAAATCAGCATTAAAAGCCTCTAAAGATCCCTTATAATTTGAAAAATTTAGGGAGTGGTAGCTAGCGTATAGCGTACCTCGCTGGATTTTAGCACTCTGCGAATACTGCCTAATAAGGACTTTATAGGCTTCTTCGGGGGATTTTTGCTAATATATAGCTGCCTGCGGTCCTGGTTAATAGCTATCTCTCAATATTATTAAAAGAATAGCTTGATCACAGTCAGCTAGATGGCCTGCTAAGCTAGGATTATCTATAAATTCAGGTAATCCTAGGGCTCTAAATTAGATGCTCAGGGCTTGCTTCCACTAATTATAGTTTTCAGGGCCTTTTAGCTTAGCTCCCTTAGGAATAGAGTGAACCTTCTTATTTAGTTCCTTAATAGCCCCTGTATTAAAGGTAGCTTGTAAGTTACTAGAAGGTAAACTCGCAGAAGTAGTTATAGCAGGCAGGTCTTCTACTGGAGCTTTGGTATTTTCTTCCCTTAGCTTAGTAGAATCCTAAAGACCTTGCATAGTAGTTATGGTTTGCGTTAATTTATCTAATAGATCTTTAATGCTAGCCTTGTTTTTTAGACAATTTGACTTAGTATGCTTAATAAAATCAGTTAAGGTCTTGCCTTATTGTTCAATTTGGCTCTGCATCTGCTGTTGTAGTTGTAAAGCACTGGCTTGAACAGCCGGACCTTCTATATCTATCCTATTAGGGTCCCTAGGAGGGCTAGAAGGGCCTGTAGTAGGTCCCTTACCCTTATTATAACTTAGTGGTGCTATCTCTAAAAGTTCCCTAGGATCTTAAAAGATATCCTGTGTAAGATCTCTAAATTTGTTCCTGTTGTAAATAACGCGCGCTAGAAGCTGGTTGTGGTGTAACCTGGCTGCGCACGCAAATTGTATAGCGGGGCTGTTTAAAAGGGTGCCCCTTAAGGTCTAAAAGTGGGTCTGCGGTATGCGCGGGCAGAAACGGACCGGAGAAGATTCTCTACAAAAATTTTCTTAATACTAAAAATAGCGGATAGGAATCGTAGGTTATAGATATTACAGAACGTGCAACGCAACGCAACATAATATATAGTGCGTGCAACGTAGTGCAATAGGTCAAAAAGCCTAGTATAGATATACTAGATGTTCAATAATATATAAAAGGATGCAGCGTATCTACTATTATAGATAATATTAAATATAACAGTCGCAGCAGTAAATAGGATTACTAAAAAGAGGTTGTGGTTATAACTAGATAGTTACGGTTACAATGTGGTGGTTGCAGGTGCGGCTGTAGTTAAATTTAACACTAAGGGTCTGATGTTGCAATGCGTGATGCTAGCGGATAAAAAGCTTCGAAAGCTAGCGGTTTCCTTTGTAATCTAAGAGCCCATAGGTCTAGTAGAGAGTAACTAGTACCTAAAATTAAGCACTAATCGCAGTAGAATAACGCAGTAATGTAGTAATCTTTAGGCCTTCCGGGCTTATAACCTATTAAAAATGGAAGGGGAATCTAGCTAGAGGGATAGGAAGACCTCCCTAGTAGATTCCAACGCAGCGGCTTCTAGATTCACTATAATACAATGATTCTTTAAGATATAGAGCTTTAATAGTTAAATATAGTAGATTTTAGCTAGACAAACGATCTAACAAGCAATAAGAGGATTTTCTGAGTCCCCTTATAGACCTACTGACCGTATCAACGGAAGGGGGTTGCTAGCTAGGCCTTAGGAGCTATTTTTTATTTTCTGTAAAATTTATTTATATGTGAAAAGTAAAAAATCGACTCACAACCATATAATCTAGCCACCCACGTGCACTAACTAAGCAATCTAATAAGCAACCCTATAAATAAAATACATTATTAAATCCAGAAAAAATCAAGGATTCAAACAGTATAAGTCAGCCTTTTATACGACTCTTAGTTCCCTAGTTACAGTCGATTTTAGCTTCCCTATAGGGTAGCCTAGTCGGCTTAGTTATATAAGCCTGTGGGTTGGTTGTGTGCAGGAGCGCAGGTCACAGCCAAAGCTGGCCACAGCCAACAACGCTGCAGGCAACGCCTCGTAACCAACGTTGCAACAACGCAACTAGGCAACTAGTGGGCCTATAAAATAGTGCTATAAATAGCATAATTTTAACAAGTATCTACCTAGATTTACTAGAGAAATACTTAGAAAAAGCTACTAAAAAGTTATAAGCTTTTATATTCTTTATAAAACTACTCCCTAACCTATAAGACTAGATTAACCTATATACCTTTATTATAAAAAAGGTATAAGAGAAGGTTATATAACTTACTTAGTAACTCTAGGAGGCTATACTAAAGAGTAAGTAAAAGTCTAAGTATTTAGAAAATAAGGGCCTAAATAAGGCTCCCTAATATTATAGATATAACTTTTTATAAGGTAAAAGGTCTAATAAAGATTAGAAAGATAAGGACTAAGAGAAGTCTCCTACTACCTACCTAAATAACTATAAACCTAGGTATAAAAGGTAGTATTTTAACTATAATAGTATAAAGCACCTTATAAATAGATATAATAAGCTAAAGAAGGAGTAATAAGACCTAGAAAACTCCCTAAGGTAGAAGTAGATACCCTTACCTCTACCTTAAACACTAAGGTACTAATAGGGTATTAATTTTACACACTAGTTACTATTTATAGGTATATAGATATTAAAATAGTAGTAGATCTTAATAGTTACACTAAGATTAATATTATTAATACTAAATTTATATAAGCCTATAAACTTAACTAAGCTAAGGCTATAATACCTATTATTAAGGTAGTAAGGGCCCTTATAGTTCTCTAATATAGTATCTATAAGGTCCCTATTATAATTAAAGACTTAAGAGAAGAAGAAAAGGACCTTAACCTACTATATATAGCTATTAATAAGGACCTAAGAACTAAGGGAAGCCCTATATTAATTAGGATATATATACTTACTAAGGAACTTATCTACCTTTACTTATACTTATAAGAGTAGTAATTTAAGAAAAGAAGAAAGGCCTTTTTACTTATAACTCCCTATAAATTTATAAAGATTATATATAATAAGACTATTATATATACTATTAATAGGGTTATAGAAGATAAGTTTATTACCCTTAGAGATAAAGAAGAGGTAAAGGTATATAGAACTATTAAAGATATCCCCTAGGAACTATATAAGTTTAAAGATATATTTATATTAGATAAGGTAGGGAGCTTATCTTTAAGAAAGACTACTAATTATATAATTAATCTAATACTAGGGACTATACCCCTATATAAACTAATTTACCCTCTTTCCTAAGGTAAATTAAAGGAACTTTATAAATATATTAATAAGAACCTATAAAAAGGCTAGATAAGACTATTAAAAAGCCCTATAGGTATACCTATCCTATTTATACTAAAGAAAGAAAGTATACTCTAATTATATATAGATTACTAGGGTCTTAATAGGGTAATATAGAAGAATTACTATACTCTCCCCCTAATTTTAGAGATCCTAGACTAGTGCTAAGGAGCTTACTTTTTCTTAAAAATTAATATTAAGAATACTTATTATAGAATCTAGATTAAAGGGGATAATAAGTAAAAGACTATATTCTATATATACTATAGGCACTAAAAATATCTTATAATACCTTTTAGGTTAATAAATACCTTAGCTATATTCTAGAACTATATCTATAAAGCGCTTTATAGGCTAGTTAATACTATTTATATAGTATATCTAGATAATATCCTTATCTTTTTAAAAATATAAGAGAAGTATACTATATATATTAAAGAAGTCCTAGGGTATATAAGAGAGGTAGAATTATATATAAAACCCTCTAAATATAAATTCTACTAAGAGTTAGTAGAGTTCCTAGGGTTTATTCTCTTTATTAATAGAATCTTAATAAATACCTACTAAGTTACTACTATTTAGGATTAGAAGGAACCTATAAGCTTTAAGAATATATAATTCTTCCTAGGGTTTTATAACTTTTACTAATAGTTTATCTATAAATACTCTAGGATTATAGCACTACTATATATATTAATAAAGGGTAGTTAGAATAATATCTAGACTAGGAGGTTTATATTTAGGGTAAGAGAATAGGTAGTATTTTACTAGCTAAAAGATACCTTTTAGTAGGTTCCTTTACTCTATTATTATAACCTAAGTTAACTAGTATATATTAAGATAGATACCTTAATCTTTATAATAGTAAGGATCTTATTATAATAAGATAATAAGGGCTACTAATACCCTATAGCCTTTTAGTTAAGGAAGTTTACTAATACTAAATAAAACTATAGTATACCTAACTAAGAGCTACTTAATATAGTTAAGTTATTTAAATACTAGTAATATTATATTAAAGGTATAGAGACCCTAGTAGAAGTCTTATTAAACTACTATAACCTATAGACCTTTATAAAGTAATAGAAGCTAAATAAAAGATAGGCTAGATAGTATATATTCCTATACCTACTAAACTTTATAATTAAGTATAGACTAAGGAAAAGTAACCCTATAAATATACTATTAAGAAGGTCTAATTATAAGAGTAAATCCCTAATAAATAGGGCATTTCTACTAAAACTTAAGAAAAAGTTAGTAGCTACTAAAGAAGTAGTAAAAAAAGAGATACTAATATATTAAAGAAGATATAGTAAGATACCTTTAGGGGAGGAAAATACCCTAGTCTTTATAAAGAGATATAGTAAGATACCTTTAGGGAAGGAAAATACCCTAGCCCCTATAGTAAAAGCTAGAGTAGCTATATTAAGAGGCTAGTTAGCTACTATAGATTTAGTAAAAGGTTAGCTAAATAAAGGTAATTTCTAGGAGAAGGTAGTATATATCTAGGATACTAGTATAGTATAAGAGATCTAGGGGGCTATTATATTACTAGATCCCTACTAATCTAGCCTAAATAAACTATTAGTATAGCTACTATAGAAGGCCTAAAGCTAAGATCTAGACCTATAGAGGTAGAGTAAAGAGATTAATTCCCTAGAGAGAGGGAAAGCTAGTCTATAGTTATATAGTATAAGGGGTTTTCTAATATATAAAGACTAGGTAGTTATTCCCTAAGAGCCTACCTTATAATAGGAGCTTCTATAGCTATACTATAATAATCTACTAGTAAGTTACTTTAGGACTAAGTAAATACTTAAGCTATTAAAGTATTACTTTTAGTAGCTAGCTATAAATAAGTCTATATTAGACTATATTATAAGCTATAGGATATATTAGTAAATAGTTATAAGAAGGTATTACCTATATAGGAGTCTTAAATTACTACTAATACTAGAGTAACTATAGGTAGAAATCTTAATAAACTTTATTATAGGATTACCTATTATATAAGTAGGTAAATAAGAAACTAATATAATCCTAGTAATTATAAACTAATATACTAAGTACTCTATCTTCCTACCTATAATAACTATAATTAATATAGCTAAGTTAGTAGAACTTTTCTATAAGGAAATTAAGCTATAATTTAGGCTACTAAAGGGTATTATATCTAATAGAGAATCTATTTTTATAAGCTAATTCTAGTTAGACCTATATTACCTATTATATATAAAATATAGGCTTTTTATAGTATTTTACCCCTAAACTAATAGGTAAACTAAGAGAACTAACTAGGTACTAGAGCACTACCTATAATACTTTACTTCTAAAAACTAGTAAATATAGCCTAAGCTACTCCTAGTTATATAATTTACCTATAATAATATAGTAAATAAAACTATAGGTTACTTACTAAACTATATACTTATAGGGTACTTACTAGAGTTTTAGCTAGCCCTTAGGGATAAGGTTATAGAAAGGAAGGTATTAGAGGCTTATACTTATATTATAAAGTTATATAAAGCTAGGGAGTAGCTAAAGTAAAACTAGGTAAAAGCTACTAAATCCTAGGTAAAGTATTATAATAAATATTACTAATTACTTACTCTTAAAAGAGATAACCTAGTATTATTATTAGTAAAGAATATATAGCTTAAGAAAGTAAAATAAAAGCTAATCTCTAGGTTTATTAGACTATTTTAGGTACTTAATACTATTAGTAAGTAAGTATATTAGCTTATATTACTAGAAAAATATAGTAGGTTATATAATATATTTTATATTAGCTTACTAAAGCTATAGACCTATTATAAGAATATAAATAAAGAAAAAATACTAATACCTAATCTTAAGAATAAAGATAATAAATATAAAGTTAAGGAGGTTAAGAAATATAGAAAGACCTATAAAGGTAATAAATACCTAGTAAAGTAGAAGGATTAGCTAAGTAAATATAACTAGTAGGTTCCTGTTGGAATCACCAGGTGTGATAATGGCCAATTATCAATTAGGCGCGCTCGTGATAGTATTAATTGAATAATCTATTATAAGCTATGTATTCTATGAAAGGAAGCTAGAAAAAAGAGGGCTCCCGTAAGAGGGAAAAAGGCAGCTGCAGCTATGTGGGTCACGTGATGTAGGTGGGTCACGTGACCCGGGCCCTGCCCTATTGCAGGCCTGCCTATAGGCAGGGAGGGAGGCACGCGCACACGCGTAGTAACCGACCTTCTTCCGGTCAGGCTGACCTTTAGCTAAAGGGAATTGTGGCTACTAAGCGCGATTAATATCATGCTTATTCTAACACTAGGAACTCTCTTTTTAATATAATTATTAACATATAATATTAATTACTAATAAAGTAATAGATAATAATAGGAGGGGTTATAATCCCCTAATAAAGGGGACTAACAAAGGAAAGGAAGGGGAAGCGGTGTATACCCATAGTAGGCGATAATAAAGGAAAGTAATAATCTATCTTTAACCTCCTACTAAGAGGGTAAGTGGGCCTCTTCCTAAATCCCTTTTTCTTCCTAATATTATTAATAATATCTATATAGTAACTCCCTTATCCTATTACCTCTTTTCCTCCCCTTTACCCCTCTCCTTAACCCTATTATCTCCTATATCTACCCTTCTATCCCTACTAAAGTAAAGTATAGGTATCTTATAAATCTAAAGGAGGACCTCCCTTATAGCTCTATACTCTATATAGATTATATAGAGTTATAGAATTACTAGAGGCCCTCCCTAGAGGTTAGAGAAGAAGCTATATAGCTTCTCTTCCCCCTCCTTCTCCTACTCCCCCTAGAGTATTACTCCTTCTTTAATTTCCTCTACTATCCCTAAGGGGGTAGGATCTATATCCTCCTATAGTATAGGGGTTAATAATTCCCTAATACTAGGGAAAATTACTTCTCCCTATAGTATAGGGGTTAATAGTCCCCTAATACTACTACCTATAGGGCTATCCTCCTTATAGGTTACCCTCCTACTACTATTTATAAGGGCTATTCTCTATATAGGTTACCTACCCTTCTATCTAGATTATTATCTAGTTACTAGAGATAAACTACTCTAGGGCCTTATTTAGTAATGCCTTTATAAAGGTATTAGCTAGGTTATCTGCTCTATTAATCTAATAGATCTTATAGAGCTTGTGGTATTTATATAATTATTATAGGGCTATAATATTAATTATTAGGTATTTCTCCTTTATTATACTAAGCTTAATAAGGCACTTATAGAGGGAGTATAAATCTATATATATTATAACTAGTATAGCTAGAAAATTTAATTAGTCTATAAGTATATAAAGGGTAGTAGCTATTACATATGCTATATTAACGCTAGTAACTATACTATAGACCTTAGAGGTAAGCATACTTTATATAACTCTCTTGCTCTTTATTAAGCTAAAATATATAATATTACCTTTAATTATAAACTTACTATCCTTATAGTCTTTATTAGTAAGGATTAGCATATAACTAAGCTATAAGGTAAGGTCCTAATTATTTATAAATAACCTATCTATAAACATATATAGCTTCGCTTTAGTAAGGTTAATTAGAATAAATGTCAGGCCTTAATTAGGGTAATCTATCTACTATTAGATCTAGTAATTAAGGTCTTTAATATTCTTAATTATTAGTTCTTAGTGTTAAGCGGTAATAGATAGATTATAGTAGGCTTCTAGTTAGTAGATTAAGGCAATATAGGCACCTTAAGCCCTTTATTTAATATACTTCTGCTTTAAATCTATAAGCAGGATTAAATTAAGCTTACTGCTTTAGCCTTTTTATTAAAGTAAAATAGCTACACTAGCCGCTAATTTAATAATTCCCCTATTAAAGGTTAGGGAATTATTCTTAAGAAGGAATTACTTTAGCTTTACTATAAAAGCCACTATAGTTAATTCTCTCTCTTCCTTCTTAGAGAACTCCTTATCTAATAGCCTAAGAGTATTATCAGTCTATATGCCTATATATGCGAATTCTAGGCTATCTTCTATAGTTACTAATAGGTATAGATTATATGTAGAAGTCTCTATCTAGAGCTTCTCTCTATAGTGCCTATAGTATATAACCTACTAGTGTGTTCCTACCTCCGCAATACTATAGAGCGGTTTAATCACCCTTATAATTATTCCCTTAGGGTATTAGTTATAGATTTAGGTTAGAAGCCACGCGAGGATTACCCTATTTAATCGCCTAGTTAATTAGATATAGGCCTAGGTAATATTACAAATCTATAGGATAAATCCCTTTATTAAGAGAGAAGGTGCTATTATAAGAATAAGGCGTTAACTAGCTTATTAGATTATTAGAGCCTATATTAAGATTACTTGCTTTGCCTTATCTCTAAAGCCTTATACTATAAGCCTTAATTTCTTATATAGCTAGCCTATCTTGCCTTTTACCTTATTAATAATTTGCAAATTAAAGATTTATATACTACTATACTCTCTCTTATTATAGGTAATAAATTTAAATATACCCTAATTAATTAATATATTAATCTTAGTCTTTATAGAGAGCTTAAATAGTGCGCTAGGGGTTATAATAATGCCTTCCTTATATAATTAAATTATAAGGTTAAGGTTAGCTTCCTCCTTAGCTAAGATAAATACATTAGTCTTATTAATAATTACTAGAGGGTTCTTTTAGGGTCTACCTAGGCATCTCTTTAGTAGGATCTCTAGGGTTTTACTAGGTGGCCTAGTTTAGGCCTCTCCCTCTTCTCTGCCCTTCTAAGGTAGGGGGGCTTCTATATTAGGATCCTTATAATAAGGCCTAATAGAAGTTAAGTAGAAGGCCTTTAGGCCTTATAGGAGGTTAAGGGTATAGGTCTCTTTATTAATAGAGAGGAGGTTATATAGGCCTTACTACCCTTTACCTTCGCGCTAAACTTAGACTAGTAATCTAAGTAGGAGGTTAAGGGTCTTACTTATATCTAGACTATTCCTTACTATAAGGGCTTTACTAACTTTCTAGATTATATAGAGGCGCTTAACTTCCTTTATTACCTTTTATATAGTAATAATATATTATAAGATCTCTAGTAATAGAGGAGAGTTACTTAATATATAGGGGTAGGCGCTAAAGATAAGGAGGGTTAGAATAAGGCTATTTAGACCTATAGTATTATTAAGGGCTTTTATAGCTATCTATAGGGTAATAGGTTCTAGGGTTATTAGGTATTCTCTTTAGATAATATTATAGGCCCTTTAGAGTAGTCTATAATATCTCTTAACTTTTCTAATACTATAATATACCTTAATTAGGACCTCTTTAATAGAGATTAATATTAATGCTGCGAATTAGCGAAATTCTTCGCTATAAAAGTTCATGCTAGTATTAGTAATAATCTAATTAGGAGGTCCTTAGTATATATTAATCTAGCATATTCTAAGAGCTTCCTAAGTTATTTTAGCTAAGATATTAGGAAGGAATCTTACTATATAGAATACTATAGCTATATCTACTACGTAGAGCGTTAGGTAGTTACTATTAAGGTATATAATATTAACTATTACTTTAAAGTTAAAGGTATACTTATCCTTAAGGGTAAATTTAAAGTAATAGGGGCTATTAGTATTTATCTAGCACTAGTGGCATACCTTTAATATCACCTTAATAGCTTTAAAGGTAATCTTATGCCCTATATTACTTAGGAGATTATAGAGTTAGTATACTAAAGGATAACTAAAATAGTAATATAAACACTATAATTTAATCTTAGTTAAATAATTCTATACTACTACCTTCTTATCTTATATTAGTAGTATCTATATATAGCCCTATTTATATACTAGGGGCACCT
The DNA here is from genome assembly GCA_023658475.1 of Epichloe elymi. NCBI lineage: Eukaryota > Fungi > Ascomycota > Sordariomycetes > Hypocreales > Clavicipitaceae > Epichloe > Epichloe elymi. Next base: position 3,631,114 of record CP098274.1, read on the forward strand.
TAATATTCCCTTACTAGAGGATATTCTTAGTAGTAATAAAGTTAATCCTTAATTAGCCTATATTATTAAGGCAAAGTAGGAAGGGAGTATTTATTAGTATTATATAAAAAGTAATATTACTAAAGGGTATAGGTATATTAATTATTCTAAGTAATGTAATTAGCTAGCCTCTACTAAATATAATAACTACTTTACCTACCCTTATAGTGTTAAGATAAATCTTTAGTATTATCTTCTATAGTGCTATAACTTAAGATTAGCCTACTATAGAGAACTATACTGCTTTAGTATCTAGTATAATACCTTAGAAGGCCTTAGATAAGTAATAGTCTTTAAGTAGGAATAGGTAAGGAGGCCTAGTGGCGTTCCTATTATTAAATAGATTCTTTATACTTAGTTTATATATTATAGCTTAATTTATAAGGACTTTAACTATTTTCTAACTATTAAGGGTTACACTATAGGTAAAGAAGCTTATAGGCACCCTTTCTTCTTCCTCTCCCTCTAGCTTAGTGTTAAATCTAAGGCTTATTATATACTAGGTAACCTTATTAACTTTAGAGGGATAAGGAGTGGGATCTTCTATTAGGGTACCTTTATACTAGGTAAGAAAGGTATTATATAAAGCTAGTAAGGATAATAAGGTATTTACTAGGTAATAGTTCTTATATTACTAGTATACCTTCTTATGCTCTTCCTTAGGATGCTTTATTAACTAATATCCCTCTTTACTATATATATAATATTTCTTTATATAGGGAGAGCCTCTTCTACCTTTCTACCTTTATAAAGGGTATCTTAACTCTTTACCCTTACTATTATACCTTCTATTAGTCTAGAAGGTATTAGGAGTCTAGGTATTAGTAGGGAATTAATATTAACTACTAGATTCCTCTATAATAAGCTAGATTATTATATATATATACTTATAGAATTATTAGAGGCTATCTAGAGGGTTAGTAAGGCACCCTCTATACTTAGGGATCCTATTATAAGCGGTTATAATCTAGTTCCTAAGGGCTCTTTCTAATTAACCTACATTAGGAATAGCTTACTATAATATTAATAGCCTCTTAATAAGCTTATTAAAGTATTTTATCTTTAATTTATTAGGGTTTTTATTAATAGTCTTCTAGAGTAAAGTATTATACTATTTAAGGAGATACTTCTACCTTATATCTTTAGTCTTAAACCTCTCCTTTATTCTCCTTATAAGGGTAGTGAGGTCCTAAGGGTTACTAGGTTTAAAGAGGTAGTCTAAGTAGTACTAATAAGCTTTTCCTTTTAATATTACTTTAAATATATACCTAGCTTATTCTAGTTTAATATCTAGAAGCTTACACTTTTACCTAAAGATTTAGAGCTTTAGTTTAAGTATATTATAGTTATTAGCGCTATATTACTACTTAGATATATATATCTTAATAAGGTCTAAGATCTGCTTTACTATTAGTTATAGAGGCTTAAAGGGAGGATTATTAGTAGGTTTATATATTATTCTTTAGTAAATAAGAAGGGCTTATTATTAGGGAGTAGAGGTTCTTTACTAGGTAAATATAGGTTCTTAGGGATAATAAGGAAGGGCTTATAGGGCTTAAGGTATTTAAGGAAGGGGCTAAGGGTTCTATTCTTAGGGAAAGGTTACTAATATTACTCCTTATAGAGGTTATAAAGGTTAGCAGGAGGAATAAGCAGTCCTTATACTCTATTAGTCCTAGAGGTTATTATCCTTATAGAGGTTATTAAGGAAGTCACTATTCTTAATTATATTCTTTTAGAAGTTATTATACTTCTTCTAGGTATCCTTTACTTCTTCTTATAACTAAAAGCAGAATTCCTATTAGTTAAGGACTTCTTAGAGGTTTATTACTATATTTATATTCTAGTTAATTATTATATAGATTCTAGAGTTAATAAGGTAGTCCTATAAGTGCCTTAGGACTATAACTAAGGTCTTAAGAAAGTTACTATAGGTCTATAGGTTAAAATCTTAAGTAAATTCTATAAAGAGTAATCTTCTATATACCTTTTATATTATATAGTCCTTAACCTAAGAGAGGATATAGGCCGCTTATATCTTAGGTATATTATTATCCTTAATATTAAATTTATCCACCCTAGTAAGTATTTCTTCTATAATATACTAATATAGTTACTATAGGATATAGAGGAAGGGGATAGTGAATTCTAGGGCTTCTAAGGGATTTGCTTAAGAGCTATTATAACTTATTAGGTTTTATAGTTATTCCTTCTTATTAACTATTATAACTTATAGTATTAGAGGAGATAGAATAAGGGAAGTTATAATTAAGGGATTAGGGAAAAAGAGATATAAAGGATTATAAGCTCTAGTAATTAGCTTTACGCGTAATAGAACACACTAAGTTAAAGAATAATAAGATAGCTTAGCTACTAGAGTTAAACTCTTCTTCTTAGTTTAGGCTTTAGCTTCTTCTAGCTACTCTTATTACCTTAATAGGCTAGCTAGAGTTAGCTTCTTCCTTAGTATAATTAGGGATCTTAAATAATAAAGCTACTCTTATTACCTTAATAGGCTAGCTAAATTACGCTACTTCTATAAAGGTCTCTTCTAGATAGAACCTAGCTAATCTACAGTGTCTTTAAAAGATAGTAGGTATTTATAAATAAAAGTGGTTATAAAGTTAACCACTAATTAGTATTAGAATCACTAGGTGTGATAATGGCTAATTATTAATTAGGCGCGCTCGTGATAGTATTAATTAAATAATCTATTATAAGCTATGTGTTCTATAAAAGGAAGCTAGAAAAAAGAGGGCTCCCGTGAGAGGGAAAAAAGCAGCTATAGCTATGTGGGTCACGTGATGTGGGTGGGTCACGTGACCCGGGCCCTGCCCTATCGCAGGCCTGCCCGTGGGCAGGGAGGGAGGCACGCGCACACGCGCAGCAACCGACCTTCTTCCGGTCGGGCCGACCTTCAGCCGAAGGGAATTGCGGCTGCCAAGCGCGATTGATATCATGCTTGTTCCAACAGTTCCTATTAAAGATATAAAAGAAGCTTAGTATATAATTTAGGTATTCTACTAGAATAAGTTAAGAGGAAAGGATAGTAATATATAAGTAAGTTATAGGTAAAAGAGTATAAAGTTCTTATAAAAAAGGTATAGCCTTACTAGCTACTATAATATACCTAATAAAAGAAAATAACTAAACTATATATAAAAAATAAAAGAAAAAAAAATATAAAGGAATAAAATAAAGGAAACTATTTATAGCTTTAGGAGAGTTAATAGGAATCCCTCTATAGTTACCCCCTTATAGCTAAAGACTTAGCCCCTATAGACTATATACTTAATATTATTCTTATCTACTATAACTACCTCCCTTATTCTATAATAAAAATAATATAATACTATTCCCTAGGTAATAAATCCTAGATTACTTAGCCTTAGCTATAAAACTATTACTATATTCTATATAGTAAGGAGTTATAGATAGTTAGCCTACTAAAATATTAGTAAATAGATAGTAAAATAGGGCTAAGATATAACCTACTATCCCTAGGACTAGAGCTAGGTTTATAGTAACTATAAGGGTTTAATAGGAGACTATATACTACTAGTATATAATTAAAGTATCCTACCTAGATATATTAGTAAAGAACTAGTAAAAAGGGAAGAAATATATAGACCTAGTAGACCTTAGTAGCCCCTATTAACCTAAATATAATATAATATATTATATTAGTATAGTTAAAGCCTTATATAAGCTAAAGATAATAGGTAGTAAAATACCACTAAGTTACCTCTAAGAATATAAGGTCTTTAGGATTATCCTTATCCTTATTACTAAGTGCCTCTATTAGAATATCTACCTAATCTAGTACCTTTAATAAGTTAAGGAAGTTACTATATATAGTAGCTATAGACTATATAATTATTAGTAAATAGGAACTAAAGAGTAAAGAAAAAGTAAGATACTTATAGCCTTATAACTATCCCTATATAAATAACACTAAATATAGTGCTTTAACTACTTTATCTTTAATTAACCTATATATAGGTTAGTATTAAATTAATAATTAATCTAGGGAAGTTTAGGGGTAGATAGGGGGCTCTTTTTATATTTAGTATATCTAGTATATAAATAGTGTATATATAAGTAATTATAGAGTAGAATTATAGGTATACTTATAGTAATATATTAGTAATTAATAATAGATAGATAATAGTATTATAAAAAAGTAATAATTTAGCTAATAATATAGAAATAAAAATAGAATAATATAGTAAAGAGTTAGAGGTAAATTTATACTAAAGCGCTAACTATTATTTATTATTATAGATTATTATTTATTATTATTTTAATATAACTACTAGTTAGTAAATAGTTATAAAATATAGGGTAAAAGCTATTTAGGAGCCTAGTAATAAGGGGGGGAATAATTATAAGGCCCCTTATAATATAACCCACGCGTATATATGCACCGTAGCGCTAGAGCACCGCGGCGCCTAATACTAGAAGGAAAGGCTAGGTCCACGTGATATTAGCAAGCCACTAGCTATAAACCAGTGACTCGCACACACATTACACTTAGACCTAGCAAGCTTTAGTTAATATATAAGTGCACCCTATATCCTTTTGCCTAGCTACCTTTATCCTTACAAATTTAGTAGTAGCTTTATCCTAATAGGACTTCTAATTAAGCTATACCTTCCTATTAGCATAATCTCTAATAATTTTAATGCCTAGGAACTATTAAAGCTCTCTAAGGTCCTTAATGTTATACTTTATAAAGAGTCTTACTCTAAATTTATTATATAAATATGATTTCCCTTTAGTAAATAAGGTAATAAGGTTATCTACGTAGAAGAAGATAATTAACCTATCCTTAATAAACATATAAATATCTTTAAAGATCTATATAAAGCCTTTACTAATTAGCTAGCTAATTAGCTCTTTTATCTATAGAAGAGGCGCTCTCTGTAGCCTATAGACTGCTCTAAGAAGCTTTAGATAGGCTTATTTATCTTTATAGCCTAGAGGTATCTTATAGTAGACCTCTTTATTAAGATCTAAATTTAGGAATACTATAATAAAGTTATACTAGTGTGCTTCTAGATTAAAGTAGTATATAATAGCTATAAATAACCTAAAGGTGTTAGTAGCTAGGGTTACTACTTAAGTTAATAGATAACTCTTTAGCTAATGATTTCTAAGAATATAGAGATAAGCTTTATATTATAGGAGGTAGCCTTACTTATCTAATTTATAAGAAAAGACCTAAGTAAGGCCTAGAAGCTTTATATATATAGGAACTTTAGTTCTAGATACCTTCTTAGCTACCTTCCTATTAATAATCTTATTATATTCCTTATCTTATACTTTATAGAATTCCTTTTCCTTTAGATAACTAGCTAAATTATTATAATAAGCTAGAGAAGGGGGAAGCCTCAATATATAAGGCTTTTCTTTGCTTTTAGGTCCTAGCTTAAAGGCTATATTTATTTATTTATTTATTTATATACACTAGCCAGCCTGATTTGGCTGTCTCTAGTACTCCAGCGGTTTAGTTAAAGGGGAAAACCTTCTAGAGGATAAAAAACCCCCTTATAACTCTATATAGTCCGGCGCTAGCTCTGCGGTAGGCTAGCGCCGCTATTATAGTTACCTATTATAGTTATTTATTACTAGCTTACGCTAGACTTATCCCTATTAGTAGAGTTACCTCTACCTTATATCTTAAGCCTAGCTCTAGGCTCTTCTCTAGCTCTACTCTAATCTATTTCTAACTACCTCCTACTAGGTAAAATCTAATGCTATATAGTAATCTACTCTTAACTTACTTTTTTTATACTTTATTATTAATATATCTAATACCCTACTTTTTAGTTTATTCTACCTCTCCTCTAGTCTAGTCTAGTTATAAAGTTAGAGTACCTAGTTTTTTAAAACTCTAGGGGGGGGGAGGGTAAAGCTAGCTTAGTTTTACTATAATCCCGCTACTCTCTTATATTAGGCTTTTCTATCTATCTATAGTATCTATATATTATCTTTAAATCCAGGCAATGCTTTAGGGACCCCCCCCCCCTCTAGAGATTATAAAAGAAATCCCTTCTACCTCTAGATCTAGGCCTCTTTCCTTCTTCCTTTATTACACTTCCTATAGGTTCCCTTCCCCTTTTCTTTTTTTCCCTTCTCTTTCCCTTTATTTTCTTATATGCTCTTAGGCCCTAACCCTAGCTAGGTCTAGTTTAGTTACTAATATTAGTATAGTTATAGCCTATTATTATATCCTCTTAGCATTCTACATTACCTATAAGTCTAACCTTACTTCCCTATAACTTTAGTGCTAATCTATATAGGAACCTTCTCTTTACTACCTAAGGAAGTAGCTTATATTAAAGTAGCTTTAGAGAGCACTTAATTATAAACTATAGGTAGGACTCCCCTACCCTAGTGCTAGGCCTGTTTTACTACTAATTTAGTCTAGCTAGGTAAGCCACAAACGTTCTAGTGTGTCTCTTATTACATATAATTATTAAAAAACCTAGGGCACTAGTATTATAATATAGTTAGTATATTTTTCCCCCTATACCACAGCGGTGGCGGGGCTAATCTATCTTTCTAGGAGCTATAACTAATATATATTTTAATTACTAGGTTTAAAATAATAGGTGTAAAAAGGTAATATATATTTTATCTATTTTTTCTGTTTTTAGGGGCGGCGCTACTACTAACCTAGCTCTAGGTTAAAATCGCTAGGCGCTAAGTAGAGCACTAGTGGTTAACTAAGGTATTTACTAAAATTACTAAGGGTGTAGATATAAGTATTCTTCTAGTTAGTCTAGTCTAGCCCTACACTAGTGCTAATCTATCTCTTCCCTAGGTCCTAGATAACTTTAGTGCTTATATTAAGAAGCTATATATAGAGAATTAAAGTAAGTAAAAATAGAGTGTATTAGCGGTAGGTCTAGTCTAGGGGGAGGGCAGGTCTATAAGAGACTAGTATAAGGAGATAATCTTCTAGCTATATAGACTAGACGCTTAGATAGCGGAGTTAATCTAGCTCTAGGTCGCTGCCCTGCTAGCTAAGAGCTAGGCTAGGGCCCTGGAGGACGTGATCCCTATTCTAGAAGAGGAGTAGTTATTTTTCTTTTTTTTTTTTTTTTTTTTTTATATTAGTGTAGCGGTGGTGGTAGGGCGGGGAGGCCTAGGGGGAAATTAGATACCTAGTATTTAAGAGTTTTAGTAGTTTAAATCTAAGGGATATTCTAGTGTGTGTTCTTTACCTATATATATATTCCTGCCCTGCCTCTAGCCCCCTGCTGCCTCTAGACTATTTAGTCTAGTCCTAGTCTCTTACTACTCCCGCTATCTCTGCTATCTACTATGGTTATAGACCCTAGATTTAATCTCCCATAACACGAGCGCTCTAGCTCTAGTTCTAGCGCCCTTAACCTAGCCACTAAGTTATATACTAGTGTGTAGTATTATAGTCTCTTTGTGGCTAGGAACCACTTAGCTAAGTATCTTGCCCTCTAGGGGTTATCTAGGGCTAGCCTTACCTCCTATATGTCTATAGGCTAGCGCTAATAGGGTTATATATAGCTATATTTATAGTAGTTAATAATTATATAGTACTAGTCCTCTTCTACTTATCTATAGCTATATAAGGGTAAAGCTACCCTAGGGATACCTCTAATAAAGAGGAATTTATTAAGACTAATCTTACCTATATATAATTATATAATAGTAAAGGAGATATGCTTATCTAGTCTAGTGTAGAATCTTTAGATTATCTTTAGGTTATAGTTTAGTAGTTAGTTCTTAGTTAGCTCCCTGCTATACTAGCTCTAGGCTAGTCTTTCTCTATTATGCTACGCTTCCTAATATCTTCTCTATTCCTTATATAGCTCTGCGTTTAGCTTATTTTTAACTTAGTTTCTCTGTCTTTAAGGTCTTCTTTAATATAGTATAGTTACTACTAGGCTAGCTACTATTTAGATTATCTTTACTATTCCACTAGCTATAACTCTTTCTTTAAATCTCTTCTTAATATAGTTTAGGTAGAGGTTAAGGGGGGGGACTAAGGTCTTAGCTTCTAATTATATAATTAGTGTAGCTCTAAATGCCCCTATAATAACTTAGAGGTAGGCTAACTAGTCTATTATAAAGCTTTTCCTAATGCCTCTAGGGTTTCTAGCTTTTTTAGTTAGTATATAGTATATACTTACCCTATAGGCAATAATAGGATAGACTACCTATATATATAGGAGGTGGGCGTCTCTAAAGCTATAGCCCTAGGCTAATGCCGCTAGTAATATAAGTATAAGCCACTACTAGGCTAGTTTCCCTTTAATAATGTTCTTATAAGCGCTCTAGGTAAGTTTATAATTAACCTATACCCTAAGAAAGTAATAGGATTCTATAGGCACTATCTCCTTTATCCTAAGCTAGACTTACTCCTAGGAAGGTTACTAGGCTTTACTAAAGTGTATAAGTTCTGTTTTAGCTAGGTTAAACTTAACTCCTGCTTCCTTTACCTAGTCTTTATAGATCCTCTAAGATACCTTAAGTCTCCTCTAGGTCTAGGCTATATTTTTCCTAAAAGCTATAATATTTATATTATTAGTAAAGCCTATAGTAACTATACCTAGGATAACCTAGAGGTAGATATATAGCTCTATAGAATATAGAAGGAAGAGAATAGGAGAAAGGGGTAAGCCCTATAGGGTGCTAGCCTTAATTTTAAAGGGTTTTAAGAGTTTGCTATTAAAGCTAAGTTAGCTTATTCTCCCTATAAGGAAGCTATAGATTACTATAACTAGCTATAGAGGGATGCCTATCTTAATAAGGAGGGTAATAAGATATAGGTAGCTAACTCTATTAAATACTGCTAATATATCTATCTATACTAGCGAGGCTATCCCGCCCCTCCCCTAGGCCGCTCTAATATATTCTAGTAGGGCATGTATTATGGTTTCTATTAATCTATTTACCCTATTTCCTATCTATAGTTCTAGGAGGAGGCCCCCTACCTTAGTAATAGCTATAAGTTATCTTGCTATTACTACTTCTAGTACTTTTCCTACTATATTAAGTAGTAATATAGGTCTCTAGGTATTAGCCCTCTTTATCTCTTTAACTATCTTTCTATTCTTTCTAATTACTATAACCCTAGTAGTGTAGAAGTAGGCTAGGAAGTAACTAACTTTAAGTACCGCGTTTAGTAGCCTGGTTATTATATAATAGGCTGCTAGGCTATAGGCTTTAATAAATCTAGTAGGGAGCTTATTATCCCCTAGGGCCTTCTAGTTTACTATATCTAAGAGGATATCTATAATCTCCTTAGAGTTAAACTAGTCTACGTCCTAGATTAGAGCGTTATTAAGTTCTAGGAATATTAGGTCTAGGATATAGGAAAGGTTAGCCACTGGCTTAGGGAAGAACCTCTATATGAGTAAGCTTGCCTTTTCCTTGTGCGTAGTAGCTAGATTAGGGTTATCTTTAGATCTCTCTAGTTCTAGGAGCCTAGGGAGCTCTAGGGGTGCCTAGCTCTAGAGCCTTGCCTATCTCTCTAGCCTCTATATACCTCTATCCTTACTCTAAGTGTTAGCCTATCTTAGCGTATCTCTCTAGGCATTCCTTCTCTCCTCTCTAATAACTTATTCCCGCTCCTTATTAGCATTAGTATATACCTACTAGTTTGCTTTAGTTCTTCTATACCTTTACTATCTTATAGCCTATCTTACCCTAGTAACTACCTCTTTAGCTTATCTAGACTACTATACCTCTAGCCTAGGTAAGCCTCTAGGTTTCTAAGGGGCTACTAAGTTAGCTATTTACTATAGGTTTATAATAAGCTAGGTAGTGTATATATTAATCCCTTCCTTATTACGTAGTTCTAGGGCGTTATCTAGTATAAGCTAGTTGCTTGCCTCTGCCTCTACATAGAATTTATTTATTGCCGCCTAGTAGTGCCTAAGGACTAGGGGGGCGGTCTCTTAAGGGTTAGTAAAGATACTAATTAGTTATAGGATATAGTTAGATCCTATTAGGTCTGCTGCTCTATTATAGTGGACTCTAATATCTAGAGTTACCTAAGCTAGATCTATAGTACTATCCCTATCTCTATTATACTGCCTAGTGGGTTCCCCTTAGGGCATTACTAGCCTAAGCCTCTACTAGCCCGCAAACTCTAGTAGTTCTTCTACCCTATTACTAGTCCTATTAAGTTTGTCCTAGAGTAGGTGTTTTTAGTTAAAGTCCCCTATAAAGATATACCTATTATAGGGCTTTTCTATATTAATAGTGTGGATTAGGGTGTTCTACTTATTACTATACCCTTCTAAGTAAAGAGAGTATATATTTATACTATATATCTCCACTAGGGACTAATTAGTCCCCCCCTAGGCCGCCTACGACCCTATAGCGTGTTTCTTATTTATATATATAGTGTTATGTCTGTTATAATATGTAAGTTAGAATTAGGAGAGGCCTAGAGCTAGGGGCTATAGGTTTCTTATGCGTTCCTATTCCTGAATTATGATTACGTTAATGTTAGTTTAGTGCTAGAGCGCTATTTATACTAGGTTATCCTTCTTATTTACGTTCTAAAAGAGGACTTATAATATTACTATATAAGTTAGGGGGGTTAGGGTTCTCTACTATCCTATGCTGGTTCTATGCTAGCCCTAGTTACCTCTATATATCTTCTAATACTATTAGACCTACTAGCCCTAGGTTACTTTGCCCTTTACTCTATAAGCGTTAGGTAACCTCTTTTTCTTCCTACTATATTAGCTAGTATCTGCGTTATTATAGGCCTTTCCTAGCTTAGGGAAGGGCCTCTACTTAGGGGGCGGGTTATAAATAAAGCTAGTTACTTAAGGTATCCTACTTTTACTATATTCTATTTCTCTTTAAGGATAGGGTAGTCCCTAGACTAGGCTAGGTAAGGGCTAGAGCATAAGATACACTTCCCTTATGCCTAGCTATTAGTTATTAGGTAGGTTACCTCACCGCCCTTATGCTAGCTAGCTCTGTACCTGCCGTACTTTAGGGCTAATTTATAGTACTTTATAATATACCTAGTCTAGAAGTAATTATAGCACTATTAGGGTTAGAGGGTTTTATTATAAGGCTTAGAGTAGAATAGCTCTACCTTATAGACTATTCTATCTCTATAGATTTTATTAGTATCTTCTACCTCTTTAAGGCTAAGGATAAGGGTAGTTCTTAGGGCTCCCTTACACTAGGGGTGTCTTACTATTACTTTAATAATATTTACTTTATTAGTTTTACTTAGTTTAGCTACTAGGTTTTTAATTAAGGTATATTTTATAGGAAATCCTTTAATAATAACGCTAAGTATACATTAGTAGAGGGTTACTTCTAGACTAAATATAGCGGGAATCTATTTCTAGTTATCTCTATACTAGGAGGTATTTCCTTTAAATATTATAATTATATCCCTACTAGGGAGTCTTCTAGCTATAATTACTATAGTTTAGCCTATTACTCTATTAACTACTAATACTATGTTTTTAGTAGTTCTAGACTAGAGTAATTCCTATATAGTATTCCCCTTTATAAGGACTTCCCTATATTATCTACTAGGGACCTATAAGGGAGGTAGTGTAGTATTTATTCTCTTTAGTGTAGGGCCTATAGTAATGCTTACCTAGGTTAGTATAGTGTTATAGTTAGACACTTCCTTAATTACTTCTTTAAGGACCTATAAGAGGGCCTCCTTTATAGTATAAATATTACTATTATTATTATAGTTTATCTATTTATATTTAGTTTAGATATAGTTTACTATCTAGAGGGTAAGGGCTTTATAGGCTTACTAGGCTTTAGTTATTTTATTACTAGGGATAAGTCTAGTAATTACTTTATAGTATTCTAACTCTTCTAGATAATTAAACTAGTTCTAACTCTCTAGAGGTCTATTACTATTCTCTTAGATAGTAAATTATCCTACGCTAGCATTAGGGTAGTGGCAGCTCTACGCTAACCCCCCTATTCCTTTGTTAATTACTATTAGCACCTTATTCTTATACCTACCTCTAGCTCTATTACCGTGTGATATTATAGAAGGGGGTAATTAAATAAGGTAATTTTAAATATTGCGTTTTCTTGCGTTTTAGAGACGTTCCCGGACCTTTAGGTCGGTGCGGAAAAGTGTGCAAAGGTTTATTTAATTATATAGTTAATTAGATATAGGCCTAGGTAATATTGCAAATCCATAGGATGAATCCCTTTATTAAGAGGGAAGGGGCTATTATAAGAATAAGGCGTTAACTAGCTTATTAGATTATTAGAGCCTGTGTTAAGATCGCTTACTTTGCCTTATCTCTAAAGCCTTATACTATAAGCCTTAATTTCTTATATAGCTAGCCTATCTTACCTTTTACCTTATTAATAATTTGCGAATTAAAGATTTACATGCTACTATACTCTCTCTTATTATAGGTAATAAATTTAAACATACCCTAATTAATTAGTGTATTAATCTTAGTCTTTATAGAGAGCTTAAATAGTGCGCTAGGGGTTATAATAATGCCTTCCTTATGTAATTAAATTATAAGGTTAAGGTTAGCTTCCTCCTTAGCTAAAACAAATATATTAGTCTTATTAATAATTACTAAAGGGTTCTTTTAGGGTCTACCTAGGCATCTCTTTAGCGGGATCTCTAGGGTCTTGCTAGGTAGCCTAGTTTAGGCCTCTCCCTCTTCTCTGCCCTCCTAAGGTAGGGGGGCTTTTATATTAGGATCCTTATAATAAGGCCTAATAGAAGTTAAGTAAAAGGCCTTTAGGCCTTATAGGAGGTTAAGGGTATAGGTCTCTTTATTAATAGAGAGGAGGTTATATAGGCCTTACTACCCTTTACCTTTACGCTAAACTTAGACTAGTAATCTAAGTAGGAGGTTAAGGGTCTTGCTTATATCTAGACTATTCCTTACTATAAGGGCTTTGCTAACTTTCTAGATTATATAGAGGCGCTTAACTTCCTTTATTACCTTTTATATAGTAATAATATATTATAAGATCTCTAGTAATAAAGAAGAGTTACTTAATATATAGGGGTAGGCACTAAAGATAAGGAGGGTTAGAATAAGGCTATTTAGACCTATAGTATTATTAAGGGCTTTTATAGCTATCTATAGGGTAATAGGTTCTAGGGTTATTAGGTATTCTCTTTAGATAATATTATAGGCCCTTTAGAGCGGCCTATAATATCTCTTAACTTTTCTAATGCTATAATATACCTTAATTAGGACCTCTTTAATAGAGATTAATATTAATACTATGAATTAGCGAAATTCTTTACCGTGAAAGTTTGTGCTAGTATTAGTAATAATCTAATTAGGAGGTCCTTAGTATATATTAATCTAGTATATTCTAAGGGCTTCCTAAGTTATTTTAGCTAAGATATTAGGAAGGAATCTTACTATATAGAATACTATAGCTATATCTACTATATAGAGCGTTAGGTAGTTACTATTAAGGTATATAATATTAACTATTACTTTAAAGTTAAAGGTATACTTATCCTTAAAGGTAAATTTAAAGTAATAGGGGCTATTAGTATTTATCTAGCACTAGTAGCATACCTTTAATATTACCTTAATAGCTTTAAAGGTAATCTTATACCCTATATTACTTAGGAGATTATAGAGTTAGCGTACTAAAGGATAACTAAAGCGGCAATATAAATACTATAATTTAATCTTAGTTAAATAATTCCACGCTACTACCTTCTTATCTTATATTAGTAGTATCTATATATAGCCCTATTTATATACTAGGGGCACCTTAATATTCCCTTACTAGAGGATATTCTTAGTGGTAATAAAGTTAATCCTTAATTAGCCTATATTATTAAGGTAAAGTAGGAAGGGAGTATTTATTAGTATTATATAAAAAGTAATATTACTAAAGGGTATAGGTATATTAATTATTCTAAGTAATATAATTAGCTAGCCTCTACTGAATATAATAACTACTTTACCTACCCTTATAGTGTTAAAATAAATCTTTAGTATTATCTTCTATAGTACTATAACTTAAGATTAGCCTACTATAGAGAACTATACCGCTCTAGTATCTAGTATAATACCTTAGAAGGCCTTAGATAAGTAATAGTCTTTAAGTAGGAATAGGTAAGGAGGCCTAGTAGCGTTCCTATTATTAAATAGATTCTTCTTACTTAGTCTATATATTATAGCTTAATTTATAAGGACTTTAACTATTTTCTAACTATTAAGGGTTATACTATAGGTAAAGAAGCTTATAGGCACCCTTTCTTCTTCCTCTCTCTCTAGCTTAGTGTTAAATCTAAGGCTTATTATATACTAGGTAACCTTATTAACTTTAGAGGGATAAGGAGTAGGATCTTCTATTAGGGTATCTTTATACTAGGTAAGAAAGGTATTATATAAAGCTAGTAAGGATAATAAGGTATCTACTAGGTAATAGTTCTTATATTACTAGTATGCCTTCTTACGCTCTTCCTTAGGATACTTTATTAACTAGTATCCCTCCTTACTATATATATAATATTTCTTTATATAGAGAGGGCCTCTTCTACCTTTCTACCTTTATAGAGGGTATTTTAACTCTTTGCCCTTACTATTATACCTTCTATTAGTCTAGAAGGCATTAGGAGTCTAGGTATTAGTAGGGAATTAATATTAACTACTAGATTCCTCTACAATAAGCTAGATTATTATACATATATACTTATAGAATTATTAGAGGCTATTTAGAGGGTTAGTAAGGCACTCTCTATACTTAGGAATCCTATTATAAGCAGTTATAATCTAGTTCCTAAGGGCTCTTTCTAATTAACCTATATTAGGAATAGCTTACTATAAGGTTAATAGCCTCTTAATAAGCTTATTAAAGTATTCTATCTTTAATTTATTAGGGTTTTTATTAATAGTCTTCTAGAGTAAAGTATTATACTATTTAAGGAGATACTTCTACCTTATATCTTTAGTCTTAAACCTCTCCTTTATTCTCCTTATAAGGGTAGTAAGGTCCTAAGGGTTACTAGGTTTAGAGAGGTAGTCTAAGTAGTACTAATAAGCTTTTCCTTTTAATATTACTTTAAATATATACCTAGCTTATTCTAGTTTAATATCTAGAAGCTTATATTTTTACCTAAAGATTTAGAGCTTTAGTTTAAGTATATTATAGTTATTAGCGCTATATTACTACTTAGATATATATATCTTAATAAGGTCTAAGATCTACTTTACTATTAGTTATAGAGGCTTAAAGGGAGGATTATTAGTAGGTTTATATATTATTCTTTAGTAAATAGGAAAGGCTTATTATTAGGGAGTAGGGGTTCTTTGCTAGGTAAATATAGGTTCTTAGGGGTAATAAGGAAAGGCTTATAGGGCTTAAGGTATTTAAGAAAGGGGCTAAGGGTTCTATTCTTAGGGGAAGGTTACTAATATTGCTCTTTGTAGAGGTTATAAAGGTTAGTAGGAGAAATAAGTAGTCCTTATACTCTATTAGTCCTAGAGGTTATTATTCTTATAGAGGTTATTAAGGAAGTTACTATTCTTAATTATATTCTTTTAGAAGTTATTATGCTTCTTCTAGGTATCCTTTACTTCTTCTTATAACTAGAAGTAGAATTCCTATTAGTTAAGGACTTCTTAGAGGTTTATTACTATATTTATATTCTAGTTAATTATTATATAGATTCTAGAGTTAATAAGGTAGTCCTATAAGTGCCTTAGGACTATAACTAGGGTCTTAAGAAAGTTACTATAGGTCTATAGGTTAAAATCTTAAGTAAATTCTATAAAGAGTAATCTTCTATATGCCTTTTATATTATATAGTCCTTAACCTAAGAGAGGATATAGGCTACTTATATCTTAGGTATATTATTATTCTTAATATTAAATTTATCTACCCTAGTAAGTATTTCTTCTATAATATACTAATATAGTTACTATAGGATATAGAGGAAGGGGATAGTGAATTCTAGGGCTTCTAAGGGATTTGCTTAAGAGCTATTATAACTTATTAGGTTTTATAGTTATTCCTTCTTATTAATTATTATAACTTATAGCATTAGAGGAGATAGAATAAGGGAAGTAATAATAAAGGGATTAGGGAAAAAGAGATATAAAGGATTATAAGCTCTAGTAATTAGCTTTGCGTATAATAGAACACACTAAGTTAAAGAATAATAGGATAGCTTAGCTACTAGAGTTAAACTCTTCTTCTTAGTTTAGGCTTTAGCTTCTTCTAGCTACTTTTATTACCTTAATAGGCTAGCTAGAGTTAGCTTCTTCCTTAGTATAATTAGGGATCTTAAATAATAAAGCTACTCTTATTACCTTAATAGGCTAGCTAAATTACGCTACTTCCGTAAAGGTCTCTTCTAGATAGAACCTAGCTAATCTATAGTGTCTTTAAAAGATAGTAGGTATTTATAAATAAAAGTGGTTATAAAGTTAACCACTAATTAGTGTTAGAATCACTAGGTGTGATAATGGCTAGTTATTAATTAGGCACGCTTATGATAGTATTAATTAAATAATCTATTGTAAGCTATATGTTCTATAAAAGGAAGCTAGAAAAGAGAGGGCTCCTGTAAGAGGGAAAAAGGCAGCTGTAGCTATGTGGGTCACGTGATGTGGGTGGGTCACGTGACCCGGGCCCTGCCCTATCGCAGGCCTGCCCGTGGGCAGGGAGGGAGGCACGCGCACACGCGCAGCAACCGACCTTCTTCCGGTCAGGCCGACCTTCAGCCGAAGGGAATTGCGGCTGCCAAGCGCGATTGATATCATGCTTGTTCCAACAATAAGCCACTTATTAATATTTACCTTTATAAGGTTCTATTTAATAGTTTTATTAAAATTAACTTTAGTATAATACTTAATAGTCCTACTTAAAGGCATTATATTCCTTATAAGCTCTTTAATCTTATTTATTTATTTATTTATTTAATTACGCTAGATAGCAATTTATGCTATTTTCTAGTACTCCTGCGGTGGTATTTGCTTTGTAGTAGGAAAACCGTACTAGGTTACTAGTTATCTAGATAACTAGATAACTAGTTAGTTGCCTAGTTTGGTGAAAAACCTACTCTGATATGTTATGCTACGTACATGGTTCCGACTCGTGTATGTTTGTTACCTAAGCTACTCTTTATAACAATATTCCTCTAACTATCCCCGTATTCTATAATCTGGTTCCTAAACCCTTAATTATGCAATATAGTTGCAAACCCTAGCTCAAATTGAAACCCTAGAGCTCTGGGTATCCTAGCTAATTTATATAGCGAAGTAGCTTGTTTAATTCGCTTGCAAAGCAAGGAAAAGTGGTGAACCGGACCCACTTTTTCTCGCCCTGCGATTGGTTCAATTTTAGAGGCGTGACCAAGACCTCTAAAATTGTGCCCCGTGTGGGATTCGAACCCACGACCTGCGACCCGGAACAGGTCTCCACAGCGTGTAACCACTACGCCACGGGGTTCTTTAATCTTATTATAAAGAGATATATACCTTAAGGTTATTTACTTATACTTAGGCCTAAGTATTGCTATAAACTAAGTATAATACTCTTATAGGGCCTTTATAAGGCTCTAGAATTAGCTATTAAATACCTAATAATAACCACTAAGGACCGCGAACTAGGCACTATCTTTAGTATTATTAGGTTATTAAGGGTACTAAAAATAACTCTCTTTAGGCATATTATAACCTTTAGAAGAGCTTTCCTAGGGTTGCCATGTGCTACTAATTATAGCTCCGCTACTATGTAAGCGCGTTTAAACTCCTATAGTATCTAATATAGATAATTAACTCTATATAGCCTCTACTACCCTTCTCTTTGCTAGAGTCCTATTTCCTATAAGAATTAGAGGCTTAGGAGGGTAATCTAGCTATATAATTAAATTAGGATTAATAAAGACCTAGATTCTATCTTTAATAGCTCTTACCTTAACTATCTTATACTATAGGTCCTAGTGGTAGGGCTCCTATAGCTTAATAGCTAGCTTATTACTCTTAGAAGACTCCTTAGATATTATAAGGATACCTATAGTGTTATTATTATTAAACTAATAGATAGTAGTGTTAATCCTAGCGTGCTAGGGTTACCTAATTATAATATTAATAAATTAGGCCTTTCTTTTACTATATATATACTAATTATTTAAAGATTAAATAATTAGTTAATTTAAAGAGAAGAGTACTAATTTAGAAGAAGGTATAATTATTATAAACACTATATAATTACTACTATATTAGACCGCGAAGCTAGGGTTTAATATAATTACCTCTATTAAGTTATCTAACCCTATAAGAGGGTATAGACTATAGTCTAAATACCTAAGTACCTCTACTATTAGTGGGGTACTTATACAGTGCTAAAATATACTATAAAGTTATAGAGGTCTTGGAAAATAACTAGCTAGGGGTGGACTCTTGTCTTAGCTAGTTAAGTAGCGAGATTATCGTGCGACCGGGATTAATTATGCCCTTGTGGGTGCAACACATACCACGGGCCAAAGACCCACATACCTATGGAGCCAGACTTATGCCATGGGCCGCAAACCTACTCACTAGTGAAGGACTCTGTTACACGCGCGCCCGTGATAATAGAATAATTGTCAGAAGGTAGGGGTCATAAGATGTGCATAAAAGTGTTCGATTCGGTCAATCAGAGGTGCAGACGGCACCTGACTTATGTACCTGAAAGGTACACAGTGCGCTACGGTTCTATCTAGCTAAATGCGGTACATCTAATACATTATCTCCACCGATGTCTTAAGGAGGGTCTGACCTTTAATGCTAAGACATTCCAGCGCCGTTAGAGCCTTCACCCTAACACACCCCCCTAGCTAATAGATAAAAATGAAGCTATAGATTATATATAATGTATCGGATTTTAACTAATTTATGGTGTTATTAGATGACTTAGGATTACTTGTAGTCTGATTTTCCAGTAGAAGTCCTAATGCTTCTGTCCTGCAAGAGGCTTTGTAAATCCGTCAGCAGGCATCTCGGAGGTCTTCATCTAGTTAACCTTAGGGTGTGATCCACGTAGGCGCAGTTGTTTAAAATCTGGCGCAGTCGTTTAAAATTCATCATTTTTAGACCCATAATTACGTAAAAACTAGGGCCTTCCTATATTTAGTTAGTGTTTTTATAGCGCACGCCCTAGGTAATTACCACACCTCTAAAAGGCCTCTATTTATAATATACTAAGATAGTAAGGGCTAGTTAGATAGCTATAAGAGGGAAGCTATTAAGAAAAAGTTATATTTCTACTACTAATATAGTAAAAAAGAGTATACTAAATATTTTAGTATACTCTGGTTAAATTAGCGCACTCTCTAGCTAAACTAGTATACTCTATATTCTCTAATATACTAATAGAGATAAACTTCTTTTCTTTAGAGTAATTCTTATTAACTTTAGTTAAAGAGAATAATAATAATAATAACCTATACCTTACTATTACTATATTAATCCTTTATAATATTTCTTTTATTTAAAACTTACTATAAAATAATACTAATCCTCCTATAATAAGGTATAGATTACTAATAGCCTTAATAGCTTTCTATAAGAAAGTCCTTTGTATTTCTACTAATTTAGGGTTTTAAAATATCTTCTATATATTTAAGGCTATGTTTTTTAACCTCTATTAATAGCTTTAAAATAATATAGATATTAGGCCTACTAAATACTAGTTAGTTAAGTAAATAGTTATTTATTTATTTATTTATTTATATACACTAGCCAGCCTGATTTAGCTGTCTCTAGTACTCCAGCGGTTTAGTTAAAGGGGAAAACCTTCTAGAGGATAAAAAACCCCCTTATAACTCTATATAGTCTAGCGCTAGCTCTATAGCAGGCTAGCGCTACTATTATAGTTACCTATTATAGTTATTTATTACTAGCTTACACTAGACTTATCCTTATTAGTAGAGTTACCTCTACCTTATGCCTTAAGCCTAGCTCTAGGCTCTTCTCTAGCTCTACTCTAATCTATTTCTAGCTACCTCCTACTAGGTAAAATCTAATACTATATAGTAATTTACTCTTAACTTACTTTTTTTATACTTTATTATTAATACCTCTAATACCCTACTTTTTAGTTTATTCTACCTCTTCTCTAGTCTAGTCTAGTTATAAAGTTAGAGTACCTAGTTTTTTAAAACTCTAGGGGGGGAGAGGGTAAAGCTAGCTTAGTTCCGCTATAATCCTACTACTCTCTTATATTAGGCTTTTCTATCTATCTATAGTATCTATATATTATCTTTAAATCTAGGTAATACTTTAAGGACCCCCCCCCCTCTAGAGATTATAAAAGAAATCCCTTCTACCTCTAAATCTAGGCCTCTTTCTTTCTTCCTTTATTACACTTCCTATAGGTTCTCTTCCCCTTCCCTTTTTTTTTTTCCCCTTCTCTTCCCCTTTATTTTCTTATATATTCTTAGGCCCTAACCCTAGCTAGGTCTAGTTTAGTTACTAATATTAATATAGTTATAGCCTATTATTATATCTTCTTAGTATTCTATATTACCTATAAGTCTAACCCTACTTCCCTATAACTTTAGTGCTAATCTATATAGGAACTGTAAGGATAAAGGTAGCTAGGCAAAAGGATATGGGGTGCACTTATATATTAACTAAAGCTTGCTAGGTCTAAGTGTAATGTGTATGCGAGTCGCTGGTTTATAGCTAGCGGCTTGCTAATATTACGTGGACCTAGCCCTTCCTTCTAGTGTTAGGCGCCGCGGTGCTCTGGCGCTACGGTGCACGCATGCGCGTGGGTTATGTTATAAGGGGCCTTATAATTATCCCCCCCCTTATTACTAGGCTTCTAAATAGCTTTTGCCCTATATTTTATAACTATTTACTAACTAGTAGTTATATTAAAATAATAATAAATAATAATCTATAATAATAAATAATAGTTAGTGCTTTAGTATAAATTTACCTCTAACTCTCTACTATATTATTCTATTTTTATTTCTATATTATTAGCTAAATTATTACTTTTTCTATAACACTATTATCTATCTATTATTAATTACTAATATATTACTATAAGTGCTCCTATAATTCTTCTTTATAATTATTTATATATACACTACTTATATACTAGATATACTAAATATAAAAAAAGGCCCCTATCTGCCCCTAAACTCCCCTAGATTAATTATTAATTTATTACTAACCTATATATAGGTTAGTTAAAGATAAAGCAGTTAAAGCGCTATATTTAGTATTATATATATAGGGATAGTTATAAGGCTATAAGTAGCTTGCTTTTCCTTTACTCTTTAGTTTCTATTTGCTAATAATTATATAGTTTATAGCTACTATATATAGTAACTTCCTTAACTTATTAAAGGTACTAAATTAGGTAGATATCCTAATAAAGGCACTTAGTAATAAGGATAAGGATAATCCTAAAGACCTTATATTCTTAGAGGTAACTTAGTGGCATTTCACTACCTATTATCTTTAGCTTATATAGGGCTTTAATTATACTAATATAATATATTATATTATATTTAGGTTAATAGGGGCTACTAAGGTTTACTAGGTTTATATATTTCTTCCCTTTTTGCCGGTTCTTTACTAATATATTTAGGTAGGATACTTTAATTATATACTAGTAGTATATAGTCTCTTATTAAACCCTTATAGTTACTATAAACCTAGCTCTAGTCCTAGGGATAGTAGGTTATATCTTAGCCCTATTTTACTATCTATTTACTAATATTTTAGTAGGCTAACTATCTATAACTCCTTACTATATAGAATATAGTAATAGTTTTATAGCTATAGCTAAGCAATCTAGGATTTATTACCTAGGGAATAGTATTATATTATTTTTATTATAGAATAAGGGAGGTAGTTATAGTAGATAAGAATAACGCTAAGTATATAGTCTATAGGGGCTAAGTCTTTAGCTATAAGGGGGTAACTATAGAGGGATTTCTATTAACTCTCCTAAAGCTATAGATAGTTTTCTTTATTTTATTCCTTTATATTTTTTTTCTTTTATTTTTATATATAGTTTAGTTATTTTCTTTTATTAGGTATATTATAGTAGCTAGTAAGGCTATACCTTTCTTATAGGAACTCTATACTCTTTTACCTATAACTTACTTATATATTACTATTCTTTTCCCTTAACTTATTTTAGTAAAATACCTAAATTATATACTAAGCTCCTTCTATATCTTTAATAGGAACCTACTAGTTATATTTACTTAGCTAATCCTTTTACTTTACTAGATATTTATTACCTTTATAGGTCTTTCTATATTCCTTAACCTCCTTAACTTTATATTTATTATCTTTATCCTTAAGGTTAGGTATTAGTATTTTTTCTTTATCTATATTCTTATAATAGGTCTAAGGCTCTAGTAGGCTAATATAGAATATATTATATAACCTACTATATTTTTCTAGTAGTATAAGCTAATATACTTACTTACTAATAGTATTAAGTACCTAAAATAGTCTAATAAACCTAGGGGTTAGCTTTTATTTTACTTCCTTAAGCTATATATTCTTTACTAATAATAGTATTAGGTTACCTCTTTTAAGAGTAAGTAGTTAGTAATATTTATTATAGTACTTTACCTAGGATTTAGTAGCTTTTACCTAGTTTTACTTTAGCTACTCCCTAACTTTATATAACTTTATAATATAAGTATAAGCCTATAGTACCTCCTCTTCTATAACCTTATCCCTAAGGGCTAGCTAAAACTCTAGTAAGTACCCTATAAGTATATAGTTAGGTAAGTAGCCTATAGTTCTATTTACTATATTATTATAGGTAAATTATATAACTAGGAGTAGCTTAGGCTATATCTACTAGTTTTTAGAAGTAAAGTATTATAGGTAGTGCTCTAGTACCTAGTTAGTCCTCTTAGTCTACCTATTAGTTTAGGGGTAAAACACTATAGAAAGCCTGTGTTTTATATATAATAAGTAATATAGGTCTAACTAGAATTAGCTTATAAAAACGGATCCTCTATTAGATATAATACCCTTTAGTAGCCTAAATTATAGCTTAATCTCCTTATAGAAAAGTTCTACTAACTTAGCTATATTAATTATAGTTATTATAGGTAGGAAGATAGAGTACTTAGTATATTAGTCTATAATTACTAGGATTATATTAGTTTCTTATTTGCCTACTTATATAATAGGTAATCCTATAATAAAGTCTATTAAGATTTCTACCTATAGTTACTCTAGTATTAGTAGTAATTTAAGACTCCTATATAGGTAATGCCTTCTAGTAACTATTTACTAATATATCCTATAGCTTATAATATAGTCTAATATAGACTTATTTATAGCTAGCTACTAAAAGTAGTGCTTTAATAGCTTAAGTATTTACTTAGTCCTAAAGTAACCTACTAGTAGATTATTATAGTATAGCTATAGAAGCTCCTATTATAAGGTAGGCTCTTAGGGAATAACTACCTAGTCTTTATATATTAGAAGACCTCTTATACTATATAACTATAGACTAGCTTTCCCTCTCTCTAGGGAATTAATCTCTTTACTCTACCTTTATAGGTCTAGATCTTAGCTTTAGGCCTTTTATAGTAGCTATACTAATAGTTTATTTAGGCTAGATTAGTAGGGATCTAGTAATATAATAGCCCCCTAGATCTCTTATACTATACTAGTGTCCTAGATATATACTACCTTCTCCTAGAAATTACCTTTATTTAGCTAACCTTTTACTAGATCTATAGTAGCTAACTAGCCTCTTAATATAGCTACTCTAGCCTTTACTATAGGGGCTAGGGTATTTTCCTCCCCTAAAGGTATCTTACTATACCTCTCTATAAAGACTAGGGTATTTTCCTCCCCTAAAGGTATCTTACTATATCTTCTTTAATATATTAGTATCTCTTCTTCTACTACTTCTTTAGTAGTTACTAACTTTTTCTTAAGTTCTAGTAGAAGTACCCTATTTATTAGGGGTTTACTCTTATAATTAGACCTTCTTAATAGCGTATCTATAGGGTTACTTTTCCCTAGTCTATACTTAATTATAAAGTTTAGTAGGTATAGGAATATATACTATCTAGCCTATCTTCTATTTAGCTTCTATTACTTTATAAAGGTCTATAGGTTATAGTAGTCTAATAGGACTTCTACTAGGGTCTCTATACCTTTAATATAATATTACTAGTATTTAAATAACTTAACTATAGTAAGTAACTCTTAGTTAGGTATGCTATAGTTATATTTAGTATTAGTAAACTTCCTTAACTAAAAGGCTATAGGGTGCTAGTGGCCCTTATTATCTTATTATAATAAGATTCCTACTATTATAAAGATTAAGGTATCTATCTTAATATGCACTAGTTAACTTAGGTTATAATAATAGAGAAGAGAAGCCTACTAAAAGGTATCTTTTAGCTAGTTAAATACTACCTATTCTCTTGCCTTAAATATAAACCTCCTAGTCTAGATACTATTCTAACTACCCTTTATTAATATATATAGTAGTACTATAATCCTAGAGTATCTATAGATAAACTATTAGTAAAAGTTATAGAACCCTAGGAAGAATTATATATCCTTAAAGCTTATAGGTTCTTTCTAATCCTAGATAGTAGTAACTTAGTAGGTATCTATTAAGATCCTATTAATAGAGAGAATAAACCCTAGGAACTCTACTAACTCCTAGTAGAACTTATATTTAGAGGGTTTTATATATAATTCTACCTTTCTTATATACCCTAGGACTTCTTTAATATATATAGTGTACTTCTCTTATATTTTTAAAAAGATAAGGATATTATCTAGATATACTATATAAATAGTGTTAACTAGCCTATAAAGCGCTTTATAGATATAGTTCTAGAATATAGCTAGGGTATTTATTAACCTAAAAGGCATTATAAGATATTTATAGTGCCTATAATACATATAGAACGCAGTCTTTTACTTATTACCCCCTTTAATCTAGATTCTATAATAAGTATTCTTAATATTAATTTTTAAGAAGAAGTAAGCTCCTTAGCACTAGTCTAGGATCTCTAAAATTAGGGGGAGAGTATAGTAATTCTTCTATATTACCCTATTAAGACCCTAGTAATCTATATATAATTAGAGCATACTATCTTTCTTTAGTATAAATAGGATAGGCATGCCTATAGGGCTCTTTAATAGTCTTATCTAGCCCTTCTATAGGTTCTTATTAATATATTTATAAAGTTCCTTTAATTTACCTTAGGAAAGGGGGTAAATTAGTCTATATAGGGGTATAGCCCCTAGTATTAGATTAATTACATAATTAGTGGTCTTTCTTAAAGGTAAGCTTCCTACCTTATCTAATATAAATATATCTTTAAACTTATATAGTTCCTAGGGGATATCTTTAATAGTTTTATATACCTTTACCTCTTCTTTATCTCTAAGGGTAATAAACTTATCTTCTATAACCCTATTAATAGTATATATAATAGTCTTATTATATATAACCTTTATAAATTTATAGGGAGTTATAAGTAAAAAGGCCTTTCTTCTTTTCTTAAACCACTACTCTTATAAGTATAGGTAAAGGTAGACGCGTTCCTTAGTAAGTATATATATCCTAATTAATATAGGGCTTCCCTTAGTTCTTAGGTCCCTATTAATAGCTATATATAATAGCTTAAGGTCCTTTTCTTCTTCTCTTAAGTCTTTAATTATAATAGGGACCTTATAAACACTATATTAGGGAACTATAAGGGCCCCTACTACCTTAATAATAGGTACTATAGCCTTAGCTTAGTTAAGTTTATAGGCTTATATAAATTTAGGCTTATATAAATTTAGCGCTAATAATATTAATCTTAGCGTAACTATTAAGATCCGCCGCTATTTTAATATCTATATACCTATAAATAGTAACTAGTGTGGTTATTTAGGTAGGTAGTAGGAGACTTCTCTTAGTCCTTATCCTTCTAATCTTTATTAGGCCTTCTACTTTATAGAAAGTTATATCTATAATATTAGGGAGCCTTATTTAGGCCCTTATTTTCTAAATACTTAGACTTTTACTTACTCTTTAGTATAGCCTCCTAGAGTTACTAAGTAAGTTATATAACCTCCTCTTATACCTTTCCTATAATAGAGGTATATAGGTTAATCTAGTCTTATAGGTTAGGGAGTAGTTTTATAAAGAATATAAGAGCTTATAACTTTTTAGTAGCTCTTTCTAGGTATTTCTCTAGTAAATCTAGGTAAATACTAAATTTAATAGGACTCTAGCCCTTATATTACTTTATATTCTCTAGCTATATAGCTATTTAGGCATTATAGTTAGTAGTATCTTAGAGTAGTGTAAGAGTCTAGGTCTTAAATATATCCTAGTTATCTTTAAGATTACTTTAGTTATTAGCTATTTATTTATTAAGGTATTAGTCCTATCTTACCTTATAATTACTATATATATAGTTAAGTGTAAAGAGGATTTTTTAGTAATTATACTAATACTTTTACTTTACCTTATTAAAAGTATAGTTTAGATTATTTATCTATATTTTATACTTCTATAGGTTTATAGGGTATTAGAGGTTAGTAATATTCCTAACTTTAATCTCTTAGTAGCTATTACTAAAGAAGGAACTAGATCTTTACTACCTTTTTATCTTCTCTTTCCCTCTACCTAGCTATAGAAGATTAATAAGCTCTTACTTTTATTCCTATAGTTTTTTAAGTTTCTTAAGCTAAGTAATTTACTTATTTATTACTATAGTATTAGCCCTAATATTAGAGGGTCTAGGTTTAGTCTTAGTTCCTATAGAATATAGTATATCTTTAGTAGTAATACTACCCTTATTTAATTAACTCTAGTTATTATCTAATATTACTTAGGTTAATTAGGTAGTTCTTAGCCTTATATTACTCTTAGGTAGCTAGTAGTAGAAGCTTTAGAATTATAAGGATAAAGGTAGCTAGGTAAAAGAATATAGGGTACACTTATATATTAACTAAAGCTTACTAGGTCTAAGTATAATATATATATAAGTTACTGGTTTATAGCTAGTGGCTTGCTAATATTATGTAGACCTAGCCCTTCCTTCTAGTGTTAGGCGCCGCGGTGCTCTGGCGCTGCGGTGCACGCATGCGCGTGGGTCATGTTGTGAGGGGCCTCACAGGAACCTTCTCTTTACTACCTAAGGAAGTAGCTTATATTAAAGTAGCTTTAGAGAGTACTTAATTATAAACTATAGGTAGGACTCCCCTACCCTAGCGCTAGGCCTATTTTACTACTAATTTAGTCTAGCTAGGTAAGCTATAAATATTCTAGTATATCTCTTATTATATATAATTATTAAAGAACCTAGGGCACTAGTATTATAATATAGTTAGTATATTTTTCTCCCCTATACTATAGTAGTAGTAAGGCTAATCTATCTTTCTAGGGGCTATAATTAATATATATTTTAATTACTAGGTTTAAAATAATAGGTATAAAAAGGTAATATATATTTTATTTATTTTTAGGGGTAGCACTACTACTAACCTAGCTCTAGGTTAAAATTACTAGGCACTAAGTAGAGTACTAGTAATTAACTAAGGTATTTACTAAAATTACTAAAGGTATAAATATAAGTATTCTTCTAATTAGTCTAGTCTAGTCCTATACTAGTACTAATCTATCTCTTCCCTAGGTCCTAGATAACTTTAGTGCTTATATTAAGAAGCTATATATAGAGAATTAAAGTAAGTAAAAATAGAGTATATTAGTAATAGATTTAGTCTAGGGGGAAGGTAGGTTTATAAGAGACTAGAATAAGGAGATAATCTTCTAGCTATATAGACTAGACACTTAGATAGCGGAGTTAATCTAGCTCTAGGTTACTACCCTACTAGGTAAGAGCTAGGCTAGGGCCCTAGAGGATATAATCCCTATTCTAGAAGAGAAGTAGTTATTTTTCCTTTATTTTTATATTAATATAATAGTAGTAGTAGGGTAGGGGAGGCTTAGGGGGGGGGAATTAGATACCTAGTATTTAAGAGTTTTAGTAGTTTAAATCTAAAGAGTTATTCTAATATATACTCTTCTCCTATATATATATATTTATACCCTACCTCTAACTCCCTACTACCTCTAGACTATTTAGTCTAGTCCCTATCTCTTACTACTCCTACTATCTTTACTATCTACTATAGTTATAGACTCTAGATTTAGTCTCCTATATTATAAGCACTCTAGCTCTAATTCTAGTGCCCTTAACTTAGCTACTAAGTTATATACTAGTATATAGTATTATAGTCTCTTTATAGCTAGGAACTATTTAGCTAAGTATCTTACCCTCTAGGGGTTATCTAGGGCTAGCCTTGCCTCCTATATATCTATAGGCTAGCGCTAATAAGGTTATATATAGCTATATTTATAGTAATTAATAATTATATAGTACTAGTCCTTTTCTACTTATCTATAGCTATATAAGGGTAAAGCTACCCTAGGGATACCTCTAAGGAAGAGGAATTTATTAAGACTAATCTTACTTATATATAATTATATAATTATAGAGAAGATATACTTATCTAGTCTAGTGTGGAATCTTTAGATTATCTTTAGGTTATAGTTTAGTAGTTAGTTCTTAGTTAGCTCTTAACTACACTAGCTCTAGGCTAGTCTCTCTTTATTATACTATACTTCCTAATATCTCTTTTATTCCTTATATAGTTCTATATTTAGCTTATTTTTAACTTAGTTTCTCTATCTTTAAGGTTTTCTTTAATATAGTATAGTTATTACTAGGCTAGCTATTACTTAGATTATCTTTACTATTCTACTAGCTATAACTCTTTTTTTAAACCTCTTTTTAATATAGTTTAGGTAAAGATTAAGAGGGGGAACTAAGGTCTTAGCTTCTAATTATATAATTAGTGTAGCTCTAAATACCCCTATAATAACTTAGAGGTAGGCTAACTAGTTTA
Organism: Epichloe elymi; assembly: GCA_023658475.1. Classification (NCBI taxonomy): domain Eukaryota; kingdom Fungi; phylum Ascomycota; class Sordariomycetes; order Hypocreales; family Clavicipitaceae; genus Epichloe; species Epichloe elymi. The sequence goes on from CP098274.1 coordinate 3,660,067, forward strand.
TTATAAAGCTTTTTATAATACCTCTAGGGTTTCTAGCTTTTTTAGTTAGTATATAGTATATACTTACCCTATAGGTAATAATAGAATAGACTACCTATATATATAGGAGGTAGGTATCTCTAAAGCTATAGCCCTAGGCTAATGCTACTAGTAATATAAGTATAAGCTATTACTAGGCTAGTTTCCCTTTAATAATATTCTTATAAGCACTCTAGGTAAGTTTATAATTAACCTATACCCTAAGAAAGTAGTAGGATTCTATAGGTATTATCTTCTCTATCCTAAGCTAGACTTACTCCTAGGGAGGTTATTAGGCTTTACTAAAGTATATAAGTTTTATTTTAGCTAGGTTAAACTTAACTCCTACTTCCTTTACCTAGTCTTTATAGATTTTTTATAATACCTTAAGTCTTCTCTAGGTCTAGGCTATATTTTTCCTAAAAGCTATAATATTTATATTATTAGTAAAGCCTATAATAACTATACCTAGGATAACCTAGAGGTAGATATATAGCTCTATAGAATATAAAAGGAAGAGAATAGGGGAAAGGGGTAAGCCCTATAGGGTACTAGCCTTAATTTTAAAGGGTTCTAAGAGTTTACTATTAAAGCTAAGTTAGCTTATTTTCTTTATAAGAAAGCTATAGATTACTATAACTAGCTATAGAGGGATACCTATCTTAATAAGGAGGGTAATAAGATATAGGTAGCTAACTCTATTAAATATAGCTAATATATCTATCTATACTAGTAAGGCTATCCTGCCCCTTCCCTAGGCCACTCTAATATATTCTAGTAGGGTATATATTATAGTTTCTATTAATCTATTTACCTTATTTCCTATCTATAGTTTTAGAAGGAGGCCCCCTACCTTAGTAATAGCTATAAGTTATCTTACTATTACTACTTCTAGTACTTTTCCTACTATATTAAGTAGTAATATAGGTCTCTAGGTATTAGCCCTCCTTATCTCTTTAACTATCTTTCTATTCTTTCTAATTACTATTGTGTGCCATAAGATGCGCGCCCAGAAAACACGCGATCACGATGACAAGCGCTAGGGATCATTAAGACGGATAATATAACAAGGGATAATAATATTAGTTATCTAAGCAAGGGGACTATTTAATCTATAAAGAGACTGCCTATAGCTAGATTCTTTTCGTATTATTTACGCACTATAAGATTCTTAAATTAACCCTTAAGTTTTACTAAGTTTTATTAAGAAGATACCTAAGCTTATAATAAGATAAACTAAGATTATTTCCCCTTATTTAATTAAGATAGCACTTCTAATCTAATAGACTATTTAATCTAGAGTATCTCTATATAATAAGATTTCTCTAGCTATTATTATAATTAATATTGTTAAGTTAATTAACCCCTCTTATTACGTGTAGGCTACAGAGCTACTTACGACCGTGGGCTAGCATTATGTCTTTTAGGGTATTATTTTCCGCTTAATAAAACTAGTGGAGAAACATAGTCTTAAACCCCTAGGACTTCTATTTTCTATTTAATCTACTATAAACTAAGATTAATTAGAAGCGCACTTTTAGCTATAGTTCTTAGCTAATACTAAACTAGATTACATAAAGACCCCTTTATTTTGTTTTCCCTACACTATAATATAAATTAAAAACCTAAACCTAGACCCTAGAGAAGCTAAGGCACTAGTTAGAGGCTGGCTAATCCAGAGGAACTAAGCTAGGATAAGGAAAGGAAATTATATTATAAGGAGATATTAAATATAAGGCTAACTAGCTTAGGAAAATACCTTGCAAACACTAGCTAAGCTATTACGCCCTTGCTAAGACTCTCTGAATATAAGAATCTAAAATAAAAACCGCTATTTAGCATTATAAACCATTTAATCTTAGGACCTATAGCTAATTTTACAATAATTTAGCTATATATTAGGATCTTATAGGTAATTATAAGGAGCTATGTGATTATATTAGTAGTCCTTGCTTATAGGTTATTTATAACTATAGATACTGCCTTATAGAAAGCTCTTTTTTATAAAGTTCTCTCTAGAATTAAAGCTTTTAGTTAAATAGTTACCCTCTTATAAGATTAATTAAAAGCACTATTATCTAACTCTATACCTAATTATTTTACCTTATCTTATTCCCGCTAGTTAAGTAAAGTAGGGTCTACTAAGTAGCTAAGCTATCTAAAAGAGTTACAAGATTTACTATTACTAAGCACCCTAATTATAAGTAAGGAACTATCTAATCCTAAGATAGTTTTAACACTAACTTATACCCACGCTAATAGGCTATTAGGGAAGGACCCTAATATTAAAGGGAAAGCCTCTAGACCCCTTAAAGGGCTTAACACAGAGACCTTCATGAAGATCCTTAGGGAAATAATAGCTTACTAATTATCTCTTATGACTATATAGAATAGGTATAATATTTAGTAGTTTATAGGAGAAAATATTACTAATTTTATTAAAAACTTTAAGGCTAAGATAAAGGCAATATACATTCCTAAGAAGGATTAGTATAAGATACTTAAGCGTAACGTTAACCCCTAGATTTAATAAGTGGTTAAGATATTAATAGCGTCGCGCACTTAGGTAGAATTAAAGGAAGAAATACTCCTTTAGTTTAATACTATAAGTTAGAACTAAATAGAAAGCGCTAGGGGATAACTTAAGGACCTTAATCTTATATAACTAAAATCTATTAAAGAAACTCACTACTAGCTATAGAAGTATTAAGCTTTAATATCTAATATAGACCTAATAGGATAGTAAATAATAATAACTTAGTTAAACTATATCTATAAGGCCCTCCCTAACTATTTAATCTTAAGCTTTATAGATTAAAAAGGGTATATATATAAGGAAGTTCTAGTTATATAATATAAAACACTTTAGATAGCACTTAACGTGTATATTTAAACGTAACTAGAGCTTAAAAACAGGGACCCTAAGATCTCTAACTTAAGAGGGTATTATCTAGATAATACTAAACTAAACCTAAGAAGCTAGAGGCTACTTAATTAAGCAGCGCTTAGTATTTACTAGGCTAACCAGAGGAACTACATAGTAGTAGTGGAGCCTTCTAAATAAAAAAGGGAAACTAATACTTCTTATAATAAAACAAAGAAGGATAGAACTCCTAGACTAGCGGAATACTAAGATTAAATAGATAACTTAATAAAATAATTAGCTAAGTTAAAAATTATAGTTATAGCTTAGGTAGGTAAGGAGATTAATATTATAAAGTAGCTTAAGTAGAAGTATAACATTAACCTATAATAATATACCTACTAGCTAAATAGTATTAGATTATTTAATCAGGATAATAAGCGTATCTTTAATATTAATATAATAGCTAGGAGGGAATAATAGTTAAACTAATATTATTATTACAATACTAACTCTTATATAGCTATAAAGTATGACACACTAGGATTCAATAAAATATCAAAATTCGCTATCTATAACCTAGCTATCTGTATTTTAGTAATTAGAGATAATATAAAATATTAGATAATACTACCTATCTTACTTTTAAAGTTTCTTACTATTAGTAGCTATATATAAAGGCTAGCTATATTTTAGGTTAAATACTTCCTAAATAGTAGAATTACCTATATAATACCTTAGATTAAGGAACATAGACCCTATAGAGAAAAGGATTAGGATATAACTCTAGAGAAGTAGGATATCTTTAATTAAATAGAAAACTAGTTTAATCTTACTAAATACTGCCTAGAAAGGGTAAACTAGGTAACCTTAATCTTAAAGAGTTTATTAGGAGTAGTCTTAGCTATTAAGTTTAAGAAATTAAGTATAGAGAATAAAGAGGTAGATACCTATATTATAAAGGTTATAACCCTTAGGGAAAGGGTAATAAAATAAGTATATATTAAAGAAATTATAAAAGATAATAAATAGGATTATTAGGTTTAAGAGTAGCTTAATAAAGGTAAAGAGACCTTAGTAAAGGGGAAGAAGGACCTATTAGGTAAGGTAGGCTAGAGAATTCTAGACTAACTATATAATAAGGTCTTCTAGAAGAAGCTTAGGGTGCCCTTTAGGGATATTTATTATATTATACTAACGCTAGTAAAGGCAGTTAGTAATAAATGCCTTCTATAAGTGAAGGGTATAGAGGATATCTATTATTATAATAGGGACATACTAGGGCCTATACCTTCTTTAAAGATATTTAGAGTAAAAATAAGCTTAAGACTAATTAATCCTAAGCATTAGATTAATTCTATTATCTAAATAATAAAGGAGGCCCTTTAAGAGGATAAGAAGAATAAGGTAGAGGCTAAGAAGAAACCATAAAAGATAGCCTTAGCTTAGCCACCTAAGATTAACGCCGCCTTATAGGAATAGATCTAGGAATAACTAGGGGCCCGAGTTTAATAGGAAAAGCTATAATAAGTTTAGAGTAAGCTTTCTAGAGCAAGCTTTATACTAAATGCAATCATAGAGCCACGGGCTATGGTTAATTAATTACAGGATCTGCTATACTTATAGGTCTACTTAGATAACCCTAAAGAGAAGCTCCTCCCTAGACTTATTAATATAGGTTCTTAAGGGAATATAATTACTAAAAGCACTACTAGGCGCTTAGGGCTTAGGATCTATCCCATGGATATAATAAACACTATATTATTTTTATCACATAGAATTAAGATAATTAGGGAGGTCTAAATAAAGCTCTATCTAGGGAACGTCTAGATACCTACTAACTTCTATATTAGTCTAGATTTAGTTAATATAAGCTTAATTCTAGGGATACTATTCTTTAGGCTATTATAGATATAGTTTAACTATTTAAGAAGTAGTAAGCTCTTTACTTAGTATTGCTTTAGGGATATAGTTATTATCTTAAGGGTTACGGGGAGCATTTAGTAGTAATACACTAGTAAGTAACCAGCCTAGTAACCTATAATTAATATTATTATATTTAGCTATTCTATAGTTAAGGAAGAGGAGGATTAAATAGTTTATAAAGGACTAGAAGCGGAACTAGATAAGGATAAGCGGCTAGTCCCTATTATAACTAGGGAGGGAATAGGTATCCTATAGGAAGTGGTTTAGGATATAATAATAAACCACTCCTAATAACTTAAAGCGGTTATAGAGGATTTCTAACCCCTATAGTAACTAAAACCACCTAATCTTATAATAAATATAATATATAAACATAAAGCTAATAAGATTTATCCACGTGACAATGTACCTTCTAATAGGTTAACCCTAGAAGGAGACCTAAAATAGAAGATAAAGAAATAGGAAGAAGTAAAGTTATATTTAGATATATCTAGAAAGTATAGTAAGTTTATTACTAGGTGGTTTAGCGAAAACCCCTAAGGTTTTAGAATAACCTAGGAATAATTAGATTAGATAGTTAAAGGGGTATAAGAATATCTAATATAAGAAGAGGTTAATGTTTTTAAAGAAATCCTTTATAACTAAGAAGCAGCGCTAGTATAGGACTTATTAGAATGTAGGAAAGTTAACCCACTAGTCGCACCACTATAGGTTATAAAGGTTATTAAGTATAAGGCATGGCAAGCTAGTTCTATCCTAATACCTCTTAGGTTATAAGGAAGACTAGTTAATCTACTAAAGAAGAAGCTAAAATATAGACACCTAGAGGAAAGCTATAGCTCCTATAGGAATCTATATTTCCTTATTATAAAGAAGGATAAAGGGATTTGCCTAATCCTATTAGCCACTAAATATAATAAAGTAATAATATATAACGCTCTAATTCCCTAAGGAGCAGAGGCATTTAGTAAGAGCTTTATAATATATAAAATTTTATCTATTATTAATCTATTATTAGGATATAACTAAGTAGAACTAGTAGAAAGGAGTAGGGATATAACTATAATCTTTACTATAGTTAGGCTTTTACGGCTTTACTGCCTACTATAAGGAGCTACTAATTTAGTAGCTTAATTTATTAGAATTATTAGGTAAATCCTATTTAACTTAATCCCTAAAATTTACACGCTATTCCTAGATAACATTATAGTTAAAGGCCTAACTATAATATATAATAAGGAGGAAGTTATGCCTAGAGTGCGTAGATATGTGCTAGAGTATTTGATTAATATTGATAAAGTTCTGGTTAATATTAAACTCTCTAGTTATATAGCCTTAGTATTAAAATTAAAGTTCTACTAGAAGTTAGTAGAAATTATAGGGTTTATATATAGGATAAACAGGCGGAAACTAACTAAAGTAAAAATAATAAAGATCCTAGAATAGATAGTTTACTAGGACCTATCTAAGGTATGTTCCTTTATTAGACTAATAGGAGTTTACTATATCTAGGTAGAGCACTATGCGTGGAAGGCAAAACTACTAGTAATTCTACTTAGGAAGATAATAAAATAGGTATAGGGGCTAGAATAGTAAGAAGCTATAGATATCTTAAAAAAGGTAATAACTATAGCCCTAATTCTTATTTTACTTAATCTAGGACTAGGTTTTAGGGAAATTATCCTTATAGTTAATATAAGCCTACTTAGATAGGGGGCTACACTACTATAAATAGTTAAGGGGAAATACTACCCTATTTAATACAAAAGCGGCACCTAGACTATTACTAAAGCTAAGTATAATATAACTAAATAAGAATACTAGGCAGTTATCTACGCGTTACAAAGGCTATGAATTTATCTCTATAGAGTCCCTTTTATACTAGAGATAGATTTATAGGTCCTTATACACTAGCTTAATAGCACTATTAATAATATACCTAGAGCCCTTATTACACAGTGGATTAGTTATATACTACTCTTTGATTTTTTAGTATAATATATTCCTAGCAAAAAGAACTAAATTATAGACACTTTATCTAGAAAGGGTCCTAGACTATTAGATTAATTAGATTAAGAGGTTAAGGGGGATATTAAAGACTTTATTAATCTACACCTAAATAGCATTAAGATTAAAGAAGGCAGTAAGAAAGATTACTTAGGTAAGATATACTAAGTAATTAATTTCTTATTAACCCTCTAGAGACTAATTAATCTTAGTATAGGAGACTATAGGAAGCTATAAAATAAGGCTAAAAAGTTCTTTCTAGAAAATAATTACCTTTAGAAAAGACTAATAGGAATTATAAAGGGACTAGCGTTAGTTATTAATATACCTAAGTAATAATATATAATAGTTAAGGTAATTTATAAGGAGCTTAGCTATAAAGGTATTAAGGTAGTATTCTAAGCAATAAAGCACTAATATTAGTGGAAAGGACTCTAGAACATAACTTAAGAGATATTAACTTACTGTAAGATATACTAGAAGTTCGCGCCCTAGTGGCCCTAAGAACTATTAGTGCTAGTTATACTAGGGAACCTAATAAGTAAGATTTATATTAATACTTAGTACCTTCTAATTAATCATAGATATAAGTATCTCTTAGAAGTAAGATATAACCTAATAGGCTAGGTAGAGGCTATGCTAGTTAGAAATATAACTATAGCAGTGATTAGGAAGTTTCTCTTATCCCTAATTAGCAGGTTTAGCCTTTTCTAATTTATAGTCTATAATAGAGGACCTAAAATATAAGGAAATCTTAAAGAAGCACTAGTAGATATTAGAATTATAGGTATCTAAATATCTAGGTATAACCTAAAAGCAAACTCCCCTATTAAAGCTAGACACTAGTCTCTTACATCCGCTTTAGCAAAGTTAGGGGGATTAAATAGTTAATAGGTAAAGCACCTTAATAAGGCCCTTCTTATAGACTACACTACTATTTACGAATTATATAGGAAGTCTGCCTTCTATTTAATCTATAGATAGAAGCTAATCTTACTACTAGAAATTAAATTCCTAACTTAGAGGCTAATTAACTAGGATATAGTTACTACTAGCTAGGACCTATTTAAAGTGTGAGTATAGATACTTAAAAGGAAGGTAGAGGATATTAAGAAAGCAAAGAAGAAGGTATTTAACTTTAGGAAGTAACTTATAGAATAAACTAATAAGAATTAAGCTACCTCTCTAAGGAAGGATTAATTAAAACTAGGAGACCTTATACTAGTATATAATATTAGGAGAAATATTAATATATCTATAATAAAGAAGCTTATAATAAGATAGAATAGGCCCTTCTAAATTCACAAGAGAGCGCTAATCTCTAGGGCCTACTATCTGCAGACACTAGATAGAGTCTATCTTATAAAGATAATCTTAGGGGACTATATTAAGAAGTTTATCCCGGATTTAGAAGGTTAGTGGACTTTAACTATAGATAGATAGCTATATACTCTATAATAAAGCTAAGTAAGGGAAGAGGGCAGTGATTATAACTAAGAGGTCTTAATAATTATGCTAGTAGTATCCTAGCATAATATATTAGATTAAATAGTTAATAATAAAGAGGTCGAACTTCTACCTTAGAGAAGTCTATACTAAGGGATTAAGGTCTAACTACCCCTCCTTATAGCTAAGCAAAAACAAGAGTATAAGGTATACCCTTAAACACACTAATATGCGCATAGATTAAAAGAATATTCCCTTTATTCTCTTACTATTCTGTTTTTTTTTCCTTTCTATATGCTAAAGATTAACTCCCTAAGGTCTTTAATATTAGTATATAAGAGGTGCTATAAGATTAAGAAAGATAAATATAATAGGAAGCTAAAGATAAACCGCCCTTAATTAATATAGAAGAATAGAGATTAAGTGGAAGGAAAAGTTATTAGATATTACTTATATCTTTATCTATATTATTATCTATTATTAGATATAAGGTACTAACCCTAACCCTAAGGCATAAATCTAATTTTATATTATATACCTAGCTTATTTCCCCTTTCTACCCCCCCTAGTATTTATAAATAGTTTAGAAAAGGAGGTAGTATATTAATTACTAAGTAAGGAGAGTTTTTAAGGTTAATAGTGTTTAAGTTAAGTAAAAGAGCTTCTACTACCTTAGTAAACTACTCTTTTCCTAAGAAAGGGGTAAGAGCTTACTCTTAGGAAGATCTAGTATAATACCCTAATGTAAAACGCTATTTATAGCTTGCTATATAAGATCTATTCTAGATATAGTTACTATATGCGCTATTACTAACCCTAGAAAGCGAGATATATCTATAAAAAGGGAAGTATATATACTTATTAAAGAAGGTAATATACTATATATATAAGTTTAAGTAGTGGGTATAGAATATACTATTTAATCTACTAAATATAGACACTAGTAAAGCTTAATAGTATTTAGGATATTATAAGAGAGCATATAAAAAGTACCTATTAGGATAAGCTATCTTAGTAGGTATAAGAACTAAAGAATAATAATTGTTTTTAATAGTAAGGGCTAAGGTACTATCTAATTTAATATAGCTCTATATAAATTCCTTTAATAATTTAGTCCCTTTTATAGTCTTAATAAGATAGGGAGGTACTCCCTCTAGGGGATTCTTAGATAGACAGAGAGAAATCTCTGTGTATAATAGAACGCTACTATTGCTAATATTAATCCCGCTTTAAACCTAGAAGGTAAAAAGGAACTTATACTATAAAATAGAAGCTATTAGTATTAACTTAAAAATAAGATTAAATAATCTATATAAGACTAATATAGTCTCTTCTAAAGAAAGATAGGAAAAACTTAGTATAGTTAGACTAGTCTACAGTCTTTATTACTAAAAGCTTGCCTTTAGGGATACTCGCCCTTATAATAGTGGTAATATTAGGGAGCTTTTAATAAGTTATATTAAGAAATTTAGCTATAATTAATTAATTAGGAGATAAAGTAAGAGATAGTAGGGCTAGGTATATAATAAGGAGGAGCGGAAAAGGGTTAAAAAGTCTTAAGTTATAAGATAATACCTATAATAGGCGTTAATAACTAATAAGCAAGCGGCTGCCTATAAGTAACTTATAATACTAAAAGTCTAAATTATAGGAGCTACTTAATCCCTATAGATAGCTACCTTATAATAAATGCTAGCTACTAATAGAAAGAAAAGTAAGGGTAACTAGTGCTGCCTACTAATAACCGCCCCTAGATCTAGGAAAAGGCATAAAAAGAGAGGTTAGGGCTATAGGAACTATTTAATCTAACCTGCCTCTTACACTAGTATACCTACTTCTTACACTAGTATATATCTTCCTAACTCTTAAAATCTTTAACCCTACTATCCCTTACCTATCTTCTCTTATTTCTCCCTCTTCTCTAGCTATATTAAGTTAAAACTAATAAATATTATTTAATCTTACCTAGAAAATAAAGTAATATAAGTAGTTTATTATAAATAAAGGAGATTACACTAAGGTTAATAGTAATACTATTACCTACTTCCCTTATAGTAGATATCTTATTATATACTATATTTATATTTTAATATATAGGATAGAAAACTCCTTTTTTAAAGAGAGAGAGGGAGATACTATTAAGATTAATCTAGCTAATCTCTATAGATAGTAGCTACCTCTATTCTACCTATAAAGAGACTAGCTATAGCCTTTATTAAGGTTTAAAGTCTATTAAAATAGTAATAATTTTAATCTAGTAATACTAATTAGACTAGGATAGACTACTATATAATAGCGTAGTTATCTACTAGATATTTATAAATTCCTAAGAAAGGCTTATAAAACACTAAGTAAGAACTAGCTTAATTAATTTAAGCTAATAGTAATAGGGAAGATTATAGAATAAGGTCTTAAAGTAATAGTAGTAGTACTACTATAAATATTTAAAATTAATAATATAGAAGACTTTAATATAGAAATATTATAAAGATTAATTAGTCTAAAGGCTAGAAGGCTTTATACTACCTATTAGCCTATTAATATTAAGTATAGCATTAAGTATAACCCTATTAACCTTTACTTAGATATAAGTAATTAGTGCCTTATTATAGGGTTTACTTTCTTTATAAATTACTAAACTACTTTTATATTTAATAGAAAGTAGGGATACCTATACTATTTTAATAGTATAGATAAAGAAAGAATAACTTATTTTATAGACTTTATAGGTAAGTAAGGATAGATTATATAACTTATAAACTATCCCTATAATTTTAAGGTAATTATAGTTCTAGTAATAGAGTAGAAAGGAAACTAGGAATATAGATATATATACCTAGGGTTTCTTCTCTAGATAATTTGCTACTAAGTTAGTTACTAAGCACTTAATCTAATTATAGAGAACTAGAACACACTAAATAAGTATAATATTAAGCTTAAATAATTATATACTTTTAGTAGGGATTCTATTATTAGTTAATAGTTTAAGTTATATCTTAAGGATTAGATAATATCTAATAATATCCTAGATCTAAAATATAGCTATATTAAAGCACTTAAGAGAACTATTAGGGTACTATAAGATATAGCTATAAATAAGCTTATAATAGGAGATTAGTTACTAAGGGAATTAGCGTACTAGAAAGATTTTAACCTTTAATATCTAGTATAAAACATAATAAAGTGCTTAATACCGCGCTTTATAACCTAGATAGTTAGTAGAGGGTTGCCTATTAGTATAGCGGTAATGCCCTAGAAACTTTAGATTACTAATAAGAATTACCTAATTAAATAGTATACTAATATAGTATAAAATAATAATCTCTGTGTTTAGGACTTTTAGTAGTCTATAGCCTATATTTTTACTAATAACCCTAAGGTCTTTAATATTAGTATATAAGAGGTGCTATAAGATTAAGAAAGATAAATATAATAGGAAGCTAAAGATAAACCACCCTTAATTAATATAGAAGAATAGAGATTAAGTGGAAGGAAAAGTTATTAGATATTACTTATATCTTTATCTATATTATTATCTATTATTAGATATAAGGTAATACTGCTATCTTTAGCTATAAAGCTTAAAGCACTTTAATGTAGTAGGGAGGATTAAACACCTACTACTATAGGGAAGGCTCTTTAAGTATAGTAAGTAGTAATAAACGCACTTTTTTAGATAGATATTAGGGAATAGCTAAGATTACTAAGGATCTATAGAGTTATTAGATAGGAGTAAGTATATAACTATAAGACCTTACTTAGATAGGTAGAAGAAAGGATAATTTAATAGCCTCTTAGAGATATAGGTTAAGCTATAATAATTAATCTCCTCCTATTCCTTAGAGTATAGAGAGTAGTGTAAAGAGAAACTATTATATACCTACTAATATTATCTATATATATATCTATAGTACCACCTAGTTTAGTGCCTTATAGAACATAGGCTAAGATTATTAAAGCTTACTAGTAAGAAGAGAAGCGCGCTTAAGGATTAATTAATTAGCGTAAGAACTATAAAAAGAGAGTAACTTAATAAGAAGCTAAGTAACCTATAATCCGCACTCCCTTACCTATATTACTAACTACATAGCCTTAAACGCTAAAAACGCTAAAGCTCTCTTAGGAAATAAGGAATTTAGGTCTCTAGCTAGGGAGGTATTATATAGATTTTTTTTTTCTTTCTCTCTCTTTCTTTCTCTTTCTTTTTTTTTACTCTTTTCCCTTTTCCCTTCCTTATTTACCTCTCCCTTTACTTAAATATACTAGATTAAATAATACCCTCCTTTAGCATTAGGCATTAGTTACTAACCACACTTATAGGGCACTTTGGTTATTAGTGTGCACGCTTAGTTAGGGATAACTAGTGTATACCTAGGGAGGTATTATATACTATAAGATACGCGCCTAGAAAACATATAATTATAATAACAAGCGCTAGGGATTATTAAGATAGATAATATAATAAGGGATAATAATATTAGTTATCTAAGTAAGGGGACTATTTAATCTATAAAGAGACTACCTATAGCTAGATTCTTTTCGTATTATTTACGCACTATAAGATTCTTAAATTAACCCTTAAGTTTTACTAAGTTTTATTAAGAAGATACCTAAGCTTATAATAAGATAAACTAAGATTATTTCCCCTTATTTAATTAAGACAGCACTTCTAATCTAATAGACTATTTAATCTAGAGTATCTCTATATAATAAGATTTCTCTAGCTATTGTTATAATTAATATTGTTAAGTTAATTAACCCCTCTTATTACGTGTAGGCTACAGAGCTACTTGCGACCGTGGGCTAGCATTGTGTCTTTTGGGGTGTTGTTTTCCGCTTGACAAACTATAACCCTAGTAGTATAGAAATAGGCTAGGAAGTAGCTAACTTTAAGTACTATATTAAGTAGCCTAGTTATTATATAATAGGCTACTAGGCTATAGGCTTTAATAAATCTAGTAAGAAGCTTATTATTCCCTAGGGCCTTTTAGTTTACTATATCTAAGAGGATATTTATAATCTCCTTAGAGTTAAACTAGTTTATATCTTAGATTAGAGTGTTATTAAGTTCTAGGAATATTAGATCTAGGATATAGGAAAGGTTAGCTACTAGCTTAGGGAAGAACCTCTATATAAGTAAGCTTACCTTATCTTTATATATAGTAGCTAGATTAGGGTTATCTTTAGATCTCTCTAGTTCTAGGAGCCTAGGGAGCTCTAGGGGTGCCTAGCTCTAGAGCCTTACCTATCTCTCTAGCCTCTAGACTTCTCTATCCTTACTCTAAGTATTAGCCTATCTTAGTATATCTCTCTAGGTATTCCTTCTCTTCTCTTTAATAACTTATTCCTACTTCTTATTAGTATTAGTATATACCTACTAGTTTACTTTAGTTCTTCTATACCTTTACTATCTCTTAGCCTATCTTACCTTAGTAATTACCTCTTTAGCCTATCTAGACTACTAAGCCTCTAGCCTAGGTAAGCCTCTAGGTTTCTAAGGGGCTACTAAGTTAGCTATTTACTATAGGTTTATAATAAGCTAGGTAGTATATATATTAATCCCTTCCTTATTATATAGTTCTAGAGTATTATCTAGTAGAAGCTAGTTACTTACCTTTACCTCTATATAGAATTTATTTATTATTACCTAGTAGTACCTAAGAACTAGGGAGGTAGTCTCTTAAGGGTTAGTAAAGATACTAATTAGTTATAGAATATAGTTAGATTCTATTAGGTTTACTACTCTATTATAGTAGACTCTAATATCTAGAGTTACCTAAGCTAGATCTATAGTACTATCCCTATCTCTATTATACTACCTAGTAGGTTCCCCTTAGGGTATTATTAGCCTAAGCCTCTACTAGCCTATAAACTCTAGTAATTCTTCTTCTCTATTACTAGTTTTATTAAGTTTATTCTAAAGTAGGTATTTTTAGTTAAAGTCCCTTATAAAGATATACCTATTATAAGGCTTTTCTATATTAATAATATAGATTAGGGTATTCTACTTATTACTATACCTTTCTAAATAAAGAGAGTATATATTTATACTATATATCTCTACTAGGGACTAGTTAGTCCCTCCCTAGGCTACCTATAACCCTATAGTGTGTTTCTTATTTATATATATAGTATTATATCTATTATAGTATATAAGTTAGAATTAGGAGAGGCCTAGAGCTAGGGGCTATAGGTTTCTTATATATTCCTATTCTTAGATTATAATTATATTAATATTAGTTTAGTGCTAGAGCGCTATATATACTAGGTTATTCTTCTTATTTATATTCTAAAAGAGAACTTATAATATTACTATATAAGTTAGGGGGGTTAGGGTTCTCTACTATTCTCTACTAGTTTTATATAAGCCCTAGTTACCTCTATATATCTTCTAATACTATTAGACCTACTAGCCCTAGGTTACTTTACCCTTTACTCTATAAGTATTAGGTAATCTCTTTTTCTTCTTACTATATTAGCTAGTATCTATATTATTATAGGCCTTTCCTAGCTTAGGGAAGGGCCTTTACTTAGGAGGTAGGTTATAAATAAAGCTAGTTACTTAAGGTACCTTACTTTTACTATATTTTATTTCTCTTTAAGGATAGGGTAGTCCCTAGACTAGGCTAAGTAAGGGCTAGAGTATAAGATATACTTCCCTTATACCTAGCTATTAGTTATTAGGTAGGTTACCTTACTATCCTTATACTAGCTAGCTCTATACCTACTATACTTTAGGGCTAATTTATAATACTTTATAATATATCTAGTCTAGAAGTAATTATAGTATTATTAAGATTAGAGGGTTTTATTATAAGGCTTAGAGTAAAATAGCTTTACCTTATAGACTATTCTATCTCTATAGATTTTATTAGTATTTTCTATCTCTTTAAAGCTAAAAATAAGGGTAGTTCTTAGGGCTTCCTTATACTAGGGGTATCTTACTATTACTTTAATAATATTTACTTTATTAGTTTTACTTAGTTTAGCTACTAGGTTTTTAATTAAGGTATATTTTATAGGAAATCCTTTAATAATAACACTAAGTATATATTAGTAAAGAGTTACTTCTAGTCTAAATATAATAGGAATCTATTTCTAGTTATCTTTATACTAGGAGGTATTTTCTTTAAATATTATAATTATATCCCTATTAGAGAGTCTTCTAGCTATAATTACTATAGTTTAGCCTATTACTTTATTAACTACTAATACTATATCTTTAGTAGTTCTAAACTAGAGTAATTCCTATATAGTATTTCCCTTTATAAGGATTTCCCTATACTATCTACTAGGGACCTATAAGGGAGGTAGTATAGTATTTATTCTCTTTAATATAGGGCCTATAGTAATACTTACCTAGGTTAATATAGTATTATAGTTAGATACTTTCTTAATTACTTCTTTAGGGACCTATAAAAGGGCCTTCTTTATAGTATAAATATTACTATTATTATTATAGTTTATTTATTTATATTTAGTTTAGATATAGTTTATTATCTAGAGAGTAAAGGCTTTATAGGCTTACTAGGCTTTAGTTATTTTATTAATAGGGATAAGTCTAGTAATTACTTTATAGTATTCTAATTCTTCTAGATAATTAAACTAGTTCTAACTCTCTAGAGGTTTATTACTATTCTCTTAGATAGTAAATTATCCTATACTAGCATTAGGGTAGTAGTAGCTTTATACTAAACCCCCTATTTCTTTATTAATTACTATTAGTACCTTATTCTTATACCTACCTCTAGCTCTATTACTATATAATATTATAGAAGGGGGTAATTAAATAAGGTGATTTTAAATATTGTGTTTTCTTATGTTTTAGAGACATTCCCGGACCTTTAGGTCGGTGCGGAAAAGTATGCAAAGGTAGTAAATAGTTATAATCTTCCTATAGATTATAGTATTTAATAAGCTATAGTTGTTGGAACAAGCATGATATTAATCGCGCTTGGCAGCCGCAATTCCCTTCGGCTGAAGGTCGGCCCGACCGGAAGAAGGTCGGCTGCTGCGCGTGTGTGCGTGCGCGTGCGCGTGCCTCCCTTCCTGCCCACGGGCAGGCCTGCGATAGGGCAGGGCCCGGGTCACGTGACCCACCTATACCACGTAACCCACATAGCCGCAGCTGCTTTTTCCCTCTTATAAGGGCCCTCTCTTTTCTAGCTTCCTTTCTAAGAACATATAGCTTATAATAGATTATTTAATTAATACTATCATGAGCGCGCCTAATAGATAACTAGCTATTATTACACCTGGTGATACTAACACTAATTAGTGGTTAACTTTATAACCACTTTTTACAAATACCTACTGTCTTTTAAGACACTATAGATTAGCTAGGTTCTATCTAGAAAAGACCTTTATAGAAGTAGCGTAATTTAGCTAGCCTATTAAGGTAATAAGAGTAGCTTTATTATTTAAGATCCCTAATTATACTAAGGAAGAAGCTAACTCTAGCTAGCTTATTAAGGTAATAAGAGTAGCTAGAAGAAGCTAAAGCCTAAACTAAGAAAAAGAGTTTAACTCTAGTAGCTAAGCTATCCTATTATTCTTTAACTTAGTATATTCTATTATATATAAAGCTAATTACTAGAGCTTATAATCCTTTATATCTCTTTTTCCTAATCCCTTTATTATTACTTTCCTTATTCTATCTCCTCTAATACTATAAGTTATAATAGTTAATAAGAAAGAATAACTATAAAACCTAATAAGTTATAATAGCTCTTAAGTAAATCCCTTAGAAGCCTTAGAATTTACTATTCCCTTTCTCTATATCCTATAGTAACTATACTAATATATTATAGAAGAAATACTTACTAGGGTAGATAAATTTAATATTAAGGATAAAAATATACCTAAGATATAAGTAACCTATATTCTCTCTTAGGTTAAGGACTATATAATATAAAAGGTATATAGAAGATTACTCTTTATAGAATTTACTTAAGATTTTAACCTATAAACCTATAGTAACTTTCTTAAGACCCTAGTTATAGTTCTAAGGCACTTATAGGACTACCTTATTAACTATAGAATCTATATAATAATTAACTAGAATATAAATATAGTAATAAACCTCTAAGAAGTCCTTAACTAATAGGAATTCTACTTCTAGTTATAAGAAGAAGTAAAGGATACCTAGAAGAAGTATAATAACTTCTAAAAGAATATAATTAAGAATAGTAACTTTCTTAATAACCTCTATAATAATAATAATATCTAGGACTAATAGAGTATAAGAACTACTTATTTCTCTTACTAACCTTTATAACCTCTATAAAGAGTAATATTAGTAACCTTCCCCTAAGAATAAAACCCTTAGCCCCTTCCTTAAATACCTTAAGCCCTATAAGCCCTTCCTTATTATCCCTAAGAACCTATATTTACCTAGTAAAGAACCCCTACTCCCTAATAATAAGCTATTCCTATTTACTAAAGAATAATATATAAACCTACTAATAATCCTCTATTTAAGCCTTTATAACTAATAGTAAAGTAGATCTTAGACCTTATTAAGATATATATATCTAAGTAATAATATAGCACTAATAACTATAATATACTTAAACTAAAGCTCTAAATCTTTAGGTAAAAGTATAAGCTTCTAGATATTAAACTAGAATAAGCTAGGTATATATTTAAAGTAATACTAAAAGGAAAAGCTTATTAGTATTACTTAGACTACCTCTCTAAACCTAGTAACCCTTAGGATCTTACTACCCTTATAAGGAGAATAAAGGAGAGGTTTAAGACTAAAAATATAAGGTAGAAGTATCTCCTTAAATAGTATATTACTTTACTCTAGAAGGCTATTAATAAGAACCTAGATAAATTAAAGATAGAATACTTTAATAAGCTTATTAAGAGGCTATTAACCTTATAGTAAGCTATTCCTAATATAGGTTAATTAGAAAGAGCCCTTAGGAACTAGATTATAACTGCTTATAATAGGATTCCTAAGTATAGAGGGTACCTTACTAACCCTCTAGATAGCCTCTAATAATTCTATAAGTATATATATATAATAATCTAGCTTATTATAGAGGAATCTAGTAGTTAATATTAATTCCCTACTAATACCTAAACTCCTAATGCCTTTTAGACTAATAGAAGGTATAATAGTAAAGGTAAAGAGTTATAATACCCTCTATAAAGGTAGAAAGGTAGAAGAGGCCCTTCCTATATAAAGAAATATTATATATATAGTAAGGAAGAATACTAGTTAATAAAGTATCCTAAGAAAGAGTATAAGAAGGTATACTAGTAATATAAGAACTATTACCTAGTAAATACCTTATTATCCTTACTAGCTTTATATAATACCTTTCTTACCTAGTATAAAGGTACCCTAATAGAAGATCCTACTTCTTATCCCTCTAAAGTTAATAAGGTTACCTAGTATATAATAAGCCTTAGATTTAATACTAAGCTAGAGAGAGAGAAAGAAGAAAGGGTACCTATAAGCTTCTTTACCTATAGTATAACCCTTAATAGTTAGAAAATAGTTAAAGTCCTTATAAATTAAACTATAATATATAAACTAAGTAAGAAGAATCTATTTAATAATAAGAACACTACTAGGCCTCCTTACCTATTTCTACTTAAAGACTATTACTTATCTAAGGCCTTCTAAGGTATTATACTAGATACTAGAGTAGTATAGTTCTTAATAGTAAGCTAATCTTAAGTTATAGCATTATAGAAGATAATACTAAAGATTTATCTTAATACTATAAGGATAGGTAAAGTAGTTATTATATTTAGTAAAGGCTAGCTAATTATATTACTTAGAATAATTAATATACCTATACCCTTTAGTAATATTATATTTTATATAATACTAATAAATACTCCCTTCCTACTTTACCTTAATAATATAAGCTAATTAAGGATTAACTTTATTACTACTAAGAATATCCTCTAGTAAGGGAATATTAAGGTATCCCTAGTATATAAATAGGGCTATATATAGATACTATTAATATAAGATAAAAAGGTAGTAGTGTAGAATTACTTAACTAAGATTAAATTATAGTATCTATATTACTACTTTAGTTATCCTTTAGTATACTAACTCTATAATCTCCTAAGTAATATAGGGCATAAGATTACCTTTAAAGCTATTAAGGTAATATTAAAGGTATACTATAAGTACTAGATAAATACTAATAGCCCTTATTACTTTAAATTTACCCTTAAGGATAAGTATACCTTTAACTTTAAAGTAATAGTTAATATTATATACCTTAATAATAACTACCTAATGCTCTATATAGTAGATATAGCTATAGTATTCTATATAGTAAGATTCCTTCCTAATATCTTAGCTAAAATAACTTAAGAAGCCCTTAGAATATACTAGATTAATGTGTACTAAGGACCCCCTAATTAGATTATTACTAATACTAGTATAAACTTTTATAGTAAAGAATTTTACTAATTTACAGTATTAATATTAATCTCTATTAATGTTAGAATCACCAGGTGTGATAATGGCCAGTTATCAATTAGGCGCGCTCGTGATAGTATTAATTAAATAATCTATCGTAAGCTATGTGTTCTAAAGGAAAGGAAGCTAGTAAAAGAGAGGGCTCTTGTAAGAAGGAAAAACAGCTACGGCTATGTGGGTCACGTGGTATAGGTGGGTCACATAACCCGGGCCCTGCCCTATCGCAGGCCTGCCCGTGGGCAGGAAGGGAGGCATATGCACACGCACACACACACGCGCAGTAGCTAACCTTCCTCCGGTCAGGCTAACCTTTAGCTAAAGGGAATTACAGCTACTAAGCGTAATTAATATTATACTTATTCTAACACTAGGAACTCTCTTTTTAATATAATTATTAATATATAATATTAATTACTAATAAAGTAATAGATAATAATAGAAGGGGTTATAATCCCCTAATAAAAGGGACTAATAAAGGAAAGAAAGGGGAAGTAGTATATACCTATAGTAGGTAATAATAAAGGAAAATAATAATCTATCTTTAACCTCTTACTAAAGGGATAAGTAGGCCTCTTCCTAAATCCCTTTTCCTTCCCTAATATTATTAATAATATCTATATAGTAACTCCCTTATCCTATTACCTCTTTTCCTCCTCTCTCTTCTACCCTATTATCTCCTATATCCGCCCTTCTATCCCTACTAAAGTAAAGTATAGGTATCTTATAAATCTAAAGGAGAACCTCCCCTATAGCTATATACTCTATATAGATTATATAGAGTTATAGAACTACTAAAGGGCCTCCCTAAAGGTTAGAGAAAAAGCTATATAGCTTCTCTTCCCCCTTTTTCTCCTACTCCCCCTAGAGTATTACTCCTTCTCTAATTTCCTTTACTATTCCTAAGAGGGTAGAATCTATATTCTCCTATAGTATAGAGGTTAATAATCCCCTAATACTAGGGAGAATTATATCTCCCTATAGTATAGGGGTTAATAGTCCCCTAATACTACTACCTATAAGGGCTATTCTCCTTATAGGTTACCCTCCTGCTACTATTTATAAGGGCTATTCTCTATATAGGTTACCTACCCTTCTATTTAGATTATTATCTAGTTACTAGAGATAAACTACTATAGGGCCTTATTTAGTAATACCTTTATAAAGGTATTAGCTAGGTTATTTACTCTATTAATCTAATAAATCTTATAAAGCTTATAGTATTTATATAATTATTATAAGGCTATAATATGAATTATTAGGCGCTTCTCCTTTATTATACTAAGCTTAATAAGGCACTTATAGAGGGAGTATAAATCTATATATACTATAACTAGTGTAGCTAGGAGATTTAATTAGTCTATAAGTATATAAAGGGTAGTGGCTATTATATATACTATATTAATACTAGTAACTATACTATAGACCTTAGAGGTAAGTATACTTTATATAACTCTCTTACTCTTTATTAAGCTAAAGTATATAATATTACCTTTAATTATAAACTTACTATCCTTATAGTCTTTATTTATAAGGATTAGTATATAACTAAGCTATAAGGTAAGGTCCTAATTATTTGCGAATAACCTATCTATAAACGTGTATAGCTTTGCTTTAGTAAGGTTAATCGGAATAAACGTTAGGCCTTAGTTAGGGTAATCTATCTGCTATTAGATCTAGTAATTAAGGGCTTTAATATTCTTAATTATTAGTTCTTAGTGTTAAGTGGCAATAGATAGATTATAGTAGGCTTCTAGTTAGCAGATTAAGGTAATATAGGCGCCTTAAGCCCTTTATTTAATATTGTTAAAATTATGCTATTTATAGCACTATTTTATAGGCCCACTAGTTGCCTAGTTGCGTTGTTGCAACGTTGGTTACAAGGCGTTGCCTGCAGCGTTGTTGGCTGCGGCCAGCTTTGGCTGTGACCTGCGTTCCTGCACACAACCAACCCACAGGCTTGTATGACTAAGCCGACTAGGCTACCCTATAGGGAAGCTAAAATCGACTATAACTAGGGAACTAGTAGTCGTATAAAAGGCTAACTTATACTATTCGAATCCTTGATTTTTTCTGGATTTAATGATGTATTTTATTTATAGGGTTGCTTATTAGATTGCTTAGTTAGTGCACGTGGGTGGCTAGATTGTATGGTCGTGAGTTGATTTTTTACTTTTTATATATAAATAAATTTTGTGGAAAATAAAAAGTAGCTCCTAAGGCCTAGCTAGCAACCCCCTTCTGTTAATATGGTTAGTAGGTCTATAAGGGGACTCAGAAAATCCTCTTATTGCTTGTTAGATTGTTTATCTAGCTAAAATCTACTATATTTAACTATTAAAGCTCTATATCTTAAAGAATCGTTGTATTATAGTGAATCTAGAAGCCGCCGCGTTGGAATCTACTAGGGAGGTCTTCCTATCCCTCTAGCTAGATTCCCCTTCCATTTTCAATAAATATACTTCTACTTTAAATCTATAAGCAGGATTAAATTAAGCTTACTACTTTAGCCTTTTTATTAAAGTAAAATAGCTACACTAGCCGCTAATTTAATAATTCCCCTATTAAAGGTTAGGGAATTATTCTTAAGGAGGAATTACTTTAGCTTTACTATAAAAGCTACTATAGTTAATTCTCTCTCTTCCTTCTTAGAGAACTCCTTATCTAATAGCCTAAGAGTATTATTAGTCTATATACCTATATATATAAATTCTAGGCTATCTTCTATAGTTACTAATAGGTATAGATTATATATAGAAGTCTCTATCTAGAGCTTCTCTCTATAGTGCCTATAGTATATAACCTACTAGTGTGTTCTAGCCTCTATAATGCCGTAGAGTGGTTTAATTACCCTTATAATTATTCCTTTAGGGTATTAGTTATAGATTTAGGTTAGAAGCTACGTAAGAATTACCCTATTTAATTATATAGTTAATTAGATATAGGCCTAGGTAATATTATAAATCTATAGGATAAAGCCTTTTATTAAGAGAGAAGGTGCTATTATAAGGATAAGGCATTAACTAGCTTATTAGATTATTAGAGCCTATATTAAGATTACTTACTTTACCTTATCTCTAAAGCCTTAGACTATAAGCCTTAATTTCTTATATAGCTAGCCTATCTTACCTTTTACTTTATTAATAATTTATAAATTAAAGATTTATACGCTACTATACTCTCTCTTATTATAGGTAATAAATTAGTACCTTTGCACACTTTTCCGCACCGACCTAAAGGTCCGGGAACGTCTCTAAAACGCAAGAAAACACAATATTCGAAATCGCCTTATTTAATTACCCCCTTCTATAATATCGCACGGCAATAGAGCTAGAGGCGGGTATAAGAATAAGGTGCTAATAGTAATTAACAAAGGAATAGGGGGGTTAGCGTAGAGCTACCACTACCCTAATACTAGCGCGGGATAATTTACTATCTAAGAGAATAGTAATAGACCTCTAGAGAGTTAGAACTAGTTTAATTATCTAGAAGAGTTAGAATACTATAAAGTAATTACTAGACTTATCCCTAGTAATAAAATAACTAAAGCCTAGTAAGCCTATAAAGCCCTTACCCTCTAGATAGTAAACTATATCTAAACTAAATATAAATAGATAAACTATAATAATAATAGTAATATTTACACTATAAAGAAGGCCCTCTTATAGGTCCTTAAAGAAGTAATTAAGGAAGTATCTAATAGTAATACTATACTAACCTAGGCAAGTATTACTATAGGCCCTATACTAAAGAGAATAAATACCACACTACCTCCTTTATAGGTCCCTAGTAAATAGTATAGGGAAGTCCTTATAAAGGGGAATACTATATAGGAATTACTCTAGTCTAGAACCGCTAAAGATATAGTATTAGTAGTTAATAGAGTAATAGGCTAAACTATAGTAGTTATAGCTAGAAGACTCCCTAGTAGGGATATAATTATAATATTTAAAGGAAATGCCTCCTAGTATAGAGATAACTAGAAATAGATTCCTACTGTATTTAGTCTGGAAGTAACCCTTTACTAATATATACTTAGTATTATTATTAAAGGATTTCCTATAAAATATACCTTAATTAAAAACCTAGTAGCTAAACTAAGTAAAACTAATAAAGTAAATATTATTAAAGTAATAGTAAGATACCTCTAGTGTAAGGGAGCCCTAAGAACTACCCTTATCCTTAGCCTTAAAGAGGTAGATAATACTAATAAAATCTATAGAGATAGAATAGTCTATAAGGTAGAGCTATTTTACTCTAAGCCCTATAATAAAACCCTCTAACCCTAATAGTGCTATAACTACTTCTAGACTAGGTATATTATAAAGTACTATAAATTAGCCCTAAAGTGCGGTAGGTGCGGAGCTAGCTAGCATAAGGGCAGCGAGGCAACCTACCTAATAACTAATAGCTAGGCATAAGGGAAGTGTATCTTATGCTCCGGCCCTTACCTAGCCTAGTCTAGGGACTACCCTATCCTTAAAGAGAAATAGAATATAGCAAAAGCAGGATACCTTAAGTGACTAGCTTTATTTATAACCCACCCCCTAAGCAGAGGCCCTTCCCTAAGCTAGGAAAGACCTATAATAACGCAGACACTAGCTAATATAGTAGGAAGAAAAAGAGGCTGCCTAATGCTTATAGAGTAAAGGGTAAAGTAACCTAGGGCTAGCAGGTCTAATAGCATCAGAAGATACACAGAGGTAACTAGGGCTAGCATAGAACCAGCATAGGACAGCAGAGAACCCTAACCCCCCTAACTCACATAGTAATGTTATAAGTCCTCTTTTAGAGACTAGAGGAGAGGCGGAACAAACCAAAAAGTGGGGCATTAGATATATTAACAATAAAGCATAAAAAAAGTGAGTTAAGAGTGGATCACCATATGGCGTCGGATTTCACCTAGTAGGAGGCAGTTAGAAATAGATCAGAGCAGAGCTAGAGAAGAGCCTAGAGCCAGGCTTAAGATATAAGGCAGAGGTAACTCTGCTAATAGGGATAAGTCTAGCGCAAGCTAGCAATAAATAACTACAATAGGTAACTATAACAGCGGCGCCAGCCTGCCGCAGAGCTAGCGCCGGACTATATAGAGTCGTAAGGGGGTTTTTTATTCTCTAGAAGGTTTTCCCCTTTAACTAAACCGCTGGAGTACTAGAGACAGCCAAATCAGGCTGGCTAGTGTATATAAATAAATAAATAAATAAATATAGGTAATAAATTTAAATATACCCTAATTAATTAGTATATTAATCTTAGTTTTTATAAAGAGATTAAATAGTATACTAGGGGTTATAATAATGCCTTTCTTATATAATTAAATTATAAGGTTAAGGTTAGCTTCCTCCTTAGCTAAGATAAATATATTAGTCTTATTAATAATTACTAGAGGGTTTCTTTAGGGTCTACCTAGGTATCTCTTTAGTAGGATCTCTAGGGTCTTACTAGGTAGCCTAGTTTAGGCCTCTCCCTCTTCTCTACTCTCCTAAGGTAGGAGGGCTTCTATATTAGGGTCTTTATAATAAGGCCTAATAGAAGTTAAGTAGAAGGCCTTTAGGCCTTATAGGAGCTTAAGGGTATAGGTCTCTTTATTAATAAAGAGAAGGTTATATAGGCCTTACTACCCTTTACCTTTACACTAAACTTAGACTAGTAATCTAATTAGGAGGTTAAGGGTCTTACTTATATCTAGACTATTCCTTACTATAAGGGCTTTATTAACTTTCTAGATTATATAGAGATACTTAACTTCCTTTATTACCTTTTATATAGTAATAGTATATTATAAGATCTCTAGTAATAGAGGAGAGTTACTTAATATATAGGGGTAGGCACTAAAGATAAGAAGGGTTAGAATAAGGCTATTTAGACCTATAGTATTATTAAGGGCTTTTATAGCTATTTATAGGGTAATAGGTTCTAGGGTTATTAGGCATTCTCTTTAGATAATATTATAGGCCCTTTAGAGTAGCCTATAATATCTCTTAACTTTTCTAATACTATAATATACCTTAATTAGGACCTCTTTAATAGAGATTAATATTAATACTGTAAATTAGCGAAATTCTTTACTATAAAAGTTTATACTAGTATTAGTAATAATCTAATTAGGAGGTCCTTAGTATATATTAATCTAGTATATTCTAAGGGCTTCCTAAGTTATTTTAGTTAAGATATTAGAAAGGAATCTTACTATATAGAATACTATAGCTATATCTACTATATAGAGCGTTAGGTAGTTACTATTAAGGTATATAATATTAACTATTACTTTAAAGCTAAAGGTATACTTATCCTTAAGGGTAAATTTAAAGTAATAAGGGCTATTAGTATTTATCTAGTACTAGTAGTATACCTTTAATATTACCTTAATAGCTTTAAAGGTAATCTTATACCTTATATTACTTAGGAGATTATAGAGTTAGTATACTAAAAGATAACTAAAGTAGTAATATAAATACTATAATTTAATCTTAGTTAAGTAGTTCTACGCTATTACCTTCTTATTTTATATTAATAGTATCTATATATAGCCTTATTTATATACTAGGGGTACCTTAATATTCCCTTACTAGAGGATATTCTTAGTAGTAATAAAGTTAATACTTAATTAGCCTATATTATTAAGGTAAAGTAGGAAGGGAGTATTTATTAGTATTATATAAAAAGTAATATTACTAAAGGGTATAGGCATATTAATTATTCTAAGTAATATAATTAGCTAGCCTCTACTAAATATAATAACTACTTTACCTGCCCTTATAGTATTAAGATAAATCTTTAGTATTATCTTCTATAGTGCTATAACTTAAGATTAGCCTACTATAGAGAACTACACCACTCTAGTATCTAGTATAATACCTTAGAAGGCCTTAGATAAGTAATGGTCTTTAAGTAGGAATAGGTAAGGAGGCCTAGCGGCGTTCCTATTATTAAATAGATTCTTCTTACTTAGTTTATGTATTATAGCTTAATTTATAAGGACTTTAACTATTTTCTAACTATTAAGGGTTATACTATAGGTAAAGAAGCTTATAGGTACCCTTTCTTCTTCCTCTCCCTCTAGCTTAGTGTTAAATCTAAGGCTTATTATATACTAGGTAACCTTATTAACTTTAGAGAGATAAGGAGTAGGATCTTCTATTAGGGTACCTTTATACTAGGTAAGAAAGGTATTATATAAAGCTAGTAAGGATAATAAGGTATTTACTAGGTAATAGCTCTTATATTACTAGTATACCTTCTTATACTCTTCCTTAGGATACTTTATTAACTAGTATCTTTCTTTATTATATATATAATATTTCTTTATATAAGGAGGGCCTCTTCTACTTTTCTACCTTTATAGAGGGTATTATAACTCTTTACCCTTATTATTATACCTTCTATTAGTCTAGAAGGTATTTAGAGTCTAGGTATTAGTAGGGAATTAATATTAACCACTAGATTCCTTTATAATAAGCTAGATTATTATATATATACGCTTATAGAATTATTAGAGGCTATCTAGAGGGTTAGTAAGATACCCTCTATACTTAGGAATCCTATTATAAGTAGTTATAATCTAGTTCCTAAGAGCTCTTTCTAATTAACCTATATTAGAAATAGCTTACTATAAGATTAATAGCCTCTTAATAAGTTTATTAAAGTATTCTATCTTTAATTTATTAGGGTTTTTATTAATAGTCTTCTAAAGTAAAGTATTATACTATTTAAGAAAATACTTCTACCTTATATCTTTAGTCTTAAACCTCTTCTTTATTCTCCTTATAAAGGTAGTAAGGTCCTAAGGGTTACTAGGTTTAGAGAGGTAGTCTAAGTAGTACTAATAAGCTTTTCCTTTTAATATTACCTTAAATATATACCTAGCTTATTCTAGTTTAATATCTAGAAGCTTATACTTTATCCTAAAGATCTAAAGCTTTAGTTTAAGTATATTATAGTTATTAGCACTATATTACTACTTAGATATATATATCTTAATAAGGTCTAAGATTTACTTTACTATTATTTATAAAGGCTTAAAGGGAGGATTATTAGTAGGTTTATATACTATTCTTTAGTAAATAGGAAGGGCTTATTATTAGGGGGTAGGTATTCTTTACTAGGTAAATATAGGTTCTTAGGGATAATAAAGAAGGGCTTATAAGGCTTAAGGTATTTAAGGAAGGGGCTAAGGGTTTTATTCTTAGGGAAAGGCTACTAATATTACTCTTTATAAAGGTTATAAAGGTTAGTAGGAGGAATAAGTAGTTCTTATACTCTATTAATCCTAGATATTATTATTATTATAAAGGTTATTAAGGAAGTTACTATTTTTAATTATATTCTTTTAGAAGTTATTATACTTCTTCTAGGTATCCTTTACTTTTTCTTATAACTAGAAGTAGAATTTATATTAGTTAAGGACTTCTTAGATATTTATTACTATATTTATATTCTAGTTAATTATTATATAGATTCTAGAGTTAATAAAATAGTCCTATAAGTGCCTTAGGACTATAACTAGGGTCTTAAGAAAGTTACTATAGGTTTATAGGTTAAAATCTAAAGTAAATTCTATAAAGAGTAATCTTCTATATACCTTTTATATTATATAGTCCTTAACCTAAGAGAGGATATAGGTTACTTATATCTTAGGTATATTATTATTTTTAATATTAAATTTATCTACCTTAGTAAGTGTTTTTTCTATAATATACTAGTGTAGTTACTCTAGGATATAGAGAAAGGGGATAGTAAATTCTAGGGCTTCTAAGGGATCTGCTTAAGAGCTATTATAACTTATTAGGTTTTATAGTTATTTCTTCTTATTAACTATTATAACTTATAGTATTAGAGAAGATAGAATAAGGAAAGTAATAATAAAGGGATTAGGGAAAAGAGATATAAAGGATTATAAGCTCTAGTAATTAGCTTTATATATAATAGAATATACTAAGTTAAAGAATAATAGGATAGCTTAGCTACTAGAGTTAAACTCTTCTTCTTAGTTTAGGCTTTAGCTTCTTCTAGCTACTCTTATTACCTTAATAAGCTAGCTAGAGTTAGCTTCTTCCTTAGTATAATTAGGGATCTTAAATAATAAAGCTACTCTTATTACCTTAATAGGCTAGCTAAATTACAATACTTCTATAAAGGTCTCTTCTAGATAGAACCTAGTTAATCTATAGTATCTTTAAAAGATAGTAGGTATTTGTAAATAAAAGTGGTTATAAAGTTAACCACTAATTAGTATTAGAATCACTAGGTATAATAATAGCTAGTTATTAATTAGGCGCGCTTGTGATAGTATTAATTAAATAATCTATTATAAGCTATGTGTTCTAAAGGAAAGGAAGCTAGCAAAAGAGAGGGCTCTTATAAGAAGGAAAAATAGCTGCGGCTGTGTGGGTCACGTGGTATGGGTGGGTCACGTGACCCGGGCCCTGCCCTATCGCAGGCCTGCCTGTGGGCAGGAAGGGAGGCATGCGCACGCGCACGCACACACGCGCAGCAGCCGACCTTCCTCCGGTCGGGCCGACCTTCAGCCGAAGGGAATTGCGGCTGCCAAGCGCGATTGATATCATGCTTGTTCCAACAATTAAAGAGGTCCTAATTAAGGCATATTATAGTATTAGAAAAGTTAAGAGATATTATAGGCTACTCTAAAGAGCCTATAATATTATCTAAAGAGAGTATCTAATAACCCTAGAACCTATTACCCTATAGATAGCTATAAAAGCCCTTAATAATACTATAGGTCTAAATAGCCTTATTCTAACCCTCCTTATCTTTAGCGCCTACCCCTATATATTAAGTAACTCTCCTTTATTACTAGAGATCTTATAATATATTATTACTATATAAAAGGTAATAAAGAAAGTTAAATATCTCTATATAATCTAGAAAGTTAGTAAAGCTATTATAGTAAGGAATAGTTTAAATATAAGTAAGACCCTTAACCTCCTACTTAGATTACTAGTCTAAGTCTAGTGTAAAGGTAAAGGTTAGTAAGGCCTATATAACCTCCTCTTTATTAATAAAGAGACCTATACCCTTAACCTCCTATAAGGCCTAAAGGACTTTTACTTAACTTCTATTAGGCCTTATTATAAGGACCCTAATATAGAAGCCCTCCTACCTTAGGAAGGTAGAGAAGAGGGAGAGGCCTAAACTAGGCTACTTAGTAAGACCCTAGAGATCCTACTAAAGAGATACCTAGGTAAACCCTAAAAAAACCCTTTAGTAATTATTAATAAGACTAATATATTTATCTTAGCTAAGGAGAAAGCTAACCTTAATCTTATAATTTAATTATATAAGGAAGGTATTATTATAACCCCTAGCACACTATTTAAGCTCTCTATAAAGACTAAGATTAATACACTAATTAATTAGGGTATATTTAAATTTATTACCTATAATAAGAGAGAGTATAGTAGTATATAAATCTTTAATTTATAAATTATTAATAAGGTAAAAGGTAAGATAGGCTAGCTATATAAGAAATTAAGGCTTATAATCTAAGGCTTTAGAGATAAGGTAAAGTAAGTAATCTTAATATAGGCTCTAATAATCTAATAAGCTAGTTAATACCTTATTCTTATTATAGCACCTTCTCTCTTAATAAAGGGCTTTATCCTATGGATTTATAATATTACCTAGGCCTATATCTAATTAACTATATAATTAAATAGGGTAATCCTTATATAGCTTTAAACCTAAATTTATAACTAATACCCTAAAGGAATAATTATAAGGGTAATTAAACTACTCTATAGTATTATAGAGGCTAGAATATACTAATAGGTTATATACTATAGGCACTATAGAGAGAAGCTCTAGATAAAGACTTCTATATATAATCTATACCTATTAGTAACTATAGAAGATAGCCTAGAATTTATATATATAGGTATATAGACTAATAATACTCTTAGGCTATTAGATAAGAAGTTCTCTAAGAAGGAAGAGAGAGAATTAACTATAGTAGCTTTTATAGTAAAGCTAAAGTAATTCCTCCTTAAGAATAATTCCCTAACCTTTAATAAGGGAATTATTAAATTAGTAGCTAGTATAGCTATTTTACTTTAATAAAAAGGCTAAAGTAGTAAGCATAATTTAATCCTACTTATAAATTTAAAGTAGAAATATATTAAATAAAGGGCTTAAGGCGCCTATATTACCTTAATCTACTAACTAGAAGCCTACTATAATCTATTTATTACTACTTAATACTAAGAACTAATAATTAAGAATATTAAAGCCCTTAATTACTAGATCTAATAGTAGATAGATTACCCTAATTAAGGCCTAATATTTATTCTAATTAACCTTACTAAAGTAAAGCTATATATATTTATAGATAGGTTATTTATAAATAATTAGAACCTTACCTTATAGCTTAGTTATATACTAATCCTTACTAATAAAGACTATAAGGATAGTAAGTTTATAATTAAAGGTAATATTATATACTTTAGCTTAATAAAGAGTAAGAGAGTTATATAAAGTATACTTACCTCTAAGGTCTATAGTATAGTTACTAGTATTAATATAGTATATATAATAGCCACTACCCTTTATATACTTATAGACTAATTAAATCTCCTAGCTACACTAGTTATAGTATATATAGATTTATACTCCCTCTATAAGTACCTTATTAAGCTTAGTATAATAAAGAAGAAGTGCCTAATAATTAATATTATAGCCCTATAATAATTATATAAACACTATAAGCTCTATAAGATCTATTAGATTAATAAAGTAGATAACCTAGCTAATGTCTTTATAAAGGTATTACTAAATAAGGCCCTAGAGTAGTTTATCTCTAGTAACTAGATAATAATATAGATAGAAGGGTAGGTAACCTATATAGAGGATAGCCCTTATAAATAGTAGTAGGAGGGTAATCTATAAGGAGGATAGCCCTTATAGGTAGTAGTATTAGGGGACTATTAACCCCTATACTATAGGGAGATATAATCCTCCCTAGTATTAGGGAATTATTAACCCCTATACTATAGGAGGATATAGATCCTACCCTCTTAGGGATAGTAGAGGAAATTAGAGAAGGAGTAATACTCTAGGGGTAGTAGGAGGAGGAGGGAGAAGGAGGCCCTTTAGTAGTTCTATAACTCTATATTATTTATATAGAGTATAGGGCTATAAGGGAGGTCCTCCTTTAGATTTATAAGTATTGAAAATGGAAGGGGAATCTAGCTAGAGGGATAGGAAGACCTCCCTAGTAGATTCCAACGCGGCGGCTTCTAGATTCACTATAATACGACGATTCTTCAAGATATAGAGCTTTGATAGTTGAATATAGTAGATTTCAGCTAGATGAACGATCTGACGAGCAATGAGAGGATTTTCTGAGTTCCCCTCATAGACCTACCGACCGTATCGACGGAAGGGGGTCGCTAGCCGGGTCTTAGGAGCTACTTTTTATTTTCCGCAAAATTCATTTGTATAGGAAAAGTAAAAATCGACTCACGACCATACAATCTAGCCACCCACGTGCACTAACTAAGCAATCTAATAAGCAACCCTATAAATAAAATACATCATTAAATCCGGAAAAATCAAGGATTCGAACAGTATAAGTCAGCCTTTTATACGACTACTAGTTCCCTAGTTACAGTCGATTTTAGCTTCCCTATAGGGTAGCCTAGTCGGCTTAGTCATACAAGCCTGTGGGTTGGTTGTGTGCAGGTCACAGCCAAAGCTGCTGGCCACGGCCAACAACGCTGCAGGCAACGCCTTGTAACCAACGTTGCAACAACGCAACTAGGCAACTAGTGGGCCTATAAAATAGTGCTATAAATAGCATAATTTTAACACTCCCTCTAGAAAAGTATGAGTTAACTAATTCGATACCTGAACTTAGCTCTTTAATAGATATCTAAGTTAACGATAAATTCAATAATAAATCCAATAATAATCCAATAACTTTTAACTAATATCAATAACTTTTCAACGGAATTCCAGTGTTTTTGTTGATTTTAGGTTTTTCGACTTTTTAGTTGTTTTCTTTAAAACTAGGCCTTTGTGTTCGTAAGACCTAATAGTTGAATAAATTGTTGAAATTTATCGTTAGGCAGGGGCTTAGTTAAGCCATCTGCAGGCATCTCTTTAGTGTTAATGTAGATAACCTTAGCTATACCCTTCTGTACCTTTTCTCTGGTATAGTTAAATTTTAGCAGGGTATGCTTTGTTCTGCTGTGAAGAGCAGGGTTATTAGCGGTCGTAATAGCGCCTTGGTTATCACTAAAAATCGGAACAGGAGGTGCTATAGGCAGCTTAATTTCCTTAAAAGGCCATAAAGCCACTCTAGCTCCCTAATAGCTTCACATAGAGCATCTGATTCGGCCTCTAATGTCGATAAAGCTATCGTAGTTGCTTTCTTTGATTTCCAGCTAATAGGTCCTTCAGCTAGCTTATAGAGATAAGCATAGGTTGATTTAGAGGACTTATCTCCCGCGAAGTCGCTATCACAGAAGCCAATAAGGGTTGCAGAAGCCTTAATAGCGTTTTTAGACCTTCTATAAGTTATAGAATAACCCATAGAGCCTAGAAGGTATCTAAGCAGATGTTTAGCAGCATTTAAGTGCTCTATATAAGGCTTAGCTAACGCTGTTGAAAGCCACTGAACCGGAAAAGCAATATCGGGCCTTGTAAGGAGCATTAAGTACATAATAGTCCCTATAATACTCTGATATAGCTTGTGATCGGAGGAGGAAAGAGGTTTAGTTAGGTGGTTGGCTGCCTGTTTTATAATTCCGGGTTGAAGAGGAATTTTAGCAGGCCTAGCATCTTTCATGTTGAATCTCTCTAGGGCTTCAGAAATGTACTGGGACTGGTGAATAGTTAGGGTCCCTTTCTTTCGATTTCTAGTGATTTGAACGCCTAGGAAAAATTCAGCTGGCCCACGATCTTCTATAGGGTAAGCTTTGTGTAATAGCTTCTTTAGCTTGTTGATATAAGCTAGATCCGGTCCTATTAGAAGACAGTCATCCACATAGGTTGCTATGTATGTAGATGTAGTTGGATTGAAGAAGACAGCAGGGTCAGATATAAGGGGATGGAAGCCTAATTTTCGAAGAAGCTCTTTTAAAGCTTGCTGCCACTCTCTAGAGCTCTGTTTTAATCCATATAAAGCTTTCTGTAGGAAGATAACCTGCTTTTGAGAGGGATTATAGCCGTATTTCTTAAGTAATTTAGCTATCTCAGGCGTAGCAGCTTCGGCAAATTCAACGAATCCATCAGGGATCTGCATATAAATAGCTTCTTTTAATAAGCTGTTTAAGAATGCCCCTATAAAATCAACCTGTTCAACTTCCCAGTCATTACAAGCCGCTAGGGCTAGTAATATCCGCCAACTAGGGGGAATGCTAGTAGCAGCGTAGGTCTCGATATAATCCTGACCTTCTATCTGCATAAAGCCTTTTGCAACGAGTCGGGCCTTGTGTTTTATAGGATTATTTTCTTTATCCTTTTTAAGCTTATAGACAAGCCTATTTTTAAGAACTTTTCGGCCCTTAGGAATTTGGTCTATCCCTATAAATTTAAAAGTTCCAGCAGCTAGTAGCTGCTTAAATTCATAAAGGTTGCATTAATCCATTTTTGACTATCCTTGCTTTTTAAAGCTTGCTTCCATGTCTTAGGTGTATCCGAATCGTTATTGTTGTTAGCTGACGATTTAGCCTTTTGTTGTGCCTTGAAGCATATCTCCTTAACGAAAGAAGATAGGTTAAAATCATCGATATCCATGGAATCAGGGTCGATTAGAGAATCCGAATCTGAAAACGGTTTTCGATAGCACCCTTATTAGGGGCGCTAGAGCTTGGGCTCTCTAGGGGTAGCGCTGGAGGCGTTACAGCGGTCGTCCCAGGCGTTATAGGCGCGGCGGGCGCTGTAGGCGCTGTGGGCGCTAGGGGCGCCAGAGGCTTTGGATAGCTATCCTGAACCTCTAGATTATCTCGTGAGATATCGGCTTCTCCCTCTGAAGGATAGCTCCCTAAAGGCTTAGGGGACCCTACAGAGCTTATATCCTCTATAATCTTAACAAAGCTAGTCTTAACGACTGACCTTTTAGAGGGTATATAAACAAGATAAACGCTGGAACCTAGAGTAGCAAGCAGCCGGCCAGGGATAGTCCTAGGGGCTAGCTTCTGAAGCTTTGATCTCTGCTCCGGAGGTATTAGAACCTCACAATAAGACCCTATAGCCCTAATTTTCGAGAAGTCAGGCTTATAGATAGTCTTAGGCTCTAAGTCAGCTAGAAATAGCTGCTTAGGGGTTAGGGGCTTAGTTGTATTGGCGGTAATGTTAACTAAGTCCACTATGGCTAGAAGGATATAAGACCATAGATATAAAGGCAGCTTAGACCACTGAAGTGTAGCTCTAAGCCGGTCTAGGATAACCCTAATAGCCCTCTCAACTAGCCCATTCTGTTCGTGAATATAGGGGCAAGAGGTGCTAAAGCAAATTCCCTTAGAAGATAACCAGGACTGAAGTTCGTTATTAATTTCAGTGCCTCCGTCGAAGTGGAGGTGCCTAGGATACGTATTATATCGGTTTTTCAGGGCCTTAAAGAAGCCCTTAATAGCAGTATAAAGGGTCTGACCTTCTTTATTAGCTAATGAAAAGCACCATTTATACCGGGATTTTCGATCAATAAGTATAAGGACTAGGGCCTTCTTATTATGTGGTATAGGTTCGATTTTAACCGTATCTCCCTCTAGGATATCTAAAACCCTAGGGGGGTCCTGAATAGGTCTTTTAGTAGGTCTTCTAACAGCCTTTGATTGCATACAGGCTATGCAGTTGAAATCCTTGTCTTTAATGGCGGAAAAATCAGGGATCCCTTTAGCTAATTTCGAAGATTTCTTAAGTAAAGGGAGGCCGATGTGGCCTAATCAGAATGTGCCAAAGAAGGGCTAAATCTAGCAATTTCTTATAGCTAGAATCTAGCTTTTCAGGGCTATTATCCCTAGCTCCCTCTGTTGCCAGGCCTCTTGAGAATCACAGGCCTCTGGGGGCAATAGACGGCCACTATCGTCACCCAAGTCATTAGGGTATAGACCTTCTAAACCCCCTATAGAAGATGCCTGACTAGGAGGAGCTTCGGTGGGACATAGGGCTGAATCTTCATCTTCTTCGTCAGAATCTAATTCTTCGATTCGTTGATATTCCTCGGGATTAAATGCTGGCTGCGGAATTTGAACCTCTATAGGGTAGGAAAACCCTAATTCGGTCTTATAGGCTCTTTGTTGGCTTTGTTGTTGGTTGCAAAATTGAGAGCCCATAAAGGAGAGGTGGGTTGAATGCTTGCAGATCTTAGGAGTAGCTTGCCCTTAATCTGCAAAAGAAGCCGTGTTTAGTAGGTTCTAATAACCCACAGGGGCTTTTATCGGCTAGGAAAAGCTGATCTTTAGCTAGATAACCTCCCTTAAGATAGTGGGATAACCCGCTAACTAGGTTGGTATCTATACCGGGGAAATATAGGGCATCTAACAGAGCTAAAGGCCTATATTCTGGTGGGTTTTCTTGACCAGAACGTTAAAAACAGCGGTGCCTCTTCCTTTAGGATAAATAGGTCCTCCTGCTGTAATTATAGGGCCGGTTTGACCTTTCTTAAGAGGCTTAAAGTCCCTAAAGAAAGCCCTATTATTACAAATGTGACAAGAAGAACCTGTATCGTATAGAAGGAGTTTTTAACCACATCGTTAGAGTAGCTAAAAGTAGGCTTGCTAGTAGTGTCACTAGTAGTAGTGGTACTAGAGGTATCCAAATCAGATTCAGAATCACTACTATCCTCGCTGCTAGATTCGCTAGAATCTAGTTCTTCAACGTATCCCGTGGCTAGGCTATAGCCTAACGCAAAAGCAGCTTCTTTTCCTTTATCCCCATTGCCACTCTTCTTCTTCTGCTTTTTCTTCCTAGAGGCTTTAGAAGGGTTTGAATCCTTCTTATCCTGCTCTTTAGTGGCGTTAGTAGAGTCCTTCTTAGTATTAGGATTAGATTTCTTCTCCTCTTCCTTAGAATTTCCCTTATTATTAGAAGCCTTATAGCTAAGAGCTTTAGCTACAGGGAGGTTTTATCCCTCTGCTCTTCTAATAAATCCGCCATAAGGAACTGTAAATTTAAGGTATTTACAGGCAGCCCTTGTGCCCTAGCAGCTCTGATAGTAAATCTTTGTCTCTCAGCCTAGCTAGGAAGGTCTGCTTTAATGCGTTGATATAATGGTTTACTTGATCTATAGGAGCGATCTCTACACTACAAAGCTGTAGTCTAGCTAGTAAATTATTAAAATCAGCATTAAAAGCCTCTAAAGATCCCTTATAATTTGAAAAATTTAGGGAGTGGTAGCTAGCGTATAGCGTACCTCGCTGGATTTCAGCACTCTGCGAATATTGCCTAATAAGGACTTTATAGGCTTCTTCGGGGGATTTTTGCTAACATATAGCTGCCTGCGGTCCTGGTTGACAGCTATCTCTCAATATCATCAAAGAATAAGCTTGATCACAGTCAGCTAGATGGCCTGCTAAGCTAGGATTATCTATAAATTCAGGTAATCCTAGGGCTCTAAATTGGATGCTCAGGGCTTGCTTCCACTGATCATAATTTTCAGGGCCTTTTAACTTAGCTCCCTCAGGAATAGAGTGAACCTTCTTATTTAGTTCCTTAATAGCCCCTGTATTAAAGGCAGCTTGTAAGTTACTAGAAGGTAAACTCGCAGAAGTAGTAGCAACAGGCAGGTCTTCTACCGGAGCTTTGGTATTTTCTTCCCTTAGCTTAGTAGAAGAATCCTGAAGACCTTGCATAGCAGTCATGGTTTGCGTTAATTTATCTAATAGATCTTTAATGCTAGCCTCGTTTTTTAGACGATTTGACTCAGTATGCTTGATGAAATCAGTTAAGGTCTTGCCTTGTTGTTCAATTTGGCTTTGCATCTGTTGTTGAAAAGCACTGGCTTGAACAGCCGGACCTTCTATTTCCATCCTATCAGGGTCCCTAGGAGGGCTAGAAGGGCCTGCAGCAGGTCCCTTACCCTTATTATAACTCGGTGGTGCCATCTCTAAAAGTTCCCTAGGATCTCAAAAGATATCCTGTGTAAGATCTCCAAATTTCTTCCTGTTGCAAATATCGCGCGCTAGAAGCTAGGTTGTGGTGCAACCGGGCTGCACACGCAAATTGTGCGGCGGGGCTGTTTGAAAGGGTGCCCCTCGAGGTCTAAAAGTGGGTCTGCGGTATGCGCGGGCAGAAACGGACCGGAGAAGATTCTCTGCGAAAATTTTCTCAACACCAAAAATAGGATCGTAGGTAATAGATATTACAGAACATGCAACGCAACGCAACGTAATGTATAGTGCGTGCAACGTAGTGCAATAGGTCAAAAAGCCTAGTATAAAGATACTAGATGTTCAATGATTTATAAAGGATGCAGCGTATCTACAGAGTAGATAATATCAAATATAACGGTCGCAGCAGTGAATAGGATCACTAAAAAGAGGTTGTGGTTGTAACTAGATAGTTACGGTTTGCAATGTGGTGGTTGCAGGTGCGGCTGTAAATGAATTCAACACCAAGGGTCTGATGTTGCGATGCGTAGAGCTAGTGGATGAAAAGCTTCAAATTCTAGCGGATTTCCTTCGTAATCTTAAGAGCCCACAGGTCTAGTAGAGAGTAACTAGTACCCAAAATCAAGCACTAATCGCAGTAGAATAACGCAGTAATGTAGTAATCTTATAGGCCTTCCGGGCTCATAACCTATTGAAAATGGAAGGGGAATCTAGCTAGAGGGATAGGAAGACCTCCCTAGTAGATTCCAACGCGGCGGCTTCTAGATTCACTATAATACGACGATTCTTCAAGATATAGAGCTTTGATAGTTGAATATAGTAGATTTCAGCTAGATGAACGATCTGACGAGCAATGAGAGGATTTTCTGAGTTCCCCTCATAGACCTACCGACCGTATCGACGGAAGGGGGTCGCTAGCCGGGTCTTAGGAGCTACTTTTTATTTTCCGCAAAATTCATTTGTATAGGAAAAGTAAAAAATCGACTCACGACCATACAATCTAGCCACCCACGTGCACTAACTAAGCAATCTAATAAGCAACCCTATAAATAAAATACATCATTAAATCCGGAAAAATCAAGGATTCGAACAGTATAAGTCAGCCTTTTATACGACTACTAGTTCCCTAGTTACAGTCGATTTTAGCTTCCCTATAGGGTAGCCTAGTCGGCTTAGTCATACAAGCCTGTGGGTTGGTTGTGTGCAGGTCACAGCCAAAGCTGCTGGCCACGGCCAACAACGCTGCAGGCAACGCCTTGTAACCAACGTTGCAACAACGCAACTAGGCAACTAGTGGGCCTATAAAATAGTGCTATAAATAGCATAATTTTAACAATAAGATATCTATACTTTACTTTAGTAGGGATAGAAGGGTAGATATAGGAGAGAATAGGGTTAAAGAGAGAGGTAAAGGGGAGGAAAAGAGGTAATAGGATAAGGGAGTTACTATATAGATATTATTAATAATATTAGGGAGGAAAAGGGATTTAGGAAGAGGCCTACTTATCCCTTTAGTAAGAGCTTAAAGATAGATTATTACTTTCCTTTATTATTACCTACTATAGGTATATACTACTTCCCCTTCCTTTCCTTTCTTTATTAGTCCTTTTTAATAGGGATTATAACCCTTCCTATTATTATTTATTACTTTATTAGTAATTAATATTATATATTAATAATTATATTAAAAAGAGAGTTCCTAGTGTTAGAATAAGTATAATATTAATTACGCTTAGTAGCTATAATTCCCTTTAGCTAAAGGTTAGCCTAACTAGAAGAAGGTTAGCTACTACGCGTGTGTGCGTGCGCGTGCACGTGCCTCCTTTCCTACCTATAGGCAGGCCTATAATAGGGCAGGGCCTAGGTCACGTGACCCACCTATACCACGTAACCCACATAGCCGTAGCTGCTTTTTCCCTCTTATAAAAGCCCTCTCTTTTACTAGCTTCCTTTCCTTTAGAACACATAGCCTATAATAGATTATTTAATTAATACTATCACGAGCGCGCCTAATTGATAACTGGCCATTATCACACCTGGTGATTCCAACAGTAATCTTCTATATACTTTTTATATTATATAGTCCTTAACCTAAGAGAGAATATAGGTTACTTATATCTTAGGTATATTATTATCCTTAATATTAAATTTATTTACCCTAGTAAGTATTTCTTCTATAATATACTAGTGTAGTT
Organism: Epichloe elymi; assembly: GCA_023658475.1. Lineage (NCBI taxonomy): Eukaryota > Fungi > Ascomycota > Sordariomycetes > Hypocreales > Clavicipitaceae > Epichloe > Epichloe elymi. The sequence goes on from CP098274.1 coordinate 3,700,042, forward strand.
ACTATAGGATATAGAGGAAATGGATAGTAAATTCTAGGGCTTCTAAGGGATCCGCTTAAGAGCTATTATAACTTATTAGGTTTTATAGTTATTCCTTCTTATTAACTATTATAACTTATAGTATTAGAGGAGATAGAATAAGGAAAGTAATAATAAAGGGATTAGGGAAAAGAGATATAAAGGATTATAAGCTCTAGTAAATAGCTTTATATATAATAGAACACACTAAGTTAAAGAATAATAGGATAGCTTAGCTACTAGAGTTAAACTCTTCTTCTTAGTTTAGGCTTTAGCTTCTTCTAGCTACTCTTATTACCTTAATAGGCTAGCTAGAGTTAGCTTCTTCCTTAGTATAATTAGGGATCTTAAATAATAAAGCTACTCTTATTACCTTAATAGGCTAGCTAAATTACGCTACTTCTATAAAGGTCTCTTCTAGATAGAACCTAGCTAATCTATAGTGTCTTAAAAGATAGTAGGTATTTATAAAAAAAAGTAGTTATAAAGTTAACCACTGATTAGTATTAGTATCACTAGGTGTGATAATGGCTAATTATCTATTAGGCGCGCTTGTAATAGTATTAATTAAATAATCTATTATAAGCTATATATTCTAAAGGAAAGGAAGCTAGTAAAAGAGAGGGCTCTTATAAGAGGGAAAAAGCAGCTATAGCTTATATAGGTTACGTGGTATGGGTGGGTCACGTGACCCGGGCCCTGCCCTATCGCAGGCCTGCCCGTGGGCAGGAAGGGAGGCGCACACACGCGCAGCAGCCGACCTTCTTCCGGTTGGGCCGACCTTTAGCCAAAGGGAATTGCGGCTGCCAAGCGCGATTGATATCATGCTTATTCCAACAGTTTCTTTAGATATTATAAAGGGAAATAAATACTAGTAATTAAATAGTATATTAAAGAATAATAGGTTTATCTAAAGATAAAGATAAGTATTAATTATATTAAATAAATAATTAATATATTTAATTAGAGTATATAATCTTAGATAATAAAAAGGCAGTAGAATCCTCCTAGGCTTATAACTATTAGAAAGGTAGGGATTATAAGATATATATAAAAGTGTTTAATTCGGTTAATTAGAGGTATAGGTAGTACCTAACTTATATACCTAAAAGGTATATAGTGCGCTATGGTTCTATCTAGCTAAATACGGTATATCTAATACATTGTCTCCACCGAATGTCTTAAGGAGGGTCTGACCTTCAATGCTAAGACGTTCCAGCGCCGTCAGAGCCTTCACCCTGACAAGAACACAACCGAACACAACCCACGTTAATTGAGAGGCTCACATGGCCTCGAGCCCATCAATTTTCAATTCAACCATGTCCGCCTCTGCACTTCGATCACGTCTTGCTTCCCGCGCCCTCGCCGGCCTGCGTGCCGCCCCAGCCCGTCCGCCCTTGTCCAACGCACGACGAAAGGTCTCCTCCACGTCGACGAAAGCCTCGGTCCACGCCGGCCGCGCAAAGGCACTCTTGTACGGCAGTGCCCTCGCCGCTACCGCCTACGTAGCCTATCTATACACGACTGACACTCGAGCATTTGTTCACCGATACATCGTGCCGCGCCTACTCCGAGTCGTGTTCCCCGACGCCGAAGACGCTCACCACGCTGGCACGACGGCATTGAAGACGCTGCACGAGCTGGGACTGGCGCCACGAGAGAGAGGAAGCTCGCTGCAAACACCGGAGCTGTCGACATGGGTATTTGGCACGCATTTGAGCAATCCAATTGGCATTTCGGCAGGCCTGGACAAGGACGGCGAGATTGCCGACGTGCTCTTCGGCTTCGGCGCAGGCGTGGTCGAGGTTGGCGGCATCACGCCGCTCCCACAAGCTGGCAACCCCAAACCGCGCGTCTTCCGCGTCCCTGCCACAGATGGCATGGTGAATCGCTACGGACTCAACTCCAGGGGTGCCGATGATGTGGCCAGACGCTTGAGGGAACGACTCCGCAGATTCGCGCGATCTCTAGGCGTGTCAGAGCAAGAAGTGCTCGACGGGGCAGCCGGCGTGCCCCCCGGCAGTCTACAACCAGGCAGGTTGTTGGCCGTGCAGATTGCGAAGAACAAGGAAACGGACGAGCGGGACGAAAAAGCCGTGGCAAACGACTACGTATACTGCGTGTCGAGGCTGGCTCGCTACGCCGACATTGTCGTCGTGAACGTGAGCAGCCCCAACACACCTGGGCTGCGGGATCTGCAGGCCACGGAACCACTGACGAGACTCCTCTCCGCGGTGGTCAAGGAGGCGGCCAAGACGGACAGGAAAGCACCGCCCAAGGTCATGGTCAAGGTGTCGCCGGACGAAGAAGAAGACGCGCAGCTCGAGGGCATCGTCGAGGCAGTGCGACGAAGCGGCGTCGATGGTGTCATTGTGGGAAACACCACCAAGAGACGGACGGGCCTGGTACCAGACGGTGTCAGGCTCACGGCCAAGGAGCAGAGAGCGCTGATGGAGACGGGCGGGTACTCTGGTCCAGCCATGTTCGATCGCACGCTGAACCTTGTCGGACGGTATCGGAAGATGCTGGACGCACAACCATCTGGATCGTCGGATGGCTCACAGAAGCTCCTGTTTGCTACGGGGGGCATCACGAACGGAGATCAGGCGCTCAAGGTGCTGAATGCTGGAGCTAGCGTGGCAATGGTGTACACGGGCATGGTGTATGGCGGAGCAGGCACCGTCACGAGAATCAAGAGCGAGATGAAGAGCCTGTTGAGTAAGTAAGCAGGGGTACAGAGATTCAGAATCAGAATCAGGAACAGCCGAAAGACAACAACAAAACACCATCCTTATTTTTCTGAGTCGTCTTTGCGAGGCGGAGACGGCGAGTCGTAGGGCCACGCAAGACGACCAATGTACATCCGAATAGAAATGATAGAGTTGGGCTACGCCGCTCCTTGAGCCCGGCCCAACACCGAACTCATCTTGTCTGTATTCATAGTCCAACTAATACGGGACACCCAGGTAGGCAGTCAATGGTTCATCAGACAGCCCATCGTGTATAAATGTACAAATGGTCTTGAATTATCCCCCCCCTAATTTCATGATATCCGACATCGACAACACGACCTTGTTCAACAAACAAACAAACAAACAAGCAAACAACAACATCGTCTTCCCACTCCTTCAAAACAAAGTGCAAGTCAACATGTGCTCTGCAGAGAATCCCGCCCTGGCCGCTGCGCCATTCCTCCTCGCTGTCCACGCCAACGTCGACTTTGACGAGTGCAAGGCCATCTGTCGCCCCATCGACCAGCTCAGCAACCGAAGTCACGTCCATCTCCGAAGCGACGTTGACCGTGATGAGAACCGCCTTTCGGTCGCAGTGCATCTGCACCAACAAGAGCTTCGACGTCGCCAGGATTGCCGCCCTCTTCGCCGACTGCATGCGCCAGAGCCACAGCAGGGAACAAGCGTGACGGCAACAAGGACGACCTGAAGGCGTGGGTGGGTGTTCTGCCACAAACTTGAAGTGACATCATCTCGCCGACTTGCGCCTTCCAGATACCGACAGGCTGATGACCGACCGCCTGCGGCTTTCTCCAGCACCACCTACAGCCCCCGAAGCCACCGCCCATCCACCGTCTCTGCCTCCCAGCCGACTGACTATTTCATGATGCTTCAGTAGCTGTTATTGAGATTTGGAGTGGATGCTGTCGATACCCCGGGGATGATGGCGGCAGCAAAGCATGCTTCTTTCCATGAATCATGAATTATGAATGAACGAACAATCGGACGTGTGTTGCAATTGGGGAGATGGGGGGGCAGGAACAATTGTATCGCGAATGCGGTGAAAGTGTCGATGCGGAAGGCCGAATTTGGCAACTTGGCTTTGAATTGGATACAAAGATGCTGATTAGGGCTAATCAATCAATTTCTTCCGATGGTACACCTGTGCAAGCTTGCCTTTGTGCGTATCTTCATGATCTTCTCCCATCATTGCGACTTGTTGAACACAGCTCCTATAGCCTTACCGCCTTGAAGAACTTCCATGTCGCTGTGGCGGGATCCCACAACCGTAAGACCTATCGGCAGACCGCATGCGCCTTTGAATCCGGGCACGTTCATGGCATGAACAAGGAAGGCGCGACCACAGGTACAAAATGGTGCTATCATGTACGGGGTACGGATCCGTAAGTTTTTACTTCCGCGGATCCTGTCACAAACGACAGAGAAAAGCCTCGGCCTCGGCCCTTCCACCCCCGACTCCAACTCCAACTCCGACTCCTCACCCAACGGTACCTACCTACTGCCTACCATTCAAAGAATGACTTGTCAGAAATTTTGCGACATGCACGGAGCATTTTCAAGGTTGGTCTCCAAACAACAAAGAAGGTGCCAGCAAATTATGCAGCATGTCTAGTCCGAAGTCGGCCATGCATTATTAATAACATATTCCGTGGGAATGATTGGCATCGCAATCCGCCGATTGCTGCCACAGGAAGGGAAAGCTTGGCTTTTCTCGATTGGTCTAACTACCTCAGGTGTAATCCGTAGGTAGTTCACACAAGTACCCTGGCAGTGGCAACCAGACCATGTTCTCCGTACACTTGCAGCGCCTCTTTGTTCCAAGCAGTTGATGAGAGCCACTCGCTGAAATGCAGGTGGTTTGTTGAGCCTTTGTGGCCCATCCGTCATTTGTTCAGTTTGTCTCTTTTGTAATTCTCGTAAGGGGTAAGCAAGCATTGCGGTTACAGGAAACGCCGGGAGAACAGGTTTTCTCTGCTCGAGCAACCATTGGCAGATCGATGAGCTTGATACGAACTCAAATGGTGTGACAGTCCCTCTCAAGAGAATGAAGTCAGGGACGCGTCTGTTCGGCGTCTCTGCATATACACGGCCATAGCCAAAGCTACAGTGAAGTGCATGTGGTTCTGCATAGAGACCACGACCAAGGTTTCTTTGACCGGACGCTATCACAGCGGAAACCCAAGCGCCAGGCGCGTGAAATCATCATCCATGTAGAGCCACCTAGCTACAACAAACAAGGGCTTACCATGAATACGTCTAGGGCAACGGTATCCAAGTCTCTTTTCGATAACAGGCGGTGATAAGCATTGCAATGATGCTGACCTGCGGCTTTAATAAGAGTTCTTGATGCCCCCTCCATGCTCTGATTCAAAATCCCCGACGCATTGTGGTGCTTGCTCCATGTTGAAGAGGTTTGAGGGACAAACCAAGGCATCTGACAACATGCTTGATCCTACCCCCCCCCCCCTGCATATGCAGCAGTTAGAACAAAGAACCACCGAACCTGTGCACCCAATGCCAATGAGAGTACTTGGTGATGGCCAGACATCAGTGACCCGTGCCATTGCATCACCTGTACACCGCAGTCCATAACCAGACAAGCAAGACAGGCAGCAAGGCTAATAGAATCCCCCACAGTTCAATCGTAATCTTAATATGGACGCGAGATCGCCATCTGCCTGGGCTCCTTTGGCGGTGTGAGCAGGTTGGCGTGCCATAGACAATACAACCAATACCAGGTCGACAATCACACTCGATGTGTTCGCGCCGTCGTTTCATCAATGGCCTGATATATTGATTGCAAGTTAAGTGGCGGGTCGATTGCTGCCTTGAGACATGTATTTTCGATCAACTTACGCGAAGCTGCCACGACAAAATTGAAGATCGCTTCTCAGGTCACAGCCTCTGTCATTGGGGCATTCCAAATGTAGTTTGCGGCGGGAGACAAGCCAGTCGATCTTCAGCACCACACCAGTATCGACGAGGCCGTAAAAGGTTCTGTTGGTGTGTTTGAGAGACAATGCGTCCGGATAAACCAGGAGATTCGATATTGCCAGTTGTAGCTCTGCTGGCAGCGTCAGAATATTCGCACCAGTTGCACATTTGGGTCTATTTGCCGCATCGCCGCCATCGCCGTGTTTTAGACCGGCGATGGCTCCTTGGCATTGCGGGCGATGTTCGTCCATTGCCATAACTACTGTAAGTAGACCTCTACAGAACCAATGGAGAAAAAGTGAAGCTTCAACAATAGCGAAGAAAGCGAACACTGGGCGACGAGGATACGACAGCTGTCCTGACTTAGGCCGAATAGTGTTTTGGTCAGCATGACTGCTGCCTTCAGTGAAGGTCCATGAATGCCGTCCGTCACAGTCAAGTAAAGTAATCCTGACAGCAGGCACCAGAAACCAGCCAAGGCAACCATTTACAGACTTGGCCCCAGGACAGGCACTGCTGAAACCCCTTGGAGTCGGAACTCGAACTCCTAGCCCGGTTCCATCAATGAATTGTTCCGCTGGCGAAGTACTGCTTTATGAGTGGTGGTCTCAGCTTTTAATGTCTTTTGAGTTGTATTATATGATGCAACAGTTGTGCCAACATCGAATGGTCGCTGATCACCAGCAATACGGCAGCCTGGTAAAAGGCGATGCTTTGTTTGGCTGATCTGACGCCCCTGCCTTGTAGAATTGAAGCAGTCTCCACAAGAAAAAGCAAGGACTGTATGTATGAATGATATGATAGGCATTGACCTGATAGGTCCGATGGTGCCTTGGTTTTTTGGCATCAGTCCACGGACTTGCCATCGACAGGCGGCAGAATTCTTAGCATGCAGAAACATGAAACTTTTACCACCTGCCTAATTTAGATATAAGGGCCCCTCTCCACACCAAAGACACACGTGACCGCGTGCACCTCACGCGCCAAGGTTATGGCAGGCATTCGCCCCCCCATTCACGCCACGCTGGTAGGGCGCTTCGATATCGGCCAAAGGAAGCTGAACCCGTTACCATTCAGACGTCTTCAAGATGCACCACTCCCAGAATTGAAATGGCTGGGCACGAAATCTTGGACAATGGCAGCGATTATGGATCTGACTTTTCACCAGAAGATGAGCTGCTCCTGATTCAGCTTGTTTCTGAACAGAGCCGGCCGTACCCTTCGACTGCTGTGGTCGATACACCAGCTGCGCCAACCGATAGCATTGTACGTCTGGATGCGCTTCCTGGCCAGACAGACGCCATCAGCCACCATGAAAGCTCGAAGTTTACGCGCCAAGGTGTCTTTGACGGCTTGCAGGCAACCCAAGCTGTTAGTCACGAGTCTTCGTCCTGTTGTCCGGAATCCATCATTCCCGTGTCGCTTGATGCAAACGTCACGTATCCAAACTGTGCGTATCAGTGAACCGCATCTCTTCGCTTGTTTGTGCTGACTGACCCCAAAGCGTTTAGTGAGTCGCGCCTTGACAGAGATCGAAAGCCTCCAGGGAAAAGAGGACTCAGTTGCGAATGCTCAGGCTGTGGAATCTGACAGTCATGAAGATGACCGTTCTCCACTATCAAGGTTTAGGTCATTTCCTAAGCGACCGCTGACCGTGACGGATCTTACTGCGGGTGCTTGGTGCGAACTGCAGTACTCGTACACACTAACAAAACTCCCCGGTGGCCGGCGCACAATTACAGCAGCCATGAAAGGAGGTTCTAAAATTCATAAAAAGCTTGAAGATGAGGTTCACACGACAATCCAGATTGATGTGTTGACGAAAGAAGACGGCTTTGCCCTCAGGTTATGGAATTTCATCCAAGGCCTGCGGACTCTGCGTGAGACGGGCCTGACACGGGAGCTCGAAGTTTGGGGAATCGTCGAAGGGAATCTTGTCAACGGAGTGATAGATGCAGTCAGCCATCAGAATCCGAACCCAGACTTCGAAGAAGAGCTTGTGGAGCAAACTCAACGCCATCCGAAACAAACATCGCTTACAGATTTTTTTGTCCTGGATATGAAATCTTCTCAAAACACCGCTTTCCCCAAGGTATATTTAGCCGACGTGAAAACCAGAGGGTCATTGGCTCCAATTACAAAGCCACTGCTGAGACCGGCCAAAATTCAACTCATGCTCTATCATCGTTTTATCTCGCAAATTGCCGCCGGGAAGCTGGATTTTCTAAAACTATTTCGTCGCTATGGGCTGGACGCGGATGCCACTCTCTCAGATGGATTTATTGCTCAAATGGGAGATCTTCATGATGAAATATTCCACGACTGTTCATTGAGTGAATTCGATGCAAACGGAGACGGCGAATCTCAGGGCAGTGAAGTTGCAGACGAAGAGGACTTTACCAGTCATGAACAGCTCAAGTATCAAACTCTGAGGGAGCTGGCAAATCTTGTCAAAGAAGAGGTCAAACTAACATTCCCAGAAGGTGAAGAAACGCTATATGAGATGGTGGCAAGGCGAGCGCAAGGCCGTGGGCGTAGACATTGAAGAAGCCTTCAAATGCAAGACATGTGAATTTACAGAGGAATGTTCATGGAGGAACGCCATGGTGGAGGAACGCATGCAGAAAGCTGGGGACATTGTTTCGGCACGCCGTAAAGCCGGTGAGTCGTTGGTATCATGAACAGGCCCAGGTATCATAAATGATGAGATGACGATTTTGGATGCTACTTCGGTTTGCCTTGCCTCTGCTTCAGTGTATGTGTTTGGGAATAGCAGACGTGATGTAGAAGGTGGTGGTGGGTGGTGGTGGCCCGTGGGTGGTGGGTGGATCGAATTGGATTGTTCCGTCCACGCCTTGCCTAACGTCGTCCACAAACGCTTTCTACCGAGTAGAGGCTTCTATTCTAGTGAGGGTCAACTGGTGTAAGCCAGTAATTTGCTGTCAACGTGGGAGTTCGTCGTCGCCGAGTTGGCGATCCAATACAGCTCGATGCTTCATCGTCCAGTTCTTGGCATGGCAGGGTGCCAAGAATGTGTTTTGATTTTGATCGCTGGCTGACGAGCCGAAACTCGTTGCATGAAGTTGTTCGAGGGGGTCGTGAGTGGCCGTGAGTGGCCGTGAGTGGCCGCGCCCCGTTTGTCATCTCGCCAGAACTCGATCCGGCCATTACCTCATCAACCGTCCCAAGTGGATTTGGCTACCGATCCCAGACGACAACTGCCCACGTTGCTTCAGTAGCTTCGCCATTACAGCTCAAACATACAACGGCAGGCGCAACCCCCTGACACCATCAAAAAGTCGAATTGCGAACAAGAAACCCGTTCCACAACTCACTTGCAATCATCCCCCTCCCATTAGGTCTAGCATCTTGGTGGGGTCTAGCTCATCCTTAGGTGCTGAGTCTTTTGTCTTCAAGATTCCGCCCTCGGCCAGTTCAGACGCGCTGGGGAAGCGAAAGCTCTCCAACGGAGAGTCTCAGCCAAACATCAAGCGGATCATGGCTGTAAGTTGCCCGGAGCTCGTTCGCCTCAACCTCGATACTCTAGCAGCGATGCGATTGACTGCCACATCCCCTGTGCCAGGAACGCCGGTGCCTGGATTGAACTTATGGCACTCGTGAGATGCAATTCATTGTGCTAATCGTGAATCCTTCATAGACCACACAGTCTCCAGGAGTCGATCCTGCGACCATAATGCAGGTAGACGAATCTGATGTCGGTCGAAACGAGATCGATGAATCCCTTTACAGTCGACAGCTCTACGTTCTTGGCCACGAGGCTATGAAACGCATGGGAGCTTCCAATGTTCTTGTTGTAGGTCTCAAGGGTCTTGGCGTCGAAATCTCCAAGAATATCGCCCTGGCTGGTGTAAAGAGCCTGACGCTCTACGACCCCGCACCTGTCGAAATCGCAGACCTTTCTGCCCAGTTCTTCCTCACTCCCGAGGACGTTGGCAAACCCAGACATGATGCCACGACCCCACGAGTAGCCGAGCTGAATGCCTACACCCCTGTCAAGATCCACGAGGCTTCTAGGTAACCTGACCCCCATCTTGCTCCAACAATATAATATGATGTTCTAACTCCGAAGCACCAGCCTCGATGGCGACTTGTCGCAATTTGACAAATACCAGGTAGTCGTTCTCACCAATACTCCTCTTCAATCCCAGAAGGCCATCGGCGATTATTGCCACTCCAAGGGAATCTACGTGGTTGTCGCAGATACCTTTGGTCTGTTCGGCTCCCTTTTTTGCGACTTTGGTGAAAAGTTCACCGTTGTCGACCCGACTGGAGAAACCCCACTGAGTGGGATTGTGGCTGGAATTGATGAAGAAGGTCTTGTGTCAGCTTTAGATGAAACTAGACATGGATTGGAAGACGGTGACCGTGTCACCTTCTCCGAGATTGAGGGCATGGAAGGCTTGAATGGATGCGAGCCTCGCGAAATTACCGTCAGGGGACCCTACACCTTTTCTATTGGTGATGTGTCTGGTCTTGGGCAATATCGGCGAGGCGGTATGTACCAACAAGTCAAGATGCCGAAGATTATTAACTTCAAGCCCTTCACCGCCGCTCTCAAGGAGCCAGACTTTGTCATGTCAGACTTTGCCAAGTTCGATCGACCTCAACAACTGCACCTCGGTTTTCAGGCCCTTCAAGCTTTCCAGATCCTGAAAGGGCGCTTGCCAAACCCTATGGACGACGACGACGCCGCTGTTCTTCTTGGTGCTGCGAAGAAATTCGCCGCGGAGGAAAAGCTTGAGATCGAGTTTGATGAGAATCTGCTCAAGGAACTAAGTTATCAAGCTCGCGGTGACTTGAGCCCAATGGCTGCCTTTTTCGGTGGCATTGCTGCCCAGGAAATTCTCAAGGCCGTGTCTGGCAAATTCCAACCTGTTCATCAGTGGTTATACTTTGACTCTCTCGAGTCACTACCGACCTCGACCAAAAGAAGCCCCGACCTGTGCAAACCCGTCGGTAGCCGCTATGACGGCCAAATTGCAGTCTTTGGAACCGAATATCAGGACAAAATTGCCAACCTCACACAATTCTTGGTTGGTGCAGGTGCCATTGGCTGCGAGATGTTGAAGAACTGGGCCATGATGGGCTTGGGTACCGGGCCAAGAGGCAAAATATATGTCACCGACATGGATTCTATCGAAAAGAGCAACTTGAACCGACAGTTTTTGTTCCGCGCCGATGATGTTGGTAACATGAAGAGCGACTGTGCCGCCAAGGCTGTGCAGAAGATGAACCCCGACCTGGTTGGCCATATTCAAACCTTCAAGGATCGCGTCAGTGCAGACACAGAGAACATCTTCAATGAGGATTTCTGGGAGACCTTGGATGGTGTCACGAACGCTTTGGACAATGTGGAGGCACGAACCTACGTTGATCGACGATGCGTGTTCTTTCGCAAGCCTCTCCTCGAGAGTGGCACTCTTGGAACCAAGGGAAACACCCAGGTTGTTTTGCCGCACCTGACTGAATCTTACTCCTCTTCTCAAGATCCACCTGAAAAGGAATTTCCTATGTGTACCATTCGGAGCTTTCCCAACAGGATTGAGCACACCATCGCTTGGGCCAAGGACTACATGTTTGAGAAATGCTTCGCCAAGGCGCCTCAGACCGTGAACTTGTACCTGACCCAGCCCAACTTCTTGGAGACGACTCTTAAACAAGGCGGAGACCAGAAAGACACGTTGGAGACGATTCGCGATTACCTCACGACCTCACGACCTCGCACTTTTGAAGACTGCATCGCATGGGCGAGAATGCAATTTGAAACTGAGTTTACCAACAAGATCCAGCAGCTGTTGTACAATTTTCCCAAAGACTCAACGACATCAAGTGGTGCACCGTTCTGGTCAGGTCCCAAGCGTGCTCCTGACGCTTTAAAATTTGACGTCAACAACCCCACACACTTTAATTTTGTTGTTGCTGCTGCCAATCTTCATGCATTCAATTTCAACATCAAGTCCCCTGGAAATGACAAGTCACTTTACCAACGCGAGCTGGAAAATGTCATCGTTCCCGACTTCGCCCCTGACGCCAATGTCAGAATCCAGACTGACGACAAGGAACCGGTAAGTTTCAAACACCACCTGTTCCCCTTGACATGCTAGCATGCTACTAGAAGCTGACACTGAATTTCAGGATCCCAACGCGGGAGGAAACGACGACGACGACGAGCTTGAGAAGATCATTGCGAGCATCCCGGCGCCAAGTACGCTTTCTGGCTTCCAATTGCAGCCTGTTGACTTTGAGAAGGATGATGACTCCAACCACCACATTGACTTCATCACGGCTTGTAGCAATCTACGTGCCGAGAACTACAAGATCGAGCCAGCTGACCGACACAAGACCAAATTCATTGCTGGCAAAATCATCCCCGCAATTGCCACGACTACCGCCCTCGTCACTGGACTGGTAGTTTTGGAACTCTACAAGGTCATCGATGGAAAGAAGGACATTGAGCAGTACAAGAACGGTTTTATCAATCTCGCTCTCCCATTTTTTGGGTTCAGCGAGCCCATTGCAAGCCCCAAGGTCGAGTACAAGGGCCCCAACGGCAAAGTTTCGCTCGACAAGATTTGGGACCGGTTTGAGATTAATGACATGACTCTTCAAGAGCTCCTGGATCACTTCACGAGCAAGGGCTTGGATATCATGATGTTAAGTTCTGGCGTCAGTCTATTGTACGCAAGCTTCCACGCCCCAGCGAAGATGAAGGAGCGCCTGGGCTGGAAGCTAAGCAAGCTTGTGGAAAATGTTTCTAAACAGCCTATTCCAGCGCACCAGAAGGAAGTCATATTCGAAATGGTTGCCGAAGATTCGGATGGGGAGGACGTCGAAGTCCCGTACATCAAGGTGAAGGTGCGATGAGCATACCGAGATTGGATTTTACGATTATGCGATTGAATGAATAAACTTGAATCAGTTACGTAAAGAATACTACGTTTTGTGGGTATAGCTGCGGTGATGATGAGTGTGCACTTATTACTTTGAGACTTTGCTACTAGCGGGCATTTTTATGGCAGTGTAATAAATGAATCACAAGAGCACAGCACAGACGCTAAATCCTATCCGGCGAGGCTGTCTGTTTACGTCACCATTAGAAATGATGAGCGTATTATTACGAGTGTACACAACTTGTGGTGCCCACTCTGTGACCCTCGTTGTCCACTCAACATGTCACCAAATCCGTCATCGCTGATCAGAATCAATTGGGACAGATGGCAATGCCCGAATTGCCACCGCTTGTGGTGAGCTTGGGAATAAACCGAGAAATGTTCTAATAGACCCTTCGTCGTTGACGTTGCACTTGGCTCGGATCAAGACACAGCCCCTCCAGCACCCTCCATCATGATGACCGATCACCCACGCCTCTTGGGTACTCTCTACAAAACCTGCCACATCATCACACATCACCCCGCATCTGCGTTGCACTTCGCGTCACAATCTCGCAAGATTCATCAAACTTTTTTGTCTCGATTTTCTGACACTACGCAGAGCCGGCATACAATGGTAGGTGTTGTGATATGATGTTGCTGCCCATCTTGGTCCTTTTCATCCGATGGTGGCCCTGTGAAAGAATACTACGTAGCGATAATCAGATTCGGCACTAACAAGGGAACAGGCTTCCTCCGGCAAGGTCACCGACTGGGTTCATCCAAACGACAAGTCTGGCGAGTTTAAGCGCCAGGTAAGCTCGTTCCGAGATTGGATCTCCAAAGAGGCTGGTGCAAAGTATCCTCCCGAGAGGGGACGATATCATCTATACGTCAGCTATGCGTGCCCATGGGTAGGTTTCCGCCCCTTGTATATCTGTTTGCCACAACACCCACCCAAGACTCTGGATAGCTGACCACGCCATGGTAACAAGGCTCACCGAACCCTCATTGCGAGAAAGCTCAAGGGCTTGGAGGACATCATCTCATTCTCCGCAGTACACTGGCATCTTGGCCAAGGCGGATGGCGCTTCGCCACCAAGGACGAGAAGGAGCCCGGTGAGGAGGTGGTTCCGGATCCTCTTGAGGGCCATGAAGACTTTACGCATCTGCGACAGGTTTATTTCGAGAGCGAGAAGGACTACGAGGGACGATTTACCGTTCCCGTGCTGTACGACAAGAAGACGAGGGCTATTATCAGCAATGAGAGCTCCGAGATCCTGCGCATGCTCAGCACTGAGGTATGATTTTCCAAGGAGGAGACACATGCCTTCTTTCTCTGATTCCGACTCTCGTTTGGTTGTCAATTGGACTCTGCCTTTACTCACGCAACTGCGCCAGTTTGACGAATTCGTCAGCGACAAGCACCGCGCCATACAACTCTACCCGGAGGCTCTCCGCAGCCAAATCGACGACACCAACGCCTGGACCTACGATCTCGTCAACAACGGCGTGTACAAATCCGGCTTTGCAACCACGTCTGAGGCCTACGAGCGCAACGTCATGGCACTGTTTGAAGCTCTCGACCGCGCGGAGAAGCACATCTCGGAGCAAAAGGACGGGCCGTACTATTTTGGCAAGGAAATCACCGAGGCAGACATCAGATTATACGTGACTCTGGTCCGCTTTGACCCCGTCTACGTGCAACACTTCAAGTGCAACATTCGCGATATTCGTTCAGGGTATCCCGCCTTGCACAAGTGGATGCGCAGTTTGTACTGGAACCATGGGGCGTTCAAGGATACGACGCAGTTTGAGCACATCAAGTGGCATTACACGAGGAGCCATACGCAGATCAATCCGCCCTCTATCACGCCTGTTGGACCGTTGCCGCATATCTTGAAGTTGGATGAGGAGGTTGCTGCTGCGTCGGCGGGAGGCAAGTGAAGATTTGATTGGGTGTGAATTCGAGAACATGATCTACCGCGATGGATGAGGATGTTTTATGTAGTCAGTTTGACAATGCTTCAATGGCAGCTTGGCGGCTCCTCAATTCATGCGCGTGCACTGTATTGCATCATGTCCTATGTGGCGCGTTGCCATTGCTGCACGTTTCATGACTGATCCTGTTACAGGCTGCTGTTCTAATAGGTTGCTTGTCTAGATTGCCAGGGTTTGATTTGACTGCACGCACCGCGTCAAACGGGGGAGATGCTTTTGCTTTCAATTCTAGCTGACCGCTCTTTGCTGCGGGACAGGAGGACAGGAGCCCATGTATTTGTCTTCTCGTCGCCTGATGTTACGGGGTATAAGGCTCGAGGCGGCAAGAGCTTCCTGTTCGATGTCCGTAACTTCTTGCTGCTTCCTTTGCTGTGTGCGGGGTTTTTTTGGTGGGTCCTTCTTTTTCCGTCTCCGTGTCAACTAACCTACCTCTCACCTGGCCTGCTGGCCTGCTCGCCTGCCTGCCTAGCCTGCCTTACCTCTCTCTCTGTCTTGACTTGGCTGGGCGAAATCCCACGGGTCGCAATTCTTCCCGCCACCAAATCTCCTCAGCACCACCCGTTCGCTACTCCAAGCAATATCTTTTTTTTTTTTTCATCAACATCTCGTCAGAAGTCCTCTACGGTGATATTCCATCCTGAAAGGCCAGCGCGTCTCTTCTTCAACCAGCGCTCTCCTCTACATATTCCTCCCTCGCCCTCCCTTGCGCCTTGGGCCAAGGTCGCTGCTCTTCCTTCTTCCTCCCTCGCCAGTTGTTGGTCACGACTCCTCCACATCGCACCATTGATCCGGCCCTCAACAACTTCGACTACGCAAACTCCCCAGCCCTGACTCTATCCAGCCCTGCCACCTCATCATCTTGCCGCTACGCAATTCCTCGTCGGTTTCACAGAGCCAGTCAATTCGATCCTCTTTTTAATCGTCGCAGCGCACAATTCACGTTCACAGCTCCATCACGCAGCATCCATCAAGCTCTCCTCTTTCCGCTCCCTCTCTCCACTTGCGGCGTAACGGTGGCCGTTTGTCAGATGGGCATCACATCTTCGCCGCCCTGATATGGCCATTCGATACTCAGCAGAGCTTCTGCTGCATTTGCGGGAGTCGCCGCTATGTACAAGACCAGATAACCTACCTCCCGTGGAGGAATGGATGGGGTATGTTTTTTGTCTGCCCTGCCCCCACCCCTTCCCCCGAACGACGGCATAGCGAGATATATACTAAATGCATTCGTTACTTCAGCCCCCCGTCGGAGCAAATTCGAACCCAAGGCACAAAAACTGGCAATGATCGGCCTAGAACGAATGGCTCGTCGCTGCTTGTTGATCAGACCAATCGACGGTCTCTCGATCGCCATGTTTCCCGTAACAGTGCAAGTTCGTGCCCCTGTCGTCAATTTCTTGCGGCACAATGACTTTGCTATTTGCTGACAGTCGAGGGGTGAAAACCTCTCTTCGAAGACCCAGATGATATCGTTTTCGGTCCACCCCGCATGGCCTTCTCCTCCGCTCGGGGGACCAAGGCTTTTGACAATGAAAGGAGCTCGCGAGATGCCGATGCCCACGGCCGCGTGGGCATTCGTAGCCGTGGCGATACGGAAGGCGATCGTCTTCGCGATGGTCGCTCCAATCCATTGCGGCGCCGCGGTGACGGCGATCAAGACGGCGACGGATGGAATATGGTCAAGCCGCGGAAGAGCTTTGGTGCCGAAGGTGCCGAGCGATTCCACGGCAAAATGGGCGGTAACTTCCGCGATGAAAAGCGACCTGTAAGAGAAAGCGGCAAAGAAGAACGCGAAGCTGCAGCTACGCGGGAACGGCCAGGCCGAGCATTTGATGCAGTCCCCCGGGATCGCGATGTGCCCGATGCCGAGGGCCGACCCCGAAATAGTCTTGGTCGTGTCCGGGGTGACAATTGGCGAGCGATAGAAGCTGGCGAAGCTCCTCTACCCGAGAAACGAGATCGGGATCGAACGAAAAGCTGGCGGGACAGAGATCGCGACGCTGCCGAAGCTGCTGATGAACGCAATGCTGGCAGGACAAATGATCGTCGCTGGGGTCGAGAGCGTGATCAGCGACAAGAGCGCGAGCCCGAATGGTTCGATGAGCCAGCAGAAGCTCGTGAAGCCCATACGCAGCAGGATTTTCAAAAATGGATGGAGCAGATGAAGAAAGCTAAGAGCGGATCATCGACATCCAGCACTAAACCGGCCACAGAAACCATCGCTGACGCGGCGGCAAAGCCATCATTACCTACGCCCGCTGTTGACGCCGGTCCAGACAAGTTCTTTCTTGCCTTCGGTGGAGGCAGCGCGACAGCGGACGTAACCTCACCTGGAGAACAGAAGGACTCTGCCCCCAAGGTCAAGACTGGTGGCAAATCTTCTCGTTTTACATCATTCTTCTCTCAGCCTCAAGGAGACTCGAGGCCACGAACCGAATCATCGAATCCGCTCATGGGGCCGCCGGCGAATGGGTCGGTTGCGGCCGCTGGCTCGGCTACTGTCCCTCCCGGGCTCGGGGCACTCTTTGGAGCCACCGCACCTGCTGGAGGAGGCAATGGTGCATCGGGTGCTCCCCCTGAGGAGGAACAAGAACGGCAGGCGTTCAAACAACTACTTGCCAAGCTACAAAGAGCTTCCACGAGTTCTACTCCGTCAGGCCCGTCCCCCTTGGCCACCCCCCCTGGAAACGCTCCGGCCATGAAGAAGAATGCCGTTGGCTCTCCTGAATCGTTCCAGCAATATGGTGGCGCACCTAGAGATGGTCCTCCCGGCCTGTCACCATCACAACAACCCCAACAAGAGATCCTTGCCCCTCGACCTCAACAACAGACCGCTCGACCGGAACAGCTGCTTCGGGACCTTGTCGGACTCCATCCACGATTGTCTAGCCAAGGATCGACAGCACGACCGGAGTCCAACACGGCTCGCAACAACAGCAATACCGAATTCCTAATGAACCTGATGAGAATGGCACCAGAAGGTCAACGAGCAGACCACAGCCGAGTTCCTTCTCAGCCTCAACTTGTGACGCAAGTCCGGAAGCACTCAGCCATGCCGTCTTACAACGACCGAGAGCAAGAGTTTGGCGGTCGAGAGAACCGCAACAACATGCGTCCGCAGCCTCCGCCCGGGTTCCCCATGGATGAACCATTCCACAATGGCGAACGAGAGCGCCGCCATAACCAGCCCACACAGATTCTCCAGCGACCTCCTCCGCCCGGGTTAGATCAGATGCCTCCCAACTGGCTGGCAGGCGGAGGACAAATGCCACCTCCCCAGCAGAGAGGGCCAATGCTGTCACCGCCAGGGCTAGCTGGAGGGCTAGGCGGCCCCAACCGAAATATGCCCATGCCACCGATGTTCGCGCCCAATTTTCCTCCCGGGGGCATGCCACCACCAGATGCAATGGGTGGGATGCCGCCACGGAACATGCCTGCGCCGCCACCGGGCTTCTTCAGCGGGCCACCTCACGCCTTTCTGCCTCCCGGGCTGGGTGGGTTTAACGGACCTCCTCCTGGACCTGAAGGTTTCGGTGGTCCTCCATTCGAAGCACGAGGCATGCCACCGTCCGCAGGCAACAATGGCCGGGGGGCTGCCAGCTACGGTCGGCCATAGACTTTGGTTAGCAGGGCCAATAAAAGAAGGTTCCAATCTGATGGACGATAAGGGAGGTGTCAATATGGTCATGATTGCCCGTCACTTTTTTTCTCGTCCAATACGGGAACCTTTTCCATGGCCCATGACGCGCAGAGAGAAAGAGCAATGCACCGCAGCACGGTCGGAATCTGCAACCCCTCTTTCAGAACTCGGCAGAGAAGGAACATGTCTTCCTAATGAGCAAATTCCTAGCTTTCAAATGATTACGTGTACATGTCTGCAAGGGAACTGTGTGAAGAGAAGCTGACCAGGGGAAATCCCAATTTATGAGGACCACTTGGCTCTGGACACGGAAACAGCAGTTATGGGTAGAAGATGGGGTTCGCGAAAGCCGTGAATAGCTAGTTTGGTGTGTAGCGGACGGACAAGCGCGAAATGGAAAAGGATATGGTGAAACTAACTGATGGCCCTGATGTGCGCGTGCAAGGTGACGAAGTCTTGATTGATACTTTGTGTGACCAAGTTGGCTTTGGACCCACGTGTTGGTAACTTCCAATGTGTCGTCAGAATCTCAAATCTGGCTGCAACACCGCGGACAAGTTGCGATGAATCCGATGTTCCAATATCAAAATGTCTCATGCAAGGGTAAGGGTACTTGCAATGTGTTCTGACAATTTTCCAAACGTTCATCATATGTTGGCAACAACCCACTTCACAACTAGCTGATAATGTGATGCATAAGGATGGCGGCAGAGGTGAAAAGGTAATAGGGGCGGCAGGGAGAACAGCTTATTGAGGAGGTGTAGATACCTAGCGCTTAGGGGCCCGCAGGGCGGCCATGGCGGGCTGGCGGTGCTGCCGTCGCCAAAAAGCTGATACTCACGATCTGAGGAAAGAAGGGGGGGGGGTTTAAATTAATTTGATTATTCAAGCTAACCGGGATTGTAGAAGCTAGACAAAGAAAACTCTGTAGCAGCTACTTGACTGCCACACTGGGGCAAGATAAAGGAGTTGCTTATTATTATATACCCCTAAGATTATTACTAAGAATAACTAGCCTTGCTTAATAACGTGGCCTAATGCCTGAAACGGCCCATCTTTACCCTAAATACTAATGAACATTATCGCAGAGACATAGGCTAGTTAAGCAAATGTTAGTGCAGATATCGGTTGCCATCTAGGCTATCTAACTGCTAAAGTTTACCGCTTGATATGCGCGAGTGGTTAGAGAAGGGCCGCCACTTTGGATGTGAAGGGTGCGCTCACCGCTACCTTTTCGAGATTTGTTTTATCGTGGGCACTCTTGAAGTTCGGGTCTCTTCTTCATCTCATTATAGGGAGGTTTCTTTTTTTTTATACGAGGGGGCATGGATTGAGTCTCGCGGATACGTAAGATGAGCAGCCCACTGTCTGGCAAAAGTATGCTTTATCCTGGCCAATGATTATACATGTAGGAATGTACTGTTTATAGGCATAGTTATGATGGGGGAAAAAAATACAACTATGATACACATTAAATGGAAAACCACTGCAAAAGAAAAGAATACTTGAGCTTAAGCTCTGCTAAATTCTCCGCATTGACTATGTACGATGACGCAGATGCCTCCTGTGAAAAGGATCCTATTTCTTCATGCCCAGGAAGTTCCGTCTCTTCTTCTCTTTGTGCGACTTGCCCTCTTCTTTGGGCGGGGGATGGGACGATCCGTTGGAGACGGGAGGTTGAGCGGGAGCGGGAGAGGCGGCAGGGTTGAGGCTTACGTTGGACATGGCTCCTACGGGGGGGCCGGGTGGTAATGGTGATGATGATGCTGCTCCTGGAGGGCCGCCGCCAGGGCGGCTGGGTAGACCACCGGTGGGAGGGATTCTGGCCCCGGGTGCTGGGGCGCCGGCCATTCTAGCAGGACCTGAAGCGAGGGGTTTGCCTCCTTGGGGAAGACCTTGCTGATGCTGCTGCTGCTGCTGCTGCTGCTGCGCGGGTGGTGGTGGTGGTGGGCGTTCAAACAGATGCGCTGGGGCGCGGGGCTTGGGTCGTTCCATGGGGATATCGAGCTGACGCTTGTCGCGGCTCAGGTCGGTGACCTGGCGAACGTAGAGCTGTGGTGTGAGCATGTGGGATGTGGCGAGGATAATGTCACGGCCCTTTTCGCGACTGACCTCGTAGCAGGCGCGGCTCTCGCTGTACGTGGCGCCGCCAGCTACAAAGACAATGATTCTTTGGCGGTTTTCCGGTGGTCGACGACCGGCGGCAGCCCAGTTGGGCCGTCCAGCTCGGAGAGAGCCACCTTGCGCGACCAGGAAGTCTTCGTTGGGGTCCATGGGTGGTTTGACGTGGGGAAACAGATTCTGGTCCAAGGTACCCTTGGTCAGGGCGTCGAGCATAGACTTGACTGCCGGCTCGAAGCGGGAAAGGGCGTACTCTTCGCTCGGTTGGAGACTTTTGGGGTCTTTGGGGAATAAGGGCGCGGGGACTTGCCGGGGCTCTTTGAGAGTATGGCATGTTTTGCCGCCTAGGAGCTCAAGATTCGTGATGACTTCCCCGTGTTGCGGGGGCAGCGCCGCGTGCATCAGCAGCTTCTGGACATCTTCCATGATGACGCCGCCCCGGTACAAGATGTACATGATGATGAGTCGCAGTCGATCCGACGGCAGGACGGCTTCGTCGTCCAGAAGACGAGCAATTGTTTCGAGAACGTTCTTGGGCTTCCTAGAGTCTTCGTCCAAGCCCGTCGACATTGTCTGTTCGATGGACGCCAGGTCCGGTAGTTTATTGTACTGGAAAATGTTCATGCACTCCTGTGCCATGGTGAGATGCAGCGAATATGCCTCCTTCAACTCCTGGAACTGTGGCAGGCCAGCCAACATTTCTCGGATGGCGTTGAGGCTTGTAGCTTCTGCACCATCGTTTGTGAAATGCGGGTTCTCGTCCAGAAACTTTTGGAAGTCGCCCATGAGTTTGTCAATCGTGTCCTTCATGTGCCTGTGCCGGTTATCGATCCAGATCTTGTCCTTGTCGCTGAGTTCCATGTCCTTTTCTGTTTCGTCGGCCATGCCTGCATTGATTTTTGTACGATATGTGACTTTGTCTGCGTCTTTGACGGGCAAGAGGTCGTGCGCCATAGCTTGGTAGGTAAACTCGTGCAGCAAGGGTGCCATGAGATCCATCGATCGATCCGTCACCACGAGCGTTGATTGCGGTCGATTTGACGGCGGTGGGAAATTCGGGTTCCAGTGCGCATAGCCATCTAGTTCCTCCTGAACAAATCTGGCCAGATGCGAGCAGAGCACCGAGGCCTCGTGGACGGCGTTCTTCGGTCGATAGTATCGGACTTTGGGGTATTCTCCAAGAGTGATGCAAACGCCGGCAAGCTATGTTGTTGTGTGTTAATGGATGGTCTGCGCCCTCTTGCATTCTTCAACCCGAAAAACATACCCTTTGCGCCAGAGTCTGCATGTGCTTTGGGATCAAGTGGTTGCATGCAGGGTGATATAATATGGGAAAGCTCCACGGGTCCCTGAATGTTATGAGGTGCGACTCTCGCGGGTAAAAGTCGATGAATAGAGTCTTGGACGCCGCTCTCAGCTGTCTGATGCCCGGAAAGTCGTCAAGCTTGCGGCGCAAGCCGGGATCTAACAGACTTGTCCATACTAGATATCCCCTTCGGTACCGCCGTCTCTCGAAATCGGCAAGAAGACAATCGACAATGTGTGGCTCGGGGGAGAGCAGATAAATGGCGTCCATGCTGGGATTGGGTTCTCTTCGCTCCTCAATTCGCTCGATGGCTGTCGCGAAAGTCTTGTCAGCTTCTGGGGCCAGTCCGGTGACTTTTGGGGGAGGATCTTGGGTTTCAGACTGACTAGCTATGTTACTATTGAGAATATCGTCTTCTTTGACAACATTGTCGACAATCTTCTTGGAAGTCTCGTCCACGATCAGGCATTTCCACTGCAGTTGCCAGACATGTCAGAGTTATGCTCTCGCGCACTAGATTCGCAAACAACGTCATTGAGGTCAATTCGTACGTCACCCTGGGTTATGTCCCGGATCTCCTGGAGAATGACTGCACCAAAACTTGTTAGTCCGCGTACATAAAGGCAGGCAACATGGAAGCGCCGTCACTTGGTCCGTACTATCATGCTGCTCCTGTAGCACGGAGAGTCCCATGGTGGGCGGTGTGAGAGCTCCGGGCTCGTCGTCGTCGTCGTCGTCGTCGCTGGCCGAATGTCGAGTCTAGCCCGCGCGTGGGGTTGTTGAACTTTGGAGATGACGGCCGAAGTTGGTGTCTGACCGGATTGTAACTCCCGGCGGCAGCGAATTGGCGGCAGGCACAGAGCCAGTCTGCACGCGCGATTGGCGATTGCCGATTGGCGATTGCCGTAGAAATGACAAGAATAACAAGGCCAGTTCGGTCGGTCGCCTCTGCAAAAGGTGAACAGGGTGTGAACAGGATGTGAACAGGATGTTGGTTGTGCAGTTCAGGTAGGTTGGCGGGGTTGTTGTAACTTGTTGAAGTGACTGCGGATTACGGACTGACTCAAGTCGGGTTGCAAGTTGGATGGCGCCGAGCCAGGCAACTAACTGACCTACTGACCTTGGTAAGTTATCCTGAGACATGAGACACGAACGAGGCACCCGCACTCGTTCGTTCACTGGTGCTGGTCCACCGGGTTGACGCTGACTGACCCTCTCAAAAACTCAAAACTCGCTGCTTCGAGCCAGGCGCCGCCCACGGCCGATGAGGTCATATATCATATATCATACATATCATACCGATTACCAAAGTCACGCGTGTTGCATATTCAACTGCTCTCGCTCATTCATAGTGAAACGCCATGTAATGGATGCCATCTCCTTCCCATCTCCTTCCTATTCTAGGGTAGGGAAACACATCATGTCTGCTTTGCTTCTTCGTTCCGTATGGCCAAGCTCCTTATTCATCCATCTGCCGCCGAATATAGCTTTCAACATCAACCCTACCGTAAATCTCTGCCTGTAGCCGTTCTGCCCGTTGCTTATCCTGAGCCATTGCAGCCTTCAACTCCTTGCCTGTCAACTTGCGAGGCGGCTTCTCCTGCTTTACCTTCTCTGCCACCGTTGCACCTATACCCAACGTGTCATCTTTCGCTTTCGCTTTGATGGGGTATCGAACTCCTTCTCCCTGGCGACCCAGTCCGCGCCGTGCGTCGGGATCCCATCCCAGAGACTCCAGGGCTCTGAGGCCCATTCGCGACCTGTCCAGCGCGGATGGTGGGTGCGCATGGGGCATGTTCACCTGATGAGCCACAGACGCTTCGTGTTCCTTGGCTGATGTGGTGATGGAAAGAGAGCAGACTGCGCAGATGGACGTTTTGGCAGCCATGATGCTCGATTCTGCTCGAGGAGTGCCAGTGCCCAGTCTTGTCGCTGGTGCCGAGGCAGACTTTGGCCTTTCATCTCCAAGAACTATGCTGGCATATAGATCTCCGACTGCCGAGTTTGGACTGGCCTGAGGGGAAGCTGCTATGCCATTGTCGATTTCTGTAGCTCGAACAAACTCGACTCTCTTGCGCTTTAGTCCTGCTCCGAACGCCTTCTTGTGGTGTAGAGGGATGTCATCGTCGTCGTCATCGTCATCGTTGGACTTATTCCTCAGCCGGCGCATTGCACCGGACAGAGATGAAATTGATTAGCTCTCCTGGCTGTAGAGCCTGCCGGGGCTATCATGTCACATGTGCCGCGGCGTGGTTGTGTTGGATGAAGAAATAACTTTTATTATTTAGGAGCCTAGAAATGGAATTCGCGGGACCCGCAGAATGTGGAACGAGACGGGGCGGACACTTTCCCTGTTAACGAGACCTACCCTGCAGACAAGTGCAATCTTGATTTCTGCCTCACCGGCCCAAACTTGACCGGCTTCAACGCCTCCCATGCGGATGGCCTGTCCCTGGATGATATAATCCGCCAACAGAAGCTTGTGAGAGCGCAGAATAAGAGGGTTGTTTGCATTTGCAGCGATGAAATAGTTCGTGATGTTGCCATCTTCAGCAGACCCTGCGTTGTAATTCAAGACCTCATATGGCGAGTCTGGATTGCCCACCGTGGCATTCCACATGCGCTTCCAAGTCTCCAATCTGGATCATTCCCACGTCTGCGTATACGCCACTGTATTTCAGCAGCAGCGGGAAACGTACAAGATCTGACGTGTGTTGGGTCCATTTCGGCATACCCATTATGCCAGTAGAACCAAATGTTCTTAATTCCAGAGACCGGCTTGGGGTGCAGGATGTCATGGTCTATTTCTTTGTCCGATCTTGGATCAAGCAAATCGTCAGGAATGGCGTAAAGCCCTTCCGGAATCTTGTAGGGTAATAAAGGAGAGCCCGTCATGTGTGTTGCGGCGGTGGATGTATGGGGCTTTTTTTCGTGCAACAAATCCGTGATCCGCACTCATCTGCATCGCAGGTTCTCCTAGCGTCGCCACCCGCAACGTATGGGACGTCCCATCCCTCTTGCTAATTTTACCATTAGTTACCATTAGTGCTGATGCCAACCATCTTGAGCGGCCGATGTTTGATGTGTCATTGCACTTCTCAAGTTGTCGGGTCGGCCAACGTCCGTCCGTGACAAAACAAGCTCGATTGGACAACCCCTATTGTTCCGGGTGGTCCCGACTCCCACCACGAATGGCGCCGAATGGCGTCGAATGGCGTCGAATGGCGTCGAATGGCGTCAGGTGGAGGTGAAAGGTGAAAGCCGATAGGGGCTGAATCCGCCAACCAGACGCCGCGCAGGCAGCTGAAAGCCCCCTATCATGTTACTCTGGACCGCCTAAACAAATTGAAAAGTAGTGATCGCGGCTCTTCGGCACAAGCTGGAGTGTGGAAGGAGCGGTCTTGACGTCACCTCCTGGCTTGTCGAAACCCCACCCCCGCGGGAGGCTGGTAGCTGGCACGGCTGGCACGGCTGGCACGGCTGGCACGGCTGGTTGCTGGTTGCTGGTTGCTGCTGGTTGCTTTGCGGAGTATAATTTGTTGGATTGATGGGCCACGATACGACGCGATGCGATGGGCGACCAACTTTTGTGTTTTGTGCCACCATCGTTGAATGCCTAGATAGTAGACACCACCTAGCAATGCCAATAAGCCGCCGGGCTGTGGGTTGGGCTGTGCACGCACGCCCCGAGCTGCATGTTGCTGTTGGATCGCTTCTTTTTGTGCATACCCCTACCAGTTATTTTTTTTTCTTCCCATTTTTCTCCCTTCTCACTCTTTGCATAGCGAACTTCACATGCTGCTCACCTCCTGTTGATCTTGTGGCATTGTCCGATCCTGCGCAAATTTTCCGTTCCGAGACACGAATCGAGGTCCAGTCGTGCTGTTCTCCACGTTATCGCGAGACACCATCTGCTTTGATCGATATAGGCCTCCTCCATAACTCCATATCTCTCCTGTTTACCCTGCGACAATACCGATAGTCCACGTAGCTCCCCATAGTCTTGGCTTCCTGAAGTCAAGCTGCGTCTCTGCTGAAATGGCGGCAACCAAAGAAAGCCCGCTGAACCAAGCAAATAGCTCTGATGTTAGCAACAGATCCGACGCCGACACATCGAAATCACAGCAGAATGGGGCTAGATCACACAAGCCGCCGCATTCCACCAGCCCAAAACTGAAGAAAGCCGTCAAGTCCAAGAAGCCTCCCGGGGGTTTCGATAAAACGCCTCTACCGGATGCACCTCCGGGATATACCGTTCGCTTCGGCTTTCGGTATGCCGCCAATCTTCCACCTGGCGATCTGAGCACTGTTTCCTCTGACCCATTCTTGACGGCCACTCTGAAGGCGTCGAATCCTAAGAGACACAAGGAGGACCCTGACCTTGTGTACCGCACACAGACTCTCCGGAAAACAACCGAGCCAGAATGGAACGAGGGGTGGATAGTCGCCAACGTGCCCGCGTCGGGGTTCACTCTCAAGTGCCGTTTGTACGACGAGGACTCGCCTGATCAGGATGACCGTTTGGGAAATGTCACAGTCAAGATACCGCACCTCTTCGAGGAGTGGGAAGGAATCCCAGCGCCGGGCAAAGAATTTGAGGCTAAGAAGCGAATGATTAGCAAACGCGCTCTCGTGCTCAAAAGTATCGCCACGTGCTTTAATTCTGACATGCATGTCACTCCTCGACTCTGCATCACGATGGAAGTCCTTGGCAAATCGGATCCCCCACATGCGCAAATGTACACACTGGGCCCAACGAGGTGGACAAAGCATTTTAGTCCCATGATTGGACGACTGACAGGAACCAAAGTCAACAAGGACGCAGAGCACGATCAAGAGAAGCTCTCCAAGGACGAGGAAGACAAAAAGAAGAGCCAGAAATACGAGTATGTATCCACGAATGGAAGACAGTGGTCTCTTCATTCACAAACTAGCCGCTGACCCGTTCCTAGCTTTCAAGCAAATGAAATGCAACTGCAAGGCCCCGTTCCGCCAGAGCTCTATCATCGATACGTAGAGTTTCGACCCATCATTGGCTCCATGTTTGACTCGTCAGGCCTTCGTGGGAAGATTCTCAACTTGGCGCTCCACAAGCAGCATAATCGCATCTACAATTTTGACCAGTCCACCGAATGGGGATCATTCGAGCCATGCTCCGAACAGGCGACCCTTTCTTTTCTGCGACTTGCGCACTTTGACGAAGGTGGTAGAGTCTTTACGTATGTTCTCACTCTGGATGGAATGTTCAGGTTTACAGAGACTGGAAAGGAGTTCGGCATAGATCTCCTCAGCAAGCACACCATGCACTCCAACGTGGATCCGTACATTGCCTGCTCGGGTGAATTCTTCATTCGCAGGCTCGAACGACCAGATGCCTCGGACGATCCTAAACCCAAGGAGAAGGTCCACCCTGACGAGGAGATTTCGGGCGGACCGCCACAGGAAAATCCACCTCTCAACCCGTCTTTCTACCAACTGGTCATGGACAATGATTCGGGGACGTACAGGCCAGACAAGTCCATCTTGCCCAAATTGAAGGAGTTCTTTGAGAAGAACTTTCCGGGTCTCGGCGTGGTAACTATGCATTGCGGAGAAGAGGAGCTGCAAAAGATGAAGCAGGCGCAACACGACACCAAGAAGAACGAAGGTCGCATGATCAACCTCGTCATGAACAGGAGCGTGAGCAGCATCAGCTCGGCCGAGAGCGAACTGGAAGACCGAGACGCAACATGGGAGTCGGGGCAAAAGAGCAAGCGGGAAGCAGCTCTGGCTGCTATCGAGGATCCATCTCAGCTAAAGCAGGCAATCAAGGGCGCCATGCCCGGGAAGAAAGGGGAGGCGTCGGCCGCACCAAAGTAGCATTGCAATATTGTTACAGCGTCGAAGCTTGGTGCCATGGATTTCCTCTTCTTTTAACACCCCCCCCCCCCCCCTTTTTTTGCTTTCCAAAGGGATAGCTATTGCATTGTAATGACCTGTTACGGACATGACGGGGCCACAAGCGTGTTTGGAAAAACTAGTTCCCTTCTTTTCCAGACCCTTTCCGGAACCCGCCCGCGACACATGTCACGCAGCCAGCCAACTTACAATTTTGG
Organism: Epichloe elymi; assembly: GCA_023658475.1. Lineage (NCBI taxonomy): Eukaryota > Fungi > Ascomycota > Sordariomycetes > Hypocreales > Clavicipitaceae > Epichloe > Epichloe elymi. The sequence continues at coordinate 3,727,800 of CP098274.1, forward strand.
GTCTAATGCCACCCACATACTAGAGCCCTTCACCAAGACGTTCCCCTCTCCATCCCTGAGCTCGCATCTCATTCTGGTCTTCCTCCCCTCAGTGCTCTCCGTCCATGACGTGACGCGAATCACGCCCGGCACCGGCACCGGCTTCAAGAACTTGATTTCCAGCCCGACCGTCACACTGTTCAGCCTGTAGACGAGGCCGTCCTTTCCCAAGGCCTGGTTGATGTCGTTGACGGTGCACATGGCCTCGTCCACCATGGTCGTGGTCATGCCGCCGTGGATAATGTTACGATAGCCCGTCAGACCGTCCCCGAGATCGAACAGCGTGTCGACTGTCTGGATGGGGCGTTTCGGATCCCGCAGCTGCGTGGCATCCTGGGGCCTGAAGAAACAGAGCATGTGCTTCAGCGCGCGGGGGTGAGTGGCTAGCGTCGCCCCGATGAACTGATCCTGTGTATCGCAGATGGGCATGAGGCATTGCGGGATGAAGGGGATGGCGGGGCCAAAGCCGTGCGGGGAGGACTCGGAGAGGAGGAGGTCGGCGCACCAGGGGATGGAGGTGAAGTATTGGAGGGTGGATTCGTAGAGCGATAGTGGTACGCTTGGCGGATGGAGGTTGAGAGGGGGGCTGAGGATGCGCTTTAGAGGGACGCGCTTTATAAGGGGTGTTTCGTCCGGCATTTGGGGCAGAAGTCTTTCTTTCTTTTTGATGGGTTCCGTTGATTGTGGTTCTGTGGCTTTGTTGGGAATGGGCCAGAATGCCAATTAGGTAAGAGATGATGCTGATAATGTATGTACAAGATTGGGATTCGATTGAGATGCAACGGGCCTCGGCAGCTCGGGGTCTTTTGGGGGGTTGAGGAATAGGATCCGAATTAGATGTACGGATCCGTAGGTAGTGGACTTTTCTAACATCATGAGACGGTGTGGAAAGTGATGATGATGAATTCAGCTTATCTACATGTAGGCTATCCACACGTGGCACAATGACTAATAAGTGCCGAGGTCTCAACAATCAGCCGCGAAGAGGGAAGGTATCGCGAGGAAAGTGATGCCTGAGATGTGAGGCTGCTACATCCAACACCTTAGCCTTGTGATGCGTATGCCTGGCATGTCGTGGACTAGGGTTGCCCGAGCTTGCAGGAACTGGATGTTGGACGGATAATCGGGTCGCTGGAGCTGTCGGCGCTTGTTCCACGGACTGACTTCTTGTGATTGAACGATGAGCTGTGGGAAGAGTTTCTGCAAGTGGTAGAGAGAAAAAAAACGGTACATGGCTTATAGCATCGAGCCCCAGTTTGCAGCTGTTGTGCTCGGGTGCATATGGCATGGCAGGTGCCAGCCAGCATCAACAACTGCAACCTTGGGGAAACATGGATTCGCACTCGTTTGTCTATTCCCAGTGGACTAGCAGTGCAGAGTTTTTTCGAAGAAACATCTGTTTGCCCTGATTTCACAGCCATGGACCAACAGTTGTGAGTGAATTCAGCAACCAAAAGCTCGCCAGCTGGCACCCAGAGCCATCAGCTGCCAGCCGAGCCGTGCTCTCAGGCTACAGGGCCGTGAATCGTTCAGAATGTACAACAGTACAAATGAAGCGTGAATCTCCTTTGTTGACTTGGAAGTTCAAGTCATCTCCTGCCAAGTTCAACCGCTCCTATCGACCCATAGCGCACATATCTCGCCGCCATCATGGAGAGCAGCGACGATGGATCAAAGCTCAGTACCGAACACATCAACACCCTCATTACGATTGAACGCACAGGCGCGGGTCTTTCCATGGCTGCCATCGTCCTGACAGTCATTTCGTACCTTGCTTTCAAGAAATTGAGGACGACGCCCAATCTATTTCTCGTCTTTGCATCGATAGCCAATGCTGGCGCGAGCATTGCTTCGATGATGGGGTATGACGGGCTGCGGATGGGCGTGAACTCAGCTCTTTGTCAGGCCCAGGGGTTTATCTTCGAGTGGTGAGTTTGTTTCGGTGCTGGAAGAGCCAAGTGGTTTCGCAAATTGATGGTTGTGTGTTTTCTCTAGGTTCATGCAAGCCGACCCATGGTGGTCTTGTGCCATGGCTGTCAACGTCTTTCTCGTCTTCTTCAACAATTCCGATCCGTCCTTGTTCCGGAAATACACGTGGGTGTACTGCATAATTTGTTTCGGTGGTCCCATGGTACCAGCTGTTGTGCTTGTGGCGCTTCAAGGGGATCCGAAAGGGCCTGTGATTGGGGATGCGGCTGTAAGTGCAGCCTACTTTTGTTTCTTTCATGAATCCATCAGTGCCTAATAAAAGCTGGTTCCTGACCACGATTTCGGTTTTAGCTTTGGTGTTGGATAAGTCCGAGTTGGAGCATCGTTCGCCTGTATGCATATTACATACCTATTTGGATTTGCATTCTCCTCTCCATAATCATCTACATTGCTGTGGGATGCTACGTCTTTCGGCGGAGAAACCAGTTGCGGAACTTTACGATTCCCGAGCTGATAAGGGGTCGTGTGAATGTGTCTCTTTCGGGGAGCGAGAACAGAATATCCGGGGAAGAAGTATAGTTCCCCATCTATAACGGGAATTTTCGCTACAATCAACTGATCACTTGCACAGAGCTTCGCAAGACCAAACGAGTGGTACGGACTGGCAGTCACTGAGGTTCACATCACCACTGACGTTCCCGGATTCGACTCTAAAGAGGCTATTGCATCTCCGACTGCGGCGCATTCAGCAGAGTCACGAATGTGCGGCGGCTTGTCCCACAATGACTCTCAGGCTGAATTTCGCGCTCGCCCGACCCAGCAGTTCGAGACTACATGCTCTTCTGGTGGCAGACATACGAACAGGACTACTTTATCCGGGCGATTCGGTACGCTGACCTCGACCGCATCGATGAAGCTGAAGCGTCTGGATCCAGTAAAGATGGCTTACCTGCGGACGAGTTTCATTTTTGGGCTCTCGGTCTTGATCACTTGGATCCCCAGCTCCGTCAACAGGCTGTACAGCCTCGCAAACGAGGGCCAGGTCAGTTACTCACTCAGCATTGCGAGCGGCTGCGTCCTACCACTCCAGGGTGTCTGGAACGCCATCATCTTCTTTACGACGAGTTGGAGTGCTGTGCGGGCCGAGGCGACGGCTGTCAAGGCTAGATTTGGATACGGCCATCGTGAGTACCCTAGGGGTACAACGCGACTGGACAGTAGTAGACTGGGGCTCTCGTCAACAGATACCAGCGACGACTTTGGCGAGAGTCAAGTCCCGGGGAAAAAGTGGTGCGGCTGTAGCAGATGCTGCGGGGGTGACGAGACTGAGATGTACGAGCATGACAAATGATGATGGGGGGCCTGGTGAGGCAACACGGTTGAAAAAGGCACCGTCTATCCATCCACCTTGATGTGTTAGCCAATGAGCAAAACGTCATGTAGCATCGTCAAACATGTTTCCCACAACCAGAATTTTTTTCTTAGACAGTTGCCGAGTACTGGACGATTGCCATTTGTCCAGATATACCAGATTTGGTCCCCCTCCATCTAAATCTTGGAATAGATGGCTTCTCCCTCGGCGGCATCCACACCATCCGTGATGACCCTCTTCACCGCAGCATCCAGCTCCTCGTTGCCATCCTGCAAATCTATCCACGAAGTCTTGACACCCTCGGCAGCCAACAGGGCATCTGCCGTAGCAGCCACCGTCGCACGGCTCACACTTCCCTGGACATGCTCCGTCTTGCCGAGCTCCACCCTGCCAGCAGGCTCTTCAGTCAAGGTCGCAGGACGGAGACTGATGCCCACCAGCGTAGAGCTCTTCTTGGACGTCTGGTACAGGACCTCGTCGGCCGCAATCTTGGCCTGGTAGTAGGTTGCGAGGACGCCGTAGTTGACCTCCTTGTTGTACTTGTCCCATTCGCCGGCCGGCCACCAAGAGGCACCGGAGCGACGGGAGCCGCCGTACGAAACGAGGAGGAAGCGGGTTATGGAGGGGATTTCAGCGGCTGCGCGGACGAAGTTGATGGCGGCGTCCCGGTCCACCTTGTAGGTCTGGCGATTTGTAGTCAGCGAATTGCCAATTGCATTTGTTACACGGGAGGGGAATGAGGGACGTATTACGGCTTCGGCGCCACCTTTGCCACCAGCACCTGGGTACAGTCATCGTGTTAGCTCTCCTATGGCTTCTGACCTCTCTCGACAATTGCGCTTGTGCCTTCTCGTCTCTCTCTCTCTCTCTCTTTTTTTTTTTTCCCCGGGGGACGGGCGGGGGACGGGTGAACGTACCCGCACTCCAAGCAATATAGTCAGGCTTCACGTCCTTCAAGATGGTCGCAGCCCGCTCCTGGGTGGATACGTCATCGACGCTGTTCACCAAGACATTGAGCTTGCCTGGCAGGTCCTTGCCGAGCTTCTCGATGGCGGGAGCCTGCTCCTGGATGCGAATCATGCTGGTCACGGTCCATGAGCGCTTCAGCAGCAATGGGGTGAGGAGCTGGGCAATCTTGCCGTGGCCTCCGATGAGGAGAACGTGGTGTGAGGCGGCCATTCTGCGTGATTCTTGGGTCTAAGAGGTGAGGGAGGGGACAGCTCGAATTCGGTTGAATGATTTGTTGTTTGATTGGGCCGGTGATGTTGGACTTGGTCGGTGATGAATGGCGCACGGCTGGTTGAGGATTTGTTGAACAAGATGAAAGGCAGTTTAAATCCAATGGGGTGATATATGACAGGTGGAAGAGGGGGTTCATGAACCCAAGGTAGCTAAGCTTTAGTACCAGCATGAGTGAGCACGTGCCCCTCTTCCTGTCGCAGAGGCAGCAATCAACCCCAAAAACTAGACTTTCTAATCAGGGAGGCACAAAGCCTCTCTCTCCATCATGCCGCCGAAATCAGTCTGTATAATTGGTAAGTACCAAGTAGCCTTCAAGCGGCCTCTCAGCCACAGGTTGTGTGTTCTCCAACAGACCGCTGACCCAGACCTCGATGCACAGGCGCAGGCCCCTCAGGCTTAGTAGCAGCCAAGACATTTCTTCATAATGCCCCCGCCGGCGAGTTCAAGGTCACCGTTTTTGATGGTCAGGATGGAATAGGCGGGCTATGGCCGGCCTCAAAGTTCGATACTACGCGCCAGGTTCATCCCCTCATGGTGGCCAACCAGAGCAAACATACCATGCACTTCAGCGATCACGCGTGGAAGCACGGTGCGCCTCAGTTGCCGCGCGCGTGGCAGGTTGGTCGCTACCTGGAGGCGTACAAGGAACGATACCTGAGCTCAAACCAAGACTTCAGCCTGCACCTGAATACTAGAGTCGCTCAGACGCAGCTTCTCAGCCAGGGCGGCCCCCCTGCCTGGGATGTGACGCTCGAGTCCGAGGGCAAGCAGGAGACTCGGCGATTCGATCATGTCGTCGTCGCGTCGGGGTACTTCGGAAAACCTGTCGTGCCCGATGGTGTTTCGATAACCCCTTCCGCGACTGTTCCTGTCATCCACAGCAGTCAGTACAGAGACTTGAAGTCTCTCCTCGGCAACAGACCTTCTGCTCGAGGCAAGATTCTCATCGTGGGCGGCCAAATGTCTGGTGTCGAGATTGCCGGTACCATTGCTGCGCACTTGTCTTCTGCAACTCACGCCCCTGGGACGTCGTCCATTGGGGACGTTGATCAGTGTTCCATTCATCACGTAATCCAGCGTCCGATCTGGGTCCTTCCCCTGCATACCACGGCCGAGGTAAGATGGCTTGATTGAATGAATGCATGCCCACACCAAAACTCTCATGCCGTCTCAGTTCTATTAACAGAAGTTCGAATCGTGACGTGACAGCCCAAAGCCGCAGCTGCACCGTTCCTACCCCTAGACTTCTCTTCATACAACCGAAACAACAGACCCCTGCCCTTGGTGAATACGCAGGGCCACCTCGACGGGAAGACGGCACAAACAGTACATGGCATCTTCCAGACTGCTCTGGGGACAGACCAATCCGTCTTCTCGCCCCAGCTGCACGTCACTGAGCAGACCAAGGTCGATCCACCCTACCTAGCCGTCAGCGACTGGTACTGCGAGTTTGTTCGATCTGGTCTCATCTCTCTGTCAACAGGAAAGTGCAAGTCGCTCGGTGGAAACTCAGCAGCAAAGCTCACCGACGGGACCGAGATAAATGATGTGATTGCCGTAGTCCTCGCCACGGGCTTCGACCCATCCCCATGCATCAGCTACCTGCCAGAGGATATCTTGACGACACTCAACCACTCGCCACAGCACCGAGAGCAGCCCCTCGCCCTGGCCTTCCACGGCACACACCATCCTGATGTCCCGAACCTAGGATTCGTCGGCTTCTACAGGTCGCCCTACTGGGGCGTCATGCAGATGCAGGCCCGTTTCCTCGCGCAATACTGGTCACCGTCCGCCAGCAGCTCCGAGGCGCTACGGCAGAAGCTCAAGAGCGACAGATGCATCCAGACGACGCTCAGTCTGCGAAACGATCCGAGACTGTCGCAGTTCCCCATGGGCGACTACCCCTTCCTGATGCAAGAGTTCTCCGAGGCCCTCTCAATCCCCAGAGCCGACCCTCCGCTCGCCGGCGTTCCGCTCCTGTCGCACAACAGATTGCCCTTGGACATGATGACGCCATCGAGGTACCCGTCTCCTTCGGACGATGCGGCTGCTCGAGGGGACGCGGAGAGGCTTCGCCGAGATACCGTCCAGACTGCCATTGACGGGCTTACCACTCCCCGATTCGTGCCGCGTGCCGTGTTTCGCAGCTTGCTGGGCACTTGGAAGCTCGAAAGAGATTTGAACAGTCGACTTCCCGCGCACCCGAGTGGCCACTTTAGCGGCACCGCGCAGTTCCTTCTCCGAGGGAAAACAACGGATGGCTTGCGGTGTGCTAAGCAGGGGTTGGAGCTGCTGTCAGACTCTCAAGGGGATGACAGTGGGCTAGAATATCTCTATGTCGAGGATGGAGAGTTCAGGACCAACCAAGGATTCGGCTTCAGAGCCACGAGGCGGTATGTGTGGCGGTATGATGAACAAAGGGAGTTATTGAGCGTTTGGTTTGCCATGCCGGATGATCCAAAGCGCGCAGACTATTTATTCCACGACATCGAGTTTTTGCAGCCTAGTGAGGGTCGTCATGGCGGCTGGAGCGCGAAAGCCGGTCATTTATGCATCGACGACTACTACGACGTCAAGTACAATTTTGCATTTGAAGCCGTCAACTTGAAGGATTGGAGCATAGAATACACCGTCAACGGCCCAAAGAAGGATTACACCATCAGCGGCAAGTACATTAGGTAAAGGGGTCTATTATGACACAGCTCATCATCTCTACGCTACATTGCGTGTCACTTTTCGCCCATCTTAGCATTTGTAAAAGGTCAAAATCATCGCGCCACACAAAAGGCCTCGTCGCCCCAAATGACAATGGCTATCGCCAACACAGCTGCTGTGTCCTAGTGCCAGGCTCCTCCGCCTGGTAATGCCCCCGACAGACAGAGAGATCGTTTCACATAGTCAGGCTCTCGTGGAACTATATTTTCTTGATTTTCTGTTCCCCAGACATTTTGTTCCGGTTCACATGGAGGTTGAGGAGCCCGATAAAAGGTTTCCTTTGGGAGGCATCAGCATGTTTCATGACAATCTTTAGGCAATGTTGACTTACCAGGGCTTTGATAAGCTTCGGCCTTTGTTCAACCAGTAATCGATCGGCTACTGCTTCCGCCGCGCCGCTTGCTTCGAGGATCATATTCTCAAGAGGCTCAAGAGGACCTGATTTCATCTGCGGGGGACGGGCGAGTTCTTCATTCGTAGACACATCAACCAATTGATCTTGCGTCGACCTCTTGACCAACTCGTTGTCATTGGATCCATGATTGTCAATCATGGTTGAGTAGAATTCGACCGTGAGACCTGCTAAGCGGCCCTTGAGGTAAGCGATTTCCATCCGCGAGCGATTCAACTCCTCCAGTATTTCTTCTTTATTGTCGTCTTCTTGGGATTTCGCGTTCTGCAGTTCTTGAATCTGATTCTGGAGTCTGACAATCTGGAAAGAGTGTGTCCTCATTGCGTCTTGCTGTTTGATCAGGGTGCCCTACGAGACTGTCAGAGAAATGTTTCCGAGACAAGACGGTCGGGGTCGACTGGGGTTCTACCTCCAGAGCAACGAGAAGCTTGTCAATTTTTTCATCCGTGCTCGAGCCCAAGATGTTCTCGACTCTCGAGCGCGTGAGGTGGTGAGGACTTTGCTGGGAGCCGTTGGTGATGCCTTCGCTGAGACCCATTGTTTCGGAGGAAAACGTCTTGAAACGGGGGGGCACCACCTGTTCCTTGAATGCTGGAAAAGGAGAAACCGCAGATCCTTCTGGCTTTCGAAATTCGATTTTTTGGGTGGGGGCCTTTCTTGGGAAAGGGAGTCGCACCGATGCGGAAGTTGCGAAGAAGAAGGCGTCTTGTAGGGAGGAACGGCAGCGTCCAGGCGGCCAGGCGGCCAGGTGGCCAGGCGGCCGGGCATCTGGATACAGCTGTATCGGACAGGGGGTGAAGGACAATGCAGACCTTCGATCAACTACATGTCGCCTCTCCCGGGTGGAATGAGCTAGCTCCTGGGCAACACGATTTTGACCGAGCATTCATTGTACTTTGCCGGGCGAGAATGTGCTCAGGTTGCTCAGGAAAGCACTCCTTGAGATCTGCGTCGCTGGTCTTCGGACAGCAGGAGTCTGAGATGATGAACAAGGAAGCTTGGCTAGAAAATCATCACGGCGGGCATGAACGGCACACACACAATACTTGTACATCTTGGTCGCTCCCTCACCCTTGGCCAACCAACCCCATGCGATTAATCCTGCGCCGTGGTTCCAACGCAGCCGATACCGATACCGCTGTCCGCGAACGACTCACCCGTCCCGAGGGTGCGACAAGACATATCCACGAAGCAAAGAACCTGTCAAGTACGGCATGCTGTTGTTGGACCTGCTACAGGCTCTTCTGCGAGGTTGGGCTGCTATCCGGCTGCTCTAGGAGGAGGGAAACAGCGATGCGATGCTTCAAGCATCACGGAGGATTGATCTGGGCCTAATTGAAGGACCTTCGGAGGCAATTGACGAGGCTGTCAACGGTCAGGGCTCTTCCAAGGGGTATACAAAGGGGAGAAAACAGGGGTTTGGCTAGCGATGAACATAATAAAGACATTTCAAGGTTTCGACGGGCCTGGCCAACGTATCCCAGAGGCGAAACAAGGAAATAAGAGCGGGTATTGTGTAGATGGACATAATGTTGGTTTCAAGAGGCGTGCTTTACTTGCTGATGGAATTCACAAGGTTATTTACTGCTGAGGACAATTGGATCATAGGCAGGGTGATTTTTATCGAGGTATTCTCCAAATTAAACATGTTGCGCAACCTCTGATGTCTGTCGGAGCTCCACCCATGTTTTGGAGGCTCTTAATCTATCGCAATCGCACGTCCAGCCTCACAATTCCATTCACCTCTTCAATCAGATCCACAGAGGCAGTTCCGCTCATCCTGTCGCTGCCCCTGGCCCTCGTGCACCAGCTTGCCCGCTCGATCCGAGTCCGACGCTCCACGAAGTTGCTGCCCACCGTCCCATCAAACGGGTTCACGTCCCAGTCCCTCAACGACTCCCGTGTGCTGGCAGCCTCCAGATTCCCACCAACGTTTTCATCGTCAGTCATGAAAATGTCCCCGTCTCGATGAACCAAGCGTATGCTCCCGTTTTCCTGAACCTCCGTCCGTGTCAACGGCTCCGCCTTGCCATAGTCCGCAGCCCACGCTTCGGCCCATCCAGACGAAGTGAACGCCCAGACAATCATCTCCGGTGATGAATCCAGGGCGATCTCCGTCACGTTTTCCATTACTGCTATCTGTTGCCCGCATATTTCGAGGGGAAACGACGGGCTGCTTTGAAAATGGCCGCTGAATACGTCAATGGCTCGATAGTTGTCCTCTGCAGGCCAAACCTCTGATATACTCGGTATTTGGGTTCTTCCGTGACTCGTAGGGTCCGTTGTCGAGGGATGTGTCGCTTGACTGTCCGACATATCGTGGAAAAGGTCTGGTGGAACAGTGAAGAAGGCGATCAATTGCTGGCTGCAGTTCAGATCCTCTGGTGACCCAGCAGCAGCAAACGTAGCCACCACGCGCACTCCATGTCGTGTGTCCGAACCGGCAGCATAGAGAATTGGTACGATCGAGAGCGCTGCCGGCGGCGGCCGAAACCACACCTTTCGAAGGAGTCGTGTGACAGATCCGACTGGAGCATCCGTTCCGAGGCAGAGACACCCAGTTCGAGGATCGGTGAACAAGATGTGGTAGCCATCACTAAGAGGCACCGCGCGATAATGATCGGCACTCCTAGCCAGTACTGTTCCTATACCTCCACCTCCGCTATCGAATCCTCCTTCGTTTCTGGAAGCTCCAAATCGAACACACGCGGGCCTAGGAGGGTGGTTGCCATAGCTCAGGTCTTCTGGCGTCTCGTCCGGTGCTGTTCTTCTAGTAGTCCACGTGGAAGCAATGTTTCTTCTTTCAGATTCAATAGTTGTGGTGGACAAGTCACTGGATAGGTCCATTACGGACTGCAGAGGATGTAGCAGTCCCGATGCTGAACTGATGAGTCGAAGCTTCTTCGCTGTGTCGACTCCTCGACGCACTGGTAGAAAGTACAGTACATCGCTTGAGGAACCAAGTGGGAACCATCGGCTGAGATCTTGACCCGTCAAGGCATCCACCTAGTGTAGCTCAATACCGGCCGAACATCCAAAGGCCACGCAGTTTCGTTGGGGGCAAATGGCGACAGATCGTGGCGGATCATCAGCATTGCAAATATTCCGATACACGGACCGGTCGCCCGTCTCCGTCAGTGGCGGTTCATGGGGGGAACGTCGATGGCAGACACAGGACCCAGAGTCTGTTGATGGACTTGGAAGAGACGCCCCGGCGGAAGACGATGGCCCGTCTGTTCCGCTTCCTCCGCTTCCTGGTGCTCCCCGCGCATCTCTCGTCTTAACCATGTCATATACCATGCCCACACGACCTTCCATTAAGAACGCCACGGATTGTCTTCCTGACGAAGTGTCCATGCTGGAACATACAATTCTTCGAGGACAAATAATGAATGCAGCCGGTCGCATGAATCCCAAGGGCATCCCCTGTCTTTTCCGTAGAGGTATCGACCAAGCCGAGTACCCACGTCCACATACGTGATTCAACTCGTATATAAACGCCATCTGATCCCGTGTCGCTATGAGATACCTTCCGCAAAGGCTGACTGTGAAGGAAACTTGCCCATGCAGTCGAAAGTCGTCGGCCCAGACATGTCCGGCTAGTCTGCGAAGATCTGTCTCTCCCACCTGGACGAATGCGCTCTTATCAGATCTTGCGAGATTGCTCTCTCTCGCAATCCATTTGCTCATTATCTGCTCGGGGCATATCTCAGGAGCTCTGTCCATAGCCATCGGAGTAACTATGCGCAGCATGCTGCTCCACTATCCGGCTTGCTTCAGCATTTTCTCCAACAGTCTTCGATTCAAGCTTGCCAACAGCCAAAGTCTGCATGTATGACGGGCCGCGTTGAAGTCTTCGGTCGACAGAAACGAGAAAACGAATTGGATTATCTCTGTCGGCAGGTTCATAGAGCTAGGTGTTTCTAAACAGCAACTGTGAGCACACGTGCATGGATTCTTTCATCTCGACCCTTCTCGTACAGACCATTTCGTTTGAAGTGAGCAGTGCCGTGTGCATTCTCGTGGCTCTCGTGGCTCTCGTGGCTCTTGTGGCTCTCGTGGCTCTCGTGGCTCTCTCGGCTCTCCTGGCCATAGTTCACTCGCTGCGAAAGGGTTTCGATAGCCCGATTGATCCCGCATGCGCACTTCAAAGCGGCCATCTTGCCAGTAGCTTGCTCCAAGGAAAGTAGGGTGGAGGATGACGCTCTTCGGGACGCTCCCTTGGAGTAGGCGCCAGCTACTCCACGCGATACCAATATTTGCGACGACGTCTTGCTGATGTTGTCGAGTGGAAGAGCCACCAGCGACTTACTTGCTATTCAATACAGTACGGGGTTCTAGGACGTGATAAGCGATGGTGGCATAGGTTTATAGGTAGAGCGGCATGATGGTTGAATGAGAGATTAGTTTGACTCAAGATGGCCTTCGCCTTCATGAGATAAATCATGGCAGAACAGAGTCCAGACCCCGCCCCTTCCGTCCCTCGCACTTGCTGGATGCCGGTGCCAACGCACGCAAATAGGCGAGGCACGGTTACGCCCGTCACATTCTTCGTCATGGATTCATTCGCAGCCAGCACTCACTCGTACTCTCACACAATGTAATTTAATTGAAGAAAGAAGAAAGAAGAAAGGGAGAACAAAAAGAGGCATCATTGGTTGGCGACAGTTCCCGCATGAATTCATCTCTCCGCCGGCGTAGCCATCTTCGCTGAATCATACTGTCAATCCCGTTCCCCAATACCAAACGCATAACGATACGGATGAGTCAAGATTTGCTTTCGTCTATGCTCATCTTCTGCGATTGCTATCTATCCATACATTATCTTCGCCAATTCCCAGTGAGCTATCCGCATTCGGCAGAATCAGCGTTGGCTGGTCCTGTGACGATTGGCCACCTTCAGTAGTTGCATCATCGTCTGCGACAGCTGGCGGGTCTTTGTATATCCAAGGTTGTTGCAGACTATGCAAGTTTTTGGGGAATATTAGTAACATGTTTCCGAGTCGTCGAACAACCACTGGGCGAATTACTTACGGAGTGATTAGGCTTGGGTTGACAAATGTCAAGCCTCTCTCTTTGAACTCATCTAGAGTGCTTCCCCTCCGTAGTAGCTGCTGGTGAAAGCGTGGCAAGTCGTCGTCAGACCCATCTTCTACAGCCTCCTCGGAGTTGCCCTCATCATTTCCGCGACCACCATTCTTGATCGCCCGCAACGCAATGTACTTGGTCAGAGGCTCAAACCGCCGGCTAAAGTAATAGCTATACCATATCGTGAATGGAATGATGGGCAGGACTGCTGCGGATTGCACGAAGGCCTGGGAGGAAGCGATTTGCCCGACCATGACTATCTCGAACACAAGTAGGCCGACGACAATGCGATGGCAAATTATACGCCACGCACCACCGGTAGCATGCTGGGGTTGGTCCATTGCATAGAGGAGCATGTACTTGAATGTGAAGTATCCGAGTCCGAAGTAGATGATGCCAAAGATGAGAATCACCCATCCCTCCACCAGAACGCTATAAATCAGACAAAGATTGAACACAAGCAGCGCAGTCGGAAGGTAGAACCCGTACTGGAATGTTGGTGGCTTCTGTAACTCGGCAAAGTCTCGTGGCGTAGCGGATAGCCATCGATAAATCGGAGAGAGGAATACACTCCCAATCTCGAGGATCTTGAAGGGCATAAGACCTACTCCCTGCAGAATGATGAAGGAAATGTAAAATTTGGCAAGGTTCTCCACGTCTTGAGCGATGAGCTTCGGAATCAAGCTGGTGTCCTTCAAAAAGCGCCTCAACACGCTCCAGAACTCGAATCCCGTCTTCGACACGGCAAAAACAAAGAACGTGTTGAAGAACGTGAAGAAGAAGTTCTTCGAGATAAGTGACAGCTCCACATCCCCATGAGAGATCATGCCTTGATGATTCGAGAGCCAATCGTATAGATATGGCACCGAAACGTTGAGCAAAGACACAACAAGAGTCGGTGCCGTATTCTGGAAGAATGATCGTACAATAGGGTGTTCGTTCAACCATTCGGCGAATCGGGGCAGAGCTCTGTCTATCGTGCAAAAACTCAGAAAGGACGCGAGAGCCGCAGTCGGGAAGATCCAGATAAGTGTTAGGAAAGTGATGAAGAGCGTGATTGACCAGGCTTTCAGTCTGCGAACACCCCGCAGAGCATACGTGTTCTTCCACACGAGGTCAGATGGCGAAGGCGTTGCTTTCGTCAAAAATCGGCCAGGTCGAGGATCTATTCTGGCCTGGATGACCATCTGACAGGATGCCACAGAGTCCATGGTGACAAGAGCCATATCGGTCGCTGCGTATTCCTTTCTTCTCGCTTCAGCCACTTGCTCGTCGATGCGACGGAGCTTCTCCTCGTAATAGTCGATAGCATCAACCTTGCGACTGCGCAGTAGTAATGGCCCATATCGCACAGTCACTTGCGGCCGCTCGCCCTCATACGCATGCGGCTGCCTTGGCTCGCTTGCAAGAAGCCGCGCGTTCTCAGCGGCCTCTTCGTCGCCAGTTGCACCGGGTATTTGGCCGTTCGTGTCGCCTGTGTCGTTGGTTTGAGTGGCATCGCTACGCTTGCATGTTGCCTTATCCCTGGTCTTCAGGTATTCTGCCCATGATGCTTCTAGTTTCCGCAAAAGCAGGCCCCTTTGAGCAACCAACTGGTCAAGGTACTTCCAGTCTCTGCACAGAGTTACAGAATCCACGAGGCCAATGTCGAGACCTTCAATCAAATCCTTCAATTTTTGTTCAGATCTATGTTTGATCGGTATGCCTGTTAGCCGAAAGGTGCGGTCTGTTACGGTCGATTGCGAGCCCAGGTACTTCTGTCGAAGGTCTATGATTCGGAATGTCTCCCAGTTAATTGAGTAGAGTGTAATGCCGACGAAGAAGTAAGTGAAGGCGACATATGACCACAGGAAGGGCATCTCACGACTTCTGTCCTCGTCCTTATCATTGAGGACATGCGAGCCGTTCGCATGCAGCGACTGCGGCAAGCTGAAAAAAAGCTCTCGGCCGGCAGCACCCTTCGGTTCGCTATCTGTTGCGCCTATGAGATCCCAGGGGTTTTTGCGGTACTTGGCGTTGATGGGCCCGAGCACTATAATCGCGAAAAATGCCATGACGGTGAAGAGGCGAATGGCCATTTTGAAGAAAGCCAAGAACTAACGACTTCAGTTAGACTTTTCTTGGGAGTCCAGTGGTCGGTCGCGGGTACATGGCTGGGGGGATGTGGGATTAGAGCTCACCACAAAAGCATCCAATCCGGAGGCGGCCAGAATCTGTTTTTCGTTGATTCTGTAGAGCTGCGGTATCCATCCGAAGAAGGAGTCTGTCAAGGTCGGAAGGTCGACATGCGGATGCAGGCGCCGCTTATGCGCTGAATAGAGTGCCGGCCATCGTGGGCGGAGGATCTGCGCGAGGTCGAGACTCTCGAGTTAGTAGCCGTCACTCGCAGCACGAGACAATCATGTTGACTATTCTGACATACGCAGAAAGTGATAAAAGCCGAGACCCCCAGAATCAAGGACAGCACAAGCTGCAGCTGGATATCATTATTCTTTTTGTTCGGGTCGATGAATTCTCCTCCATCACTAGTGCAGGTCCGATTACCCATCGTGCCTCATCTTTCTCCGGGTACAGGTTACTGCTGTAGTGAATTCTCAGAGGCTGTGCGAGCAATAAATGATATGCAGACCCGAATCTCGCGAGAGCTACTGTTGAAGCTGATGATGAAGCGTAAAGTTGCAGAGGCTGCCTGAAATGGTCATGACCACAGATGTATCGTCATCGAGCAAGTCGCGGCTGGGAAGTTGGGAGCTTACCCACTTGCCTGCCACAGCCCACCACCCCTACCCCTGCCTGTTCCTTGTGACGTCGTGGTTCGAAGGAAGCTTACCCTAGACTAAATCAATGATTCGAGGGGACCTGCTAAGCACCCTGTTATACACGCTCTCATGGGCTTCCCGAGGGGGGCTGTCTGACAAGAAAACCCGCGACCAGGAGGAAGCGGAAGCGGAAGCGAGCGGTCCGGGATTAAAAAAAAAAGGTCAACGACCGAAATGTCAGTACCCGAAACCTGGTCATCAAACGCGGAGAAAGCATTCGAATCAGCATACGCCTTTTGCCACGTGCGCGGCCTGTAATGTCCCGACCCCGAACCATCGATGTTGCGCTCAAAAAAAGAATAAAAAAAAAAAAAATCAGATGACGAGGTCTTCTCTTCGCCAATGACTTACCCGTTTTTAGAGTAATCCAGCATTTGACGTGACAGTGTTCTACAAAATGTGTCGCATTGAGGGAGAATAGTTCGCAACGGGAGACGAGGTCGCGTGTTACCGTAGGGGGGAACAATCCAGGGGCATGGTCCGTCTGCCTGCGTACAGAAAACATGTCAGTAGATCTTGTGAGGACATGTCATGCGGTCAGTCTACGCCAGATGATGATTACACTGCATCTTGTCACATAGGAGAGTGTATGGCCGAGATCAAGTGTCTGGCAAGTTCACGTTGGCTACGAAGAATGCCGTTGCACAAAGAAACCCCCCCCCCTCCCCCCCTCTCCCTCTACCGCAAGGGGGGCTTATTACGTTGCCAAACAGGTCGCTACACAGGTGCGGTTCTCAAGAGACGTGGGACGCAGTCACCATGATGGCAGATGGCTCGAGGGAACGAGGAAGCAAGCTTACGTCAGAACGCATCGGGATATTACGACCCATGGGCTACGACCCATGGGCAAATCATCGTGGCGAGCCCGGAAGAGGGTGGCACACTGAGTAGTTTTCTGGCTATTTGTGGCCCCGTATTTGGTGTACCGATGTTATGAGGCAGGGCGTCTGATGGAACATGAATCCTTCATGAATATTTTATAGTTCGCACAATCTTCCTGCTTTTGGCTGGTACTTAGCTGAGCATGTACTCGCTATTCTGGGGGACGCGCCCACCGAGGTCTGAAGCAGTTTTCGAACATCCATGATGAACTGCCTGTCTTGGGAATCCGACTTTCTGAGAAGAAGGCGAAATTAAAATCACACGTGGCCGTTGCGCTGTTCAGATTTGCAGATGAAATGTTGATTGCCGATTCCCATGTCACTAGGATCATATGCAAGCCGAGTTGGGGCGCCCGGTTAGCCATCACATCTAATAACGAGCAGATGTGCGAGCAGGATAGCTCGATGAAATTTGGTAGCACAGCAAAAGGAGCGGCGTCCATATTACACACCAAGAGACGTTGTCTGTTGCATGGAAGACAAGAGATTACCCGTGTAACAGAATGAGCCCAGAGTCAAGATTGAAATCCAATATTTGAGCTCAGAAACCGCCAGCTGGTTTCAGTCTCATCAGCTCGTGGGCGGCTGCTCAAATTGAGATGGGCTGCACGGAATCTTGGGAGCTTCGCGAGTGAAACTTGTTGATCAGAGATGGCGGTAGGAGTGTTCAAGAATTTGAACTTGGGCAGTCTCAGAGATATGGTGGCCGGCCGACGTACGGGTTTGAAATGATACCAGACTTGTGCGAATAACGAGCTCTGGATCCCGTGATCCTTATCTCCAACATGGTTCGTCTGGTTTAGCAACAGCCTTGGACTCAGGTTACGCATTTAAGGCCACTGTGCTACAAAGCCCACAAGAAACGTCATGACCGAGCGCGCGACCGGTCGTGTTACTGTGCGATGGATATTGAGACGTTTTATCACAGGAGAAGATGACATTTCTGACAGCTCTTGATATCTATCCGCAAAAACTTTCCACAACAAGGGTTGGTGAGCGAGCGAGATGTTGAAGGCTCACGGATACTTACATTGCCAGC
The DNA here is from genome assembly GCA_023658475.1 of Epichloe elymi. Lineage (NCBI taxonomy): Eukaryota > Fungi > Ascomycota > Sordariomycetes > Hypocreales > Clavicipitaceae > Epichloe > Epichloe elymi. Next base: position 3,745,336 of record CP098274.1, read on the forward strand.
TCACCGTTGTGGTTGGCGGCGGAAACTGCAGCTTGTCACCTTTGTCACCGATTCTGATGGCGGAAGAGTTCCACTTCCCCGGACAATTGAGTGAAGATAGCCTTATGACTGCTCTGTGCGAGTGCATGGAAATGGACCCGTCCGTCTGCTGCTCCATCGTATTGTACAGAGAGCAACACCACGAGCCCTGCAAAGAAGCATGAAGTTGATACGTGCAAGTCGATAGGGCCTCTCGCTCCTGCAAGAACCCGTCAACACCAAGAGCAGACGGCATGTTTGGCGCGCTGGGATTATCAACAGCTCGAAGGGCAGGCTGCCAAGACTGAGCCCTGTGAAACTTGGAAGCATGCGCCTTTGGAATCATCGAAAATTGACTCGCGACTCGAGAGGCCGCGGGAATATAAATTGCATGCGATACCCAAGTCTGTCGTCTTGCTGGTCGGGAAAATAAAAGCAACAGGTTCCTCTAATACATCAGACGCCAGGCACAAGACCAGAGAGAAACTCGAGAGAAGTGCAACCAGATCGAACATGCCCGGATCCAACGTTCAAGCAAATGGTATGTTACAGCGAGGTACAATCAACTTTACCTGCCTGAGGGAGTTGCAGCCATCCATCATTGAGGCAAGAGTCCAAGACATCTAACAATCGAGCAGGAACGGGGCAAGCGGTAGTCAATGGCAATGAGAAAAAGTCGCCCGCAACCGAGTCTTTCGCCATCGAGCGTTTTCGGAGGGATGACGGCCCTTGGCATCAGCCATTTGATACCTCGTCAAGTGTTCGTGGGGGCCAGGGTTCTCCAACAAGAAGATGCAACAACGGTGCCGGGTCACCATCTTCTACTCGTCAGGGATCGCAAGCTCCCAAGCCCTGACAGTCCCTTCACGAAGCGGCAGTGCGAGCATGCTGCAAAGGCAGTGAGTGACAGAGGCAGCGGTCAAGGAAGGGAATGTCTTTTCTTTGAGCTGAGAACGGAAATCAATGATGATAGAGTACCAAATGACATGTACCTGGACCCGGGAAGCGGGAATTGACCTGTCAGTTTGGTGCTCGGATGGATGGAAATATGTATAGGGCACCGAGACGAAGAAATTGGCAAGGCGGCAGCGTCTGGCAACGCCATTTCATGCCGCCATCTTGGAGGAAGCGTTGGAGGTGGCGATAGTTGGCCGATTCTCGGTCAAGCACGTCCGTACCCCGCAGTATGGGCCAAAGACAAATTTCATTCTGCCGAGTGCTCTGAGCGGGCGAATATGACGGGCAATTTTTACTGTAGCACCATGATCCTAAGTCTGTAAAAAAACAATTCATGGCTGGTGCGTGAGCGTGACCTTGGCTGAGACATGTGAGTAACAACCAGACCAGAAAACTGTTTACAAATAAAGAATGGCGCGTGGGGGCGGTCTTTTTCTTCTTCTTCTTCTTTTTTTAGGTGATCAACAACAACACTCACTAGTGGGGAATGCGGCTCAGCGTTGGAACTGAGGAGAATTCGTCTCATGCTGGGCGCGGGAAATTGCGGGAAGGGGTTGGGAACCCGTCTCGGGGTCTCGGGGTATTATTTGTTGTATTATTTGTTGTATTATTGTACTCTCTCAACTCTGACTCAGCAATCTGGCCGCCAGCATCACCAGTCATACCCCAAGTCTTGATTTGAGCTCTCATTTAAGTCTGACCAATGCCCCCGTTGATAAGTGGCACCTCTTCCTGTCGCATCCGCCGTAATTTATTTGGTGGATCCTTGGTGCTGAGCTGAGTATTACTCGGCATGTAATACAGCCTCGCATCTGATGATCTGACTCGACTATTCATTCCCACTTGGCCAGGTTACTTTATTTATGCTCGTTGTCCTGAAGAGCCTCTTCTCTTAAGAAGCTCTAATACAGTCTACGTACATGACCAGGGGCAGCAGGCCAATGACAGATGGTTCCATAGCACTAAGGGGGGTAAAGGGTACCTTGGATTACGTATATTTTACTAGAACCACTTAGTACCTTCCACTAGCGTAGATACAGATACCCCTGTAGCGTCCCTAACAGCTCCACTTACATTAGCCGCTAAGAGCTGATAGTGGCCGCCCCGCGTGGGGCTTGTAGCCGTGTACATAAAATCATTCAGGGGTTAGACTATGTAAGGAACCCAGAAGGTGTGCTGGCATGCACCTCACATACAATTGACATGGGCCCCGTGCACAGCACCTTATTATGTACATCAACCAGAGCTCTGTCCAGCTTCGCATTGGCGAGGACTTATGGCGCATAAGCGGGGGCATGGCGCAGGCGAAGCTAACAAGGTGTTGGGGCAAAAGCAAGGTAGCAGGTAGCAGCAGAGCGCCATTGGAAGAGGAAAACCTGACGAATGTGGGAAGGGGGGGAATTGATTCGCCACAGCTCGGCTCTAAAAAGGTTTCGATGTGCGTTCGACCCGCGCAGCCACCGCTAATACCTAATCCGTATGCACCGGAGCACCAGAGACACAAGCTGCACAATGTCTGGGCACAATGTCTGGGTACAATGTCTGGGTACTTTTGATCGGGTGATCGGCTGTGTGCCCGTCGAGGTACTCGGTACTTGGCAGCCTTCCGAGAGTTGGAGCGCATGCACGGACAAGTCCGACTGACTGACTGGCCCCTCCTCCCATTTCATCTTCCTTCTCAGCTGCAGGACGCCCCAGCCGGCCCGCCCATGCCATGCCAATGATGCCATGCCATCCCATCACTTCACAAGTCCTCTTGGCTTTTCATTCCTTTCACTTCAACACAATCAAACAGCGGCATTCGCGACACCTGTTTCTCGCCAGCACCTCCAAGAGCATCGGTCGTTTCCTTCGTTCGCCAGTGCTACTTTGCGTCTTCGCCCTGACTGTTCGTGCCAAGGACGAACGAACCGTGCTCCGTTTCTCAAGTTTCAGTGTGGATTATTAGGCGCCTTCTCGACAACAAAAAACCGTCACTCCCCCAAAGTCTGACCGCACGCATTTGTTTTGTCTCACCTCACTTTTTTTGCCAACACCGCCTTGTGCCGCGACGGGCCGGCCGATTCAAATCCCATCACGCAATCTTTAGCAGCTGTTTATTTCATGCTTCCTTCTCATTCTCTCCCAAGAACCAGCGGAAACGAAAAGGGTACATCACTGCCGAGGCTGTGCATCGGGACAACTGCCTTCTCGCCACAGCCTGCCTGTCCTTCCCGACGAGAGCACCCAACGAACCCCCTGAAGTATCGACGACCGAAAATAAAAAATGGGTAAGAATTCCCTTTTCTTGGGCTGGAAATCGACGGCAAATTATCATTTGCATGTATCGAACTAACAAAATTGCAACGCAGTTCTCTCCTACACCATCGTACCATTCAACGATATCAGCAAGCTCCCAGCTTGTGCTGTTGGTTGTCAACCCCTGTGGGACGCCAATGGTGGATGTGTCCCTCCAGCTATTCCCGCAGCTGATCCGAAGGTCTACGGCGAATGCTTTTGCGCCAACAGCAAGGTTGCTGCCTTCTCAACAGCGGTTTCCGGTGTATGCGACAATGCCTGTCCAGGCGACCCTAAGGGCGTGAGTTCCATCGCTGCCTGGTTCTCCAATTTTTGCAATGTCAAGGCGGGAGAGACACCCAAAACGGCTGCCTCGACAAGCGCCGGCGCAACGAGGACCCCAGGCTCAAGTAACAGCGGAAGCATTAGCGGTGATGGTGGTGGTGGTGACTGGTAAGTCTTTAATCTCGACCCTCAGCATTTCCCCTCCTTACCGACTGCCCGATCTTTCATGCTAACCACAGTTGAAAAAAAAAACAGGCTTTCTAGCCATTGGCAATGGGTCATCATGCTTGTCATTCTGGTGGTTGGTATTGCCGGTATTTGGATCGGTGCCTGTATCTGGCGCCGTCGATATTTGCGCAAGAAGGATCGACAGACCTCACTGGGACAGAAACATTCTGGATCTGTCAACAACCCGTCCTGGGGCCCAGCCATCACAGGGTCCGAGTCAGCGACCCCCATGACTTTTCCCACTGGACGCGATGCTGAAAGGGGGATTGTTCACGAAAAGCCCCAAAAGGACAAGCAGAAGAAGAAGAAGTGGACGGTTACTGAGCGCACATAGACGACACTTTTCGCCCTGCGGTTTCGTGTTCTTACCGAGACCATTCATTACACGACGATCCGAACTTCACGCTCCTTTGTATCCCTCCCAACCGAAATCGCACGACCTCTCCAACTTTTTTGCTAGCCTTATCTTGATTGGCACGCTGAAGAGACACAGCGGTCCCCAACCTGAGAACCATGTCATGCCGACATACTACACCTACACAGCGCTTTGCCTCCCGGCACATCTCTATTTACCTCTGGCTACCCGACATGCCCTGATGGACTCGACTTCTACCAAAACCACTGAATTGTGTGGTCCTCTCTGCGCGCGGATCAGGGAACATTCCACACCATGATGGAATAAGATTGGTAGTGATATGGCTTGACGTTGGCTGCGCATGTCTTTCACCCGTCTGGTCCTTCCTATATATATCTTCAACGGCGTTGCTGGTCTATATCTTTAATCTGGTTGTTTATTTTGTCATTGGGACTTATACACACTGCTTTGTATCAAACTTTATTTTGTTTTTTTGGATTCTGTTGGGCGGTCATTGGCGTTTTTTTTTCCTGTTGGGGCATTACACATTTCGACGCCGTACAGTAGAGTCGACAGCCGGCAGGCTTCGTCTTTGGAAGGCGCCTCTGTTTGGGAAAGGTACAGGACAAGCAAGGAGGAGGAGCATCGCCATGGCAGACAAAGCTACCATTCATATATATTTTCTCCACGTTCCAACGATGACCCATTACTTTTTGAACGATGCTGCCGATGCTTCCTCGTTTATTCATGCTAATACCTATTCTATTAAGGATATTCGAAAATTGGGATGTTTGCTGCTAATGATGATCCTATTCACGCCTTTTGCTGCTCCTCCATGGCATCCATGTACAGATCGATCAAACAACCGGCTGACCATGCTTGTGTAGGACTCTGTAATTGGAATGGAATCAGTCAAGTGGCTTCAAATGCGATTTTCGACAGAACTTGGATTGAGAAAAAAAAAAAAGAAACCAAGTTTAAACCTACCGAATCTGGGCAATGCTCTCCATTCTTCTGCGTCAACTCTGCCAGCCCAGCCCATGCACTCTCCTGGATCATCTGCTTACAACCAGCTAACCGCCTCGTGACTTGTTGGAACGCTTCGACTCTCCCCGCAGGAGTGGTGCGTCGCTTCAAGTCAAACTTGAGCAGCGCGCGGAGGAAGAAACCTGTCGGCCACAGCCACTCGGGACCCTGGTGGTAGTTTCGACCTTTGCTCGTGGCAAAGTCGTCACTGTCTTCGCTATTTCGGTAATAGGGTCGGTAGTTGAGGTCTGCGGGATCCAAGGTGGCCATGCCGGTTGGACCACGGAGAACCGAGTCTGCTAGACACAGCGCGTGCATTGCGTGACCAGCGTTGAAGAGTTCGGGCGCGACAGTCATGGCGATGGGGAAGTTTGGCCGGAATTGGTAGTCTTCATACTCCTTGCCGGACTTGTACAGATCTTTGTAGATTCCTCGGCGATTGACGACGGCTGGGTTCACGTCGTACTTGGAGTCATCTTCTGGTGACAAAGGCACGAAATAGCATTTCTCAAAGTTGTCCTTGATTCGGGCTGCCCAATCCTGGAACTTGACTGGCGTTCCTTCGGGGGTTTTGACCGAGGAATAGGCAAACTTTCCTTGCTGGTTCAATGTGGACAGCCAAGCCAATGTGCTGTACAGTAAACCGGTGATTTCAACGGCAGCACCGTCGCGAGGCGTTCCTGGTACTCCCCTGGACCCTGCTCGCTCACTTTCTCCCATCTTATCCATCCAAGTGCCACAGTTGAACTGGTTGCCGCCGAAAATGATACCCGTGTCCCAATCGACGTAGATGTGTTGATTGAAGCCTTCATCTGTCATCTGAGAGTCAATCTGTGGACCAGCATTGGCCTCCCGGAATTTCAGGCCGGAAGCGTGTCTCTGCAGCGCCTCCTGGATGACATCTTCGATGGTGCTCTCTTCCGAGTACGCTCGAGGATCGTCGGTGGGGAACCAGGTATCGTCGTATGGCAAGAAGCGTCTTTTGACAGTTGTCTTCAAGATTCCCAATCCGTCAGGTGCCAGCCGCACGTAGTCTTGGATTGTCTGTAAGAAGAACCATATAGAATCTCGTGAGTTGTAGCGAGGGGCATCACCGCTACTGAGAAGATTGGGAATCATGCCATGCTTGAGAACACTTGCAAACGCGTGAATATGCTCTTTGGCCTCCTCAAACCGCCCAGTGCCGAGGTAAAGGCCACGTATCGAGATGAAAACATCGCGACCCCAACATCTTGCCCATTCAACAGCAAAATGCGGCAGTCCTGCTGCTATGGAAGGTACGGCTTTGTTCGGCCAAAGGGAGGCAGATTTAACAAGACCGGTCTGCTGGATGCTGACAAGTGCAAGATTCTGGAGGAACCACTGGCCCTTCTTGATGTCCTCTCCCATGAGTTCCAACGCCCGGTCACGACTGGCATTGTAAGCAGTTCTCAACACCAAGCCAAAGTAGCGAGGGAGAAGAAAACTGGGGATGGTTCGAATGGCATCGAGCCTCTCTCTGAGCCATTCCGCCGGACTGGCGAGCTGCTCGTTACCCGCGGTCTCACTCATCCTCTGGACTCGCCCAAGAATGTAATCGAGTGCCCAAGTGCCATCGCGGAGGTTCTGGCAGAGGGGATGCGCGAGATTATTCTCGCGAATGACACCCTTCATTACGCTCCACCACCCTTGCAAACCGGCATATACGAGCTTGCCATGGCCTGGAATATTGTAAGTCCCGTCACGCCCACCACTTGAGTCAAGCTCCTCAGCCTCGCATTTGTACATTAAGAAATTGAGATCAATGAGATTCAATTGGTCCCACGCTTCCTTGGCACCCGAGGTGACATAGGTATCCAGACCCGCGGAATGCTCTGCAGCAGGAATCCACGTTTCGAAAAGGGCGATGCTTCCGGGAGGAAATTTGTCCCTCACCGTGATAACGGTATCGTCTCCGCAAACATCCACGTTGACACCTCCGATATCTATGACCCGGCTCGGGAGGCCAACGAGATGTTCGGGGTTGTCAACTGCTTGCTTTGTAGCATCCTCACTAGCATCCACTTCTAAGCTCCAGCTCCCAAGGTGCTGCGCTCGGGTTCCCGCAAGATTGACAGGGCTCAAGCTTCCATTACCGTTGCCGTATCCGGGGAACGCAGTGTGCGCTATCAGGAAATACCCCTTCCTTGATTCGGGGTGGACCCTATGAACGGTAACATATTCCTTCTCGTGATGAATGTGGGTTTCATCGTAACCATCCTTGCCCATCAACGTGTGGATTTGGTTGAGCAGCTTCTTCACTCCTGCGATGCCATTCTTGCCCCGGCCGACCTTGATGGGTGTAGATTTTGAGGATTCTGACGTATACAGGCGTGTCTCATTCACAAGATCCACAAGCTTGGGATAGACTTCATCATATCCCATGACCGAGCCCGTTGCGCTGGCGCACATGCTGACGAGGGCTGCATTTGGCAGAGTGTCTCGAGCATCTCGCTTTTGTGCTGGCGTTTCGTTATCATGGGTGCAATCCATGAACAGCGCATGAACTGGGGTAGGCTTTATTCTGCGTATGACTTCTCTTGTGAGGTCGCCTTTGCTCTCTGAGTTTGGTGAGAAAGATGGATCTCCACGAGATATCTCGTCAAACTCGAAACTACCAATAGGACGACCGCCATGCCTGTGAACTAATCTGCTGAGCTCAGCTGTGCTCCATGCTTGCATTGCCTCGCGAATGAGTGAGCTGAGACCAAGTCGCTTGACAAAGACATAATCGGTTTCTTCCGAGCCCGAGAAAAGCTCCGCCACAACATACAGGTCCGGCCGCACGCGTCGTGCTTCATCGAGAATGTGTTCTGCCACGTGAATTGGCGTTGAATGGCAGTTGTCTATCCGGAGACCAACGAAGTATTTTGCCAGTGTGCGAGCGTATTCGGTCATGTGCTCCCAAAGCCAAGGACTGTCCTCTGGCTTTGAACCATACCGTAGCTTGACGCAGTCTCCCCATACGATAACCTCTCGTCGCAAGTATACGCGGGAGTCGGGGCCGGCATGGTCGATTAGCGCATTGCCACCCCACACCCAGCCATTGTTGACCAACATGAGATCTTGCGCGGAGTGTTTGGCTGTGGTTTTGTTCGATGGCAAACGCGTGAAGTATGATTCGATCAACGGATTTTCCAAGTTGATGGGACCGAGTTTGGGGCCATGATCGTCCAGGCGAACATACTTGATGCGGTTGTATAGCTGCTCCAGGATTTCCTTGACATCGCCGTCGTACACCTCATACAGGGGCACGTTGATAGCGTCGAGTATTTTCACCATTTCTAAGCGCGCTGCGGCCCTGTCTGCAGAGCCAGAAGACTCGCCCTCGTATCTGCCGAAGCAGAATGAAAGCAGGGTCGATGCTACATTGGGGTCCACGGCTCTTCTGAATCGCGCACCCAAACGATCAAATCCCAACAGTCCATGTTTGCGGATGAAGGAAACCTTTTCGTCCAAGGTTGCACCTTTGAGCTTCTCAACATCTTCCTGAAGCTGGTTCGCATCTCGAGGTGTGCTTGTTTTGGCATTGGTCCAAGCTGACACGGCAGCATCGGCATCTCGTTCGACATCCAGAACATAATATTCCCACAAACGAATCTTGGCGATGACGTCTTTCTTGATAGCATCCATGATGAGTGCAAGATCATTTGACGACTCTAGATTTGTTGGAAGACCGAGAGATGCTAGATTCGAGCTCAACTCAAGTAATTTTGAGTCTAGTTCATAAGCAGGTTCCAACCAAGGAGCAGTCGACAAATTGTAGCCAGCTTCCGGATGCTGCTCAAGCCATTTCGAGTTGTGAGCTGTGTGATTGAGGACAATATCAGTTAAGCTCAATAACGAATGTTGTCGCTCCAAGCTATCGACCATCTTCTTCACATCTGCTTCACCAGCAGGAAAACAAGTAGGATCCCAGCCGAGTTGGTCGTACAAGCTATATGGAGAATTGGAGGAGCCCCGAATTTGCAAAGGTGTAAAGTGAATCATGTTGTATCCTCGGTCGCTGATTCCTCGCAGGTGCCTCTCCCAGTCGGTAGGATACCTGCCCATGAATTTGCTGATGACAGAGAAGATGGAGAGCGCTGGCAGGGGGAAGGGTGACCCATCCAATTGCAGACGAGGCGCAACATCTATGTAATAAAGCGGCGTTTTCTTCAATTCGAGCGCGTTTTGCGGCGTTTTGTCAGACAGATGTGGCTCGAGGCTCGGCAACTCTGCGTACGTGGTATAGAACGCATAAGCTCCTGATTGATATATCTCAATTGAAATCTCAATAGTGCGATTGAAGTCAGGAGTCAGCCTGGGAAAAGGAAATTAGTCAAGACATATCGAGCAGAACGGCTTTCCTGAGCTACGGATGGTCGTGGAAAACATACTTGAACTCCCTGAAGCTGTCGCGTCGGAATGACTGGCCCTTCTCCGGGACATTGACCCATAAGCTTCCATGGCGGCAAATGGACGAGGTGCCCTCAATGGCAAAGCGCAGGGTAACGGGGTCCTTGGACAATGGTGCAATGTGTATGAACTCTCCCGCAACATCAGGAGAGCCATCATCGTTGAGCGGCAACGAATAAACTTGGGTGGACGTCATGGTGCCTGGACTCATGATGTGAAAGAGAGGAGGGCCGGGCCTTTGCTGCCCCGCGCCACAAAGACACAAAGACGACGTCAGCGACGAGCTGTGCTGCTGCTATGCTACTACAGGCAAAATCGGTTCGGGATCCACAAGAGCTCCAGGATCAGACCAAGCTCCAAAACTTGTCGACTTCTCGAGTCGGTCAATCGATTCCAGTGGATTGACCTGCTGAGCAGCAGCAAAGACGGCAGAAATCACGAGCCGAACGCTGACATCGGGATCGATAGGGCCGGGCTCAGAAAGAGGCAGGAGCACAAACAGGCTAGAAGTAGAAGACGGAGAGGGTCAGCAGAGGGTCAGCAGAGGGTCAGCAGAGCTGCAGAGGTGGTGAGATCTCGATGGGCTTATGGGCGACCACCAACGACACGACCGCCAACGACCACCAACGGGCAGGAACGACCGAGTCGTCCGGTGCCTCCGGTGAGTCCAGTCAGTCCAAGCTCGAGATTTGGTTCCGCCAACTGCACCGCTTTGTTTGTTCTTGTGCGCCCAGGTCTGCCCGACAAGAGCCATCGGACGTGTGCGAAGCTTCCTGACGAGAAAGTACCAAATACGTATATTACATCGTGTGCATGCAGACGAACAGTGCTCCAATACAATGCACGAGACGAGACGGCTACGAGCATACGATCACGGATGCCATGGAAAAAGCACGAAGAAGGCTAATAAGCACCTTCGCTTCTTGGCAGAGCTTTTTGCCTTCTTGTTCAAGTCATGGCCAATCCAATAGTCGATTTCCCATGTGGCTGAGTTTGATCCGCAGCCTTCGAGCACACGCACGGTTTCAACTTTCCGACCGTCATCCTCATCCTTGGATTTTAAATTTTGAATTCTGAATTCATCCCTCGTTGGTGGCTTCTGCATTAGTCTAAAACACCTACCGAGCCTCCCCTTCCAGTGCGCTAAAAAGTGAACTGCCCGATGGCCGCGGCGGGGCGAATCGTCAACGTCATCATGACTTCTAGGCGCGGCAAGTTGGTTGGTCACCAAGTTGAGGCCTTGACCGCTCAATTGCGACTAGAGACCACTTTCAAGCTTACCTATGCGTTGGTATGGTTAAAAAAAGAAAGCACTGTTTCAATCAGCGCCAAGGGATATTGATTACGCTTGCAGTGCGGAGTAATGATCTGACCCTCTGCTTGCTAGTGCAACGCATAGAGCCATACACAAGACGACTTTTTGACAACAATGCGATCAAGTACGCGAAGTAGGCTGTAATCATTATCAAGAATGCTCGACTGCTTCTTCTCTTCTGTTGCTATTAAGTGACGTATCTATTTATAGAGGATTGATCTTCACCGGCACGAGCGAATGCGCCGATGTGAAGTCCGTCGGGGTTATCAAGGGAGCCGAGTTTGTCGGAGATTTGCCCGGCAACTTTTCCATAAGAATGTAGCCAACACCGATGGGATTGTCTGGGTGTTCAAGCGCAAAGTCATGAACTTTGGGAGCAGGCACTCTCATCACTCAGCGACCATCGAGCAGCACAGACCTTATCTCCTGGAACATCCTCGATACTTGCCCAGCCCTGCACTACACATCATGACGGGAAACTGCCCGGTGGAGGAACGCAAGATGTTATAGCTCTATGCAGTATATGCAGTATATAAAAATACTAGTGTGCGCCGTTTTAGCAGATAAGATAATAATAATAAAAACGCCGAGGTAAGAAATTGCCCTGACAAAAACCGTCCACTCTATGCCGTGCCCGCAACACAAGGTCTCGCTACCTCACATGACACATGGTTGGTCTGGCGTCTCCGTCAATTTTACCTGCGTGTTGTGTTATAGGGATGGTCTCAGCTCCTTTCGAGCTGTGCATGGATATCAGAATCAAGAGCAAAACGTTTTCCCAAACAAGTCAACAAAGTCAAAAAAAGTCAAAATAGCGAAATCATCGTTCACGCACCATCCGTTGCTGTTGCCACCAGGTTGGGGATATCATTAACGTCCTTCTTGCCAAGCAAGATGTCATTCACCGCGGTGAACAGCGGGTATTCCTTCTCCAACCCACGAGCCTTCAAGAAGCTGTTCACCTCAAAAGCCGTCGTTGTCCCCTGCAGTTTCTGGCCGTTCAATTCCTTCTGTTCCACCTCGTCGACTGAGATGCCTTGCTCAACAGCCTTCTTTGCGCATCGGAAGTTTCGTCCGCCCGAGGATGATGTGATCAAGTCGGCGACACCAGCTGAGGTCTCTGTGAAAGTCTGGCTCTGGACTGTCTCGCCAAAGAACTCCTTTCCGAATTTGACCATTTCCATGAGACCAATGCGCATGATGGCGGCCTTGGCGTTGTCACCCCAGCCTCGGCCGTCGACGAAGCCTGCAGCCAAAGCCACGATGTTCTTCAGGGCTCCACCCAGGGAGACACCGGCGACGTCAGAGACCATCTGAACGTGGAAATAATGACGGTGGAAGAGCGCGCGGAAGCAGTCATGGTCGAGAGGGGGGTATTCGGCGGGGAGAGCAGTGAGCTTGGTTTTGGATGTTCGGCCTCGGCAGTCTTTGTGCGAACGGTCCTGCAAATCAGTCACGGTAATGCCTGGGTTAGGGCTGCCATCGCGCGGCGAAGGGTTTCTGCTATTGTCCATGGGAGGAGGGTCGTAGGCAATGGTGGTCTCTGACCACTTCTCAGCAGCGATTTCGCTGGCAATGTTGGCGCCACTCAGGGCACCACAGTAGATATTCAGGCCGTCGCCAATCCACTCACTGAACAAGCTGACGCCATCGTCGGTGACGTTGACGCCCTTGATGCAGCTGATGCCACGTGCAAATGGCAGAATATGGCCACCGACTTGCTTGCAGACATTCGCGATGAACTGGTGAGGGAGGTTGAAGATGAGAATGGACGAGTTTTTGACGGCTTCGATGAGGGAGGGATTGGCGATGATGTTGGAGGGGAGCGTGATGCCCGGCAAGTACTTGACGTTTTCGTGGTGGTGGTTGATGACAGAGGTGAGTTTCTGAGGCTTGTCGCCTGCAGATGCATCGTAGTATTTCGAGTCCTTCCCAATCACGACGTCTTCCTCGTACACCCACATCTGAACATCTTCTTCAAAGAGGTCATTGTGCTGTTTTGTGTTTTCGGCCACGATCTTGGCAATTGTAGAACCCCTAAACAGGAAAAAAAAAAAAAGAGTTAGACGGTGACCCACGTGACAAATTTGATCAACCGGCCAACCCCGACCAGAAAACCAGAAAACCAGAAAACCAGAAAGGTGACAATGGCAGTCACGTACCAATTGCCAGATCCCACGATGGTGACCTTGTGCTTCTTCTCGTGGCCGCCGAGGAGACCAGTGCCGGTCATGGTTGCGAACGTCGCGGGATACAATCGCACCGGCTGGAGGGGAGCAAGGGGAGCAAGGGAATGATGGAACGGCAAGCGCTTAAGATGGCCGGAGAGTCGCAGTGGCGGGAATCTCAGCATACAACTAGCAGCAAAAGACAGCGCGAGAAAGCCACGCAAATTACGAGGAGAGGAAGGGAGACTGCGCGAATAAATGTGTGGTGCCTTGAACCTTGAATTGAGGCCAACAACAAGACAAGAAAAGCGACGTCGTCAACGGTTGGGGCGCCACGTCGAGTCGACACGAGTCGACACCACACGACACCAACACGACACCAACACGACACCACAGCGGGGCATCCTGCCTGCCTGGGCCGTCCCTTCCCTGGACAACTCCTGTGGTCCGTTCCTCGTCCTCTGGCCTGCCGTCTGTCACATGAAAATTAGCCAGCAAGTATAAGCAAGCTCAACCACTTATGTATGCAGGCAGTGTGGGATTGTCTTTGGACTTTTGAGCCTCCTGCAGGGCTGAAGCTGAATCTCCTACCTTATACAGTACTAATACAAATACAATCCGAACACGGCAAGGCACCAAGTGCAAGTGTCAATACCTTACCAGTCCCCTAAAACGGCCCAATGCGATACTCATGGCCGGACGGACAGCCTCCACTGCAATTCTCCCACACACATGTCCACGTTTCAAAATTTCCTCATCTCAAACGACGCGGAATAAGACCACAATAAGAACACAACCAAAAGAAAAGAAGAAAATTTGTCGGCCGGGATTTGACACTTTCTTGCCCCGCCAACCTCGGCGGCAACTGACAACGCCTGCCGGCGGCACCTATCTCCTGCAGGGACGTCCACCTGTCTTCCGCCACCAGCCATCCGAGGCAGATCCAGAAGGACCCCGGCGCCCGACACGTGCAATGACTCTGTACCACGGTCATTTCTCAACAAAGCTCGGCTGTCGAGCAACAGTATCTATCGTTCACGCAAGACTCGGGAATACATCCAGGACGGTTTCGTTTTCGCCCACGACTATGGCGTAAGCGATCTTGGCGTAATTCTTCACTGTTGCACAGAGTTCCGGGGCCGAGGTTTCGTATGCATTGCTCATACCGAGAAAGGCCAAGGGCACAATAGAGGTCACATGGCCCCATTGCAGGATTTCAAGCGATGGCGGGTTTCCATGCCCACCCCGCAGGTTGGCTGTAATCTTGAAATCCAATGCCTCGAGGCCTCTGACAAGCATCTCGACACCATCGATTTTCTTGCCGGCGGAGAAAAGATATGAGCCAACCCCAAGATATGGAGCGAAGAGTCCCGACCGAGGGATCCCGTGTATCTTGGGGTAAATCTTCTCGAGCCTGCTTAGTAGTTGCATATACTGGGGAATGTCTCTAGTCGTGGAGTTGGGCATGGCGATCTTTTCAAGGTCATCGACGAGCTTTCTGCGCAACTGTAGGACCCGTGTTCTTGTAATTCGCCGATTTTCACAAAGCTTACAATCGCAAGTGAAACCCCAGTGCCTGAGCTGTTCCTGAACTTCTGCATACGAGTCCAGAGGTTCTGGGAAGCAGTAGGATGTGAAGAGCTCCGTGCCTGCCTGCATGTCTCGCATGGCACGAAAGATGATCATATCCCCAATAAAGGAACGTTTGCAATTCTCGAGGCAGGAGTGGTTGATGTGGGACGCCAACAGCCAGACACCGGAAGATGTTTCAGCTTCTGGGGGTTCACCGTGAAGTACGGTTCCCTCTGAGGCAAGAGTGGTCCTTGATGCGCCAAAACCATTGAGAGCTGAAATCTTGTCTACAAGAAACCTTTGTAGTGTTAGCAAAACATCGCCATTGGCATTGGTGTATTCCTCTGCAAGGATGTGAGTCGTGAAACTCACGAATCGACTACGGGACTGCTACTAGCCGCAAGGGCATTTGTAACTGTGGTGGTGTAGTCTCCGCGATGCAAATCCTCAAACATCTTTAATGTGCCAGGATTGTGATATGTCTTTTGTACGATTCGAGTAATCATATGGGCTTGAGCACCCCCAATAGTCCGCTTCGTACTCCCGTTGATCAGGACAGGCATCTGAGTTGTGGGATAATCGCCAGCGGCGTAAAAGTACGCAAACGCCTTTTCACACAAAAGGAGCTGACCGGCAGAAACGGGCTTCGTCGTGAAAAGTCCCCGCCCCCGCCCGGGAGATGTGCGGATTTCAACAGCAGAATATGTAGCACAATCAACAATCGGCGGAGTTTGCTCGGCTTGCTTGTACATCTGACAGAAATTGTATTCTCCTGTCTGCTGCTCCCGCAACCGGGCCTTGACGCGTTCGATCTCCCGCTTTGCATCCTTGTTTTCAGGGTTCGATTCCACCAGTTGTCGCAAAATTTCTATACAATGCTCAAAACGGCGATGCTCGTATAGTGCTCGAGCTTCGCGAAAGAGGCCCTTCTCAGATGCCATTCCGGCCTCGCGACTGTGGACTGCATCTGACAAAGCTTTCTCGAAACGTCCGAGTCTGAGATTGGCCAAAGAGCGATTGAGATACGCTGGCCGCTCTTCTTCTGGCGATACAGCGGCTCTGATGGCACGAGTGTATCTAAAGTGGCATCAGTATGTTGTCAGGTGTTGGAAGATGTCAGAGCGAGATCCAGATGTCGGGCCAACTTGTTGGAAGTAATAGGCATGGGCAAGCCAACATTGCAATAGACACTCACAGGCGCTCCGCTTCAGCCCATTTCTGGCTTTGAACTGCATCGTTGCCTTGCAGCCTAATGCGTGTGCTGTCTTTTAGTATCAACGATCTTCTCCATTGGATTGGAACATGCTCTTCTGCTCCTTCCAACCAGGTGACGTCGCTGACATGGTCGACTCTCAGCGCATAAGAGCCTTCTGTGCAGTATTTCAAGAAAGGTTCTTTGATGACCAGAACCATGTCAGGCTGTAGTATTTCCTTGGAGGGCACATCCAGCTCTTCTGGCTGATGAAAAAGTTGAAGTGTTGTGGCCGTACCTTCTTCGTCTTCTACAATAGCCACAACCGCTAGTGCCATGCGCTTCGGTGGTGTGCGAACGCGGACGACGACCATACCTCCACGATGATGTGTTTCAAGTCTTAACTGTGCTATCTTCAAGGCCTTAAGCTCGTAGGGCAAGCGATGGCAAGGGGCGTAGGGTGTTGGATTCAGCGCCATGATCATTCTGCCGTTTCTATGACCTATCTGCACGCTTGGTAGATTCGAGGTCAAGTCCTTCATGAAGTTTGCTATCAGCTGTTCGGGAGAAGGATGATCTTGAACGGCTTCGCCTTGCCTTTTCTTTGCTCGAATTGTGGCATTTTGAACTTGCTTCAGAGTAAAATCACCATCTTCATCAGTTACATCCCGAATGTCCATTCTATATGAAGGAGACATGGGCTCATTGGACGCCTGATAGTAAACCAGTGCGTGATGAGAAAGTTTCGTGCCTGTTTCGAAAGAAGAGTTATGACTCTTTGCCTTGACGATCTTGTAAGTGGAATCTGAAAGTACACGTGCGGAGCTGTATAGTCAAGACGCAAGAGCGAGAAAAGAAACACTTGAAACAGCAGTAAAGGAAGAAATCGACTTGGCTTATGATCTGGATTTCTTTGCCATTTGAAGTGGGGCCTTCTTGTGTTTGCCTTGCAGCCTGACGAGTTCCGTTTGTTATTGATTCTGTGAATATCATTCGTTGACAGCGTTTCCCATTTCGTTCGATCGCACCTTCCTCATTTCTAACTCGGTGCCCATCCATACTGTAATACGTGTGCATGCCGTGGAAGCCGTGTAATCGATCCACATGAGGGAACGTCATGGGACCCACAAGCACAATCTTTTAGAAACCATCACGAGAGTCCAATATGCGTTGAGGTGGTTGTTGGGCCATGGCTATCCAATTCCAGAGTTGAGATAAAACACAGCTGTACTCCGTAGACGATATGTCTTGATTGAGAGCTAGTTAAGACTTGAGAGGCTGTGGCGTTTGCCAGTGGATTCTCTCGCCATTCGAGTTGCATCCCCTTGCATCCCGCGCCCCATTTTGCCGCCTAATGGAGTCTGGCGTTATCAGTACGTACGGATCCGTAGACTGGTGCCCGTTGACTCCGAAATCACCCCCTGGGACTTGTCCACATGGAAGATCAAAGTCTTGACGATAAGTTCTATGAGGCTCCCCAGTGCCCATCTCTTGTTTCAGCGAGTTCTTAAGTCCTGGAAACGGGCTGAGCGTTGCCTACATCTACGACCACAATCACAGGACCCTTCAAGAGCATTGCCCTGATTGAATCCTCATGAGAAAAAAATGATTCAATCAGCTTGAACCCTTATTTTCGGGTTACATTATTGATCGAGTCATTAAGCCAAAAATGGCGACTACATGGCCTTCTCACAATACGCATCGTCATGCTGGATGCAGACACGCCCGTACCCAACGTCGCTGCAAAAGTATGATCATACGGAAATGTCTTCCACAATCTCTTAGTGTCGGCGGCGAAGCGAACGGGCGCCAATCTCGTCATCGAGTCAGAGAACTTTGATGTCGTTCGCGGAGAGTATCCCCGCTCGGCGTCCGACTTCAGCGCGTTGATCATCAGCGGCTCAGCAGCGTCTTCATACCACGACAAGGATTGGGTTCGCAAGATCGATGAGTGCATCATGAGCGTATTCGCGAACTGTCCGAGGGTGAAGATCTTCGGCAGCTGCTTCGGTCATTAGATCGTGTGTCAGAGCATATTGCGAAAATTACGGAGTCGTTGTGGAGAAGAACCCAAAGGGATGGGAACTGGGCGTACACAAGATCCAGCTCAATGAGGAATTTGTAAACTCTCTTGGAAACGATGCGGCATTTGGCTGCCGCCCGCTCACCCCTGATAGTGTTGAGAGCGCCAGTTGACGGGCCCAAAAACCGTGCGGCTTCAATTTATTCATGCCAACCACGTTAGGATTCCAGACAACACGGCGCTTCCGCCCACATGGACTACAATAGGCCAGACAGAGAAGTGCTCAAGCCAAGGGATCTATCAGCATGGCCGCGTGCTTACCTATCAGGCACATGTCGAATTTAACCGGTTCATCAATTCGGAGACTCTCAAGGTCTATGATGCCCGTTGGGATCCTGACGTCTTAGACCACGGGCTGAAGGCCATGGACAGGGATGATGACGCCAAAGAAGGTGTAGATATGTTGGTCAGGTTCTTGATGGGGGGGGGGAAGCGCGCGACTTGTACGAGAATGGACTCTTACGCCGCCTTGAGCTGTTTCTGTATTGTTCCCCGGCATATGCAAATTTAGATCTGAGATAATATCCATGATGTGCGTAGTCCCAGTAAATATACCGTCAAGTTTTTGTCTTTTCAGTTTTATCATGAGTCGAAAAAGTACGACATATATATACATCAGTCGTGGATAGAAGCGCCGCCAGACGGCATCTCGTAGTCTGCCCATAATTGTCAGACCGAGTTCGAAATTTCGCTACCTATGATTAGCTACACACGCTTCACTTCACGCACAAGCTCCTCGAGTCTTTCTATCCCCTCAACAATTTCGTCACATGTGTGCCATGCCCAGCATAGCCTAATGCCATTACCGTAGCCTTTATTAGCCCTGTCTATGCTCCCCTCGTCACCCTCTACGACCATGTTGGTGCCAATGGCGACCTTCAAGTTGTATTTCTCGAGTGCCAAATCTGCCAACTCAGTCGCCGAAAGTGGCAGGTCAGGAGGAATCATCAAATAGGCAAAGTAGCCCCCCGCAGCCACAGCATAAGATTGACGACTACTGGTTCCGCCTTCATGCGTGGTCTCGTACGGTAGTCCCGTTGATACCCCGAAGCCCGATGGAATGAGGTACTTCTCGATAGCCTCGTGCATCGCGTTGTACCGAGACCGATAGGCCGGGATGATTTTGTCATGAAGATGCGTCTGGAAGTCGCCCGACGCCATCATCTCGTCGATGAAACTGGCGGTGAAATGCGAGGGACTGCCACCAGAACGTGTTGCGCCAACCGTAGACAGGGCCAACGCAAATGATTGAGTCCCTTCAGCCCAGCCTGTCCTGACGCCAGGCGCAATCAGCTTGGAGAAGGAGCCGTTGCTGACGGAATTGCCCCAGTCGTCTTTGGGGCCACCGTCGAGCAAGCGATCGACGTCGACGATTCTAGGCGGAATAGGTCCAAGTTTAGACACTTTCGCACTGGGGGACTTGGGCCAGCGAAGGACGTCATACACATCGTCCGTCACGATCAATGCATCATATTCTCTGGCAAGACGCACCAGTTCCTGCCTCCTTCGCAACGACATTGTCTTGCCACTTGGGTTGGAAAATGATGGCACGGCATAAACGACGTGTTTGTAGAGCTTGGGGTATCGCTGATGCGTCTTGAGCGTGGGCGCGGCTGGATGCTGCCCTGCTTCCATCTTTTCCAAGGCCGAGCGTAGAAAGTCAATGTCCAGCCCTTCCTCGTCTTCCGGAACTCCTCGCAGCCGGCCTTGGAAACCCGCGTCTGTGAAAATGGGACATGCCAAGAAGTAGCAGGGTTCGACCATCCATATTACCCTCGTGTACCCTGGTTCTGTGAATTTGGTCAATATGTTCCCCAAATTAGCCGATGCGCCACTCGAAATGCAGATGCGGTCTGCAGAGACGGGCTCATCCTCTCCTGGGCTGAAGACGTGACTCAACCATGTTGCAATTCTGGCTCGCAACGGCGCGTAGCCCTCGTCAGGTCCGTAGACAAGTGCCTCTACAGACTTTTCCTCGGAGTGCACGATTGTCGATGCGCCTTGTAGCAATTGAGTCGAAGGATAGAGTGAAGCAGAGGGCCATCCGAGAAGTAGATTGATCGGCCTCTTCACCGTGTTTGTCATCGCGATTGTGCAGTCGTTGAAGTCGACAACACGGTCGTCATGATGAGGTTGCATTCGACTTTCCATGAGCATGGATGGCATATCAAGCACCACATGTATGCATGTAAGCTAGCAAGCACCTGGGTCCAAGTAATGTCGGCTATTGACGACTTTTGATGCAATAAACCGGTGGAGAAGCAAGAGCAACGGGTCTCAGACCATCTCAGACGCGAGAAGCACTTCTTGGGGAGACTGGTTGCAATGCCCGTGCAACAGTTTAGTCTTGACTCTAATAAAGATGCCTGCAGCTGGACTAACATCATGCAGACCGTCACCAAAGTTTTTGGAACCAACAAATGCAAGACTGAATCACCCAAACACTGTGCCCAACCAAACTCGCACTTCCTAAGAGCTCCGTTATGACTTCTCATGGACATGGACCACAGATAGTGACTCACGAGGCACATCATCCCCCTTCGTCCTTTCTCCATCGCCAAATATGGGTTTGAAAGCCATATCATATGACATCCACATCAAATTGAACATCATGGCCACACCTCGTGCCAGCCAAGGAGGCAGCTTTCCAGTCTCGTCGGCCAGCAGACTGGTCATCGTAAGAAAGAAAACAAGGAGTGGCGCCCAACAAACAATAAATACATACTGCCCCATTGTTTGGCTCCATCGCGTTGAAGTATAAGGAAGTAGAGAGCCAAGGTAACTGCGGTAACTTGCAGGCAAGTCATGCTCCTTCCCGCCCGTTCGCAAAAGATTGAGATAGCGCAAACTAGCCTGCGCATAGTTGGGATCAGGCCTCTGTCGACCGTCCAAGAGTCGCTGCCACCAAAATTGTCTCTTCGTGTCATCTTTCCCGTTGGACGAATAGGCGGCATACAATGTCCTCGCATGGAACGGCTTTGGCCCTTCGGCAGGACATGTCTCTTTGGGGCCGATAGGATAGCAAGGGACAACAATCTCCTTGTAGCTGGAGCCGGCACCTTCTGTGCGCATGATTGTTCGATAGTCTTGTTGCGTCACTTCGTAAACAACCCCAATGAGGCCGCCATCCCATTCCATATCTTGATGAACAGACGTCCCTTGTCGGCTCCTTTTCTTTTCGGGCACATTGCGGAATCCCACGTTTGCGAAACAAGGCTCTCGATAGGGCACACCGGGCAGGTCGAAGGTAAGGCGAATGCTAGGCGCGAAGACATTTACCCGAGACAGAGGGCGAATGCCTCTGACGCCAAGGAAGGTTTTGGCGCACATATTGGACCCATACGCAAGATAGAGAACAGTGTCGGCAGTTGACGGATTTGAATCGGTGATGGCATCCTCAGCCGCGTGTAGCAAGCGCCCTGACGAAGTCTTGGGGATTGAGGATATTGGTGGGTAAGATTTTTCGAGCGGCTGCCGAGTTGAAATATCCGCCTTGTCCAAAGCGGCTGATGCAGCCGAATTCTGCGGTTGTGGCGACATGACAGATGCGATGACGAAAGTCGGCAAGGACTATTATTGTGAATATGGTGTTGCGACTTGACTGTAGCTACAAGCGAATGCGCAGTCTGATGAGGAGTTTGGGACGACGGTAGTCCTGAATCGGGTAAAGAACAAAGAACAGCAAGGAGACAACGCGGTTTCCAAGCAGCTGGCACGTCTGTGGCAAGATTCACACTGATCTGATCAACTCAGGACATCGAAGTTTATAAGTTACAACTGCTCCTAATAAGCGGGTCCAGGCTGGTATTTAACGGACCGTCGCTGCGGACTTTGTGGTGGGGCCTGCGGATATTGCACGAAAAAAGCGGCGCAGCCGACTGGCCACTAATTTGTGCGTAAAACATCCCTTTGTCAAAGGTAGGGGTAAAAAGGGTTGGTCAAATGCGTTCGATTCAATCAATCAGAGGTGCAGACAGCACCTGACTTTTGTACCTAATGCAGCGTTGTCAGAGCCCTCACCCTGACACCCTTACATTGCCTTGCGACAGCGGCAGTGTTTTGGACGTTAGACGTTTCCACCGACCATCCGGTTGCTTTTTGGCCAGGCGGACGTCGACAGATTCATTGCCTTGTAGTAGCTTGTATTTCGCCGTAACTATGGCAATCGTGGCCATGGGAAAATTGTGAGCGGTCGTGAGGCACTATTTGTTACTAGACGCGACGTTGTGTCGGAACAGTTGGCGCATTGATTCCCTTAGACATTGCCAGCTGTAATAAGTGACGCTGCCAACCGGCGTTGCGGTGTCCCGAAATGCGGTAATGTGTGGCGCCTAGAAGTCGACCTGTTGCCTCGGCGCTCACCCAGTATTCGTCCACTTCCATCATGCTTTCCTCATGGAAGCAGTCACTCGGAATTTTTGTCCTGGGATAGGATCGCTTTTCCACTTTCCTCCACATCCCTACGTAATACCAGCACGAGTGCCAACGTGGCAGCATGAATGGCCGAAAGATGTATCCAAGTAGGTGGCCCAACACAGCCCTGGCCCGTACTACACAGTTTCCACTGTCGGGCATTGCTCCTTCCTCTTCCCAGTCATGGACAGGTCAGATGCAATGGCCCTGACCATGATGTTTTTCTGCAGGCGGGCAGCGCGCTCCTTCCTGTCAAATCTGCTTGTGCGTACGGAGTAGAAACAGGTGTAATCACTCCTTCTAGCTCGATGTTATGTTGCATTGTTCCGCACTGCCCTTCTTGGAGACTCGGGGAAGCTGTTTCCATGTATTGTCACATCTGACTCCGAATGTCTCCTTCTGTACTCCAATATTCCTAGGCAGGACATGCATCCACAATGCCACGAAAGACCGGTTGGGGCTCGACCAAGACGCCGCCGAGGAGGCAACGTCAACAAAGGCAGACAACTCAACTAGGCGAGCTTGACACGACGCCAACCCGACCCAGTGCCTCGCCCAACTTGCCAGAGCAACAAAACCAGCACAGTGATATTAGCGAGCGCTCCATCCATGAAAGTTTTGACTCAGAGGGGTTCGAAAACGGAATCGAAGATGGCGATCTAGTCCAGCTCGCTGATACGCAAGCGATTCCCGAAACCACCGTTTCCAAAGGATTTTCCTGGTCAGAGACTGGCTCAGGCGCTCGACGAAGCTCATCCGTATCATCTGGCGGCACATCGAAAGGCTTCTATGGCTATCTTGGTGTGGACACTGCATTTTCCAGTCCTGTCTCGGGAATTGATGCACTTCCAGATACGGTGCCCCTTCCCATAGATTTAACACATGACCCATTGCTTGGAGACAAAAAGCAGGCACCCGTCATCGTCGATTTTTCCGAAACCGCTACCACTGTTGTTCGAAGCTCTCCCATGACTGGGAGCCGTTTTTCGAGAGGAACATGCGCCTCTTCGCACCGTGATTCTGTCGACGGCGCTCGGGTGGATGACAGCATTAATCAAACACCCTCACATCTGATTTTGGTTGACACCAACGAGCCAGTTGCTCTTCAAAGTGGTAAAATGATCAAGACTTCTGCGAAAGAGTCTCCGAAAGGGTCAGTACTCCTTGACTCTGCACAGGCAGTAGATAAAGCCACCCATGATGTCAGATCTGTCACGAATAAGACTACCTATCACCGGCGAGGTGATACCAGCCTGACGACACACTTCGTTTCTTTGGACGGCGCCGCAGATCGTCTTGATAATGGCGAAGGGGCCGTATTGGACAAAACTGAAGTCGCAGTTAACGGCAATAAACACAAAAGGAAGCGAAAACAGCGACCCAAGTCACCTCTTCAGTTTGATGATGACACCCAAGAGGTGAAAACTGTGATCAAGAAGCCAGTACTCAAAAAAAGTCGTCAAAAGCCTCGGTGTAAAATCGTCAAGCCCTGTTCGCCTCCATTGGAAACCCTCGCTAAACATGAAGAAGTCGAGGAGAGGGTCCTTCGCAATAGACCGGTGAAGAGCGCTAATAGTAAGTGCTTGTTGGCCACGACAGGACGCCAGTCCCCACCTGTTGAGATGACGGATAACATGCGCGAGGATGCGCCGAATATACCCAGTCAGTGTCCAGTGGAGAACACAAAGGATTCTTTGCTCGAAGCCCAAGCAGACAATTCGTTCGACCCTCGAGAAGAAGACGCCGTGGAAATTCCTGACGAATTGGAGGCAGAACGTCACATAGAGTCTCCCAGTTCATTTCGTGCCAACATTCAAATATCCCGAGACAGCTCGTCCCACACACCCCCGGCATCCCCGAATGAAAACAAGGACAACGCTACAACACATGAAGCTACCGTCGAAGAAACCGTCAGACGTAAAAAACCGACCACCTCGGTTCAGGCCGGTAACGAAAAAGATGACGAATTTTCCGCTCAGAAACCACTGAGAGCCGAAGTTCATTCTCTACAGCACAACATCCAACCATCGAGCCAGTTGCATCATCTTGTTGCAACAAAGAGTGCACATGGACAAAATGGTAAACGCTCCAGCGCAAGAAAAACGTCTGACGGTGGCAAACACGGTCTAATTGCAGTGCCGCCCGGTCGACCTATCAGCGTCAGTGGGCAAGGAAGTCCGATTCGACTATCACATCTTGAAGACAATGATATCATTTCAATACCAGCAGAAGTTCCCCCGCTTGTTATATGGGGAAGTACGTACACGGGACGCCTTGAGCGACCAGTGGTTGAAGCGACTCAGCATGAATCAAATCAGGGATCCAACTTCGCAGTAGCCCTTGAAATTGAGTCTTCAAGGCCTGTATCTCCTGCCGGGCTAGAGGGGAATCTTGGTTTGAGGCAATCAATTTTATCCGAGCTCAAAAAAGAGCACGCCAATCGTCGAATCGCCAGCGGTCAGGCCAAGACGCACGTCACCGAGCCTGCTGACCATGGCAGGCAACAGCTCCATGCGCTGGTCGATGTACGTAAGAAGACATGGCAAATTTAAACAGCATTTCAAGATCTATCTAACGTGCCTTAGGCTTGTATGCAACGTCTGGATTCGAAGAAAGAGTGCATCATCAAAATTGCCGACACATACACTAGAGCTGGAAATCACTGTGTGAAAAGGATTCAGTCTCGCTTTGGTAGAGAGCGCTCTGCAGTCATCCATCTGGCAAAGGAGAACACGAAAACCTTCAATAGGCATGTTTCCGATGGAATCAAGTCAATTGAAAGGAACAGTGCAAGAAAAAGCCTGTCGATGAACCAGTTCAAACTGGATATGTCTGCTCGAGCCGCTTCCTATGCTCATGCTTCTTCGGCGCTAGACAAACTGCATCACGCCGTGTTGACTGGGGATAACGCATGCTTGGGCTCAGATTCTTGATTTATTACTCAGCGCGTCGGCGATTTGATCATGCTCATCAGATCCAGAAGGAGAACTCTTCTCTACGACTTAACAATTTCGCAATGAGCATTGAATTTGAGAGACTGATTCGCTCAAAATCGATTGCATCAACATCAAACTACAAGATATTTAGCTCATGGATTGCTAAATAGAAACTCTACAACAATGTTGCTCAATGCGTCCTAAATGGTGGTACATAAGTTGACTTCTGCACGTGTGAGCTGACTCGTTTGTTGCTGTGACCAGAGATTGGCTGAGAGGCGCGCCCTTCTTTGAATGGCAGCAACATCAGTGCCAAAGACACTAGAGTCTGTTGCGCGGGAAAAGAGAGGCGCAGCCGACTGGCCACTAATTTGTGCGTGTTCATTATCCCTTATGCCTTGCAACAGAATCCTTTGGGGAATGATGGTCCCCACGTCTGGCTGGATCTGTCAACGACCACGACATCAAGATTGCCAAGGTTGACGGCGAATTCATCTTCCACACACACCCGGATACAGAGAAGTTGTTTTATGTTCTTTCAGGAACATTGACAATGGCAGAGGACCTTGCTGCCGAATGATGACCACTAGCGTATGCAGGCTCTACCAATTGGGAAATTTCCAAGACCAAATCAGGGGGTCGTGCCACGCGGGCTATTCGATCTTATTCAATCATGGTGCCTGTCGCATGGGTCGACGTCATTCTCGGCACTCTCGCCTTGCTGTTCCTGTAATATTAATTATACATCCTGGAGACGACAAGACATTTCGCTGTCCACGACGTTGGCTTTCCTCCAGTCCCTATTCGTGTTTGTGTGCAGGTAGACGCAGACGAGCTTGGGTTTCATTCGTGGCGCCATTCGTGCAGCCGCCTGGGCATGAATTCCAATGCATTCCCGCCCTGTGAGGCAGCCGTCAACGTTGCGGTCCACTTCGCAGGCTTTCTTTCCCATCCCACTTCTTCGCCCCGCTTTCCATACATATCGTCAAAGGGACCCCTTCTGACTCTTTCCCCCTTCTCTTCGACAATAGCAGCAGACGCTTTCACGGCCTGCCGTTCATCCGTTCAAAGCGTCACGAAAACAGTTGTAGCTCCGGCGACTCTTCCAGTCCCACGCTCTCTTCGTCATCCAAGGGCAGCGTTGAAACTGACGCCAACGGCAGAAACGACAAAGACGTCATTAGCAAGAACAAGATCAAGCCCAGAAAAATGCCGTTCCGCCAACGTATGGCCCGCCATTTTGGTGACTCGGTACGTGAAATTCCCAGCCACTACACATGGCCAAGACAGAAAGAATCAGGACATGTGGATGGTCAGCACATGGCATGGGCGTGATTTCGCGCAATATTTTCGAGAGCTTTTTTTGCCTTCACCTGTTCTCCCCTCGTCGCGCCAGACTCTTGTCTATTCTTTGACTTGCCCACGTGCATGTCCTACCCGGCGCCAACATCTACAGTGATAAGCTGCCCGCCCTGCAATTTAGCCAAGAGCGCCCCTGCTAATTCGTGTGTGCCTGCCTTGCTCTGCAGCTGTCGCCCGAGAAAGCGTATCTCAGCTACTATGATGTATTGTTAACCGTGGAGGATATCAAGTCACTAAAAAATGACTGGCTCACGGACAACAATATTGCATTTTGGGAGGAATATTTGGAACGAGAGACGTTGCCACGCTATCCCCAGGCCCGAATAATTCTTTTACGCCCCAGTATGACTTTTCTGCTCATGAAAGAACCCGATATTCGCCACGTCCGTTCTGCGCTTCCTGACTTTTCCAAGGTCTCACACGCATTCCTTCCCATCAACGATAATCGCAACGTTGGCGTCGCTGAGGGTGGAAGTCATTGGTCTCTATTGCTCGTTTCAATAGTGGATGGTATTGCCTTTCATTACGACTCGCTTGGAGGGGCCAACTATGCAGAGGCCAATCTCGCCGCCCGCAGAATGAGCGAGATATGTGGGAGACCTTTGCGATTCGTCAACCTTGATGACTCCCCTCAGCAGGAAAATGGCAGTGACTGTGGCGTCTTTGTCTGTCTCTTGATGCGACACTTACTGGTCAAACGCCTGCTGAGTGCTAATGCTCGAGAAAAGGTATCAATGAGTATGGCAGGCAAAATGGTCGATAGCAACGGCGGCCGGAAAGAAATGATGCGCATAATCGAGAGTCTCCGCAAGGAGGGCGAGAGGAGACGGTCGTGAGTCCTCTTTTGATATTGTGCTCTTCACCACACCCTCCGTGATAGCCTGCTGATCACTGGTTTTAGGCGGAGCGCCAGCCCCTTTTCCAACAAGACGCCGCCTCGAATTGAGTAGAGCTCGGCGCGGTACGGCACTAGTTCCACGTTCGATGACATGCTGCACAAGATCGACATGGAAAAGAAGGAAAGTATTTTGGGAAAACAATCCGTTCGGCCACGCTCCATTCGTTCCAAGGTCTACTCTCACATCAAACACAAGCACTATGGCGGAGCAGGCAATACGGAGATGGAAAATTACAAGATCAGGCCAGGACCTCCAACCACAAGCTCCGACGCGTCTAGCGTCTCAACGAACTATCAGGCCTCGGATGCCAGCGGTTTAGAGACATCTGCTTCAACTCGAAATACAACCCCGGCAATGTCTCTCCAAACCCGCGAAGAGCAATCACAGCATAGTCTCAAATTTTCCGAAACCTCGGACATCTACCAGTCGCAAGATCCCGAATTTGGCACTGCATCAGCGCGGGCCAAGAAACGCATCAAGTCGACCCTGGAATAGGTTTTCGGTCCGCGTCGACCTACGACCAGACCATGTCAATCAGGGCGGATGAGTTTGTGACAAACATTTTGTCTGGTCGCCGCCACGTCCAGCATTTTTCCTTTCCTGTCCTTTCCACTTGCTTTGTCGCATTGCATTTATACCAGCGATTCAGCATCCTTTGTTCGTGTACTTTTTTTTTGTCTTCCCTGCTTTGTTTTGTTGAGTTTCTTTTGCTTCAAGTAATACACCGTGTCTCCTCACGCTGCGTGCTGGTCGAGCAGTTTGATGATACCTCGGAAAGAAGAGCGCTGGCGTTGTAAAGATTTGAAAGGACGGCCAATTTTCATCTGGGCAGAGTGATCATTTTGTTAAGTCTTTGCAACTATGAGAAATGACTTTTGATGCCAATGGCGTCGTGACGCAGGAAAAATCGCGGAACTTAGCTCTTGCTGCCATAAAGGGGAAAAAAGAAAGAAACGGAATTCGAAAAGAACAATGCTAAAAGCGTATTAATTAGTCTTGATTCATGACAGTAATGCACATGTGAGGTGCAGAAAACGGTGATTTTAACCACATTGCTATCGACACTTGAAAATTTTGCCGTCCTTGAACGCCACGAACTCCATTACCACATTGGGATGTGGCCAGCGAGGTAAAAATTGTTTTTTTCACCAGAACCTCGGGTGTCCCTTTCCGCTCGATAATCCGATACGATGCAGGAAACCCGAGCCCACTGGCTCCTTTCTACCTGCCCGTGAATGCCGGGTTCTGCTCCATGGTTGATGATATGTAACCTCGTAATGCAGCCCATCGATTTGCGGTGGCAGCGGGGGCCGCAGAGGTGGCTTGCGAACCAGACTCCTTCTGCTCCTTGGTAGTGTTGGCAGTCATTTCACTATCCTCTCCATCGTTGTTGTTGCCAACGACATGCGCATTCTTGTTTGCGCTCATCGACGTCGTAGTCCCCGTCCCCGTCCCCGTCCCCGCCCCCGCCCCCCCGGCACCAGCTAATTTGGCCATGCTGACGCCGAACCTCTCCATCTCGCCCTTGACAATCCGCTCTTTCCTCTTCAGCGCACCCCTCTTGCTCTTCAGGCTCTTGTGCTTGATCTTGCCGGCGAGGATCTCCTCACCGCCCTCTCCGTCCTGCAACTCGGGCAGGGCGTCGGCGAGGCCGTCCAGCGATGTCCTGAGCTTGTTATTTGGTCTGCGGCGCTTGGCTTTTGTGATTCTGGATGAGGCGATTCGGGAGACGAAGGAGGAGCGCTTGATGAGGCGCTTGTCTCGTTTGGTGGAGAGGAAGTCGTCGGTGACGTGGGCGTCTGAGCGGAAGATTTTGGAGGGGAGCAGGGGGTGGATTTGGCCGGTGACTCTTTGCGTGCGCAGGGCGCGGGCGGAGGGGGATTTGGACGGCGGTTGGGGAGCCTGGGATGTTAGCACGGCGGTGTATGGCTTTTTTTTTGGGGGTACGTGGTGGTAGAACGTACCATGGTGATGATGTGTTGGTGAGCGATGCATGTGAGATGGGAAGTTGATATATATATGGGGCAGCGGATTTTCAGTGCACAATTGAATTGGGAGCGGGAAGGGAAACTTTTTGGTGGGGCTTTGTTGATGGGGCTTTTGGGCTCGGAAGTTGTCGGTTCCATGCCATGCATATTCTTCCTTGTTCTTTTCTGATTGGGGGTTTCAACCCTGGTTTTTTTTTTTTTTTTTTACTCTTGGACAACAGATGGACAGCATTGATGACCTCCGGAGAGAAATTGCCCGGCGCGAATCGGAACTTGCCGAGTTGAGATGGCGACTGGCCGTTGCGGAAAATGAAGAGGGCGGCGGCAGCGAGGGAGCGCGGCGGCGCGGGGAATGGAAATGGCCGCTTGCGGAACATGAATACCAGCGGTACGGTCGTCAGATGATTGTTCCCAAGTTTGGTCTGCACGGTGAGGATGAGACTTGACTCTCTTTCCAAAAATTTTCCTTCTTCTTCCTTCCTTCCTTCCCTTCTTTTCTTTTCCCTTCCCCGTCTCACCCTCTGAGCTGAGCGTCCCCGGGCTGAAACCTACAATCAGGACAACTGAGGTTGAGAAAGGCCAAGGTCCTGCTCGTCGGCGCGGGAGGTCTGGGCTGTCCTGCAGCGGCGTACCTGGCTGGTTCGGGGGTGGGCGTTCTCGGTCTCGTGGACGGAGACGAGGTCGAGGTGTCGAATCTGCATAGGCAGGTTGCTCATTCCACGGCTCGGGTGGGCATGAAGAAGGTCGAGAGTGCGGTCTGCTTTCTGCGAGGGTAAGAAAAAAAAAAGGAAATCAGGGGCTCGATGCTGCGAGAGGTCGTAGCTGTGAGGAAGTGAGGGGAAAGGGTAAAGGGGAAAAAAAAAAAGGCTGACAACGTTAAAAGGCTCAACCCAACCATCGACTTCAGAGCACATGCTACTCATCTCACGCCCGAGAATGCCGCCGGAATCGTATCGCAGTATGACCTCGTCCTCGACTGTACAGACCACCCCGCCTCTCGCTATCTCATTTCAGACATCTGCGTGCTCCTCGGCAAGCCGCTCGTGTCGGCATCCGCGTTCCAAACCTCCGGGCAGCTCGTCGTGCTGAACAGCCCTCCCGGAAAGGGCCCCTGCTACCGCTGCGTGTTCCCCAGGCCGCCGCCTCCAGAGACCGTGGTCGGCTGCGGAGAGGGTGGGATCGTCGGGCCCGTCGTCGGCGCAATGGGTGTGTTGCAGGCCCTGGAGGCGATCAAACTGATTGCCAGGGGTGGGCTGGAGCGGACGCCCGAGGAGGAGGTGGCTTCGCCCGAGCAGACTACCATGCTCTTGCTCAGCGGCATGGCGGACGGCTCGCTCTTCAGATCGGTTCGGATGAGGGGCAGGCGCCCGGATTGCTTTGCGTGCTCCGGGAACGCGCCGCTCACGCCCGACTACCTGCGGTCGTCCATGGACTACGTCCAGTTCTGTGGCGTCGCGAAGCCCGTGCAGTTGCTGCGGCCGGAACATCGGGTCACGGCCGATTCGTATCGTCGCGTGGTGGAGGGTGGCACGAGGCATGTGCTGTTGGATGTGCGAGAGAGGGAGCATTTCAGTCTCGCGAATATCCCGGGGTCCATCAACGTGCCCATGAGTCGGTTTATGAGTCACCGCGGCCGAGATTCCCTGCCAGAGGGCGTTCCTGGAGATTTACCTGCGGATGTGCCGGTGTATGTCGTGTGCAGAGTGGGAAACGATTCGCAAATAGCGACGGCGAAGCTGAGAGAGCTGGGCTTGGATCGTCACGGAGAGAGATTCGTAGGGGACATTGCTGGAGGGCTGCAGGCGTGGAAGAGGACAGTAGATGGCTCGTTGCCGTTCCTGTAGATGGTTTTTTTTTTTTTTTTCTTCACGAACACATGGTGTTGTGAAATAATAAAATACATAGTTGTTTGTAGAAACAGGACAAGGGCAAAGTGAGATTCCTACATGTGCTACAATGAGAGTTGGGGATATGCAAATTGTTCCCTTTCGCGACTTGAGTTTCCATAATCGGGCCATACACGTCCACGACAAGGCTTGCTCCCGCCACCGTTCCTTTCATCCCGTGGATACGTGCTCCTGCGATCCACCATGTTAAGGTGTGTGCCAACCATTTTTATACGAAAATTGAATGAACGAGTTTTTCCCAGCGGAGAGATGGATTCACACGAAAGCCCGTGTCTTCTTCTTGTTGAATGCGCGTTGGTCCTTGAGCCACTGTCGGTATCCGGATACACTCTGGATCTTTTCGCCATAGTAATCAGGGACTAACACCAGACGTTAGTCAAAGAGCCAACTCATCGAGGTTGGAGGAGGAGAGTTGGAAAAAATTGTTGTTGTTCTAGGAAACGTACCTGGGTT
Organism: Epichloe elymi; assembly: GCA_023658475.1. Lineage (NCBI taxonomy): Eukaryota > Fungi > Ascomycota > Sordariomycetes > Hypocreales > Clavicipitaceae > Epichloe > Epichloe elymi. The sequence continues at coordinate 3,777,186 of CP098274.1, forward strand.
TCCGGCACTCGAGTTAGTAGGATCGACTCGGTTCTTCTTGACGCGAGTAAAGAACTCGCTTTCCTTCTGCATCATCTGGGCCTTGAAACGGTGGTTCATCAGGTAGAAGACCTGGTTACCGATGCTTGGGCCGACCAGCCACCCCATGCCGGCACACGCCAGAGTCATGATTCCCAAAGTCACAAAAGGGTCCAGGGGGATCTGCATGACCAGAGGCTCAGCCATGCCCGTGGACAGCAGAATGGCACCACCAGCACCGCCGAGCAAGCCGGTTGTGACGGAGAAGAGGAGCTGAATGCGGCGGCGACGGAGACGGAGCTTGAAGAATGAGTCCCAGTCCAGGTTTGACTTGGACGAACCGGCGGCAGAACCGGCGGCTCCCGAGCCGGTGGCGGATGAGGAGGCAGAGCTTGTTGCCAGGCATCGTGCCTGCGAAGCAATGGACATTGGCGAGGTGGCGCGGGCGGCGGGGACGAGTCGAATCATGGACTTGCTCGAATCGACGAGTCCGCTGCTGCACCTCTTGGCGGAGATGGCATTGCTACCGTGTCGTATGGGGGTAGTAGTAGTAGTAGTAGTAGTAGTAGTAGTAGTAGTAGTAGTAGTAGTAGCTTTGGCAACGCAAGCCGGTCGAGCGACGGCGCTGGTGGACATGGAAGCTCTCGGGCAGCATCGCACAACGGCGGCGGTCTGGGATGACGGGGCGGAAGCGCTTCGCGGCAGGCGCAAGGCCAGAGTTTTGAGAGACGACGACATTGGCGAGGCTTTTGATCACCGTGATGTGATTGCTCTATGAAAGCATTGGCGATGGCGACGGGGGTTGTCGAAGGGATTCGTGGTGGTGGTGGCCCTGATGCATGGGAAAGAAGAAGCTGGGGGTTTTTTTTTTTTCGAGGTCGGCACAGCCAAGACAGTTCTTGCTGAAGGCCTGGACAAAGGTTGGCAGCTGTTGCAGACAGCGATTTACACCAATGAGCTGTGAACCCACAGCACCGGGGTTGTTCCCCAGTCAACTTCGTTAGGCTGGGCCGGGTGGACTCTGAGGTTCTTCTCTGGGCACTGAGGTTCGCGTGCCGCCGGCAATCCACGTCGACGGGTTGGGGCCCAGCACTTTCAACAGCTGAATAATTCTGGCCATAAACCCTATCATTATACGCAATAAGGTTATGTTTATTAATGAACTTACCTTATTTATTCGCACCCTTGCCGTCGTATCACTTTAGCGATAATTCACAGTACTACTTAACGCCAATTCTTTTGTTTCTGGAGTTTTAGCATTTTATTACTAGATAGATATACCCGATATTTAACTTTTCAAAGGCCCTCATATAATAAGGCCCTCTGATTGGCCCCCCTTGATTAGTCACTATTGGGAGATTACTGCGGGTCTGTGCTTGGGGTGTGGGCTGGGTTTTCCCTCGATCAACAACGCGCTATCGCGCTTGAGCTTCGTTTGCTTGCTATGTGCTGTGCCGACCTCCCGCTTCCGCGACTTCACAGAAACACGATATAGCTCGATCCTAGGTTTTCGAACCTTTTTTTCGCAATACTCTAGAGCTTGTGCACGTCTTCCCAACTTTTTACACGGTAAACCCAGTGCTAAACTAAGGCGGCAGGGGTGGGAATGCCCCTCTCATGCTACTCGCCCAGCAATGAAGATGATTGCACTGTCTGATGGCTCAGACGAAGAGCTCCATACACCAGAACCGCCAATACCAGCACGCAAGCCGAGTCCACGATCGAAATTCACAGTAGCGATTCGCCCTCGGCCCAAATACGTCCCCGGTACAGGCCCTGCCCTCCAGCCCTTGCGCCTTCTGCCGTCCGCGGCATCATCAGGCTACATACTCGAGCGGATTCTGTTACCGTCGCCGGGTCTGGCTGCTGATGGCAGGCCACTTCCCAAGCGAATGGCGTATGTAGTTGGTTGGCACGACCTGCCAGCGGCCAGTCTGCTGGTTCCTGCGATGCAAATCCTCCATTATGTGTCGCCAAGGGCTTTGGAAGAATGGGAGGATCGCCTAGAAGTCGAGATGGATGAGGACCGACGGGATCTGAGCAACGGCATTGGTGCTAGACGACTTGGGCAAGATGTGACTCGAAGGGCGAGGCCTCCACCGCCGGCTCATACGGAAATCGAGCAACCGGCTGCGATTGAACCTGAGCCTCAGCCCGTGTGTGCAACTCGCCCGAAGGGTCAAGGGATGAGCTTATCAACGCCAAACAAGCGGAAGCTGGCAGATTTCGAGGGATTAACTGATGAAGAGCAAACTCCAACAAGGCAAATATCACGAGAGCAATTCGGCAATCGTGACAGCGAGGAGTTGGCAGACGTTCTGCTTTCTGATGATGATGACCTCAAACACACAGTGGTCGATGATGGCATGGACGAAAGGGACACAATCAAAATGACCGGATACAACGGTCCAAACAAAGGTCCAAACAAAGGTCCAAAAATTATAACTCCCGTGCCTTTGCCGCCTCTCATCACCAGCAGCACCAACACTAGCGATCCCCAAGTATCAAAAAAGGAACCCACGGTTGTGAATCCTGGGGTGAAGAACCCTTCAAAACCAGCCCCGCGCAAGGAGGAAGTAGTGCTTTCCATAGAAGGCGGCACGCTCCCTAGCGGGCCAAGTCCAGTTGCGCCGGCAGGCAATGGCAGCATTGCCGCACCATCGCCGCGTACCAGAGGCTCAATTCGGGAGCTACGGAAGAGCACATCGATGGGTGGTACATCTGCTACCTCATCGCAGAAACAACGTCGATCCAGAACACTGTCGACGAGGAAAAAGAAGCGCCCCGGTACACCACCACGTCCAATCGACATCAGTGGCCAGGGTGATGAGCCACTCTGGGCAGTCGACAGGCTGGAAGATATGGCATTTTACGATGTGGAGAACCGAGGAATTGTACGCTACTTCTTAGTCCGCTGGGCCGGAGACTGGCCCCCCGAGCAAAATCCGTCCTGGGAACCAGAAGATCATATTCCGGCTAGACTGATCAGGAATTACACGAAGATGGACAAGAAGAGACGCGCAAAGCTTGCTACCCACCAGGGGCCACCGCCAGACCACCGCGGGTGGGCAGCGGAACGGCGTTATCGATCTGTGAGCGAAGCGTTCGAGGGGGATGCTGAGCAGGATGCACCTTTGAGCGGTGCGGCAAAGGGACATTCCGAGAGCCAATCTTTAGACAATAAGGTGTTCATCGTTGACGAAGGAGTCGACATTCATGGGCGAAACGGAGTTGAAACGCCAGTCCCCTTGCCCCCATCGACGTTGGGATTTTTAGGAAGAAGCACGTAGGTAGCATGGATCTTGGCGGTTACGAGGAAGAGCATTGCGAGCACACGGCCTGGGTAGGGCTTAATCAGTAAACTCGGGAGCCATCGTCTCGGGTGACGAAAGGCATTACACGGAGGGAAATTCGTTTCTCATGCAGACGGGTCTTGGGAAAATGGAACTGGCGTTGCATGGCAGGGGGGACTTTTTATTATTATTATTATTATTATTACAACGGCTGCCACACTGGCGGCGTCGGAGTGAAATTCGGATCTGAAGCACAATATTGGCCAGCCCGCATGGCGAGGGAGTCAGTAAGTCATTTGTTTGCCTCAGAATCGCATTTCATCGCGCCCGGAGCCATCGTCGCATGTCTCGGCTACTTGTTCCTGAAGTGCATCATGTGCATCCTGCCCATGGCGCTGATTCTCGATCCTTTTTGTGCTTCAGCCCTTGACTCTGGCCGTCCTCAACATTATTAGCCGGGGCTGTGATGTGATGTGCGTATATTAATGAATAGTTGAAGAGAGCCAAGAAGGATAATAGAAGCAGGATAAGTAATGTCGAGCTGCATGCATATGTATATCATGTATATGCTACTTGTCTTCACCGCCTCAGGCGCCCAGTTTGGATGTCAGAGGCTCCACCCCCGTTGTGAGAGTACCAAAGATCTTGTTGTCAATCCCGTACGCCTGACGATGTTACTATCGCAAGGCATATAGGGGATAATAAACGCAGAAAGTAGTGGCCAGTCGGCTGCGCCTCTTTTTTCTCGTCGTGCGACACTTACTGCCTCCCGATGCACAAACAAGCCGCAGAACCAACCTGATCTGGCTTCACGACATTTGCCAGTGTTACAGTAGAGCCTCATAAACATCGCCATGGCAGGGTGACAAGGCATTTTTATTGTTTGGAACAGGCTTACAGGCTCCAGGAGTACCAGGCAACAGCAAGGCCATGTGCAGTTTCGACTGTTTGATTGATGCCTGTGCATATGCAATCACTCCGCCACGATTACCATGATGGCAAGTTTGCTGACTTTCACAGCAATTCGCGCCAAACTCAGCCCGGTCCAGCGTATCTCTCAGCTTATAAGACCTCATTGAACTGAAGTCGATGACAGCTTCTCTTCGACTCATTTACCTGATGGATAGAAACCACCGAGTATCCCCGCCGCCAATTCACCATTTGCGTCGTCATTACCGGCTTTGCAACAGACATGGAATTGCTTACTCGCCCGTCTCCTGCGCGGCTGGGGCAGCGCCGTGACCTGGATGATGAAGTCGAGGAGCTCGTCCAAACCTGGAGTCGTCGTTTTGCTCCTAATGGGCATTTCAACGGCGTGACAGGTGCAGTCCGGCGAAACTTTCAAGAATTTCTGACCTTGACGGGTCAGATGTCTGCTAGCCGTCATTTATCAGGTCACAAAGACTCCTGTCGCATTATTCCTGTTTATGTCTCAGAAGACCGTGTAGCTGTATGGGAAGAGATTCGTCGCGCTTGGTTCGATGCTCGGGGGACTTGGAGACAGCGCTTAGCCCCATTTCTCAAAATTAGGCAAGTTGCCATCGTTGATGTTTGTGGCAGCCTTTGAGTAAGCGTACTATCACCGCTACCTGCAACTGACGTTGTTGACAGATTGCGTTGGCCGGACCATCTCCTACTGGCAAGCATGGCAGCTTGGGAAAAGCCGAATACTACGGAAGTTATTCGGGCAGCGACCTAGGGGAAGAAGTGACTCGGCTCCAGCAAAATATTTCTACTTATACGCCGCAGGAATGGCCCTGCGTATATGACGACTCAACGGGGATGACCTTGTGCCGCAAAACCTGTGTATCCGGTATTAATGGTGAAATTTGTCCAGAAAGGATACGTTTCCATCAACAGCGGCGGCTCAACCAAATTAGAAGACTACGACCGCTTCTCCGACTTGCCTTCATGAACCCAGAAATTGCCAAGGTGAACGATCTTTTCAAGGATGAAGACGTCATCTGTGGACACTTGTGAGCAATGCAGTTCCTTTGGAAAGGAAAATTTGAGATGTTGACGCGTCCAATTTTAGGAACCATCTGGCCTTGCTTCGTACATGGCACTGTCCTCAACTTGGCGAGCTGCAGTTTCGAGGTCTAATGATCGATGAAACCTGGTCATTTTATGACGAATCTTTTGCTTTCCCTCTAGTCTCCATAGCACTGATTGCAATGGTCATTAGTGCAAAGCTACTCTATGGAGACTGGGGGACGGCTTGGAATGTAGGCTGCTTTTTTGTATCACTGGCAACATTCTGGGGTGCGAGATGGAAATGAAGTTGACTGCAACGCGGATGGGTCATCTGAACCATGGCGAGTAGTCACCTGGCATAGTGCAGATAGAGGTGTATTGGTACGTGTTGGTGGTATCCTACGCGGCCCGGAGAGCTCGACCTGTGTAGGTGTTGTCTTTGCAGTCGTTGAAATCAGCCTTGCTTGAGGGTAGGGACCTCGTTGCTTCATCCGGAGGTGTTTTCCTATTCGGGAAGCCTTTCGCACGAGATGCCGGCCACGGCTGGGAAAACTGCAAGAGGAAGATGGGGAGCAGAGACGGACAAAGGACGGGGATAGACTCGGATAGAGTAGTCATGGTTGTGTTGGGTTGTGAAGATGGAAGGCTACGGAGTAGGTCTTGTCTTGGACTGTATCCCGTCGGCTTGTGGTCCACCGTTGAGATCAACAGCAAGAATTCTTCGAATGGGCACTCAACACGTTGGGCTCTTTTACCGACAAGACTCTGATGTTGGCTTCACCGTCGATACTATTCACCAATACGACGGGCGGTGATGAAAAAGGCTGGTGTCTGCGGTATTGTGATGACTAATTGCGAATTCTTTTTTTCGCCATGATGAATAATAGTCTGTGACACTCTGTATGCTCCAACCAGCGCGGAAAAAAAAAAAAAAAAGCCCAGATGATTCAGTCCCTGTGTCCCCGTCCAGTCCGTCCCCGATATCAATCCCATCAAAAAAACTCGGCTATGAAACAACCACCCGAGAAGGTCCGTTGGGGTCATCCCCATAGCAATCGGCATGATGTATCTATCTATCCATTCGCAAATGTACCCAACTTCAAGCCAGATCAACTCTACGCATCTTCTCGACGCTTTCTGCGCCACTCCTTGATCAAGGACGCGGCGGGAGTATCCTTCAACGCGCGACATGCCCATTCGCATCCCTGCAATCCCTCGCACCGAGGCACGGCCCATGTGTCGACGTGCTGTTCCGCAGCCAGCTGTCTGCGATGCTCTGCCAGCATCCCATATCGCTCCCACCTGCCAAGGTTGATGGTCCCCTGGACTTGGAAGTGCGCGTCCCACTCCCCGGCCCACTCGGGACTATGCAGCGTGTTGGCCATGAGGAGCTTGACGTCGTCTTCCTTGCTGATGCTCCAGCTGTACCTGTGTCGGGTCAGCGTAATGTTGCTTCCGATGATCTTGTACTGTGTATCCTGGAAGTGCTCGCGGTCTTGGACAAAGTCCCACAACTCGTTGGGCTCAATGTCGAAATACTCTGCGAGAATATCTTGGTTCGATCTCTCAGATTTGGGCGGGACCTTGACCACGGCAGCGGGAGCGGGAGCGGGAGCGGGAGCGGGAGCCCCCGGGTTGAATCTGGGTTGTCTGACGGGCTTGTAGGTGTTGAACGGCTCCTGATCCCATGTCTTGCTGAGAATATCGGGCTCGACACGTTCGATCAAGCCTCCCGTTTCGGCGTATACGCCTTGCATATCCCCCCGCTGGGACGAGTCAGCAACGTACCGCATCTTGTTCCCCGTGGCGTCGTAATCGACGTCGGCGCGGCCTCTTTTGACGAAATGGGCCGCTCTGTCCGCCTCAAACAGGGACACAAACTCAATCGTCAGGTCCTCGCCAGTGTCGCCACCCTGCAGATCGACCTTGCTGATGACCTTGGTTCCAAGCTTGGTCATCAAGTGCCAGATGGCTTCCACGGGGAACCCCGGCATGCAGAGTGCCCGCGTGGCTCCTGCGCTGAGAAGCTCATAGTTGAGTTCGTTCTGATACCACGACGGCGTGGGGATATGATAGAGTTGCACCTCATGAGCTGCCTCGTCGCTGTCTTGGAATCGAAGGCGAAGGCGATGTTCGTCAACGTGCGATGCGAAATCCGCGGCGGCTTTGGCGTACACGAACTCGACGAGAGCAGTCTTGGTCTTCTTCCCGCACGAGCTGCCTCTGGCGAAGACATCATCTGCGACAACCACGGAGAGAACGCCTCCGTAGCAGCGAATGGCACTCAAGACCTGCATCGCATTTGTGCCGCGCGGCAAGGAGCGGAGAACAACTCGACGGCTATGCAACGCGTTGCGGGACCCAAGGTCTTGCCATGGGACGAATAGCTTCGGGTGCTCCTCCGGGTCGGCGACATCCTGATGATACTGCAGGACAGACGAGAACATCTTGCCGGCCCCCTGTTCGCGGCTCGAGTCAGTCAGGACAACAACATGCTCGTCGCCGGGAAGAGCAATGTTCCAAGCTTGGTTGTCGGACGAGGGCGTCCAGTATGTGAGCTCATCGCTTGCACCGGAGCCGCGCTCATTTTCCGCGGCCAGTTTCATCTCCGAGACTCTTTGGCGAAATTTCCCAATTGCTGAAGCATTCGCTTCTATTGCGTCTCGTATGATGGGGGCGGTGTCGTGTAAGACGGCTGCGACGTCCATGCCTGGTAGTTCTTCGTTCTCGATGAGGGCCACTGCCTTGTCCTGAGATTTTTTTTTTTTTCCGAGTCAGAAATCCAAGTTGGAATTATCCATTGTAATAAAGCTCGACTATGAGACAAAAGAAGGCGTTCTTTTTACCTTTTTGCTGGAGAAATCCGTGAGATCGCGCTTCGTTCGCTCGAGTATGATGTGCATTTCGTAAAGGAGAGCGGATAGATTTGTAAGCTGGGCTGCGTCATCATCCATGGTTGAATCAGAATGTGACTGCGACATTTCTCTGTCGAAAGGGTCTCGCTTGCTTTTGCTTGGTGGACTTGGACTACCTTTTGGGTGCGGTTTCTTGCCGAGGCGATGAGCAGATTTGCGTGGCGGTTACAAATGGTGATGCGTGGTTGCGAAATGTGCTGGCAACAAAACTTCGGGTGCGTCTGGGTTGTAAGAATGAAATCTTGTTTTTTTTTTTGGTGAGGTTTTTTTTTCTTTTCTTCCTCTTCTTCGGGATCTGAGGTGAAAATGTGCAGGGGAGAGATTCAACTGCGGGAAGTTGAATGAGGAAGAGGGACTTGGTCTTGGCTGGACTTGGAGGCAACGAGGGTGAAGGCTGCAAAGCTGGTGGAGGTGAATGCCGATCGGAGGTTTGAACAAAGTACCTGGACTGACTGAAGCACCTGATTCGAGTCAAGATGGGCCAGTTTGTGCCGAGCTGGTGTCGTCCCGGTGTTGTCACAAAACGTGCGCCGAGTTTCGTCGAGCTGTGAGATGGCGCTTCGCGAGATGACTTACACCAACAGTGAACACACATTGCGCACAGGTCGGTCTATCTGTCAATTTGAACCACGAGAGTGTTTCGACTTCATTTTCAATATGCTGCTCCCACCTCGTATTCTTTCATCAGCCACTTCATGATGCATGATGCATGATGCATCCATCCCCTTTGCTGCGTAGCCAAAGACCGCCAGATTGGGCAGCCGCCGTCGGCCGACAACTAGCGCACCTTCCTCTAACTGTCATTTGGCTACGGAGAATTAACGGCGGTGTGTGGATCTCACATTCGCCCCGGAGATGCCGATTTCCGAACCAAGGCCGCGGGGTTCCACCACCGCGCGTCTCGATCCAATTGGTCCGGTGCAGTGCAGTGCAGTTGCAGTGCAGTGCTTCTCTCCCGCTGCTAAACCCCTTTTGGCGATTTTGTTACTCAATCGGTATTTGCCGCGACAAGGTTACACGTTGCACTTTGCACGTTGCACGTTACACGTTAGGGGAAGACGCCGTTTGTCCGCTCGTCGTCGGGGGCGAGGCAGAGCTAGACAGCAACGAAGGGGGCACTTGGGCACTTGGCACTTGGCACTTGGCGCTTGGCCTCGAGAACTTCCCGATTCGTGAATAGCGACAAAACTTTGCGTCTACAAACATGCGTCTTGGCCGTCCAAATCGACTCAATCATTCCCCTGCGCGCGACCAAATTGACGGCTGACTCCCCTCCGTTTGTCTGTCCCTTCGGCCGGCCGATACTTGGCCATGAATTTTCGTCATAGAAAATGGGACTTCGACATCGACCGCTACCTCAACCCATTCGTGCCGCCGCCGCCATGGAAGCACTTGCCTTACCCGGTGGCGAGGTTCCTAGGTCATCGTGAGACGAAGCCCCAGGTGACAGGCAACTTGATGCACATCTTCTGGACATTCATTGGCGTGTTTGTCGCCATTCTTCTCATCGAGGGCGTATCCAAGCATGTCCCCTCTTTCGAGTCTCACGGAGCCCCCATGATTGTTGGCAGTTTTGTAAGTTTGGCGATCCCCTGATCACACAACAGCTGAGGACTGACAAAAGCTGTGGCAGGGCGCGGCGGCAGTTTTGGAGTTCCACTCTATTGAAGCACCACTCGCACAGCCCCGAAATGCCGTCTTTGGCCAAATCATCTCCACGTTCGTTGGAGTTTCAGTGGCCAAGCTTTTCCAACTAAGCCATCGGTTCGAAGACATTCAATGGGTTGGCGGCGCGCTCGCGTGCGCATCGGCGACGGCCCTCATGGCCTTGACCAAGACGGTCCATCCACCTGCTGGCGCGACAGCACTCCTAGCCGTGGTCGATGCCACATTGGTCAAGATGGGATGGTTCCTTTTCCCGGTCGTGCTGCTGGGATGTGCGCTGATGCTAGGCGCGGCGTTGTTGATCAACAACATTGAGCGGAGATTTCCCATGTACTGGTGGACGCCTCAAGATCTAAGAAGCAACAGACGACATGTGCTGAGGAGGCGGAAATCCGATGAGCTGAAGAAGAAGGCCTTGGATGAAGAGAAAGGCGTGGGAAGCCCGGAGCTTGATGCGGGTGCGGCAAGTCAATCTACGGAACGGGGCCATGAGGACCAGTTCCGGGAGACCGACAAGGATGAGGCCAGGGCGAGCCGGTTGATTTTCACAAGGACGCACCAGCATCTGGGGCATCTGGGGGAGATTGTTATCAGGAGGGGAGAGGTCGTTGTTCCGCAACACATGTTTCTCACGCAAGAAGAGGAACAGCTTCTCGAGACGATGAGCCATCGGCTGTAAAACGCGCCGATGAAATTCCTGATTGCAAAAAACGGCGTTGGTGTGTGCATCTGCGAGGGACTTATTCTCGCTTGCTTGCTTGCTTGACTATTTTGTCTGCTCATCGTGCTTCTATTGTAATCGACTGCCGGCTTAATAAAAACCAGGCGATTTCTGGTCATCGTCGTGGACTTGTTTAGACTTGCGGACTCACTGAGCCAAACACCGATTGACCCAACATCGGCCACAACAGTGTCTAGCCTTGGAGAATGAGTCATCGTTACCGCTCTCCTCTTGATCTAGGGCAGCATCTGCTGGCTCGCCGATTGGTAGACACGATGCTCAGGACAATTTATCGAGCATTGCACCTCACCGTTGCCAGGTTATTTGCGGAATAGTTGCAGGCAGACGTGACGGCAATACGAAAGCTCTTGACTCAAAAAATCCGAAAAGCGGCGTCGCTCTGCGGGAAATGGGCCCCTTCGCATGCCAATTTCCACGACAAACATACCTTTGTTACCAGTTCTATTGCCGAGGTCATGTATCCTCGAGAAGCATTCACTAGCCAACAGATTCACAACGCAGACCAGGACGTCTATCTTCGACACGCTCGCGAAGAGTATCGCAAGGACATGTCTGCTCTTCGCAGGCACCTAGATGTAGTGGAGAGACACATCACTGCTGGGACTATCCTCGTACGAGAGGATTTCAGCGCGGTACCAGGCCAAGGGGTACGAGATGCCCGGGCTGGTGTTCTGGAACCTGGCTGGTGGGTCGAGGGGGAGCTCGACGGGCGCGAAGCCAGTGACGACCACAGATGAGGCAACGTCCCTCGTGAGCGGGTACTCGCAGAGTATGTTGAAGGTATTCCTGGAAGGTGGGACGTTTGAGGCCGAAGAAGAGGAGAGCTGCAGCGCCAATGATGATGACGACGCCGACGCAGTTGCTGTCGACCAGCCAGAGGCGAAGAAGAAGAAGAAGGCGGCCAAGATCGATCCTGCGTCGGTCATGAACAAAGCTATTGGCCACGAGGCGTACGATATGCTCCGAATGATGGATTGTATGATCATCATTCCCAGTATTCGTGTACCCTGTTCGAAGAGCGTTTTCCTGACATCGAATGCGTGCTAGTCAGGGATGCCCCAATTCATTCAATCCATGGCATCGAATCCAGATCATTCCACTACCTTCCGCCGCAACCAATTCCACAACATGCATGATGCCATCGTGACTTGGGATTCTGCTACACCCGCAGCCTACCTCGTATTTCCAGTGATCTGTTCATCTACCACTCACCACCCACCTGTCTCGCCTGCTGTCTTACAGTCCATCTTCCCATGACAAAATTGGCTAGGTGCATGTGCCCAGCCATCGAGAGGATTCGAGGCTTGAGCTTGAAGGAGCAGGGTGCCACTCCGGCAATTAGGTCATCTGAGACTCTGCATTCCTATCGAACCGGGTCTGTAGCTCTCCAGAAATGCCAGCCAGCCCGCCCTGCGGTAGAAGCTGATGGAAGATGCTGGTATGGAGCCGCAGAGGGAGTCTGGCCTCGGACGGTTTCTATGTAGCGACGAGCCAATAGTCAGGCTACGTACGCTTGGTGAAAAAAAAATTGCCCGAGTGGGAAGTCGAGGCGCATGTGTTACACCGGGTCATCCGATGTTTTTTACGAGACCTTTTTTTTATGGTCGTCGTATACTCCGTAAGCGGGCTGTGAATGTTCGGTAGCTTTAAAAAAACACATATTGTTTTGTTGTATTTTTTCAGAGGACCGACTCGGGGCTGTGCTAGAAGTTGATATTACAAGAAGACTGTGACACATTGATGCTTCCTTTGGTTGCCAATTGGAGATGGTAGCAATAGGCGCTCGCACAGGCTCATGACATAGAACAATCACGTCCTCATCGTATAATCCATTCGACGTACCAACCTCGAGTCATCGTCGCCACGTGTGAGATGGAGCGCATACGAGAGACGTCTTGAAACCGCCCGCCAACCGAGTTTTCCACAAGGACAACAAGCTTGTGAGCCTCCTAGCAGCTTGTCCCGGTCCTCCGTCTCGGAGACGTTGGCCATGTGGTAGCAGTCGTGGAGACTGAGTTGGTGCAGCGCAGTACGTGTGCTCAACGACCCTGTCTGACAGGTACTGGGAATTGCTGCGTCGTCGATTTCACTGGACCGATGGAGACAGTTCGTCGAGATGCGTCGGCCAGTCAAGTCAGCGTACTCCGTCCGTCCACTCGGTACTTGTGGTGGTCTTATCGCCGTCTGCGGGCGGGCCAGACTGGAGTTAGGTTTATGTAGGTGGTTGATGTGCTGCTGCTGTGCTGAAGCCTGAGTGTGATCCAGCCCGCCCAGCCCAGCGCGGGCGGTGACGGTTGAAAGAGGGGAAACGAGCAAACCAACCATTTGTTCTCTTTCTGCCTTTGTCAAAGCTGGCCGGCCCTTACAAACTCTTGAAACCGAGTCTGCTTCTTCCATGAAACCATGATAGCTAGTGACACAAACAAATTGACGCCGACCGTACGTAACCCAACCGTGACGCCCGTGCCGTACCCGTCCGTGTCCGTGCCCATACCGACCGTGCCATGCCTGCTGGCCCACAGACTGCGAATGCTTGAAGTTCATCTTCAAGCATTCCCTTGCTAGCTTTGGCTACCCGTCACCCCACGCAGCGGGCATACATCAAACGCGAGACGAAGCAAACTCGGACGTGGATATGACAATAGGCTTGTAATCTGAAAACATCACTGCATGGCCGAGGTCTTGGGCTGAGAATATGTCGGCGTAATCACTGCACCTTGGCATGCAACGTGGCCAGCCTGCATGTATATACATTGAATAACATCTTCCTAGCCACGGAGCAAAACCAGCGCCAAGAAGACATTGTGTGAAATGACGATCGCAACCGCAGCAGTTGCATTGATGACTTGGGCAGAATGCTACAGGAGGTAGTACTATGGCGGAGTCTTCAGTCGTGAACATTGGAGGAAGACCAGTGCTCCATGGCAAATACATATGTACTGTCGTATCCCCTGATTCTGATACTCGTCATGATATCACGGTATTATATGTAGCATGAGCTCCGGCCCAGGTACGAATATACGGCCCTCCTGTGCGTCCAGTCCTGATGCGGGAGTTTCATTTGAATGATGCCCGACAGGATCATTTAGATAAGGGCAGGGGGGGTCCTGGGGGTCCTGGGGAGCAAACGTTGGCCTCGGGATGCCTTTTATGGCTTGGCGGCGGTAGGGGCACCCAGAGGGGGGCTCATGGAGCATCACGTCGAGGTCGATGGTAGCATGTGAAGAGTTGACTCCAGGCATGGAGTTGCCGTTGCTTGCCGTTGTTGCTTGCTTGCCACCGTAGACTAATAACGCGCGCCTATGAGTGGTAAAGGATGGTTGCACGAAATGTTGATTGGCCGACTGGTTCTTTTCAGCGCGCGCGAGATGCAGGAACAACGTCCGGTTGAAGCAACCAGTCAAGGAGGTTTTGAATCTTCTGGAGATGTACATACCCTGTAGAACGGTTGACCAGGGCGTATTGACAAACCAGACACGTCGTGTCGGCATCCTGGTCCATTTCGTCACCGAGGAAGAAAGACAAACTTCATCTCTCAAGTCGCTCTCACGTGATATTTTGGTGGCTCCTGCGTATCAAGTTCAAGTTCAAGTTGCACCATCAGTCGGTGTGCGACCAGATGGCACGAAGCAAGCGATCACAACACCACGCATGCGCGCATGCATCCTCGCCATTTCGCCGATACACCACGTGATGACTCTCATCGCCACAGCCGCCCCAACGTTCTGCGTTTGGTGGGTTTGGTTTGCAGGGGGGCTGAATGGAGGACACCCCTGTCTCTCCGGTTCGCCATCCCGATCTGGTCAGGGCTGGTATGCACTACTACATATGTGCATATGCAGTCCATCTACGGAGTACGTAAATGTACATTGCATGTTGTTATCTTCCGTGGTGAGATATTATTTCTGCCACGCAACAACAAAACAGCTGACAGGAAGTCAATGCTTCCCTGCAGCACAGTTCGTCAAAGGACCTCGAGCTTATCTGGGCGCGCCATAGAATACCTAAGCAGACACATTCCTCCTCCTACTCTGATCCGTCGGGAACGTGGGTTCGTCGAGGGCTGTCAAATCATCGGTGCGTTGTGCCAACTCGAGCATTGGCATCATGATCGCAAAATACATAAACCTGACTGAACTTGACAAGCCGATCACACCGATCGAATGCATGTATGTATGCTCCTGACCAATGAGGCGAGTCATCAAAAGGGCGGTTGTTGTGAAACTGCGGCCAAAGTTTAGTTTAGGACTCTGACAGCTGGGAGGGGGCTGCGTGTCCTGCGTGTCAATCGGCGGCCGGGTACAGGGGGGGTTGTCGATGCCCACTGTGCCCACTGTGGGTCTGCAGCCGGCCGGCCGCCACGCCGAATGGAAGGAAGCAAGAAATCTCTGCTGGTGCGTATCGTCATCGCAGAGGGCGGCTCCTCTCCTCCGGAACCAGGAAAGTTGCCCAGATCGTTGTCATGTGAGACCCACTCTCCCGTCAACTCGTATCCAAACATACTCTCCGTATTTTCAACCAGCGCAACTTCAACCCACACGACCGCGTTCCAAGGGAAAAAAAAAAAAAAAGGAAAGGAGGGACGGGCGGGCATGGCGGAGCACGAGAAAAGCCAGCCAGCAATGAGCATCCAAGCCAGGCAAAGGTTGCAAGTGCAATCTGTGCTTGTCTTATTAGTCGGATTGCTGTTTCCACAAAAAACCTTGCGCTCGACGCTATCGAGCCATCTCCAGGGACCGGGAAGACCAGAGGGCACCAGTCTGATGGCCGTATCTCGACATGAGGTGATGAGCTTCACTTTCGAGGCAACATAGCCTGCCAGTGACCCACATCCGCAAGCACTCAGGCAACTCCGTTTTTTTATCCAACCTTTCGACATGACCGTTGTCTCGACTCTCTACGCTTGGGGACCACAAATGACCCTCTTTTCCTCGACACAAGCCTGATATGCCCTGCCGAATAGGACCAAACATAGATTTGGCTTCCGGCTTGTGTGCGCGTTCGGGTTGATAGCGTGTCCCAACTCTTTCTCCGTCCATGGGTCCCTGTTGCCATCGGTGTCATCGGGTTCCCCCCTTGTGCTCATTGGGGCGTTTTGCCTTGATGAACTTGTTCTGAAGGCAAAGAAAAACTGTTAAAGCCCTCGTCTCTTCCGTCTCCTCTCCTCTTCTCTCGCGCGCCTCTTCTTCATACTTAGATTCCATATCTGAATGATATATCACGTAACCTAGCTCTGAGACAGGTCTCAGGGCGGACACGAAATTCTCGTTCCCAAACATGGCGCCAGACTCCACCAAGGATAGCTCCGACACCTCCTCCAACACTGACACAACAAGCGCTCAAACTCCAAAGTCGAAAAAGCGTGTTGTTTGGCAGTCAAGCAGCCAGAACCAAACGGGGTCGCCAACCTCTTCATTGGAAAAGGGCACCGCCAGCCCAGCTTCCACCACTGGCCTTCTTGCTGCTCCGGCTCCGATCTCAGTTGAGGCCCCAGCCTTTCCAGATGGGACAGGGGATACCAATGTACGCAGGATTGGACAATGCGACGGGAATGGCCTCTCGATTCCGACCATCGAGCTTCAAGACTCCATACATGTAGCTTCAGAACCAGCATCCCCGGGGTCCTTCCCCACTCCGCCAGGAGCGCCGGACGCCGTGGAATTGAGACTGGCGCTCAACATGGTTTTGACAGAGGAGGAAAGGTTGCGTCGAGAGCACCATCTCCTGCCTTTAAGCACACTCAGAGCTCCGAGACCGGCTTTGAGACGTAGCACAAGTTATAACGTACCAGAGGAACGTGAGAAGGCAGACCTAGCAGAGAGACAAGCGACTGAGCGCCAACTTCGTTCTATGAATGACGCACGCCAGCGAGCGCATCGTTTAGCTATGTCGGTGGAGAGCTACTCTGCTCCAAACTCCAGGCGAAATTCAGGTGGTGAACTTCCATTCCAGCCCCTGACCGATGACTCAGATGATCGTAACTGTGCCTTGGACGATGACGCTATCATGGCTACGGAGCATCATATTGAGAGCGATTGTGTAAGGAATCGCACCCCTTACAGTCGACGAGAAAGCCCTCTTGAAGAACACGCCGCGGCAGAAACGCTCGTCAGGTCTCACACCCAGAAAGGTGGTCGAACCGGCCTGTATGGCAACTCTCCCGGTTCATCGGGCACAAATACACCCGTGTCCCAGAAAGCCTACGGAGATGACTACGTCCCCCGTCCATCCAAGTACCGAGGAGGCATTCTGTATTCATTACTCAAGCTCTACCAAAATGATAGAAGAACCTCCAGCGGCAATACCAGCGGGCAACTCACCCCTCTCTCATCTTCAACTCCTGTCATGTCGCCTCGGTCCTCACCTCCGTCTTCGAGACCTTCTTCTTCAGCTGGAGGATCCCGATCACGACTTGCTAGTGGTTTGTTCTCCAGTCACCGGGCACCTTCTTCAAATACTTCCCTCACTGAACTTATGAAGTCTTCATCGATGTTTGCCGCGCCCGGCTCCAGCGAGATATCCGAGACCTGGTCCGACTCTATCAAGAAAGATAAATCCGAAAAACCTCCCAGGTCCAAGAAAGAGCAGATTCGAATCACAGTTCACATCGCTGGCATCATTGCCCGACACAGGTACCTCCTCAAGCTATGCCGCGCCCTCATGTTGTACGGTGCCCCGACGCACCGGCTCGAAGAATACATGGCCATGTCCTCGCGGGTCCTCGAAATCGAAGGTCAATTTCTTTACATACCCTCTTGTATGATCATCAGCTTCGACGATAGCACGACACATACCGCGGAAGTAAAGGTGGTCCGAGTACCGCAGGGAATCGATCTGGGGAAGTTACGGGACGTTCACAACATTTACAAGGATGTCGTTCATGACAAGCTTGGTGTCGAGGAAGCAACGAGGAGGCTCGACGAGGTCATGGACCGCAAGCCCAAGTTTAACGTGTGGTTCCAAGTCCCAATGTACGGCATTGCGTCGGCCTGTGTTGCACCCTTTGCTTTCGAAGGTCGGTTCATCGATTTGCCAGTCGCATTTCTTTTGGGTTGCATCGTCGGTTTGCTCCAGCTCGTGTTTGCTCCGAGTAATGAGTTGTACGCGCACGTCTTTGAGGTCTCGGCTGCTGTCATCACGTCCTTTCTGGCTCGCGGCTTCGGCTCGATCCACAACGGTCAGCTGTTCTGTTTCAGTTCACTGGCCCAGAGTAGCATTGCTTTGATCTTGCCTGGCTACATGGTTCTCTGCAGCTCACTGGAGCTCCAGAGTCACAATATCGTTGCTGGGAGTGTGAGAATGGTGTATGCAATGATATACACATTGTTCTTGGGCTACGGCATCACCATCGGAGCTTCACTCTACGGCATGATGGATGGGAACGCCACGAGTGATACCCACTGTCAAAATCCTCTTCATCGCGGGTGGTACTTTTTGTTCGTCCCTGGCTTTACTCTCTGCCTCTGCATCATCAACCAAGCAAAATGGAAACAGACCCCGGTCATGACTGCTATGGCTTTGGCTGGCTTCTGCGTCAACAGCTATTGCAGCAAATACTTCGAGGGCAACAGTCAGATCTCCAACATGCTGGGTGCCCTCACGGTGGGAATCTTGGCAAACCTGTACTCACGTTTGGGCCGACACGTGGAAAACGCCTGGCTAGACTTTATCGAGTGGTGGGAGTACAGAGTGCGGCCAAGGTTTTGCAAAAGCCGTCGTCCCAATTCCGACGCATGGTCACCGCCCTCCATGTCAGACCCCGAAGCCAGTGCTGTTCCCCCAAAGAAGGAATGGCGCCAGCCGCGAAAGGTTGGCTACAGTCTCGCCGCCGCTGCGATGCTCCCGGCCATCTTTGTGCAAGTGCCTTCCGGGCTGGCAGCTGGTGGTTCGCTGCTGGCTGGAATCACATCTGCCAACCAGCTCACTGGCAACACTACTAGTACTGTCAGCACCAGCCCAAAAACGATGGGGAGTCTCGATGGCACGGCTTTCAATGTCCTTTTCAGTGTTATTCAAGTCGCCATTGGGATCAGTGTTGGTTTGTTCATGAGTGCCCTCATTGTATATCCTCTGGGCAAACGAAGGAGCGGATTGTTCAGCTTCTAAATTCGACGCCCCAGGTACAAGACGGAAAATCGGCCGGGGAAAAATATAACTTGACGGCAATCCCTGCATTTAAACTCACTTAACAGACCAGCACGCAGTGTTCTTTCTGCTCCCAGCTAAGGACGGATTCCACTGCACCTGTCAATATCGACAATGCCCGACTTCCACTATCACGTTGATGTCGATAGGCAAACACATATATATATACATACACGTCCCTATTCCTTGCGAAATTTCGAAACAGGGCTTCAATCGATACCACATTCCTCTTGACGGACCGCGCGCTCACATTGCCGTGGTGATTTCTCCCGCCGGAGCCGGCAGTCGGTGCATCACAGCTGTCAACGTCATGGGATCAACAACATTTTTTTCTTACTGCCGCTTTATAAGCTTAGGTGTTCATTCTGGGTTGTTTTGAGTTCATGAGCGAAAGAATTGTTTTCAAATGGGCGTCACGGTCGGTTATCGGGTTAGCAAAATAGCATATACGTAGCACTTTGACACATGATACTTTTATTATTCTTACCACCATGACCTAATCAATATTGGTTGGCTTTCAACTGTGCAAGAAGTTCCGGTCAGATAAGATACTACTGGCTTCCAAGTCGATTATGCGCGACTGTAGGGTTGCTGAGTCATACTCTCCTTCCAGTGTGTCTCGCGCCTTGTACCTTGGTCTGCACCTTGCGAGCTCGGTTCGACCATCATTTCTCTTCCTCTCCAGAGTCCAGAGTCCAGAGTCCAGAGTCAGGTCGTTTTTATTGCCCGAACATGAGCCCAACCCCAAAGAGCTCGTCCAAGCTGTCGGCTCTGGCTGTTCTGCACATTACTCTTCCAATTGTCACTGCTGTCGTGTTCGCCTTTTGGCCCATTTTGAGGGCGCTCACTCAGAGCCCTGCGCGTCGAACGTCATACACGGTTGGCCCTGGTCACAGGAGATGGCTTCAATGGCTTTCGCCAATTGCTTTACTAACCTTTGTGAGTATTCGATTTCGATTTGTCACTAGAGAGGCCCACTGAGACCACTAATGCTGACTGATTGATGACAATGATGATGATGATGATGATGACGGTCATGGTAGATTTGGGAAGGCATTGTGAGTTCTCTGACGAGGGATTTGAACACTCAAGCAACTGTGCCGAGTGAGACTGTGAGTGAAGAGCATGTGAAACAATGCCCGCCCCATCGGTGACTTGATAGCCTCAAATATTTAACCCCCTATTTAATCTTTCAAAGCTCTACGGCTTCTCGAGCATTCTCGTATGGTTCGCCATCAGCATCTTCCTCATTGAAGGCGTCTCGCCATTCTGGCCGGCCTACATTGCAGCTTGGGTGTCGGGTGCTCTTTCCGATGCAGTCATCTTGGGACTCGCCCTGTCTGAACTGGCCGAGGATGATGGGTGGGGATTCAGTCTTGTTGGTGTGGAAGCTCTGCGCTCGGTGCTGTTCGCTGCGGCTTCCGTTCACTGTTTCATCGTGTTGGGGCGGGATCCAAAATGCGAGAAAGAAGAAGCCACTGCAGAGGAAACCCGTGGTCTCCTCAGTAGCACACCCGCACCCGGACCGGCATATGGGACCTGGAATTCAGCACCCGCGACGGAATACGGCTCTGCGCCGAGTCCAGGCGCAAATGATGACAGTGGAGAGGAAGAAGATGAGGACGACAAAGAAATCAGGGCGAAGCAGCAGAAGCGGCTCGAAGAAGCGGGCGGATGGCTGGGGTATCTGAAAACTCTCATGGTTTTTCTGCCACTCATCCTGCCTTATAAGCATCGGCCTACGCAAATGTGGATCTTGGTCTTGATTCTTTGCATTGGCGCTCAGCGCTTTCTCACGTACATGGTCCCTAGACAGTTCAGCATTTTGACAGAGGCCGTCAGCAGGTCGACTGTGACAGGTACGTACGTCTTGTCTCCCGGTCGGTGCTAGACAGAGTTCCACGTTGCCGTAAGACGAGTAGACGAGCTGACAGGCCTCCCTTGCAGGGCAAGCACCCTGGAAAGAGCTCATGACTTGGGCAGTCTTGAGTTTCCCCATCGGGTCTGGTCTAGGCATGATGCAGTCCATGGCTGGAACTCGCATCTCGCAATTCGCCTACCAACAGCTCACTACGCTCGCATTCCGACACGTCATGAATCTCTCCATGGACTACCACACTTCCAAATCAACGGGTCGAGTGACGAAAGCTATTGAACAGGGCAGCAACCTCGGATACATGCTTGAGAGCTTCTACCACACAGCGCCCATCTTGATCGATTTCTCAGTCGCTCTCTTCGTTCTCAGCAGCCGCTTCGATGTCACGATGGGCTTCATCATTCTGGCCACGTCCATGATACATCTCTACGTCGCATATAGGGGCAATCTGAAAACGGTCCAGATGGAGAGACAGGTGAATGAAACGAGCCGCGTCGAGAACGAGACCCTCTACGACTCAGTTACCAACTGGCAGACGGTAGCTTATCATAATCGCCAGAAGCACGAAGAAGCCCGGTATGCCAACTCGGTCTGGAAGGCGATCCGGAGTCAAAGAGCCCTGTACGACTTTTACCAGTACATCACCCTGGCGGAGTCTTGTGTCATGGAGATCGGGCAGGTCACGGCGGCGGCTTTGGTGGCCAAACGAATCGCCAGCGGCACAGACAGCTTCAGCAGCTTCATCTTTGTGATTTCATACTGGGACACGATTAGCTCCCCCATGGGCATGATGGCATGGAACATTCGTGCGGCGGCCACCCACGTTGTTGACGCAGAGTGGCTGTATCAACTGATGCAGACGAAACCATCTGTCCAGGATAGGCAAGGGGCGCGTGACATTCAGATGGAAGGGGGGAAAGTCGAGTTCAAGAATGTGTCCTTCTCGTACGACCCGGCAAGACGTATACTCGAGGACATTTCATTCACGGCCCAGCCGGGGCAACGCGTTGCGCTGGTCGGCGAGACGGGAGGGGGCAAGTCCACCACCCTGAAGCTACTGTACAGGTTCTACGACGCAACGGAGGGGTCCATCTCCATTGACGGCCAGGATATCCGCGACGTGACCCTCACCAGTCTCCGCGACAATCTCGGCGCCGTCCCGCAGGATCCCTCCGTCTTTGACCAAACCCTGATGGAGAACATGCTCTACGCACGCCCCGGCGCCTCGGAAGAAGAAGCCATCGAAGCCTGCAAAGCAGCCAGGATCCACCAGCAGATCATCAAGTTCCCCGACGGGTACAGGACCAGACTGGGCGAGCGGGGTGTCCGCCTCAGCGGCGGCGAGCTCCAACGTCTCGCCATTGCGCGCGTCATTCTTCGTCAGCCCAGGATTGTGGTGCTGGACGAGGCCACGAGCGCAGTGGACTCGGAGACCGAGTCTCTTATTCAGCACGCCATTGGGGCGCTGAGCGCAGGTCGCACCGTGTTCATGATTGCGCATAGGTTGTCGACGGTGGTGAAGGCCGATCTTATCCTCGTGGTTGATCAGGGAAGAGTGGTGGAAAGGGGCTCGCACCGGGAATTGCTGGCGCTGAATGGCAAGTATGCGCGGCTGTGGGGTATGCAGACCCTCGTCAAGTAAATCCGATTGCTGAGAGGTTGGTTGGATCATGTCGGCAGATATCCTGGAGGCATTGAACTTGGATGTTGCAATTGACGTGTACGGAGTATGGGGCCAGAAGTAGGAGCAATGCATGCAGTTGGTGTGCTACGAGGAATGGACGGTGACTCGTGAGAGAGACTAAGCGACCCTTCTTTTTCACTGGGTGCAGCGGCTTCTCCGAGACGCAAAACAAAAATATCCTCAAATCGTCGTTTCACGTGATGCAAGTCTGTCCATATATACCCATCACAACTTGCTGCCGTCGTTCAGCAGGGATGCCTCACAACCCACCACCCGGGACTACGCATCCGAAGCGTCAAAGTTACGCACGAGGTCGTAGTAGAATCGCACCATCTCCATGTGATTTTCCATGCGGACACGCTCATCAATGGTATGAAGACCACTTGCAGAGTCCTTGTCGATAGGCGTCCATCTGTAAATATTGGGAGTCAGATCTGAGCAACGTTTTGTTAGCATTTGTTGCCCTGCCATCCTCATCCTGGTCACTTGTTAAGCCAACAGGACGAGTTGCCGCAATCTGCTTACCGACGTAGTGACGCGTGTCGGTATTCCCAGTCATGGTCTCACTGGCAGGCACGACTGTCCCGTGCCTGGAGGCCAATGCATTTCGGATCGTCCCCGCAAACACGTCCCAGACGGGTCCTGACGAGGGAGAAATGGGGCTGGGCTTGCTGGCCTGCTTGGCCTGGAGGACGAGCGTGCCGTTGTAGTCGATCTCATCGGAGGCCGGCCGGACGAGGAAACTGGTGTCCTTGTCGGCCACGTACTCCTCGTACTCCTTGTCGCCCTCAAAGGCCTTGACTTTCAGGCCGTACTTGGAGACAATCTCTTCGATGTGCTCGACGACGTTGTGCTGCACGAGGGTGATGCTATCCTGAGGGGCAACGCGGTAGTTTACGCCAAGAGTGGTGACTTCGGGCATGGCATTGATCTTTTGTCCTCCTCGGATGAAGTCAACGGCCTGGGACGTCTGAATCATGTACTTGGTCATCAAGCTGGCGTCAGCCATGAACTTGGCAACGCCGTCGAGATCGCCCCGGCCCAAAAGTTCGGTAAGCTCGGGCTGCGCATCGGGTGAGTAGCGCGCCTGGCAAAGGAGGTGGTGATGGATGGGGCCGTCTTCAATGAGTTTCGGCTCGTAGGGTCGGGCTTCGAGGGCGGTGACAATCTCGGAAATGATGCCGATCCCGGTGTGCGGGAAGGGGATGGAGCTATGTCCTCCGACCACATGGAGCTCGAACCAGATGTCTACGAGAGGTCCAGCTCAAGGGGTGTTGACCACCGACAATCGGGGCCGAGACAAAGGCCGAGACGGAGCTCACGGCTGCGAGCAAATATAGTTTCTTGATCGCCATCATGGCCAATTCTGTCCGAACGCTTTCCCAAGACGCGATGCGGTGGTTGACAATGGGAGAGCTGCCTCCAGAGAGAGGGGAGGGAGGAGACGGTATGAAGCTTGAACCCCGGTTTGGCGCTGGGATGGACTCGGCGGGGCTCGGCGCCACCCCATTCACAACCTATTGGACCGCGTAGCTAGGATTTGACCAAGACCTCTAAAATTGTGCCCTATGTGGGATTCGAACCCATGACCTGCGACCCGGAACAAGGTCTCCATAGCAGGAAGAGAAGAGGATCCCAATGGCGCCTGAGCTGGCTGGAAGAATTCTAGACACCTACCTCAGTAGCTCACGGCAGTGACACGCAGGGGAACGAGATTCCGGATCGGATTGGAGATGGTAATGCCGTGGGCATCATGGCTGCAAAATGGAGGCAGAAGTAGGCGTTATCATGAAGCATTCCGGAAATGAACACCAACAAACGACAAACACAACAGCTTATCCAAACATACGGACGTACAATGCTCTGATTGGTGGTGTGATGAAGGAACCTTCCTGCACGTGACATGGCTCATAAGCATTGAACCTTGGACCGCGCTTCAGTACGCCGAGGAGCTCAAGCAGGCGGTGTTATCACGCATCGCTGACGTTAGTATTCCGGTGCGAGGATAATGCGCGCGGCCCAGGCTGCCAAGGCAAGCAAGCCGAAGCCGATGGTGACTCCGATTCCGGTCCTATCTCGTTTCGTTTCGTCTCGCCGGACGGGCGCGCGCCTGGCCCAGTCTCGCAACTTTAAACGGGATGGTAGCACAGCAAAGTCTATGTCCGCGGAAACTTACGCGGCGGCAATGAACCACAAATACAGTGAAATACAGCTATGTACCATGCCTCGTTCTCGTCCAGCAATCTGTCCAATGGCATTTCATGGATGGGACTCCCCCTGTTCTCCAATGCATCAGAACAAATCGCGCGTTCCGGAATTCCCCCGACCAACAAGTAAGAAAACCCGGAGCGGAGCACGAAGCAACGTTCCGCGGACACCAAATTGCAAGGTTTTCCTATCGCCGCACCACACCAACCTTGCTCTTGTCGTCTCTCTCATGGCTCCTAGCCTCATATGACCGTGGCCTTGGAACAGTCGTACACGAACCTTCTTCATTGACCATTGTGTAATGTGTCATGGCCAAACCAACGCCGTATTCCATCATCACCATCATCACCACCGGACAGCGGACAGCGGAGAATTCCATCGACGCTAATTCCCTTCCTGACGTCAACCCCCGGCAATCAGCATCGAATCCAAGTGGCGCCATCTGGAGTTAGCGACGGCAATAACCGCTTCTTATCTCCGCAAAGTACCGACAACGCACTCCCCTGCACATCTGGAAACAGAAAAAAAATAAAAAAAATAAAAGGATCGCAGCCGTATCCGGAGTGAATTAGAAATCAAACAAGAAAAACGAATTAGTGCAATGAAAAACCCGGACACACTCCATGGGGTGCCGGTTCCGGTCAACGTGCCATCCGATGGTGCATTTGACCGTCCCCCCCCCTCACTCTTTTATCTTCACTTGGTCCCCGGTGTCATCTATTAAATCAACATCTGTCTTCCGTTCAAGACAAGCTTCTTGGCAGATTGTTCGTGTCCACTGTCCCACCCGCGAGACCGAGACCGAGACCGAGACACCGTGACCGTGACCGTGACCGAGACACGATCCACGCGGGCCGAATAAGAGTTATTGTTGTGCTTCCCATGCTACCATCGCCTATGTAGATTGATGAAGCAACATCTGTGAAGAAGAAGAAAAGAAAAAAGAAAAAAAAAAACTCCGCGCCAACCAGACCGGACGAAGCCCATCATGATCCTCAAGCGCATGCTCTCTCGGCCCGTCAACAAGCCGTACCGCACAGGACATCTCGACGACACGGCACCGCCGTTTCTCAACGCAGAAGGCTTCGTCGACTTCGGCCAAGATGACGTCGAAAACCCCAGAAACTGGTCCATCACACGCCGCATATTCATCACCACGACTGCCGTCATGCTCGTCATGAACGCCACGTTTGCGTCCAGCGCCCCCAGCGGCTGCCTGCCGTCCGTGGCCGAGGACTTTGACGTCTCCATGGAGGCGGCAGCCCTCGTCATCACTCTCTTCCTGCTGGGATACTGCGCCGGGCCGCTGATTTTCGCCCCGTTGAGCGAGTTGTACGGTCGACGATGGGTCTTCTACATCACCTTCACAATGTACATTGCCTTCAACTTCCTGTGCGCCTTTGCCCCCAACTTTGGCAGCCTGCTCGTCGGTCGATTCCTCACAGGAACCTTGGTGGCGGCCCCTTTGAGCAACGCCCCCGGTGTGCTTGCCGATCTGTGGGATCCCCTGCAGAGAGCGAATGCCATGGCTCTCTTCTCGACAATGGTATGGATTGGTCCGGCACTGGGCCCCGTCGCCGCCGGCTTCTTGCAGCTGAAAGAGGACTGGCGATGGGCCTTCTACATGCTACTATGGCTGGGCGGGGGAACGTGGATCATCATGTTGACTATCCCCGAGACGCATGCCCCGACTATCCTCGTGACCAAAGCGAAACGGATCCGGGGGGCCAAGGTTCCGGGTTTCGAAAAGGTCAAAGCCCCCGCAGAGGCTGATGGTGGTCAATCCGTCAAGAGCATCTTCACCTTTGCTCTCACGCGGCCTTGGATCATCCTTTTCGATCCCATCTCCTTCCTCTGCGCCCTCTACCTCGCCGTCGTGTACATGCTCCTGTACATGCTGTTCAGCATCTACCCCATCGTTTTTCAGGAACAGCGAGGATGGAACCCGGGCGTCGGCGAGTTGCCCCTCCTAGGAACCATCGTGGGCGCCGTGGTCGGTGGCGCCATAGTCTTGTGCGATACGAGGCGGCGCAGCGGCAAGGTCAAGCGTGGTGACCTCAAGATGGAGGACATGGAGCCAGAAGATCGTCTGCCACTCGCCATGGTGGGAGGTATTGGTTTTGCGGCGTCCATGTTTTGGTTTGCATGGTCTGCCGAATACAAGTAAGTCCGCTTCGCTTCTCTTCAACAGGGCGAATTTCGCTTTGCATCCCAAATTACTCACCGTCAACTTTGACGTCCTTTAGCTCCGTACACTGGATCGTTCCTACCATCGCGGGCGGCTTCCTCTCCGTCTTCATGCTCCTCATCTTCGTCTCGTATCTCAACTATCTCGTCGACGTGTACGAGATGTATGCTGCCTCCGCCGTCGCGGCAAATACGATTGCCCGATCGGCCTGTGGTGCGGCCGCTCCGCTCTTCACCAACCAAATGTTCCATGCGCTCGGCGTTGGTGGCGGTGCCAGTCTGGTCGGTGGTGTGGCCACTCTTCTTGCTGTCGTGCCCTTTGTTTTCTACAAGTATGGCAAGTCCATCCGTGTTCGGAGCAAGTTCGCGCCCACGCCCGCAAAGCAGGAACGTCTGGTAGAAGATGAAGAAGCAAATTCTGCAGACTACACGGCAAGGTCTCCTTCAGAGCAAGAGAGCTCTACTGCTGATGAAGATCCGAACCACGCGGGGAGAGGAGTAGAGAAGAGGGATTAGCCTCATCAGCCCAGCCTCATCAGCCCAGCGCAGGCGTTGTTGCCCATCCACACACACACACACACAGTGCCGAGAAGTGGGAGCTCCCTTGACCCAACAGACGGCATGATGCGAATCCTTGGGGAAGGGGCTTACAAAACATATAAACATTGCCCGAGAGAGACCCCAGGCATCCCATCACTCCTTGCGTGTGGGGATGAAGCGGGATGCAACAAATAGATGTGCCGCACGCCGGCCGGCAAGGTCATGACAAACAACTAATTGAACTAATTGGAGGGAACGGTACAAATAATCATTAAAAATTCTGCACTAAGAATACGCTCAAGTATACAAGATTTGTCGATCAAGCCAACAGTACCATGCTACGACACCCTCCAACTGTGCGAGCACATTTGTCAAATGCTGGCGCCTTATGCAACCTCTGTCCTTGACTCCGTTGCATCATTCGTATAGCTGTCAGACTTCTCCGGATAAGCATTGCTTCTCCTGCGGAAGTTTGATTCGTCTCGATCCTTTCGTGTGATGTAGCCAGGTGGCACCCACTCGGAGCTTGTCCAAGGCCTGAGTCCTGGCTGGCCGTACATGAGATCGACGTTCTCCAAACTGAGCATTCTGGATTCGTACAGAAAGCACCACACAAGCAGAGCAGCTGCCAGATTTGTGCCAACGAAAACAAAGCCAAATGCATAGGACATGCCCTTTGTAGCCAGGGGGGTGAGAAACCCAATCATGACTATCAAGAGTTAGCTCATGGTCTATATATACGTGGAGCATAGATAATCAAGTCAATAGGAAGATCACTCACAATTTCCAAGCCAATTGCCAGCGGTAGCCAGTGATGCCTGCTTAGATCGAGTGCGCAATGGAAAGGTCTCGCCGATAACGACCCAAGCCATAGGCCCCCAAGTCCCGGCAAACGAAGCGATGAACATGCATGCCGACACGATCATGACAATTCCAGATGCCTTGTTCTCGCCGGGAGGCAGTGCTGTACCGACGGCGGCAAATATCAGCAGCCAGGTAGCCTGCCACAAGGCACCGAGGAACAATGGCCGGCGTCGCCCAAACCTCTCCACCACGTATAAGCCGTAGAAGGTCATAGCTACATTTACGGCACCCAAAATGAGCTGCGTAAGGACAGGGTCTTTTATACCCGCCGACTCAAAGATTGTGGCTCCGTAGTAGAAGAAGTAATTGACGCCAGTCCATTGCTGCAGGAAGTGAACCGCGACACCGAGCAGGGTACGATACAGCACTTTGGGAATATCCGCCCTGGGTCGGAAACACTCCAGCCAAGTGCCAGTGCCGGCTTGGCGTTCTTTGTCCAGGATTTTTTTCATCTCGTTGACGTCGTCTTCGACAAGTTCATTGTAGGGATCGTGCTTCAAACCACGGAGGCGAGCCATGGACATTCGAGCCCCTTCCCAATCACCTCGGCCAGCGAGCCATCTGGGAGACTCGGGAACAGTGAGAATGCCGATGCCAAGAGGCAAAGAGGTCAAGATGCCGATTCCAATCACGATTCTCCAGGAGGCGCTAGATGTCTCAATGCTTCGAACGCCGTAGTTGATGATGTTGGCCACCAAAATTCCAATGGTAATCATGAGCTGGTAAGACGCGACGACAGCGCCACGAATCTCTCTCGGCGAGGATTCGGATTGGAACATGGGAACACCGACAGATAGGTTGCCAACACCCAGACCAGCGACGAAACGTCCCATCATCATATGAACCCAACTTCTCGTGGCCGTAATCTGGATGATATTACCAAGTATGAAGACGACCACACCGAAGGACATGCTTTTGCGACGTCCCCACCAATCTGCGGTACTGCATGGAAAGCACGGTTAGCATTTGGGCATCCCATGAAAGGAGGAGAAGAAGCGTCTGCCTCAAGGAATCGCCGCCATGCAACGGCTGGAGGTCGCCACTCACTAAGCACCTGACAAAGCCCCGAGCAAGCACCCGATACTCATGAGTGACACGAGCAAGGATTGAATGATTGGCACCCACTCCTTTACCCCTTTGGAGTTTGTCTGGGCAAATCTGTCGACAAAGTCACGAAACAGAAGCATTGCCGAAATCTGGCCCGTATCGTAGCCGAAGAGAAACCCTCCGACCGAGGTTGTTGCCCCCAATATAAGGGCCTCGACGCCGCAGTCGGCCCCATTGATTTTGATTGATCTGTCCAGAAGAATAAGTTTGAGCTGCCCGAGAATGCCAGAAGAACATGGGCCTGTTGCTGATCCGTGTAAGTGAGAAGCTGTACTTACTTCCTCCCTAGCATTGTCAACAGCTACACCCACAGGTGTTGGACAGTCCTGGTACACAGTTGAAGGACAAGAGTTTTTCACCCCGGGCTGTTGAGATTGGAAAATCGGAAAAAGCTATCTGGAGTAATGGGGATAGGGTGGGTTTATGATCCGTACAAGAATGGGTCTTGGGGTCTTGGGGTGCCCGCGCCGCCAAGACAAGAAGATGGGGGGAAAAACAATGGTTAAGTTGTGTATGATATGCTGGGGTAAGCCATTTAGCTAGCGACTAAAAGAAGAAGAATACACGGCAAATGGATACAAGAATGACAAGACGACGTGTGGGTTGGCGCTGTCAAGTATCAAACCCAGCAGCCGCCGTTGCTCGACGCCGACGCAAAAGAACAGACGCGGATGGATGCTTGTTGGGGTAACAACAAGTGGTGGTGGGGGGGAAGAGCAGAGCGTCTTGGCAGTCATCGTCTATCACAAGTGATGGAAGGCACGACTCGCCTCATTTTATGCAGCTGCAGCTCCAGCCTGGCCGGCAGAGTCCAGAATCGTATCCAGAGTCGTCCCTTTCGAGGAGGGCAGGAGCTCGCCGTCTTGAAAATGCCTGGCATGTCTGGACTTTTTTTCAGATCTGACCGTGCAAGTGGTGTCATGATTATTCGGAACAAAGACTGCCAAACAAGGCCTCGAGCCGCGAAGTAACCATCACAAACCTGCATGTTAAGCTTAATTTGGCGGAAAACTCTTTTGATCCGCAAACCTTGGCAACTTGCACCGACGGCTGCGCCAAGCGGCCCAACAAGCCTGGACTTTCGGTTCGGCTGCGTTATACAGTGGGTCATCACGCACCGGCTTTACAATTACGGAGTGCCAGTGTCCACCCAGCCAAGCCTTTGGAGGCTGCCGCGCGATATGTACTTGCCTCTTGGCAACTCGCTCAGGGAAGGCAGCGAGGTTCCACCACTGCTTCTCTCGGTCATTCTCTCGGTTCTAATCAGTAGCTGGCTGCAATGTTCTGGCCGATATGGCCCTAAACGCGGGGACATGTATGTGTGTGCAGCCATGGAACATCGAGTAGAAAAGAAGGAGGGAATCTTCTTTTACAATAACAGTTGACGAGGTCGAGCCTACGCCCCGGGAAATGAGATTGGAACATGGGCAATCTTACTAATCTATGCGGCCAGGTTGTCGAGATTCGCATAAAC
The DNA here is from genome assembly GCA_023658475.1 of Epichloe elymi. Classification (NCBI taxonomy): domain Eukaryota; kingdom Fungi; phylum Ascomycota; class Sordariomycetes; order Hypocreales; family Clavicipitaceae; genus Epichloe; species Epichloe elymi. The sequence continues at coordinate 3,807,878 of CP098274.1, forward strand.
TTGAACGCGTGATAAACAGAACATGAACGAAAAAGGGAGGGTGACAATGGAATTACACTATATGTAATTGTCATGTGGCCAAGAGAAAAGAAAAGATACGTCAAAAAAAACAATGCGGCCAGTGTGACTCGAACACACGACCTTCAGATAGGCATCCGTAGGATTGAAGTTTGACTTCAGTCTGACGATCTCCCAGCTAATCTATGGCCGCATAGTTGAAAGACGGGCAGGTATTGTTTTATATATACCTGGACAAAAAATCAGCTTTCTGTGATCCATAACACTCTACCCCCTGAATTATTTTACAAATCTACATGCCCTAGTCTTTCATTCCTCTCTAATAGCTATAATCGAAAGAACATATCTATTTCTATATAGGTTACTAGTAATAGAAGGTACCTTTTAATCCTAGTCCCTGTCTCCCGCCTTGTTCTTGGCCAACATGGCGGATACTGACCGTCGATGCGGTGAATCCATTGAGTGCAACGATGCCTCGGATGATGTCCAGCGCAACCCCAGGTACCTGGCGCCTCTCCGAACTCCCCCAAATCCAGACTTGACTCAATCAGCCGAGGCATCTGTGAGCGTATCCGGGGAGGGTGCCATTGCCAATGTCCGCATTTTCCACAAGACCGCCGACACATGGGCCTCTGTCAACAACAGCTACGCTTTCAAGGCTGCTGCACCTGAAGGCTGGACTGGAACTTGGCATCGATGCTCGAGATGTTCGTCGACCGAACGAGTGGGCTTCAGTAGCTTTAGTCAGCCCAGGCTATGGCAGGCAGCATCCGTCTCTTGTGTACAAAGAATACTTTGTATCAAGTCCAATGTGTTAATGATGACCATGGAATGACCCATAAGGAAGGATTCATAATTAATGTGTCAAAGTGTATAATTTAAAACACATCATCCCTCCTAAGCACGAGCATATAAACTGCCGGTACCGTTTTACTTCTTGGAAAGCCTCATGGAACTCACGTTGCGCGACACGACGCCAATTATCGTGTATTAAAACAAAGGCCCAAAGTAGATGTGAACTCCCCCAGATATATGCAATGACGCCGGCGATAGAATGCTGCTCTACTGTCCCACTATGCTCTTCAACCACCATGCGTGAATGCGAGCATCACTCGTCAATTCAGGATGAAAGCTTGTCCCCAGAATATTTCCCTGCTTCACAGCAATGACATCTCCCGAGTCATCCTTCGTATTTGCCTGCGAGGCTCCGGCTCTCATCTTGTTTACACGCCCCGGCAGCTTCGCCAGCACCTGGACATCTGATGCCGTCGCTGACAGGATCTCCTCCACGACAGGGGCGCGAATGAAGACTCCTGGAAAGGCAGCGCTTCCCTCCCCAAGAAACGGCAGGTCCAAGTCGGACTCGAAGCTTTCAATTTGGCGACCAAAGTGATTGCGATGGACACGCACGCCCAGGCCACCGATGAGTTCCTGACCACCTTTTTTGGTGGCATTGGCTTCATCGGACAAGAGAATGAGGCCGGCGCATGTGCCCCAGACTGGTCGTTTTTGACATCTTAAAAAAAAAAAAAAAGAGTCAGATCTTCGTGTGATGCGCAAACCCTAGAAAGAAACAACATACTTGACGTAGTCTCTCAGCGGCTCCAGCAAGCGAGACTGAGCAGCGACGAAAGAAATGGTGGTGCTCTCGCCACCGGGGATAATAAGACCGTCGCACTTGGATAATTCCTCGGCAGTGCGCACCTCGATGGCTTTTACGTTGAGACTCAGCTGCTCGGCGGCGATGCGGATCAAGTTGATGTGCTCGATGAAGCCGCCTTGGAGGGCCAAGACACCAATCGTGACAAGAATCATGGCGATGATGGATTATTGCGTCTTGCTGACACGCCGTGTTTCTGGCTCGGGGAGAATTGGTCGTAGAAATTCATCGACTGACCCACAACCCTGGGTATGTACATGTTATTACACAGGGTCCTGCGAGAATCGGGAGTGTGACGGCGGCAGGTCCGCCTTCGGCGAGGGCGTGGCGTTGCAGCTTCGACAGCTTGTTGGTGAGTGCGTGACTTCTGGTGAGCCGAATTTGTGGGTGGGCATCATGGAGTTTGGAATCAAATGACAGAAAAAAAAGAATCTGGCTAAAAGCACCGAGCACCGACATGTGGCAAATCGGAGAAACGGGCGGACCTCTCAAAGCAGCAAATTCGATGTTCCGCGCACAGCGACAGCGGCGGCGATCAGGCCCACTTTAATTTTTCTGTCTCTTTTTTTTTCTTCTCTCTCTGGCGACAAACAGCAAGCAAGCGATGGATGTGTGGCAGCTGACAATACGAGGCAAATCTAAATAGCCAACTAATTCATACTCCCTACGGATTACTACTACTCCGTACTCACTGAGCTCCGTTGTCGCTGCCCAGACCCAGACCCAGACCCAGTCCCAGTCCTCGAGTCATCATCCGCCACCCCTGGTTACCCAATTCAATCGCTCCGTTCTTTTCTCTTTTTTTTGTTTGCGAACTATTAGCGCCGCCGCCACCTTGAGGGTCCTGCATTGCCCCTCCATCCGTTTACCAATAAGTTAGTCAACTTTATTCATATGTACATATGTACAGAACCCCACCATCAATGAGAATGAGAAAGCGAAATATATGTCGCCGGTCTCCCGCGGGACCCTCTTCGTCTGCGACTCCTCCACGCGCCATCCTCGAATATTTCTTCTTCTTCTGATACCCCGGGTACTTCCCATTCCTCCCTTCCGCTTCTCGATTATCCTCCATAATCATCGGCCTCCTTCTTGACAAACAAATCTCCACCACAATGGCCAACGACTCTGCCACTGCTCCCGGCGCCAATGGCGGCGGTTCCAACAAATCAACCTTCGCTGTCAAGGCGGGTCTGGCGCAGATGCTCAAGGGCGGTGTCATCATGGACGTGACGACAGCCGAGCAAGCCCGCATTGCTGAGGAAGCCGGTGCTTGCGCCGTCATGGCTCTTGAGCGAGTTCCCGCTGACATCCGAAAGGACGGCGGCGTCGCCCGCATGTCTGATCCCTCCGTCATCAAGGAGATTCAAGCGGCCGTTACCATTCCCGTCATGGCCAAAGCTCGTATTGGCCACTTCGTCGAATGCCAAGTCCTCGAGGCTCTCGGTGTCGACTACATTGACGAGAGTGAAGTTCTTACCCCCGCCGACGACGAGAGCCACGTCGAGAAGAGTCACTTCAGCGCGCCCTTCGTTTGCGGCTGCCGCAACCTCGGGGAAGCCCTCCGCCGCATTGCTGAAGGTGCTGCCATGATCCGAACCAAGGGTGAGGCCGGTACCGGTGATGTCGTCGAGGCTGTTCGCCACATGAAGACGGTGAACAGGCAGATCGCCGAGGCCAAGGCCGCTCTCGCCGAGGGCGGCATCCTTCGCATTCGCGAGATGGCCCGCAAGCTCGAGGTTGATGCTGAGCTTCTCCGCCAGACCGCCGAGCTGGGTCGCCTGCCCGTGGTGAACTTCGCGGCTGGTGGTGTTGCCACCCCTGCCGATGCCGCCCTCATGATGCAGCTGGGCTGTGATGGTGTCTTTGTCGGCAGCGGAATTTTCAAGTCTGGCGACCCTGCCAAGCGCGCCAAGGCCATTGTCCAGGCCACCACTCACTTCCGCGATGCCAAGGTCATTGCTGAAGCCAGCACGGGTCTCGGTGAGGCCATGGTTGGCATCAACTGCGACAGCATGAAGCCCGAAGAGAAGCTCGCCGGCCGTGGCTGGTAAAAACAATCGACACTACAGCAGATGACGTTGTATATCAAGTGGATGGATTCAGCACAGAATCATGTGCGATTGGGGCCACAAAAAAAAAAGAAAGAAAGGGAATCGGACGTTGGTAGAACGGATTCATGTGTGGCAACTTCGCAATAAGCAGTTTCCAGAGCAACCCAGTCCGGTCCAGTCCCGTGATGTTCTACTCGGAAACTTCCCCATGTCCATTTCCTACCTGCTTGTCTTAGGCCTGTACTTGTTGTCTGGCTAAAATATGAAATGACTGCATGTCTGTATATATAGGGAAGCCAATAGAGAGTACAAATTCTTACCATCGTTGACAATAATTGTCAAAGGCTGCCTTGCAATACATCGGATTTAGAGGCCTTGAGAAACAGTGAATATTTACACTATTCTATAGAGAAAACTTCTAATTTATAATAGTGCGCTACGCATTACAAAGCTAGAATTCCTTAGCTATATAAAAGAAGTCCTAGACATAGGAAGTATTCTCCCTACTTGGGGGGAAATAACTCTAGAAGAGTTTCTCTGGAGCGCCCGATCCGGCGAAGAAGGTTGGCACCGTCAGTTCATGGCATCTTCATTACAAGGACTAGACTCATAATCATAGTTGACCCAGTGGGCTATCCGAAGACTTCCGAGACACCTCCTCGAATTACTAGTCTCTCCCTATACTCATGAGACTGACGTGGACTCGAGGCCCCCGCATTGTTTGTCCCAAGAGGCAACTCCGCCCCGCCGCCATTGCTCCGTGCGCCGTGTCCATTGATTTGATGACGAAAGCTATTGTCTGGATTTCAGCGTCGGATACTTCAAAGTTCACATCCCCTTGTGTATTGCCTCCTCGGCTCATTCGGCATGTCATGTCCATTGGCGAGCTCTGGCATCTCAGGGACCTCGCAGCGGCTTGTGAGAGGACCGGCAAGTGCTCCTTTGTGCTGACGTCTGTGCCGTTGCTTCGACCGCCGCCGAATGCTTTGCTTATATTGTAGACGGGCAAATAAAATAATAGAGCCTCGTATGACAGCGTGACAGCATACTTTTATTTCATCGTCGGTTTTCTTCGTCTTGCGCCTTGCCGGCTGGCCTCAGCTATGGTGGGTGGGTGACCGTGTTTATGCTATGGGCATGGCTTTTGCTGCTTGCCTCCAGTCTGTGTCTCCATTAGTTTCGGGACTCGCGACGCTCGTCATCTGTCATGGTCTTTGTTACAATCACGACTCGAAAGAAAAGGCTCACGTCGAGCCCCTGCAGTTGCGGACCAAGCAACGAGAAAGGAAAGCGCATCATCACGTAAATTGCCACAGACATGGACCGCATTAAACATGATTCCCACTTTAGTGTACACCTTTCCTTTCCACTCCCCGCTAACGTGGCAGCAATGAAGCAAATAATGAACAACGTCCATGGAATCACCACAGAAAGGAAAAAAAAGAAAGAAAAAAAAGGCAAAGGGAAGACAAGCAAGTACTATAAATTTTGACTGATGACATATATTCCCCGGAAGACGTGACATCTCCAACGCCAGGTCGTGAATTTATCTTCTTTCGAGGACTCTAGAAAATCGGGTGCGTTGTGTCGTGGTATCGAGCAGACAGCAAAGTTTCTTTGAAAACGTCAGGCAACGGCGACAGAGCCGTCACGAGATAAATCAGTCCCAACGCCTCAGCGTCTCCCTAGGCAAAGCCTTGCAGAACGGCCGCCGCAAGAACAAGAGAAGAACATCGAAATAGAGCTAGCTTCCCAGAAGTGTCCGCCTGAGCCTTGGTTTTTGGCTGCGAAAGCCTCCTTTCCCCGTTCGTCAACAGGTCGAGAATATGCCGAGGCACGCCTCCTTGAGCCCCGGCTTCATGGTCGCGAACTGCGAGATATTGTTACTGATGCCACAATTAGTATACGTGAAAGCTGCCGACAACCGAGACTTGAAACTGGGAGCTGTCCGTCTATGCACTCACCTGAGGAGGCAAGCCAGGTCCAGGGGGCCCGGGAGGCCCGAGGGGTCCCTGGGGGCCTGGAGCAGGGCCGCCAAAGTGCTGAGGACCATATGGACCAGGTCCGTGGTTGGGCATGCCCATGTAATGGGGAGGGGGGGGGGCAGGGCGATAGGGGGTACCAACACCAGAATTGTTCTGTGATCGACCCCAGCTCAATCGGACACGAGAGTTGCCGATGGGATATCCTTGCATCTGGTTGATGGCCATCTCAGCGGCATGGCGGTGAACAAACTGAACGAAACCGCAGCCCTTGCCGGGGGGGATCTTGACGTAGGTGATTTCACCAAAGCCCTGGAAGAACGATCGGAGCTCATCCTCAGTGACGTAGCCCGATAACCCACCAACAAAGACGGTGGTGTTGTTTGGGTCAGTGAACTGGTTCATCTGAGTGGCCGGGTTGTAACCACCATATGGGAACCCGCCTTGCATGGCAGCAGCTCCCCACATGGGCTGTTGAGGAACACCGCCCATCATGGGACCGCCAGCGTGGTGTCCGTGGCCGGCACCGAATCCTTGATTACCGCTATTTCGTGGCATCACAGTCAGCGCCATGCTCCTGGATCGACAGGTGGGTAGTTGGAATGTCCGTATCATCACTTACCGGTTCTTGGGCGTAGCGGTAGAGATTCTCATAGGTCTGTTACCGCAGTAAACACCCTGCATCTCAACCAAAGCTCGCTGCTGGTCGTTCTCGTCGGAGAATCGAACGAAACCATAGCCTCGGCTCTGGCCAGACATGGCGTCCGTCATGATCTTTGCGGACTTGCAAGAGGGGAATCGAGCCTGGAACAGAGAGACCAAGACATATTCGTTGACCTCGGGACCAAGATCGCCAACGAAGATGCTGTACTCGGGGCCACGGTCGTCACTGCCTCTCGAGAACGACTGAGTTAGCTTTGGGCCCCACATATCGCTGGGTCCTATGAGGAGGGCATTTGCACAAGAGTGCTCTTGTTCCGAGGAGTCAGTCAACTTACCGTCGGTCGACAAGTCCACCGCCAGAGGCCCAGTTAAGCTTGAACTGACGAGAGCTGTTGGGCACCGGGGTTCCATTAAGGCCCAGTGCCTTGGTCGCAGCATCGGGGGAGGAGAATTCGACAAAACAGTAACCGGCATTACTAGCATGGACAGGTCAAGGTTAGCTGAAAGCCCCGAAGTTCATGTTCCCCGGGCTCTTTTTTTCGGATGACATACCCAGAGTTCTTGTCACGGATCACCTTGACATTGACAGTCTCACCAGTAGCAGAAAGGAAGACACCCTTGATGAAGTTCTCGTCCATCCAAGGCTCGAGCTCGCCCATCCTTCGCGTTGTGTTAGTGTCCGCCTCAAGTCTCGCGTGTTTCGGTATTCCTTACCAGAGGGTCGTCTTTGCCTGGTCGACGCCACCACCAGAAGAGGGAGGAACAGCAGCCATGTCAGAGGCGGGGGGGGTTCCGTTGGGGAAAGACATTTTTATAATCTATGAGGATGTAAGGAAAATCCTGAGCCGTTATGCTACAGCATGGTCAGCACTGCTCAGAATATTACATCGATTATGGTAGGTGAAACACGAACAAGTTACGAAGATGTGAGAGATAGAACTAGGTCACCGGTTAATGCATCAGTCTGCCGGGCTTGATGACCGTGTACTTACAGATCGTGGGACCGGAACTCGTGAAAAGATTTTCGGGTAAAACAAATCGTCAGATTCTGGCAGTCTGGTCAGTGGTCTTGCAACGGAGCTGCCAGCTGAGCCAAACCAATTCATGAGCAAAAAATTCAGTCGCCAAGAACGAGTAGCACCTACCGGAAGTTTACAACGAGGATCGAGCTGGAAGGATGCAAATTGATCGAATCGAAACGGAGACCGAGATCGAATCGAGAGAAGCGGTATCCAGACCGAGTACAGAGACTCCAAATGTAGTCGCAAAGACAAGAATCTCAAGACGCCGTCATGCCACGTGCAAAGCTTCTCAAGAGAATGCTGGAATGATCCGCAAAGTGTCGAAACGATTGACTCGTGCGTCAAAGACAGGGTGCAATATGTCCGTAAAAAGAGATCGTGAACAAACGTCAGCCCTACCGAGGATTCCGAGGGATCGTGGTAAAACACTTGAAACGCTCTCGAAATCAACAGAAACCTATGCTACAAGATCAGTATCCATGGAATCGTCAGCCCTACCGCCTTTGCCGGGTTGAGGTGGTGTTCCATTGCATCAACAACCGAGGGATCGTGGCAGAGCGTGCATGCTTGTGCTACGCTACTGAGTGCCAAGGTGCGTCCTTGGCTCCCTCCAGGGCAACGGCTTTCGTGACTTGACATTTGAAATGAAACCAGACAATTCATCGGAAATGCCCATTGTCTTGGTATGTTACGATGCTTTCTCGACAGGGGAATTCCACTCAAGAGTCCCGGGCGTTCAAGCATCCCTATCCTCACATCTGACCGCTTTTGGTCCCAGCCAGCCGCATTGGCCAAACGAGTGTGGCCACGCTGGTCACTGCAGCATATGACGCGACAATGTACAGTCGTTCTTTCGAACAGGGAGCACTATGCAGTATGCTACGAGTGTTCAGCACACAAGAGACGCTGAAGGGTGGACACTTGCGCCCGAAATGGGACTATGCGCGATAGCTTCATTTGGAGGCGATGTGATCCAGGCGTGACCCAGGCGTGACCCAGGCGTGACCCAGATGAAGTAGCCTTGGGGGCTCGAGTCGTCGATAATCCGAATGCAGACGGTAATAATGATTCCAATTGGCGGGCAAAGAGCTGTGAGGTCAAGTCGGGCGATCGGTCATAATTGAAGGCGTCGGTTTCGTCATCGTCACGAAGGGTCGGTAATGCGATCGGGAATGGATGGGAATTGCGCGAAGCCATGTCGTCCGCAAATCCAAGAGCAAATATCGGCCGGCATGTTCAGAGAGCGAAGGAAAATGCACGTATAAACTTACTTTTAGGCGCCGGCAAAAACAACCGAAACTCTGAGCCAATGTCCGAAACACGCGCAAAGGAAGAGTCGTGGAAGGTGATGGAGGAGGAGTGAGGCGAGGAAAAGAGGAAGAGAAAATCCGAATCGCGGCAAGGCGGGCACGAAAGGGCAGGGGAGCTTTTTTTTTCTTCGACGAAGCCGACGGGGGCTAGGAAGACACAGCTGTGGTGCGTGTGCGTGTGCGTGTGCGTGTGTGGCCCTCGCTCCAGACCGAACTTTTAATAACAGTTGGAGGCTTCGATCTTCTCTGGGCTTCCGCTTCCCTCTCGCTGGGCTGTGCGTGTGGGACACATCGCTGGAGCCTACATGCATGTACATAGAGACTTCAGGGCGGGGCTCCTGGCTTTCGCATCGCAGCACAGCGTTAGCTGGGCGGGGCACATCAGGCCCATGCAATGGTCCCATTGGTCAGAAAGGACCGGGTGGGGTTTTGTGGAATCGACTTCTCAGTAAGCCCCAGCGCGCTGGGTTACCATGAAAAATATGTACATAATATTAATACAGCACTGCAACCTGGCAGTGCAAGCCTGACAGTGCAGAGACAAGTGCGGTGCAAGCCGCCGTGCGCTTGCGCTTGCGTACGCGCCCACTCGCACCCACTCGCACCCACCCGCACCGGGCTCGAGCAAGGGCCAGGCAGCCCAAAAAAAGCAGCCCGCCTAGCCTTGTGCACTTGTAGCATGCGGAGTACGAAATATGCGGACGCGAGGTTGGCTGGTCCATCGGATCTCTTTTGGAAACGATAAGGCCTCGCAAAGTCACTTGACCCACAACCACCCTTGACTATTATAAGTGACATTGAAAGCCTGGGAAAATACACTAATCACTAAGTATTCTGTTAAGCAGTAATCCGTAGGTACTTATAGCTCCAAAGATCGCAACTTGTATAAATTTACCTTTGATTTGTAGTGACCGCAGCGAGGCCTTGTCGTTTCCAAAGAGATAACAGGCAGCAGACGAGGGCATGGTCGTTGACGTACAGTACATACACACATACACGTACCTAGAGGCCGACTGGGCGGGAAGAGACGAAGTTGAGCTTGTCGACACTTCAATGCCAGCTGTGTCTGGTGATTCCGGGATGGTGAAATACGCGCAAGCACTGTTAATATCACCTGCACAAGCTTTTTCGTGGACGTGGACTCGTGATGGTTTCGTAGTCCCGACAGGATCTCAACCGGGCGGGCGGGCGTCGGGGCGAGGCGAGCGAAGCTGCCTCCCAACGTCCGCCAAACTGCCGGTCATCGAGACGAAGCGATGAGATGTGGAACCCGACTAAGCACCAGGCTACAATCTACCGGGGGGAACTCGCCGAGCTTCGGGGCACGCGGTGATTTGCATCTGGGCGAGCCCGCGTTTGCCCATGTATGCACCACCTCGACAAAACCTGGAAGCCATGAAAACACAAGTCTTACACAGTGAGACAGCCCATACGAGTAGTCCCTGAGTTGCTACGCTAGCATAGTTAAGGGCGAGGCAACAACGCTGAACTGCCTCGGGTTTCTTTTCCACAGATAATGATGTACTCCGTACTCCGTGTATTACTTCTCGTGCCCCATACAACTGTTGTTTGTTGGCAGGTTTTACGTCCGTACTTTTACTCTACTGCAACGGCCAAGGTGTCTGGCGCTAATAGCAAAGCCCAAAAAAAAATTTTTAGGGGGGAAGCGGGGTGTAAGACGGCAAATGACGAGAAAGCGACTGGTCCTGATTGACGGTGACGGCCTGCTAGAGGAGGCACAGTGTCAGGCTCGGTAGAAATACGGACGACAAGATGTCCATGGAGAAAATCCGGTTTCTCGCGATACTAGCAAAAGACTGGCGTGCCATGATTATTATGTCATCACGAGGAAAACGCCTTGAGAACCATGGTCGTTCTGCCCTCTGACTGGCTCGTCAGTTTCTGCACAACTCCCCACTCCCCACTTCAAAGGCTCGGATAAAGATCGCGTTACGATGATGTGTGAAGGGCCTGTACAGTAACCGTGCATCACACGAATATTACAAAAGATTACGCGATTGCGATTCCCTGCAAAAACCTTGGTAGCCGTCTTCAGTCCGTCGCACACGCTAACGGCCTCAAGGTTTGTCCAAGTCAACAGAAGGCATGAGCAAAGAAACGATGCGTCCGAATGCGGTCTGATAAACGCTCTTAGCTCCGTTTGCCTCCGCCAGCAGTGCGCCTACAGCGACCGCCACACTTCATCGTTGTTTCACTCAAGCGTCTTGAGGCGATTTGCTAATCTCGCGTCCTGGGCAAGTGCCTGTGACGCCAGGACATCTTCCGTTTGCCCTTGCGTGCCGCTCCGAGTGCACTCGGCCACTTCCACTCCGAGTTCTTGACGAAGTTCGGGATAGTTATCAATCAACCGTAATTTCTTTCCAAGTCCTGATGGGGGGGGGGAGACACGGCGAGACTGGATCCTCGGTTACAACATACGAGGTTCGGCAGGCTGCCGGACTGGTTTAGTCGTACCCCTACCACATCCAGTGCCATCTCACGAGTCTCGGGTCATTCAGTATCAAGGACGGGAAGCCGTGTCTCACAACGAGTAATTGGGCCGAATCACAATATGCTTCTGCCAGTACGGCTGTCACGCTCGTGCACGGTGAGGAATGAAACAAACATATCCCACCTTTCAATTTTTTGCAGCGCCAGACAATATCACGCTGGCGATGGAGTCGTCGCATCACTTTGTGGCTGACGCGGTCGTATGGTGGCTGGGTATACGTTGTACGGCCACGGCAAAATATTGAGACAGAGATGCCGAACAGTAATTAGTAGTGTCGGTGATGATGCGACTCGTCATCAGAGTGCACACAAGTCCAAGATGCACCAGCTTTGACGACACCAGGTATGTCTCAATACCGTCCCGTCGTTTAGGTCGCCATCCATCACACCGACCGTGCTGTCGAACTTGCTTTTTGGAAAGGCACTTGGTTGGCTACAGGGGCGAGATAGTAGTGCCCAAGAGCCACGACACTGATGTTGAAGCCCAGCAAAAGCAAGATTTGGTTAGAGAGATTGAAGCTGCCAACTTGGCTAAAACATGCAGCGATCTTCATAGTATGCGAGATGCTGCACTGTAAAACCTCGGTCCAATAATTTACTTTTCCGTGGATCCGGAATATGGACATGGAGCTGTTCTATACCCCGTACTGAGCTGCCAACAACATGTTAGAGTCGGTAGTCCGTATGTATGGAGTACATCACGCAAACGTGGGAACCCGGACGGAGCTCTGTCTAGGATCTCCTGCATGATCGACCAGGAGGATCCTTGTCCAGCCCAAGTCATGGCCAGCTGAAAACCAACTCTCATCCGGAACCCTGCTGTAGCGCCCCAATTTGCTTCGGTACAGGATGGTGTCGAATACCTTCGTGTTGTACTCCGTACAATGCGCTGTGTTGCGGGGTACGTGAAGCCCTAGTGAACTTGCTTTCACGGTCCCTTCTTCAGTCGTTGCTTTTTCCAGTCTCTTCTTTATCATGGTCTGGCCGCGAACGGTGCTTGTAGTGCGCAGAAGGATGAACTCTAAAAAATTGAGATTCCCATCGAGCCAATTTAGACGCATCATAGGTTTACATACCGACAACGACAACCCTTTGTTGAGAACATTGCTCCGACTATCGGGTCGTTCAGACCTAGATAGAAATGCAGCGTTGGTGGAGTCATGATGGCACGATTTGACCAAGTCGGAAACTTCTGTTCGGAGCTTTCAGACCAGACTTCGCAAGGGAGGCAAGGCAGGCTATTTCCTAAAAGTCGATCACGTTTGGCGATTGGCGGGTGAGAGCTGCAGGGATGGGTTGGCAGCCATCGTTTCGTTTGGCCATCCATTTCAAGTCCTGGTCTTTACATAATAGGTACGCCGCATCAACAACGGCATCTACTTGCGTCGTTGGTCTCTTCCCAAGCTACCTGTACTTGCAAGACGTAACGACGAGCAAGAGCAGAAGAAACTGCATCGTAGATGAATTTGATCTTTTTCACCTTTTTTGCCCATGACTCACTCCCCTTTTCTCCGTTGATGGCCAGTCAAGGATGGACTCATGGCCAAGTCGTGCACCACGCACGCACGCCTGCTTAGTCATGACATGTGTCGAATCTTGTCGACGTTGCGTCAGACAATCGTTGGCCTGAAGCTGGAGCTCCACGGCCCGTGGCAACGTCGCTCAAGTCGTCACACTGAAGGTTGCCTGCTCTTCGTCGTTGAATTGCATATAACATGGGACTTTGATGATACCACCCCTTGTCATATTTTCTTCCAATTCGCACTCGCTTCCATTCGCAGCGTCATATTGTCTTTCTGCCAGTCCATGAACTCAGCTCCACCGCACACCTTCGCAATGTCTACTCCATTGAACGAACAGCGCGAACTGCAGCTGGTGGAGAGCGTTGAGTTCAAGATTTTAGGGGTTGCCAACCAGGAAGATAAGCTCCATCGGCTGCTTCAGCGGTACCTGGCACCGCTGATATTGAAGGCAGCCAGTGATCATGCTGCGGTTAGAGGAAGAGTAAGGAAATCGGCTTCCTGAGGTACCCTCGAATCGTGAAGAGTGGAGGTTAACCTTTCAATAGATAATACAGATTCTTGCTAGGCTGAAGACCTTTATACAATCTCCAGAGTATGTCATTTGTGCCTTTCTTTTCCGAGTTTGATAACACAAGGAAAGAACTATGCGAAGCAGGTGCTGATCTCGTTAAAATGGGTAAAGGATTGTATTACCCGTCAAAGCACTGCTCCAACAGTACAAATCCAATGATTCCGTCGTCGTCAAGCAATTGGATTTGTCTTTTATCATGCATAGCATAGACAGGTTAGATGTCAATGATAGAAGAGATCTCATTCCGATCGCCTTGGCCGGCTTTGCCCAGGAAGAGGGACAACCTAGAGCGGCCACCATGTTCAATATCATCCTTAGGCTTCTTCTGGATGTCCGGATTCCTCCCCGAGGGAGCGCAGAAGACGTGGCTTTCAGATCTGCCATAGGCCTGACAGACGACGCCGATGCTCGGTTTCTAGCCAACGCCCTTGGCGTCTTTCTGCGCCTACGAACGCCGGCTGGGGGTCAGTCGTTGGCACAGTCGAATCCGGCACTATCTCATGCTGAGCTCGTCCTATTTCCCTCCGAATCTCCGGAAAATGACAAAGTTTTCAGAAGGATCACGGAGCTCAAGACAAAAACCATGACATTGCTGGCTAGTGGTGCCTTCATGGACGATGAGCGTTTCCTTCCCGCGCTGTATGCTGCTTCGGGGTTCGACAACAGAGTGGCATCTACGGCAGAGGAGATTATCAAACGGAGCACTGTGTCTGTAGAGGATGAGTCGCTCGTTAAACGTTTGTTTCTTGCACACTCGCAGCTTCCTGCGCCTTATCGTACGCGCATCCTTGTCATCTTGTCCAGGTCAACCATTGCTACTACCATGTCAGACAACATCATGGCCGTTGTGAATCTTGACTTTTTGCCGCAAAGCCCCATGCAGCCTGCGAGTGCCCTGGAGCGAACGAAACTGCACAAGTCTCTGTTTCAGTTTCTTTCGTGGGTAGCGCAAGTAGGTCCGTCGAAATCCGAGTTCACCATCGGAACGCCACTCATTCTGGCGATGCGATCCTACATAGAAGGACAAGGATGGCCCGTTCCAGAGCAGGATTCGAACGACGACATGGCGTTGCGCTCTAGAGCGTACGAAACTATTGGTATGGTAGCCAGAAGTGCTGACATGCCAATCAAGGAACGTCTCGACCTGGGCGCCTGGCTTTTTCGGTCCTTGTCAGAAGACAACACGGGCGAGGCCGTCGTGAACATTGACGGTGCACTCTCTAGCCTCACTGCCGCCGTTCCCGCCGATGTTGGTGGAGCGAGTGAGGAACTGAAGACTATGCTTCTTACATACATGTCGTTGGCTGATGAGCCTCCTGCAGTGCGTAGTACGAGGCACGCTGCTGTCAAGTGGGCTAACCAGTGTCTGCCTTTTTCTGACATTGTCGCTCGATGGATCGATATCTTGGCTATTGCCGGGCGGCAAAATGAACGAAATGATGTGATCGAACAGGGCCACAAAGGGCTCGATCCATGGACATTTTACGCACACTCAGATACAACACCCCAAATACCTGACTGGAAGGACATGACGATTACCGTGTTCGACTCTCACATACATCCGCAGATGGACCTCCAGCACGGGGACCGTAGTCGCAACACCGCTCTTCCAGATAATGTCGTGTTTCAGAACTTCCAGGGCTCACGGCTTTTGGCCTTTCCAGTAGCCCTCCGGTACATCAAACATATGATTCTCCTCACAGCTCTTGATGACTTTGACGTCAAGTCGGACTGGATGCAAATTCTCGATGCGCAAATTACAACGGATGTCGACACCAGAGACAAAGTCCGTGCTTATTTGCGTACTGTTGATAGTGCCTACATAGTCTTCTATCTAAAAACTTGTCTTAGCGGCGCCTTCATCGAGGGCTCGCCCATTGTGGAAGAATGTTTGCGCTGCTTCGTCCAAGTCGCCGCATGGACGCCTGGTGCCCCCATTGGCTATCTTACGGACGCTAGCACTGATTTACTACCGCTGATCAAGTCCAATAACAAGGAGATTCGATTTCTCGCCGCAAAGGCGTTTGGCATTCTTGCCGGACATCCTGCGAACAGCTCTGACTCTGTCGAAAACTGGATCATGACTTTGAGATCTTTGTTTGCCAACGCCGAAGCACTCGTTGGTGCCGAAGCGAATGCTGCGGAAGGTGCTCTACTTGCGTTTGGTCATCTCATATCCAGATCCGTATACTATGATAGGCCATTCCCCGAACAGACAGAGTACCCTTACCACTTCTTGTTGAAGGGCGGCTTGCCTGCTTCTCTGTACGAAGCAGCGTTGGAGTCATTCTCTCAAATGTGGACGGCCAAGGTTGCCATTCCATTGACAGATGGCGAATATTGTGTAGCCAAGATCATCGACAAGCTTTCATCGGATGCGAAAAGGGCCAACGAGAAAGCAATCGTGGCTCTAGGAAGCCTTGCCACGGGTTTGGAGGAGGAGTCGGATGCGGACGAGACTACCAATCCATTTCCTGGAGTTCTTGGCGACATACTCGAGAATCTCTTTTCACTTCATGAGTTAAAACGGGTCGAGGTCCAATTCACGGTGGGAGATGCCATCACCTCTGCCGTGGCAAGATGGGAATCGAACAGTGTGAAGCTCAAAACAGACATTGAAGCCAGGAGCGTGGAGTTCCTCACCGGTGCACGAGGCAACTGGGTGGATCAAGTTGTTAAGAAGCTGTTGCAGGACTGCAAAGCAACAAAGCCATCACTCCTGAAGGCCTCTGGAATTTGGCTCTTCTCCATGGTACAATTCGGTTCCCACCTCAGCCAAATGCAAGGCCGGCTGCGAGAGGCCCAGGCAGCCTTCATGAGACTCCTGAGTGCGAGAGATGAGCTTGTACAGGAAACTGCATCCCGCGGCTTATCACTAGTATATGAAAGAGGCGATGCTGACCTCAAGGCTACATTGGTCAAGGATCTTGTGTCCGCCTTTACTGGCAGCGGAACGCAACTGAAAGTAGACCAAGAGACCGAATTGTTCGAGCCCGGCGCTTTGCCTACCGGCGAGGGCGGCTCGGTCACGTCGTACAAGGACATTGTCAGCCTGGCCAACGAGGTGGGCGATCAACGCCTAGTCTACAAATTCATGTCGTTGGCTGCCAATGCTGCAACGTGGTCTACCCGCTCCGCGTTTGGCCGCTTCGGGCTCAGCAATATTCTTTCCGAGTCAGAAGTCGACCCCAAATTATATCCCAAGCTGTACAGATACCGATTTGATCCCAACGGAAACGTTCGGTGCTCAATGGATGATATTTGGAAAGCCTTGGTCCAAGACTCCAACGCAACTATTGAAGCACATTTTGACGCCATTATGCAGGACCTTCTCAAAAGCATCTTGGGCAAGGAATGGCGGGCGAGGGAAGCGAGCTGTGCTGCCATTTCTGATCTCATACAAGGAAGACCGTTTCCTCAATATGAGAAGTTTTATCGAGATGTCTGGACCAATGCCCTCAAAGTGCTGGACGATGTCAAGGGCAGCGTAAGAGAGGCTGCACTGAAGCTGTGCATGACACTGTCAAATAGTCTGGTTCGTCAACTGGAAGAAGGCAACCATGTGTCTGCTGCTCAGACCATGATGAATGAGGCTCTACCATTCTTACTGTCGGACAAGGGCGTCGAAAGTTCGGTCCAGGATGTACAACTATTTGCAACCATTACAGTTATGAAGATTGCCAAGCATGGCGGCAAGGTTCTAAAGCCCTTCATTCCTAGCATGATCCCTCAGCTACTTGGTTTGTTGAGCACGATTGAACCTGAACAGATCAACTACGCATATCAGCGCGCGGGAGAAGCGAGCCGGGACAAGATCGACAAACTACGATCGCAAATGGTGAATCAGTCACCTATTTCTGAAGCCATCGAGAATTGCTTGCGCTTCATCGATGCCGATGTCATGGCAGAGTTTGCGCCAAAATTAGAGTCGACCATCAAGACTGCTATTGGCATGCCCACCAAAATAGGATGCAGCAGGGTCATTACTACATTGGCTACCCGCCACAGCAGCGACATCCAGCCGATAGCGGGTAAACTGTTGCAAATTCTGGAGAAACAAACCATGGACAGAAATGACGAGGTCAGTCAAGCATACGCCAGAGCGGCCGCTTACATGATTCGTGCCGCTCCGGATGCCAGCAAACTGCGCTTCTGTGAAAAGTTTGTCAATATGTACTTCCAGGCAGAGGACGAGAGCCGTCGCCAAAAGGTTGCAGATGTCATCGTATCCATGGCAAAGGTCTCGCCGGATCATTTCACCGCTCAGGAGACCGTTCTGTTGCCGTTTGTATATCTTGGTTCTCACGACATCGACGATTATACCGAAAAGGTGTTCAAGGAGGTTTGGGACCAGCACGCAGGAAGTAGTCGCACCGTGACACGATACGTCCAAGAGATCGTAAGTCTGGTGGATCGTTGCCTGGAGACGGCTCAATGGGCGATTCGTCACACGGGAGCATTTACAGTAGCTGCTATGGCAGCGGACGTTGCCAGCGCGAGTGAGGCTACAGGTTCCATTGATGAGTCCAACCTGAAAGCCATTTGGCCTGCATTTGACAAGGCCTTGGCCTTGAAAACCTTTCCGGGTAAGGAGAAGCTGCTTCAGTCGTATCCTAAGTTTGTGGAACGAGGTCATCTTCTTTGGAAAGCCGACAGTACTGTTTCTGCTCAAATGAAAAAGATTGCGATTCGAGAAGCCAAGCGTAACAATGATGAGTATCGACATCACGCCTTTGTCTGTCTGTGGAAGTTTGCCAAGGCTCGTCCGGATCTCGATATGCTGAAAGATATCGCCGAGATCACCACTCCTTACCTGGATGAGTTCAAGGACGAAGACAAGATGGATGTAGACGCCAAGGAGAGCCAGAAAGAGGACACCTTATCAAAGACAGCAAAGAATGCATTCGAAGCTATCGCTCGAGGCTACGCCCGATCTCAAAACATTGACATCAGAAGCTCACTTCGAGACATTGTGACCACATTGCAACCATATCTCGCCAATGCGAAATTCGGGTTCATCAAGAGAGAAGTATGGTATGAATGCGTCAGTGATGTCATGGAAGATGCGGTCAAGTTTGCGAGAGCCATGGATCCGCTATCATCGCCGTACAATGGTTCGGAAGTCGTGGCATCTTACACGAAGAGCCTTGATATCGAACAAGGAGAGACGGGCACGGAGCCTCAGCGACTGAAGAGGGTCAAGGCTCTATCTAAAATTGTTGACGCGAGGAACAAGGGTGTTTTTGGACAGGCTGCCTGGCCCAGTGCCTTGGAGGCTGAGATGCAAGGAGCTTTGGAAGAAGAGAGATCGTTAGACGTGCAGAAGGCATGGAAGGTTTTGCTGGAAGAGCTGAAGCAATTTCGGGGTTGATGAGAGTGGACATGGGAATTCCAAAAAAAAAAAATCACGGTTATTATTAGAAAGTTGCCGAACGAGGTATTATTCGTGCATGGCAGGTGTGAGTTGTGTCATTACCGTACTCCGTAAAGCCTGGCTCCATAGACCATAATGGACGGGTTGCGTCATGGCGGTCGGGTGCCTGCACAAACAAACCCCTCCAGCGAATCACTGCCGACATTGCCATTACCACCAACCTTGGCTTTCTTTGCCTTTCAACCTGCACAGAGCGTCTGCATTGTCCTTTTGGTCCATACAACAGGACCTTTTTCATTGACACAACTACTGGGGCCACCGTCTCACACTGATTAAAATCGTCTGTTGAGGTGAGGGGCAGAGAGAACTCTAAGAAATCTACAGACCTGAGCGTGCTTCACTTCCATCTCCCTCGACGACCGAGACCTGCATCGAGAAGCGTATGCTTTGTGGGCTACCCCCCCCCCCCTTTCTTCGCATTTTGACGACAGCCGCTACGAGAGGTACATGATCGACGAGCTCTAAGCATACAAACGACAATCGAGACATTCGGAAACGGGGATGGCAGACATGGACGAAGCCATCTCTACTTTCGTCTCCATTACTGGAGCGACGCCAGAAGTTGGGAGAGGGTTTCTGCAAATCACAAATGGAGATTTTGAACGTGCTGTTGGGTTGTACTTTGAGAATCCGGAACTTGCATCTGGTATTGGCGCTGGAGTCTCTGAATCTGCGTCCGCACCTGCGAATCCACCCTCAGCTGCTCTTCGCCAGTCGAGCCTGGGCCGCCAGGATGCCAGCGGGATTATCCATATAAGCGACGATGACGACGACCTGATGCACGACGATATCGACGTCGATAGTGGTGACGAAGGCGAACGGTCTGCTGTTCAACATGCAGCTGCCATGGCACAAGAAGAGGAAGATGCGGCCATGGCAAAGAGGTTACAAGAGGAGTTGTATTCGGGCGGTCCGGGAGGCCCAGCAGACCAGGAAGATGTGAGGGCACCCATTGCGCGCACTACCGAGACTCTGGTTGCCCCCGACCCTAACTGGAATGACGCTGTGGATGAGGAGACGACACAAAGACTACTTGAGCACCTCAGAAGCAGAAGGCATCCTCCACGTAAGTTGCCAGCTCATGACGGCATTGCCATCAGTTTTCATATATAAGCGCCCATGCAGCTGAGATGGCTTCCTCTGCTGACGTTTGAGTCATGTAGCTCGCACAGGCGGTCCCTTTGGCCATCGAATTTGGGGCGATGGGGCAAGCTCCGCAAGTCCGTTCAATGCCACTGACAATAGCAGCCACGCGCGACGATTGGAAGATCTGTTTCGACCACCTTATGATTTGATGGCTCGAATATCATGGGACGAAGCGAGGACGCTCGGAAAAGAGGACAAGAAATGGATCTTGGTAAACCTTCAAGACATGAACGATTTCAACTGCCAAGCTCTCAACAGGGATATCTGGAAGGATTCTGCAGTTCGGGACCTGGTGTCCGAGAATTTCATCTTCTTGCAGTACGATAAAGATTATCCAGATGCTGAGGAATATCTCACGTTTTACTTTCCCAATCAGACACACCAAAATTCGGACAACTACCCACACGTTTCTGTTGTCGACCCTCGAACCGGCGAGCAGGTCAAGGTGTGGAGTGGCAGGCCATTTCCCAGTGCGAAAGACTTCCACGCCGAGTTGGCCGAATTTCTGGATCGATACAGCCTCGCTGCCAACAGCAAAAATCCCGTTGCCAGTGCTACGTTGCGTAAGCCAGCTGTGGTGGATGTAGCCAGGATGACAGAGGAAGAAATGCTAGAGATGGCTCTCCAGAACAGCTTGGCGGCAGGCGGTGAGAGCAGTCGGTCAGCGTCCACGACTAATGTTCGCGATCCAGATGCTCTTACCAAGTCACATGGACAAAGTGATTCCAACCCTGAGGGTAAGGGCAAAGAGCCAGAAGCAGTGTCTGAGGACAGCGCATTTTCTCTCATTTCGAGTGGAAAACCACACACAGAGCCCGACAACAGCCCGACAACAACGACAAGAATACAGTTTAGGCATCCTACCGGACGTGTCATTCGACGATTCAATCTACACGACCCGGTACGACGTATTTATGAGTGGCTCAAGGCCGAGCCACTGGAGGGCAAGGATGGTGTGGAATTCGAGCTCAAGAAGATGCCTCAAGGGCAGGACCTGATTGAAAGCCTGGAACGAACTGTTGAGGAGAGTGGGCTGAAACAAGGGACGGTAATGATTGAATTTATCGAGGACTAAGCCAGTTGGGGGCACGGAATATTGCGGGAGCATACAGGGCAATGGTGGCAGCACTTACGGCTAGACGGTTTACGAAATACCCATGACGCTTGACACGCGCGGCCTGGTTTCTTCCCAACTTCCAGCCCTCTTATTTTGTGGTGCTCTGTAGGAATAGAATTTGGAGGCCATTTGGAATTTCTCCTCATCCAGCCAAAGTTTCCCAGAACCTGGAGCCTGGAACCTGGGTCAAATATCTTATTCAGGCATTGGTCTTGGCATCTTCGTGGTAGTAGTGAAACGAGGCGTTTCTAGAAGGCAGAAATGGTGCGAGGGCGGAAAGCAGAATTATTCGAATTTGACGTATGGTCTTGCAGTCAGTCCATGAATCTGTATTAATGTGATGAAGTCAGATGAGCTCAGCCTACCCTACCTATGCCTACAGGAGTTCGCAGTAATACAAGACAGAGACAAATGATGAGGAGCAAGTTGCGGATGGTGCCAGATCACCGCTGTTAGAGATGCGACAAGCGAGGACAGGGCTGACCAATGGGGGGCGGTGACGCAAGCTACGCAACGCAACGCACTGGACTTGTCAGAAGTGGCTGGCTGGCACTAATTAGCGATAGGTCCTCCTTGCTGCCAGGCCAGCCTGCCACTGGCCCCCTGATGGTTTCGCAGTTGCACTTTCGCCCTGTGTGGGGAGCAGCTCCACCAATCGACCCGGACCTGGCCCTGGCCCTGGCCCTGGACGCAAGTCAACAAGTCAACATCGATGCGCAGCATGACACCACGGGTCTGTACATAAACATGGCCGCCCACTTGGCTTGCTTGTTTCGTCCAGACTGGGTTTTGGACTGCAACTGCATGCATTGGGTTTGACAATCTCATTTCCGTTCTAAGGTTTCCTTATTCTCAGCAGATTGACTTTTCTCTTTATGCTTTCTTTGCTTTTCCAGGTGATATTTCACCTGCGCTACCAAAGGCGACTCTGACTCTGAGTTTGGACTCGAGGAGGGGGTCCATCTTCTATATCACATACCAACGTGCCCACAAGTCAGGAACGTGCTTCTTGTAGAGAGTAGGGTTGCTCGGTAACGACGACGACGACGACGAAGAAGACGAGCGAGGGACTCGATGCACGAAACGACACATCTATAGCGACATTTGCAACGCTACACCAGTGAATTTGGTGGCTGCCTTCAAATAGCACTACGAGAACACGGCAGCCATGGCAGAGAGATACCGGGATGACGAGCCCAATGAGGCTCTGGACCCTGAGGTGCTATATTCCAAGGAATACTGCATTGGTTAGTTCCGCCAAAAAAATCTTGAAAGAGGTTGGCCAAGATACTAAGTCCAGTTGTGATCAGGCGGCGGAAGCTTTGGCAAAGTTTACAAAGGGTTCGCTCTATTCCCCATGATCTTGCGCCGCATGACTCAGAGTCGGAGGCATCCGGGACACTGCAGCCGTGGAAGACGGACAAAAAAGTAGCTGACTTTTTTTCCTCTTTTTTTTTTTTTGCGAGTAGAGTCGACAAGCGAACAGGCCAAGCCGTAGCCATCAAATTAATCGACATCGAGAACGCCGAAGACGAGGTCGAAGATATCATACAAGAGATAGCCATCTTGTCGGAGCTGCAATCGCCGTACGTCACCAAATACTATGGATCATATGCCAAAGGCGCTGAGCTATGGATTGTCATGGAGTTTTGTGCAGGTGGAAGCTGTGCCGATCTGATGAAACCTGGTTCGATTGGGGAGGACTACATTGCCATTATCTTGAGAGAATTGCTTCTCGGGCTGGACTATCTGCATTCAGATAAGAAGCTTCACCGGGACATCAAAGGTATCATTAAACCCCATATTTTGTCTTTCTAGCACGACAGCGTGGAAATGATCAATGACATGGAGACTGACATTTTGCAGCCGCCAATGTTTTACTGGGGTCTGGAGGGCAGGTCAAGCTGGCCGATTTCGGGGTGTCTGGTCAATTATCTGCCACTATGACCAAGAAGAACACGTTTGTAGGGACCCCGTTCTGGATGGCACCAGAAGTTATTAAGCAATCCGGGTACGACCACAAAGCCGACATGTGGTCCTTGGGTATCACGGCGCTCGAACTGGCCAATGGCGAGCCTCCTTATGCCGACATTCATCCCATGAAAGTTCTTTTCCTCATCCCCAAGAACCCTCCGCCCAGACTGGACGGCAATTTTACCAAAGCTTTCAAGGACTTCGTCGAGCTCTGTTTGCAACGGGATCCAAAGGAACGACCCACAGCCAGAGATCTTCTAAGACACCCTTTTATTCGAAGAGCGAAGAAGACGACGTACTTGACAGAGCTCATCGAGCGCCACAATCGATGGGCTTTGACACACAAGGGAGAAGATGAGGATCACTGGGATGCCCAAGAGGGCGCGGCTCCCACGGAACGCGAGAAGGTGGATGAGGATATGTGGGATTTCGGAACTGTGAGATTGGTCGGTGACCGGGGCGGCTTCGTACACCGGCCAGGGTTGAACGCTATGGACGAGAGCGCGACCAATGCTCGCTCCTCACGACCCCTGGAGGCTGCATCGGGCCCCGGTGAAAAATATCGCGACCCGATAAAGGCAAGGGACTTTGCTTTTCAACCAGCTGATACGCTCAAGGCTGCCAACGCGGGCACTTCAAGACAGTCGAGTCCACAGAGGAAACCAGTGCCTGCAGATATTATGGCCGAGTCGCCATACAAGGTTTCCTTGCCTGCGAGTCCCATCAAAGCATCGACAGGGGAGACACCAGAGACTCCCACGAGCCATCTCCCCCAACGACCATTACCATTACCACCGGCCCCGACGTCTCAGTCTCCGGACTACGACCGAGAACTTCAATTTCAATTGCAGCGCGATATGAACATGCTGCACCTGAATATGAGCCCGTCACCGCTTGCTTCGTCGCAGGCGACACAATCCCACATGGAGAAAGCGCTGCCGCGAGGGCAACAAGAATCGCCCACGCGACAGCCAAGCTCTCGAGCGCCATCCATGTCCATCTCCGAAATTCCGCCCTATCGCGGCTCACCGGTGCAAAGAGGGTCTTTCCAACAAGTCGCGCCGTCACAAAGACCGCCTCCCGCCAGTAACCCGACGCCTCCACCGTATTCACACTACTCACCTGCGCTGTCTGACGCGTCTGTTCCGCCGACCTCATTCCCATCTCCAGCCCCGTCAAATCCGAACGGTGAGCTGGATGCTTTGAATGATGTGATATTCCCAGCGTTAGAGGAAGCCCTTAAGAGGCGACAAACTCGACTGCAACAGCTGTACAGACCAATGTCGAGATCTGCTGCTCCTGATCCTGCTGCTGCTGCTGCTGCTGCTGCTGCTGCTGCTGTCGTGACAGCGAATCAACAGCGTGCGGAGTTGGCACACGAGAAAGTGAGGAAGCTGGTGTATAAATTGGCACATGTTTGCAAAGAGATCGACCAGTTTGACAAAGCTGAGCCGGTGGGGATGGGTCGTGATGTGGGCAGCTTCCTGGAGGGACTGCTGGAGGAAATTCTAGTCAGGGTCGAGCCTTTGGACGAAGAAGATATGTGACATGATTACGATGGTTGATAATTGATATACGGATACGAATGGGTAAATTCATGTGCACCGGGTATTTGACATACACGCCACGTGATGTTTGCGGGCGTAGATGAGAGCGAGAGATGAGGAATCCTGCCATCAAAGGGTCGAGGTCGGGGCCGGATAGGAGTCTACATCGTCTACATCGGAGAAGAGACGTCCTGGTTCCATAAATAAGAATTACTGCAGAGATGAGAAGCGTGAACATATTCAGTACATGTATAATAGATAACGGCATGAAGACTTGTGTGTATTACGTGTTATCCTGTTGTAAGGTCAAGGACCCACCTGCAGCCGAAAAGCCGAAAAGCCGAAAAGGGCCTAGCCCAGAGAAGCATGCGGCTCTAAAGCCTCCAAAGCCTCGGAGCACTTCGAATTCCGCTCTTCCTCCGAAGCGAAGCCAAGGCTGGCCGGCCGACAGGGAAGGGAAAGGCCCAAAAAAGTCCGTGCTTCAGTGCTTCAGTGCTTCAAGGCTTCAGTGCCGAGAACGCGCGCAACAGGGGAGCGAGAGAGAAAAAAGTTTCTGGTTCAGAAGGGAAACGTTGCTGCGCCATCTGGGCATGCCAAGTTGTTGCAGAGGGAGGGGAGGACTGAACTACATATTACAGGACTGGAGCGCCCCCGGGTTTTCCACCTTGGCCGTAGCCCGTAGCCCGTAGCCCGTAGCCGTGCGGATTAGTGAAGCTTCTTTTTTTTTTTCCCTTTCCCTTCCCTTCCCTTTCCACTCCCACCTCTGCTCCCTCCCTCCCCCCTCCTCGTGTCCGTCTGTGCCTACGTCTTTGAGCGCGATTGTAAATCTTGGCCTCTTTGCTTTCGCCTGCTCTTACCTACCTCGGTAACTAACTATCGTATCGACTTGTACTCTTGTCACAATGTTGTCTCGTGGCTCTGCTCGAACGGCGCAGGTATGTTGTTGATGTTTCTTGTTTCTTTTGTTGTGCTCGCACGGTCTCGTGGTCTCGTGACCCTCAACTTGCAGACGAAGAGGTACTTGCGGATATCTATATCTGGGCTGACGTATTTGTTTTGTGTGTTTCTGCATAGCTTCTGCGCGGCGCTGCTGGCCAGCACCAGCTCTCCCGATCCTTGGCGACCGTCCAGTCCGACATCTTCAAGCCCGCCAAGTTTGGCGGCAAGTACACGGTTACCTTGATCCCCGGTGATGGTATCGGTGCCGAGGTTGCCGAGTCAGTCAAGACCATCTTCAAGGCCGACAACGTCCCCATTGAGTGGGAGCAGATCGAGGTCTCTGGTGTCATCGATGGCGCTGGCCGCACCGAGGATGCTTTCCGCGAGTCCGTTGCCTCCCTCAAGCGCAACAAGCTCGCTCTCAAGGGTATTCTGCACACTCCCATCAGCCGCTCTGGTCACCAGAGCTTCAACGTTGCCATGCGACAGGAGCTCGACATCTACGCCAGCATCAGCTTGATCAAGAACATTCCCGGCTACGAGACCCGCCACAAGGACGTCGATCTGTGCATCATCCGTGAGAACACCGAGGGTGAGTACTCTGGCCTGGAGCACCAGAGTGTTCCCGGTGTGGTCGAGTCCCTCAAGATCATCACGCGCGCCAAGTCTGAGCGCATCGCCAAGTTTGCCTTTTCTTTCGCCCTGGCCAATGGCCGATCCAAGGTTACTTGCATCCACAAGGCCAACATCATGAAGCTGGCCGATGGTCTGTTCCGCAGCACTTTCCACAACGTGGCCAAGGAGTACCCTACCCTCGAGGTCAACGACATGATTGTCGACAACGCCTCCATGCAGGCCGTTTCTCGCCCTCAGCAGTTTGACGTCATGGTCATGCCCAACTTGTACGGTGGCATCCTGTCCAACATTGGTGCTGCCCTTGTGGGTGGCCCTGGCATTGTTCCCGGTTGCAACATGGGCCGTGATGTCGCCGTCTTCGAGCCCGGTTGCCGACACGTTGGTCTTGACATCAAGGGCAAGGACCAGGCCAACCCTACCGCTCTGATTCTGTCAGGCAGCATGCTTTTGCGCCACCTTGGTCTTGACGACCACGCCAATCGCATCTCCAAGGCCATCTATGCCGTCATCGCCGAAGGGTACGTAACTAGATGTTTTTTTTTTCTTTTTTTTTTTTTACCTTTTCCGAAAGTCCTGTTGAATAGAATGTGTAAGGAGCATTGCGCTGACAATTCCTACAGCAAAGTTCGCACCCGCGATATGGGCGGTGTCTCGACGACTCACGAGTTCACCAGGGCCATCCTTGACAAGATGGAGACGCTCTGAATGATGTACAAACCTGTTACCCACGGCTCAAATGCAAGCCACGGTGGAAGAGAAAGAAGAAGAGAAGACGGTCGAACGGGTCACGCTACGAAAATCTTCTAATGGAGAACTGAAATGCGAAGGATGAAATGGCGGCCAACATGTTTTTTGATACCTCGATATGAGAGTCCAGGCAACAGAGGAGGGGGGACCTGGCGATGCCGAGAGGAGAAATGACTATTTTTTTGGGTATTACCTGGGCGGCGACGCTCCGAGGTTTGCCTGCAGGGGAGACGCGCCGCAGCACAATTGACATGACGTTCGGTATGAGTGTACAGCATGGCCTTGCAACATGGCAAATTTTTTTTTTTTAATCTCTTTACTTTGAATGCATAGAAATCACCTATTCAAGGTCTGAGGACCGCCGCGCTGACGGGGGGTTATATAAGTTATATACGGATTACTCCGTACACTTTCTTCATTGCCAATCGACTCTGTCGTCAAACTCGACATCGAGACCAGTGTTCAGCAACCAGCAGCAGCGAAATCATAATTTCCATGTCAATCGTAGTCCCTGTACGGAGCAAAGCGTAAACCACGAATCTGGGTCATCCAATGAATATCCCCACCTGTTTATTTGCAGCCCAATTCAACAACCAGTTGAAATGTCGCGTGCAGGGTGAGGCTCACAGAGTCAGAACAAGTGGCAAGAGCGGGTGGCCCAGGCTGGGCTGAAGTCCCTGGGTCCTGAGTCCTGACCCCTCCGAAAAGTGTATGGCGGGGTGACTTGACTTCTTTTTCTGCCCCTCCGTCCATCGCTCTGTGTGACTCGTCCCGCGCAATCTGACCAGAAATTAATTCTGTGAGTGGAACGGCCCCTTTGCTCCCTCCCCAGAAAAACCACAGAAAATCGACATCGACACACACTCTGCGTTCGCAACCACGACAATGGCGGACAACCCAACTACCTCCGGCGAGCCTGCCGTGGCTGATGCCGCCGCCGCCGCCGCCGCCGCCGCCGTTGCCAAGCTTCACCTCGATGAAGTCACAGGCGAAATGATCTCCAAGACCGAACTCAAGAAGCGCCAGAAGCAGCGCGAGAAGGAGGCTGCCAAGGAAAAGAAGGCTGCTGCAAACCCCAAGCCTCAGGGCTCTGGCAACAAGAGCGCCGAGGCTGCTGAGAAGGAACTGACCCCCAATCAGGTGTGTCGCGCGCATGCAATTAATTCACTTCAAAGAAGATGAAAAGAATTTACGCCCAGACGAAACTGGCAGGCTAACTTCTACGGCTCTCTAGTACTTCGAAATCCGGTCACGAGCTGTCAATGAGCTTCACGCTCAGGGCAAGGCTTATCCTCACAAGGTAACCGTTGGGCCGATTTGTGACGCTCTCAGGACGCAAAAGACCTAACCGATGTTTAGTATCATGTCGACTACGACATTCGCAAGTTTGAGGAGGACTTCAAGCACCTCAAGAATGGCGAATCCGACAAGTCTAGAATGATCCAGCTGGCTGGAAGAGTCTATGTCCGCCGTTCTGCTGGTTCCAAGCTCTTCTTCTACGACATTCGTTCCGATGTATGGCTTCATCTCGTACTGCATTTTTCGTCGATTGGTCGTTTGCTCATACTTCGCAGGGTGTGAGACTTCAGGTTCTTGCTCAAGCCGACAACCTTGACGACAAGGCTCCGGCGTTTGATGATCAGCACGTCAACCTCCGACGAGGTGATATCATTGGTAGGATCTGGCGCCGACTTTTGAAAGTTCAACTGCACAGTACTGATTAGGTCCGCCACAGGTATTCGCGGTTTCCCCACGCGTACCAATCCCAAGACTAAGCAGGGCTCTGGGGATTTTTCTGGTGAATTATCTATCGCTGCTGTCGAGGTGACTCTTCTGGCGCCTTGCTTGCATCAGGTGCGTACTCGATACCAAAACTTTTGCCCAGTGTAGATCTGCTGACCAACCGTGTTCCAGATCCCCGACGATCACTATGGCTTCAAGAACCCCGAGACTCGTTTCCGCCAGCGCTACCTCGATCTCATGATGAATGAGAAGTCGAGGCAGATCTTTATTACTCGTGCAAAGGTCGACTCGTATATTCGTCGCTGGTTCGACGACCGCGACTTTGTCTCAGTGCAAACTCCTATGCTTAATCCAATTGCTGGTGGTGCCACTGCCAAGCCCTTCGTTACTCATCACAACGAACTGAACATGGACATGTTCCTGCGTGTTGCCCCCGAGCTGTACCTGAAGATGTTGGTCGTCGGTGGCCTGAACCGGGTATATGAAATGGGACGACAGTTCCGCAATGAGGGCATGGATCTCACTCACAACCCTGGTACGTCTTTATATGGGTTGCTGCTTCATATTTTGTCAATGAGCTAACTCACGTCACTAGAATTCACAACCCTGGAGTTCTATATGGCGTACGCCGACGTTTACGACCTCATGGACATGACTGAGGAGCTCGTCAGCGGCCTGGTCAAGCACATCCACGGTTCATACAAGACTGTATATCACACCATCAAGGGCGAGGAGATCAACATTAACTGGGAAGGTCCTTGGCGCAAGATCGAGATGATCCCTGCCCTCGAGGAGGCTGTTGGAGAAAAGTTCCCTCCTGCCGACACTCTGCACACTGAGGAGGCCAACCAGTTCTTCAAGAAGGTTCTTGCCAAGACTGGTATCGAGTGCAGCCCCCCACTGACCAATGCCCGTATGCTGGATGCTCTTGTTGGTGAATACCTCGAGTCTCAATGCGTACGTATATCTCCGACAGTCAATGATGGCGTATATTTATTTGCACGACGAACGCTAACAGAAATAACAAAAGATCAATCCTACCTTCATCATTGGCCACCCCAAGATGATGTCTCCCCTTGCCAAGGATTCCCGCACTATCCCAGGTTTGTGTGAGCGATTTGAGGTGTTTGTTTCCACCAAGGAGATTGCCAATGCGTAAGTACCTTGCTTTCAGGACAGTCCCGACAGACGCGCACTGCTAACAGCCGACACAGTTACACCGAGTTGAACGTTGCTACCGAGCAGAGGCTTCGATTCGAGGAGCAGGCTCGCCAGAAGTCTCAGGGTGATGATGAGGCGCAGATGGCTGACGAGACCTTCTGCCAGGCTCTCGAGCATGCTCTGCCTCCTACTGGTGGTTGGGGCATGGGCATCGACCGTATGATGATGTTCTTGACCGACAACTACAGCATTCGTGAGGTTCTGGCATTCCCAACCATGAAGCCTGAGTAAAGAAGACATGAAAACATGACGAGATGGAATCACCAGCATGAGAATTTAAGAGAAAAAAAAAAGGAAGAAAAACCATCTTGGTCTCATAAGTCGGCCAGATGACGGATCTGAATCATGAATGAGCAACTGTCCGGAATGGCCTTTTACTAAACAATGTTTTGAGTGGGGACACGACAGATCAAACCACGCGCATCTTTACAGTTCAGGTAAATTATATATATATATATGCATGCAAGGGTATCTTCTTTCTGTGTCCCAGTACCTAGTGAGCACTCGTCATCACTCAATCAAAACCGCCCATCCCAAAGATGTAACGCCGTGCAATGCCCGAGAAAACCATTGAAGCAAGAAAAGCAACAAGTGAGAAAGCCATGCCTGGCATGCAAGCTCGTCTAGAAAGCAATCCGTCGCTTTCTGCCCGTATACTTGGACGTGGCTTTTACAACCTTGCCCTTCCTCTCCTGCTGTTCCTTCTTCTTGACGATCCACGCCTTGGTGCCCTTCTTCATGGGACCATTGTTGGACTTGAGCTTCTTGCGAGCATCCACGATGTCGACGTCGTCCATGCCGGCAACAACGCCCGTGATGTCGGATGAAGTTCCCGAAACCGCGGTACTCCCCACGGTAAGCACGAGGTAGAGCTTGACGTTCTTGGTGCCAGGGTCATCCTCGAGGAGACCGGCGCCAAAGCCGGCCTTGACGGCCGCCTGGGTGATGATGTTCCGTTGGACGTCGTTCTTGGGGTAGAACTGGCACACGGCGCGGCCGCCGCGCTTCAGGGAAGCGTACAGGCCGTTGAAGAAGCGCGTGAGCCGGCCGGCCGGGGACGTGTCGCTGGTCTCGGCGCTGCAGAGCCACTGGATGGCCGAGATGCTGATGGCGGCGTCGAAGCTGCCTGCCCTGAAGGGGACGCCCTGCCCGACGTCGGCGAGGAGCAGGTCCCCCTCGACGTCTCTCTGCAGCGCCATGTCGAGCATGGAGGGGGAGACGTCCATGCCGATCCAGGCGTGCGGTCCGCCGTCGTCGGGGTCCACGGCGGACAGGATCTCGCCCGAGAGGCCGCTGCCGCAGCCGATGTCGAGGATGAGAGAGGGGGATTTGAGGTCGAGGAGTTGGAGGGCGCGGCGGGTCATGGAGGCTTGGATGTTTTGGATGCGAGAACTGGTGGTGTACTTGCGGGCTTCGGCGTCATCGTAGTGCACGTCGGCGGCGCTGCGAAAAGATGCGTGTTAGTTAAGGTTTGGGGGGGTGGACTCGGGGTTGGTCGTGGACGGGGCACCTACAGGGTGTCCTCGGGTCG
The DNA here is from genome assembly GCA_023658475.1 of Epichloe elymi. Lineage (NCBI taxonomy): Eukaryota > Fungi > Ascomycota > Sordariomycetes > Hypocreales > Clavicipitaceae > Epichloe > Epichloe elymi. Next base: position 3,839,227 of record CP098274.1, read on the forward strand.
AGACATGTTGGGCGATAATGTGCTGTCAAGTAGTAATTGGAAGAGAGAATTGTGCCGGGGCTCTCTTTTGGTAGGTGTGTAGGTATTACCGAGAGGAATGGAATTGGGGTTTCGGTCAGATCGTGAGGGGGGTTGGGGTCGGGAAGTTGGGTTGGGGTTGGTTGGCAATGCGACCACACCCCCTTTTTTTTTTTTGGTCTTTCGTGGATGAGCCTTGGTTTAATCGATAAAGTAAGGCGTGCAGGCTGTGGCGGAACAAGCCAGGGTGGGTACGTACCGAACCCGTTCATGTTCTTTGATTGATACCTGTTCTCATCTACGGAACGGAATACCCATCCGATCCCACCCATTTCTTCCCTCATTTCGACTCGCTTCTCTTCGAATCACCCAAATTATATAAAGCTTTCCTTTCGGCCAACACACACACACAAAGCGAAGCATGTGGATTCTCCCCCTGATCGGCTACGCGGGAGCCATCATCGGCTTCTGCTTCCTCACCCTCTCCATCGCCTCGGGACTATACTACCTCTCCGAGCTCGTGGAAGAGCACACTGTGGTCGCAAAACGCTTGCTCACCCGACTTATATACACAGTCATCGGTATCCAGGTCATCTTATGGCTGGTGGACGGGTTCCCCATTGGCGCAACCGTCTTGGGCATCTTTGCCCATGTGGTGTATCTGGGAAACATGCGCAGGTTCCCGTTTGTGAAGCTGTCTGATCCCCTGTTTCTGCTGTCCTGCGGTAAGTCCCTGGATGTTGGCAACGCCCCGTTTTACAGCTCGAACTGCTTGGCCTGCGCTCGCTCTTTTTCATCCGGGGAAGACTGATGGTCAGCGTTAGTCCTCGTGCTGGTCGACCACTACGTGTGGTTCCGCCACTTTTCGAGCTCCCAGACGCGTGCGTACCAGCGATCCTCTTACTACGACCAAGTCGAGGTGCCGAGCTTCTCCATGATCGCTTCTTACTTTGGCCTGTGTGTCTGGCTCGTTCCCTTTGCCCTGTTCGTCAGCTTGTCTGCGGGCGACAACGTGTTGCCCACGATGGGGACCGAGGAGCCTTTGCGCGGGGCAGATGGGAAAGGGAAACCGCAGGGCATGGTGAAGGCTCTGGTAGACTACGTGCGCGGGACGATTGGTGAGATTGCTGGCTCGAGCAGTCTCGGACGGCCGTGAGAGGCGGAGAAAGGGAGGGAGGGAGGGTATTGTGAAAGCCTAATATTTTGAGAGAAGCGCCGAGCTTGGTCGTGGCGAGGTGCAGGCATGATCATGGCATGTCAACTTTAGCAAGCTGGCGGAGAAGTCATTTGCACCTGTCGGTAAGTTTGAAAGGCAGCAATCCTTCGGCTTTCCCCTCGTGCTAGTCTCCATTCACACAGCTTTTTATGATGAGAAACCCCCCCCCCTTTATTGGTCTTGACACGGAATCTCCTGGATGATGTTCCATTCATAGTCATAGTTACCCTGATACGCTTTCCCAACTACCCTTCCACATTTGGCTCCAGATCTGTCGAGTTAGGGCTGACATTGGACCCAGTTGAGAAATTCGCGATAGCAGTGAAAACGTGCTGGTTTTTTTTTTCAGCCTGAGATTTCGCCCTATACCTACTCGACATGCCTCCAACAAAGCGGCATACATACGCCTGTTGAGGGCTCGGCTGGCGGAGGAGGACGATTTCGAAAACAGGTCTGAAGCAAGTCATTGAAACATAGGCCCAGGCTACCTCGAGCCTTTCAGCTCAAAGGTCGTCCAGGCACTACTCTCGACTGGGGCAAGATGGCTACCACGACCACACGACGTGTAATGAAAATGCGAGCTTGAGACTCAAACCGCCACGTTGCTTCTCGCAAGAATGTTCAAGATGGTATACGCGTCTCAAACGTCCCAGCTGCCTTGCCCTCTCGACACGTAATCCCTCGTCCTCGCCCGGCTGCCCCGGCGTACTAAAGTCCACAACCTTGGGCTTCCCCGGCGCCCCCTCGGCATGCTCTTACCCGTCTCATCGGCCGCACTCTTGGCAGAAGGGTCGACGGCCAGCGCCAACGAGGGCTCTGATCCTGGAAGACATGATCTGGTCTGATTTGGTTTCCTTTGGTTTTAGTTGGCTTTATCCTCTCAATCGCCATGGGTCCCTTGTTTCGCAACTTCTGAATTGTGTTGTCGGGGGAGGAAAACAGAGCACATGTTTCTTTTCTCAAGAGAAACGTGACTGACGTTCCATAATCCGTACACGGACAATGGCATTGGCGTGACGGTCGCCACAACCACAGCCCCTGCCATGATGTCGCCCTGTCGCAGCGCAAGTGGGAGGGCCGGAAAATTGTGACATGAACGTCCCAACTAGGATCGGGAACTAGGATTGATGACAATGGGACCCCCTGTCGCGGCAGAATCAGCTGTGGCGAGCACAAACAAACATGTGGGCGGGATTGAACCCTTCATACGGACGTGTGTATTGACAATTTCTCCACGGCCGTGGTTAGGATGACGTCTTCTTGTACCAATGAGTTCCTTGGCTCGTTACTCAGATCAAGGCAACGTGTACATAAAAGCCAGCATTTTTTTTTTTTTTGGTCAGGTTCAAAGACGCACAGATGAGATTGGGTATCCCGTTGGTCCATGCCATGTCGTTGCTTCCATGCTTGTAGAAAAGACTTCGATTCCCGATATCGAATGCTATGTAGCTACTTCTGTATTGTATCGGCGGTGTATTGATATACCAAGGTATTTCCTATTCGGTTCCGAAACGTCCATCTTGGAGTGGAATCGTCAGCTGACAAGCCCACACACTCCCTTCTTGCAGTCTTCCTGGCCCATGCCTTGGATCGTCTCCCCCGCGCTGCAATTCTCTCCTCATGACAAGTCAAATTGTCGCCCATACCACGCAGCAACTACCACTAGTCCGCGGCACTCAACAACTGTTCAACTGCCCCTTGTACGCTGCCTCCGCTCCTTCGAAGAGCCGCCACGTTTCGATCAAAATCGAAGAAGCCCATGTCGTTCAGTTGACGCAACTGCTCTGCATACATCTCCTGCGGGGGTCTAGTATCGAGGGAGGAGGCAGGAGCGGGCGCACCTCCTCCTCCCAGCATCTGCATAAACCGTTGCATCATTTCAGGCGTCATTGCTACGGGTTGGCGCATGAAGCCATCGTTGCCTACTTGGGCTCCTTGGGGGAACAAGGCGGCAAACGGGTTGGCGGCAGTCTGATTCTGGGTGTTTTGGGCGCCATCGACGCCTCCCGTCTGCGACGTGCTCTGGGCATCGCGGGTCCCTGATCCTTGAGTAGTTTCTGAAATTGCCGATGGATCAGTAACTGGAATTCCATCTCCCAAGCCATTCTCATTCAAGAGCCGCTGGATCATTTGAGCAATGTTCGATCCGCCACTGCCGCCATTGCCGCCGGCTCCTTCGAAATTCGGCAACATGAAGGCCATCCCTGCCTGCTGCTGACTTGCGTCATCCCCAGTGGAAGCATTGCCGCCAGCCGCAGCGTCGGGTGTCGTATCCGTGGCTCCGGGGGCAGGGAAGGCGGAGTCCCCGCCACGCATGTTTCGCTGCATGCGCATAGCTTGGCTCATCATCTGCGGGTTCGTCATCATTTGTCTCATGAACGGCGACGTGATCATTTCTCTGGCATTGGGCATGTTTCGCAGCATGGGGTTCGACTGGATCAACATGTTGACAAAATCTGGGTTGCTCAAGGCTTCGTTCATAGATTGCTGGACATTCGGATCTGACATCATGCGCTGAATGCGCTCCTCATCCATGGGCGGGCCCATCTGAGATTGTATTAGTTAGCGGATAGTCGAGCGGAAATCAATAGCCATCCATGCATGGCAAAAAGAAAGGGAACGTACACCACCATCAGGTCCAAACATATCCATGCCGGGAAGGTTAATCTGATGACCGGCGTACCTGGCACCGGTCAAACCGGCCAAAGGATCATTCGGGTTAGTTCCTGCGGAGATGTTCTCGGGTACAGCTCTAGGGGTTGGCCCAGTGGTTGACGTCTGTTGGGTAGGGTTGCTGGCGGCGCTCTTGACCATGTGGATGGTGTTGTTGGCCTTGATCTTGTATGATCCGAGGGTATCATCGTTCTTCATCACTCTACCGGAGTAAATCAGCCTTTGCCTCTCGATGGGAACGTTCTCGAGGTCCTCGCCCGCAAGCTTAGTCTTCAGTTCCAACACCGTGGCTGATTCGGCCATTGTGATGGTGTGGTTACGGTCCGAGGACGTCTTCACCTTGAAGGTGACTTGCGCATCGCCACTCGACTCGGCATTGTCGGCCATGGCGACTGGGTGCTTGTGAGAAGTCGTCGTGTGTTGTTGTGCGCCTGCTGTGTGCCTGTGCAGTGGCAGGGAGTTGTAATCCGTAGTCGTCTTTTTTTGGCGGCGGGAACGATGGCGGGAACGATGGCGGGAACGATGGCGGGGTGCGACGACGCAGTCTCCGACACCTGCCAGCTAATCTGAGATGGAGTACTTCAAGAAGGTGCTGAGGACCCCCGCGGGTTGTGTGCAAAAGAACAAAACGGGGATCAATACAGTTGGGTGGTGTAAAGAAGCATGAAAGCGTGAAAGCGTGAAAGCGTAAGAGGCGAAAGAGGCGGAAGAAGGCGGAAGAAGGCGGGCGACAAGGAAGGAGATGGGCAGCGCAGCCAACAGGCGAATGTCACAGAATCAAGTGGTCAAAGGGGAAAAAAAAAGGCCCACTGCGTCCTGGGTTGGTTGGTGGTTGGAGGGGTGTGAGTCGTGGGGGCAGGCCGGCAGGCAAGGCAGGCAACTCCCGTACATAATCCGTACATACGTCCGTACTCCGTAGTTGTTATAACTATTAGGTACAATGTAGACCATAGGGAAAGTGGAGCATACGCGGCGTTGCCACGCTATATGTAACTAGCTGCACACCTGCGGCACTGTGATTGGCCACACCTGTACGCGAGTTCCCACGTGACTCGCGATCCCCTTACGTAAGACCTTTGGCCACGCAGCCCCTTAGCAAGCTCACACACACACATCCTTAATATTATCATTGACTTCATATGATATTGCACTAGTGCATCATATCACACCTTGGTGATATCAACAACTAGAGTTATAATGAATTCCTTAGTATAACCAAGATGAAGGCGCGGCGCTGCTACTGATCATCATTCATCATCTTGCTCATAGGCTAGGCTCTCCTGAATCGAGCATCTAGCCCCTTGTTCCCATATCCGCTCCTGATCGGTCGCATGCTCCGTGACATGACCAGTTAATCGTTGAGCTCCGATTTAAACCAACGCGAGCGGGGACGTCGTTCGAGGCGTTCTTCTTGTCGAGCACCGAGTTGAACTTCGTTGTAGTGGCGTAGCCCCGTCGTTGCTGATTAATCGTCTTCTGCCTGCGAGCCATGGTCGAGTCGCCGCGTGCCTGCTGGGCGCTCTGACGGTTCAAAGATTTGGCTTGCAGTCTATGCAGCACGGCGAAGTCGAGACTCGAGGTCGGAATCGCCAATTATGGCATGTCTATGAGAGACGAAGTCCCTGTAGACGGAATCCAGAGCATCCGAGTTGAAGTCGCATCCATAGTAGAAGAGGACGCTACTATTGCAGTTGAAGCTACCATCAGACTTCTCAAAGAACCACGTCAGATTCTCATCTGCTCCAGAAACCGTCCAGTAAAGGGAAGGGTTGTCCTTTTTTATAGCTGAGAAGACGTTCTCAGCCACGTTGCTAAGCCATCCGGACTTGGTAATATTGAGGGTAGCCAGGGTAGCCATAGGCCTGTCCGCGGAAGGGGGAAGAACGATTGCAAGGCATGACATGCTATCATCATAGTAAGCCGTGAACGGATTCGCCGCAAGGAACTCAATGAAGCGATCGACTGTGGCCTCAGTACTGATGTCCTTATAGTCCCCAGTGAGGGTCTCTTTGATCTTGCCAAGATCTTGAAATCCAGATAAAGAGGATACCTTTTGAATCTTATCTCCACGGCGGATTAGGGTACCGGCGCCAGAGTTAGTAAACAGCTCTTTCAGGAGATCACTAGGGTGGATGATGGCAACACTAGAGCTCTGTGGAAGAGTGTCAAGAAGTTCCTTGATCTCCTTAATCTTGAGACGGGTTCCGTATCGACACCATGGCTGAGACATGATATAGTCAAACTCCTCATCGAGGTTGATCTGAGAAATCTTGCCGCCATTGCCGTCGAACAAACCCCCCTTCTCAGATAGGTACACTACCTTGAGGGGCTCAAGGGCGCGAGCGAGTTCAGCAGCGGCAGAATCTGCGTTGACGTTGAGAAGTCTCCCATCCTCGGACTCTGCTAGGGATGTCATTATAGGTATATAGCCGGCCTTAATACTATTGTCTGTAGACAAGTTAGTGGTCGGTAACAGAATGGAACAGGGGGAACTCAACTGATTGCGGCGGCATTGACTTTTGAGACCTTGCCAACGTAGCCCCATTTCTCCTTGTCGAGGTAGTCGGCCATGAAAACACCGCTGAGGGACCTGGTGGCAACACCAAGCTGGTCAAGTTTATCTGTAAGCTTGAGGTTCTCCTCGCGGAACAGCTTGCGGGCAACACCAAGAGTCTTCGCGTCGGTGATGCGTATGCCCTCTGAAAACTGGGGCTCGACGCCGGCCTCCTCGAGCAAGCGGTTCAGCTGGGGGCCAGCACCGTGGACGATGACAGGGTAGAGTCCCAGCTCGTAGAGGAACAGCAAGCTGCGGCATAGCTCGTCAAGGTGCTCGGTCAGGATAGCACCGCCCACTTTCAGCACACAGAAGTTCTGGGCAGAGCTAAAAAGCTTCAGCCATTGCTGTGACTCCCTTTTCTGGCAAGTGTTAGTGGTCGATGTTGGCGCGGCCATGGGAATCATGGGAATCGGCGTAACCCTTCACCCCTCTCTCCTCGTCGAGGAGAGAGGTAGGTACTTGGAGAGAGAACCTACAGATCCAATAGATCGCAAAGCCTGGCTCACAATTTCCCTAGTGGCATTCCCGGCTGTAGACGAGTATCGAAAGGTCGACGTGTTGGGCACTTTGTTGAGGTTGCGATTGAGCAGGGTTCGAGAGGTCTTGGGCACGGCACTTGGGATTCGCTTGGCTACGGCTCGCAATGCCAGCCCGCGCCACGGTGCGGAGAGCATGACTTCGGGGGCTGCTTTAACCCAATTGACTCGGCGGTGGACGGAGAGGTCGATGGGGATGGTGATGTTGAAGATTAGGTAGGTGCAGGGTTCGGTCTGTGTTGGTGGCACAGGGTCTTAATATTACGGAGTACATAAAAGTCTGCGAACGCCCCACAATTCACGGCACAACCTACCTTGGTGTATTACGGAGTACGGGGTACATTCTCCCCATAAACCCGCTCCGACGACATCACAACATCATGATCCAGGGGATATTCTACGCTAGATTCTTTCCTCAAAAAGGTAAGCCGCACAGCTTCCCTTGTCAGCAGTGAGCACGTCTTTCTCACAACCACCTTCACAACCACGGCCAGGTCCCAAAATCGTCGCCCAATCACCCCCAGGATGCATCACCGCCTCCGAGACAACTACCGCCCGCCAGCCCCTCGTCGACTTTGACGTCCTGCATGAGTACATCATCCCCCGACAGGCCTTTTGCAACCGCTACGTCACCATCAACTCCCCCGATGACAAATATACCGTCCTTGGCTTCCCCGTCGTCATCGCCCACGCCAAGTATCAGCGCAATGAGTTCATCTTCAACTTTGGCCTCCTCATCGAGGCCGATGTAGACCAGACACCCTACGAGGGCGTCGTGAGATATCTCGCTGCCACCTTTTCCGAAATGGAGAAGCAGAATGAGTATCTGAGCCAGGGCGAGGGCGAGGGCGGGGGCGACGGGGTGAGAGATCAGGTGACAAGCAGGCGGCCTATTGAGAGTTTGCTGGAGATTGTGAAGGAGGACTTGAACAACTATGGCGAATGCATGATTCCAGTTGGTACGTTTTTACTCCCAGCCATCTCTCCCTTCCTTTTTGCAATGAATCCCTGCCGTCTTTACTTCCTCCTCTCTCCTAGACGACGCCAACACCATCAACATGAAGCTCTTCCCCCATTACCGCACGCCCCCCACCGTCAAAGGATGGCACGTCCCCGTCTCCAAGGTGAAATTTTCCGACATCATCGACCCAACCTGGGACCTCACTCTTCAAAAAGTCATTGCCAAAATCGACGGCGTCTCCGACGTCCGCCGCATCGCCCACTCAGCCGCCGTCTCTCTTGACCTGGCCAAGATTGCGCTCCGTCACCTACTCTACTACGATACAATCATTCTCATCGACATGTTCTTCTTCAGCTCGTGCTACGCGCCGCGACCCGGCATCCACGACTTCATCCGCAATGTCGACGGCATTGTGGACGAGTGCGCTGGCTATGTGTCCCACGGCCGCGCCAGGGTGAGCAATTATCATCTCATCAAGCTGATGTCTTTGTTTGCGCCGAGCAGGAGCGTAAAGGAATGGATCATGACGAACCGGGAGAATGGGTTTGATGTGTTGAACTACGTCGACGTAAGGCGGTTTGTGCAATTCGGCATCATAAAGGGCTGCTTGTATCGCGTGCACAAGTACGTTCTGTCGAAGCAATATCTCGCTGCGTTGGCAACGGGAGAGAGTCGTCCGCGGCCCGGCGGGGACTCTCTGCAGAGATACGCGGATGGTAATCACCATTTCGATCAGATCATCACGGAGCAGAACCTGACGAATGATGAAATCATGGATAAGCTGAAGACGCTCCATGTTCCCAAGGGCGACTTGACGGTACTATACAAATGAGCTCATGGCCCGGTGCAGGTTTTGTGGCTTATGTAGTCACGACTTGATGATTCATTTATAATCTTGTGGTTATTTTTTGGGTGGGGGGGGTGGGGGATAAAACAGCTTGTCTATTTTACATGATGTCGTGCCGCCCCTTAATAAAACAGAGTAATGGTACATGATATGACAAAAGCTGTGTGCAACACAATACGAAGATTTTGTACAAATAAAGAACCTCACCACTGCGTCTTGAAAGACTTATCCTTCCTTTCCCTGGTCCGCTGTCGCATCTCCTGCTTGCTCGGCAGCTCAATATCCGGATTGTTAGCCACCTTCAAGGGGCCCTGTTCTCTGGTCCTCTGCCTGGCCAACTTCTTGAGCCGATATGGCGTCAATTTTCGCCCGTTTGCCTCGGCCTCCCTCTGCAATTGGTCCGTTGTGCGGCGCACCATGCCCGTGTACGGTTGGCCGGGGTAGAACTTGCCGCTGGCCTCCCAGTCCTCGTCGGAGACCAACTCTACGATGCGAACGTTGTGCTTGCCTTTGCGCAGGATCAAAATCCTTTCATCAATGAGGTACTTGGCCGTCTCCTCGGGGTACCACATCTTCATCGGGGTCCAGGACAGATTGCCGGGGACCAGGCCGCGAGTCTGGCCTGGCTGAGCTGCCACGTAGGCACCCTGTTGGGTGACGAGGCGCTGGCCATCACTGTTGCTGCTGGCCAGGCCGCTGGCAAAGAGGAGCTTTGCGGGCGAGAGCTTCATGGCGGATCTGGGAAGCTGGATATCGCTGCGGGGAGCGTTGTTGGGCGTGATGATGCCGCTGGACTCGGAGGGCTCCTTGACAACGTGTGGCAGCTCGCCGCCGAAGCGGAACTTGTGCTGCTGCGCTTCCTGGAGCGCCTTTTGTGATCCGTGGACCAGGGAGATGACCTCGAAGGCTAGCGTGTGCTGAGCGATGCGCTTGGAAGGGTCAGCCTGGTGCTGGGCCATGACTTCTTGAATTTTGGTCATGGGCATGAAAGTGAAGAGCCTCAAGAGCTTCTCCACCTCGTCGTCAGACCGCCGCACGAAGTATCCGTAGAGCTCAAACGCGGATGTCTTGAACTCGTCCAGCCACACGGCGTTTCCCGCGGTCTTGCCGAGCTTGACGCCGGCGGAATCGAGAAGCAGAGGCACGGTGAAGCCCATGGGCTCGTGTTGCCACTCGGTGGGCATCCTGGCATGCGGCGCCTCCTCACTCTCGCGAATCACCTTCAGAGCGTCGATACCCGCGACAATGTTTCCGTACTGGTCAGACCCGCCAATCTGCATCTGGATGCCGAGTTTGTTGTACATGTGCCAGAAGTCCCAGCCCTGAAAGAGCGGGTACATGAACTCGGCGAGGGACATGCCGTCGCCTTCCGACATTTTCCGCTTCACCGTGTCGCGGGCAAGCATGGGTCCCACCCTCGTGTGTTTAGCCAGTCGCTTCGTGAAGTCGTAGATCGACAGGCCCTGCATCCACATGTTGTTGTTCAGCAGGTGGCGCTTGGCGGCCCAGTCCTTTTCGTACCCGTACTTCTCCCGCAAGGTGACAACGTTGCACCAGAGTCTCGTGAGTTGATAGTGGATCTTGGTGACGTTTTTCGATATCTCGGAATTGCTCATGTGGTCGCGGCTCTGCAGACGACCGGAAGGATCGCCAATTCGTGCTGTGGCGCCTCCGAGGAGCGTAACGGCAGGGTGACCGTGGTACCAGAGCCAGAAGAGAGGCATGAAGGGGAGGAGATGGCCGATGTGCAGCGAGTCGGCCGTGGGGTCTACGCCGACGTAGGCGCCTATTCTCTTGATTCTCATAATCTCCTTGATCTTATCGGGTGTGCTGTCGACGTGATTCGCACGCACAAGTTAGCAAGGTGGGTGTTCATTCTTCTTCCATGGTGAACGACAACGGCATGGCATCCGAGAACTGACATACCCAGCAACGTCCTTGATATATCCTCTCTCATCAAGAATATCCCACACATGACGCTCTTCGCCATTCTGAATTCGCTCCGCCCTCTTCTCCCATCGCGCCTCGCCTTCAGCAACCTTGTTGAGATATGACGTCGAAATGCCCCGGCTCTGCCGCACACAGCAAGACAGTCGAACCGCGCATCGTGGGAGGCTCCTTGAAGCTGAAATTCGTAGAGCCATTGAAAGACTCAACTCAGCTTCTGGAGACAAGCTTCTGGAGAACAAGCTTCTGGAGAACAAATCAACAAAACTTGCTTCTATCACCTTCGATTGTAACTTTCCAGCTCCAGCGAGCTAACAGCCGTGCTCAACAAGGTCTCGTTCCGGTCCAGTCGAGAAGAGATTGTGCGCCGCCAAAAGCTGATTGAAAATGTTGGACCTGGACCCTGTCACATGCTACTACGCCCACCCAATCACAAAAAAGAACCCCCCCCCACCACAACCTCCCCCGGAACCACATTCTTCCCTCCGTCAATTCGGCTGTATGAGTCCAGCACGGAACCAGCCCAGCCAATTAGCATTTCGCCATTTCGAGTTCCTCGGCAATGTTGCCCAATTCCCAAGCCAGCAACACCTCATTCGCACGTCAACCACTCGACTCGACTCCAACTCGTCGCGCGCTCGCTGCCATTCTACAACCACAACCACCGTCGAAGCAGGTGGCTGCAGATCAACCGATTCAATTCTTCATTCGAAAGCCGACCTATATGATGGTCTCGATTATGCGTCCCTCGATTATGCGTCCCTCGCTTCTGCGACAGGCAGCTCGCTCCCCTGCCGCTTTCGCGATGAGAACGACTGCTTTGCACACCTCCAGCAAGAGATGTGCTATCTTGCCCCCTGGACCGCGTAAGATTCATCTTCTCTCTCTCTCTCTCTCTCTCTCTCTCTGAAGCGTGGTTGGGTTCATCGCGCCCTTGCATCTGTCCCGAGGTGAACTGACCTGCTAACGACGTGTATCAATGTAGAACGGATCGAGGGCGGAGGTACGAAGTGAAATCCAAATTACCTGATGTCCCATCCATATCCGATACTTTTAGAAAAAAGAGCGGAGACATGACTTGCATCACGGCGGCTCGCCCTGCAGACAGACAGCCAACAAGCAATGAGAAGGAAACTGACCCATTTTCTCCAGTCAACGACCCAGCTCCCGTCCCGACCCCATCCGCCGCCCACGGCTCCTACCACTGGACCATTGAGCGCCTCATCGCCGCTGGCCTGGTCCCTCTCTCCATCGCCCCCTTTGCGTCAGGCTCCCTCAACCCGACCATGGACGCTATTCTCTGCTCCGCGGTCCTGATCCACTCCCACATGGGCTTCCAGTCCGTCGTCATCGACTACATCCCCAAGAAGACGTACCCCGGTCTTCGCAAATTGTTCTGGTGGGGATTAAACGCCGCGACTCTGACCGTTGGAATTGGCTTGTATGAATTCGAGACCAACGACGTTGGCGTGACGGAGGCGATCAAGCGGGTTTGGAAGGCATAGATGGTTGTGTATGTTAAGGAGGTGCCAAGTGGGCAGCAGCGTAGGAATAAGCTGGGTGGCTTTGGTGTTTTGACGTGTGCGATGGAACTGGTTAGGTAACCTTGGGGCCTCATGTATAGATGTCCTTCGTTGGCATGAAATAGATTCATGTGAGCCGTCAGTCGACTTGGCTTGAAACATCACGACGCGAATAAATTACTTTGCAAGAAGGGTATTTGGATACTCTATTTCTTTCCAAAAAAAAAAAAGGCTCACAATCTCAAACCATGGTTCACTCTCAAATTGGGTCGCGGGCCTCCCGAGGCTCCCGGGCTGTTCCATTTTCACAATTGTCCAACGCTAATTATTCCACTCATCTCCTCTCTGGTCTCTGGTTTACTCGGATCATCTCTCGCCTCTGGCTCTCGGGCATGCCAGCTACCACCATCTTTTTTTCGGGTACAGTGTTGGACAATACCCTCTCTGCGAAAGGTTTACAATACCCTCTCTGCGAAAGGTTTACATACACAGGGCAAATCGATGGCCGGTAGATCAAGCCCTCTTAGATCGTTAGACCAGGCACTTCAGAGCCACTCATGTGTTCCATCTCCGGGGTGGGAGGCGGCAAGTTCCCAACCTTGGTGCAGATCCAGCAGCTCGCGTACATGTTGACGCGATCGATGCAAGCCCCGTCGATCCTGGCCCCGTGACGCTTCGCAGTGAAGCCGTGGGCCTCGAATACCTTGACGTACCACGGAGTCAGGGCAGAGGTGCGAAACATCACCCGGCCGCCCATCTTGAGCGCCCGGTTCAACTTGGTTATTTGTGCGGCGGCGGCGGCGGCAGGCGATCCGGGGTCGAACCAGTCCATGCTGTCCATGACAACCGCAACGGTGAGAGTGCCAGGGGTGATGCGGGCAATGACCTCCTCGAGCTCATCGGTGTGAATGCGAAGGCTGTCCAGGGCACCGGGCTTGGAGAGCTTGGCGTGGACGTCCGGGGCAAGGTAGTGAGGATGGCAATCTCGAGAGAACTGCCCGGCGAGACAGACGTAGTAGTAAGGGTTGTCCTTGGCAATGTGTGTCTCCTCTGCGACAGGGTCGAGAGTGTTCACCATGTAGTGCCAGATGGCATGAGATCGGCTATTCTTTGCCGCAGGCCTGTCTCCCTTGACGAGATCAGATTCGGCGTGGTCCTTCTCGATCATGGCAAGCTGGTTCTTTGGGACACCGAGGGCGGTCCAGAGGAAGCTCTCCTGGGCAACGACAAGGTTGCAAACGAGTTTGGACAGCAAGGCTGGGCGAATCTTTTGACGCCAGATTTCGCGCTGCTCATTGAGAGTCTTGGCGTCAAGAAGCTTGCTGATGGTGGAACGAAGACCAAAAAGACGTGCCACCCAGCGCATGGCGCGGATGGCGTGGCGAGAACCACCCGTGTTGTAGAGACCATATCCGCTCTTGTTCTGGAAGACATGGGCGTTTTTGAGCCAGAACTGGAACGCACGGGCAGACAGATGGGGGGACAGCCTGTTCACCAGCAAATCTCGGAACTGGGCATGCTTGCCTTCTCCGAAAATCTTCCAGAAGTCTTCATACGACAGTGCCGTGTAAGAGGCGGCCTTGAGCTCCAGAAGATGGTTCTGTGTGGGGTTCAAGTCGACGGCATGGACGCGAGCTGGACTTTGAGCTAGATACGAGAGGATGTTGTCGCCAGCAGAGCTGATTGCCAACACCTTGTCCTCGGGGCCGAGCTTTAGCATTCGCTCGTCGACGCGGGCGTCCTCCCATGTGAAGGCGTAGATGTATTCATCATTGAACTGGGTGTGCTTCTGCAGCTGATCGTCGTAGTAAATGCGCCAATGATGATTCTGGTAAAAGAAGGCCGGAAGGGGGAGGTTTGCAGACAGGTTTTGTACTGCAGTGACGAAAGCCTTGGAACGAATCTCCGGGGCAGATCTCTCAACTGCTCGAGTCAGAGCGTCGCCCTGGTTGATGGGGTACAAATGCGGGGACTCGGTCGCCAACGCGTCAATGCGCTCAAGAATCTCATGAGGCAGACTCGAGGGGGAAAAGGGCTTCTTGTGGCAACCGACCCAGACATAGTAGGGGATGTAGCCCAGTGCCTTGTTACGGTCGTTGATGTTCAGAACCGTGCCAAACTTGTACTCCAAGTAGTCACGACGACTGGGCTCCAGACCAACTCGATCAAAGTCGAACCAGGCACGCCAGAACATGCGAGACAAGGCGTTGACGTGGCGACCCAGGGCACCACCGGTATAGTTGCGGAAAGAAAAGTCGACTTTGCTCTGGACGTAGAAATCGATAACGCCCAAGATGCCGTGGGGGGACAGAAGGGAAGTGACCGAATCAATGACTGAGTAGTAGTCGGGCTAATGGGTGTTCAGAGCAGGTCAGCTTGAATCTCCCCTTTTTTTGACAATCATGAATTCCAATCCACTCACAATCATGGAAAGACTGTAAGACATGGTGACAAGGTCAGCACCGCCGTGTTCAGGACGCTGCTGGTTGAAGTTACTAAGAACAGGAGAACGCAGGGGGTTCTGAGCCGGACTCATTCCTGTCTCATAGTTCTCAAGACGGAATCTGCGAGCATCTTCGCAAACGACGGTGATGTTCTTCCATCCAAGCCTGTCCAATCTCTTCCGAGCGACTTCGCATAGCGTCGGAGAGTAGTCCACGAGGTAAACACTTGAGAAGAATTTAGGGACGTTGACAAGACGGTCCATGGCTTCAATATTCCATCCCGTACCGCCGCCAATCTTTCCACGGCGATTTGTTAGCACATGATTGGTTTGATTTGGATGGGATAAGCCGCAGACTTACGTCAACCCAAATAGGCTTGGTTTGGTTCTTCCCAGCTGCCGTGGCCTGCCCAGCCTTGGACTTGAGCTGGGCAATGACCAGACCAAGCATGTCCTCGCGCCCTTGAAGGAGGACTTTGCGAGTGGCATCGTAAGCACCAGCCTGCTTCTTGTAAAAGCTCTCCAAAGCATCTTGCTGGGTGGCCTTGGAGTCGGCTTGATGGGGCTTGAGGAATGAGGAGTAGAAGAATAAGAAGAAAGATCGTAGGAGGCCAGGAGCCTCGTCATCAGTCTTGGGGCGAGATGAAAGACGAGACAGAGCAATCCCTCCGACAAGGGCAATTGCTAGTCCAGCAAAGAGAGGTTGAACTTGAAGGTCAATGCCAAAGGGCAACAGGTCACCACCCTGAATTGAGAAAGTATGAGCACGCCATCAAGGTTGGGTCGACGACAATGGATGAGGAGGAGGGGGGAAGCGGATGAGGGGCAGGCACAGCAGGACGGAAGGTATAGAACATACATGAGAAGCCATGGTATTCTCTCATTGTACGACGACAAGGAGAGTGGGAGACGACGGGGGCGGCTCAGAGGTTGTTGAACACTCAGAGCAGCAGAATTGGGGTTGAAAAGAAAAAAAGTAGCAACTACCTACTCCGTACACGAGACAGATTGGAAATGAGAAGGAAACGAAACACGAGGAGATCTGGAAATGAAGAACTATATACCAGGTCAGAAAGTTTCCACCAAGTACCCTTTCTACCGCTCGGGCTGGCAAGGGCAAGGGCAAGAGCGTAATACAGGAACAGTCGGGTGATTTGATCCAATGGACCCTTGGAAACGACACCGACACTTACATGTAGTCCGTACACCCAAGCATCTGTACTTCTCATACCTCATCCCGCATATGAACATCTGAGATGCCAGCAAAGGCCGCTTCCAACGGCCCCGGCACGGCCCCGGACGGCGTGGGCCAATGGCTGGGGCACATGGTTGGGCAACGTGGGTTGGTTGTACGTGCCGGAATGGCGTAGCATCCGATCTTTGTATTTTGCGCTTGATGAGCGGCCAATTGCCTTGATTCCTTGAGGGAACACGAGGTTCGTGCTACCCAGGCTCTCATTGCCAATAAGACGGCGCCTTGCACTGCACATGCAGCCATCGGCACCCTGGCACGGGATGAGAATGGACTGTCATCAGGTACATGGGTACTTCGGTATCGTAAAGTAGACACGATGGGAACGCAGAGGTGGCCCAGCTCTTTCGTCGGGCACTGGAAGGCATGTAAAACGGCCTTGCATCTTCATTCAGTCATATCCCCATCAAACAACGATACCGAGCTCAGGCGTCGCGTCCCATCCACAGCCGAGAGGCGTTCCTTGGGCTCGTATGTAACCATGTCATGGAATAGGCGGACATGTTCCTCTCGCTGGTAAATGGAAAGATGTGGTTCGGGGATTTCCTTCTTCCGACCCCGTGCTTGGGCCCCCCACGCCAACTTCAGGCTAACCCCAGTTCGTCGCCCACAGCACCAATCACGACCAGGTTCCTGTGAAGTGCAGGCGCGACATGACATTCCAGGTATTCTTTGTCACCAGTCTGCTCCATCACCAAATCACTCTACAGCATCAAATTCATCAATGAGAGACTGATTTCCATCGCCTTCCAACGCCCAGCATGGCTCTTGGATCGAGCCACGCCGGTCCGGGCAAAAAGAACACTGCTGCGATGCCGAAACCGAGTCGCAATTCCACGCCCGCGCCAGCACCCCCCGCCAGCTTGCCTCCTCAAGAATTCTACGATCCAGACTACCTCAACACGAGAGTCATTCTTTTCAAGAATAATCTTAGCTATGAAGATCTGGTCGATCAAAGCGCCGTCTATGCGACGGTGCCTGATTCCAAGAGCGTCGACGCGATGCTGGAGAAGCTGAAGAACTTGGTAAACATCATGGAGAAGCGATCCACCTTCTACGACAGAGGCATGCGACACCTCGCGGATGAACGGAAGAAGCGGCCCGACGACTATGACATGCGCGTGGACGGCGAACAAGAGGCCAAGAGATCCAAGCACAAGAAGAAAAGGGGATCCGAGTCCCGGACACAAGATGGTATGCATCTACCTTCAATCGCTGAGCCCGAACATTCGCGTGACCGACCTACGTATCATGCAACTTGCTTGCGCAATCTTCTCTTACTAACAGGAAGTGCATATAGATCAATCATCCCCTGTGAAAGATGCGAAGCGAAAGCACTCTCGAGCGGACTCTGCGAGCTCGTCATTATCGCCCGTGGCTGCGGGATCTCCGTCGGCGATGGATGTAGTTAAGAAAGCAAAGCACGAAAAGAAAGAGGAAGTGGAGGAAGAGGAGTCGAGCTCCGAAGATGAAGGTGCGCCGCCAAAACGACAAATGCCTGCAGCGCAAACCTTCGGTGACGACCCTTCCACCTTTCCTGACCCCACAGTCTACGAAATCCGGCCTGTTCACGAGGGCATGTCGGACGAAGAGAGAAAAGAGATATACTCAGTCGCCGTATACCCCAAGAACGATCTCGCAAATCTCATTGCGGGGGACCCACCCGACAGCGATTACAGCATTGCCAAACCCAGCAGTCAGATCAACTTCTCTACATTCTCAACGTACATCGATCCCTACTTTCGACCGTTTTCCGAGGAGGACCTAGCATTTCTGCGTGAACGGGGCGACAGAGTCACGCCATTCGTCATGCCCAAACGGGGCAAGAGGCATTATACCGAGATGTGGGCGGAAGAAGACGGGGCCATGTCGATCGACCCGCCTCAACAAGGCCGAGAGAAGCTCCCACCTAATCAACCACGAGGCAACATAGACAACATGAGTGACAGCATTGGCGAAACGGATGCCTTGTCCATAGGCCCACTGGCCTCGCGCCTGCTTCAACTACTGCGACCTGAGAGCCGTTCACAAGGGCCCGATGACAAGCCAACAACTAACGGTGTAACCAACGGAGACACCTCAATGAACGGCGACGCCAACGGAGAGGAGCAGGTCGGCGACGACAAAGCAAACCCACTCCCCCCAGCCACCTACATGAGCGAGTCGTCAACCGAAACATGGAAGAAAGCGACGCATCCCAAACTAGAATATGCGCAGGTCGACGAGCGTCTCAAACAAGAATTGAGGCACATCGGTTTTCTTCCCCAAGAAGGTTTCGAGGGCGAGTATGACGGGCACTATGACGACGAGGTCGCCGGCAGGCTACGATTGTTGCAGTCACGTTTGAAAGAACAGATGTTGATCAACGGAGCTCGTAAGGCGCGGCTGACGGATCTCGTGCGCGAACGGATGGCCAACCAGGAATACCAGACCATTCTGGAGGACCTCGACTCCCAAGTACAAGCAGCCTATCTCAAACGCACTCGCACCATGGGCAAGAGCAAGAAGACGAAGCGACCGGGGGGTGCAGGCGGAGGCAGTCACTTTGTCGGCGGCGCTGCAGGCACGGCGCGACCAGGCATTGGAGACCAGACAAAGACGTTGATGGAGCGGCGGAAGCGCTGGATCGACACAATAGGCTCCGTCTTTGACGATGAGACGTTGAGTAAAGTGCCGCGACAATCCGATCCCGACAGCTCCATCTTCAAGCCGGCGGATATGGCAGAGCTCGTCAAGAGGGAGAAGGGGCAGTGGGATGAGGAAGTATACGAAGAATAAATGTAACGAATGGCCAGGGATGCTTTTTTTTTTTTTCATCTTTGGATCCTTCACGGTTGGTCGGCGATGAGGCGTTTGGGCAGATGACAATCCGTCGGCGCATTGTAGTTTGTCATTTTCATTTTCATTTTTTAATTTTGGAAGGGCACATTGAGAAAAGCCATCGCAAACTCAAGCTGTCTGTCTGCATGTGTGTATGCCTACAAAGTAAAGCATGGTCAAGAAAAGAAGCCCCTGGCCAACGAACCGGCATTGGCGGCACAGCTTCACCTCGTGCTCATGCACATGCTCATGCAGGCCGGGTAGAGGCAAACGCCCAGAGTGATTGATTCGCGTTAGTCACGGACAAGATTGAAGCAGACCCCATGTCGGCGGGCCCGGCCATCCATGATTGCTTGCCAGATAAGGACCAAGGGGGGCGCGATCCCCATAGTCTTGGCAATGCCCGGTTGTTTGACTGCCGATAAGTCGGAATGGGGGCTCCATCATGATTCATGAACAACTACTCCGTACTCCGTATGGAAGACGATAATACACAGGGAAGAAGAGAATGTCGACTCTTCGTGTTCCAGACAGTCCCCTGTCCAGCCGATAAGCACCTCACCCCAGGCCGTATTTAGTCAAAAGCTTATCTCTCCATCTCGGGCCGGCCTACTTAAGTAATTGATGAATCAAATCAAATGCATCAATCGCACCACACCGCCCTCTGCAATATACTGTTTATCTGCCAACAATAAAGATTACAATCCATTGGTCGACTCCGAGTCTATTCCTATTCCTTAGCATCTTCTTCTTCTTTGTTTTTTTTTTGTTTTTTTTTTGGCCTACTCGTCTTCCTACCTTTTCAGCTTCCGTTCTTTTTCCTTCATCTCCCAGTTCCCTCTCTGTGACGCACTCATCGGAGAATACCTCTTTTCGTCTTTATTTATTTCATATATTTTTCAATTTTGGCAACGGATAGCTTCCTCTTCCTCGGAGCTAGGCTTGGGCCACCATGTTTCTTTCCCCCAAGGAAGTAAGATGCCCCCCCCCCCTTTCTCCCTGAGGACTGAGGAAGGGAAACGAGAAACAATGAGGTTTTTTTCTTTCTCTTTTCCTCTTTTCCTCTTTCCGAAAAGATTCGGTTGGTGTCGTTCTTGTAGCTTACACGATTTGCGGAACTTGCCCCCCCTCCTTTTTTTTAGCTCGACAAGCTTGTTATCACGCAGCTTGGTCTGCTTGCGCAGCGAAGACTCGCGAGAGGCGTCCGGTTGAATCACTCTGAAGCCACGGTACGAGGAGAGAGATAGAGAGAAGGGGGACCCGATATAGTTGGATCCGGGGCCTAGAATGTTGAGCATGTTGTGTTGTACAGGCCCTCATAGCGAACAACCTCCATGAGCTCATCCGCGATGGCAAACACAGCGTCGCGGACCTCATGAGGCTCGGCGCCACGATGCTCGGCCGGCGCCACGTCCTCCCCGCCGTGTGCTCTACGCTCCGCGAGATACAGGTCGAGGGGACGTTCCCCACGGGCACGTATCTCGTCACGGTTCACAACCCCATCTCGACCGACGACGGGGACCTCCGCCGCGCCCTGTACGGCAGCTTCCTGCCCGTCCCCGACAACGAGGCGTTCCCGCTGCCCCCGAACTCCGAGTACGCGCTGCGGCGGCAGCCCGGGGCCGTCGTGGCGGTCAAGGGAACCGTCGGGCTGAACCAGAACCGCAAGAGGCGGCGGCTGCGCGTGACGAGCAAGGGCGACCGCCCCATCCAGGTAGGATCCCACTACCACTTCATCGAGGTGAACCCGCGGCTCGAGTTCGACCGCGAGAGGGCGTACGGGTACCGGCTCGACATCGCGGCGGGCACGTCGGTGCGCTTCGAGCCCGGCGACACCAAGACGGTGACGCTCGTGGAGATTGGGGGCAACAGGGTCATCCGCGGGGGCAACAACCTCGCCTCGGGCCCCGTCGAGCCCCGACGCGCCAGGGAGATTGTGTCGAACCTGCAGGCCCGGGGGTTCGCCCACGCCGCCGCCGCCGCCGACCCCCGGGGCGACGGCGCGCGCATCGACATGTTCCGGATGGACCGCGCGGCGTACGCGGCCATGTTCGGCCCCACGACCGGCGACCTCGTCCGGCTGGGCAACACGGATCTCTGGGTCCGGGTCGAGCGCGACATGACGGTCTACGGGGACGAGTGCAAGTTCGGCGGCGGCAAGACGCTCCGCGAGGGCATGGGCCAGGCCTCGGGGAGGCCCGACGCCGAGTCGCTCGACGTGGTGGTGACCAACGCCCTCATCGTCGACTGGACGGGCATCTACAAGGCCGACATTGGCATCCGGGACGGCATCATCGTGGGCATCGGCAAGGCCGGCAGCCCGGACGTCATGGACGGCGTCACGCCCGGCATGGTCGTGGGCAGCTGCACCGACGTCGTTGCCGGCGAGGGCAAGATGGTCACGGCCGGCGGCATCGACACGCACATCCACTACATCTGTCCGCAGCAGGCCAACGAGGCGCTGGCGTCGGGCATCACGACGTTTGTGGGTGGCGGGACAGGACCGAGGTGGGTTTTTTTTTACCACCCCCATTCATTCATTCATTCATTCATTCATTCATTCATTCATTCATTCATTCATCCATTCATCCATTCATCCATTCCATCCATTCCATCCATTCCATCCATTCCATCCATTCCATCCATTCCATCCACCATTTCACTCATTCACTCCTAATCATCATCCTTCGTTTCCTTCCAGCGCCGGCTCCAACGCCACGACGTGCACCCCCGGCAAGAACCACATCCGCCAGATGCTCCAGGCCTGCGACGCGCTCCCTCTCAACGTCGGCCTCACGGGCAAGGGGTGCGACTCGGACCCGTCGGCGCTGCGCGAGCAGGTCGTGGCCGGGGCGTGCGGGCTCAAGATCCACGAGGACTGGGGCGCGACGCCGGCGGCCATCGACGCGTGCCTCGGCGTGTGCGACGAGCTCGACGTGCAGTGCTGCATCCACACCGACACGCTCAACGAGTCGGGCTTCGTCGAGCAGACGGTCTCGTCGTTCGCGGGCCGCACCGTCCACACGTACCACACCGAGGGCGCGGGCGGCGGCCACGCGCCCGACATCATCTCCGTCGTCGGCCTGCCCAACGTGCTGCCCGCGTCGACGAACCCGACCCGGCCCCTGACGCGCAACACGCTCGACGAGCACCTCGACATGCTCATGGTCTGCCACCACCTGTCCAGGAACATACCCGAGGACGTGGCCTTTGCCGAGTCGCGCATCCGCGCCGAGACCATCGCCGCCGAGGACGTCCTGCAGGACACGGGCGCCATCAGCATCATGAGCTCCGACTCGCAGGCCATGGGCCGCGTGGGCGAGGTCATCCTCCGCACCTGGAACACGGCGCACAAGAACAAGACGCAGCGGGGGCCGCTCCCCGAGGACGCCTCCTCCTCCTCCTCCTCCTCCTCCTCCTCCTACCCCCCCGCCGCCGCCGACAACTTCCGCGTCAGGCGCTACATCAGCAAGTACACCATCAACCCCGCCCTGGCCCAGGGCCTCGCCCACCTCGTCGGCAGCGTCGAGGTCTCCAAGCTCGCCGACCTCGTCCTCTGGGATCCCGCCTGGTTCGGCACCAAGCCCTCCCTCGTCCTCAAGGCCGGCCTCGCCGCCTGGGCGCCCATGGGCGACGCCAACGGCTCCATCCCCACCGTCCAGCCCACCGTCGGCCGCCCCATGTTCGCGCCCCTCGTGCCGTCCTCCAAGATCCTCTTCGTCTCAGCCGCCTGCCTCTCCTCCGGCACCGCCGACTCGTACCGCCTCCGGAGCCGCGTCGAGGCCGTCCGCGGCTGCAGGGCCGTGGCCAAGAAGGACATGCGCCTCAACGACGCCATGCCCGACATGACCGTCGACCCCGAGACCTACGTCGTCGAGGCGGATGGCGTCGTGTGCGCCGCCCGCCCGGCCGATGAGTTGCCCTTGACCCAGACTTGGTATGTGTACTAGTGGTAGGCAGGCGGTTTTTGTCCAATACACGGGAGAAGTGCCTGCCTGGCTTTTTTACTTTTATTTTCATTCATCGACTTTTCTTTCATGCCGTCGTGGCGAGGTCGTTGACGGCGGGCCGGTGAATACGCATTAGATCCCATGCATGGTATTTTGGCTGGGCATTGTGAGCATATTTCTACTGACAAGCCAAAAAAAATTAAAAAAAATTAAAAAAAATTTCCCGACTCAACGTACGTACAGCTCACCTTGACATTGTTCCCTTTCCGTTTGAAAATTCATCACGCGCCAACGTCAAACATCGAGTACAAGTATCATCATTGCTCTCATTACGGCATCGTAAAACACTGCGTAAGTACAGTCCACCTTTCCAACATACACGACAAGAACATTTCCAACCCCTTCCTCTCCCCTTCGCGTACCGCCCTTGACCGATATAACAATATCGAACCAAGCCAAATCAAACACTATACCAGCCCGTCCAAGGCACCTATGCCTCGGCGTTTCCTTTTAGACCCACACCATCCCATTGCGGTACGTCATGTCCCATCCCCGGTCATCAAAGAGGGGAAACCATAACATGACCGCGCTGCTGAAAAGATGAATAAATGACAAAAGAAGAACCAGCCCCCTGGTTGGGACCACTTGAAAGAATAAGGGAAACCCCGCGAGATGCCATCCGCACAAAGGGCAGGAGAAGCGAAACCACGTCTTCCAATACATGCTCTTGAAGGAGACACGGCTGTCAATGGCCCTGACGTCGCATCATATATCATGCCCCTTTATTCAAAAAGGAAAACAAGAGGATGGAAGCGGAAAGAGTAGTTGTGATGCAGACGGACCCATGCTCCCATGTCTTGAAATAAAGGAGCCGCCACACACACACACACACACACACACAAGTCAGCCATCATGCTGGGCACCATGGAGAACACACAACAAAGGAAGAAACATATCAGCAACAAGAAAGTTCAGCACATCTAAGAGCTCTTAGTCTTCTTGCGTGCAGATTTCTTGGGCTCCTCCTTGTCCTCTGGGGCCTTGGTAGATGTGCGTCTTCGCTTCTTATCGGGGCTAGCTGGCGTGGCCTTGGCAGCCTCCATAACGGTGGCGTCAGCGGCAGGTGTGGCAGCCCTCCGCTTGCGGGGAGCGGCCTTCTTGGGCGTCTTTGCCTCGTCCTGGAGCTGCTCGGCAATGGCGTCGTGGTCATTGGCAGGAGTCTCGGCAGCGGCATCGTCCTTGATGGTGGGCATGGGAACCTGGAAATCATCCGCGTATTTGAGAGCCTCCTCGTCGCTCATGTTCTTGGCCAGAGGGTTGCCGGCCTTGTAGGAGTGAACGCGGGCATTGTAGAGACGGAGGTTGTACTGGTAGGCGGTGTTCCAGCCCTTCTTCTCGGTAGGGCTCATGTTGGCCCACCGGCGCTGGCCCTCCTCTTGAACGGCACCTTTGGGAGCCTCAGTACCAAGGTCATTAGCAATGATGGAGCGGGCGTGCTGCATGTACAAGAAGTAAGGTGTGAGAGGTCGCTTGGGGGCGTTGGGGTCATGAGTGCGCTTCTTTCGCTCCTTCTTCTCCTCGGCGGGGGCAACAAGATCGGTGGGAACAGGCATCATGAGGCTGGCAGCAGCAGTCTCGAAAGAGCTGAGCAAATCGCCTTGACCCTCGGCTGTGGCCTCACCGAGAAGAAGGTTGGTCTGGCGGATGTAGTCTTGAGTGAAGGAGCGCAGAAGCTCCAGAATAGTGCTCAGGCGGCCAACAGCCTATGATTATTGAGGTTAGCATTAGGCATTGCGGCATAGTGAATTGTTCTTGTGTGAATGACAGGTTTGCGTGCACGGGAGAAAAAAAAAAAACCAGGGCCGCGAATCATTATTGCGCGAGCAGCCTTGCCTTTGTGCATGACTTTGCTTCGCAGGACGCACGAAAGACGTCTCGGCCGAATGATCAAGCTTGCGAGCCGAGAAGCCAAGCTCGAGGCTGTCAGCCCACCCACAGTTGGAGCGAGCTACCCCTCAGGGGCTCGACGCGCTGATGAAAATCCATTGGGACTCTGCTGGCGGGGCCGCTACAGACCAGGCGCGGCGCGGGGTCCATTCAAATGTAAACAAAGCATGGCCCGGCTGTTGCACCGCGTCTTGCCATTGTAGGCACCAAACGGAAAGAAAGCAATGGGGACCGACCGTGTGCAAAAGGTCCCATGAGCACGCATGGCAAAAATGGTTCAATTGGCCACCTTTGAAAAGTACGCAGCGCTTGTTGAAGCTTTCCGAACAAGTGCGTTCCCTTTTATGCTCGCGGCAGCGGCAGCGGCAGCGGCAGCGGCAGCGGCAGGTGAAGATAAAGGTGAAGGTGCAAAGGTAGAAAGAAGCAAGTGGAAAAGGTAGAATAGATGTGTGAAAGACGAGGGTCTGCTTACCGAGTCTCGAACTCGAAGGAAGCTCTCATTGTCGACAACGCGCTGGGTAACGCCAATGGGAATTGGTGGTTGAGGAATAACTCCAGCAGTGGGAGCAGGAATCATGGGAGCAGGAGCGACGGCGACGGCAACCTTTTTGTCGTCGGCCTTCTTAGGCTGGCGCGGCATGATGTGGGTTTTTTTGGTGGTCTGGTGGTTTGGTGGTGGAAGCTGGGGCTCTGTAGCGACGCCCGAGATGGAGCGCTGTTGGTGTTGTAGGGAGAGGCCTGTATTCGCGCGACAGCGGATGCAGGATGGCGATGTTTCGTGGTGGAATAGAAGGGGAGGTTGTGGTGGTGGCGGCGGGCGAGAGGCGACTTTTGGGGAGCCTCTGGGGTTTGGGGCTGATCTGGGCTGACCTGGGCTGACCTGGGCTGATCTGGGCCTGGGAGTTTGGAGGGGGGACCGCTGAGAGCAAGCTGCGGAAAGAGGGAAAGGAAGGGGGAAATTGGGGGGGGCTGGGTGGTGGGATGGTGGGCGGTGCCCCGAATATGTAGGATTCGCAGAGCCTCTGCCGTTGGTGCACAATCACCAACTCGCAAGCGCCTGGCTCTGCTGGACAGAGGGATTTCCTCAAATCGAGGCGCTGGCTCCTCTGGTCAATGGAGACAGCCTGACTGGTCAGCAGGCTGAGGCCTGGGCGGGGCACCCCTTGTTGGCTTCCAGTGCCTGTCTCGTCCTGCTGCTGCCAAGTTTGAAGTCGTCTGGTTGCATTCCCCTCCTGCTGCCACTGTGCTCCGCTCTCGCTCGCTGGGCTCCCCTATGTACTAGACGGCCAGCTGGCTGGACATCTGGTCTTGCGGTGTCGGCCACTGCGAGTAGTACATGAACTACGTCCGTAGTGATTGCTCTTCGCCGGGTCCATCCATTCATCAGTGCTCCCACCCTGCCTCCAGTCCCCCCTTCCCTGGCACGTCGCGTTGGGACAATTACAAACGATGGCCGCGACACGCTTTTACGCTGCCCATCATGTCCTCTTGCACCCAGGCGCTTGACTGAACCCTTTCGCAAGCTTGAAACCCAGGCACGCTCGCAGCGAGTCCATCACCAACGTGTTCCGTCCGTTGGCGTGTAGACACAGACACACACAAGTCCTTACCGAATACGGACTACGTGGCCGTGCTGTATTTCGTTGTCTGTGGAACCGTCTGGCGTCCCTGGTGCCGGGCTGCTGCAGTGCCCAGATGCGCCCAGCGGTATTAGTCGGCGAGTGGGTTTGTACGAGCGCTTGAAGCATTCATCCGTAATAGCAGACAAGCCCAACTATTGAGCTCTGATCACTGTCGACCCGTTGACGGTTCTGGAAAGTCTTGCCAGTGGCCACGAGCCTGCCAACGCCTGCCAGCGCCTGCCAACGCCTGCCAAGCTCGTTGCTGATATTTCTCACCGCACAGGAGCATGGAGTGAGTACACTTGTATGCACTGCGATCTGAACCCCCCGTCAATAGCGTCCAATTCCTCACCTGGACAGTTGACAGACTACCGCCCGCCAGCGAGGTCATTGCCATCCACCATCCACAAATCCACCTCTCGTATCCTTACGTACATATCCCGGCCGGCCATGCACCTGTACCCCTCAGCAGTCTGATCGGGCCGTACCTGCGCAGTATTGCACTATTATGCCGAAAATGAAGATATCTTCATTTCCTTCATGATTCGATCTCGATTGACCATACTTATCGAACTTGGGGTACCATGTTTATTACGTATTCAATCGGTGTTGCTTCAGGCTTTGCGAAGTGGCCGGTGTTGCAGTGATACTCTCCCGAACCTACCCAGTCGCTTCCATGATGCTCACAGGTGACCTTCTGGCGACTTTTTTCAGGCGACTCCCTAAAGTCGCGCGGCTCTGTCTGGTTGTCTCGTCCCTCGCACATGGATGGAACCCGCCAATAGAAGCCCAGAAGTGCCAAGCGACTGGGCAGCGATGGCACAATCCTCACTATCGTTCCAGCGCCTTCGGGGTCGTGTGCGTACATTTCAGAACGGATCGTCTGGTCCGCCGGCGGACCAACGAGCTAATAGCACAGGCGGCCGGCCAGTGGCCGCGGAAGCTCCAGCGTAATGACTGAAGCTCTGAGACAGTGATATTATTAGGGCTGGACGCCAATCTCTGGTGTTCCTGGAGTTGGTACACCTGTCACTGTAGTTGGACTGGTTCTTCAGTTCAGTCCTCTGGGTCATGGTAGCCCGCATAATACATAGATAATATGTAGGCAGTCGTGCAGACTCCACGAGGCGCCTTCCACCGACGTGGTTGATGGCCTTGCGGTCACTTTTTGAATCCATTATTATTATAACGACCTGCATCCAGCAAAACATGGCGATGCCATGTAACATTCAGACCTGCCACACGGCTGGCCAGTTCAACTAGCGGATATTTTGCTCGTGTCTCTTTTGATAGTGTCGATCAAACTTTTATGCATTCACCTCATCGCACAGTGTTTCGTCGAGTTATCGATGGATCTCTCGGCTGGTGCAACTTCCCCCGTCGTTGCGATTCCATGGAGCGGCCGTTGGAGCGCAACATCGGTGTGTTGGCGTCACCATCACCATTTCATTCTGTACGTTGAGACTTGCTCAGCATCCCGATCTGGCGCCTGACATTGTCATGCTCTGTCCATGTCCTTTTTTAGGTCTCCAGTCTTTCTATTTGGACAAAGCACACTTCGGCCGACAGGTCTTTCCGGTGCTGTCGAAAAAAATCCATGGTCGTGGGACGCTACCCTATCGTGTGGCAATTGCGCATCAACAGATGGCCATTAATCGATAGGTTCTTAGGTAGAACTTGACTGAGCATGAATGGTTACAACTCCTTTTCCTCTTCTCGCCATTAAAACAGCCGACTTTGCGCATGGAGATGTGGACCAAGAAGGAAAACATGCTTATCTCGAATACAACATTTCACATCTCTCGGGGTGAATCCACCATCCGACCACCTGCCTCGGTGGATGCGTATGATTCCGGTTTCACGCATGAAAGCTAGGCGCGTCGGGAAAGATGCGGGGTCGCATACTGCGATCGTTTCAGGTTCCAGGACTGCCCCTCCTGGCTGCCTCCCGTTCACTCATCGGCTTTTCTAGCACTCTTTCCCCTCCAAGCATTACATCTCGCTTTTATCCCATCTTCTTGCTATTCCATCCAGCTTCCTCTTCTTCCTCTCTTCTGTACCTCACCAGGCTTGTTGTCCGACTTTCTACTCGCTGTCGGCCAGGAGCAAGCTTCTACGTTCACGGCCAACCCCGCCCCCGCATTGTAACAGCTAGTTCTGCTTACATCAAAGGCAACAGCGATCGATTACACTTCCTTCCGCCATTGGGCCAGTGGAGAAACAATGATTGATCTGAGAAACCATGGCTTGATCCTGGGCTTGATTGTCCTTGTAGTTCTTATCAGTCCGGCGGCTGCCTTTGGCGCTGGAAACATCGGCTCTACGTCCAAGGTTGAGGGCCTGAATTGTATGAGAGCCCCCCCCCCAACACACACACCTCACCTTACTTGTATAATCTAACCGCCACTCTTCTCTCCCGCAGGGCGACACGGCGATATCGAAGATGCCCTCCTCAACCTTGCCATGGCTCAAGCCATGAAACATAAAAAGTTCAACAAAATCATGGTCTCTAGGGTGTATTTCGGGAACTGGCTGCGAGACTACTCCCAGGCCATCGATGTCGGCACCGTCAAGACCGTTTCCGCCGAAGCCATTCGCCTTCTCCTTTGCGTTCTCGGTTTCTTGACTTTCGGTTATGGCTCTGGCGAATTTGAGGTTACGGCTGACCGCCTGGGCTGCTACCGACCCGAAGACCACATTGACAACCCCAAGAACTATGCCGATAACCAAGACGCCCAACAGTATGACCGTCGCCTTCGTGGCCCTATCGATGAGGACCGCGAGCTCTCGGTCGATCCCGAGTCTGGCATGAAGAACTACATCGCAAATGATCGCGCCGGTATTATGACCTCTTCCAAGCACGTAAGGAATCTCTTCTCTCGCTGCATCGAGCTTGGTCGCAACTACAAGGACAGCGGAAGAAAAGAGGAACTCTATGAGTGTCTTCGACTGATGGGAACCGGTCTTCACTGCTTGGAGGGTAAGTCGCACAGTGGCTTACTTGGAGCATCTGAGCTGATTTGACCATCGCAGATTTTCTTGCGCACAGCAACTACTGTGAGCTGGCTTTGATCGAAATGGGAGAGCGAGACATCTTTCCTCACGTCGGAAGCGACACGCGCATGCGGCTTGAGGGTGCTAATGGCGACGTCTATCCCATCGTCACCGGAACTTTCGGAGGTGTCGACTTCCTTCATTCCGTCGTTGGTGAAGGTGTGTGCCGTTGTTGCATTCTTTGAAAATCTATCTCCCTTCTCACGCTCAGGCGTTCTGGCTGACCATGGTCTACAGTATCGGATAAGATGTCCCAGAATGAAATCGAAGAGCTGGAAGGTACCCTTCAGGATAGCAAGAACTCAGATACCAGCTTGCTTCGTGAACTCCTGGACAAGATCCCCGACAGCCTCTTTGGTGGCAAGAACCAGAAGAAACGAATTGATGAGATTCAGGGCAATGCTGCTTCTTCTCAGGTCGAGAACATGTCTGTCTCTCCTCGAGATCCCGAGGAGTTCACCGTCTACGTCCAACAGACTTACAATCAAATTATGCCCGCCATCGAGTTCCACGATGACATCATGAAGAGCATCACATCTGCCGTTGAGAAGATTCCCGTTCTGCCCAAGATTATCGAGCAGCTCGAAGAACAGCTTTCTCGATTTGTATTTTCCATCATGGCCCCTGTTGTTGTCCCCCTAATCCGCCAGGTCAAGAATGAGCTTGCAACCGGCTCTGGAGAAGTCATCAAGAGCAGTGAGGATGAACAACACGTTGTATTCGACAACGACCGCTCCACGGATCCTACTCACTCCATGCTGTCCAAGGATCACTTTTCCAACGTAAGAAACCTTTCTGAACTATCAACTCTACCGGCACTCTCAATCACGAAAGCCATCTGACAGCAACTGACATCAACTGACATGTTTAGATCTTGAATGAAATCGCCGGCCGCACCGCTGCTAAGATGGTCAGCTGGACCGTTCCTCAGATCATGGACGCAATCGACAACGATGGTACTGATGTCGACCGTTTGTGCGATCGCATCATCAACGGCATCTTGCACCATCCCGCCCAGAGAAATATGGGACAAGATGGCGTCTCCGAGGCTCGCAACACCATGTTCAACGAAGTCCAGACATGGTGGGGCGAACTTCGAAACGAGCAGAACTCATACCGACAGAAGCTGTCTCGTGAGGGCGTTAGGAGAGGCGAAAACCACAAAGAAGGTGTCGATGACACTGGCCATGGGCACGGCTGCACTGGCAAGCTCAAGATGAGAAAACTCTACGGCGAGCCCGACACTCTGGAGAACAAGATCGCCGGAGCTGCAGCGGACGCCATCTTTCAAGGCGCTACTGGGCTCATTTCGAATGTTGTGGAACAACAAACTGGCATGAAGTTGCCTTCGGGCCAGGTCCCACATGCCCATGAGGAGAAGGGCGGCCTCGAGGGCTTTTTAAGCAAGGCTGGCTCTATTCTCGGTGATGCATTTGGTAAAAGCGAGGTTGAGGGCAAAAGCAATCGCCGAAACGACAACGAATCTTATACGGGGAGCCAGTCGAGCTACGGCCGCCAGGACAGCAGTTATGGGCAGAGCCAGCAGAGCAGCAGCAGCGGCTACGGACAGAGTCAACAGAGTAGCAGCCAGGGTTACAGTCAGCAGAGCAGCGGCTACGGCAATGATTACGACAGCCATGTGGGCGGGCGCTCCGAGCACCGTCGCCGTGATGACGACGAGTACGGCGGTCGTCAGGAGTCCAGTTACGGACGCCAGGAAGCCAGCTACGGCGGTTACGGTGGACATGGTCGCCGAGAGAACGACTATGGCGGCAGCAGTGGCTACGGAGGCCGTGAGGGAAGCGGATACGGCCGCCAGCAGGAGAGTGGCTATGGTGGTCAGGAGAGCAGTTATGGCGGTCGTGAGGAAAGCTATGGTGGAAACAGTAGCCACGGACGCAGCCACGGACGCAGCCACGGACGCCGCAACGAGGGTCGTGATGACGAGGAAAACGAGGAATATGGTCGTGATAACGACAACTATAGCCGCCGCCAACAGGGTGGCTATGGCGGTGAGAGTGGCTACTGATTTTTTAAACGGCTACCACGTGCTGAGGAATACTTCCATACTCCGTACGAGATGCGTGATTGTGGATTTCTGGAAAGTCAAGTCGGTAACGAAGAGAAGACGCACAAAAGGCGCCGGGTGCGCGTCGAGACATGACAATGACTAGATGAGTCAAGTATGTTCTGCATGGAGCGAGGCGAGGCGTGTGGGCGGGTGATTAACACTTGGTTGCTGATTTGAGGACGCGATTAGGACTGGGGTTATGATTGGTCCGTAGATGAAAGAACGATTGCCGAATTTCCATCGCACTTGTGTCTATGTACATGTACTTACACTACCGTGACAGCGGGAATCGCTGAATTGAATAGCGACCTGCGTATCTCTAACAGAAGAAAAAGAGCAGTTGTCACTTGGTTAAGACCGACTTGATTTCTGCAAGTGGCGCCCAGTGGCGGAACCCTACATGTATGCGCAAAAGAGCGTTGGAGGCTTGAGTGGCAAGTGGTGTTGGCATGTGGCTGCGTCTCCCTCCTCTCGTCCAAGAGTGGCTGCCTGAGGCTTCATTCAGACCAGTGGATGGGAGTCCAAGAGTCCCCCCACTTCGACGTCATCCGTTGCGGAGTCCTGGAGCACGTTGGACAGCCTGCATTTCTTCAGGCCTTCAAGGTGCCCCGTACCAAACGTACCAAAGTGCGAATTAGTGGGGTGGGAAGACCCGTAGACCCATTATCACGAGGTAGCTTGATCCGTACATAGTCAACCAACCTTTCGACGTCGCCTTTCAGACTGAACATGCCCTTTTGTGCGCATTACTCCGTCATACATACATACAGTATGGTGCTTTATTACGGACTAGGGTTTTTTTACGGGTTTGAATTGAATCCATACAAGGTGCCTGCAACTTTCTGGAGAAGAGAAGCGATGGTGACATCCAACGGCGGGTAGTAGGAAGGGACAAGACAGAAGCCGCAGTGGGATCCGCGGCCCCGCTTTTCTGCAGGCAGTCTCGTGGTCCATCATTGGTGGCCACCGGACCAGTTGACTGACTGTTGGCGGGCGGTTGTATTTTCTACCGGCTGCTAACGACGCCTGCCTTCCTTAATTTGCGGCGGGAGCAAGTCAAGTTTGGTTGTCTGATTCCCTCCGAGCTGGAGGGACCGGTCGCCAAAACTACCTGCTCTAACACGCTGACGGACGCTGACGGACGCTGACGGACGCTGACGGACGCTGACACCCCGGGCACCCCTAGCGCTTTAGTCTGGTGCTCCATTCATTCATTTCCCCCCTCCCCATCGACGTTGATAGCTAGCTACTCTTCCCGACTGCGCCTTCACTCACTCTCATACCTCTCGGATCTTCATCTCCTCGTCCTGCGCCTATCGCCTCTCGCTTCCATCGCTGTTGTCACCCTCTGACGTCCATTGCAAGCGACCTTCTCGCCATTGTGCTGCGCCGCCCGCAATGTCATTCACTTTCCACCTATAGCCAAACATGAGTTGAAGAAAGAATGTGTATGTTGCCTCCTGGAACTTGCTCTTGGACCGGAGACTTTCTTCTCTAGAACCCAAATGCCAGATTCAAAGCGCTGCTTCTCTCCCGGTCATCCGGACCACATGCTAACGCATCTCCTGATTCAGCGCTCACAGATCTTCAAAACAACGTGTATGCTCTTATTGCCATTCTTAACACATACTTGCCCCCACGCTTTTTGCAAGTTCAACAACTTTCTAGTCTTACAGCAGCATCATTCGCACCGATCTCAAAGTGAGCACCGTAGCTGACTACCACACAGCTTCTTGTTCAGCAATCCGGGTTGGAATGGCGAGGGAACTATCGCATCAACGATATCCAAGAATCTCTCCCAGCAGACGGTATGTATCCCTTTTCTACCACAGCCATCTTGTGTCGTGTAACGCCGTCAGCCGCAATGCTGACAATTATGTCTTGGACAGAGCCAACTGGCGTATGAGCAAACCATCGACAAAAATCTAACGACCTTGTCGACCGGGAACACCGGCGTTTACGACAGTTCGATCCAGGGCCTCCTCTTCGTTCCCGACGTCACATCCGTTCCATCCTGCGACGTGCAACAATACGATTCGATTCCGCGAAATGTCACCCGAAGAAGGGATTTGCCACCGGCAAACTTCAACCTAATTGCTATTGCGCCATGGTTCAGCAGCGACTGCACGCAGGCATATCTCAACTCTGCTCTACAAGGACCTGTCAAAGCCTTCATCTTCTACAAACCCAACAACTCCACCAACAAACCACAAGAAGGTGACTCGCCAGTATGGAATCTCGGCGACGGAGGCGCCTGGCGATCGAACCATCACTTCCCTATTTTCGCGATACCGGGCCGAGAAGGCCAAAAGATCATTAAGCAACTTAGCTTGTATTCGGGAGCCATCACTCAAGTCCCCCATGGCGAAGAAATCAGGCGATTGTACAACATTCATTGGACAACATATCTGCGACTATGGACCAAACTCACATTGGACAAGCCCTCTAATCCACCGGCTACGTGGGCATTCATCCTGATCGTCATCGGCGCGCTGCTATTCGTCATACTCGTTGTTTCCCTTATCATGAACTTCTTTCAACGGCGAAATCGGAAATCTTTGAAACGACGGGTTCAGACCGGCGAAGTCGATCTTGAGGCAATGGGAATCAAGCGTGTGACGGTCCCTGCCTCGCATGTCACACAGTTCCCACTATTCACGTACAACGCGGAGCCAGATTTGCTGGACATGCCGGCAAGTCCGCGCACGCACACAACGCCGTCAACGGGCACCAAAAAGACACGACGAAAGAGACGTCGCGAAAGCAGCAACGCGTCATCTGATGCAATGGCACCGACCGCCCCCAGTGTCCGCAGCGTCCGAAGCAAGCGGTCGACACTCGTGGGCGTTGGCGAGACCACCGCCACCAATTTTCAGCCAAACTGCCATATATGCCTGGCCAGCTTCGAACATCGAGTTACCATTATTCGCGAACTACCTTGCGGACACATCTTCCATACCGAGTGCATCGACGAATTCCTCATCCAGAACAGCTCATTATGCCCGACATGCAAGAACTGCATGTTGCCGAGAGGGTACAGTCCCAAGATCACAAATGGAATGGTGCGCCGAGAACGAGCATTGAGACGATTACGAGAACGAGTGGACGTGGAGGACTTTTCCATCGAATATGGAGACACAAAGCTGAAGACATGGGGAAGGAAGTTATTTGGCCCATCGCATTCAGGCAGCCCACTGTCGACTCAGTCAGACAACATCCCAATGAAGATGCTGACGGCTCCCAAGAAGGACCCAGATGTTGTTGGAAGTCAAGAGTCGACTGGAATTGACGATGGCAATCACTCATCTTCGTCTCCCCATCGATCGGCATGTTTGGCGACGCCAGACTCTGCAGACCTGGCGCCGGTGCCATCCGCCACCGCCAAAGCGCGACCCCGAAAGTCCAAGCCCCGGGCGCTGAGAGTACTTCCAACGCAGCCAGAAGATGCCGAACTTGATATAAATCCGACAGCGCCAAATAGGCGTGGCAGCCCTTCCTCTTTTGCACGAGAACGTATGCGACAGATTGCGGACAACAACGCTCCGTTTGACGATCCTGATCGATCTCGTCCTAAATGTGAGTCACAACTTGTACCATCCTTTGCGCAAAGAAACAACAATAGCACATACATGTATTCTCAGAGTTGCTCATGTCATCCACTACAGGGAGGCAAGCGATTTCGAAGGTATTTCCGGGCTTCAACTGAACGCTCACTCATCATATCCTGATGTTGCGGCAACCATGACGAATGAAACGGCTATTGAATCCTTCTCACAATAAGCATGAAAGCATCGCATCGGCGTTTCTGGGTGTCTTTAGAAAATAGAACCTGCTGGTATGGGACATTTACTGGCTAGATATCATGGAATGGAAGGAAGGAACAAGGCGTTGAAGAGCAAAGCCTCTTTATTTTATTTTGATTTACCCGTCTTTTACTCCTTGGAGAGGTGCCATTTCATGGCCACGACATGTTGCAGGGGGCAACTGTTGTCTCGTCAGGAATTTCTTGTTTTGTCCATCTGTTATTTCAATACCCATTTGTTTTATCGATGGCGGATTATTGGATGTTTTAGCATAGGTCACTGAATGACAGAGCATGTGCATAGTTATTCTGGACATGAGTGTATTGACACAGTGGTCTACTTAGCATGAGTCAAAAGACTAGTCAGGTGATGTTTTGATTCCATCTTGGCTAGGAATGAAATGCAACAAGTCACCAAGTCGGGCTATAGGTGTTACGTGCTAGAATTGACAAGTAGGATGTGGCCTGTCTGTTACTGAGGATGTGGCCTAGCATGTGGCCTAGAACCCCTTACATTAGATGATAGTTTTGACCTCTAGCTAGTTGAATTTGAACAACCTTGACACACTCTTTTAGATGATACAATTGATGAACTTGTTCTAGAGCTTTGTTAGAACACGCACCCTTTGGGCGGACAGAAGGGCATGCCGAGCAGCGACGTTCCTGGGAGGCGACAGATGGGTGATATGGCCGGGCGCATGGATCATGTAGCCATGTTTTGTACGATGATGGCGCCACCAAAAACAAGACATGCGGCGAGGAGCAGCCCCAGAGGGTATTTGGCCGAACCCAAGGCGATGATGGCGATCTCGCCTGCCCAGGCCAGGATTCTGAGCACCGCAGATGGTAGCAGTGCTGCGATGTTGCTGCCCAGCGCCCCCAGGGTATCCGAACCATGACCACCGTCAGCTATTCTCTGATCGGGGGAGCCATGGTCAGACGATGATGTTCGTCGGCGATTTCTTCTCTCCACGGGACCTCCGTTGGATGGCCCGCCACGTCTCCTGCCAGAGTATCCTTCGTCTTGGCCCTCGTGGCTCGCACTCATGCCAAAGGGCTTGATGGTTCTGGAGCTGTTCCCGCTGCTTCGCCTTGAGTCGTCGATGTCCATCGAGGGCATCTTGAACTGAGGATCCGGGGTGCGATACCCTCTTTTCTGCTCAGAGCTGGCTGTCGAGATGACGCTTGGTCGAAAAGGTTCCCGCAAAATCACTTGATCGTCATCTTGATACTTGAAAAAATCCCGGATGCTATCCTGAGATCCGAACCCCGACCCTGGGCCTGGGCTCATGTTCCCTTGCGAGGAGAGCTGTGATGGGAAGCAAGAGGAAGGCTGACGGCTGGGAAGAGGTACAACAGGTCCGTCATCTGCCTCGTCGCCCATGGACGGTAAAATCGTCGTATCGAAGCTGTCATGCTCACCTTCCACCATTCGCCAGGACCCATCGACTGGTAAAGGCTCCTCGGCCCGCAGTGGTAATGAAGGACCGCGACGCTGGGATGGAGACATTGTACGGAAGTTGTGTTTTTTTTATGGCAGCAGGTATAGTGGGTTGTACAAGGCTTCTCTGATGAAGCGGGATACTGCTGCGCGTTTAGTTGCTCGATGGGGAAACCCGTCAAGGTCCCGTCAGGCCCATCCAGGCAATGCATGTCGGGTCCGCCATTGGCTCAGAGCTTCGCATCCCTACCAGCTGCGTTTGCTGTTTGCCTGCGGGAACAAACCGGACATTTCCATACTCCGTAGAAACAATCTGCTAAGCGTGCCTGCAGCTCAGGCCTCGGCAGTGGGCACAAACAACCGCAACCGCTGCCATTTGAATTATCCCAACCTCGCCTCGACCCATTCACCTCCCATTTCCATCGGACCTACATCAACGATTTGCCCGATGCTCTGCCGATGACAGATTCGAGCTTCATTCAAGCGCAGCAGCGCGTTGCAGCGCGGCGCCAGGCACGCGAAGTCGAAGCCGCAGCAAGACTAGCTGCGCAGCGAGAGGCCTCTCGTGCCGGCTTCCAGCTTCGACGCCTGCCATTCCCGTTCAACAGACTCTCCCCGGCATGGGATGCCATGTCCTCGCGGGAGGGCACACGGCCTGCATTCAGAGTTGCACAGGTGGACGCGGAACTCCTTGATGAAGAACTCGTCGATCTCCTGAGGGGTCAGGTGGGCGATGCCCTAAAGTACTTTGCTGGAGGGCACCTACAAGACGACTGGTCCGCCGAGATTATGCTGGCACTGAGAGCCGTTCTTTTCAAGCT
This sequence comes from Epichloe elymi, assembly GCA_023658475.1. Lineage (NCBI taxonomy): Eukaryota > Fungi > Ascomycota > Sordariomycetes > Hypocreales > Clavicipitaceae > Epichloe > Epichloe elymi. The sequence goes on from CP098274.1 coordinate 3,876,728, forward strand.
CACTGTATGGGATCACGATGCTACATATGGTGCTGCGCTACAAAATCTCAAATACACCGATGCGAGACAATCAGGGCCCGTCTTATCACCACCATCCAGGCTACAAAAGTCAATGTACGGCTTAGTAACCGTGTTTGGGAAGTACGCCTGGACGAGGTGGGAGGATTGGCTGCTGGAACAGGACGATGGCCATGGCCAGCCGAGTCCTCGCATTCGAAATCTTTCTCGCTGGACATGGCGACTCACGACCATGCACTCAACTGCAGCCTTGGCCTCTTTCTTGGTCTTCCTCCTGCATGGTCGCTACAGAACACTGCTGGACAGAATCCTGAGGATGCGGCTTGCTCCTCCGACAAGCCAGGTGAGCCGGGAGGTTTCATTCGAGTATCTCAACCGGCAGCTCGTCTGGCATGCTTTCACCGAGTTTTTACTGTTTGTTCTGCCATTGATCGGAATCAACAAATGGCGACGCTGGTTGAGCAAAACATGGAGGAAGACGAAAGAGATGATCAATACGAACGGACAAGGGGAAAAGTCAGCCAATGGCGAGTACGGCTTTCTCCCAGAACGAACCTGTGCCATTTGCTACCAAGATCAGAATGATTCGGCTACAAGTGAGACGGAGATCATGGCTGCCGCTGCTTCTAGTGGCGTCATTGGCTCTGCGCAAACCGACGTCACAAACCCATACGAGACGATTCCCTGTGGTTGCATCTATTGCTTCGTATGTCTGGCCACGCGACTCGAACGCGAAGAAGGCGAAGGCTGGACATGTCTGCGTTGTGGCGAGCATGTCAATGAATGCAAGCCATGGAGCGGAGATGTTCTGGAGCCAGCCTCGCCGACCTGCAAGCCTATCTCTACCAAGACCGTCGCATTCACAGACGACATCACTGGTGGTATCTTGGCAGAAGAATTACTTGGCCGTGAAAATGCCGAGCCCGAGGAAACGTCTGCGGAGAACTCGGCTGAGGATTACGACGATGGGTGTGACGAAGGCTCTGATATAGTGGATGAGGGTTCTGATCTTGGTCCTGATCTTGGATCAGATGGAGGCGACTGAGAGGCGTTTATTTCTTGGGGATTGGTGCATTTGAAGCACTTGATGTCGTGCTGTGACGGAACGGCGAAGCTATGCGCGAGTCAATTCACACTGAACGGCGGGATGACGTGATGAAAAGCGAAAGCAAAGTCCCTGCCAAGGACTTCATGTATCATACTAAGAATTGCGATACGAGGTGCGGAACATCTCGACCAGCGAAAGGTTAAACATATGTAACTCCACGTTCAATATTGTATGTACAGCGTGCCCCCCGCCTACTACGACGCCGTGCGCCAGCGTCTCAAGACGGACAGGCGCGCCTGGGCATGGTGTCTGCGACAGGAAACGAAGACAAAAAAAAAAAAACCCCCCCCCCCCGAGATCCCCCTTGACCAAGACCAAAATGTCATGGATGTCACAAGAACCCGTCTTACGGAGTGTGCGATCCACAATTGCCGTCACCCGGTGCCTTTGTGGGCTCCACTCCACTGACAGAGTGCGCCGAGGGGCGTCAAGTCGCGCGCGTCACGGAAGCTGCAGCTGCCACGCTCCTTCTCTCCCTGCAGTGCCTGCCGACGGGTTGATTTCATGCAGGAGCATTCCGGCCGTGACTTATCACACACACACACCTGGACGCCAACATACAACGCCTCGAAGCAGGCCAAATTTTCACGATACTATGTCCCCAAGTACTCCTTAAACGACTTTAGCAACAGCTGGCCTGCACTGGTTTCATCGCTCGTCCCCTGACTCCTTACCTTCCGCCGGGCAGGGAGCTTTGGCTCCCGCATCAACTTCCGGCACGCGATCCCGGCCATAAGAAGCCCGTCGCTCAAATGCCCAGCTTCTTCCAGTTTACCCAAGGCACAGAGTCTCGCGTTCGGCCCAACGACTCGGCCCCATTGTTAGGACGTTTCCGTGCTGTCCCTCCCCGACCGGGTTCGTCCCGTCGCAGGTCCAGCCAGCTCGGCCTGCTATCAGACCGCTTTTCCGCCTCGACGGGAGATGGAAGAGGCAGCGTACATGTCGGATACGGGGCTCTGGTGGCCTCTCAACTATCCAATGACGACGGCAACGACGCCATAGACGACGAAGACGACGACGACGAAGATGCTTGGGTTGGTCAGAGAATCTGGCAAAGATGGATCATGGATCTGTGGGTGCATCCGAAACAGACTGCAGTAAAGAGGATGGCGGACAGGTGGTGGAGCAGATATGGGCTATTGGTGTTTCTGCCAGCTGTTTTGGTACGTCTGCTTGGTCCCTTCTCTTGCTCTTTCTCTTTTGCTGTACGCCGTCATCGCAGGTCACCGCCAATCTTTCTCTAGATTGCTGGCGTCTGCCATCGATTTTGCGCCATCTGCTCCGTGTATTTGTGCTAATCGCAAGGACTGCAGGCCGTTGCATGGTGTGCCATCCCCTTCCCTCAATATCCTCTGCCCGGTAATGACGATGGGCCCAGTCATGATCCCTCGGAAGAACCTGGAGATCACCACAAAACCCCGGGTCGTGGTGAAGCGCGCGTACAAGTCAACTTTTGGTTCTTCCTGTTCGTTTACTATGGCTTTTACAACCTCACAGCCTTGATATGGATAACCAAAGTCTTCAACTTGTATAGTCTCAACTGGTGGCCGCAATCATTAGGATTCCCGCTCACCGTGTTCCTCATCGCCATCTTGTCAATTGCTGTTCCTATCCCCATTTATTATTTCCCCGAGACCCGGTTTCTCACCATTCACAACACGTCTTGGATCTCGTGGACCTTCATCATCATGGCCACGCCTGTGGCAGTCGCTTTTCTCATTCTCATGACAAATGAAAGACACATTGGCCTTCGGCACTCGTTGTCTGAGACGCAACGAATCTTCACCACCTCATGGTGGACCGGCGAACCGGAAACCCTACCCGCCAGGCGGGACAGGCGCAGGCGCAATAATCACCCCTGTGCGGACGCGGAAGGCGACATGCTCCGTGTAAACCCGCCGCCCCGTGGCCAAAGAGTGGCCATGAGACGGCTGTGGCTACCAGCTAGTTTCGTACGGTTTTTGTGGTTCTGCGTTGCCCTGGTTGTTGGCCTCATGGTCTATGTCATTGGAGAGGCATACGCCGAGCTATACCTGCGCACGCTGCCCCACGGCAACTTGGAAACGGTCGTGTACGTGTACGGATGGGTGGCAACGGTGCATTTGCTGGATGCTGTGACAGGCTGGGTCCTGGGTATTCGAGAGGGCGAGCGAGTCGGAAGCTACCCGTTGAGTTGGGTCTTTAAGCTGTACGTCTTTTCTAGAGAGCGCTCCCGTTTTATGCTACTATCAAGGGCCTCGATTCCCGACATGGCTATCCCACGGTGGGACGTTGTCGGTCACGAATAAGATGAAGTGGCTCAGCTAACACGTGTACAACAGTTACTTTATGCTGACCTACCAGACCTACGTCCGCGCTTTATACGCTCGACTCCGCTCACCAACACAGTTTATAATTCTTCAAATCCTCTCATCCACCTCTCTGGTCGTGTTGACTCCCATCATGATGACGCGTTTCTTCCATCGCGTTCTCACCGTCCTAGGCCTCAACGGCCTCAGCTACGGCTCATACCAAAAGATACAAGCGCGAAATGTCTTTATACGATTCCTCGCCGAGAACACTTCCATGGCGACCTTTCTGGGCAGCGTGGCCGTCTTGCACTACGGTGCCAACAAAGCCGTGTATCCACACTTTGCATTTGACCACGACGACGAGCCGTACGACTTCAAGCTGACCTTTTGGGCATCCTCGGTGACTTGGGCGTGCGAGCTGGTGGCCAGTTTGGCGGTTCGGCTACTCATCAAGCTTTGTCTCGACGTTGATGTCGGTTTGGAGGGTAAGCTGGACTTTACGGTGTGGCCAGAGCTGTTGCCTACATGTGTGGCTGTTATGCTGCACGTGCTACAGAACATGCTCTTTTCCATCGCCCGGCTCCAATTCCGCTGAGAGGTGTTGCGCGCTTGTTGCATGTAGTCCATGCACCCTTGCGAGCAAAGAACCCCTCCCCCCTCCGTCCTTTGAAAATGAAAAGGTGAGTCGTGCTACGGTGTACAAAGCATGCAGCCAACACTATGGGGAAAAGGCAGGAAACCCCGCGTTTCTTTGCTTCAGTGCTGTGCAAACAAGAACGGGGAATCGAATCGAGGAGAAAGAGCTGAGTGGGATGGTGTTCCTTTTTTGGATCTTGCGTAACCATTGATTCTTTCGGGGCCTGATACCCTTTTATTTTGGGAACATGGATAGATTACGAAGCAGCTTTTGGCCTTCTTCCTTTTCCGGTTCTGTCAATGACGGAGTGATACCCCCAATTTCGTGTCTCCGGTTTTTTCCAGTCTCAGTCTTTTCTTTTTTTTTCTTTTGGCATACTCTGTTGAAGCATTGGCATTAGATAGATTCCTCTCCCGTTGGCTATTTGACAGACTTTTATTCCTGCCCGAGGCTCCAGATTTCATAAAAGCACGTCTCGCGTGCGAGTAATAATATAATCACGTCAATTCTATAGGGCAATACGCAAACAATATGAGTGAGTCCTGAACTGATCTTGATTTCTGCATCTGCGCAACCATGCAGCATCCGGCTTGCTTGACCGCTGTGCCACGCACGCACGCACGCACACCGTCAATCCGAAAAGCTGGCTCTTCCTACACACAGCACCCGGAGAATGCAGTTAACAAAGGGTTTCACCCTCGCAGTGCAGAAGACTGGCGGAGGGCGAGACACAGGGCAACGCTATTGACATGAAAACGGGCATGAATGAGGTGGTGACTCGGTCAGAAAGTTTTGTTCGGAGAGGCAGTGAATTGATCCAAGTATTTTGAGGTGGGGTGGGGGGCATTCCATCTGCTGTTTTGAGGGGACCAAGTCCGTTTGCTCGACGAGGTAGATACAGACCCTTGTGAAGCAAAAGATAGGTAGGTACAGTACATGCTGGTGCTAAATCACAGTCTCGTGTTGTCTGGTCATTGCTGACCGTGAGAATTGCGTGATTCTGGGCTCCGTTTTCGAAAGTGGGAGTCGTCTTGGGGTTCATGACACCAACGCAGCCGTTTGCCGGCATGCAACTTCTGGTGAGTCGCGTAACGCGCACACGGACTCGCAGACGCACACGAGTAGTTGTTCATCAAGATCCATTGGCCGCCCGCCGGAATACGGAGTAGATGCCTACATAGATACAAGGACGAGCAGGCATCGACGGGTTCGTGGGGCTGTCAAGTGTCAACCCCCCCTTGACCCTGCGGCGACGGCGCAATAACAGAACGTGAGAAGCTACATGTAATACTAGGGATCCAGAAATTGTCAGGTCAGCCAAGCTTCCAGGTTTTCGGCAGGACCCGCAAGCTTGAGTGGGCTCGGCGTCTTCTGCTCCCCTGATGTGTGCAGAGTCCGCTTTTTATTTTTATTTTTATCTTTGCTTTCACGCCCCTCTTTTTTTCTAGCTCATTATTGGATTCGGCACTGGGAGACTCGCCCGGCCTGCCTTTAGCCTTTGCTTTGCCGAGTGTCGGTTGCGTGGGCGGATACGAGTAATGTACTCCGTACTCGAGAGTTCCGATCAGAAAAACCACCATTTGACTACTCGGTAGCTCACTGACCATGACCATGGGCGTGGACCTCGACTGACGCCGGACGAGGCATTTTCCTCTCAATTCAGCACCGAGATTATCCGTTCCCTGAGTTTGTCAAGACGCGCCGCACATGAGGTGGACAAATCGAGTCACACAACTCCTGCCTTTTCTTTTCCTTCTTTTAGGGCCAAGAGAACACAAAGCTGGTACACGTGTTACCGCGGACGAAGGAAAGCCAGGCCGGTATTACAATCCATGGACATTCAGTTCAGCGATAACAGTTGACCTCATGCCATGCCGCAGGAGAATTGTGTCAATTTCATTGCCGGCCCTGCTAGCACGGAGCTTTTTCGGACTGCGGATTGCGTGCCGCGTCGACCAAGTGTTGTCATGTGTGTGATGTGATGTTGTGACAGTCTACAGATGCATGTGCAGCAAGTGTTTCGAATGGTACGGAGTAGTGACGTAGAAAAGCAAGTCGCGACAAATGGCATCACAAAAAGAGAATCCCGAATAGCTTTGCTCACCGACTTTGCCAGAGCTGCGCTCGGCTCGGCTGGCGTGGCGCGATATGCGTTTGTTGCTGCAGATAAATTGTGAGCGAGTAAAAGATCTGGCCAGTGTGGTGTGCGGCCCGAACCGAACAAGAAAAATAATCGTCTTTCTCGCCTTGCCCCTCCCTCCGTGCCTGAGGGTGCAGGTGGTTAAATAACCGGAGGTGGTTGCAGGTTTTTGCAGGTGGTCGCAGGTGGTCGCAGGTGGTTCCTGCTGCCCCCTCCTTTCCTCCCCCTCCTTCCCTCAACGTTCTTTCCCCCCACCACCCCTCTGCAGAGCCCCTTGCCTCCTGCCTCCTGCCTTTGTGAGCTACATTCCACTTTATGCTGCTGGAGAACTCAAGGTCCTGTGCCTGTGCCTGTGCCTGTGCCTGTGCCTGTCGCTGTGCACCTGTCATGTCGCTGTCGCCAGTGCGCACCCATCACCCCATCCATCCTAGGCCGAAGTTGGGTCCAGCCCGCTAAAATTTCCACGCTCACTTGCTCGCTCGTCCAGGCCGTGACTTCCTCCGCTATCCCGGTTTGCTCTTACACGTCTTCTTGTTTTCTTTCCCTGTCTGCTTGACTGCAACGTCTTACCTTGCCTCCTGCCGCCTTTCTTCCTTTCTCTCCCCTCTCCCCGCCTCACAATGACGGCGCCTTCACCAAACCTCACATCAGACCTGTCGTCCACTATTCAGACAACCTCTGCCGCCGCAGCTGCCCAACAAGATGCCCCGGGACGACAGCCCTCCGCCGCCACCTCCGCCGCCGCCCAACTCGCCAGTGCAAAGATAAGCCTGCGCAGTCATCTTCGCCAATTCCCCGACTTCCCCATCCCCGGCATCGACTTTGTCGATATCATGCCCTTGTTCACCAATCCCGACGCCCACGCCACTCTCGTCTCCGCCCTCGAATTGGAAATTGCTCAATCTTTTGCCGACTCCAAGCCCGATATCATTGTTGGACTGGATGCTCGTGGCTTCCTCTTTGGCCCTGGCCTCGCACTGCGTCTCGGCGTCGGATTCGCTGCCGTTCGAAAGAAGGGCAAGCTTCCCGGTCCCTGTGTGACTGCCGAGTATGTCAAGGAATATGGCAAGGACTCGTTCCAAATGCAGGAGGATGCCATCAAGGAGGGTCAGAAAGTCCTCATTGTTGACGACATCATTGCCACTGGTAAGCCACTACTGCATTGTAAAGACACAGTTCCGCGCGTATGAATGGAGAAGTGAATGCTGACTGGTCAAATGTTCAGGCGGCTCGGCAAAGGCGGCAATCGACCTTGTTACTCAGCTCAAGGGTCAAGTCATGGGCCATTTGTTTATCCTCGAGATTCCTGGCCTCAATGGCCGTGAAAAACTGAGCGCAGCTCCTACAACCATCTTATTTGGAGACATATAAACACCCTCGCCATCTTCCGCTGAAATTTCAAATACGCACAACCGAGGGCTCAATGATTCAGCTCAGCAGAATGTCAAGACGGACGCTAGCGAAAAGTTTCATACATGCATATATATACGCAGGACTCACTGGCAATTGTAGCGAAAATTGATGACCGAGTTTTCTGAAAAAGAAGAAGATTTCATCTCGCCGCTACTAATACCGCACGGATATATTTCAAAGCCTAAACCACGGAGTTTGAGGTCGCACTGTTTTATTCTTATTCTTGTCTATTGAAAAAAAAAAAGTTTTCTCCGAGTTCCTCACACTTTGTTCTGGGAGGTTGCGTATTTTCTTGCTTCGTTCGCCGGCAGGGGTTTTTTTTTTTTTTTCCAAAATTTATAGACGGGACTATCCTGGGAAGGGGATATTTTTTTCTTCAAAGCTAGTTGGAAATTCCCGAGACAAAATTATTGATGGGCCTTGATTATCAAGACTTGGTGAAGCCAATATGCAGAGATCATAGACGAACCGAGATTGGGGAAGGGGTTGTCTCTAATGCGATGACTACTTTATTCAACATTTGGGAGGAAGACAGGACAGATATGATGAGTTTCGATCAACGATGGAAATTCTTTTTGTCACTTGGTGGGGAAGAGTAAACAACTTGAAGCCTTGTAGAACAATGAGTTTCCAAACCAGCACGTCCCTCGTCATGCTACTCTTTTGCCGTCTATCGTGGTGTGTCTATGCTTGCGATGAAGAAAAGTAGCAGAACTAGCCATCCGTGGCTATGCAGGTACATCCATCCACCCACCCACTATATAAAAAACCTCCCCACGTCGACTATGCACCACAAATATATATATGTATACATGTATATATATAAAACACAAGCCACAGCCAGCCATTCTGTCATGATCAACAGTGGCAAAATGAAAGAAGAAGAAAAAATCAACGTGGCACAAAGTCCATCTACTATAACACGACAGCATTTTCGACGACGAACCCCTGACTCTGAATAGTATATTTCCTCCTCATGCCCACGGCCAGGGCTCTCCCAAGAAGTTCGTACTCCCCCCTGGCAACTCTCATGAGGACCAGCGGAACACCATGGAGCCTCTTCATACCCTTTGGCGTGAGCTGCTCTGATTCGAGGAGCGGTCTGGGCAGAGGATCCGTGTGCTGCCCGTTCTCGTCAGCCTCGTCCACCACGATGACGAGCTGCAGGGAGCCTCTTGACGGGATGAAGGCGGGGATGTTGTTGACTTTTTGGCTGAACGAGCAACCGCCTCTGCGGAGGACAATGACCTGGTTGTCGCGGGGGGCCGGGTCGGGGAGGGGTTCGTGGCATGCCTGGCCTGCGAGGTGGATTGTTGTCCAGGGGAAGTCGGAGATGATGTTGTGCGGGTCGTAGCTGGGGCTGCCGGGGAGAGGGGTGTCGAGGACGGTGGGCACCGGGTAGGCGCCTGGTCCAACGGACGTGAAGGCTTGCCAGGCGTGGAAGGCGGTTGGGGGAGGTTGAGGCTGCGACGACGCGGGGCGGGTGGTTTCCGAGGGGTCGAAGACGGACGTGACGGCGCGGAAGAGGTGTTTTAGGAGAGACTCGGGGGGGAGGCTGGTATGTTCGGGGGGGTGAGTGGTATTTACGGAGGAATTGGCCGGTGATTGGGGCGCATCGACTAGGAGGTGGATGTCGACGGTGTCTTTGCGTCGCAGAGCCGTGAATGCCTCGTCTCGGAGGTGGCGTACGTGTTCGCCGTGGAAGAAGACGGTCTCGTGTCGTCCGAGCTGCGTGTTGCCCACGTGGGTGATTTTCCAGACGTGTTCGCCGTAGCGGTCGCTGTATTCTCGCTCGAGCTGCAGTCTCAGGCCCTCTAGACTCTCGGCCGTTGGTCCGAGGTAACTGTACCATGCGAGTGATGCGCCGAGCCGTGACCTGAGAGAGCTGGCGGCGTCGGTGGCGGGGAATTCAATGGCCGAGATGACGCGCTGCGGAGGAGCCGCGCACATTCCGTTGACGGGGAGCATTGTCGGCGGCAGCGTCCAGGGGAAGATGGTGTGATTGGACGTGGCGCGATACTTGGTGACGGGGCCCTTCTTTTCGTCGTGCGCGAGAACCTCTTGCATGGGCCCGTGGATATTCGGTGTGTTGTAGAGGTTGGTGAAGCGAGAGACGCCAAAGAGATCACGCCTGGCGGCCGTGGAGGATCCCGTCAGGGGCTGGTCCAACGGCGGAGCTGCCGGGCATGTGTTTGTGAAGTTCTCGTTGTAGTAGGGAACCGAGATGCCCCTTTCTTCTTCTTCTTCTTCTTCTTCTTCATGGCTGGCATGACGCTTCCGACGACGAAGACGAGGAGCTGGTGCTGCCGCAAAAGCATTCTTCCTTCTCGGTATGATGAGGGGGTGACCCTCTGTGGTGAAGACGTAGGCGGCGTCGAGCTTGTTCAGGGGGTGGTCTGGATCAAAGAGAAGATACATGTACTTTGTCGTTTCGCCGAGGAAGAAGCTCTCCATGCGGTTCTGTTTCTCGCCAGTGCGGACGTCTTGCAAACCCGCCCAGCCACAAGGCGCGTAACATCGCCGTCGAATGTCCTTGAGCACCATTTCGCCCACGTGGAGATACCAGGGATCCTTGGTCGCCCGGTATATGTGGTACGTGGACTCGATGAACTCTGGTCGACCGGGCCACCAGCCAATGCCTGGCTCGACATTGTTCTCCCGGATAGACCACCTCTCGGGCAATGCCGAGTACCGCGTCCATAGAGCAGTGTAAACAAGATTCGCCTCAATGGCCTCTTCCACCTCCCCCGCCAGGGCTAGCAGACCTGGGTAAAATGCCCCCAGGCTGTCAATCCACATGGTGTATGGCTGACCTGTGGCTCGGTGCGAGTTGGAGTAATAGGGGTAGTGGCTCCTGTCAGTGTATATGTGGCGCTTGACTGATGCGTGTGCCTCGTGCCAGGCTTGTAGGAACGCTTCTGACGAGTGCATCTCGCGCGGCAGAGGCTCGTGAAGGGAGTTTGGATCTAACCAGGTCGTCGCGCTTTGCTTCCTGGACGTCGTGGCATTCGGGACGCCTTGTCCAGACAGGAGAACGTGGCTCTTGAAAGCATACTCGAAGAAGCTGTCCATGCCCGCGCCGATGCCAGAGTGATCTCCTATCCAGAGGCCACGCTCGGCATCGATGCCGTTGCCGATTAATCCAATTTCGCTTCTCCTTCGCCAGACTTCCCAGAATGCTCGCTTCGCCGCATGCTCGAATCTCGAATCGCCCGTCAGTCGGCTGAGGACAGTGAATTCCAGCGTCAAGCTGGCTGCTCCGGCGCTGCAGGTCGCCGTGATTTCCGGCCGCCCGCCTTGCCCGGCTCGCTCGTCGGGTCCTCCATTCAGCGGAGAATTGACGTAAAAGGGTATGCCTGTCCGAAGGTTGACCCTCGGATATGGAATACCTGTCCTTGTGAAGAAAGCCGGCAACAGCCTCTCCGCAAGATCGAGAGCAAGCCTCAAAAGCTGACCGTCGTATTGCAACCCGTTTGGCCAGGGTATTGGCGCAAGTTCCAGCGGATCATCGCCCTTGGGTCCCCCGATCGGCTTCGGTTCGTAGCCCAAGATCGGTAGCTCTCCCGTGGCAAATAAATGCGCGCTTAGGAGACCACCTAGCCCTCTGATGACGGTTTCGAAAACTTGCACCTTGCTATCAAGATCAAACCCTCTCGCACGCACACCATTTCCAGACGGGCCACGTCGGCCATCGCCGTAGTAGTGGACTAGTTGAGCGATTCCGTCTTGAAAGTCGCTTAGCGCCTGTGGTCCAGTATAGGAACCGTCTTGAGGTCCCCCGGCCAGTATCGCAAGAGTCGACAGGCTGTCGATCAGGGTGAGAGAGTAATTCCCCAGGGCGTCGTTTAGTTCTATTCGCGAAGGGTCGTTGCCATCTCGGGTCAGGGCGCCGCAAGAGAGCGGCCGTAGCTAGTGACCAACACGAGATATTAGCTGATTGAACCGTCTGTAGATCTTCGCCGTGCACTCCATCTTGCCATACCTCATCTTCTGGGAACGCATGCTTCATGTAGTTGCTGAAGCCGTGATAGAACATATCCACGGTTTCCTGCCGTAGCTGCCTGAGGCGATCTGCCCGCATTGATACTGTAAGCCATGGCAGCGACGCGCATAGCCAGAGCAGCACGACCATCAACATGCTGTCCTAGGTCGTCATGGGGCGTTTCCGACGATCGTCTTATCGTGTCCGTACCCCGTATCCCGTACACCGTAGCCAGAAAGACGGGGAAGTACAGCTGTCGCTGACCGGAGCGAGTGAGCGAGTAAACCACCGGGTCATGTAAATACGCGGGGAATCCAGTTCCCCGCCAGCACAGTACCGTGCGTCGGCAATGGATTTGTCGTCTGAAGACCTTCAGCTCGCCGACTTGGGTACTATTGAGTTCGTTCCAAGTTGTTCATCATTCAGCGCCACACATGAGAGAGATCAGAGTTGTCATATGTATTATTAATAAAGTGTGGCGGGATGCTCCGTGGCTTGGTGCGGGTTAGTCAGCGGGTCAGGGCACTACCCTAGAGCTCGTAGAGCAAGCTCCAAGCATACTCACGAATGCTTGCGAATACTACCCAAGCGACTACCGAGGAATGTGTCCGTCGCAAATCAAGATCGACACACATGTGAGGACCCAAAGGCGAGGAGCAAGATGAGCAACATGCCGTGCATCCATCGTGTCCACGCCGGCAACGGTTTGGGCATTTTATAGGGATCAGCCCCATCTGCGCCCCCCCTTCAGCCAGCAAACGGACCCTTCCCGAATAGGAAGTGGCCGAATTGTCTCAGACCGACGCCTGCCTGGTGACTTGTTCTCACCCCCTCTCCCTCCCCTCGTTCAACTGCATTAGCGCGCTTCTTCCATCATGACTCCACGACCCAGATTACAGATTCCTCGACATGCAAGACCATGCTCCTTCCCAATCAATCACAGGGAGATTTCCCGTATTCTCTGCTGATGATGGATGTTGCTGTGAAAGAAGTCTGGGTGCGCAACAGGAAATGGCCCAGAGTCTGTAACTGTAGCAACGTCTCCGGGGAACGGATTCCATCAAGTACATATATGGATGCGGCACCGACTTACCCTTGCGATCCAACAAGTTCCATTCTCAAAATGCAACAGTCCAACTAGATGATGCGCCCCCATCCGTTTGCTGCACGTCGTTAGTTTGATTGTTTCGGATGCCCAATCATGTACGAGTGCAGGTAGGTAGTCAGTCCAGAGAGGAAGGAGGTCGGTCACCTACGTAAAAGGAATGAAGCATCTTGCTTGTCCTTCCTGCACAATACTCCGTACAATCCCGTTCAACAGAGCGACCCCATCAGAACAGGGGGCAGGCAGAGCAAAACTCGCCATCAGGTTTTAGTGCTGCCAGTAATACAGTACCGAAGCCAAAGTGAGATTCTCGAGATTGTTTATTAATCATGATTCACGTACCTTACCTTCAACGCCTTCAACGCGCTTTCCGTTACATGGGGCCTCGCCTATTCAGGCATGAATGAGATTGGTGGGGCAGACAGCACAAGGCGCGAGCTAGGCCTGGGAAGATCCTTATTGGTCAGAGTCCGCAGGGTCCGCAGAGTCCCACCGAGCAAGCCCCTGTAAGAACACTACATACATTGTAGAGGCCAGGTTTCATCCTGCTTGCTGGTGAGAGAAAATCAACAGTATAAGCTCCCCAGATCTGTCCATCACTCTGGTCAGTCGGATGGGTAGGATACCGTTGTCCATCATGTAGAGCAGGGCAAGCGGGCAAGCAACACCCCTCGTGGGATTGTACCCAGTTGACCAGTGCGGGGCGGAAGTGGCTGCAGAATGGGTCCACTCGGCCTGATTCCATAATAAAAAGACATCATACATACATACGGATTAGCCGTAGTAGTCCTTCTAACTTTTAGTAAGGTTGCGCATCCTATGCTACCAAAATGCATCGCGCTACCAAGGGGGGGCCGCTCATTCAGCCTTGGCCTTGATGCCGAGTCAAATGGCTCCCTAGGACAAGCGCCATGTGCAGCAAAATCAAACAGGGAGGGTCCTCCCAACTTGACTTCTTCACGGATCTAATAATGGCAACATGAGAGAAAAAGAAGAATAGAAAAAGAAAAGCAAAAAAAAAAGCAGTCCGAACTAGATGGATTTCGAAAATATACTCATTGTCAGATAAAGAGAGTGGTGGCTCTTCTCGAGAAGATGAAAGCAATCTACATAACAACCAGAAACGTCTTTTGTCAAACCAACCCCATGAACAAGTGACCAAAGCACCTCAAATCAAAGGGGAAAGGGTTGAAAAAGGAGGAATAATAACAAAGACTGGGAGAATTGGTAGAATGAAAAACAAAAAAAACGTGGAAACCTTGTTGGAATTCTCATGCCGCTCAACAACCATAGACCTTCCACGTGTTTCTGGCAATCAATATTTCCCTAGATTCCATCAGACAGAAAATAAGTCAAGGGGCAGAGAACCGCCCGCCGTCAAGTCGGTACCATCCACGCAAGTATGTGCCGGCTACCATGAGCCAAGTACATTGGACCAGGAGACATCGACTTCCTCAACAAGAGCCGCCGAGTAGTCATGGTGTTGTACCAGGTTCGACTTTCACGGGTGCTTTGTTATCCCACATGTGCATGTCCATCATCTCACCATAGCCGTCTGAAGGTGTCTCCCAGGGTGAGGGAGACTCTCTGGCCAGGTGTACTTGCGTAATCAGCTCGTCCTCGTCCAAAGCATCACGTGGGTCGATACTCGTCATGAGTTTGGCCACAAACACATTGTCAGGGCCTCTACGACCACTCGTGCGCCTTTTTGTTGATACGTTCTGACGACGTCGGACATCAGTGTCTCGGAAGCAGTCTAAGAAGAGGTGTTCTTCAAGCTTCAAATCATGAACTAGCTTGACCTCAATGTCGCTTGGACTGAGACGCATGTTCCGAGACCCTCCCATCTCGTGGAAGAGGTCAAGAATTGCTTGGTAACGATCTTGCTCTACCTTTTTCCAAGCCTCGCGGAGGATATCTTCCTGTGAGCACGAGAACCGTCAGTATCGACTTGGCTTTGCTCTCGATTCTTTCTTGGCCTGTCTGCGAGGGTAGAAATGGGGTAAAAAAAAAACGTCCTCGTCAACTTACATCTCTGGGAAGCCACTGGATGTACTTGGAGCGAGCGCGCTTGAACTTCATCTGAAGCATTTCTTTGCCATGATTCTTGTCGAACTGCTTGAGGAAGTCACTCTGAATGCTGTCCCACATGTCCTGCCCTCTCTTATTGCGATGACGCCAGCGAGAATCAAAAATACATCGCTCCTCATCAGGGCATTGATCCTTTAGCGAGGGTGGTACTTCATCTCCATTGCAGTTTCTATGATCTTCCACTGATGTCGATTGCTTGTTTGATTTGTTTTTGCTGCTTGACTTTCTGACGCGATGGTTTCCTATAACCCCTAGGTGCTTGCGAATGTCTCGTGCAGTGCACATGGTCTCGGAAGAATGGCGTTCCTGCTTGATGGGCACGTCATTCGGGCTGTGACGGCTACCAGGGTGACGATAAGATGAGCCCCTGGGAACGTCCTGCAGCATCGGCGCACACATTGTCATGTCACGGCTCAAGTCTCGTGAATGTGGTTCCATGGACATGGCGTGTCCAGCACGGAGAACAAACGAGTGCTGGTCGGGCATCGGATGAAGATAGTACGGCGGCCTAGGCTGGGAAATGGGAGCTGGGTGTGGAGAGTCTGACACTCCGGAGACTCCTAGATAGGGCTCCGGAGGTATCGGGGTGCGCCTGCCCGCGATGTAGTAGTCGGCTCCAATGTGACTTGGAGTATGCATGGGAGAGCTGGTCTCACTAGGATGGCTATTCATCTCAAATGGAGCGTTATTCCAATGGCTGTACATTGTGGAACTTCCGGGCGGAGTTGGATCCTGACCGTTTGAGCTATCTGCGGCAGGATAATCGCTCATCAGTTTGTAACCGTGATGAAATGGAGGGGAGCCCGCCGTAGAATTCGGCGTCCGAAGGTCTGGGTCGCAACGAGCGGGAAGAGTAAAGGCGAGGACCTCCTAGATGCCGTCCAATGTTAGCCAAGTATTCACGATGCAGTGAGGATGGATGTTTGTGTGACGAAGCTGACGCATACTGTTGTATATGGTGCGAGGTCTGGATAACTAGATGTGGAAGACCCGGCGCAGTCTGAAAGGCCGGGGAGGTCCTCTGAGAGAGCGTCCGAAGGCGAGAGAACAGAGTCAGTTTCAATGTATAGCTGTTGCTCGACCATGGCTTCAAGATGGCGACTGTGCTTTTTATTTGTGTAGTTGCTAAAGTAGCACCTTGTACAAGTTCTTGACCAACTTGTTCTGATACCAGCAGCGGTCCTTTCGGGGAGGTTTGGTTTCTTGTATGCATGCACTTGTATAGTTGTAAACGTTGGCCAGTGGTGATGGACGTGGATGGAAATAGCAATAGCTGAATGAGGCAGAGAAAGCTTGATGACGAGGTCGCGACCTTGTCTAAACCTTGAACGCCAGCTGTCTGTCTGCTTTGATCTGGTGGGGGAAGTGGTTGGGTGGAGTGGTTGGCAGAGGGTCGACGAGAAGAAGTGAAGAGATGGGGAACAAGGCCTGGCGCAGGGCGGCCCGGCCTCTTTGTTATAAATGGCGAATGGAGTTGAGATGCGGTGCAGATCTTTTTGGATCGAGCAGAAGAGCTACACGTACATATGTAGGTAGGCAGGAAAGAATGGGCAGGGGGGCTATGGAAACGAGCCCTCGACGAGGCACGACAAGGCACGACAAGGGTATTATCGTCCAGGGTGTGTGTGATTGCGTCTTGAAGCCTTTCTGGCTTGAGACATGGGGGGGGGGGGCGCAGGGGAGGGGTGGAGATAGAAGGTCAGTCCACGTCCACTTTCTCTCCGCCGGTTTCGCCATGAACTTGCCAATGAATACCCGACGGAACAGGACAGGGCACAGCACGGCCGGGTACCCAAACCTCTCGTTTCGATGCGGTCGACGCCGATATGTAAGTTCGGCCTTGGCTCTCGTGCTTTCGTGCATGCGAATAGCCGCCGAAGGACTGCTGCGTACCCTGCCATCTTCCGAAGAGAGCTTAGGGCTTTAAAAATCGATGTGGCCGGGCCATCGGGGCGATGATGTTCTCGGGCTTCCGGGGTTTAGACATTGCAAGACCTGTGAAGCGCGAGACCAGGTGCGTGTGACGCCCTGGAGCCTCTCAGCACAGTCTCTTTGGCCAAACGTCGCTGTTTCCCTTGACACGTCCATCGTCTTTGGGAGGAGTGTATTCTATGGTGATATCAAGCGACGGCATTCTCGTAACAACCTCGCTCCCCACATCACTATGCGTCATGCCATACAACATGTCCAAGTGACCACGATTAGAAACCGACTTCCGAGTACGTATAACTCGCAACGTAGAGCAATGTATTCCAGTCTACTTATACTGATACAACTTCAAGAGTAAGTAAGCGATGAGATAAAACTCCATCAGAAGAATATGACAGTGTGCCCGGTGTCCCTCGGCGCGTCAAGTTGGAACGTGGCTATTTCAAATAGCGATAAAGTTCAAAGTGATCTATCCGATAATAGAGACGAGGAGTAACGAAAACTTGAAGTGAGAAGAGGAAGGCGTGAGGGATTAGAGGGAGGGGGGGGAAAAGGGTTTGTGGATATCTTGATACGACTTACCCAAGTGAATTTGATTTTTGTTGAATGTGGCGCTGTACCTTGAAAGAAAGAATGAGAAGACGGTGAAAGCCTTCTTTTTCTTCAGAAGCTTGTGTTACAGTTGACACTCTTCGTTGCTAGGCTTACATTCCGTAGTCGAGTCGATTTGTCAAGCAGATGGCAGTGGTTGGTGGTGTTGAACTGCATGACACGGTGAACCAACCGGGAGGTGTTACTTTTAGTTTTGAGTACTGAATACTGAGCATGATTTGTTTCTCAATCTGCGATGCAAAATGACAACGAGTTGCATGCGGCGCACGTGATGATGATACAGAGAGGGGGAGGGGGGGGAGACTGGTGAAGACGATGTGTTGCTAAGGCCGCACCTGGTCAGTTCAAGGTTGACAATGTCAAGCCCGTTCGATGATTAATCTAGAATTCGTGGTGTCTGAATTGCTTCAGAATTCAGTGCAAAAGGACCGTGGCCGTTGCTCCGCAGTGCTCCGCAGACCTCGGGCTGCTAGCATGGCACCATGTGACCAGCAAATGTCAATCTCTTTGCTCGAGAAGGAAGGAAACGAGCGCCAATCGGGCACACCCATGGCGGTTTCACATCTCGGCCGGAATTTTTTCAAGCTTGGCCGCGAGGTGGATAGACTAGAAACGATGTGCCTGTCAGGGCAGGGAAATGGTTTCTATTTGGCAGACTATCGCAGAGTAGAGTGCAGTGCCGCCAATGACGGCCGCATCGTTGAACTGTATGAGGATCAGAGGACGATCCATACAAGGTTTTTTTTTTCGTATGGAAGCAAAGCTCGATGCTAAAAAATCAACAATAGCGAAGACAATGCCAACGACAATAGAGTGGCGATGACTGACTGACAGACAGATCTTCCCAGAAAAGGTCATTGAGGGGCACTCGGACCAGAGCGACATCTCAAATGAGGACAAGTTGCCAAGGTAGGCGAGTCGTGGCGAGTGACCCAGTGACGCGTGTTCAAAAGATGGGGGATGTCGAGAGAATGCATCTGAGGTCAGATACAGATAGTCTTGCCGAGGCCAGCAGCAGGCATGGCGGTGAAAATGTACGAAAACGAGCCATGAGTGAAAAGATCAAGCGACGATGGGAGGACCGTCTACTCCGTGGTTAGAGAAAGACCTGGCGACCAGGCGACCAGGCGACCAGGCTGAGATCGAGGCATGTACGGAAAAGAATTGGTGGGGACGAAAAACAAGGGGACGAGCAGACAGGGGACGAGGATGGATTCAAGTGCATGCATAATGATGCACGGGTCAACTGAGCATTGTATGTATGTACATATGTACATATGTAGCGAGACCCGCCCAAGAGCCCCCGCCCCGCTTTCATGCCAGCCTGATCTGAGGCTCTGAGCCGCCGCCACACAGTGCGCCGCACCCAGTCTGGTCCTTTCGAATTCCGAACCGATCGAACGAGTTGTCGCGAGAACGAACGTGTTGCAGTCACGTAGCTGCTGGACTAGAGGCTTGAAAAATATTGGTGTCTTGGAGTCGACAACAGTGGAGAGCGCGTCACCGTTCAGCGCCCTTTGGTCGTGACTCGTGAATTGTCGCCCGCCGTTTCTGGATCCGTCAGCGAGATGCCGAGCGAGAGAAGAGAAGCGGGAAACGGGAAACGGGAAACGGGCGGGAGCCGGCAACTGTACAAGACAGAGTCCATGGAGAATGGAGGAGCTGGCAATAAATGAATCATGAAGGGGGCGTGTAGCCTGGTCAATCCTGATATGCTTTGAAGCCACGCTGCTCAGTGCTCTGTGCTGTCCTTTACGCGGCCGAGACTCTGGGTTGAATACAAGCCGCTGATCGATCATCCGCGGACGGCGAGCAGGGATGATGGAGCAAATGAAAATGCGCGGAATCAACGAGGTAACATCTGCGGGTAGCTGAGCTCCTGATTAGCTAGCCGATTAACACGTCGGCTCAGTAAGTGACTCGTCAACGCCCGCCCATCCGGCGGTCGTCTTCCGCAGCTAATTCAGACCAGAAGGGTAAACGATCAGTCTCTGTTCAGACATGGTGACGGTCAAACGCCGAGCACTTGCCGAGCGAGAAATCGGTCGGCAGGACGCGTGAGTCACGGCAGAAAATGTCCGAGCCAAGTCATTGGACGTTCGTTCATTTGTTGTTGCAGACACACATTCAATCGAATCCCTGCGTCGTCTATTCCACACATTGCCATGACGAATTCGATTTCATCTCTCTCTGCTGAGCCAGTCGCCGCATGCGAATGGCGCCGTTCATGATGGAAGCTCAGCACCTTCAACCTTTTGTCAAGCATCAACGATGGCAAGGTGGGTCTTTCAACAATGACATCGAGGGCCGCTAATAAGATTGAGCTATCGGACATCGGGATGCGAACAATGAGAAACGCCACCCCAGCAGATTGTTGTTACATGAATCGAATCTTGGACCAAGTATCTCGGGCGCCCGTCATCGTCCAGGCCTGAATTCTATTCAACCCGGACTAATTCTAAAGATTGTGCACCCTGATTCTTCTTTTGGTCAACGTTGTACAATGCTCATGTGGTGAACGAGGCTACTTTTTCGCTAATACGGTCCAGGTCTAGCCCTTCTACATGCATCATTATTTGAAGAACGCACTACGCGATTTGGCTACTGGGGGCCAAAGACGGTTATACAACACAAACGCCTTGCAAAGAGAAGTCATCAAGTGTGGCCCCTTTGCTAGGCGTAGGGCTTGGATCTAGTCTTGCATACATATGGCACACACAGCCCTCGCCGCGCCAACTAGACTTCTGCTGTCATAAACGGCATTGAGAAATACAGATACAGATGGCTCTAGAGTGCGCACGCCGTACGCTGTAGAACTCGTCTGCATGAAGCTGAAAGGGGGGAAAGGGAGGGGTTTAGGAAACGGAATCTTGGTCTTGCGAGCAAATTAGCTTCTGGACCACCCCCGCCCATACATGGATGGCGTGGTTGATGATTACGCACCTCTGGTTCCCGAAACATTGCCAACCACCTCCCTCTTGTCAATTACAAGAGATGGGGAGCACTCTCAAGTAGCAAGACTGCAACCCGAGAGAGCCAAATGCACGACAAATGCACGACAAATGCACCAGGTACAGTGCAATTTGTTTTGTATTTAAACGGCGAGGCACTCTCACCGCAATCCGACAGGGATTCATATTCATGTGGAGCGCAAAAGCTCAGGAATGATGGTGAGGGGCAGAGCGAAAGAGCTAGTGCTAGCGGTCCCGCGTTTGACCAGTCAGGGGAAGTAGCAACGTAAGACCCGACCGGGACGAACCGAGCTGTCGGGACACGCTAGCAGGGGCTTCCGGCATTTTCATTGGGCCATTTGAATCGCAGGGCTGTCCTGGCTTTACTCACGCCACCCCCTGCGGCCCAGCTCGACCCAATAGGCGTCGGCTCCGGAAGACGCCGCTACGGCCACGAGCAACACAAGAATCCGCACGTACGCGCGCGTCTGGCTGCTGTGAGGGGGCACAGCACGGCACACACACACACACAACACGCACACGCAGGGCATCGTCCTGGCTGCTCGCTGCTCGACGCTCACTGGGTCGATGACTTGACAAGTCATCGCCTCAACAAATCACATATCAATGATGTCTGTCGACAGCCACCCCCCCCCTCCCCCCCCTTTTTCTCTCCCTGTTACCTGTTGCGGTGGGAAAGGAGCCACTTCCATCATGGCGTCGGTCCTTGCGGGCAAGTCTTGTTATTTTGCAATAATAAGCGATTGCTGGTCGCTCTGGCAGGCAGGCATTTCGGACAAGTCCGGTGTAGCCACGTTCTCTGAAGATTGCCGGGCGCTGAATCGTCACAAGTTAAGCAAGCGTGGGCTACGAGGCTGAATCAGCTATTTCATACACGACCAGATGAATAGCCTGGCCACCAGCAACGGCCTGGCGGCACGATATGCGGCCACGGCCTTGTCGACCCAACTTCCAACATGACCTTTGGCCCTTCTCATTAGTACTACCTACTATCCTCTTGCAGGGTGTCTTCAACGTGCATTACATTGATTAGATGACGAGTGATTTTCCACGTCTAAGCGCCTGGCCGATGGAAGAATCAACGTCCCATTTCCATCCTTTCAATTTCATCCGCATCCTTCGTCTCTTCCTGCATGCAGCAAGCTTGCCCAAAAAAAAAAACAGCAGACTTAGCGGAACATTGGCGCTACCGATGGTTTGGAACAAGCTGCGACAGGTTGAACGGGGGGAGAAATGGCGTCGAAAGTCTCGCCCTCGGACAGACAACACATGACCCATTCCAAGCCCGGGCCCGGATGGCAGGAAGCTGGCAAAAGTACCAATACTCCCCGGGAGCTCAGCTCAGCAACAAGTGACACGGCCAACTTTTGGTGAGAAGAGAAGAAAAAAAAAAAAGGCCACTCAGTAAGTTATCACAGAACACTAACAACGCATGGCGCGAAGCCGCTTAGATATCGCCAGCCAGGCAGTGGCCAACACATTTGTCAAGCGTGTTGCATTTTCTGTGCTGGAAAACACGGCAGCTTCAGGTTCGATGTGCCTCATGCCTTCTCATTGGATTCCATAGTCGACGTCTTTCCCATCCCATCAAGGCGTGCCAGCAGTTTGTTGCGGTGATGAGACGAGCCCATCGACTTTTCGTCGAAGCGCCAGCAGTGGATCGGATCACTTCCCGTCGGAGCCTCAGGATGTGTTCCATTTCCCAGGGCTGGTTCGCCCTGCTCTTCGATCACGCATCGGCAAACTCGAGAGGGGGGGGGGTGTCGGCCGGTGCGGGTTGAAAGTGTGCCTGCCCCCGTGAGATTCAAGGTTGGGAAGGGAGGGCCGGGCTGGGGTTTTCCCCGTCCACAATCACTGCCGTTTATTTTATTTCACCTCGGGGCTGCCCAGCCACGATTAGAAACGCTCTGCAAGTCTTTCGGTGCTACTTCACTCGGTACACCCGTCGTTGTATTGAGCGACGAGCTGCGGTATTGTCGATGGTTTCCCGAAAGAAGCTACGGTGGGGGAGACCTGATGACGTTCATTACTATCAGGCAGGCCTCGGACAGCAACAAAGTCCTCGCGAACAATCTGTTTTCCTTGGCAAGACCATGGGAGGTTTATTGCCGTATTTCGGCCGCACTCCCGAAACTATCAAAAAGTGTGTTGGCTCCAACACACCCCCCTAACTTGTCAGGAGAGGGGGTACAAGCAAGGCCGCACGGCATCCGCTTTGGTTTTTTTTGGGGGTTTTTTTTTTCACAGTACTGCACTGCGCACTTTAACTCGAAGTATTTTGCAGAGGAGTTATGTCTGGTGTTTCAAAGACAGAAGAGGCGAGAGTGGCGTTCGTATCGGCTGGCTCACTTGTTGTACTTGTTGTGGGTGTGTGGTGGACGGACGAACGAACAGCAGTGGAATGGATGAAAAAAAATTCCAGGATGAGCGCTTGCGGGAGCGAGGGGGCGCACGCAGGAAGCCAGCCGCAAGGGAATAGGGGAGCGAGATGCAAAATTCCGATTCATACAGATGTCGGGGCAATGTCTCCATCACAGCTTGCGAACCAACGAAGAGTGAACCCCATCACACACAACCCGCAGTTGGTTTTTTTTGGGACAAACCATGGATTTGGATGAGAAGAAACTTAAAATACCGGGCGGCTCGCTCCGCCCGGGCATCCATCCATCTGTGCTGTCGATTTCCCCCCCCTTGAGAACTCGACAACAGGCAAACGGGTAGGCAGCGTTGGGTTTGGCTCATCAGCGTGTGCGTGCGTCGTCCTTCTCCGTGCTCATCGAGAAAACAAATCCTGGCCCGCTGAACCAAGACCAACACGAGAAAGGGAAGCGTTGAACGAACCGGCTTTTGGGCTTTCCCAAATATAGCTAGCTTCCCGATGAGAAGGTGCCTCTCCGGCTTGAACTCGTTTCTGGCTTTGTAACGGCGATTGCTGACAATACTCTCCCTTCCTTGACAAGATTGCAGGGACAACGTCAAGTACTGTGAAGTGCGGAGTAGATGGCCTCACTCAGGTTTCACCTTTCACTGCTGCAGACAGCATGGGATCCGTGCTCGCCCTCATCGAGGCAGGCCAGGCGCCCCCGTCCGTTTCCGTCAAGTGACGAGGACCCGCGTACGTTTTGGCGAGATTGGTCCGCACAGGAAAAAGTCACGGTCCACGGTCCACGGTCCACGGTCCACAAAGCCATCAGGTAGATGCATGTTTACATAAACTTGAATTCGTCATTCTTGACTTATCGTCAAGACTAAATTGTGAAGATACTCGCAAATCAGGAATGCCAACCTCCTTTTTGATGAACAACCAAGAAGAAGAAAATGATGGGGAACAAATCCCATTGTACAATCAATCACACAAAGGTGGTATCATCGAGAGGGAATACGAAGAGTTGCAATCAATCTGACGGGGGAGCTCTGGCTCGTGCTGATCCCAAGTGACCCCTCCCTCCCTCCCTCCCCTATCTGACTATTTTCCTTCCCGCTCCGCTGAGAAGAGTAAATAAGAACAACGCCATGTAAATCATTGATAAATAGGAACAAGGCCCAAGGAACAAGTCGACGTCAGGTGTGCCAAAAACGAGGAAGAAAAAAACAAGGATATATAAGAAACAGCGGCAAACAACATATAAGCATTGAAATCGTCTCTTCGTCTTGTTTCCTGAAACAAAGTCTCATGAGCATGTCGTGGTGAAAGCAAACTCTGATCCCCGCAAGGCAACAATGCCCCATGGAAAGGGCTAGGGGGGCTTTTCATGTACCCTCCAAGGGAGGTACAAATGTGCCTCCATAATTGAAGTCAACCAATCCATCAAGCATCCAGTGTTGAGGATCAAAGAAGTCGTAGTTTGTCTCGCCCCCGTATGGCAAGCCTCCGATCATGGGATTCGGGCCCGCTGTTGCCGTTGCCGTTGCCGTTGCCGTTGCCGCCGCCGGCAAACCAGCAGTCTCGGTAGGTGTCAATGCGCCATTCGTATTGAGCATACTCGACGACGTCGGTAAAGGATGGGGGGGCATGAGGGTGGTGTCAAGCTGGGTCGAGGACGCCGACGACTCATTCGCCGACTCTGGATTGGTAACGACATGTTTCATGTCTTGGGCGTCGAAAGGATCATGTTAGTTAAATAATGGTGCAAAACCCAGCCGCCATGCATGTTTGATGCAAAAAAAAAAATAATAATAATAATAATAATAAAAATAAAAATAAAAACTCACTCTCGAGGCTGCCTCTGCCTGCAGATTGATACTCTTCCCTCCACCGCCAGACCGAGTCGAATACTAAACTCATGCTGTGACGACACCGAACCTTCAGCTGCAAACTGTCATCCATCTGGACAGCAGTGTCATCGTCCGGGTTGTATGCATTGTTTCGACTATCTAGGCGAGCACCATTCCACATTTGCACCATCAGCTCGGCCAGTCTCCACTGCAGGTCGTTGTGGACAACGCTTGTCGCACGAATGGCTTTGACGGAATGGTGGAACAGGGTTCGCCCGCGGTCAAAGTCGATGGTTTTGCAAAAAAAGGACCTCATCAGCTTCAGCAAAGTGAAGCCGGCAGCCACAAGCACTTGCTGCAGGTAATTCGTCGCATAGAGCAGAATGGTGCCACGGACACTGTCGCGAGGCGACGTCACTTTGTCGACTTCGAGTAGTTCGTCCAAGAAGCTGCTCGCTGCTCTCCAGAGGCCCATGAGGTCGTCCATGTAGCCGGGCGTTTTGCTCGAGTCAAAGAACCCGGCCAACCTCATGTGAAGCGCGGCAGCACGCAGGTGCAGGTTGACAATGGGCCCTAGCTGTTGCGACATGACAGAGGCTTGCAATTCACCATAGTCCCGACGATAAACTCGCATCAGCATCGCGCGATGCTCATCCCCCGCCACTCCTCTGGGATCGCTGGCGTTGCTATACATCTCCTTGGACACTTTGTCGCAGAAGCGTTCAATCTGAAGTCGTGCCTCGAGATCCGTGGACAGGTGCAGTGCAGGGTCATCGCCGGGCCGCAGAGCCAGAGTCCAGTCGTACAGTGTTGACGCGGGCTGGCCATAGCCTGTCCCGACATTCTGTGCCACGATATTGCAGACCGCCCAGGTGGTGACTCGATCTGCCAGCTGTTCCTTGTTCAACTCAACCGACACCCTCGAAAAATCCCTAATGTGATTCGGTCGGTGGAGCCCAATGCCAGTTGCCGTCTTCATCATGACACCGCAGAGGATGTGGGTGGGATCCGACGTTGTGGTGCTCGTGGGCAGAGGCCAGGTACAGAGCAGGCACATGGCTTTCACGACGTGGTAGTTGCTAGGTACCTCGCCAATCGTCGTCCACAGGAACCGGGTCATGGGCCCTGACAAGTTTGTCAGAAGGCTAGGACAGTCCAGCGGACTGAAGCGACGTGCCGCAACGGCGATGATGGACCAGAACAACAGCGGATGCTGCTGGTTGTATTGATCGGGAGGCTGTTGAGGGCTGAGGAAGGGCAGAAACGGGTGGTAGTAGGCAAAGAACTCGTTGAAAAGATGGGTGACGTTGTCGTCCGTCAGTCGAACGCCCTCCAGCTCGTAAGAGTAATGCGGTACAGCGTAGGCGCCGCCTCGCTTGAGATGAAGCAGGGAAGACACGGCTTCGTCAGAGCCCATCAGGGAAGTATTGCGGGTATGCGTGTAGGTTGCTGTGCTGGGGGCCACGGGGGAGTGGACGTCTTCGTCTTCGTCTGCCATGAACCCTTGTGTCTTGGCTCGAGCTATTTTGCGCCGCAGACGGTCGATTTCCTTTTCCATTTCAGCATGCTTTGAACGTTTGCCGACGCGCTTGAAGTTGGATTCAATCTTGCAATCGAGTTTCAGACGATTACACCGAGAACAGCTCTGAAAGGGTTCTTGCACAACGTCGCACCGCAGCTACAATCATTGCCATTGAGTCATTAGCAGGCCAACTTTTGCGGTGGTTTCGAGAAGTATTGGGAGCTCTGTTTGTTTCGGTCGTTCCCAGAAGCAGAAAAGCGGTCGCGGTCCATCTTTCAGGCGAAACGAGGCTGCTCTCTGCGAGATGCATGAAAGCGCATGCGGGGAACGAACTCACCTTTTGCTGCCTGCATTCGTTGCAAGCTCTCTTGACGCCAGGCTGGCGCTTCTTGTCATGATCGCCCTGGTCACCGTGATCGTCGTCTAAAGCACTGCCGGGACTGCTCTCGTGGGTAACAGCGCCGCTCCTCTTCCGCTTCGGGCCGCCATTTCCGTGACGAGAGCTGGTCGGGCTCGTGGGACTGAGAGACGCCCCTCCGCGGGGGACAATTGGAGAACCGTCCATGCACCTGCGAAGGGCGACGACTTGATCAAGGTCGTCGCAGTTTCAGCAACGAGAAGGCGAGAAGGCGGGAAGCCGGGAAGCCGGGGGGCCGGGGAGCCGGGGAGTCGGGAGTCGGCGAAGGGAGCCGGCGGCCCAGGAATCGTTGTGCGCTTGGCGGGGTAGTTGCACGGGATTTCTTCTGCGTTGCTTTGCGTTGCGTTGCGCAGGAGGGCAGATGGGCGGAAGGGAAAAAAGAAGCAGCGTGTGATGTGAAGTCCCAAAAAAAAAAAGGGTGTATGTGGAGGGGAACGAATGAATTGGCCGCGCTGGTTGGAGGCAGAGCTTCAGCAAGCAACAATTCACGACGAGCAACAGCCAAGAGCGCCGACCGCGGAGGCAGTGTCGAAGATTGTATCGTGGATGGTGTAGAAAAAGTTGCTGGCTGGATTGGCCGCGACGGAGGAAAAATTGGCCCAGGGATTTTTAGCATTTAGCAACACCGGCCGTTGAAGCCGGGAGCGGGGCTGCTGCTGTGACTGATGACTTTTAGAAAATGCTCTGTGGGGGTCGCCATGCGCGGTGGCACTCATGCGCCCACTCATGCGCCCCGTGATCGGGGTCCGCTTTCCTGGAGTGGCTCTGGAGTGGCTCACGTGGTTGGGTTGGCAGTGGGTGGCAGTAGTTTTAGCAGTTGGCTAGCAGTTGGTTCAAAGAATGGGAAGGTGCGCTGGGGAGATAGATCCTGCCAGTCAGTTCGCGGACTCGTTAGGCCGCCGAGCTATTTGCAGAAATAAAGAGATAAAGAAGGGTGTTCGTCTCTCGTGAGGCTGGCCGGAATGAGGCTGGCCAGAATGAGGCTGTCGATTTTGGCCGTACAAGAAGAGATATTGTTGTTGCTCATCCAACCAGATGGCGTTACTCTGTGTTTGACACCAGATGCAGTCGCCAAGTCTTCGAAGGCTCGACGGATTCTTCCCCCCCATGTCCATCACCATGTCCATCACCATGTCCATCACCATGTCCATCACCATCTCCTCTCTCAGCTTCTCCAGCTGTTCGCCAGCCGTCTGGCGCGTGCGTGCTCCCGCCGGCTCCACGTTGTCGTCCCATCTGTCGCACGATCACGTGACGCAACAAATAGGACTCTCACTGGATTAATGTGAGAGGACCCCCTAAGAGATAATTATAAAGAAGATTAAATTGCCTATCTCTATTATATAAAAGAGAGAATAAAAGCGTCCCTTTTATAGGGGGATTACTAGACTACCTATTATAGTGCTCTAACCTATGTAATATAGATTACTTCTCCCTATATTCCTACGTACACTAGTATAAGACATTATAACTTATAATATAGCACGCTACCTATAGCACGCTACCCTAGGTAACACACCCCCTAATTAAGGTTATTATAACTTTAATTAATCCGCACTATTAATGTTTTTATAGTATTATATACTATAAGATTATAGTAAGGTAAAAGTAAGCGTTCCCTATAGGTAAAAGCTCTTATAATCTTCTAATTATAAACTTCCTTTTTATTCCCTTATAATATACTTTTATTAACTATCTCTATATTTTAATTAATATATCCTTATATATATAGGCTTAAGCTAAGGAGAAGGTAAGCTCTTAGGAGGGCTTAATAACTTCTAAGTATAAGCTTTATATTATTAGCACTTTTATACTAAATTCCCTTCTAGGCCTTAGTATAGCTTATAAAGATCTTTCTAAACCCCTAGCTAGCTCTAAGTAGCCTACTAGTAAGTTATTATCTCCTATATTAGAGAGAGAAGAGAGTAAAGAGCGCTCTATATATATATTATTATAATTATTACACCCTATTTAGGTATAGGTAAGAGGTAGGTAAGTAAGGTATAATCCTTAAAGATCTATATAGTAGCTAATAGTTTATACTAAGTATTATATTCTATCTTCCTAATTATATTAACCTTCCTTAGCCTAGTAATCCTACTCCTTATAGTGCTTTATAAGATATTCCCTATAAAGGGTATATAAGAGTAGGTATTATAGGTAAGGGTAACCTAGGTTATTACTATAAGGTTAGGTCTAGATAATCTTAGAGATATTACTTATATAAGGTTAGTAATTACTATTATTAGCCTTTATATAATACTTATATTCCCCTTACTAAGTAGATATTATTAGCACTAGATAATAACACTAAGGTAAGGCATATTTATTACTCTTTCCTATGCTTTACTAACTATATAGATAGTAGATTAGTACTATAAGGCTCTATAACTCTAATTAGAACTTATTATAGAGCTAGATTCTATATATAATAAGGTTAGTACTAGTATTAGGGCTAATACTACTATTAGGGGCTCTTTAGTAGTAGGTAAAGAGAAGGTAACTATAGTAATAGCCTATCTTAAGGAGATTATTTACCTCCTTATATAAGTTCTTATTCTTATCTTTTTAGAATAGTATTTATATATATATTTTTATATAATAGTGTTTAGCGTTTATATTCCTAAAATCCTATTTACCCTAATAGCGCTTTACTTATTAGGGAAGGGGTCTTTATATATTTCTAGGGTAATTAATTTTATACCCCCTTATTAATATACCCTTCTATATAATATATGCTTTCTATAATATCCTAAGTATATAGATTAACTAAACTAAGCATAGATCTAAAGTATTTAAAGCTCTAATAATCTAATGCCTTAGTGAATCTATCTATAGGTATATCTACTATTAGTAAATATATAACTTTAAAGCTTCCTCTCTTAAATTCCTACTTTAACTATATATTATATATATTAATATAATATAGATAAGTATTTAATTACTTACTCTTATTAAGCATAAGTTAAATTATCTATTAATTATTATAGTTAATAACCTAGTCTTTATAGGTATTAAATTTAATATCTTTAAATAAGCACTAAAGACTTATAGTCTCCTTTACTATCTATTAAAGAGTAAGTAATTTAGCCTCTATTATAGATATAGTTATAGTTAATTAGCATATAGCTTTCTAGATAATTAGTTCTCTAAAGAGAGTAATTAGGTAACCCTATAATAATCTATATGTTTTAAGGTTATCTATAAATAATACATTACTTATAATCTAAAGAGCCTAAAGTTCTATAGTACCCCTAAAGTATATAGTAAGCTTACTTATAATAACTAAGTAGTAAATAGCTTAGTCTACTACTCTTATATACTCTAGTCCTAGGTTTATTAGAAACTATAATAACTTTACTACTATAAAGGCTATATCTAGCCTAATTATAATTATAGTATATAGTACTAATCTAACCTTCTCTTAGTATACCTTTATTACCTATTTCTTAGCTTTACCTATAAACTTATAATACTCTATTACTAGGATTAGGATAGTAGGGAAAGTGCTATTTCCTATCTACTTAAACTTTTTACTAATTTTATTAATATATACCTTATAACTAAGGTATATAATTTATTACTTTTAGTCCCTAATAATCTAAATTCCTAGAAAGTAGCATACTTCTTCCTTTTTATCTATATTATATACTTCCTTAAGTCCTTTAGAGATATAGTCTATAGTTTTAGTATCTTCCTTATAGAAAGCTATAAGAATATTATTATTGAAAATGGAAGGGGAATCTAGCTAGAGGGATAGGAAGACCTCCCTAGTAGATTCCAACGCGGCGGCTTCTAGATTCACTATAATACGACGATTCTTCAAGATATAGAGCTTTGATAGTTGAATATAGTAGATTTCAGCTAGATGAACGATCTGACGAGCAATGAGAGGATTTTCTGAGTTCCCCTCATAGACCTACCGACCATATCGACGGAAGGGGGTCGCTAGCCGGGTCTTAGGAGCTACTTTTTATTTTCCGCAAAATTCATTTGTATGGGAAAAGTAAAAAATCGACTCACGACCATACAATCTAGCCACCCACGTGCACTAACTAAGCAATCTAATAAGCAACCCTATAAATAAAATACATCATTAAATCCGGAAAAAATCAAGGATTCGAACAGTATAAGTCAGCCTTTTATACGACTACTAGTTCCCTAGTTACAGTCGATTTTAGCTTCCCTATAGGGTAGCCTAGTCGGCTTAGTCATACAAGCCTGTGGGTTGGTTGTGTGCAGGTCACAGCCAAAGCTGCTGGCCACGGCCAACAACGCTGCAGGCAACGCCTTGTAACCAACGTTGCAACAACGCAACTAGGCAACTAGTGGGCCTATAAAATAGTGCTATAAATAGCATAATTTTAACACTCCCTCTAGAAAAGTATGAGTTAACTAATTCGATACCTGAACTTAGCTCTTTAATAGATATCTAAGTTAACGATAAATTCAATAATAAATCCAATAATAATCCAATAACTTTTAACTAATATCAATAACTTTTCAACGGAATTCCAGTGTTTTTGTTGATTTTAGGTTTTCGACTTTTTAGTTGTTTTTCTTTAAAACTAGGCCTTTGTGTTCGTAAGACCTAATAGTTGAATAAATTGTTGAAATTTATCGTTAGGCAGGGGCTTAGTTAAGCCATCTGCAGGCATCTCTTTAGTGTTAATGTAGATAACCTTAGCTATACCCTTCTGTACCTTTTCTCTGGTATAGTTAAATTTTAGCAGGGTATGCTTTGTTCTGCTGTGAAGAGCAGGGTTATTAGCGGTCGTAATAGCGCCTTGGTTATCACTAAAAATCGGAACAGGAGGTGCTATAGGCAGCTTAATTTCCTTAAAAAGGCCATAAAGCCACTCTAGCTCCCTAATAGCTTCACATAGAGCATCTGATTCGGCCTCTAATGTCGATAAAGCTATTGTAGTTGCTTTCTTTGATTTCTAGCTAATAGGTCCTTCAGCTAGCTTATAGAGATAAGCATAGGTTGATTTAGAGGACTTATCTCCCGCGAAGTCGCTATCACAGAAGCCAATAAGGGTTGCAGAAGCCTTAATAGCGTTTTTAGACCTTCTATAAGTTATAGAATAACCCATAGAGCCTAGAAGGTATCTAAGCAGATGTTTAGCAGCATTTAAGTGCTCTATATAAGGCTTAGCTAACGCTGTTGAAAGCCACTGAACCGGAAAAGCAATATCGGGCCTTGTAAGGAGCATTAAGTACATAATAGTCCCTATAATACTCTGATATAGCTTGTGATCGGAGGAGGAAAGAGGTTTAGTTAGGTAGTTAGCTACCTGTTTTATAATTCCGGGTTGAAGAGGAATTTTAGCAGGCCTAGCATCTTTCATGTTGAATCTCTCTAGGGCTTCAGAAATGTACTGGGACTGGTGAATAGTTAGGGTCCCTTTCTTTCGATTTCTAGTGATTTGAACGCCTAGGAAAAATTCGGCTAGCCCACGATCTTCTATAGGGTAAGCTTTATGTAATAGCTTCTTTAGCTTGTTGATATAAGCTAGATCCGGTCCTATTAGAAGACAGTCATCCACATAGGTTGCTATGTATGTAGATGTAGTTGGATTGAAGAAGACAGCAGGGTCAGATATAAGGGGATGGAAGCCTAATTTTCGAAGAAGCTCTTTTAAAGCTTGCTGCCACTCTCTAGAGCTCTGTTTTAATCCATATAAAGCTTTCTGTAGGAAGATAACCTGCTTTTGAGAGGGATTATAGCCGTATTTCTTAAGTAACTTAGCTATTTCAGGCGAAGCAGCTTCGGCAAATTCAACGAATCCATCAGGGATCTGCATATAAATAGCTTCTTTTAATAAGCTGTTTAAGAATGCCCCTATAAAATCGACCTGTTTAACTTCCCAGTCGTTACAAGCCGCTAGGGCTAGTAAAATCCGCCAACTAGGGGGAATGCTAGTTGCAGCATAGGTTTCGATATAATCTTGACCTTCTATCTGCATAAAGCCTTTTGCAACGAGTCGGGCCTTGTGTTTTATAGGATTATTTTCTTTATCCTTTTTAAGCTTATAGACAAGCCTATTTTTAAGAACTTTTCGGCCCTTAGGAATTTGGTCTATCCCTATAAATTTAAAAGTTCCGGCAGCTAGTAGCTGCTTAAATTCGCTAAAGGTTGCATTAATCCATTTTTAACTATCCTTGCTTTTTAAAGCTTGCTTCCATGTCTTAGGTGTATCCGAATCGTTATTGTTGTTAGCTGACGATTTAGCCTTTTCTTGTGCCTTAAAGCATATCTCCTTAACAAAGGAAGATAAATTAAAATCATCGATATCCATGGAATCAGGGTCGATTGAAGAATCTGAATCTGAAAACGGTTTTTCGATAGCACCCTTATTAGGGGCGCTAGAGCTTAGGCTCTCTAGGGGTAGCGCTGGAGGCGTTACAGCGGTCGTCCCGGGCGTTGTTGTAGGCGCGGCGGGCGCTGCGGGCGCTGTGGGCGCTAGGGGCGCTAGAGGCTTTGGATAGCTATCCTGAACCTCTAGATTATCTCGTGAGATATCGGCTTCTCCCTCTGAAGGATAGCTCCCTAAAGGCTTAGGGGACCCTACAGAGCTTATATCCTCTATAATCTTAATAAAGCTAGTTTTAACGACTAACCTTTTAGAGGGTATATAAACAAGATAAACGCTGGAACCTAGAGTAGCAAGCAGCCGGCCAGGGATAGTCCTAGGGGCTAGCTTCTGAAGCTTTGATCTCTGCTCCGGAGGTATTAGAACCTCACAATAAGACCCTATAGCCCTAATTTTCAAGAAGTCAGGCTTATAGATAGTCTTAGGCTCTAAGTCAGCTAGAAATAGCTGCTTAGGGGTTAGGGGCTTAGTTGTATTAGCGGTGATGTTAACTAAGTCCACTATGGCTGGAAGGATATAAGACCATAGATATAAAGGCAGCTTAGACCACTGAAGTGTAGCTCTAAGCCGGTCTAGGATAACCCTAATAGCCCTCTCAACTAGCCCATTCTGTTCGTGAATATAGGGGCAAGAGGTGCTAAAGCAAATTCCCTTAGAAGATAACCAGTGCTGAAGTTCGTTATTGATTTCAGTACCTCCGTCGAAGTGAAGGTGCCTAGGATACGCGTTATATCGGTTTTTCAGGGCCTTAAAGAAGCCCTTAATAGCAGTATAAAGGGTCTGACCTTCTTTATTAGCTAATAAAAAGCACCATTTATACCGGGATTTTCGATCAATAAGGATAAGGACTAGGGCCTTCTTATTATGCGGTATAGGTTCGATTTTAACCGTATCTCCCTCTAGGATATCTAAAACCCTAGGGGGGTCCTGAATAGGTCTTTTGGTAGGTCTTCTAACAGCCTTCGATTGCATACAGGCTATGCAGTTGAAATCCTTGTCTTTAATAGCGGAAAAATCAGGGATCCCTTTAGCTAATTTCGAAGATTTCTTTAGTAAAGGGAGGCCAATATGGCCTAATCGGATGTGCCAAAGAAGAGCTAAATCTAGTAACTTCTTGTAACTAGGATCTAGCTTGGAAGATCTATCAGGGCTATTATCCCCTAGCTCCCTCTGTTGCCAGGCCTCTTGAGAATCACAGGCCTCTGGGGGCAATAGACGGCCACTATCGTCACCCAAGTCATTAGGGTATGGACCTTCTAAACCCCCTATAGAAGATGCCTGACTAGGAGGAGCTTCGGTGGGACATAGGGCTGAATCTTCGTCTTCTTCAGAGTCTAATTCTTCGATTCGTTGATATTCCTCGGGATTGAATGCTGGCTGCGGAATTTGAACCTCTATAGGGTAGGAAAACCCTAATTCGGTCTTATAGGCTCTTTGTTGGCTTTGTTGGTTGCAAAATTGAGAGCCCATAAAGGAGAGGTGGGTTGAATGCTTGCAGATCTTAGGAGTAGCTTGCCCCTTAATCTGCAAAAAGAAGCCGTGTTTAGCAGGTTCTAGTAACCCACAGGGGCTTTTATCGGCTAGGAAAAGCTGATCTTTAGCTAGATAACCTCCCTTAAGATAGTGGGATAACCCGCTAACTAGGTTGGTATCTATACCGGGGAAATATAGGGTATCTAACAGAGCTAAAGGCCTATATTCTGGTGGGTTTTTCTTGACCAGAACGTTAAAAATAGCGGTGCCTCTTCCTTTAGGATAAATAGGTCCTCCTGCTGTAATTATAGGGCCGGTTTGACCTTTCTTAAGAGGCTTAAAGTCCCTAAAGAAAGCCCTATTATTACAAATGTGACAAGAAGAACCTGTATCGTATAGAAGGGAGTTTTTAACCACATCGTTAGAGTAGCTAAAAGTAGGCTTGCTAGTAGTGTCACTAGTAGTAGTGGTACTAGAGGTATCTAAATCAGATTCAGAATCACTACTATCCTCGCTGCTAGATTCGCTAGAATCTAGTTCTTCAACGTATCCCGTGGCTAGGCTATAGCCTAACGCAAAAGCAGCTTCTTTTCCTTTATCTTTATCCCCGTTGCCACTCTTCTTCTTCTGCTTTTTCTTCCTAGAGGCTTTAGAAGGGTTTGAATCCTTCTTATCCTGCTCTTTAGTGGCGTTGGTAGAGTCCTTCTTAGTATTAGGATTAGATTTCTTCTCCTCGTCCTTAGAATTTCCCTTATTATTAGAAGCCTTATAGCTAAGAGCTTTAGCTACAGGGGAGGTTTTATCCTCTGCTCTTCTAATAAATCAGCCATTAGGAACTGTAAATTTAAGGTATTTACAGGCAGTCCTTGTGCCCTAGCAGCTCTGATAGTAAATCTTTGTCTCTCAGCCCAGCTAGGAAAGGTCTGCTTTAATGCATTAATATAATGGTTTACTTGATCAATAGGAGCGATCTCTACACTACAAAGCTGTAGTCTAGCTAGTAAGTTATTAAAATCAGCATTAAAAGCCTCTAAAGATCCCTTATAATTTGAAAAATTTAGGGAGTGGTAGCTAGCGTATAGCGTACCTCGCTGGATTTCAGCACTCTGCGAATATTGCCTAATAAGGACTTTATAGGCTTCTTCGGGGGATTTTTGCCAACATATAGCTGCCTGCGGTCCTGGTTGACAGCTATCTCTTAATATCATCAAAAGAATAGCTTGATCACAGTCAGCTAGATGGCCTGCTAAGCTAGGATTATCTATAAATTCAGGTAATCCTAGGGCTCTAAATTGGATGCTCAGGGCTTGCTTCCACTGATCATAGTTTTCAGGGCCTTTTAACTTAGCTCCCTCAGGAATAGAGTGAACCTTCTTATTTAGTTCCTTAATAGCCCCTGTGTTAAAGGCAGCTTGTAAGTTACTAGAAGGTAAACTCGCAGAAGTAGTTGTAGCAGGCAGGTCTTCTACCGGAGCTTTGGTATTTTCTTCCCTTAGCTTAGTAGAATCCTGAAGACCTTGCATAATAGTCATGGTTTGCGTCAATTTATCTAATAGATCTTTGATGCTAGCCTCGTTTTTTAGACGATTTGACTCAGTATGCTTGATAAAATCAGTTAAGGTCTTGCCTTGTTGTTCAATTTGGCTTTGCATCTGTTGTTGAAAAGCACTGGCTTGAACAGCCGGACCTTCTATTTCCATCCTATCAGGGTCCCTAGGAGGGCTAGAAGAAGGGCCTGCAGCAGGTCCCTTACCCTTATTATAACTCGGTGGTGCCATCTCTAAAAGTTCCCTAGGATCTCAAAAGATATCCTGTGTAAGATCTCTAAATTTCTTCCTGTTGCAAATAACGCGAGCTAGAAGCTAGGTTGTGGTGCAACCGGGCTGCGCACGCAAATTGTGCGGCGGGGCTGTTTGAAAGGGTGCCCCTCGAGGTCTAAAAAGTGGGTCTGCGGTATGCGCGGGCAGAAACGGACCGGAGAAGATTCTCTGCGAAAATTTTCTCAACACCAAAAAATAGCGGATAGGAATCGTAGGTTATAGATATTACAGAACGTGCAACGCAACGCAACGTAATGTATAGTGCGTGCAACGTAGTGCAATAGGTCAAAAGCCTAGTATCAAGATACTAGATGTTCGATGATTTATAAAAGGATGCAGCGTATCTACAGAGTAGATAATATCAAGTATGACGGTCGCGGCAGTGAATAGAATCACTAAAAAGGTGGTTGCAACTAGTAGTTGCGGGTGCAATGTGGTGATTGCAGGTGCGGCTGTAGTTGAATTCAACACCAAGGGTCTGATGTTGCGATGCGTGATGCTAGCGGATGAAAAACTTCAAAAACTAGCGGTTTCCTTTGTAATCTAAGAGCCCACAGGTCTAGTAGAGAGTAACTAGTACCCAAAATCAAGCACTAATCGCAGTAGAATAACGCAGTAATGTAGTAATCTTATAGGCCTTCCGGGCTCATAACCTATTGAAAATGGAAGGGGAATCTAGCTAGAGGGATAGGAAGACCTCCCTAGTAGATTCCAACGCGGCGGCTTCTAGATTCACTATAATACGACGATTCTTCAAGATATAGAGCTTTGATAGTTGAATATAGTAGATTTCAGCTAGATGAACGATCTGACGAGCAATGAGAGGATTTTCTGAGTTCCCCTCATAGACCTACCGACCATATCGACGGAAGGGGGTCGCTAGCCGGGTCTTAGGAGCTACTTTTTATTTTCCGCAAAATTCATTTGTATGGGAAAAGTAAAAATCGACTCACGACCATACAATCTAGCCACCCACGTGCACTAACTAAGCAATCTAATAAGCAACCCTATAAATAAAATACATCATTAAATCCGGAAAAATCAAGGATTCGAACAGTATAAGTCAGCCTTTTATACGACTACTAGTTCCCTAGTTACAGTCGATTTTAGCTTCCCTATAGGGTAGCCTAGTCGGCTTAGTCATACAAGCCTGTGGGTTGGTTGTGTGCAGGTCACAGCCAAAGCTGCTGGCCACGGCCAACAACGCTGCAGGCAACGCCTTGTAACCAACGTTGCAACAACGCAACTAGGCAACTAGTGGGCCTATAAAATAGTGCTATAAATAGCATAATTTTAACAATTATCTATAAAGAATATAAGGTATAAGTCCTAAGCTTTAGTATAGAAGATATAGGGCTCCTTATTACTTAATTTAAGCCTAAGTGTAATGGACTCGAGCTCGAGGCTCGGGTCCTTCTCGGGTCCGGGAGGGCTCCGGAAAGGGCGTGGAGAGTACATAAGGCAGCGTGCGGAGGTTATACGGACTTAGGGCTTACTACGCGCGCTACACGCATAGACTATATATAGGAGGATATATAGCTATACGCTATATAATCTCTTACTTAGCTCTTTCTTTCCTCTTTAAGAATAGTAATTATACTTTAGATACTTATTTATAGTTACCCTAAGGCTAGTCTATAATATTTACTATTCTTTACTTTCTTTATATTCTTCCCCTTTTAGCTATATCTTAATAATAGTATAACCTTTATTAAGCAGGATAGAAATAAGTAAGCTAGCTATATTATAGGCACTTATTAGGGAGTAGTTAGTATAGATCTAAGCGCTTTATAAGAACTAATACTAAGTAAGGTAAAAGCTATTACCTATAGGGGCACTATTTAATAGTAATAGGACACTCTTTATAGCCTAGAAGAGTCTTATAG
This sequence comes from Epichloe elymi, assembly GCA_023658475.1. Classification (NCBI taxonomy): domain Eukaryota; kingdom Fungi; phylum Ascomycota; class Sordariomycetes; order Hypocreales; family Clavicipitaceae; genus Epichloe; species Epichloe elymi. The sequence continues at coordinate 3,914,737 of CP098274.1, forward strand.
GCTATAAGCTAGTTATAAACTAGGGGTTTATTAGGGATGCTAAGGACTAATAATACTTTATTTACTAGAACCTTTTAGTAAAGGTTTAGGCCTAGGTTATACCCTACTTTAAGAAGGGAAACTTAGTAAACTTTAATATAAGGTACTTCCTTAATTACTTAGGGGAAATATTTAATAACCCCTATTAATAGGAATTAGCTATTACTAAGCTTAACTAGTTATAATAATAATAATATAAGTGGTTTAGTAACTTCTATATATAGTTTAAATAGAAACTCATGCTTATAGGTAGGCTAGGTTAGGTAAATAAGGTAAAGCTTTTAAAGCTATATACTACCCTTAATAAGTAGATAAGGGACTGTAGTATAGGATATAATATTCCTTAGGCTAACTACTCTATAGTATTAGCTTAGTTTAGGAATATTATATTAGATATTAAGTCTTATTATTTAGAGGAAAAGTATTACTTATATTACTAGGTATAACTAGCTCCCTAGATAGACTAATCTTTAGGGTAAGATAAGAATATACTAATAATAGATATCTAGTTAGTAGGTATAGTAAGGGCCTAGAAGGGCTCTAGGAAAGCTATAGGTTACTAATAGTAAGGGGTAAAAAGGGCTAAATAGGTTTCCTAGGAGGTGCTTAATATATAATATAAGGAGGGTAAGTATATATAATATAGCTCTAATAAGCACTAAGTTATAAAGTATTCCTTATATTACACTATTTATCTAAAGGAGATACTAGTAGTTAATACTTATAAGGTAAAAGATATTAACTCTAAGGATTTAAGTAATAAGTTAGAAAAAGAGAATCCCCTTTATTAAGTTATTTAAATAAGGAGGAGGAATAGGAGCTTAAAGAGGCTTTATAGTATATAGTTAAGGTTAAGGATAACTTTAAATATATCTAGAGTAATATAGATATATTACCCTTCTTAGTCCCTATATTAATAAATAAGATAACCTTTTTAGATATATAAGTTAATATAGGATATAATTACTATACTACTATTAGTAAATACCTAGTCTAGAAGCTATAACTAGAATATATCCCCCTACTAACTAAGAGGTTAGTTTATATAGTAGTTAGTGTAAAAAGAGGGGGAAGGGAGAATTATAAGGTAAGCTTATTAATTATATATATTATCTATTTTTAGATAGATATAGATAGATAGGAGATGCTAATTATAGCGTATATAATCCTAGGATTAATAAGATAACTTATCCTAGGGACTCTGTAGATAGTGCGCTATAATATTAACTTAAATATATAATACTAATAACTAACTATAGGAGTAGCTAATAACCTATAGATTTAGGCTATAACTAATAGAGAGGTAGAGAAGCCTACTATATATATTATAGGATCTTTATTTATAGGAATAGTATATTAGGTAAGGAAGTAGAAGGAGTATATATAGCTTTACACTATAAGCTTATAGGAAATTATATCTATCCTATAGATTAATACTATACTAAAACCTATAGAGTAGGAGCTCTTAGCATCCTTACTAGAGGAGTTATAGGACTATAAGGACCTTTTCTAGGAGAGTAAGGCAAATACCCTACTACTACACTAGGGTAAGTCTAATTACTATATTTACCTAAACCAGGATATAGAGGGTAATAAACTAGACCTACTATAGGCTTTGCTATATAACATACTATATTAATATCTCCTAGAGATATATAAGTAGGTAATAGACTTAATAGATAAGGGCTAGATTAGGGTAAGCTTATTATTAGTAATAGCACTAGTTCTACTAGTAAAGAAACCTAGGGGTAGTTAGAGGTTCTATATAGACTATTATACGCTAAATAAGATTATAGAATAGGACTATTATCCCTTACCTTTAGTAAAAGAGATACTATACTCCTTAGCTAAGGTAAAATAGTTTATAAAGCTAGATATATAAGTAGTATTCTATTATATTTATATTACTAAGGGCTAGGAACACTAGACTACTTTCTAGATATAATTTAGATTATTTAAGTAGTTAGTATACCCCTTTAGTTTAGTAGGCATGCCTATAACCTTTTAGAGGTATATTAATAGTATACTTAGTAGTATCCTTAGGGACTATATTACTACTTATCTTAATAATATCTTAATCTATATAGGGGGGTTATAGAAAGACTATATATAGAAGGTCCGCGGGGTATTAGCTAGACTATAGCAGGCTAGGTTAAACCTAGATATTAAGAAGTATATTTTTGTAATAAAGGAGGTTAAGTACCTTAGGTTTATTATCTATATAGGGAAATAGATTTACCTAGATAATAAGAAGATTACTATAATTAGGGATTAGGAGGCCCTAATATAGGTCTAAGGAGTACACAGATTCCTAGGGTTTACTAACTTTTATTATAACTTTATACTATAGTTTTTAGAAGTTATAGGTCCCCTAATTAACCTAATAAAGAAGGGTATAGTATTTTGCTAGATAGAGGTATATAAGAAGGCTTTTAAAACGCTAAAGCTAGCTTTTATATTATACCCTATTCTTATATAATAGGACCCTAATAGGGACATAGTAGTAAAGGTAGACTACTTAGGAATAGCATTAGGAGGCTACCTTTCCTAGATAAATAATAAAGGGGTCTTATATCTAGTAGCGTACTACTTAGCTTACTTATAGCTAGCTTAATAGAATTATATAATATATAATAAGGAGCTTCTAGTAATTATCTTATACCTTAGGGCATAGTTAGTAAAGCTATAAAGTATTAATAGGCTATTTATAATACTTATAGATTATAAGAACTTAGAGTACTTTATAGCCCTAAGAGAGATATTAGAATAGTAAGTATAATAGGCAAAGACTCTAGCGCTCTTAACTTCTACTTATATTATAGACTAGGGACTAGGTAAGTAAACTAGATATATTATTAAGACACTATTAGGAGAAGGTATAGTTTAAACTAGGGAAAGGTAAGATTATATAGTTAATAATAATACCTATATAGTTTAGCTTTAGTTAGGGATAACTACATATAAATATTAGACCTATAGTAGCCCTAGAAAGCACTACTTTAGAGGATAGTTTAGCTTTAGCTCTAGATATTCTAGCTAGAGACTTCTTATTTATAGATAGGTACCTTTAGTCCCTATAGGATTAGGCTATAGCCTATAATAAGACTTATAGGCTATAGCTTAAGGTAGTAAAGGCTAGGGCTTAGAAGTTTCCTAATATAGTAGGTATAAGGGAGTAGATTATAGACTATTAGATAAGTGTAAAAGGAGTACTCTAATTCTAGGGCTAGACTTAGGTGCTAAAGTAAGAACCCTTAACTATAACCTTAATCTAATAGATATATAACTTACCCTTACTAGGTTACCTAGGGTAGAATACTACCTTTAAAGCGCTCTAGAGGGACTTCTATTAGGATAGTATATTATAGGATATAGTATAGTTTATATAAAACTATTACTACTATAGGGGGTAAAAGAGCTAGTAGCTATAATAAGGCTTACTAAAGCTAATTCCTCCGCTAGATAGATATTAGTTATAGATCTCTATTAACTTTATAATAGAGCTCCCTACTTAAGGTTAGGCTAACCTATAGTTTCTTATAGTAATTATAAATAGACTCTCTAAGTTTATATAGCTTAAGGCTATAATATTAATAAAGGCTAAGATATATACAGAGCAGTTTAAACACTATTAGTAGCAGTTCTATAGGTTCCCTACCTAGATTATTATAGATTATAGTTTAGATTAGTTAAGTAGTTTTTAGATAATACTTTATAAGAAGGTAGGCATAAAGTAACTACTATTAACCTTATATTACCTATAGATAGATAGAGGTATAGAGAGAGTAAACTAGGAGGTTTAGGTAGTGTTATAGGTAATATTATCCTTCTTATAATTTAAGTAGGCTAATTACCTACTAGCCTACTAGCTAGTATTAAATAATAGGGATTCTTTAGTAATAGGAGTAAGCGTAAATATAGCGCTCTATAGCTTTAATATACCTATAATCTAGGAGGCGCTACTATTAGAGGTATTAAAAACTTTACTAAAAGGATAGGTATAAGCGTTCCTATAGCACTTAAAAGAGGGTATAGACCTAATATAGGCTATAATAGCCTTTATCTAATAATAATAATAGGAAAGTATAAATAGTAGTTAGAGACTAGCGGAATAGTTCTAGGTTAGGGACTATATATAGTTAAGCCTTTAGAATATTAAGATAAACTAACTATATAAGAAGTTAAATTAGGTTATAGTAAAGTTATGAGGCCCCTCACAACATGACCCACGCGCATGCGTGCACCGCAGCGCCAGAGCACCGCGGCGCCTAATACCAGAAGGAAGGGCTAGGTCCACGTAATATTAGCAAGCCACTAGCTATAAACCAGTAACTTATATATATATTATACTTAGACCTAGTAAGCTTTAGTTAATATATAAGTATACCCTATATCCTTTTACCTAGCTACCTTTATCCTTATAATTCTAAAGCTTTTACTACTAGCTACCTAAGAGTAATATAGGGCTAAGAACTACCTAATTAACCTAAGTAATATTAGATAATAACTAAAGTTAATTAAATAAGGGTAGTATTACTACTAAAGACACACTATATTCTATAGGAACTAGGACTAAACCTAGACCCTCTAATATTAGGGCTAATACTATAGTAATAAATAAGTAAATTACTTAGCTTAAGAAACTTAAAGAACTATAGGAATAAGAGTAAGAGCTTATTAATCTTCTATAGCTAGGTAGAGGGAAAGAGAAGATAAAAAGGCAGTAAAGATCTAGTTCCTCCTTTAGTAATAGCTACTAAGAGGTTAAAGTTAGGAATATTACTAACCTTTAATACTCTATAAACCTATAGAAGTATAAAATATAGATAAATAATCTAAACTATACCTTTAATAGGGTAAAGTAAAAGTATTAGTATAATTACTAAAAAATCCTTTTTATACTTAACTATATATATAGTAATTATAGGGTAAGATAGGTGTAAGAACCCAGAAGGTGTGCTGAATTCCCCAATAGACCAAAAGATCCGCCAATGCTAGCCGTCGCTAACATTGCACCTTACAATTGATTATAAGGCCTGCCTATGTGATCACACAGCACACAGCAGCGCCTCACAATAGGACTAATACCTTAATAAATAAATAGCTAATAACTAAAGTAATCTTAAAGATAACTAGGATATATTTAAGACCTAGACTCTTATACTACTCTAAGATACTACTAACTATAATACCTAAATAGCTATATAGCTAGAGAACATAAAGTAATATAAGGGCTAGAGTCCTATTAAATTTAGTATCTACCTAGATTTACTAGAGAAATACCTAGAAAAAGCTACTAAAAAGTTATAAGCTCTTATATTCTTTATAAAACTACTCCCTAACCTATAAGACTAGATTAACCTATATATCTCTATTATAGGAAAGGTATAAGAGGAGGTTATATAACTTACTTAGTAACTCTAGAAGGCTATACTAAAGAGTAAGTAAAAGTCTAAGTATTTAGAAAATAAGGGCCTAAATAAGGCTCCCTAATATTATAGATATAACTTTCTATAAGGCAGAAGGTCTAATAAAGATTAGAAGGATAAGGACTAAGAGAAGTCTCCCACTACCTACCTAAATAACCACAAACCTAGGTATAAAAGGCAGTATTTTAACTATAATAGTATAGAGCACCTTATAAATAGATATAATAAGCTAAAGAAGGAGTAATAAAACCTAGAAAACTCCCTAAGGTAGAAGTAGATGCCCTTACCTCTACCTTAAACACTAAGGTACTAATAGGGTGTTAATTTTATACACTAGTTACTATTTATAGGCATATAGATATTAAAATAGCAGTGGATCTTAATAGTTATGCTAAGATTAATATTATTAGCGCTAAATTTATATAAGCCTATAAACTTAACTAAGCTAAGGCTATAGCACCTATTATTAAGGTAGTAGGGGCCCTTATAGTTCCCTAATATAGCGTCTATAAGGTCCTTATTATAATTAAAGACTTAAGAGAAGAAGAAAAGGACCTTAAGCTACTATATATAGCTATTAATAGGGACCTAAGAACTAAGGGAAGCCTTATATTAATTAGGATATATATACTTACTAAGGAATATATATACCTTTACTTATACTTATAAGAGTAGTAGTTTAAGAAAAGAAGAAAGGCCTTTTTACTTATAACTCCTTATAAATTTATAAAGGTTATATATAATAAGACTATTATATATACTATTAATAGGGTTATAGAAGATAAGTTTATTACCCTTAGAGATAAAGAAGAGGTAAAGGTATATAGAACTATTAAAGATATCCCCTAGGAACTATATAAGTTTAAAGATATATTTATATTAGATAAGGTAGGAAGCTTACCTTTAAGAAAGACCACTAATCATGTAATTAATCTAATACTAGGGGCCACACCCCTATATAGACTGATTTACCCCCTTTCCTAAGGTAAATTAAAGGAACTTTATAAATATATTAATAAGAACCTATAGAAGGGCTAGATAAGACTATTAAAAAGCCCTATAGGCATACCTATCCTATTTATACTAAAGAAAGATAGTACACTCTAATTATATGTAGATTACTAGGGTCTTAATAGGGTAATGTAGAAGAATTACTATACTCTCCCCCTAATTTTAGAGATCCTAGACTAGTGCTAAGGAGCTTGCTTCTTCTTAAAAATTAATATTAAGAATACTTATTATAGAATCTAGATTAAAAGGGGTAATAAATAGAAGACTATATTCTATATACGTTATAGGCACTATAAATATCTTATAATACCTTTTAGGTTAATAAATACCCTAGCCACATTCTAGAACTATATCTATAAAGCGCTTTATAAGCTAGTTAACACTATTTATATAGTATATCTAGATAATATCCTTATTTTTTTAAAAACATAAGAGGAGTATACTATATATATTAAAGAAGTCCTAGGGTATATAAGAGAGGTAGAATTATATATAAAACCCTCTAAATATAAATTCTACTAGGAGTTAGTAGAGTTCCTAGGGTTTATTCTCTTTATTAATAGGATCTTAATAGATACCTACTAAGTTACTACTATCTAGGATTAGAAGGAACCTATAAGCTTTAAGGATATATAATCCTTCTTAGGGTTTTATAACTTCTACTAATAGTTTATCTATAGATACTCTAGGATTATAGCACTACTATATGCGTTAATAAAGGGTAGTTAGAATAGTATCTAGACTAGGAGGTTTATATTTAGGGTAAGAGAATAGGTAGCGTTTTACTAGCTAAAAGACACCTTTTAGCAGGCTTCTCTACTCTATTATTATAACCTAAGTTAACTAGTGTATATTAAGATAGATACCTTAATTTTTATAATAGTAGGAATCTTATTATAATAAGATAATAAGGGCTACTAGCACCCTATAGCCTTTTAGTTAAGGAAGTTTACTAATACTAAATAAAACTATAGTATACCTAACTAAGAGCTACTTACTATAGTTAAGTTATTTAAATACTAGTAATATTATATTAAAGGCATAGAGACCCTAGTGGAAGTTCTATTAGACTACTATAACCTATAAACCTTTATAAAGTAATAGAAGCTAAATAGAAGATAGGCTAGATAGTATATATTCCTATGCCTACTGAATTTTATAATTAAGCATAGACTAGGGAAAAGTAACCCTATAGATATGCTATTAAGAAGGTCTAATTATAAGAGTAAACCCCTAATAAATAGGGTACTTCTACTAGAACTTAAGAAAAAGTTAGTAGCTATTAAAGAAATAGTAGAAGAAGAGATACTAATATATTAAAGAAGATATAGTAAGATACCTTTAGGGGAGGAAAATACCCTAGTCTTTATAGAGAGATATAGTAAGATACCTTTAGGGGAGGAAAATACCCTAGCCCCTATAGTAAAGGCTAGAGTAGCTATATTAAGAGGCTAGTTAGCTACTATAGATCTAGTAAAAGGTTAGCTAAATAAAGGTAATTTCTAGGAGAAGGTAGTGTGTATCTAGGACACTAGTATAGTATAAGAGATCTAGGGGGCTATTATATTACTAGATCCCTACTAATCTAGCCTAAATAAACTATTAGTATAGCTACTATAGAAGGCCTAAAGCTAAGATCTAGACCTATAGAGGTAGAGTAAAGAGATTAATTCCCTAGAGAGAGGGAAAGCTAGTCTATAGTTATATAGTATAAGGGGTCTCCTAATATATAAAGACTAGGTAGTTATTCCCTAAGAGCCTACCTTATAATAGGAGCTTCTATAGCTATACTATAATAATCTACTAGTAGGTTACTTTAGAACTAAGTAAATACTTAAGCTATTAAAGCATTACTTTTAGTAGCTAGCTATAAATAAGTCTATATTAGACTATATTATAAGCTATAGGATATATTAGTAAATAGTTACTAGAAGGCATTACCTATATAGGAGTCTTAAATTACTACTAATACTAGAGTAACTATAGGTAGAAATCTTAATAGACTTTATTATAGGATTACCTATTATATAAGCAGGCAAATAAGAAACTAATATAATTCTAGTAATTATAGACTAATACACTAAGTACTCTATCTTCCTACCTATAATAACTATAATTAATATAGCTAAGTTAGTAGAACTTTTCTATAAGAAGATTAAGCTATAATTTAGGCCACTAAAGGGTATTATATCTAATAGAGGATCCGTTTTTATAAGCTAATTCTAGTTAGACCTATATTACCTATTATACATAAAACACAGGCTTTCTATAGTATTTTACCCCTAAACTAATAGGTAGACTAAGAGGACTAACTAGGTACTAAAGCACTACCTATAATACTTTACTTCTAAAAACCAGTAGATATAGCCTAAGCTACTTCTAGTTATATAATTTACCTATAATAATATAGTAAATAGAACTATAGGCTACTTACCTAACTATACACTTATAGGGTACTTACTAGAGTTTTAGCTAGCCCTTAGGGATAAGGTTATAAAAAGGAAGGTACTAGAGGCTTATACTTATATTATAAAGTTATATAAAGTTAGGGAGTAGCTAAAGTAAAACTAGGTAAAAGCTACTAAATCCTAGGTAAAGTACTATAATAAATATTACTAATTACTTACTCTTAAAAGAGATAACCTAGTATTACTATTAGTAAAGAATATATAGCTTAAGGAAGTAAAATAGAAGCTAATCCCTAGGTTTATTAGACTATTTTAGGTACTTAATATTATTAGTAAGTAAGTATATTAGCTTATACTACTAGAAAAATATAGTAGGTTATATAATATATTCTATATTAGCCTACTAGAGCCTTAGACTTATTATAAGAATATATATAAAGAAAAAATACTAATACCTAACCTTAAGGATAAAGATAATAAATATAAAGTTAAGAAGGTTAAGGAATATAGAAAGACCTATAAAGGTAATAAATACCTAGTAAAGTAGAAGGGTTAGCTAAGTAAATATAACTAATAGGTTCCTATTAAAGATATAAAAGGAGCTTAGTATATAATTTAGGTATTCTACTAGAATAAGTTAAGGGAAAAGGATAGTAATATATAAGTAAGTTATAGGTAAAAGAGTATAAAGTTCCTATAAGAAAGGCATAGCCTTACTAGCTACTATAATATACCTAATAAAAGAAAATAACTAAACTATATATAAAAAATAAAAGAAAAAATATAAAGGAATAAAATAAAGGAAACTATTTATAGCTTTAGGAGAGTTAATAGAAATCCCTCTATAGTTACCCCCTTATAGCTAAAGACTTAGCCCCTATAGACTATATACTTAGCATTATTCTTATCTACTATAACTATCTCCCTTATTCTATAATAAAAATAATATAATACTATTCCCTAGGTAATAAATCCTAGATTACTTAGCTATAGCTATAAAACCATTACTATATTCTATATAGCAAGGAGTTATAGATAGTTAGCTTACTAAAATATTAGTAAATAGATAGTAAAATAGGGCTAAGATATAACCTACTATCCCTAGGACTAGAGCTAGGTTTATAGTAACTATAAGGGTTTAATAGGAGACTATATACTACTAGTATATAATTAAAGTATCCTACCTAGATATATTAGTAAAGAACTAGTAAAAAGGAAAGAAATATATAGACCTAGTGGACCTTAGTAGCCCCTATTAACCTAAATATAATATAATATATTATATTAGTATAGTTAAAGCCCTATATAAGCTAAAGATAATAGGTAGTAAAACACTACTAAGTTACCTCTAAGAATATAAGGTCTTTAGGATTATCCTTATCCTTATTACTAAGTGCCTCTATTAGGATATCTACCTAATCTAGTACCTTTAATAAGTTAAGGAAGTTATTATATATAGTAGCTATAGACTATATAATTATTAGTAAATAGAAACTAAAGAGCAAAGGAAAAGCAAGCTACTTATAGCCTTATAACTATCCCTATGTATATAACACTAAATATAGCGCTTTAACTACTTTATCTTTAACTAACCTATATATAGGTTAGTAATAAATTAATAATTAATCTAGGGGAGTTTAGGGGCAGATAGGGGGCTCTTTTTATATTTAGTGTATCTAGTATATAAGTAGTGTATATATAAATAATTATAAAGTAGAATTATAGGAGTACTTATAGTAATATATTAGTAATTAATAATAGATAGATAATAGTATTATAAAAAAATAATAATTTAGCTAATAATATAGAAATAAAAATAGAATAATATAGTAGAGAGTTAGAGGTGAATTTATACTAAAGAGCTAACTATTATTTATTATTATAGATTATTATTTATTATTATTTTAATATAACTACTAGTTAGCAAATAGTTATAAAATATAGGGCAAAAGCCGTTTAGGAGCCTGGTAATAAGGGGGGGGATAATTATAAGGCCCCTTATAATATAACCCACGCATATACATGCACCGCAGCGCTAGAGCACCGCGGCGCCTAATACTAGAAGGAAGGGCTAGGTCCATGTAATATTAGCGAGCCGCTAGCTATAAACCAGCGACTCGCACACACATTACACTTAGACCTAGCAAGCTTTAGTTAATATATAAGTGCACCCCATATCCTTTTGCCTAGCTACCTTTATCCTTACAAAAGTATAAGGTACTAGAGGTGCTAATGCTATTAACTATAAAGTTAGATATTCCTAGGGGGCTATACCTAATCTTTTATATAGATTTAGTTTAGAGGGTAGTAAAGGATCTATTACTAAGCTAGAAGCTAGCTAATAAATAACCTCTACTAGAGCTAATATTAATAGATATAGATAGTAACCTTATAGAGTACTAGGTAGAGGAGATCCTTATAGCTAAAAACGCCCCTAGTTAGGGAGTAAATTATAATATACTAGTTAAGTGGAAAGGTTATATTTAGCTAATATAGAAGCCCCTAAAGAATATATAGGATACTAAGGCACTAGATAGATTTAAGGTAGAATAGGGGGATATATAGATAAGTAATAGTCTAAAGTAAGTGTAGAAATAGGTATAGTTTAATTTACCCCTAGAGAAGTAAAGCCTCTAGGATATATATAGAGGGGGAAGGTAGGGATAAGGAGGAGGTAGGGTTTAAAAATTTTTTTATATAGTAAGGGGATAGAAGGGGTATAAAAGGGGGTATATAATAGACTTAAGCTTAAGGCTTAGGTCCTTCTTAGGTCTAGGAGGGCTCTAGAAAGGGCGCGGAGAGTGTATAAGGTAGTGTGTAGAGGTTATATAGACTTAGGGCTTACTACGCGCGCCACGCGTATAGACTACACATAGGAGGATATATAGCCGCACACTATGTGATCTCTTACTTAGCTCTTTCTTTCCTCTTTAAGAATAGTAATCGCACTTTAGACGCTTGTTTGCAGTTGCCCCAAGGCCAGTCCATAACACTAAGTTCTCTAAGTTACCTACTTAATTCTTTAAACTAAAGTAGTAGGGAGTCCCTAAGTCTATAGAGAGCTTTAAGTAGTTCTATATATTCTCTAATAACCTTATAACCTTTAGGAAGCTTATAGGTAATAGGAATTAAATCTAATCTACGCTTTACATAGGGAAATGCATTCTTTATATTATATTATCTAGTCTCTAGATTAAACTATACTACTAGAGCTATAAATACATAAAATATATAAGCAGCAAGCGTTACTATATAGGTTTATTTAATTATAGAGCTATCCTATAGGTCTCTATATATATAGATATATACTTTAAAACACTATATAATACCCTCTTTATTAAACTTATATAAATAAACCTATTTTAGTGGTAATAGCTAAGAATATACTATAGATTATTTAATCTACTTCTATATTCCCTATTCCTTTAATTTATTAATCTTAGTATCTATTACCTTCTTCTACTTCTTTCTAAATATATAATTATTAGCTTCCTTCTAATTCTTAGAAGGACTTACTAGATTAGACTAATATAGTATACTAGTATTTATTTTCTATTTAAGGAGTAATTTATTTTCTTTATTATAATAAGTATTAAGCACTAAATATATTATTCTAATACTCTTAGTATTAGAATACCCTTTAGAATTATTATCTACTTTAAGGAGTAGTCTAAGCTCTTTATAGAGCTTCTTTAGATTCTAAAGGCTACTAGTAAGAATATTATTAGGCCTTCTCCTCCTTCTACCTAGTAGGCTATAGTCTAGAATAAGGCCTTACTTTTATTTTTTTTATAATCTAAAGCTAGTTTATATACCTTCTTATAATATCTCTATACTAAGGCTCTCTTATAGGTATTCTAACCCTTTATATACTTCTAAAGATTCCCTATAGGTAGCTAGGCTATTATAGTCTTTAGAAGGCCCTATAATTATCTAAGTAATCTCTATATTATTACCTAGCGTAGCCTTATCTAGAATTTAAGGTTATAAGTTTAGATTTATTTATAGAGTATTATACTCTATACTCTATAGAGCTCCTATATTAAAGAGTATAAGCTCTCCTATTATTAGATCTAGTGTCTACTAAGGAGTTTAAAGTCCTATTAGCTTAGTTACTATATCTTTTACTTAAATAACTTTAGTGCTTATAGGTATATCTACCCCTAAGTTTAAACCCTTATCTAGATCTACTAACTTAATAGTCTTACCTAGTAAGAGAAATAAATTTATTTCTTTATCTAGTTCTATATTAATCTCTAATTAGCGAAACTATACTTCTAGCTTACTAATTAACTACTCTATAGCACTTTCCTTAGTAGTATTATAGAAGATTATCTTATTAAAGGTAATATTCCTTATTATTATTACCCTTCCTAGTTATAGGATCTAAATATAATAAATATTAGAGGTATAGTAACTAATAAGATATCTAATATATCCCCTAGGATTTATCTTATAATAGTGCCTATATTATCCTACTTTATAATCTCTTTCTATTAGATACACGTAGTAGCTATATATATATAAACCGCCCTAATTAGGCCTAAGGTCTATAGAAGGCTCCCTTATTAGTAGGTAAGCATTATCCTAGAACCAGCTTTCTAAGGTCTTAATAGGCGTCCTCTAATCTAATTATTAAATAGGGCTAATATTATAAAGGTATGCTATAGTATATATACTCTCTAACTATAGGTTTATAGGAAGCCCTATGCCTATAAGTATTATATTTAACTTTATTATAATTATCTAATTTACTCTTTTAATATGCCTATTTAGCTTATATATATAGGGAGGCGAAAGCTCTAGCTTAATGCCTTAAGCCCTTACCTATTATTAAAAGATTATATCCTTAGATTAACTAATTACTATACCTTTATTATCTTACCTAATTTTTATAATTAATAGCCTAAATTATCTTATAACCTATTATTTAAAATAAATTAATATATTAAATACTAATTAATATAACTTATTAGGAATAGTATATACTTAAAGTATCCCTAAATATTTATCCTTAATAACTAGTAACTAATTTATTCTATTATAGCTAGGCTTATAGTCCTAAAGGTCCTAATAGATTCTCTAATAGGGCCTTAGTAACTTATATTCTAGTAGTTACCTAGATATAACTTTATAGGTATTTATTAGTAAGTAGGTTATATAGTTCTTATACTCTATCCCTTATAAATACACTCTCTTTATATAGGTTATAATCTTACTAAGTGTATCTTTCCTAAGGTACCTAGACTATAGGTACTATAGTTTTTCTAAATCTATTTATAGTAAGCGCTATTTCTTTAATAGTTACCTACACTATAAGCATTATATATATATATTATATAATCTAATTATAGAGAAAATCACTAGTATTAAAGTAAATATTATTATATCTATTTTTTAAGGAACTATTAAATAATTAGATAAGGGCTTATATTAAAGAAAGATAATATTATACTTTCTAATAAGTTTTGCTAGTAGTAAGCTATCTCCTATAGGTCTAATATATAGGGAGCTATTAGCTTTATAATACTATATACCCTTCTTTATAAGAAGACTCTCTAATATAATATTAATATAAAAGCCTTTAATAAGCGCTATATTTTATAATATTAGGTCCTTAGTCTAAGGTCCCTAAGGCCTATTTAAGATATCCTTAATTATATATATACCTCTTCTAGTAATTTAGAAAGAGGTTATACCTACCTTAAGATAGTTATTATATACTTACTTAAATATACCTAGCTTAAAGTAGGAGATATTATTAATAATATATAGAGTGCTATAGTTATTAAAGAGAGTGCTCTTAGAGAGTATATATTTTATATTCCCTAGTGTAGTATAGCTTCCTTTTACTAGTGCCTTTTCTTTAATAATTACTAGATTAATAATTACTATAGTAATTACTTTAGGATATTTATTATCCTAATTATTCTTTCCCTTTACTTCCTAACTATTTTTTATAATTTTAGTATATAGATTCTTTTATTTACTACTATTATAATACCTCTTAATCTTCTTATAGTCTTACTTCTTTAATACCTTATAACTATTAGGTACCTAACTAGTTATAGTATAATATAAGGTTTAGTAGTTATAAGGATTCTAGCTATAATAGCTAATCTTTCCTACCTAGTAGGGGCACTTTTTTATTTTCTTACTAGCTTTCTAATTATTATTAGAGCACCCCCTAAGAGTTATTATATAGCTCCCTTTTCTAGAACCTATATCTATAACTTATATTACCCTATAGTACCTTATATACTTAGAAGTAAGTCCTTATAGAGTTATATTAGCTAGAAGATTATTAGTAACTTAAATAAGCTATATAATCTTTATCTTTACCTATTAAGAATTAAATTAGGCTCTAATTACTTAGATAAAGTTATAGATTATATTAGGTTCTTTAACTTTATTAATCTTATATAATATAGCTTTTTAATATAGCTTATTTTACTACTTAATCTAATACTTAAATTATATATTTATATACTTAGTATCCTAAAGATAGGCTATATACTTTACTAATACTTTAGCTTATATAATAACTAGACCTAGTAAGAACTTCTTTTTAAGACTAATAAGAATTTATTAAAGTATTAGATTCTTACCCTCTTTCTCTTTTATAATCTTATTAATAGTTATTATATAGGTATTTAGATTAATAGTATTAGTAATCTAAGTACTAATAGTCCTTTCTTATAACCTAAGTAATTTAAAGGTTTAATACTTTATATTATAACTATAAAAAAGGAATACTAGAGCTTCTAAGAATAAGAGTTACTTTTCACTAAGTAAAGCCTCTACTTATCTTTAAATAAGTTCTAAGTAATTATTTAGTTAGATTATAGAAGGTTTAATAAGATAATTAGAGGGAAGCTCTAGGAGATCTAGATTAACTTATTCCTAGATCTCCTAACTTTATATAGCTTACTTTAATACTTTAAACTATTCTTCCTATTTCTCTAATAATACTAATTTAATATCTATCTTAAGATTATAGATAAGAGAGGTTAAGGTTTTTATTAAATACTTAGTTAGATAGATAGGCACTATATATATATACTTCTTATACTTAGGGGGAGCTATAGAAGTTATAGGTAATAATACCTCCTAGGCTTATAACTATTATATAATTATATAATATAATAAATAGGACTCTTACTAGATTAATATAAGAGGACCCCCTAAGAGATAATTATAAAAAAGATTAAATTACCTATCTCTATTATATAAAAGAGAGAATAAAAGCATCCCTTTTATAGGGGGATTACTAGACTACCTATTATAGTGCTCTAACCTATGTAATATAGATTACTTCTCCCTATATTCCTACGCGCACTAGTATAAGACATTATGACTCATGACACGGCACGCTACCCACGGCACGCTACCCCGGGCAACACCATCTGCCGTCTTTCAAAGTCACCGGCGCCTTCCAGACCTTCCACCAAGCCGCGCCGTGGGGCCACTGTGGTGCAATGTGGTGGTGCGACGGCCCAATCACGGCGTCAACAAGTTCCGTGGGTCGGTCAGCAGCACCTTGACTGGTCCCCTCCCTCACAGTCGTCAAGTCGGTGGCGGCGAGTATCAGGCCATCTCCTGTCGCTCTTATACCGCCTTATCAATTGGTTCATCGGGACTTGCTGCCGATAAGGTGGCACAAAATGAAGCTTAAATCTCACCAGCGCGGACATCAGCGCGGGGACATCAGCGCGGACATCAGCGCGGACATGAGCCCACTCATTCCGCCTTCATTGTGAAGTGAAGCAATTCAGGGAACCAAACTCTACACTCTATCCTCTCCTCTTGCCCAATCGTCTCCTCCAACAATGGCCGAATCCGAGCCATCATCATCATCATTATCCCGCTCACCCGAGAAGAGAGCTCTTAAGCCGCCGCCGCCCACTTCGACACATGTAGAATCCTCAAAGACCCAAGCAGACGTTCAATATGCTCTGCCAGCCAACCAACCTCAAGTCGGTAAGTGCATCGCTCGTTAAGTCGCATCAAGCAAGACCCCCGTCGTCATCAAATACCGCAAACACCGCAACACCGCAAACACCGCAAACACCGCAAACCCCTTGCTTACCATGGCGGAAGAGACTATCCGCATCAACACTGCCAACGTGTCGCAGCCGTTCCTAGATGCCGATACGCTTCCCAGCTTTCGGCCGTGATCAGACGCACGGTTCACTTACTCGTCGTTGCCGTCGTGCCTCTGTACGGGATACCCCATTTCCCCGCGGCCAGACAGCAGCATCATTCGATGAACCCGTGAACCCGTGAACCCGTGAACCCGTGAACCCGTGAACCCGTGAACCCGTGAACCCACATCCAACCATCCCGAACTGTCTTGGTTCGGCGCACGTGGGCGTCGGGAGCTCTTTCAATCTTCTGCCTGAATGCCGGTGTCACAGCCGAGAACTTGCAGCGAGCGGGGCTGTCATGCATATTTATGTATGTGCCCCATGCTGGTTCTCCTCATCGAACTTGACTCTCGACCACGGCACCACCACCACCATCACCACCACCACCATCACCACCACCACCACCATCACCACCACCACCATCCTCGTCATACGGCGGGGGCTGCTCAAGACCAACACAGCGCACTCCATATTCAAAATTCAAATACGATCCGTAGCACAGGTACAAAATGGCAGAAGCAGCAGCTACTACCGTGCCTCTCGTCATTGACGGCCAAGACTATGCTCCCGAGAAGACGTTTGAGATCAAGTCTCCGGCCACGGGAGAAGTTGTTTACAAGAGCGGCGGTGCATCCGTAGCTGATGCCGCCAAAGCTGTTGATGCCGCCGCCGAGGCTCTCAAGACATGGCGCAAAACCACACCCCAGGAGCGCCAGGACATTCTTCTCAAAGCCGCCGAGATCATGTCCAGTCGCCGCGAAGAGTTGACAAAGTACATGGTGGACGAAACCGGATCTGCTCCGGGATGGGCAGATTTCAACATCAACGTCTCCGTCGGCATGTTGAAAGACGTTGCCGGCCGCATTTCCACACTGGCCGGCTCGTTCCCAGCCACTGCGAACCCTAGCCGGAGTGCCATTGTGCTGCGGGAGCCTTACGGCGTAGTGCTGTCCGTCGCTCCTTGGTATGGCACACCCTCTTGTCTGTTTCGAGCGTACTGTTTCGAGCGTATTACCTTGTTACCTCGTCCCATAATACTGTTCTAACATGGTTCACAGGAATGCCCCGTTTATCCTCGGTACGAGAGCGGTTGCGTTCCCCATCGCTGCCGGAAACACAGTCGTCTTCAAGGCCTCTGAAAGCTCCCCCAGGTCGTTATGGGCAATTGTAGATATCCTCCGTGAGGCGGGGCTACCGAAAGGCGTGCTAAACATGATTGTTCACGAACCATCCGACGCGGCGGCCGTCACCTCATCACTCATCGCCGACCCCCGCGTCAAGAAGATCAATTTTACCGGCAGCACCAACGTCGGCCGAACCATTGCCAAGCAGGCAGGAGAGCATCTCAAGCCCGTTGTGCTGGAGCTGGGCGGCAAGGCCCCCGCCATCGTGTGGGAGGACGCCAACTTGGATCTTGCCGCCCAGCACTGCGCCCTCGGCTCCTTCATCCACAGCGGCCAGGTCTGCATGTGCACGGAGAGAATCCTCGTCCACAAGGCCATCAAGGACACCTTCCGAGAGAAGTTCACCGCCGCAGTCGCCGCCATGTTCCCAGCCGACGGCGAAGCCCCCGTTCTCATCAGCAGCGCTGCCGCTCAGAAGAACAAGCAGCTCATCGCGAATGCCACAGAGCGCGGCGCCACCATCCTACACGGAGACGCGAAGGCGCAGGAGAGCAGCAACACGAGACTGCGGCCCATTGTCGTCGACAACGTCACTACCGACATGGACATTTACAAGATTGAATCATTCGGGCCCACTGTTTCTGTCATGGACATCGAGTCCGAGGAGGAGGCCATTCGCATCGCCAACGACACCGAGTACGGGTTGGCATCTGCCGTCTTCACCCAGGATCTGCGGCGAGGATTGCGCTTTGCCGAGGAGATTGAGACGGGGGCGGTCCACATCAACAGCATGTCGGTACATGATGAGAACGCCCTGCCCCACGGCGGTGCCAAATCCAGTGGTTATGGACGCTTCAACGCCTCCTCGGGGCTGGATGAGTGGACGAGGACCAAGAACGTTACCTTTGACCGCTGATTCTGTATCCATTAAGTTGCACTCTTGATAAATAACAGACATGGCGGTTGCGACCTCGAACTGCTCCGTATCTCGTGATTCTAAAAAAAAAAAAAGTCGCCAAGAACTCACCATGACTGCTGTTCTCTACCTACACAATGTCCTCGCAAACCCAAGCCAAAATACACACAACACCTGCCACTATATCAATCCACAAGAACGTAAGAAATCACCCACCCAGGTCCAGGGTAACCCACCTCCGCAGCATCCCCCCAAGTTCCAACCCCCATCATCGTATCGATAAGACAAACAAAGTAATCCGTAACAAGGAAGCTAAATACGCCACAAACCAACCTACATTCAAAAACCTCCCCCCCCTCGATAACAACAACCCGCGCAGCCCCCATCAACAAAATGTCTTTCCTCGGAATCGGACGCCAGCAGCCCACCTCGGAGCAAAAGATTGCCGCAGTGGAGGGCGAAATGCGCATGATGGCCGACACCTACAACCGGTGCGTTTCGGCCCCCCGTTCCTGACGTCCGTTCCGTTCCAAAGAGCTAACGTGGCGTCATGGCAGCCTCCAGAAGACGTGCCAGAAGAAGTGTATCCCCACCGACTACCGCGATGGGGAGCTCAACAAGGGCGAATCCGTGTGCCTGGACCGGTGCACCGCCAAGTTCCTCGATACGTCCATGAAGGTCAGTGAGATTATGCAGCAGCAGGGACAGGCCATGGGCGGAGGAGCCTCCACTGGCGGCGGCATGTTTTAAAGAAGTTGGATTGGACTGGATTGGTGATTTTGGTGACGAGATGTGCGTGGATGGATGAGTTGCTGATTTGGGGGGGGGGAATTGAGGAGAGGAACACGGATTGGTCCTTTGGTGATGCAGAGGGCCTCCTTTTTGTACGAATATAGACTATAGACGTGATGCCATCGGGGCGGGCGACTTGATGGCCTGGCATTGAGGGCGAGGATGAGGATGAGAGAGGGGGACTTGTACAATTATTCGGATACATCTAAACCCCATCATGATTTGACAGGGAGAGGGACCTCTCTACTACGCCCCTCTAATGAATTGTGCCAGTAACAGCAATATGGCATCTAGTATTGCGGGGAACAAAAAAGAAATACGCCCGAGATGCTGTGAATGTACAAAACGACACTAGACAAAGAGAAAAGATAGATTGGACGAATCCATCCCTGGGCTTGCCAGCAAATAAATATACAATTGAACCGAACCATCATGTCTCACGCGTAATGTTGGGACCGGTTCCCACCCCCGTCAACGTTCGGACTAGCCAATGCGCCCAGCTTTCCGTCTCCAACGTCACCTTGAGCTCTGCCGCTCTGCTCTCCACATCGTCCACCTGCCTCTCGAAATTCTGAATGCTGTCTTCGACTTCAAGCACTTTCTGGACAAGACTGTTGATTTCGTAGTCGAGCCGCGCGACGAGGACCTCAATTTCCTTGACGCTCTCAGTCAGGTTCTCGCGTTGCTCACTGAGAAGCTCGTCTGTATTGTATCGCACTCGCTGACATGCCTCGTCAAGCTGGTGATAGAGGCCTTGCAGCTCGGCCTTGTCTCGACCGTATCCATCATTCAGAGACTCCACTGCCTTGACTTTGTCTCGGGCCCATGGTCCAACGCTGGTGACAATCTCTTCAATCAAGTGGTTCAGATGACTTGCTGCTCCGGCATGAGCCTCCATGCATGCGAGGTAGTCCGCTGTCTCCGTGATGTCAATGACTTCTTCCCACGTGAGGATGGCTTCTTCCGCGTCGCTGAATGATATCCGGCGTGGCCAACGAATCTCGTTTGCAACATGTTCCAGGCCAAGGTCGGCTGTCCCGCAGCTGCGACGTCGAGCTATGACAGTGGCTTTGCCGCCTTCCTTTACAGGCAGTGGACCGCGGATATCACCGTCGTCAGCAACACGAGGTCCCGTGGATGACCCTTTGTGACTGGCGTCTTTGCGAATTTCGGAGCCGGCGCCATCGATATTATCTTTTTGGGATTCCGCGTTTGTCCATGGCTCATCTCCAGACTTCTCGTCTGGCTTGGAGCCTTTTCCTAATAATCCAGAATACAAGGTCTCATCAGTTTGCCCTGGAAGCGCGTCTTCGGCCCGGTTTAGAGCCGCCAGATACTCCTCTGGCTTGTTCTTCCATGTAAAAGCGCGTCCAACCATGGCGGGAGTTGAGACCATGGCCGCACTCTGAGCGGCTGATGAAATGGCGGCATTGGCATTGCCAGCGTCAGGGAACTCTTCTTTGGCAGATATTGAGAGCTTGCTCATGTGCCCCCGGCGGTTACCACCTACGGCCTCCTTGATGCGACCGAGGCCGGAACGGGCGTCGCTCATCTTGCCTGTGACACTTTTCAAGACTCCCCTTCGAAGAGCGTCTCTATCACCAGAGACATCTGCAATGTTGTTGACCGAGCCGGCGGGGACGGCAGAGTACGGCCCAGTAGAGCCATCCTCTCTTCTTCTAGCGTCTAGCTCCTCATCTAATGGGAAAGAATGCGTGCGTCTTGCTGTGTGGTTGGCGGTCTCACTTCGTCCGAGAAGCATACTACCCAGATCTTGAACGCTGCCAAACTCATCACTGCCAGTCCTCCGAGCTTTGCCGTGCCATAGCCACCTGGGGCGATCGCCGTATGCCAAATTGACGAACCTGTCAATGTCGAGGGTTTCAATATCCGCAAGGCCGCCCTTGTCTTTGCCAGAAACCATGTCCATGACAATCTCCCCCCTCTTACCACCAATTTCCGTCACGGTAGACTTCACGGCCTTTTGCACGCCCCATCCTTCACCCGCAGCCCCTTTGGCTGTGGCGGTGTGTAGTCTAAAGACAGTTTGTCGGTCGAGGCGCCTCGTAATTTCCAGCTTTTGCTGCTTCTGGAAGTAGGCAACGCCTCGCTTCGTAGCCTCAATTTCGAAGACGTCCTTGGACACGGGTGCACCAAACCAGTGAAGCCGGTTTCTCGCCCCCATTAACATTCCCAACAAGGCAGACACGGTAGAAGGTCCTAGAATGCCATCTGTCGGCTCAAAATTGTAGTGCTCTGCTCCAACCTCTGTCCACCAGTTGCCAATCGCTCTTTCAGTAACGTCGCACAGCAGTCCATCGATATATTGGTAGTCTAGTTTCTCGAACATGTACAGTGCGACTTGGCAAAGTTTGATGAGCTCGATGGCAGACTGCAAGATAGGAATGCCATCACTGATCTTGTACAGCTGGTGAAACTTTGCTTGTGTCGCTTCGGTAGGGTCTGTAAGTGCCAAACCGGAGCGGCCAGAGCACCCCAGTCTTTTGAGATCTTCATTGACGATGAATAGCTGTCGGTGTTTGCGCACGTCTCCATCAGGAACCGAAATGACAGTCAGTGCCGATGGAAAACTGCTTAGGTTGGTGATCATCAACTCCCCGAATTCTGTGTGCTTTGGGCGGGCGTTGTACTGGCCGGCGGTGTTGAAGTATAACCGAAGTCTCGCAGACCAATGAGCTTGGTCCTCGGGAATGGATATGACTCCGACTACTATAGAATGCTTCTCGTCTCCGGTATAAGTCGTGACAACGATAATGGGTGACTGCCGAGAGCAAGTCCACTGCTCAACCAAGTACAACTCATAACCACTGAGCACACAACGTCGCTCGATGACTGTCACGCAAGGATCATCTTCGAGAAATCTGCATGGAGCTGGTTTATTAGCATGTGCCAAATTGTCCAATGAAGGAGGGCAAAGTCTGGCAAGCGCTCACCGGAAAGTCAGAGGATCGGGTAGAACCAAACGTCGTTGGGGGGGCTGAGGAGTCGTAGATGCGGTCGACAAGCCGTCTCGTGTGCGAATACGATCTTGAGTATTTGCACCATCCATTGCTGCATCTCGGGAGTTACGCGTGGACGTGCCCCGGGAGGGGGCAGGGAGGGGGTCATCGTCTCGTTGGAATCGGCCTTCCTCTTGGGGCAAGGGCAACATGAAGCTTATTGGTGATGTCATTCAGATTTGAAAATCCCGAGGGAGGCCACTTAGGCATTGCCAACGCGCGGCAATCAGATGACCGACATTTGGCGAGCTCAGCAGATGATGAGCATGGACAGTTGGACGAAGAAGGCTTGAGAGTGTCAGGGTGTCGGTGTTGAGTGGAAGTTGCTTGAAGTCACCGAGACTTTTGCTCGGGCTTGCAGCGGGGCCGTCAACACCCTCCCAATTCGATCCCGTCATTATTATCTGCAACCTGGCAAACAGCAAGACTACATCATCCAACAACTACCTACCTATACCTGGGCATCGATAAGCACCACGCACGAACCACTACCAAGCTGGGGATACGAACACGACCACTCGCTTTCCATCTTCTGCGAAAACTGCCCTGGTCGACGAACCAAAATCTGTCTCCCTGACTGTGTAACGACGATACAAGGCTCCGACATCTGCCGTCCCCAAAGGCTGTTCGCCCCCAAGGCTGTTCGAAACTCTTCTCGACTGGCATCACCGTCTATCCTGCTCTTGCCCTCAACCTTGACGCATCCGGCAGCCATGGCCGGAGCGGAGGACGGCATGCCTTCGTCGCCATTTGGGCCGTTGCTGGCGGAAGTAGCCCGCATGCGAAAGTTGAATCTGAACGCCGCCATTCAAGATGTCGACTCGATCATTGATTTGCTCACGGCCGCACGAGAGCAAGTAGCTGGTGGTACGGGAATTTCCCCCCCTCTGAACCCGCCGCCTCTCTTCAATCGTCACAGCTGATGGCGCACGAAATGAAACGATTGGCTGACGCTCAGATACCAGATGGTGATGCCCACAAGATTAGCATGGCCATGACAACATTACAAAATCCCGTGAAAGCCCGCCTGGAAGCTATAACGGATGACCTGAAGAATGTAACCAAAGCGCAGAGGAATTACGGCAAAGCGCTGGACAGAGTGAGTGCATGTGCCCCGAAAGCTGCTGATAAACCACAACAATGCGTCTCGGCGATGAGTCGCCAAAGCTGGCAGCCTCGTCAATGCAAAATACTTTACTCACACAATGCTCCTAGGCCCTTCCGCATCGAGAGCTGCCCATGGAGGCCGATGCCATGGCCGATCATTCCGCGCTCATCAACCGCGCGATAGCCATGCACCTCCTCCGGGAGGGCCAGTTCTCAGTAGCGTCTACGTTTCTACGTGAGGAGCACAAGCACCGCGAGCAGAAGCAAGCGTCATCTCTAGCCAGCCACAAGTCCTCCAGACTCGACCAAGACGGCGACGACAAAATGAACAGAGATGGCGACGACGAAGAGGAAGCAGAGCGCGGCGAAGAGGACATGCATCGCCTGCACTCGGAATACTTGCAGGACAAGTTCTCCGAAATGTACCGAATCCTCGCTGAGCTGAAGGAGCGCAACCTCGTGCCTGCTATAGAATGGGCCCGTGCCAACAACCAGACACTAGAAGCCAAAGGCAGCAACCTGGAATTCGAACTCAGCAAGCTCCAATTCGTATGGCTCTTCAAGGGCCCTTCCATCAACGGCCTCCCCGACAACCAGAACAACGGCCAAATGGGCGCCCTGTCCTACGCCCGCCAACACTTTGCCCGCTTCCAATTTCGCCACATCAAGGAAATCCAACAGCTCTGCTGCGCCATGGTCTACGCCTCCAACCTCGAAGAGTCACCGTACCGCCACATATTCGAAATCGACTCGGCCTTTGAAGACGTCTCCGCCTCCTTTATCCGCGAGTTCTGCTCCCTGCTGGGCCTCTCCGCCGAATCACCCCTCTACATGGCCGTCACGGCCGGCTCCATCGCCCTCCCCCGCCTCATCAAGTACACCACGTACATGAAGGAGAAGAAGACGGAATGGACCTCCGAAAACGAACTCGCTTTCGAAACACCCCTCCCCACCTCCATGATTTACCATCCCATCTTTGTGTGCCCCGTCAGCAAAGAACAGACTACCGAGCAGAACCCGCCCATGATGCTACCCTGCGGACACGTCCTCTGCCGAGACAGTCTGCACAACATTGCCGCCAAGGGGTCGCGGTATAAATGCCCCTATTGTCCGACCGAAGGCCACTTGCGTGATGCTATCAAGATCACATTGTAGTAGGCTGTGTCCGAACCGACTGTTTGCAACCATGAAGAGACTGTATTGGTGGGAAGGCCATTGGGGTTTCATTACTTAATTCAGAGTACAGTCGCGAGCATGCTCTGCTCTGCTCCGCTCTGCACGTGGAAGAAGCGTTTTTCTCATGTTATTTGATAATCAGCACAGGACGCAATGGGTTAGCCTACAGCGGGATTGTTGGATTGTAACTTGGCCCATCTTCCATGTCTCTTCAAGCGCCCGGCTCGATTGCCGCATCGCATTCGTATTCCATTATCCATGCGCTCGCCGTCTTTGTCCTTCGACTTGTTGGGTGTCTGGCGTTGGCCTTTTCTTTGAATATTTTTTTTTTTCACTCTACGACAGACCAGATAGTCTCTGAACATGCAGCTACTTACCACGACCCCTGGGCAATGTACCACGTGCGTGACCAAGGCGTATCTTGAAATGATTATTTTATTTTATTCTGATTTTGATGATGAGGATATGGTTTTGTAAACGAGAGACCATAAGAAATGATGTGTGTCCGTGTGAGCCGCGGCCTCGGCTGTTGTAATCCTAGTGAACCCAGCCAGCCCAATCCAACTGACCAGGCTGGATAAAGTCGCTAATTATGCTGCATTTTCCTTCTTTTCCAGGCTGGGTCCTCAACATGCGTCGCATTCGCAAACGGCCCTGGCAATAGTCACACGTCTAAAAAGAGAGTCGTCGTCCTTGACCCATGCGTGGCAATTCAGCGTTCCGTACCCGACTCCAAATTCAGCCACTGTAGATCGTTCAAGTCAAAAGAAAGAAAAGTCTTTGAAATGGCAACAGCACCTGGATAATAATGACTCATGGTAATGTCTCTCATCCACCCCAGACATTGTCATCATTTGGCGCTACATGAAAAGCACGTCTAAATCTACCCTTCCTTGAATGTCGCGACCGTGAAGCCAGCCTCACGGACGGCACAAAGGAAAAGGGGGAGTATCTTGTTTGAATTTTCGTAAGCTCATATCTTTGTACATATTCGCAAATAAAATTTGCGGTGTTTTCGAGAAAGGATGATTGTCCAATCTTCTTTTTTTCATCTTGTTAACCAAGAAGAGTGGCTGTTCCATGTTTGTTGCATCTCGTGGCCTCAACTTTAGTCAATAGTCATGCGACTGGGCATCTGAGGCTTGACATCGTGAAGGCTGATTGAGGTCGCGTCGGGCTTTTCTTCGACTTTGCGGGAAGCTAACAGATGGGGCCTCAAGCCCTTGTTGAAATTTGCCATGCAAATGAGGGCATTGATTATGGTGAGAATAATCAACAAGATGGTGATGACCGCAAAGGCAGACAGCGACTTGCGAACAGCAAAATAGGACGATGCGTGGCTTGGTTGATAAATTCGCACCAACTTGAAGACAAAGTAGCTCAGTCCGCCAAGGAAGAGAATGATGATGCAAATCATGCCAGGCTTGTTCTCTCTGCGAGTGAAGAAAGCGGCGGCCAGCAAAATGAAAATCGTAATCGGGATCGTAGCGATGGTCAAGGCGAACTCGGGATCGGATTTCTCCGCAACGACGACGACAAACTGGATGATGAAGCCCAGGAAGAAGAAGAAATCGAATTTTAGGAGAGCGATGTAGATCTGCAAGTCCGGTGTTAGTTGTCGTGTCTGTGAAATGTCGAACCTGTTCGCCTCGGAGAAGCTCCTACCTGGTAATGAAGAAAACGCTTCTTCATGCGGTAATCGGCGCCAATATTTTTCAAGATGTCCCACGCAAATTCCTGATACAGTTTCCAAGAGATGAAGACCATGAGAAGAGTGGCGAGGGCAATTATGCCAGGGATGGCGATGAGGAATGCCCTGACTTTCGACCACACTGACATGTGCGTGGCGCCGGGCTCGAGAGCATTAAAAGTGAACAAGATATCGATGGCGCCTGAGATCTGGTCGACTTGGATAGCGGTATATACCAAGAGAGCCAGGTTGGCAAAGCACACGCCAATGACTTGGATGGTGTTCTTCATGCGCAGAGCATCCCAAACAACAACGAGCTCGTACAAGAAGCCAAAAATGAAGAGAGTTAAAAAGGTAGGAATCGTCTTGTACTGAGACTGGACGTTGGAAACATCCATGTGGGCGCCGAGGCTGGTTTGAAACCTAGCGAAAACATAGGCTTCGAACGCCAAGCAGATGATGGCCTGGAATGCAGTAACGCCCATGAAAGCTGCTGACCATTTGGTCTTCAGGAAACCCCATGTGTCATGGCGTATACTCATGGCGGGCGCTGAGGATGCTATTCCTTGCCGTCCTGCATAGCCTTGATCGAAGTTGTGCAGGTTTGCATTCTCAGCGTATGTTGGTTGGGTATAGGTGGGTTGAGAGTATTCAGGTGAAGGATAAGCGGGTTGAGGATAGGCTTGGCCATAGTCGCTGCTTCGACCACCGTGTGATGACGACTGACTGTAATGTGGATGATGCTGATGGGTCTGTTGAGAAAAGCCTGGGTCGGCACCCAGCAGAGACTTGCGAGATTCGAGTCGAGCCACGATGGGCAGCTGAGAGACTCCAACCGGGAGTCTGGCGGATGTGTAATATCAGTGATCGGGATAGGCTGAGTTGACGTAGAACGGGAAGTTCAATGGTGCTTTCGAAGATTTGTTCGGTTTTCTCGTCGCCGGGGGTGCGAAAGAGGATGATGTCGAGATTGGCGAAGTGATCGCGCGCCCAATAAACAGACCTGTGTCAGTCGACAAAATGGGCAACCAATGATCAACTCGCAGAGGCTGAGTCCAAGGCTATGAATGTTTGCGGAGCGTCGCTGGAGCGGAGCGTCGCGGGAAAGACGATCAGAAGTTTTCAGTCGGACGACCGACGTGAAAGAGAAGTGGTCAATGGTGGAGACGAGGGAAGCAGATGAGTAGAGTGTGATTAACGAGAGACTGGGGTCAAGGAGGAAGATGAAGTGAAGATACGGGTGGATTGTAGGGGCGGCACAAAGTAGGGACAAGTTCAACTTGGATGTTTGTTTGAGGTTTTGAGGCCGTGGGAAATAGCCGGGTTGTGCCAGCAGGCCCAGCACAGGGGGGGGGGCAAGTGACCAGCAACGGTTGCACCTGCACCACTCTGCACCAACAAGCAATGCACAGCCTGCCTTTGTACCCACCACTCGACTGCAGCCTTCCAAAAGGCAGAGCACTGAAACGGGGTGGGTAGGGGCTGAGGGCATCGAAGCCGAAGCCAAAGCAGCCAAAGCCAGACCCCGTTCAGGTTTAGTCCGTACGCAATCCTCTCGTCTGGTTGGTGCGACACACCATCACAGCACGCGCCAGTGCTGGGCTGACACGCCATTTCGTGGTGTTGCTCGTGCCTGTGCTTGGCTGGCATAGGCTCCACTGAGCCAGCCATCTGAGCCAGTCCTGGCCCGCCGATCCGTGGGGTCCATGAATCCAATGCATCTGTCAACGAAAGGATATTGTCAGGCGCCTGCGGTCGAGTGTGACCACTTTTTCGACGTGCATGATGGAAAAAATTGACGATTGGCGGGCTGCACCGAAGTGAAAAGAGAAGCCATCATCATCCCGGGCGGTGCTGTGGCCGTCCTCGTCGCCTGGCCGGCATTCAATTGCAGGGTGCTATCCAGAAGATCAACGATCAATACGCAGGACCGTCAGCCGTGCTGCATTCTCGGCTGGACACGATTCCCATAGGGCCACCTTACCATCCACTATCTCTGTTGGCATCATCACTCATCACGTTGCTGTTGTTGTTTGACAAATGAGACTCAGTTGAGACGAGACGAAGCGAGGCTCGTTGGATGATCGATGAGATCAGAATGAGGGGGGAAATCCCCTTGCAGCTGAGCTGGCTCAAGCCGTCGTTACTGGTTTCAAAGCCAACATTGGACGGGACTAACTTGCTTTTGAGGGCCACCCGTTGTGTCATGGTGTTAGGCGCGGAGATTGTGAAACGATTGTGAATCAGACGGCTTCTGCTCTGCGGGAGTACAGCTCCATCGTGCTTGGCGCGTGCGGTTGGCAAGGTCATTCTGGAACCGATAGTCGGTACATTCGGACGACTGATCAAACCGAGACTGGCCTTGGATGAAAATACTAGAAATCATACGGAGGGAGTACTCCGTAAATAATCAGTAAATACAAGTGGTGGAAGAATATGGTGGGCAGACTCCCCGCTTCATCGTCATGTGTCTAGACCTACGGATTATTATTACTCTGGTTGACTCTGAAACATGCAGCAGGCAGGAGTAATCCAATGATGCTCGTTCTGATTGGCCGGCAAGGTCAATATTTCAAAGTACTAATCGTACGACCCATGAGATTCTCAATGACTAATTAGGTGGGTACGTACCTTCCTCGGCAGAAGGTTTGTACATGGTCAATGTTGACCTCATGACCATGAAATAAAGTCACTCACTGCGATACTCGGTGGATGGATGTTATTCGCGCGCACAGAAAGAAGAAGGAAGAGAAGAATCAACAGAAAGGGCATTTTCTGCTGGTCAAAGGCTTTGATTCATCATTACTGACCTGCAACGGACCCGACAGAAACGACCGCTGCTGCTGGTCTGGAATTCGGAGCCTACATAGTAGACGAACTTCAATGTTAGGATCTGCGAATCTGGGGGCCAAGAACTCAAGAATTAATCACAGGCACCACGAGTACGGTACCGGCAACTCCGGTTTTTTAATTCAGCCCCGGTTGCTAGTCGACGCTAATCCGTAATCATGTATGAATGCATGTTTGATGAGCCGAGGCAACTCTTGAACATCTGCGTCTCCTTTATGTAAGACAAGGCGTGTCATCTCCTGCAACAGCAGTCAGGGTTATAAACGCCGTGCGTAGTCCGTCACTAGTCCAAAAATTGATGACAGTTTCCTTTGGCCGTTGAACTCTGTTCAAAATTTTTTTTTTTTTTTAAAAACACCAACGACAATGGCATCAGCACGGGCATTTGCCAATTACCCCAAGCCCGTAGAAGGCCCAGAAACACCATATGCGCCTCCCCCGGCAAGCAATCCCGTTTTACGTGGTTATTCGCTGGTTGCTGGCAGCGCACTGTACGCAGCACAGCCTTCACATTGACGTTATTTACCTGACAAATGCTGACTTTTGACCCGACGTGGAAGGGTATCACGATCCGGGATCCTCCAGAGATTCTTCTGGAACAATGCCGGGTTCGGCCGAATCAAAGACTTGCCGGCTCTTGATGGAATTCCGCAAACGTTTGATGTCAGTACCCATCCTACCCCTTGATGCTCCATCTTGCATGGGGAACGCTTCGTCGCCTTCTTGCCACTCAACTCGATTGATAAAACTCGGGGAAAAGGTCAAAAAGCTCTCTAACGAAGCCGAGAACAGCCCTGCGTTACGCCCCTGGGTCCGAATGGCCCGATGGTGGAGTTGGAACCTGCCCTTTTGGCTGACGAACACGTCGACCCCAAAGTCAAGTACTACTCCGTCAATGACTATCATGAGCATTACAAATCCGGCAAACTCACACCTCTTGACGTGGTCAAGGCCCTCCTCCCACTCACAAAGCCGGGAGGAGACAAGAAGGCGACCAAATATGAAGATGCCTGGGCGGACAACCACGGTAACGATGAGCTGGTTTTCGAGGCTGCCAAGGAGTCTACCGCTCGATGGGCGGCCGGAAAGCCCCTGAGCATCCTAGATGGTGTTCCCATCGGAGTCAAGGACGATGTCAGCACCAAGGGCTACGTGAACCATTTCGGGATGAAGTACAATGCGGCGTCGCCGTTTTTCAAGAGACAGGAGAAGTCGGCGTGGTGTGTGCAGGCGCTCCAAGATGCAGGCGCAATAGTCCTGGGCAAGAATCGTATGCATGAACTCGGATCGGGTGAGTTTGCCCTTGTCCCCCTCCCCCCGACGAAGTAGACCCGACGAAGTAGACTCGACGAGTTATGATTGCCAACGTGAACAAACATTTGTACAGATACTTGTGGTTTGAATGTGTGTGATATTCCAGCTTGGATTCCATGCCCCATTCGTCCCTGGTCCTCCCTACTAACCTTGAATCGACAGATCGCCCAAGGCTCGCCCACAAATCACTTGAACAACGAGTATTATCCCGGTGGATCATCTTCCGGCCCTGCCTCGGCAGTGTGTTCCGGCATCGTGCCCATCGCCGTCGCGACGGATGCCGGAGGCAGCATTCGCATCCCTGCGAGCTTCAACGGTCTGTACGGCCTCAAGACCTCCCAGCACCGTACGGGCTACATGGGCAGCACCGTGTGCGTCACAGGGCCCATTGCCGCCAATGTCTCCGATCTGACCATCGCCTACCGCTTCATGTCCCAAGCCAACCCCGAGGACGGAGTCCAGGGTGCATTCGGACGCTCGCCGCCTCCCCAGCCGTCCGCCAAAAAAGTCATGGGCGTCTACCGCGACTGGTGGAGCGCCGCGGACCCCGAGGTCGCCGAGCACTGCGACAACGCCATCGACTACTTCGCCAGGGAACGGGGCTACGAGATCGTCGACATTGCCATTCCTCATCTCGGCGAGGCCCAGCTCTCCCACGGCGTCATCTGCATCACCGAAATGTCCGAGGACGCCCGTCGCAGGACCGTCGATCCCTCGGACTGGCTGTCCCTCGTCGGCCCCGCCAACAGACTTCTCATGTCGATCGGCACGGCGACTCCCGCGGCAGACTTTCTCAAGTTCAACTCGATGCGCACCCTCATCATGCGGCACTTTGCGTTCCTGTTCCGGAAACACCCCGGCCTGCTCATCATGTCCCCGACCACTCCTCTCGCGGGATGGCCAAAGACCCCCGGTGATGAGACGCACGGCCTGAACGATGCCAACACTGCCTTTAGAAACATGATGTACATCTTCCTGGCCAACATGACGGGCACGCCCTCGGTATCTGTCCCCGTGGGATACGCCACGCCCAAGAGGGGGCAAGGCAAGGTCCCCATCGGGCTGCTGGCCACGGGAGAATGGGGAAGTGAGGAGCAGCTTTTGGCGTTTGCAGCAGAGGCAGAGGAGTACCTGCACACCAAGTATGAGGAGGGTCGCAGGAGGCCCGACGCATGGCTGGACGTCATGGCCCTGGCGAGAGGCGATGCTTAAGTTTGGGACAAGGAGAGGGGGTGAAGAGGGAATAACAAAGTCAGGTCTGACGTATAAAAAGACAGGACGTAGTACACGTATATACATGCTACCCTTCATGATACTGTAGCGCGAGAGTTAAAGACATCAAAACATCTGAAGAGCCAACGAACAGTGCCCACTGTGCCAGGCCGGTCCCGTGCGGAAGGGCAAAAAGAGGGCAAAAAGAGTAGACGATTTTCTTCTGCAGTCGCACCAGACGAGAACCTCACTAGTTAAAGCGTACATTTCTCCCCTTTAAAGGAACTTGGCGGCCATCCCGGCCAACCCACCCTGCGAAGTAGCCTGGCTCTTGAAGTACATCTTCATAGCCGTCTCAACAGCCTGCTGTACGACATTCTCCTTGCTGGCGCCGCCTTCGACCTTGCCCTTTGCGGCCTTGTCATCAAACAGCTTCAGGGTGGCACGTTAGCGAGTTGGTACACATACAGTCTGAGAAAACCCGACAACACGTCTCTCTGCAAGACACGAGCTTCAGAAGCGGAAACAGAGAAACGCACCTTGCTCGCCTCCGCCATGGCCATGCCCAAAAACGCACCCTGGCCGGAAGCAGAACTCGCACTGTTGTCCGACTGCGTAAACTTCTTGAGGGCTTGCATGGCGGCCGCCGTGCCAAGGCTGCTGGAGTTGCCCTTTCCATCATCTTGGTACGCATGCTGGTGTTGCTTCACGGCGTCTGTTGAACACCCAAGAGTCAGGTTAGCTGGTGTTTCTACGAATCCAGAAGGGAGAAAAAACCAGGTCGTCAAAGATGCTCCAAAACGCACCTTCTTCGTCAATGTCTTCATTTTGAATCTTGTCCTGCTTCTGACCAACCGCATTCATAATGTTGGAGAACAGGTCGCTGTTTCCAGAGCTTCCAGCCGATCCGGACGCGTGCTGCTGCGCCATCTTCAGGACATCGTTTTGCAGGCCGCCGCCGCTGCTGCCCTGGTCTGTCGATGGAGAAAAGAGGGTGAGAAACTTTTGCATATTCGTCGATTTACTGGACACGATGACAATACGTACTGGTTGACTGGGCTGCAGGGTGAAATGAATAAGAGACCGAATTAGCTTGTGTTGAACTAGACGAAGTGGTGAATTATTCGACAAATTTGTCGACGAGTCTGGTTCATGGCTCCTGCCGTTTCTTCACCCACCACACAGTGCTGAGTCTTTTTGGCTGCCCGGATGGCGGGGTAATCACTGATCAGCGCCAACTCGAGGGGTCCTTCCTTCAGACAGGCCTGCATGGAGAGGGGTTACCATGGAGAGGGGTCACCATGGAGAGGGGTCACCCAGATCCGAGCTTCACCTCGAGGCCGGGAATGGCAAAGCAGGGCAGAGTACGGACTCGCATTCCGTTCAAGTCGAATGAGCGCTGCGTACCTTGATCCTGGTTCTGACCTTGTCCAGAAAGTTGCTGCTGGAGCATCTCCTTGCCCATGTTCATCAGCTTGTCCATTTTGTGTGTGTGATGGTCTTCTGGCAATGCGGTTCGCAGCGTTTGTTGATGACGAAGTTGATGATCAAGAGTCGAGATTCGGCCAAGGACGTCAAAACTATCTAGGTGCCCTCAATTACTTAAGCAGTCGGTTTGTCCTCGTCCCTTGAGTTCCATCGGCCTGCTGCTCCTCTTGGTTCTATTCGTCGGTCCATCGCCCCGAATAATAGCCCAGCCGTTCAATAAAGCAATGACGCGCAGCATTGCGGGGCACGCTGTGAAGAGGCAAGAATTGCCTCATGAAGTAAGTGCTAAGTCATGTCTCGCTTGGCTGGTGTTCATATCAGTCTCATGGAATTTTCCTCTTTTTTTATCCTCTCCTCCTCTTCTTTCCTATTTGCTCATTGCTAGTTGCCGACATCTCAGATCATCAGAATTGGCTCTCGCTACCCAACACGTTGCCCAAAAATACAAGTCCTGCCCCATCATACCAGATCACTCCGTGTACTGTGCCTAGGATTTATTCCCTCCTCCCCTTCCCCAAGTATCTGATCCATCATGTCATGTGCCCTCGGACAGAAAATGAAAAATGTACATGTATATATTTATTTATATATATGACCTGAGAACCCCCCTGCCCGCTTTGTGATCAAAAATAGAGTAAGCCTACTTCGCTGCCTATACTTCGCTGCTGTCCATGCCATCTTTCCAAAAGAAAAAAAAAGGAAAAAAATTCATACACTTCATGTCTTCCGAGGGAACCATGTTTCCAAACGCCGGCTGCGGCCAGGGTGACGCCTTGCTATGATGCACTTTCCATCTTCGAAATTCAACTTAATCATACCATTATTGTAATGGACACGTCTAGCCCATAGCTTGATCCTTTTGCGGAACTTTGTGCAAAGTCGAATTTCTCTTCTTTTCCTTCTTGGCCCATCGTAGGCCACACGCGTTGCAGAGGGTCTTCGGTCCGCTGGGTCCTTTCCGCCATTCGGGGGAGTCAAGAGTTCCTGAATATCGATCAGCATGCCATTTGGGAAAAAAAATGATGTGCGGGATGAGGAACAACATTAAAGTCAAAGGTCCGGGAAGAAATGAGAATAAGAGCCAGAAGAAGAAAAGGGGGCGAGAAAGGGGTGAGGGCGTACCGCAATCTGTACACACGTATTCTTCCGCCGTCTTCAACTTCTTCTTCTTCTCGCCAGCTCTCGAATCTCGATCTGCGGGGATGGCGATGCCGGCATCGCCTTTGATCAATGTTGGGCTGCTGCCGCCTGTGGTAATACCTCTACTGCGCTCGCCTTCCATATATCGCAAGCCTGTCAACATTTCGATGGTCTCGGCATGTGAGTTGCCTTCGTACCGCGCCATCTTATCGCCTAGCGAGTCGGAGCGTCGAGCGGCCACGGCACCCTCGAGATTCTCTCTAGTTAAAGCGGGGTTTATCCTGTCGTGCCTGTCGCCGCTTGAGCTACGGCTGCCGAAGAAGAACGGAGTAGCTGCCGAAGTTCCCGTAGTCTCCGATGGCGTCATGTCTGAGCGGCCTTCCTGATAGTGTCGGCTCGATTCTTCTGTTTCAGCCTCTTCCTCTCTTCGCATGTCGGCTATGCGGCGTCGGAGGCGCTCGTTCTCCATCTTGTGTTCTAAGAATGAATCGAGTAAACCGGCGTTTTTTGTCGGGTACGGCCTCGACATCATGAAGACTGCCTGACAAAATGGGGATTGGTTACTGGGATTCGGTGCGAATCGAGCCGCAGCAATGTGGGCGTGTCCGATGGTCTCGAAGATGGCGTACGTGCCATCCTTGACCTTGAATCTGTAAAACAGTCGTAAAGGATTGCCCGAGGCAATTGACTCGTTGAGCTCTGAAACAAAGACGCCTTGATCATCGGGGTGGATGAGATCTTTCAAAAAGACGTCCTGAATTTCTTCCGAGGAATGGCCCGAGATATTTAGAATACTACTGGATGCATATTTTATCCGTCCATTGGCATCGAGAATGTGCAAAAAGTCTTTGAGCTCCTCAACGACCTTGGCAGGCCAATTCCGCCGTTTGGTAAAGTCGGTTAGTGTGCTGGCGTTGCCGCCGCCATTCCCTGACAAGCTCATCTGTGCAAAGGAGCCGGGGGGCAGGGGTCCGCCACCAGGTACATTGTCAGCCGTGCTGAGAATGGAATTGTCCTGCGAACGAGCTGCTGGAGTTTGGGCTTGCGCGTCGGGACTATCGCTCATGGTGATGTCGCCATTCCCGTTGCTCATAGTAGTTGAATCCCCCATGGAAAGGCCTGATGCACCTGTTCCCGTGTCAAAATTCATCGGTATGTCGCCATCATCAAAGAAGGCCATAAGATCGAAGGTCTCCGGTCCGCTCTCTGGATACTAGAGCAAGAGTAAAGAGAAGTGATCCCGTCAGCCCATCAGAGTATTATCAGTAGATCAATGGAAGGGAGTAGTAAATCAGAGCAGAAGCACGGGCAGAACAGAGCAGGACGGGAAATGCGACTGCTAACCTGGTCATTCTGCGCATTGGAAAAGGAATTCTGGAGGAATTGCGCAAAACCGTGAAAGTTGCCAGATGGCGGCGGAGGTGGTGGAGGCCCGTGAGACATGATGTTTTATTAGTGGTCTAGATGATTCATATACCGCTCAACGTATTGCATTTGGTGAATGGATAAATCGACAAGCAGGCATCAGGCATCCCAAGTCTAGAACCGTGGCGTGAGCATGTGGCGCGGGCATACCAGGCAGGCCGCCTGGCCTCGGGAGTGCAGCGACGATTCAATTTTGCGACGCCCCAGTTCAAATCCAGTCCAGAACGAGTGCAAGCCCGGCTATCTGGGCGAATTCAGCGAGAGCAACGGTATTATAATATAGAGTCGGGTTCAACAGCCTAGAGCAGGCTGTGGAGCTGGTGCAGTCTGTGGAGCTGGTGCAAGTCGCTGCGTGCAGTAACAGTGGCCGGTCGAGGGTGAGTACTCCGTAAAGTACGTGGGTACGTGAAGGAAGCGGAGGGGCGGGCGCTGAATCATCAACGGCGGGTTGACCAGACCGGGGTAACGAGAGGAAGGGAAACGGTAAGTGGAAAAAAAACGCACACACACACTCAAACACAAAAGAGAAAACGAGGTTGCAGGATGCAAAAGCGGCGAGGCCCAGGGAAGACAAAGTATGCTGGAGCAAGAAAGCCATGAGGGAGCTAAATTAATCCAGACGAAGTTTACGAGAGCAGAGGCACCAGCCACAGCATTGCTTCCAGCTGTGCTGTGCCTCCCCCACTCCCGTACGTACTTTCCATTACATGTAATGTGTTCCATGTTGCCTCTGTGCGCGCTAGCTGGCCTCTAGGCGGGGCGTCAGGTACTTGCTCGCCTGCAGCTCGGCCCACTGAGACGGAAGTACTCCGGAGCAAACCCTCCAATTAAAAAGTGGGCTGTAACGCCAATAGCATCAGCCTTTGAACGGGTTGGCCTTTCTCTGTCCACTTGTCCACTTTGCGTTCTGATCTGCCCTTTCCGTCCACTGCCCTGCATGCGGCGGCCTGGTGCTTCGGGACCTCGGGACAAGGGGATCCCGTTCCTTCTCAAGCAAGCGAGGGTTTTCGGGGCTTTCGAGGGCTTTCGAGGGCTTTCGAGGGCTTTCGAGGGCTTACGAGAGGAGCCTTGCCCTGAATCAGAATGATTTCGCTCTTGTTTGTCGTGCTACTCCGTACTCCGTACTCGGATATTATTACACTTGAATTTCGGCCCTCGTAAAGGCGCGTGTTGAGGCGCCACAGTCATGTCGTGGCGACAATGCGCAAGGACACCAGAACCCTCAACGGACTACGGATTACTGAGTACATAAATGCGGTGCGTGTAGTCCGTACGGAGGAGGTACAGAGAGGCAACCCAGCAATATTAAGCACTGAATTACAGGGGTAAACAACCTGGGTACATCGACGGATTACTCGCTCTCTATCCCAATCCCGGTCGGTGCGCGATTGTGGCCTTACCAGCACCAAAGAAGATACATGTTGTTGACATTACAAGTTGCATAAATAAGACAAGACGATTCCGTAAAGACCACATATTACAGCCGCTGTCACACGAAGCCCCCGTAGAAACCAAAATGACTCTTGCAGCATCCCACATGAGAGGGATTGCCGCCATTGAGTCGACATGCAGCGACTTGCTCTGAGTAGAGTGAAGAATCGGCGACCGAGAAAAAGAAGGACAAGATTCCAGTATTAGCCGATTCCCAGGCAAATTCGCGATGTGGCAAAACATGGGAAAAGCAAACAAGTCCATGTCTGAACATGGGACGACTTGCCTGCCTGCGCCTGCCTGCGCCTGCCTGCCTGCCAGCTGCCCGAATTATCTTGCTCGTCCCGTCAGCCCGACTGCCCGGGGCCTGGCTCACTGATCAGTGTCTCAGTGTCCAAGCAGGCCGCCCCTGCCTCGGCCCCCTCTTCGCCTCTGGCCGTGACCCACCGCACCTCTTCTCGTCCACTCGGCTGTTTCTCAGAATTCGAATTGATCATTTTAGGGATAGAGCCGCGTCTCACCTTGCTTTGCAATCCCTGCCATCACTCGTCTACGTACTGGTTAATCCCGAGGCTCAGCAAAAAACTCGGACAGCAGTCTTACAACACGAGAGAAAAGATCTGCGAAGTGGGGGAGGAGAG
Organism: Epichloe elymi; assembly: GCA_023658475.1. Taxonomy (NCBI): domain Eukaryota; kingdom Fungi; phylum Ascomycota; class Sordariomycetes; order Hypocreales; family Clavicipitaceae; genus Epichloe; species Epichloe elymi. The sequence goes on from CP098274.1 coordinate 3,953,097, forward strand.
AAGAGGACTGAGTCGGGGCAGGCAAGAGAAGGGAGAAGTTGGGAGAAAAGACTCGGCGCGAAAATAATAAAACCGGGCAAACCGGGCTAAGTCTCGGTGATGTACATGTACATATTTACTCCGTACGGAGTACTCCGTTCCAAAGACGGATTGCACTCACTCGCTTCCATTGCTGCGCTGCGCTGCTCACGTGAGAACGCACCATGGAGCGTTGCTTCTCTCAAACGCGTGACCTGCTCGCTCCGCTGCCTGGCGCGTCGTCGAATGCTGGCAGCCCGACTCGGTCGGTATTAACGGTCGTGCACCACAGAGCTTGCTTCACATCAATGCATCACGCCGTTCACAATGTCGAGAATCGACAAGCTCTCCATCTCAGGAGTCAGGTCGTTTAATCCATCTGTGCGGGAGGCGATACAATTCAACACCCCCTTGACCCTGATCGTGGGGTACAATGGATCCGGAAAAACGACCATCATAGAGTGTCTCAAGTATGCCACCACCGGGGAGCTGCCGCCCAACAGCAAGGGCGGCGCTTTTATTCACGATCCCAAGCTCTGTGGAGAGAAGGAGGTGATGGCCCAAGTGAAGCTGCAGTTCCGCTCCATCAATGATCGCCAACATGTCGCCACTCGAAGCATGCAGCTCACGGTCAAGAAGACAACCAGGTCTCAAAAAACGCTCGATTGTTCTCTGGTCGTAGTGAACAATGGCGAGAGGACAACAACTTCTACCAGGCAAGCGCAGCTGGACGAAATGATCCCAGAACGACTTGGTGTATCTCCTGCCATTCTCGATGCAGTCATTTTCTGTCACCAAGATGAATCACTCTGGCCACTCAGCGAGCCAGCCGCACTGAAAAAACGATTCGACGAGATTTTCGAAGCTCTCAAATATACCAAAGCCATCGACAACCTGAAAGTCCTCCGCAAAAAACATGTGGAACAACTGGGAAAACTACAAAACGATGAGGCACACAATAAGGTCAACAAGGATCGAGGCGAGAAGGCCGAGAAGCGGATGACTGGCCTGCAGTCCGAAATCGAAGACGCCCGGGAGAAATGCGAAACCCTTTCTTCCGAAATGCAGGAAACACGGGACAAGGTTCGCCAGAAACATGAACAGGCAAACAGCTATCTTCAGATAGTGCAGAATCTGAGCAACAAACGAGAGCAGTTGACATACCGTCAGGATGCTGTCAATGAGCTCAAGCAAACGTTTGACGAGTTACCAGGTGACGATGCGTCTTTGGAGAACTCTTTGGGACAATATGAGCAGAGCATGGAGCGGTATCGCGAGGAAGCCGAACGGAACAAGTCTCAGTACAGTGATTTACAAGAAGAGCTAGCCAGCGCACGCAAGAACCTTTCTACGAAATTATCAGAGCAGGGAAAACACCAGTCTGATAGAGACAAATATGAGCAACAAATTCAAGCTCGCATGGAAATGATCCAGGAAGCTGCCGGCACGTACGGTTTTCGCGGCTACGATGGGCACCTGGCCGATCAACATGTGAAGTCTTTCAAGGAGAAAATCCAAAAACTACTAGGCGACAAGAAACGAGATATCGAGTGCTTGCAAAGGGAAAATGCCACGGAACTCGATGCAGCAACAGGCGTCATCACAGAGTTGGAGGGGCAAAAGGCTGCCAGAACCCAGGACCGCGTATCGGCCAAGCAGCGTATCGGGGCTATTGAAAAGCGCACCGGAACTTTGCAGAATGAAGCCAGCCTGATCGACGTTGATGAAGGTGCCAAGGCTATCCTCGACGGACAGCTCGAGGACGTCAGCACAAGGTTCGACAGATTACAAGCCGAGCTGGAAAAGGCAAATTGGGACAGGCAAATATCTGATGAAAATGACAAGTTGCGCAACTTGGAAAATGACAATGAGAAGCTGAGCACAGAACTCGTCGAGTGCACACGCCGAGCATCGGAAAGAGCGCAGCTCGATTACAGGAAGAAAGAGGTTGCTGATAGAAGGAGGAAGCTGGAGACACTCACTACCACCTGGAAGCCAAAACTCTCTGCCGCCATCGGCATCGACTGGGAAATTGACACTTTGGAATCCAAGTTCCAAGCGATTTCAAGCCAGCAAAACAAGTCACTTCAAGAGGCCCGCAAAGTCCTCGAGCACACCAAGCAGAAGCAACAGAAGGTAGAGTACAAGCTCAAGAATACCAAAGAGTCGCAGGAAACAAAAACCCGAGACGCTGGAAAGTGCGAGCAGGACGTCCTCAAGATACTGCAGGAGATAAGAGATGGTGTGGCCATTGGTGATTATCCGGGCGAGGTAGCAGCTATGGAACAGCAAGTGGAGGAGTATCGCAACGAGCTAAGTCTTTTTGATGCCCTTGTGGACTACTACACCAAATGCAGGCGGATGCTGGAGTCGAAGAAGAGGTGCCTGTTGTGTGAACGCCACTTTGATGATGATCAAAGTGCCAGCTTGGACCGTCTCAGTAAGAAGATTGAAAAGCAACTGAACCCAAAAGGCAAAGTGGACGTCGAGAAGGATTTGAAGGACTCCATGGTGAGCTTGGACGCTCTCCGCGCGGTTCGGTCCTCCTACGACACGTACAAGAGACTCACCTCGGAGTTGCCCTCAGTCCGCGACGAAAGCAGGTCCATCGAAGCAGAATTCGATGCTCTTGAACGCCAGCTGGAGGAGCACGAGGCCAGGGTAGCTGGCGAAGAAGAGAGAGTTCGCGATTTGGATGACCTTGCCAAGACTGTGTCAACCATGTCCCAGCTGAGTAAAGATATCAAGGAGTCCGAGGGGCAGGTGGACCGTATCATGTCACAGCAAATGTCTGGCGGGGCGACCCGAAGCGCAGACGAGATTCATGAGCTCCAAGCCAGCATTGGGGAACAACTCAGGGGCCTCAAATCACGAATTTCCAAGCTCACTACGGATAGACAGCGGATGAAGGACCAGCTGAGCTCTCTGGAGCTCGAGCGAAGTGAGCTCAGAAACAAAATCGGCCTTGCTATAGGACAGTTAGACAAAAAGGCCGACATGCAGACTCAAATACAGTCTCTCAAGGAAGACATGGCCCACCAGCGAGAAATTATCCATCGCGCTGACGAAGCACTTGAAAAGGTCGAGCCAAGAATCGAGGACGCCAGATCGGCCCGCGACGAAACACTTCAAAGAGGGCGCGCCAAGGAACAGGTGATTGTCGATGAACGAGACGCGATCTCCAACTCGATCAGTGAAATCAAGATGCTGGACAAAGACATCCAGGCCTACATCGACCAAGGAGGCCCTTCCAACCTGGCGTCGAACGAGCGTGCCATTGCAGCCCTGGAGAAGTCCATCACCAACTTGGACGGGGACATTGCGGATCTCACCGTGCGGGCGAACAAGTTGAAGCAAGACATCGACAGCGGTGATCGCAAGAAGAAGAACATTACCGACAACCTCAACTACCGCAAGCATCTGCGCCAGCTCGAAGTCCTGCGACGAGATATTGCAGATCTCGAGGAGCGCAACGCCCATGAAGACTATGAACGTCTTCTGAGCGAGGCGCGGGTTCTAGAAAACCGGTCGAACCGGCTGCTAGCCGACCGAGGATCCGTCATGGGCATAATGAAGTCCAAAGACGAGGAGCTGGGCCGGCTCCTGAAAGAATGGGAAATTGACTACAAAGACGCCAAGCACAAGTACCGCGAGTCTCACATTCGGGTCGAGACGACCAAAGCCGCGGTAGAGGACCTGGCCCAGTGCGGCGCCGCTGTGGACCGAGCCGTGATGCAATTCCACTCGATGAAGATGGCCGAAGTGAACCGCATCGCGGGCGAGCTCTGGCAAAGCACGTACCAAGGAACCGACATTGACACGATCCTCATCCGGTCCGACAACGAATCCAACTCTGGCAAGCGCAGCTACAACTACCGTCTCTGCATGGTCAAGCAGGACACAGAAATGGACATGCGCGGCCGCTGCTCGGCGGGACAAAAAGTGCTGGCCAGCATCGTCGTCCGTCTTGCGCTCGCCGAGTCCTTTGGCGTCAACTGCGGCCTCATTGCGCTCGACGAGCCCACGACGAACCTGGACCGCGACAACATCAAGAGTCTGGCCGAGAGCCTCCACGCCATCATCAAGACGCGTCAGGCGCAGAGTAATTTCCAGCTCATTGTGATTACGCACGACGAAGATTTTTTACGTCACATGCGGTGCAGCGATTTCTGCGACAGCTTCTTTCGCGTCAAGCGTGACGAGAGGCAGAATAGCGTCATTGCCCGGGAGAGCATCACCAAGATTTTTTGAAAAGATTTGGGGGTGGGGGGGGATCCTTTTTCAAAGAAATGAGAAGCATGAGATGAATGCATTCGCTCGGAGCAATTCCAGGGGGGGTCTCTTTTTTTGGTTCTTCTTAAATTTACTCATAGCCTGGTGTTTCCACAGCATCACATCACATCTTGATCTCTCCATGTATTTTTATCAACTTGAGTAAGCCAGTTGTAATCTGCGACGACAACATGTACAAATACCAAATACCAAATGTTTTAGTCCCGTCCATATTCACATTCACATTCTCTTCCTTGCCTCGCAGCGTCGTGCCGTGCGCGCGCATCTCATCAAGTGCGAATGCTCTCGTGAGCGCATTTCATCATCTAAGCATTTTCCGTGGACGCTAAAGACACAAAAAAAAAAAAAAAAAAAACCTGCCCATTTCCTCTCCGTCAACCAATCTGCCTCCCCAACACGCCCGGGGGTATATCAAGCTCGTAGTGTAAAAGTCCTCAATCTCCATGTTCCGTAGCATCATCCATCCACGTCGTCTTATCCCTCGCCACCTCATGACCAAAGTTGACTTTCTAGGCACTGCCGACCATGTCCTCCGCTTTCGCCCCATCTTCCTCGCCATCGCCATCGCCATCGCCATCGCCATCCTTCTTCTCTTCCGGCGCAGAAGACGCAGACGCAGACGGAGAAGCCTCCTCGTCTGCGTCACCCGCCAAGGGCGCCGTCTCTTCCTTCATCTTCTTGGCATGCTCGCCCTCCAGCTCCTGCTGCGCCTCTCTTTTCGTCCCCGTGCTCTCGGTGCTGGACGTGCTGCTGGCGTCGTCGTCCCTTGCGGCTCTCGCAGCCCTCGCAGCCGTATGGTCATGCTCGTCGTGTTTGCGCCCCACGGCTGCCTCGACGTCGATTCCCTGCATGGACACACCGCCGTCCTCGCTCATGTAGCTTGTCGTGACGCCCTGGAGGCCGGTGTCCCCGACGCCAATCTCCTCGGGGCCCCGCGCGCGAGGGACCTCGTCCCCGTCTGCTTGGTCCATGCTGTCATCGTCTTCATCATCACCTTCTTCTTCTTCTTCTTCTTGTTCCTCTTGTTGCTCTTGTTCCTCTTCTTCTTCTTGCTGCTGCTGCTGCTGCTGCTGCTGCTGTGCTTCTTCTTCCACAGAGTACTCCTGCGCACGCGTTAGTTGACTGACGGGCACGACGCCGGCACGCTGTTCCTGGCGGAGGAGTTCTCCCTGGGTGACGCCCCTGGTGTGGTGCCCCGTGGACGGAATGCCATTCACACTAACAGAGACTGTTTCGACGCTTCCTGCGCCGTTGGGTCCGTCAATCGTCTCTGTGGCTTCGCTGTGAATCTGAGCGCCTTCCACGGGCGTCGTCGCCGTCGCCGTCGCTTCCCCGTCGTTGTCCCCTGGGCTGCGTCTCGTCAGCCATGGAATCGGCGTCAGCAGAGCGCCGCCGAGGGCCTCGTCTGTGCCCAGCGCCGCGACCGTGGGGTTGCTCCATGACACGCTCGCGGCGGCGGCATCTCGCGCGTCATCGCCGTTCAGCTCCATGCTCGACATGTCGGGTACGGCCGGCGGCAGAGGGTACGTGTTGGTCCCAGAGGTGACGCGGACTACTCGATCGACGGCGTGCAGGTACGGTGCGAGGGCTTTGTAATGCGCCTTTGGTCGGAGAAGTAGTTCCATGAGGCGCTGGATCGTGTGTGGCGCGTGGATCTCGAACGTGTCCAGGTGCTTCTTGATGTCGGCCAGCATGTCGTCAAGCTGCTTGGGTAGCTCGCCCGGTGCGAGATGGCGAGGTTCCTCGTCTGCCTGTTCGGGCGGCGCATTCTCCTTTTTGGCTTCTTGGGACGAAGAGTGTTCCAGAGGTGACGAGGGTAGCGGAGAAAGCAGGCGACTCTCTATTGTTGGTGCCGGGGGTGGCGGTGGTAGTTTGGGGATGGGAAAGTCATTGCGCGCAATCTTTTGAGACCAATAGATGAGCTTTTTTTTAAAAAAAAAAAAAAAAATTTCTCAATCGACGCTGCGAATAGGGGAGGGGAGAGAGTTGTAGAGTCATTCGTATTCATACCTTGTCAAGTCGTGCGATGAAATCGGCTCGCAGGTCCAGCCAGGTGGTTCTAAAAGCAAGTCATGATGATTAGCAAAGAGCGAAAACGGCGACAACGGCGACAACGGCGCTGGTCCAACCGGTTCATGGCCACGGTCGAATAGAGCAGACGTACTCGTCTATTTCTTCTCCAGCGGCAATCTTTTGTAGACTTTCATTCTCGCTGTCCACCTCCATTGTGAAGCAATCTGCGCAACGGGATGATGGAAAATGGTGAAGCTGTGTTTGGCACGTGCAACAGGAAAGCCATCGGCCGAACAAGAACAAGTCTGCTGGGTCGGCCAGCCACGGGCCAGCCACGGGCCAGCCACGGGCCAGCAAGTGGGGTTGAACTAATCCGTATGTAGAGCGGGATGCATCGTTGCATCTCCGTAATCCGCACGGAGTACATACGGAGTACATACGGAGTACATGCTAGGAGGGTACCTAGTTGATTAGCAACCCCATGTCATGAGCAAGCTACATTGTACAATGAGGAAATTTTTTAAGAGGGTGAAAGAAAAGGTACACAGAGTTCATCGTCATGATATTAGTCTAGCTACTTATCCCACTCGTACACTCGTACACTGAAATAGTCCCCATTCCTGCATTCCTTTCCTACCAACTCAGGTAGGTTGGTGCCTCCATTTTGCGGCATCAAAAATCACCTCGAATTCAACACCATCAAACGATCCAATGGCGCAGCTCAGGTCGTGGAATCCTTCGAGCCCCGTCACCGGCAAGTCTTGTTCAGCATCCGTCTCCTCATGCAAATTCCATCCTCCAGTCTGCACGCCATCCCGGGTGAAGAAGATGGAAACCTCTGGCCGGGATGTGCCTGTAGGTGTGAGTGTCATGCCAACACCCAGTGTCTCGCCCTTGTTGAATTCGTGCGTGAAGTCCTTGCCACCCCATCGATCATTGATGTATTTGTGTCCATCGTCGCCATGGACACCCAAGCTGCCGCGGTGCCAGCCGGGAAGGCGGAAGGAAGGGTATGGAAGTGCCGTAAAGCCAATGGCTACGGAGTTGTTGCGGCTGCCGGGAAGAATCTTGACCTCGTAGTATATGGTCTTGGGGCTGCCGGATCGGGTCGGGTCGTGCTCATTCACAAGGTACAAGGGCGGATAGCCAATGATACACCTGTCGGGTGACTGTTTCGCCGTCGATGCGCCCCAATGTCCAGGACCTAGCCAGTTCAGCTTTCCATCGAAGCCAGCAGGCTCGATAAGTCGGATGTTGTTTGCTTGGAGAGCAGTCTTTGCCGCGGCATCAGCCATCATGGGGAGGGTGAGGGGATACTGAGCACACCACTCCTCTCCCGCTTCGGCTTCTGCCTCGGTGGCATTGTTTGCCGGCGAAGCGTCATAGCCGCTGAAGAGGGCCGGGGGTGGTGGGAACATGGACGTGTCAGGAACAGCCGCTTCCCAATCGTGGCCTCCCTGCTTCTGTGACGGCGGTGCGTCAGGAGGAGGAGCTGCCCAGCCTTGGTACTGAGGGGGCGGGCCCGCTGGAGGTGCGTATTGATGCTGTTGATGAGAGGGTGGAGGACCCTGAGGAGCAGCATACTCATTCTGCTGATGCGGAGCGACAGAGGATGATGCTGCAGAGCCGTAGCCATCATGCGCGGCCGGCTTCTTCACATCCTGCTGCCGGGCCGGCCGCGGTGCCGCCGCGGCATCTTCGTTCCTGTCGTTCCTGTCGTTCCTGTCATGCTTGCCACCGAAACACATCGCTCTGGTCGAATATACTCTTCGTTGTCGTGCGTGGTTGTTCTGAATGCGATGGGGACGGGTCACTTCTTGTCTGTGAGGCGAGTCCTTGTAATTACTGTTCTCTGTTCATTGCCGAGTACGGACCGCGCAGTACGCCGTAATATTTTATATCTCCTTGTCGGGGACCGTAAGATGTTGAGGATATTCACAGCCTCACATCGCAGCCTCAGGCATCAGCCTCGTCATCCTCTCTTCGCGTAACGATGCAGCCTCCCGCATCCTCTCTTCGTTTAATAATACAGCCTCCCGCATTGCGTTTGCTATTATAATTCATCGTAGGCTCTATTCAGAGACCTAGATTCATTAGATTAGTAGATTTAAAGCTTATAAGCTTCTCTTTCCTCTGCTAGATTCCGAATTCCTAGATAGTAATTCTATATCCTCTTCTCTTACATAAGACTACACTTGCGTGCCGACCCACCTTTTTGCGCTGGCTGAGTGGAGTGACTTCAAGTAACTTTCATAAAACATTACACAGTAAAACTCCATGTAACGTGTTTTAGGCCATGCTCATAATAACTTCCTAGATCCAAGGTTTTTGATATTAACACCTTAAAATCGAGCATTGTAATGCATCGCAGGCTATAGAGGCCTCCTAAGCAGCGATTATCGCGATACCCTTCATCGCGGCAAGCCCCCTCCAAGCTAGTGGGGTTACAAGACAATGCAATATAGCTCTTTGTCACTTGGATAATTGCTAGTATAAATATTACAGTATAATTTAGTAGTGCATAGAAAGTACCCTTTAATGCGATGATTTTTATTAGGCGAAATAAGTGGATTGGTACGCCAAGTGTAGTCTTACGGTCCTCAAGGAGATCAATCTATCCACCCTTAGTTCTAGCCATAGACTTCACTCAACTTCCTCCAATCCGCCCGCCCATGTACACAATGCCTAATGTCCCAATTTGGCATCCTGCTCATCGGGAAAGAAGAAAGCAACAACAGCGATGATGACGTAAACCGCACACAGGAGTGCACCTTCTAGATAATTACTGCGCCCATCCAGGACCAAAAAGTTCACAATGAAAGCCGACACGAAAAGACAGACCGTCTCGAACAAGGTGAAATACAACGTCATCGGCTTGTCCATGATCCATCCCAGAATGACGACCAGCGGTGTTACGAAGAGGGCAATCTGAATGGAGCTCCCCACAGCGACTCCAATAGCCAAGTCCATCTTGTTCTTCATAGCCACCGTCACAGCCGTTACGTGCTCTGCGGCGTTCCCAACAATGGGGAGAATAATGAGACCAATGAAGATCTCCCCGAGGCCTGAGCTTTCCGTGACGTCTTTGATGGAGTCAACGAGAAACTCGGCGCACACGGCGACCAGTCCAGTAGTTGCAAGAAGAAGAATGATTGCAGCTGTTCGGGTCAAGTGCTTGTCTTCGTCATCTCCGGAATTTTTGGTGCCAGTGGCAGCAGTGTTCAAAGACATGAGCGGGACTTGAGCCGGGTACATTGCTCCAGCAGGACGAACTTGTTGTTGCTGGCCGAGTCTGTCGGGCAGTGAATTGGTGCGTCGAATTCCATACCGAACCCTAGGCACATGTCCCGTTGGTGTTGCAGGGGGCAGGGCCTGCGAATTTTGCCCTTGGGTAAAAACCGCCGGAGCCAGTGTCTTGACTACGGATATTGAACGGAAAGTAGCGGCCAGTGGCCGTTTAGGTGTACCAGATTCATTCCCAATTTCACCAGCGGTGGCGGCAGCGGCGGTAGCAGAAGAATTTGCGTCGTCGGGAGAGGAGGGAATGGCGAAATCGACCCGGCGGGTGTTGAAAGATTCTGCAGCCTGGTTACCACCGTCATGGTTGTTGCCTATTGTCTGCTGCGTATTCTTGTTGTCGTGACGGCTCCTCTTCTTATGCTTCCTGCGCGAATGTCGACGCTTTCGGTATTTTCGATAACGACTGATTTGTTCATCGTCTGTAGTATCACCGCTTTCATTGGAAGGCAAGCGAGGAAAATATTGTTTGCGGGATGACGATGATGCCTCCGATATGGCTTCCTCTGGGGGGCTAGGATTTCCAGTTCCCGACACAACAGAGCCGTTTCGCAATGCCTTGGCATCATTAGTGTCCGTCGAGGTGAAGGACGACTTGCGTCTTCGACCACCTCGAAGAACCTTTTTCATTTTGCGGCTGATGGTGTCACGAGAATGTCCTGAGGAGTCAGAATCGGAGCCCGAGGAAGAAGAATCCGAGTCCGAGCTGCTGGAGGTATCCAGCCATGCTGCTGCCGGGCCGGGGGTTGCTTCAGCGTCCACAATGTGCTGCGGTGTGGACTCGTACATGTAGGCGTGAGATTTGAGCTGGAACATCAGATAGATGATGTATACAAGCAGCAGAATCTGCAAACCCAACACGTCAGCATTCGTGAGTTACGTGCAGGTGCAACGGCTAACCAAGTTGCGTGGGTAATTACTTACAACACTGGTACCACGGCTGATTTTGAGAGATTGAGCATCGGCACGGACCGAGTCTTTGAATGACGCATGGAAAGCGGTCTCACAGCAAAGTTAGTATAAGAACGATGACCGCATCGCCTCTAGCCTAAAGGCGATAGTTTTACTCACAGGAAGAACCAAGCTAATGACACTCAGACTGAGCAAACAAGCGCTCATTTGGGTCACGGTGCTATTATAAATCTGCATGGAAATTTCTTCGTCAGTCGTGCGATGCTCGCGAACGATGGGTGTTGTCAGGAAAGAACACAACGTACCTGTTCTCGATACCGAAGGCCACCCAGGAAGAAGCCCATGCCCAAGATGAGCAAGAGGTTGGCCAAGATGGAGCCGAGGAGCGATGCTTGCACAATTCGAACTTGGTCTTTGACCAAAGCAATGATGAAGATGATGAGCTCTACAGCGTTGCCAAACGTCACATTGAGCAAGGCGCCGAGAGAATCACCCATCTTACTGGCGACCGATTCGGTGGCATGGCTGAGCAGGCCAGCAAGGGGTATCACGGCAATACAGTTCATGGCAAACACAATGCCGCCATGGACGCCACTCACATTGGCAACGACAATTCCAATCGGTACAAAGACCAACAGGACATTTATCCAGCTGTGAGTGGCGACGAGCCAAAAGGATCTACGAAATTCCTCCACAAAGGTTCGCTTCTTCTTACTTGGACCGTCGCCATCATTGCCGTCATGACTGCCATTGCTGGCGGTGTTTGTGTTGTGTGCAGAATCCACGTCGATGCGGCTCTCCTTGGTCTCTATGACAGACCCCTGCCCCTCAGTCTGCAAAGATGTGACGGGCACGACATGTGGGCTGGAGTAACCGAGATGCAGCTTGGCAGGCTTGGCTTTTTCGTCGTCAAAGACGACACCGTTGGGTGGCTCGCGCAATGTGCTGCCATTGTTGTTTCTGATGGATGATGAGAAGGGAGCAGTTGGGAATTCCGCTGTGTGGGCGGTTGAGGACGTGTTGCCTAGATGATACGATGCGTTTTGGGTGGGTTTTTGAGACGACAAGCGATCATCAAACACTCCATGGGCTTGAGGTATGGCGCCAAGGCGTTTGTTGTCTATATCGGGAGGATCAGAAGAAGTTTGTTTCATCGAGCAGGTATTACAAGCACGACGACCGCGCCGAAGAGCGTGAGTTGCTGGAACGAAACGCAAGCGATGAAGCGATTACGTATGCCGAGGAGCAAGAAAGAGCAAGCGCCTACTAGCTTGTAGAGCTTGCTAGAATCTGATTTTGAGGAAAAGGGTGCTTGCTAATGGAGGCAAAGACGGATGAGCCAGCAAGGAGTGGACGGGCAGATGTGAAGGGAGACCAAAAGGTTCGGGGAAAGTGTCTTTTATGAGCGATTCGACTCCTTCCTCCAGGGGGGGTGGTATCGGTTACCACTTTGCGGATCACCCACGCCACGTACTGGGACTAAGTGCCAAGTATCCAGTACCCAGTGACAAGAAACATGTCAAACGTGGTGAGGAAGGCACGCTATCTCCAGGAAGGGATAGATCCAGATCCAGGGAAGCCAGCGTTGGAGCAGTGCGCATGCTGGATCCATTCGACAGGCGACAAACAAATGCTACTGGCTGGCCGAGGAGGGGATGCAGCCAATGGCAGGAAAACCTGGAATTCCAGCTATGCATCACAAACTACATATGTGCGGAGTTTGACGAGGGAAGATGGCAGAGCTGGAGCGAGGCCTGGAGATGTGGATCGGTCATGATGTAGTGAGTGCATCGCCGGGGTAGCGGTCCGGGATGCGCCTTGTCCAGACGTGGGCGCGAGCGTGTACACTCCGCAGTGCGAAAACAATGCAAAGCAAAAGAGGTGATAGATTGCGAGTTATTGACAGGACAGAGCAGTTCAATTTCATCGTGCAGAGCCAGTCTGAGCTTGAGACTGCTTGATCAATCATCTGCACTTGTGTTGGAACTTGGTGACAACCAGACAAGGCCAGAGCTGCTGAGACAACCAGACTGGTCCGTGACCCGGCATCGGGCCATCCAGCAAGCAGGGCACTCCGGCGTCGGGGAAACCAGCCGGGCGAGGCCAGACCCAGTCACAGCGCCTGCCTGCTCGAGCGCCCAGCCGTGAAGAAACATGGAACGAATTGAATGGATATACTTCAAGAATGACGACAGCACCGAAGCCTCCTGCTCCTGGACTTGGACAACTCAATCGCACAGCACCCCATCGCACGGCACCCAATCGCACGGCAACTACTCCGTACTCGCACGGCAGAACCGACGTGCTGCTTGTAATACCTGTTCATTCTGGGTACGTTGCACAAAAAAGATGAGGTGCATGCATTGCGTGCCCGTGCAACATGACGGCACTTCACCAGACACTTTGAAACACGTTTTCCCGCCCGCCGCCATATGATATGCCGTCTTGACGACTTCGGGCGTTGTGCGTTGTGGAAGGCGAAATGCGAAAATGGAAGAGGCTTCTTCTGTTCTGGCATCTTGTTCTCTCGGCCGAGCACCCAGACCACGGCAGATGGATATTTGTCTTCCCCTTCCATTCCCCTCAACAAGCCGCCAGACATCAAAGACCAAATTCCGAGCCCAGGATTTTAAACATTTGCTCGAGCCACCTCGGCACCTGGGACCGCGCACCCACCCACGCCACGCAAAACATCTACAACAGCCACCACCCCTGTGGCCCTGTGGCTAAGCAACCCGACTTGGCTGGTAGCAAAAAAAACTTCCCGGCGTGGTCTCTCCAATGCGAATCCACCTACTCCGTACTCCGTGCGTGTGTACAGTGGTCATCAGTCACTGCCCCCCCCCCCAACCAAGTCTTGCAAAATTGAGGTGCTGCGCCCCACGCGTCAGTCAATGCAGCAATCTGATCGTCATGCCTTGTTCTTATTGCTTGCTTGCATCATCATCCTGCATCTATACATCATGTATCCATGTTGGACCGCGAAGCTAGGGTTCAATGTGATCGCCTCTATTGAGTTGTCCGACCCTGTAAGAGGGTGCGGACTACGGTCTAAATACCTAAGTACCTATACTATTAGTGGGGTACTAGTATAATAATAAAACATACTATAAAACTACAGAGGTCTTAGAAAATAACTTATATAGGGTAGATTCCTATCTTAGCTAGTTAAGTAGCAAGACTATTATGCGGCTAGGATTAATTATGCCCTTATAGGTGTAATATACCCCCCTAGGGGACCTTATTTAAGGTTCCCTATAATAATTCTAAATTAATAAAATTAGTTAAAATAATACTCTAATATTTAAATTAATTCTATAGTATAGAAATGCAGTTAATTAGTTATAATCTTATCTAAATTAAGGTTATTATATAATACTTACTCTTTAGGTTCTTTACTAAGTATACTAGAGGGTAGTTATATAAGCCCTAATGCCTTATAGAAGCTTATAAAAGCATTCCCTATAAGAGGCTTTATAAGGCTATTAGTAATTATCTCTTTAGTAGTAATCTAGGTAATATTAAAGGTTCCTTTTATAACCTCTTAATAAAGCTAGTAGTAATAAATATCTATATACTAAAGCTTTATAATAAGCTTAATAAACTCTTCCTTAAGGAGGTAAATTATCTATATATTATTATATTTGATTTTAAGTGTGTTATTACCTAGGCATAATCTAACCTCTTAATATAATTATCTAAAGGCTATAAGCTCTTTACTATAATAAGAAAGTGCTAGGAGCTTTACTTTAGTTAATAATATTATTATAATAGCTTACCTTCCTACCTTAAAGAGTATAGGTTCTCTAAAGAGCTTTATAATATAGCCTTATAAGCTTTTTTATATTATAGGATTATTAGCAAAGGAGGTATTACTATATACCTCTAATTTAGGGTTATTATTACTATATTTAATTACTAGGTCTACCTATATATACCTATACTTAAGGGCTTTTTTAGCTACTTCTATATACTATAGCCCTAGGTTTTATAGGTATTATAAGAGTTATAAAGCTATAAAAGTAATATTAGGTCTTAAGACTATTATTAGATATAGTAGGGTTCTAATTAAGGATTAATATTACTTAAGATCTTAAGCGCTAACCTCTCCCTTAAAGGGTTCTAGTAGTGTAGTAGTTATTAGGGCTATAGGCCTTTATTAAGGGATCTTTATATTAAATTTAGTAGTAGCTTTATCCTAATAGGATTTCTAATTAAGCTATACCTTCCTATTAGTATAATCTCTAATAATTTTAATACCTAGGAACTATTAAAGCTCTCTAAGGTCCTTAATATTATACTTTATAAAGAGTCTTACTCTAAATTTATTATATAAGTATAATTTCCCTTTAGTAAATAAGGTAATAAGGTTATCTATATAGAAGAAGATAATTAATCTATCCTTAATAAATATATAAATATCTTTAAAGATCTATATAAAGCCTTTACTAATTAGCTAGCTAATTAGCTCTTTTATCTATAGAAGAGGCGCTCTTTATAGCCTATAGACTACTCTAAGAAGCTTTAGATAGGCTTATTTATCTTTATAGCCTAGAGGTATCTTATAGTAGACTTCTTTATTAAGGTCTAAATTTAGGAAAGCTATAATAAAGTTATACTAATATACTTCTAGGTTAAAGTAGTATATAATAGCTATAAATAGTCTAAATATATTAGTAGCTAGAGTTACTACTTAAGTTAATAGATAACTCTTTAGTTAATAATTCCTAAGAATATAGAGATAAGCTTTATATTATAGGAGGTAGCCTTACTTATCTAATTTATAAGTAAAGACCTAAGTAAGGCCTAGAGGCTTTATATATAAAGAAACTTCTTCTTTAGATACCTTTATAGCTACCTTTCTATTAATAATCTTATTATACTCTTTATTTTATACTTTATAGAATTCCTTTTCCTTTAGATAACTAGCTAAGTTATTATAATAAGCTAGAGAAGGGGGAAGCCTTAATATATAAGGCTTTTCTTTACTTTTAGGTCCTAGATTAAAGGCTATAGTAAATACTTTAAGATTATTATAATCTTATAGATTTATTAATATATTATAACTATTACTATTATTAGGTAGGTTAAGTAAATTATTAATACTTAATAGTATATAATCTATTAAACCTAGAAATTATTTAGGTAAATTCGGAGGAGTTAGTAGATTTGTTTCTTAACTTTCTTTCTCTTTTTCTTTATAGTCTAATTAATTATAACTATTAAGAGTTTTATCCTATTAAGGCTAATTAAGTAGTTATTATAGTAATAGAGGGTATGCTATCTATAGAAGCCCTATATTAAAGCTTTTATCCTTATTATTATTAACTAGCTCTTTAAGGAAGTATTTTTTAACCTCTTTTACACTTAGTAATAGGCCTCTTTCTTAAGCATAGAAGATTAACTTATTAAAGGTAATATAACTTAATAAGAACTAGTAGCTCCTCTTTATTATTAGTACCTAAATTAGGTATTACGTGGAGGAGATATATCTAGTGAGGTATCTAATATAAGCTCTCTATATAAGCTTTAGACCTGCCTTATAAAGCCTACTTTACATTATTATAAATACTTTATAACTAAAGGCTTATAGGTAAGTTATAAAGGCTTCTAGATTCTCTAGTAAGTAACTCTATTAAAGCTTATTCTCTCTTAACTACCTATTTAATGCTTATTAAGGGGATTACTAGTTAAGTAGCTTTTAAGGCATATGGTTTAAGATATAAATAGCTACTTTAGTAGCTATAGGCTAGAGATCTTCTAGGAAGCCTAATTATATTATAAGAGTTATTATAACCCTTATTATTACCCCCCTAGACCATTTAGTGTGCCTATTTTAATATAGGTAAGCTAGGCTAGACTTTCTAATAATAATGCCTCTATTTATAACCTCTTCTTCTTGCTTTTTAGTCTAAAAGGTAGTCTTACTATTAGTTATTATAACTATAATATAGATACTATACACCCTTATATATATAGCTTCTAACTAATTAAAGTAAAGCGTAATATCTGTTTTTAATAGGATTATAAAGATATAGTGTAATCCTATAGCTCTATAGGTAAAAAGAGTAATGTATTAGTCTTTATTATACCCTAATAATTAAGTAAAGAGGTTAAAAAAGACTACCTAAAGTAGCCCTAAAGGTAATAACCCTACCTATAACACTTATAATATCTACCTCTATACCTTAGCTATCTAATAGACCTTATATTTCCCTACGCTCCTTTCCTTTAAAGGGATTTAAAGCTTCTTAAGCACTTAATCTATTATATCCTTACCTAGATACGCTAATCTAGTATACTATAGGTCTATAGGCATTATTATTACAGCCTTTAGGTCTCTTAAATCTCCCTTTATAGTAAAAATATCTAATAGGCTTAAGCCCTCTATATATAGCTATATACTAATAATCTAAGTTTAAAATATCTCCTAATTACCTCTTACTAGGTCTATAACCCTTCTAGTAAGGTTATCCTACCTTATTCCCTTCTTTATAAGTAGCTAAAGAGATATAAGGTTTATAAAGAATAATAGTTAGTACTAGGCCTTTAATAAGGTAAGGGTCTAGCTATCTATTAAGATAATCTAAGCTATGCTAACACTATAAGCCTTAGTAACACTATAACTAGCTTAAATTCTAGGTTATTAACTATAATTAAGGTCTATAAACCAGTGTTTATTATTAAAGATATAGATTAAAGTGCCGCTATTAAGTATAACTTATAATTTACCCTAGGTAAGGAAAGCCTCTAAAGACTCTAACTCTTCTATAGCTAAAAACACTATATTAACTTCTTTAGGTTCCTTTATACTATTATCCTTAGGTTTCTTTACACTATTATCCTTTAACTATATATTATATGCCTTCTTTATATTATTAGGCTAATAATTTATTACTTCTTTTACTTTCTTTAATAGCTTTTTATTAACTTTCTAGTTCTTTATTAGGTAGAGTGCCCTATAGACCTTCTATAAGTCTCTTAACTTCTTTACCTTATACTTCTTATAGTAGATATAGTCTTTCTTTACTAACTTCTTTACTTTATCCTTTACTTTACTATTAAGAGTTAGTTTAGCTCTAAAGGTATTATTTAACTTTACCTAAGATCTCCCTTAGGCTTTAATTAGGTATCTAATTCTACTTATAATACTATAGAAATCTAGGACCTTTCCCTCGCTCTCTACTATATAAATTAATAAGCTAATTTAAGCTAAGATAGCAGGGAATTATGCCCTAATAGTGTTATTAATTATTTCTATAGGTAAGTTACCTTTAGTAATAGGGTAATTTACTTAGAAGTATCTCTTATAGCTAATTAAAGTATCTATAAGCCACTTATTAATATTTACCTTTATAAGGTTCTGCTTAATAGTCTTATTAAAATTAACTTCTATATAATACTTAATAGTTCTACTTAAAGGTATTATATTCCTTATAAGCTCCTTAATCTTATTATAAAGAGATATATACCTTAAGGTTATCTACTTATACTTAGGCCTAAGTATTACTATAAACTAAGTATAATACTCTTATAGGGCCTTTATAAGGCTCTAGAATTAACTATTAAATACCTAATAATAACTACTAAGAACTATAAACTATACACTATCTTTAGTATTATTAGGTTACTAAGGGTACTAAAAATAACTCTCTTTAGGTATATTATAACCTTTAGAAGAGCTTTCCTATAGTTACTACACACTACTAATTATAGCTCTACCACTATATAAGCGCGTTTAAACTCCTATAGTATCTAATATAGATAATTAACTTTATATAGCCTCTACTACCCTTCTTTTTACTAGAGTCCTATTTCCTATAAGGATTAGAGGCTTAGGAGGGTAATCTAGCTATATAATTAAGTTAGGATTAATAAAGACCTAAATTCTATCTTTAACTACTCTTACCTTAACTATCTTATACTATAGGTCCTAGTAATAGGGCTCCTATAGCTTAATAGCTAGCTTATTACTCTTAGAAGACTCCTTAGATATTATAAGGATACCTATAGTATTATTATTATTAAACTAATAAATAGTGGTATTAATCCTAGTGTGCTAGGGTTACCTAATTATAATGTTAATAAATTAGGCCTCTCTTTTACTGTGTTTATACTAATTATTTAAAGATTAAATAATTAGTTAATTTAAAGAGAAGAGTACTAATTTAGAAGAAAGGTATAATTATTATAAATACTATATAATTACTACTATATTAGACTATAAAGCTAGGGTTTAATATAATTACCTCTATTAAGTTATCTAACCCTATAAGAGGGTGTAGACTATAGTCTAAATACCTAAGTACCTATACTATTAGTGGGGTACTAGTATAATAATAAAATATACTATAAAACTACAGAGGTCTTAGAAAATAACTTACACGGGGTGGATTCCTGTCTTAGCTAGTTGAGTAGCGAGACTATCGTGCGGCCGGGATCAATTATGCCCTTATGGGTGCAACAATCCACGACATGCCATCGATCCACTTGGACAAACCCTGTACATAGATTTGTCGTCCCCAAAACACGCCCCTTGCGCGCGTGACACCCGGTCCCATCATGGGCCCATCGAACTTTCAAAAGTCCCGCGCCATTCTTCCTGTATGCCCGTCATTACTAATATGGACGACGCAGCATCCCAAGATAATGTCCCTCCCTGGTGGCCATGTCTTGCTGTGTCTAAGAATGCTTGACTTGGCCGGTATCGAATCGCTGCGACCTTCTCAATAGTGACATGTACAGTACCACAATCATCATCATCACTTCTCAACTCGAAAAACTCTCATACGGAGTACAACGCATCTCATTTACTATGTGTCTCAAACATGCCGGCCCCTCCCTCCCCTTACCCTCTTGAGCCCTCTTAATCAAACTATGCTGGGAAACCATTGCAGAAGAAGAAAATAGCGCCTCGGGCTGCTCGCTTCAACAATGCTGTCAAGTACACGTTCCACAGACACACATACTTACTACAGAGACGTTTGTTTTATTTTCTTTGCTTGTTATCAAAAGAACCAGGCCTTCTCCCTTCTCCAACCGCCAAGTCGCACACACACACATCCGACGTGGGCCCCAATCGTTCGGAGGGGACCGATATAGTCGGCCATGCGCCTCTTCAACGACGCGAAACCAGGCCATCAATGTCCGGTATCACTCTGATCGAATTTACATACAAAGGAGAGGTGAGGTTAAAATAAAGCTTTGAAAATTGTAATGAAAAAAACAAAATCGCGACGCAAATCGGAAAAAAGAGGCAGGAACACACAAAAATCAGGATAGTTTCAAGTCCTGAAGATGGAACAATGACACCTCCAACCTCCTCCCGGCGCTATGACATGTGATGGAAAAGACAACGGCCGTCATATTTCTCGAGGCTTGATGCTGAAAACAAAAATCCTTCTTCTGCGGAGTGCATTGAGGACCAAAATAATGGTGGCGAAGTGGTGTAATGTAGGTAGTGCGTGTGTGCAGTGAGGTGAGTTTCACGCACGTACTCTCGTGAAGCATTCGACAGCATAAAAAAAAATTGCTCTGTCGAGAGGTCGGTGTCGCTACTGCGTGCACGAACCATAGAGAACATGAACATGCCCTCCCTCCCTTATGTTTGGGAAGGGGAGGCGGATCCTGCTTCTTTACCAAAAACCCAAAATCCAAAACGGAACCACGATGAACTTGACTTCAAGAGACCTCGCAGCTCATCATGATCGCTCGTCCACACCACCTCGAGCCTTACCTCGTCGCCTAAAGAAGTCCATGACTCGCTTGGCAGCTCCGCTGCTTCCTTCGTGGCCCCGATACTCGTCTTGGTCATATGCATCCGTGAACCGTTTGTGGTTCTTCTGCAGCACGCCCCGTGTTCCTCGACTTGAAGTGGCAGGTCGATCGTCATGGCTCTCCGTGTCTGAGAAGCCGTGGCTTCGCGATCTCATCTGCGGCTCTGTTGGCGGTCGACGCATGTCCACCGATGAGTCCGAGCCGCTGTTGAAGTGGGAGCCAGACTGCAGGTAGGGCGGGATGGCATTGGTCCGTCGGTTGTCCAGTTGCGCTGGCGCACATCGTTGGTGATAGACAGGGCTGGAGTTGGCGGAATCCTGTCGCCCGTTGTTTCCATACGCGTTGTCAAAGAAGGGAGTGCTGCCTCTGGCATCTCCGGGGGCTGTGACGCTCCTTAGAGGGTCAAGCCGACCAGACTGAGTCGGCAGGTCCGTGTGAGAGTCAACCTCGGAAGACGTAGGCTCCGAGTACTCTTTGCCTAGTCCAATGGATTTCAGTGAGAAGGATGCCGGCAGAAGGGAAATTCGCCTTCGGTCCTTCTTCTCCCCGGAGCCTTGTGACCCTGTCATGCTGCCACTTCGCTTCTTTCCCATGCCCAGAGAAAATGATCGCCGAGAAGCCCGCGAATCCATCGAGGTTCTCCCCGTTGAGTCTTCTCCTTGTGCCACGGCATTGGACATGCTCACGGGAGGATATTTCTTGGACTTCTCGGGTTGCTGAGGCTCTGGCTTCTTTTTGCCTCGTCCGCCGAAAACGGAGCCGCTGCGACCCAAAAGCTTAGATCCAAGGTCTCCTATTGTGCTCGATCTCTTGTGGCCTCGCCCTTCGTTTCCTCGTCCTTGATGGAAGCCTGACATTCTTGCAAACTTCGGTGGCACGCTCATGCTTGTGTGGCCAACTGCGTCGTCATCATCAGCGTTTGCTGGCTGTTGGATGCGTCCCTGCACATTGGTGTCGGCTAATGTAGGTGGAGCCGGCCGTCCATAGTTGCCTCGTGATTGCAAGCTCATGGAGGCAGCTGATTGCATGGAGCCACCGGTTCGAGGTCTCGATGCTGCAGTGGCCGCTCCCGTCATGTACGCTTGGTCCGTGGTGGCACGGGTTTCCCGAGGACGGGTCGCTCCAGAAGTCTGGGAACTGGGTGGCCGCTTGGACTGAGATGATCGGGCGTAAACATCCCGAGGCTCCTGGGGTAGAGTCTTATCCTTGTTGGAAGAGCTTGGGCGGCTTGCATCGTGTTCTCGATTGAGAGAAACAGGTGGTCTTGAAACGACAGGGTCTGTCCCGCGTTGTGTCTGCGTAATGGGCGCAACATACTCCACCTGTACCGTTCGGCGCTTGGCATCCTTGGGTGTGCGATGGGCAGTTTCTGCTTCGGCGTCGATTTTGGCGTGCGCCTTGGCGAGTCCGCCGACGGTAGCCTGCAAGGGAGACTTTTGCTTAGGAGTCTCACGAACAGAAGCACTCCTCGTCACCATAGGCGGGTCCATGAACTCCTGGGCAGCTGTGGCATTCTGGACATCCGAGGGGAGGGTTGTGGAGCTGGTGATGAACTCGACAACATGCGCATATTCGCTCAGCCAGCTGTGACGAGCCACCTCGAATAAGTCCGCTCGCTTACGGGGATTGGGGACCAAAATTCGTCGAAGCAGGTCTCGGGCATGTGGCGTGACATATTCTGGGAACGTGAGCGGGGTTGAGACGATATATTTGTATAGCAGGTTGATGTTGTCGCCTTCGGGATTTGCTGGGTCGTCGTCGAAGGGAAGGTAACCTGCCAGCATAGCATACTGTGCGACCAGTTAGTAGTACACTCATGCTTAGACATGTCCAACAACATGTGTAGATATGATTCAGTCGCATACCAGAATGACACCACAACTCCAGACATCTACCTTCCTGCCAGTGTAAAGAGAGTCGCTCACGACTAGCTCTGGGGCGGCATAACAGGGACTTCCACAACTTGTCTGCATCAGGTCTCCCGTCCTCATTCCGTTGGGTTTGACTTTGTCGAGACCCATCCTCTTGACAGTATCACGATCTGTCAGGTTGAGCTCCTCCTCCTCGAGAAGCTCTTCGTTGGGATCAAAAGTGTTGGCGAAGCCAAAATCGGTGATGATGATATTTCGATTGCGGTCCAATAATAGGTTTTCGAGCTTTAAATCTCTGTGGACGATGCCTTTTTTGTGCAAGTAGCCAACTCCAGAGACCAGTTGAGAGAACAGCCGACGCGCTGAGCTGTCTTTCAAATATCTATGATTCAGAATGTAGTCAAAAAGTTCTCCGCCCGATGCGTACTCGAGAATGATGCCGATATATCGATCCGTCTCTAACATGTCTATCAATCGCACGATGTTGGGGTGGTGAACTCCGCGTAGAATCGTCACCTCGCGTCTGATTTTGCCCAAGCGAGATGGGTTCCCGCCGACCGTGTCTCTCTTGATTAACTTGATGGCAACCTAGAGGGAAATGGTGATTAGCTGCTATCCGCACGATGCCAAATCATCTACCACCTCATAATATTAGTGTCTCATCACATACCTGGACGCTACTATCTTGTTTCCAGCCCAGCTTGACTTTGCCAAACTCTCCCTCGCCAATTGTGTTTCCCAGTATAAAATCACCAAACTTGGACGTTCCTTTGTGGCTGCGGCTGTGGTCTTGCCTGCTGCGACCGCCACGACGCTCCTCAGTGGCGGGGTTCATAGCTATGACAGGCGCGGGTGCTGCGTCATGATGGTCTGGAGAGTCATGACGGCTTCTGCGACCATTCGGTGCTTGAGCACTGGAGATGGCGCGAGCCAGATTATCGCTTGCGTCGTGCGCGTGTTTTGCGCTCGTCGCGGGATCCGTGCGGATGGGGATTGACATATCCTGTGCTCGATCATCTCTGTTGCTGCTAGACGGGCGAGTCTGCTCTTGTGTTTGATGAGATTGTGTTGCTCGTTTGCTCCTCGAGGCATCAGAATAACCATTTGTGTCACCGCGCGAGCCAGTTCGTGATCCGTCAGCTTGTGCATGACGTGGAGAACTATTCAGTGCTTCATTTGAGTATTGATTCCTCCTTGTAGTGCTCGAACCCTGTTGACCGGACGAAGACGTCCGCGGAGGAGCGACAGGAGGCATTGTAGTCGGACGTTCAGACCTGGACGTACGCTGGTCCTGTGCGGAAGTGTTTGTGCCGTTACGGCTCGATCTTTGAACACTCAGATCCACAGGCGGAGGGCCGCGGTTCCCGCTCGTCTTGCGTGAGGGAGGCCGCCTCGATGAAGGTGATGATGTTGCGGCGGCCTGATGGCCATTATAAACTTCCCGGCTTGGGGAAGTATGCGGTGAGCCGTATTGTCTGTTGGAGGTCGAGGGCAGTGGAGGAGAAGCTAGGGAGGTTGGTTGATGGGGGGCTGATTGTAGGGCTGCCGACGACATCTTTCCGCGCTGCACCTGGGGTGCCGAAAACGTTGCGAGCTGACAACCTCGGTAGCGACGATGTGATGGGGCAATACGGTGAGAATGTTATCGGTGGCGTTTCAATCGACAAAGGCGCAAAAGCGTTCGATTGCAAGGGCCAAACAAGAACAAACACACACACGCACACACACACACACACAAAGAAAAAGCTCCCAGGTCGTCGGTGATTCTTTGCAAAGCAAGCAGATGGCACGATGGCCGTAGTGAAAGATGTGGTTGCTTCAGCCGTTTCCTCGGCTGCGAGGCGCTGCGGTGCGTCTGTGTTGCGCGGCGTTGCTCTGCTTTGCGTCGACGCGCGGTACGCAACACGGGGGAAACTGGGAGCAGTCAGACAGAACAAATCAGCGAGCTTGGCCGGGCAGGATCGCGCGGGCAAGGTTGCTGGAGCGTGCAGTGTCTGCAACGTATGCAGGAATGAAGGCGGACTTCCGTGGAATCCGGGTCAGAGTTGTACCAATGATGCAGGCACGTTATCTCATTGTTTCAGCAGAGAGGCCGCGGGCAATGGTGATTTGTTGTTTTGTCGAGCGTCGAGGCCAAGATGCTGCGAGCCCCTGAGTGGTTGGTGGATGGGCGGCGTCGCGGAAGACGGGCAAAAACGGGCAAACGGGCCACTGGAGACGGAGGCGCGCGTGCTCGGCTCACTGGAAGAGAGGGAAGGGTTGCTTGAAGGGCGGAAGGGCAAGCAAGGGCAGCACTTTCGAGGCCTTCTATCAGCGCCTGTGATGAAGAAGCAGTCGGAATGCCTGTCTGTTCTGGTTGATGAGTACGACGGCAATATTCACGAGACGTCCGGACCGGGGTGGGCGTCGTGGGCGTCCAACTGTGGTGCAGAACGCGGGTGGGTAACCTCAACGGGGGGGCGTCCAATCCACTCTCGTCTTGTCTGTCCGTCCGTCTTGTCTGTCTGTTGCGGCCTGTTCGTCCTGCAATATTATTCTTATTACTCCGTATTCTCGGAAGGTTTCTGGTTGTGCGAATCTCCTCTGTCCGGCAGATGTGGACAGCTGGCCCGTTTGGCTTTTGGCAGACCAGCGAACTTTGTTGTCGGGAGGCAGGAACGTTGGACGCGCTGGAGTCCAGAAAGTTGGTGACGTCTGTTGGACTTGACTGGTCTGGTCTGGTCTAATTATTTTAGAAAGAAGGAGCGAAGCGCCGGCTCTTTCTTCGGCGAGGGAGATGAGTCGCACTTTTGAAAGAGTCAGATTGTTGACATCCAACATTGGGCTGGCGACTGCGCGCGCATTAGCTCCGAGGGAGGGAGATTGGATCGGTTAAGCGGATTTCAGACGGCGCCCAGCATAGACACAGCTACGGATTACTGGGGAATAATTTGGACTACCGACATGCACTCCAGCTCGCGCACATGAGCATGCTTGACAACAACTTGACAACAACGCCTGAGCTGGGCTCGAGTTCCAGGCGAGATTGATGAGCCCCAGTGCCCCGGGGCAGTGCCAGGAACATGACGAGGTGGGCAGGTCGCGCCGACAGATGCAGGCACAGCGGAGGACATGCCGCCAGGTACAGTGGGTGTACTGTACATACTAAAAAAAAAGAAAAAAAAAAGGTTTCTTGTTGTTGGCTTCCACATGCACCAGACCTTGCTTGACATTGTCAACGGCGTTGCCGACCTTTTGTGCCTGGAGCTTTTGCCCGTTCATGCGACGAGGAACTCGACGCCATGCTATCACATATGGTTCATGGCTACACCGTCATTCTCAGGGAGCCATCGCGTTCAAACAATAGCAAGGGATGCACGCTCAGACTGCTTGCCCGACGTGGCCGCCAATGAATCGAACGCATCAGCCAATCTTACTCGAGAGACACAGCAAAATATGGTCTCGTCTATTGACTTTATACTCGCCCGTCATTCATGGGACCATTTTATCACGTTGCGCATCGCAGCTTGGCCGCACCATGACACCTCTCACGATATTTGACCCCCCACCTGGTCCTTTGTTGTCGATGAAGGGCGGCTGACAGCACCATCGACACGGGCATGGACATCCGCATGGACATCTGCAGTGCTCCCTCTCATTCTGATAGCAATACGGACCACGGACTACGGACGGAGTGCTCCGTACGGCAGGCCCATATGCATTACATAGGGACGTGCGCATCTGGCGTCGTACTAATAAGACCTACTATAAGACCGGCCCCCTGCTGATGTCATGGACGATGGGATTGGTAAATGCAGAAGACGAAGAAACATCCAGATTGCTAAATTGCACCCTTATGCAGCCACCACTGGCCACCAGTGCCCTTATTAGAGTCGTGCAAATTCCGAAATGGCTCAAACCATATGCGAGGCATCCCGATCCAACCCTGGCCCGATAACCATGTCTGATCTCTGTTTGCTTCTAGCGCCTCGAGAAAGAACATTGCAAGCACTTGACACGAGGTATGCTAGTAGTTCGGAATACTCCGTAGACACTACTATCTGTTTGCGAATGTCGTCGTCCCTACCTTCCAGGCAACCCTGCCAAGTTGGGATTTCCTCTTCTTTCTGACAACATCTAGGTAGTTGGTAGATGGATTTACTGAGTTGCCCAGGATGGGTATTTCGCCACATCGACTAGTCCCCGTTCGTTCTCCAAGAGAACTCGAGCGTCACATGACAAGGCATACAAAGAGTTTTTGTTTCCTTTCTTCTCTGCACAAGAATGGGAGCCTCTTATAATCTGCAAGCATGAATAGCTTTTGTGCGCGTTGCTTTTATGGAATTTGCACACTGTACAGCGTCTCTTCGGCTCGTATTGCTTTCTACATTCACGTCTTGCCCCATCTATCATGGATGGAGGTACCAAAAGAAAAAAAAAACTGGCCGCAAATGTCCGATATCATAGTTCTACTCTATTAATTAATTTAAACTTCTTGCTAATTGATTCTCTTGAGAAGACCAGAAATATCCGAAACCAAAAGCTTCTCATGCCGATCATCGGGTTGCACTGCATGACATGGGTTGGGTTGATGCCATCGGCGTTTCGTATGTAGAGCCCCGGACAACTTTTTTTCGACAGCCCAGAGTTGCAATCTGGACAAATTCATTAGATAGACTGAGTAAGTAGTGAGCATGACGTAACAAAGATGAAGTCTGGTCAGTGGTGAAATTATCGATACCAGATCTAGAGATCTCAATGGCGCATTACTGGACTTTACCCTGCCGTATGAGGTCTCTCTTGAGTACCGCCCGATAAAGCACATTATCTCGATGAGAAGATGGAAACAATCGAGACGGTTTGTTCCAAACATTATACGCTACTCCCAAGACCAAGAATGAATTGGACAAGACAGCCAAATCAAAAAAAGTTCCAACGGGGCAACAGCGTCAGGAGAAATCGGCAACCTTGGGTCCCACGATGATGGAACATGCATTATTCAGCATTCGAATTCATAGTATCACGTCCCAGGTACCCACACTTGAACCAGTCGTAGATTGATGGCAAACTGACCTCGTGTTCATGCCCCATTTTGACGTTATGCTCCCAAGTCCGTAGGTTGTTGTGGGATGAAGCAGATGTTTCCAAGTTCGCTCCAGACCGCAACTCGGTAATGGCTCGCAAGTCCCAGCGGGTGAACCATTCCATCAACTGAGCTTCGGCAAAGGCAAAGCAAAGCTGAAGCACTCGTAACAGGAACAAGGTCGAAGCGTATTTCATGTAGCTGATATTTTTAACTCATCACGGCAAACTCAAATGAGAGCAGTCTTCTCGCTCACTTGGATCAATTAGAAAAAAAGGTGATTCGAATAGGACACAGACAACTTACATGTCACCAACGCTGCTCAGCTTGCAAGAAGACGACGCGATTTGACAGATCGATCATATTACGACAACACCGGCAAGGGCTGGCCGAGCCAGCCGAGACCGTAAATATCGCGTCGTCGGAAGCAACCTGGTTGGTGTGAAAGCAAGCCACAACCCCAAAAATTTGTAGAAGTTGAGCAAGTTGCTGAGTGGGATGGGAACCCCCCGGGTGGCTTGCTCAAAATTATATTGTACGCAAGAAACAAAACACCACGCACGATGTGCCTGGAAAGAACTTGGTCAGAGCAGTTGTTTTTGTCTCGCCCCCAATCTCCCCACTTGACCTCGAAACTTTTCACTCCGTTTGCCTCTATTTACGACGTCTCTGATGAACGTTCTTGCAAGAGGGAGAGAGTCTCTCGTACTCTCGACATCGTTCGTATCCGAGCCCCGCGCTTTCAACCGCGCCCCCGGACCGTAGCGACTTGGGCAATCGGCTTTCACCCACTTTCCACGGACGGACGGACGGACGCAGTCTCCGATCTTCCCCGCTGCCCTTCCTCCCGCTTTCCTATCGACTTGGAGGGTCCAGAGAGATATTTGGAGAGGACAAGGCTGCCATCTCTCGGGGAACGTGGGAAGCATGACTAACGGCGTTTTCCATCCAAAGACCGCGCCTGACAGGACCGAAAAAAAAGTATCTGGATAGTCGGGGGTCTTGGTGGACTTAGGGGAGGATTTTGGCGCCATGTATCAAGTAGGCGTGAGTTGGGCTGACCGCATACCTGACAAATTTCTTTGATCCAACGTAGCTGAGGCATTCTTCCTCTTGTAGCAAGATGGGGGGTTGTGAAGTCGGGAATCAAACCAACACACGCCTTGTTCGCTCGTTTCCAACCTTGAGAAAACCCGCGCTGCTTTCAGTCCACGCTGCCCGTGAACGACTCGGACAAATTCACCGTGAGCCTGGAGCCCCGATCCTTCTCAGCTTCGTCACACACAGAACGACCAACACACCACGTACAGGTTTGGGTCGTTGGTCCGGTCCGTATCAACATATTCCCGTCATCGCTGATACTTCCTCGGAGCCCCCCCCCAGAGGCACGAGCGACCCCCATTCATGGCCTTCCTCGGAAAGACGGTCCAAGCCGCTTGCTTCGATCAGGGGGCCATTGCCTTCTCATCCACGCACGCATCGTCCCGCGCTGCCCAGTGTTGGGTGTCACCGCCGAATACAGGAACCCTGTGGAACGAAGATCTTTCTCATGTAACTAGCCGAACTGTAGATCAGGTTTCGGCTTTTCCCCCGCTCGCTCCGTACTTGTGCTGAGCTACCCAGGCCTCGTGAGAGGTCATACTTGTGCGAGGTTGACGTGAGAACATGAGGCCTACAAGTTTATGCGTAGCCCAGGCGTTGTCTGGGAGGGATGGGGGATGGATGCAACGGGTGAGCACGTGGATTAGGGATATTATACGAGGTTTTGAGGAACTTGTCTCTGATGTGTAATGTGGAGTTGACTATTGTCGTGCCACGTGAGAACAAGGACCTTGTCTTTCGGATGAGACTTGGATTCAAGACGCACGAAGGTGATGATGGCTCTCTCTGTGCGGTGCCAAAGCCCGGGACTCTGTCAGCTCTTCGGGAGTAATTTGAAGTGTTCGTCAAGCTGGTTTGGTTGGTCGACAGCACTGGTGTCATGTTCCGTCATGATCCGGGCCGGAACTACCAGATAAATATTCGTCTCAGAATAAATCTCATAAGAAGACGGAACGGCTCGGACTTGGAGATGTGACGGTCCTACCCTAGAGCGTAGGGAAGAAGCACCACGGAATATTTTGCCCAGAAACCCCCTTTTTTTCTTCGGTTCATGACTGACAATCTTGATATGAGTGTCCTACATCTCATCTCGCTGCTCGCCAAACCAGGATTCTCCATCTATGGCAGCTTATAAATGAAAATAAAAATAAAAATTGGGAAGAAGGGAAACAAATAGTACAAGTAAAGTGAAGCTATTTGGCTGATCGTCGAGGACTTTGCTGAACCGCCCCCTTTGTTTTCTTTTTGTTTTTTTTTCATCTGGGCGTCTTCTCACCCAAACTCTCAGCCTCACTACGACGACCCCGGATCGATCTCGTTTCTGCCCAAAAGGAAATGCCCCAAATCTGCACTACACTACAAAGGGGAAGGGGGAAAAGAGAACCGGCTGGCTGGCTGGCCTATTGAATTCACGCAGTTGACAATCTGCATGAGCTGAAGACTGAGATGAGACGCTGGACATTTCAGCAGTCTCGAGGGGGGGAAGAAAAAGGGAAAAAAAATGGAGAGGGTGTAATTGATCTTGAATCGAGGCTAAATTATGTATGAGACATGCAGTGGCGGCAATTGCGTAGCGTCTGGTGTAAATGCTGGCGCGATCCTTTGTAATGTCCGTCCTCTCCCAACGTACTTGTTTTTTTACAGACGGACGTCTTGTTGGGCCGGCTGATGAACTCGGCATGAGAGTTAGAGTTGGAAACAAAGAACACGTCATATGACCTAATTACGGACTAATCCGCGATGGGATGGCCCCATGAGACATGACAGCAGAAGAGATATGAATAATCCTGATCATATTTCGGACGAGTCAGTCCCGTCCAGTGACCACAACGGAACTTTTGCAGCATCTTGCTCTGGGTTCATTTTTTGTGGCTGGATTGGCATAATACAGCCTGAAGTGCTTCTTGTCGCGCGCGGTAATTCAATCTGGAACAGGGGGTTTTGCTCGGGCTGCTTCTCCCGCATGCCTTACCATGCCATGGGATGGGATGGCCGGGGAAGGGGAAGGGGAAGGGGGTGGTCGCTTCCTTTCATCCTGAAATGGTGGTTTTCAACGTAGCAACTTCATTTGCCCGAAACACACAAGTGAGATGAAATGGATGCAGAGCAGACGCCACAGGCAATCCGTAGAACAACGCCGCGGGCCTGAATATGGCAAAGGGGGCAGGCCGTCTGTCTTTTGCACGTCCCATCGTCGCCCTCCAATGACACCACCGGAGGGCCGACCCGAAAGAAGAAAAAATAAAAAGGAAAAAAGGAAAAAGGAAAAGAAAAAGAAAAGCAATGGAAATAGCAAACGACGAGAGATCCCAGATGCAAGCAAGCCTGTTGTGCATTTGCGCCCCCCTCGTAGGCGACGACCATGGCGTTGTGTACGGAGTAGAACCAGTAGAATCGCCTGGCGTGATCGGTAATCAACCAATTCAAAAACACGCATAATGGGGATAATTAATTACCATATGCAACCACATGTACGGAGTACTCGGTAATACGGGGTATAGACTGGTTGCTCCGAGGAAGTGTGTGACAGCAGCTAATACGCCTCACGCTCTCACGCTCTCGACAACTTGTCAACGGGAAATTGATTAGTCTGATCTCCCGAGGCAGCCCATCCTGTCCGTGAAGAAACAGAGTAATCCGTACGGACTACTATTATTATCACGGCGCTGGAAAATGTCCGACGGTCACATAATCCTCCCAGTATCATGAGGAGTCAACCAGAGGGTATTAAGGACAGGAATGAGAAGATGAACGGATGGTGCCGTCGGTCCCTTTACTCTTGTCGCGCACAAATCTCGGAATCACGTCCCTCCGACAGATTCCGCGATAAGAACATATATGTAATAGGCACATCCGCAAGGAAAACTGGGATGAACCTTGTTCCAGCGCGAAAAAAAGGCAAGCTTGACGATGCTTCATCATCTTCTACTTTTTCTCTCGACATACTTTGTATCCGTAAGCTTCGCAATTCAGAGGAATAATCCGTAGGCTTTGCTTTCCCTCTTTTCCTCATCGACGGCCAGGAGTCATCTTTCAGTGGTAACATGTGGGTCGCATTGCATTGCACAGTCTGTCGCCTTCTCCTCTCGACGCTGCAGATCACGAATCCCTGTGACTGACTCTGTCAGTTCTGCAGTTCTGTGTATCCAGGAAAGGGGCGTGGGATCCGACCACACTCTCCCGTACAGAGTACATAGTACATACATAGTACATACATAGTACATACATAGTACATACATAGTACATACATAGTACATACATAGTACATACGTATGTATGTGCATGCTCCGTCATGCTCTGTCTGTACTCTGTCCCACCTGGAGCACACTCGCTTCTGTCTCTTTCTGGATTCGAGTGGGTTGGGTTGTCTTGGTCCTTGCTAAGAGTCGTCAAGTCCCGTTATGAATGATCCCATCCCAATCGCGTGCCTGGCAATCTGACCGAAACATGTTGTTGAGTTTCATCACGATACGTTGTATTATCGTCATCACATGTGAGGCATTAACCCTAGATTTGGATTTGCCTCTCAAGGACACCTTGAACTCGTCCCGCGCGGGGGAAGGGGGGGGGGGGGGGGCGTGTCAGTCTTTTTATATTTTTACTTATGCCAGGGTTCATCATCCGCCCAGTTCTTTGTCTGACGATATGTACTGCACTTTCGCGGCGGAACAACTAACCGGCTATTCCGACTTCGCGATGCTTCGTGATCGGTGTGATATAGATTAGCCCAAGTGATAATTATCTGGTGAATTTTGGGAGGAATGCATTCCTTGTACTCCGTACTCCGTAGAACATTTTTCTTTCTCAAGGGCCGTTCAACATCAGGCGTTCATCAGGCAGCAATTTCGGGGTTGGTCGTGGTGAGCATCATTCTTTGGATTTAGTACACGAGCTGGTCGGCACAGAGTCCGTCCTACTACATACTAGCGACAATGCTCCGGCTAATCAACCCAACCCCTAAGTAAATACTTGCCTGGTCTCTTTTCTTACTCTGCAGAGTGCTCTCCCTATTGAGGACGCTGAGTTAATGTAGCATGTCGTGCCGTGCCGCGTCGTGCCGCGTCGTGTCGTGTCGTGTCGTGTCGTGTCATAGTCGCGTCGTGTGTCATGTTATCACAGCCCTAGACATGTCCAACTCTATGGATTGTGGTATATTACGTACGTCAGTCTGCCAAGACAACATCCAACACTTGTCGTAAAGTAAGGAAACAGCAAGGTTGGTTCCTGACGCTAAGCAATGATGTAATACTGTTCCGTAGAGTCAGAACTATATGTTGGCGTTCTTCCTTGTCGCCATAGGTCGATTTGATGTATTCTTGTGGAACAGGATAGGCTCTTTGCCTGTAGAGCCGGTTGAGCCGGTTGAGCCGGTTGAGCCGGTTGAGACGTTCTCAAAGGCCTAGTCTAGCAAATAATTTAATTTATTCGCATATGAAGCCTGGGCAGTCTGGAGTCCTGCTTCGGGCTCCATGGAATCGCGTCTTTTCAAGTTATTCTGAAGACCCTGCCACGAGGGTTTAAATCATGACTGTTTGGCAGGGATGTAAGGATTACCTCTCCACTAGCCAGGTGTTGCCAGGTGTTGCCAGGTGTTACTAGGTGTTGCCAGGTGTTGCCAGGTGTTTTGCTATACCCTTGTCTGCCGCCGGCCAGGTGCTCTCCGCATTAGTTCCCGCCAATGTATATGGTCAATCCCAGAAGCACACGGCAGACACCCAGGCCAGGGTCCCAGGCTTCTGCGTCGAACAAGCTGGTTGGAATGTCTTCATCGTATGCATCTTTGCTAGTTCGTCAGCCCTACGGATTACACACGGGCCGACCCTGAACTTGCGTCAAGTCGGTAGACCACGCATCGTAGCCGTGTCAGTTGAGCAAGCCAGGAACTTGATGTGCAGTGGATGCCGTGGTGCATCTGTCAGACGCACGTTTTTTTGTGTGGCAAAACTGGCCTGATGTCTGATGTGCGTCCCGTGAGTCATGCTGTGGCTGTAAACGTCCAAAGGTCGCACTAGATAAATAGATAAATAGATTATCAATAATTAATATTATTGATCGACTTGCTGTCCTTTATCTGTTAGCCAGCCGGTCAACTTTGATTGAGAAGGCCATCGCCTTTTTCTCGTCCACGACCTACCCTGCGGCCAACATGCGAACTCAGACGTTGGGGAGTTGCCCCTGATGAGGGTAGACACACACAAAGCAAGCTTTGACGACGATGTGTTACGTGTCCATCGGTGGCCCCGGTCCCTGACTCCATACATGTGAGTTTACCAAGAAAAAACAGGCCTAGCTTGTTCCCACAAACTCCACGTGCAACTGGCATGTGCCTCATGCTATTCTGGATTTGTGTTGGGCTCATTGGCAAGTGTGACTAGTCCGACCCTGGACGCGGCGGACGGAGTAATACATGTGCGTGTTCTGACAAACGCATCTCGATGCGGGAAAAGACGAGCCTGCTTGGTTGTTGCAGACCCTGCCAATACTTCGAGCTCCTATACAAGCAAATGGGTTGGTGAGTGACTGGGCAGAATATTTGCCGGCGCTGCATACACTCTAATCCCTGTTTGATTTTACACGAGTACATGACTAGGGGCAGCAGGCCAATAATAGATATTTCCTAACAGCTTCACCCTTTTTAGCCAGGAAGAGCTGTTAGTGGCTACCCCACGTGGGGCTTGTAGTCGTGTAAAATCATTCAGGGGTTACATACTCTACTCCATAGAAAGCTAGTCAAAAGGCGATTGACACGATGCACGATGCACCCCTGAGCTTGCCTTGTGACCCTCGGCTCGAACGATGCGCGAAGTGGTTCTCGGTAGAATTAATTGGTGACAAGTGACAAGCAGATTGAAGGCAGGCACGCACTTGAATAAACTGGGCAGTCGCAAATGAGCACGGTGCGAGAGCCGAGAGCCGATTCGCTAGATACGACCAGAAAGGCGGATCTGTCATCAGGGGGGCGGGTCCAGCACTGCAAAAAAAGGGGCAACGTAATTTGTATGTACGGAGTACGGAGCACGTACTCGTGCCACGCCCCACTTCTCTGGCCCTCGATTTGATCGCCCCACTATTAAAGGCGGTGCTTATCAGCAAAAACGGGCCACATTAGCAAAACGGCCACTTTGAGAAATATGCAGGCTTCTACTCCGTATGTACGGAGTATTAGTTTTTGTCGCTTTAACACTGTTTGTACGGAGCATGCCATTTTGCTATTGAACATGTTATAATTTCTCAAAACAGGTAAACTGTTTTGCTGACGAGCAACTCTACCTTGGTTAGAAAGGTGGGCTGCGTTTGGCACGAGTACTTGTAGTATTACATAAAGTAAGTAGCTGTGGCGGCTGAAGAAGCGCCGGAGAAAAATTTGCACGAGCTTTTCGTCAGACCATGTGCGTCAACGCACAGTGCACACGGCACCCAGATCTTGTCTGCAGGTCGAGAAGACAATGGAGAAGAAGTTCCTGTTACGTATCTGCCATTACCAAGATTGAAAACTCATGACGTAGAATTGCCGTCGGCCCAGACGCCCAGAGTCCAAAACTGTGTATTGCGAATGGACTGCACCGATGTCTTTTTTTTATAAATTTTATTTTGGCAATCACCGACAACCTCAGCGCATGTCGGTTCTTTTTTTTTTTTTCGACTTTTGCATGGAACTTGTAATCGCATTCAGGACCCTCCCAATTTGGAGTTCGGGGTGTTGTCTGTCCAAAGGGGCGCATGCCAAATCGAGGCGGCCCTTTGTCAGTAATGCCGTACGGATTACTCCCTACAGCGCGAGGCTCTGTGTTCTATCCCGTCTTCGGACTTCCCTTTCTTCCAAATTTTGCTACTCCCGTAAGTAATAATAACTTTAATAAGTTGTCGTTGCTCTCTGTCACTGGGGCCGCTATGTACGAAGGTTTCACGCCGTCGCCCGTTGTGGTGGTGGGAGGGGGGAGGGGGGGGGGTCGTGGGTTTGCAGATTGTGATGCCCCCCTGGCCTCCCGTTGATGGAGACCGTTTCCACCTGCCACTTGTTTCGTCTCTCCACAATGGGCAGATGGCCATGACAGCCACGCAGCCGTGTTGCTGTTGCTGTTATTACTACGGATTGCTATTATCGTATTATCATAATGTGCCATTAGCGAAGACGGCGTCAACCAGGACGCAAGAATTCAGTGTGATACCGGCGCCAATGATACTCGCGCATACTCCGTACTCCCTCCGTACTTCGGTACGTACAGCTGGACGTGTACAGTATTGATCTATTAGGTACCTACCAAGCTGCTCATGCTGTGCAGATACAGTGGCGCCCCATTGTACTCGTATTCGGCAGAACGGGGTGAGACTACTGACTGAGTACACGCCCAGCCGTCAAGTCAGTCAAGTCATGAATAAGAGCCGGACTTGTGCGTCCCTCACAGCCCTTTGCGGTCCTCGTCGGCCCCGTCTAGAACAGTCCAGTCAGTCAGTCAGTCGTCTGCAAAATTGATCGGCACCAGCCAGACTCGAGAAACCCAGACCCTGGTCACCCCAAGGACTGTCTTTTACCAGGACAGAACTAGCCCCCTTCTCAAGCCTGGCCCATCCCTGTTCAACCTTTCTACATACATCCAAGGTATCGACTATTACACTATCGTTCCTCTCTTTCGCACCTCTCCAATTTCTGCGATCAGACTCTTGTTCGTTGCGAACGAAGCCGTCGAATTCGCGCCGCGAGCTTGACCAGCGCTGGAACCACGTTGTGTCTTGAACATCAGCTCTGTGACGAGCTCTGTTCTGTCTGTCTGTCTGTCTGGCAAGCAAATTTAGCCAACAAGATAAGCCAACAAGACAAGCCAACAAGACAAGCCACCGAACGCCATCCATACATCAGCATCGACTTGTACCTTTTATCTTTGGTTTTCCTTTGCACACTCTTTGCACACTCTACCTTTTCCTGCCAAGTCGAAATTGCCCTCGTCTACGACATTTCGCCTGCTCGATATCGAGATAACATCATATTGACATGCTCACACCAGCTGCTGGCACTACGACTCTCGCGATAAGAACCTCTGCCGCCGGCGTCACTCGCTTTCATTGGTCACTCACAGCATCGATCTGCTCACGACAAACGAAGAACACGTCCAGCGACAGTGGGATTCTGGCTCTCCAGCTTGCTGTCCAGCGGAAACAGCTTCACCATCAACTTCGCACCATCGAGGCTGCACTCAACGGCTCTGTCATTATTTCGCGAGGCCAATTTGAACACGTATCTCCGACATACATATATTCGCGACGAAGTTCCACTTGACGGAGCGTTTTGTCGAGCTTACTTTTTACAACGGCTACATCGCGCCGTCGCGGGTCGCTTGCTGTGCCCCCACCACTGGAAAACCTTCGCGGGTTCGCTCAGGTACGGATGTGCTCTTGGGCTGCAGGGCTTGCCTCGCTCCTTTGTCCCAGACCAGGGTTTAGTGCTGACCCCGGCCGCTGACACCACTCACAGCACAAGTCGTCGGATCCACTCCGGGACCAAATACCCAGGAAGACGACAAGGAAACCAGACGAGCTCAATTGACTTCGACAACCAGACTGAGGAGCAAGCACTTGTCGATACAAAGTGGCCCGATTAGGTAAGACCTGCGTTTTCATTCATGTTACTGTTGCTGTTGGGACGTCATTGTTGTCGCCCTCTGCCAGTCCTGCTTAACGCCGTACATTGCCACTGTCTGATGCTCTGGGCTTGCCCGGGGGGCTTTTGAATTGGATGCAAGGCAAGGTCACGATCAGT
Organism: Epichloe elymi; assembly: GCA_023658475.1. Classification (NCBI taxonomy): domain Eukaryota; kingdom Fungi; phylum Ascomycota; class Sordariomycetes; order Hypocreales; family Clavicipitaceae; genus Epichloe; species Epichloe elymi. The sequence continues at coordinate 3,990,196 of CP098274.1, forward strand.
GCTGTTGTGTGCATGCTGCAACTACACTTTACTGCGCGGGCTGGGACGTTGGCCAAGGGCTACCTACCTCGGACAGAGCCATCATCATTCGAACCTCACCATCCAAGTCTTCCTCTTGTGTTCCCCCCACCCTTGCGCCAGCATCGACCCATGTCCTGACCGTCTGGCCCATCAATCTTTGGGCCGGCGCCGATTTGTCGGGATCGCTGGTCCGTCCTCAAGAGGAGGGGGCTTTGCGGAGTTTTTCAAGGAAAAAAAATATGCTTCCTCTTCTTCCTGTTCCCGTGCAATCTGGCCAGCGCAGGTGCACATCACACACGTCCCGCGTCTGACCCAGGCATACCACGTTGAGCACAAGGATATTACGCCATCCCGGTCCTCTTCCCGAACAGTCTACCGGCGTATGCACTCGAGCTAACATTCCTCGAAAAGAGTACGAGACTTGCTCACATTTATGTGTCGACGTCCCTACTTGATATTATAGAAACATTTCTCCCCTGGACAGATTGGCACCTTTCCGGCCCAAGCTCTGTCGTAGGTATGTATTCCCCCTTTGTGTGCCGAAGTATGGAGTAGCACCCGCACGCGGACTCGAGGGCGACGTGCATGAACCAGCAACCACTTTGAGCATGCTCGGGGACTGGACCTTGGAGAGACAACCCATGTTCTTCTATCAACGACTAATCTGTCAATGGCGGTTCGGCAATAGTTATTAGACCTCCGCACGTGGAAGTGGCAGCACCAAACAGGCAGAGCCCTGTCTTGACTTCCAGCCTAGGCCCCTTTTTCTTTTTGAACCGAGTAAGGATCGCGCAAGGTACGTTCGGGCATTCCACAATGGTGTAACATTGCAATGAGCAAATCCACAGCAAAAGAAAGCAGCTGAACATTCACGGCTCCGATGTGGCCTCCCTCCTCGCGCCAAATGCCCAATCTATGCACTTTGTCACAATCGAGTTGTAAATCTGCCGCAATCTAGCAAGGAATCCTTCCCTTTTCTTTTCGACAAGACGACAGGGATGTCACCAGTCAATCTATTTGCTACCTTCTTGTTTTTACCTCCAAACGCCTCGTCTTCATCCGTTGTTTTCCTCACACCGAGATACGCGAGCTAATTCGCGAGTCTAGGAAGATTCCATCGGTACCCTTCTAAGCTATCGGAAATCACATCTGAACAGCCCCTAAACATAGCCCGAGAAGTCTTGACTGTCTGTGCGGATCGTCCCTCGCTGACATTGGAGGTATGTCAGTGCTACTTTGACCGCCCGTCTCAGTGATAGTTGTCCAGATGGCGCTTATCGAGTGGTGCCATCGTAGAGACGACTTGTTGTTGGCTTTGAATATCACATCAAGTGCTTTCAAACGGCTTTCGAACCCTACGCTCACGTTGTGCCCTGGTTGTCATCTGCAAGCATCAGACAAAACGCCCATGGATCAAGCTAATTTTTAAATTCGGCTAGACACTCATATCGCCCCAGCGCCGCCTCCATGACAGTCACAATGGCCTCACATCCGCAAGTACGCGGTCATTTCAAGGACGAATCAGTCTCCGATCCCGTGAGTGGTGCAGCTCTTACCTACGTCTTACAATTCACGCCTCGCGTTTGATTACCCAAGAGGCCAACTGAAATGGCACACGCCTCGGTGAACACCATGGAACATGGTCCAGGCGATTCTCTGCGGAAAGTTCCCGGCTTCACATACCAACGGCAATGGCAAATCTGATAATATCATTTCACACCGCCCATCAAGTGATGCGCTTTGTCGAGCAACAGGCAAGCAACATGGTCTTAATTTAGTCGCAAGATTGACCAGGTCAGGAATCCGTAGTGGATTCGACAGGACACCATCTCCTGTTTCACGACTGACTAGGGTGGGCGGCGCCTCGGACAAGGGAGAGAGGGGGTGGGCCGACGGTGTGAGCATTGTACGGTTTGTGTCGTGCAAGACACCCAGCCCGACCGAGTTGTGGAGAATGTCAGCCTTCCTCCCATCAGTTCCGTCGTCGCAAAAGCGCACTTTATCGCTACCCTCATCGAGCGAAGCAGCAGCCACTGCCGCGACATGGCCGTACACCCATACGATTTTATTCTCATTTTGATCGTCGTCGTTGTTGTCCCCCCCCCGCCCCCCCCTTCCTACAGCGCCGCCCATCCACCGTTGGCTATACCTGCTGTCTTGTACATAGGTACAAAATCCAGGGAAACAAGGCGTCTTTTGGCAAAGGAGGCCAGCCAGTGCTTGGCCAAACCTGGAGAGCTTAGCAGCTGCCACAAGGGAGAAGCCCGCTTGGAAGGCTTCCATCATGCCTGCGTGGCACAAGTGTCCCGTCGCCGATCAGGAAGTTGACAAACAACATCGAAGCCTGGCGGCATGGCATGGCATGGCATACGCGCTTAATATTTCTCGCTCAGAAAGTGAGCGCAAGGACGCGGCGGATATGACCGCAAGTCGGTGGAGATTGGCAATCGCACGCCAGCGTTTATGCTCAGTGGGGCTTCTCACAACAGCGGTGGCTGTCGAAAGTGGTGAGGGAGGTGCCCCGAGTAGACCTCCGTCCACGGCTCCGGCCTTTATAGACGTGCAGGCCAACAAACATGCAAAACACACAGCATGCGCAGAAAGATTGGGAGAATGAGAAGACTAGGTTTCGGCCGATGAGAGCAGAGGGGCTTGGACACAAAATGCCACGAACGGACTGGCATCATCTAGTCTGTACTCAACGGGGAGGTTTCATGCTTGATCTGGATGAGCGGCGCTCATGGCTGCCCCTACTACCCACTATCACCCGCTGCAACCTGTCTGCTGGGACCGACGTGTGCGCACGCGCAGGGCCTCCCTCGGTCCTTGCCATTGTCGACAGCATCCAGCACCGACATCAACCCGGGGCGAGGTGCAAGCAGGTGGTGGTGGGTGTGTGGCCCTATCTCGAACAAGGGGCGGCAACGGGGCATGGCTTCACTACATAGGAACCGTGGGAACGAACGGCCTGGTCCCCATCCATGCCTCTCCCCCGGCAGCCATCATCGACGACACCAAACCTTGCCAGCCGTCTGCCAGCCGTCCTGGACATCCACCACCCCAACAGCTGTCAACGGGTCAACGGGTCAACGGGTCAACGGGTCAACCAAGCAGCCATCGGCACAGGTAACCATCTCGCTTGTCCGTCTGCGATGGCGCTGATGGGATGGCGCTGATGGCGCAGTCAACCCACACCGCTCATAGCCCAGCGCAACCCGCGGCGTCATGGTGGCAGCTAGCATGAAGCAGCAACGAGAAACGAGAGCGCCACAAAGCAGAGCACGAGGCAAAGCACGAGGCAAAGCCGACCAGACCAGAACGTTGTCGAGAGCCATTCTGAGCCATCTCGAACCACCTTTCCCGGCTGAGTCCTGGCCCGCTCTTTAGCTCGGTTCTCGAATGCCCCATTGGGCAGCTTGTCCCAAGGATGGCGCTCCCTGACTCTCCGGCTGCGCTGGTGATTGGCCGTTTCCTCAAAAAGCTGCCACCCCTGTCACGCTTCTTCCATGCGTTGGCCCCCCCCCGGCCACCACCTCTCGTTATCCCATCACTTCTCCATGAGCGCCATGTTGCGCCCCCGAGGATTTTTCAGCGCACCCCACCCCCAATCTCCCACCCCCGGCCAGCGTCCCGGCCTGCTCAAGTCAGGAAAGGCACATACATGGAAGGCCATCTCTTCATCCTGGAGCGCTCCCTCTCCGGTCGTCTTGAACTTTTGCGTCCTTCTCGTCTTGTCGTCTTCTTGCTTGAAACTGGTCGACGTAGACGCATACATATACATACATGAGCTTGGGAAGCTCCGAGGTCTACCTGTTGCCATATCTTCCTTCTGCCCTGACCTAGGCTGCCCTGCACGGCGTCCTGTCTTCATTTTCTGACATTTGGCAAACACATACTTTCTTCTTTGTCAGCGAATCTCTCCCGTCTCGGAAGTCAGTCCCAAAAAAGCTTTGCGAAGCTTTCGGGAGGCTACTTCAGAGATCAGTGAGTTTGCCCATAATACAAACGGTACATGGTCAGCCCATTTCCATACCCACCTCTATTTCTACGCTGCTTTCTGTTCCGAATTCGTTTTTTTGCGTTCGTTGGCGCTTGGTTTCTCTAGCGCTTTATTTTAGTACTGCTGGATAGTCCGAGGTATCCTGGTTGCTTGTTTGTACCTGTCAGCAACCCAACCCCTTTCTGCTTTCTTTGCTTGACAGCAGATCTTGGTTGCTTGCGACCCGCCAAAGTTGGCGACTCGTCATTTGCCTTGCTCTCTCACCCTCGCTTCACTTCTCTTGGCTATCAAAACCTTGGTTTGCCTTAAGCAAGCGCAAAACAAACAGCACAGGGGTTCCTTCACGCCTCACCCGTGGCATCCCCGCGTCCGTCCTCACCAGGGGACCGCCCACCCCCACCACAGCTCCCCAGACCTTGACACCAGACCAGGCCAGGGGGGGAACAAAACACCAACGCGTCCTACCTAACATTTGTTTTTCTTCATTCGTTCGAGCACTTTCCCTGTGCCGATGTCTTACTGATGCGTCTTGCCTCTATGCAGCATCATCCCCACCAGCAACAGGGTCCGCCTCCTTCCCAACAACAGCATCATCTTCATTCGCGACCATCGAGCATCGTACACCAACAGCATCACCACCAGGCCCACCAGCAGCACCAGGCACATCAACAACACCAAGCACATCATCAGCAACATCAGCAGCAGCAGCATCAACAACAACAGCAGCAGCAGCAGCATCACTCGCTGCCTCCGCCGCCGCAACACCAACAGAGCGCATACTCGTCCACTCATTCTCTCCCGCAGGCATATCAAACCGGGAGTCAGGCGGGTGGTGCTCAAGACAACCTGGGTTACTACAGTCATCCTAGTCCTTACAGCACTCCAGGTGCTAACAGCGGATACACATCCGCAGGTATGTCTTCCCATGATAACTTTCACCCAACCCCCCCTTGTCGATTCGGATACATTGTCTCTTCAAGAAGCTGACGAAGTGATTTCATTCTCGCCCCATGTAGATACTCCCGACATGATGGCCGCCGCGCAAATGCCTCGCCCTCCTTACCCTCCCATGTCCTATCATACGCCGCAGTCCAACTCCCCGGCGTCTGTAGCCTCTCCATCCCAACATGACCAGCACAGAAGCCTATATGGCCAGCCGCCATCTCAGCATCTTCAGCAGTCGATGTATTATCAGCCTCAATCGCATTATCAACCCATGCCGCATCATCCTACGGCTTCCCCTTATGCCCAGCATGCTCATCACCCACAACAATCCTTGACTTCCCAACCCAACATGATGATGTCGCACACGGCACCTCAAAATCAGATGGCACAACATGCCGCGCAACATGCTCAAGCTGGCATGTCGGGCAGCCCCCGACCCAAGATGGCGCCCCAGGTACCTGTTCAGCTTCAGAAGCCGGCCCAGACATCTCCTATGCCCCAGAATCAACAGCATCAGCCCAATGCGCCCCAGCTGCAGAGCCCAGGAAGTACGGCTCCTGGGGTCAACCCAAATGCTGCACCCGGACCTATCCCGGCAACCACCCCGCTGGTTGTGAGGCAGGACGGCAATGGCGTCCAATGGATCGCGTTTGAGTACTCGCGCGATCGTGTCAAGCTGGAGTACACTATCAGGTGTGATGTTGAGTCGGTCACTACCGATGACTTGTCTCCCGAGTTCAAGCAGGAGAACTGCGTTTATCCCCGAGCTTGTTGCCCCAAGGATCAATACCGCGGAAATCGCTTGATGTATGAAACAGACTGCAATCGGGTGGGCTGGGCTCTGGCGCAATTGAACCCACCGCTGCGCGGAAAGCGAGGCTTGATTCAGAGAGCGGTTGATAGCTGGCGAAACAGCAACCAGGACCCCCGTCTTCGAAGTCGACGGGTTCGCCGCATGGCCAAGATGAACAATCGCAAGCAAGTCCAAGGGACGCCTACGTCGCACCCAGGTGCTTCCCACTTGCCAGGACCTAGCGGACCATCAGGGATGCCAGCGGCTCCCGCTCCCATGCATGGGGCACCGCCCATGGGTAAGCCTGGGATGGGTAGCATGGGCCAGCCCATGCAACACCATGCTGGGGCTCATGACGGAGGCGCCCCCGGTGGAGGAGATGAAGTCGGTATGTTCCACCACCAGATGTGATTTGAATCCTCGCATCTGCCTGCCTTTGCATTGCTTGTTTTGCCTCCTAGCACCACAATTGCACTGTACGGGCTTGCCCGGCTCACTTACTGCGTTGATTTGCTTCATGATACCAAATCCTCCTTGCACCTTCATTGTTACTGCGAAAAAAAAACAAGTACTTTGCGCTTTCGACAAATTTATGCTAGCCCCCATCGGCGGATTTTCCTTGACCTTTGCGCGTGTTTTGCTCTCTCACTGTCTCTCTTTCTCCTCGGTTGGGAACGGGTGTTGTAACATTTGCCAAATTTTGTCTCATTATCTTGTGCCACTTTTCTCAGCATCTTGTTTGCTCATGTTGGCCCAAGTTGCCTCATGACCTGAATTGTTTACCTGCGCAGGCAGTCAAATATCTTTTTTACCCGAAAAAAAAATCGTTGTTTTTCATGAGACACATGCAAAGAAGATGAGAGACACAGGAGACAGAAAGCAAGGTGTCATGTTTTTGTTGTGGCCTCGTCAAAATCAATTCGCTTGCTGTTCTAGCCCTTCTCCCGAACCCCCTTTCCTCCACCAATCCAAGACATCAATCATATCACCTCGTTCAATCATGGCAGTGGGCTCCCAAGCTAACGAATCTCATGAGGCCATGGCGTTGCTTACGAAAACCAACACCAAAGTGCAACAGCTCACGACGGATCTCATGGTGAAGGAGACGATGTAAGACCTGCGCATGTCTTCACAGGTTATGTCGGTCAAGGCTACCCTGCCACTGCTCAGGGCGGGCCAATGTCTCACATGGCACCCCGAGTAGGCGATAGTGCCATTGCCGCGCGAAAACACAGTCGACCTAACACTGATGAACCCGAAGGTCTTTTCCCCAACATTCCCGAGGCCAAGAAGCGAAAATTCATCCTGGTAGACGACAACATGCGGGGGTCAAGACTTCGCGTTCGGGTCACTCTCGGCGGTGTCGATACCAACGAGATCCCCGACAGCTTTCGAAAAGGTGCCAGCGTTTTCCCTCGGAGCTATTTCCCCCGTGAAATGCAAAGCCCCCCTCCCAGTGCGACCGGCTCCCAGTTCTTCTCCGGGGATTTGTCTGATGATGGAATCCAGGAGACTGAGGGCCGAGTCCCCGGTCGTCGTGGGATCCCTAAATCAGCCAGTCAAGCAGTCAGGGTGACTATGGGAGAAGGGGGAAGTGGTGAAGTCGCAGTTCCCAGAATGAGAAAGACTCGCCGCGGTAAGGAGGTGAAACTAAACGACTTGGCTTATCGAATGGCATGGCTCCAAAGCCGTGTGTTTGCAGGTCGGACTGTTTTTCTCCAGCGCGCATGTAAGCATCATCCCCACCTCCGTGTCAGACGCAGTAGAACAATATGCCAAAGCTAACCTGGCATGATGTAGTGGATACTTATCGGAACAAAACGAAAGCTGCCATTGAAGGCACGATGCAAGACGTTGTTGCTCTCGCGCCGCACTACGAAACTCGGGCAGGCAGGCGGAAGTGGAACGACAGGCGACGACGTGGAGAGGCAACAAATGATGACTGAGTTCCGTTATCAATGTGATGGACGGCACCAACCTCTGCTCTTTTGATGTTTCACTCACTGACTCTTCTGGACACATTAGCCATTACATATCTACAATATGCCTGCCTATCTGCCTATAGCTTCCATAGCTTCCCCCCCCCAATGCCCAAGACAAGCATGTATCTGATTCGCACCCGGGTGAAGGCACCGCAAACTAGCTTTTTGCGACTGGCTGGCTACTCAACTTGTCTGTTACTGCCATTTCTTCCTTCTGGTAGTTTTCGTCATGCTGTTGTCTCTTGCGGTCACAACATCGTCGTTGAACGATTTACAGAAGTACTATATTTCCTGCAATTCTTGACTGCAATTCTTGACGCATCTCCCGCATCACGCGTACTTGTGTTGCCAAGTAGCATGTGTTGCCAAGTCGCGAGGACAAAGACAGAGGCAGGGGCTTTTCTTTTCTTTTATTCTCTCATCAGCATTGGCGTGCCATATCCGCTGTGCGCAAGTCTGCTCGGTGCAAGCAGCAGAGAATCATTTTTTCTCTCTCTTTATGTGTGTTGATCAAGTTGGTATTGTTGTTTTGTTTGTTAGAATGTTGGGGATTATTATCCTTGTGTACATGGACCGGCCTGATATGGAGTGATGTTGAAAACAATGTGGGAAATTAAAAGATGTGCGATGTACGGACGGACTATATAAAGTAGTGTTTTGTGATATTCTTGTACGCCCTGGAAAAACCAGACACCGGCCAGGGTCCAAAAGAGGCGAGAAGGCTAGTAAATCAGCAGACAAATAGATGGTGTCAGAGCCACGCAAGAACTTGGTGCCACTGCTCTGTCTGTGCCAGCCCCATGCTGTGACGGTTCGGGAACTAGACGCAAGTCTCATGCACAATGCGGAGTACTCCGTATGCAAGACAAAGCGTAAAGCATTACGGATCCGTATAACAGATACGATTGAACCTTTCATTCGTATGCCAACTGTCACACTGGCTGGGTATCGCCAGCATTCCAGATGTGTTCACAAATCCGATGCATTGGCCACAACCAATGAGCAAAAGAAGAAGAAGAAGTAAAATTCCATGAAAGTAAACAGGAAACGCAGCGCTCTACATTATGAATATGAAAACAGCTACCTAGCAATGTTATGGAATCGAATCTTTTTTTTTTTGCCTTTTTTGCCTTTTTTGCTTTTGTGCTTCATTGGTCGTGGCCAACGAACGGCGGCGTAGTCTTGATTAGTCAGACGAGACAAAGACAGACCCAACATGCCTCTGCATCCCTTGTTGCCAGACGGACTTCCCTCCATTCAACCCCAACACCCAGTCAGTCAGGCTTGTGAGGCCCGGGTTGGCGCCCTCGCCACTTTGCATTTCGATCGAGAAAGCACGAGCGAGGTATCCGGCGGACAGACGGACAATGTCCCACCTCCAACGCATACCGAGCCGTCCACCGCCGTTGTTCGTCGCCGAGCTCGATGCCGCTCCGGCCCATGGCTCCGTGGCTGCTCCATCCCGTATAATGGACGAGCCGGATAGACGGATGGCGAGGACGGCCGAGGTGGGGGACAGGGTGCAGGCGAATCCGTGGCCATACCATGGTCCTGGATTCGGTGATGACGAGAACGGACCGAGCGCGACGGTACTTCCCACGGTTCAGCATCAGGGGCCGGGAGGGCTGTCCGCAAATGGACTAGATGGAGATGGAGATGGAGATGGAGATGGAGATGGAGATGGAGATGGGGATGGGGAAATGGCATCTCTGAAGTTGGACACTGTCGCTGGCGCTGCTGCTGCTCGCGACACCAAAACCACGCCTGCACCAATCAAGCCGTACTGTCCGCCGCCAGAAGAACACGATATATTGACCGCCGGCGGCTTGATGAGCATCTCTGCTTCTGCAGGCCCAAAGCCAGTGGCCCAGGTGGCCTATCGACCTTACAGACCATCGTCTGTGCCATCGCCCGCAGGAACTCCTGGGACACAGTCGCCGAGCAGCTTGGGGGCAGCACCGCATCATCACTCTTACAGGCCGTTTGATCCTGATTCTCAACCTGGCAGTCCGGCTCCCGTCAAGGCGACAGGTGAACGAGAGCATGCAGCTTCTCCGGCATTGGTCCCAGTCTCCGAACCGGCACCTACAACGACGACGTCTTTGTCATGCCCACCTCCGTCTTCATCATCGACGCAGCATGCCCATGTGCCCACCACCATGGCTCAGGCACCCCCGGGGGGGACGACAACCTTGTCCCCGACACCTATACGTCCTACCCATCCACCTCAAACGGAGGCATCGCCGCCATTGCCATTGCCATCGCCAGCGTCCTCGTACACCGCCCACCAGACGACTTATACGCCTTCTCCTCATTCGCCGCCCCCCAAGCCAAACTACCCGGGGCCACACGCCCAATACGCCAACGCCAACTCGAGCGCAGCATATTATCCCTTTCCGAATGAAAGCCGGCCAGACTCACGGCCGGAAACAAACCCAGCAGGCTATCAACACCAATGTCTGCCCTCCTCTCCACCCCTAGCATCACCGCATCCAACACAGCCCGTATACGCTACCAACAACACACCTCCAAATCCCCCCTTTCCTCCGGGAAAACCGCCTCCTCCCCTCCCACCAAGGCGGCCACAAGCTCAGCATCATGGCGGATTCGGAGGTGGTCCCGTCGACGCAGCTGCCTATCCTCGTCCGCCCAAAACACACCACAACCCCATGCCGCCAGCGTATCCGCCGCGCCCAGGACCGACTTCTCTGACCAGCGGATCACTGTTCAGTGCGTCCTCTGCAAAGAAGTGGTTCGACAAGACAAGCCAAGTACTGGAGAGTAAGTTGGAGGCTGTTCTGCAAGGACCATCCGCGTACCGACCTGCGTACCGACCTGCGTATGCGACAAATGCACCACCTCGGCACCACCCGGGGGGCTCGCAACAGAGAGGGGTGCCGCCGCCGCCGCCGCCGCCGCCGCCGCCGCCGCAGGGCTCCTATGGATGTGCTCCGGGACCCGGCCCTTGGGGACAGGGACCTCCTCCGGGGTGGAGGGGGCCGTAATAGGAGAGGGCGGCTACTCTTGTTGGTCTTGTGCTGTCGCGGCCGGCTGTTTTCCTTAGCGTTAGCGTGGGCGTTGGCATAGAGAGCTTCTGACATTCATTATCATTCGTGTTTGTAAAGTCGGAGACGAGGAGGTAGCCAGCCCGTGACGTCCCTGTATGTCAAGTAGATGGTGCGATTGGTTTGGTTCATCTGGCCGGGTATGCACTAGCCGGCAATGCCATGTTTGATCTATAGTACTATGAAACCAGTACCTGGCTCACACAACTCTTTGATGCAAACAATTCAACTGAAAATCCAACCAGGTATGTATTTATGAATTATAAAGTATTTCAAGGGTATTCTTCAATGAAACCTTTTGTTGCCGGCCCGGGCGTTGCCGCCAAAAATAGAAACACTTGGTCGACGATCAAACGGTGTCGGTGTCTGGTTGGAGAAAGGCGCGTCAAGTGCACGGCCAGATTGCAGATGCGACGGATCGATCGGTAAGGTCAGCACCTACATTACATCTCCTTGGGGACCTGTACCGACCCACCTTTTTGCGTTAGCTGAATGGAGTGACTTCAGATAACTTTCACAGACATTGAATCTCCTTGGAGCCGGTAAGGCTACACTTTCGTACTAAGGATGTTAACTAATTAGAAGAATCGTTACTCAAGGTCACCCCCTCGTGCCGGCGAAAAAAGTGGGTCGGTACGAAATTGTAGTCTTACTGGTTCTAAGGAGATAGTAAAACTCTACGTAACGCGTTTTAGGCCCGTACTTATAATAACGTCCTAGATCTACTGGGGGAAAAAACCCATATTACCTCGCTTATAAGCTAAGGAATTAAAGACCTCTTAGTGCTGCTAATCGCGATGCCCTTGACCGCGGCAAGCCCCCTCTAAGCTAGTGGGGTTGTGAGACGTGCAAGGTAGCTCTTTATAACTCGGACAATTGTTAGTACATTATAGTATATTTTAGTTGGTGCATAGAAAGTACCCTTTAATGCAATGATTTTTCATTAGGCGAAATAAGTGGATCGGTACGCAAGTTGTAGTTCTGGCCTCGCTGTCCATCTGTTGTCGAGTCAAGCTTTGTCAACTAGTTCCATGTTGGGACCAAAGTCCTAGATCGGCACCCGACAAGGCTTTTTTTGACGATGACGATGGACCGGCCCCTGTTGCAGTGGTGCAGTGCAGACCCAGTTTCATCATTTCACGAGCCTGAAATACATGTACGTGCGCGGTCAAGTTCACAACCACGAGCATTAGACCATTTGAGGAAGATGGCATCGGGTAAGAAGCGGTCCGTACGGATTACATGACTTGACTGTTCAACTACGGACTAATTGCCCCGTGATCCATCCACACTTGGGCTGCTGCAAGCCATGATTGATTCCTTCGAAATTTCATGCTGGGCCCAGAGGCAGAAATCCAAATCGACGACGGGGCTTTTTCATTGCTGAGCAACAGCAGGGTACCGGTACCGCTTGCATTGGGCTCTGATAGGGGGGAGAGAGAATTTGGGCCCAAATTGGGTCGAGCGAGCCGTTGGGCATTTTATTTTTTTTGTTACCCGTTCCACGTCCCGTCCAGGCGTTTATTTGTGTATGTAATAGCCCGGCTTTGCGTTGGGTTTGAAACAAGGCAGCGTGGGCCCCACGTGGGGCGCAGTGTTGCTCCAGGAGCTGACGAGACGGAGCAAACATTCCTTCATTCTACGGAGTGAAGTTCATCGACTTGTGGCCTTGTTATCGCGGCTACTGACCAAATGAGGTCGGTCTGGTCAAGGGTCTGGTCAACTTGCTAGGTGGCAATTATTATTTCATGAATTATATCACCTTGATGACTTGTCCAACCGCCCGACCCGACTCAGCCAGGCAGGAAGGAAGGGGGGGCAGGAAGGAGAGCGCTTTGAGCCAGGCGGGAGCAAAGCGCCCTCGTATTGACGCTCTAATAATGATAATTAGACGTCCAATTCGCTTCAGCGCTCTGGCTCCCATGCCCCCCATGCCCCCATGCCCCCAAAGCGGCCCTCGCGTGCCACAAATGTCAATGTGACCAACCCGCCAACCCGTTTGCCAGCCAACCAACTGAGTTCACCAGGCAGCTAGCTACCAGAGGAGACCAGCACAGAGGCGACCAGCACAGAGGCGACCAGCACAGAGGCGACCAGCACAGAGGCGACCAGCACAGAGGCGACCAGCACAGAGGCGACCAGCACAGAGGCGACCAGCACAGAGGAGACCAGCACGCTGTGCGCTTGTTTTGGCAGGTCCTTGGACATTTCCTTTTTCCATGCCAGAAGTGGCCCCCCTCTGGTCTGTTCGCTTTTGCCTTGTCTCGGCCCGAGCTTCCCTGCCACCCTGCCACCCTGCCACCCTGCACACCTCACCTCGCCTCGCCTTGCCTCGCCTCACCTTGCCTCCCTTGGCCGCTTTTTGCCCCCTCCCTTTTTCCTCACCTCCTCTTGCTCACGCCTCCTTTTTCCCTCTCTCTTCTTCCTCTCATCATCCGACACCCCCCACACAACCACCACCTCCCCGTCAACTCGCCAGCTTTATCTGGTCAACGACGCGAAGAAGCTCGACTGCTCTCTCGTGAGCTTCAAAACTCAATCTTCTCTCTCTCATCGGTTGGCAGGCAGACGACGACTTGTGACCTCTCTGCCTTTTCGACTTGTCCATCTTCCGTCACCGCCCAACCCGACGTCGTTTAGCTGAAAGCAAGACGTGCCACAACTGCCACGCCCTTTGAACCGCCTCTTGCAGACAAGTTCATCCACGAGTACAGGTAAGCTGATTTGGACTGAAGGAAAGAAAACACATCACAAAATCTTCCTCACAGCCTTCGTTCATTTGTAACCCTCATTCCATGTAGCAAAGAACGCTCCCACAGCTTGATTTGAATTTGTGGGTTTTTTTTTTCCATCATTCGTCTTTTGATCCTGCTCTTCTGGTGGGTTCTGCGTTGCTAGGTCGGAGTGCATCGTTCTCTGGTGCCGTAGCCTGTACTCCGTCCCCCAGTGCACTCACTACATACCAGCGCCTGCATTCCGGCCTGCCCACAATTGCAGAGACCCTCGGCCGACACAGGCCTGCACCGAACTTGGCCCGGTGGCGGCGTTGCAGCCTTCAAAACCTTCACTCTGCCCACAACTTGTGCACAACCATTGCTCCATTCTTCAATCATCACACCAGGCGTCTTTGCCCAGGTTTTCTTTCTTTTCAAACTCAAGTTTGACGTTCAATCAATTCGAGATTGAGCCCACAACCCATTCATCAGCTTTACTAATTCGACGCTTTCCAGCCGCACTGCACGGGCTCGTACTTGCGATCGATCGATTCTCTCATCACCATCTCCAACAAGTTTGCTTCCTTCCGATAGGAAAAGGACCTCCTGCAGCCGACCGCAAGCATGACGACAATGGTAAGTGGTTCAACTCAGATCACTCGGACGAAAAAAAAAATACGCCATTAGATCGCACATTCGGGGATTGTCCTGAAGCAAGGTGCTGTTGGCAGATTCACCGCCTCCTGCAGCAGCAACTTTGTACATGCTGTAGTCTACAGTTAAACTCGTGCGGCTTGGTAAATCGAGGACAAGTACTCATTCATTGCTTTACAGGATCTTCGTGTCGGTAACAAGTACCGCATCGGCCGAAAGATCGGTTCCGGTTCTTTCGGTGACATTTATTTGGGCACCAACATCATTTCTGGAGAGGAAATTGCCATCAAGCTGGAGTCTGTCAAAGCCAAGCACCCCCAGCTGGAGTATGAAGCTCGTGTTTACAAGTCGCTCGCTGGTGGTGTCGGTATTCCATTTGTGCGCTGGTTTGGCACTGAATGTGATTACAACGCCATGGTTCTCGACCTTCTCGGCCCCAGTTTGGAGGATCTTTTCAATTTCTGCAACAGAAAATTCTCCTTGAAAACCGTTCTGCTGCTTGCCGACCAGCTCATCTCCCGCATCGAGTACATTCATGCCAAGTCATTTATTCACCGTGACATCAAGCCCGACAACTTCCTCATGGGCATTGGCAAGCGTGGCAACCAGGTCAACGTGATTGATTTCGGTCTGGCCAAGAAGTACCGCGACCCCAAGACTCTCTTCCACATTCCTTACCGTGAGAACAAGAACCTGACCGGTACCGCTCGTTATGCTTCCATCAACACCCACTTGGGTGTCGAGCAATCTCGCCGTGATGACATGGAGTCTCTCGGCTACGTCATGCTTTACTTCTGCCGCGGCTCTCTCCCCTGGCAGGGTCTCAAGGCAGCAACCAAGAAGCAGAAATATGATCGCATCATGGAGAAGAAGATGACAACCCCTACTGAGGTGCTCTGCCGCGGCTTCCCCAACGAGTTTGCCATCTACCTCAACTACACTCGATCCCTTCGCTTCGACGACAAGCCCGACTATAGCTATCTCCGCAAGATCTTCCGCGATCTCTTTGTCCGTGAAGGCTTCCAGTATGACTATGTCTTTGATTGGACTGTCTACAAATACCAGAAGAACGCTCAGGCCATTGCTCAGGCCGCTGGTCAGGCCAATCCGGAGGAGGATGAGAAGGCTCGTGCATCCCGCACCAATGCTGTCCAGTCTGGTGTTGCCAAGCCCAACGCCATTCCCAGCTCTCGCCGCAAGATGCTTGAACGCGGATCCGGTGCCGGTGTGGACACCCCGGATACCAACCGTGCAATTGGCGGTAGCGATAGGATGTGAGTGTCTTCAGAATAGCCCAGCCTTGAAACGACGAAAAATTTCTCTTTGTAAGGAGTCATTTTCCTGCGCGCGTTGACTGTCCTTGATAACCGCTGGCCGGAAGGAAAATGTGCTGACAATCTATGGCTGACTCAGTGGACGATAAACAGGCTTCGCTCTGCTTCAAAGGGAGCGGCTTATGCCTCTGGCAGTTACCGGCCGAAATGATTCGTGAAAAATGGCTTACCCACCCCTCTCCCGCGCTTCACGGGATCTCAAATGGAAACCTTGGTCTAGGGATCTGCAATGATGACCATGACTTTTATCCGTTCACATCCCCCACATGGTCAACAAACAAATTTGATTTGAAGAGACACCGCCCAGAGACTGGAGAAACTGGATCTTCTGTCCTTCTCTAACCAAATCAGGGCTCACAGTGCGCCGGCGTGTCTTTTGACGCTAGGGGGGTGTTTTCTAGGGGCTTCGCCGTTTGTTTCTGTCAACTTGCATTTTCATCGTTGCGCATTGCTATATTTCGTTCTTCGACACATGTCAGGGTTTATGAGTTGACGCATGGCTCGGATGGTTTCCCGCTTGACAGGCAGTTGTTGGTGTTGATGGTGAAGCAACTTGTTGCTTGATCACTCATCTAGGCAATTTTCTTGTCATCGGCAGCCGCATCTGAACGGCATGTCCGGTAATCCGCCAAGTCGGATTACCGCAGACCGATTACACGAGCATGTTCTTTTTGCGACGATGCATTGTGTTGCTATGGTCCGTGTCTCGCGAGCCATGAATAGCTTTACGTGGCATCAGGAATCCTTCACGACGCAAGATGACATGTAGAGCCTTTGAAAACTTATCCGCTCACTCTGGAATTCTGGCCTCAGTCGTTGCGGTACAGCTGCGTTTCGTCCCACGGTTCTGCACTTTCTTATCATTTTTTTTGGTCATTACTTCTGCGCCCTCCTCCAACACTTTTTCTTTTTGCATTCTGGGGTTTGGGCTTTCGCCACCAGACAGCTTCTGGGGAGGTCTGAGAAGTCGAAGGAGTCCGCCTTATTAACCAGTCTGGGGTTCGACAGGGAACACACCGAAGTCGTGGTACCGTGACCGCATTGCCCACCTCACTCTGGTAAAGTCATCACTACCACAAACTCTGGACACTTTTGATTAGGCGGTGCTGGACCGGGCAAGCATACTTGAGACATGGCCATGTTCGCACAAGAGGTCCAGCAGGAGGTTGACGCCATGCGTCGGAACATGTCTGCTTTAATATGAATGCGACTATAGGCGCGCTGACTTGCAAAAAGAGCAAACCATCCTCGAGTCAGACTACCTGCTGCCGTTCTGCCGCAAATGCAGTGGATCATGTCCAAGCTGGCCAGTATTACATTAGATAGTTTTCAACAATTGATTGCTTGTTCATTTCTTTGCTATATTGACGCATCAGAGTATGTCGACATGTGAACGTGACCACGGGATCAAGCATGACGTTCAGGCCAACGTGATTTGAGCTGTGTGACCTCAAGAGCCGGGCCTAGATTTCCAACCGATCAGTCGCGTGAGCAGGGAACAGACGAGCGGGGAGACTCACGCGGGAGGCGAAGTGCAGCCTGGGGGCTTTCTGACCAAAAAGGAAAGGCTAGCTAGCACAATGTGTTGAACAAGACACCAACTTGGGCAAGACGCATTCAGACCGAGATCCTGGATCCCGTTTCATTGGTGACGACGTTGGGTGACGACCGACGGGAATCTCCAGATCGGCAGCCCCCTTCCCCCCGCCTCTTCCTCGACGGCACCCTTGCCGCCTTTTTTTCTACGCACGCTACACTGCATCAAAGTCTCCTAACACTGCCATCACTTTGCTCCTCTGACCCCTCGTCTCGTACTCTGCACAGAGTACGCGCTCATGGCAACGTCGACGAGCCCTCACTCAACCTGCATCTGCATCACGCCAACGACTCAGCAATCTCAGCACCAGCAGCCATGCCTCCGTCCGCTGTCGACCTGCTGGTCCTTACCTTCAATTGCGCAAAGTCCTTTATTCATGTCGGCGTGTTTGCGAACCACGTGCACACTGCATTCGCGAACAATGCTACCACTCTACCCGACATCGTTGTCCTGTAAGCATGTCCCTTGGATCTTCGAATCTTGCATCTTGCATCTCGAATCTCTTGCTCTGCTGCCTGAAGCTAGTCTATATACCTTGCGCTGAACCGCCTCGCAGATCTCTGCAGGAAATTGCCCCGTTAAGTCAGTCCTTTATCGGGGACTACTTCCTCAACCCGTACTTTTCTCGATTCGACGAGGCAATCAACCTTGCCGCCCAAAGACTACAACACGGTACTCAAACAAGAGCTGAAGAAGCTGCGCCTGAGCCCGTGGTATCTGTCACGCCGACTCATTCGGATCCAGAACGACGACGACAACGACAACGACGAGGCAAGCCCGAACGAACGTATACGTTGATGAAGGCCCACAATGTTGGATACACAGCCATCTTGCTCTTCGCCAAGGACCCCCAAAGCATACAGAACCTGCAGGACGCCGAAGTTGGCTTTGGCGCCGCCGAGATGGGCAACAAGGGAGCCGTGGGTCTGCGGACGCTGTACGACGTCAAGGGCGATGGGAAGCAAGCGACGGAACTCACGTTTGTGGCCACCCATTTGGCTGCCATGGAGTGGAACCTGCCGCGGAGGAATGCCAACTGGGCTGCCATCATGAGAGGGATGACGTTTGGAGACCCCGACGCCGTACTCGACGAGCTCAGGGGGCCCGAGGGAACGCCTGCACCACCAACGCCAGCCGGCTCCGATGATGGCAGTGATGAGGACGACGACGACGACGACGACGACGACGACGGCGGTGAGCGACACCGTCTGCTGCACGACGCACACCACAGGGAGCACCTCCAAGTCCGGGAGCGCTTGCACGATATATCCGTCTTCAAACCATCCTCTCACCTGTTTGTCGCTGGTGATCTCAACTACAGAATATCAACATCATCCCCACCACCGAATGCCGCTTTCCCAAGCTTGGATCCCTCTTCGGAAAGCTATTACCCTACCTTCCTGCCCCTGGACCAGCTCACGCGCGAGAGACTGGCCGGCCGGACCATGCACGGACTTTCCGAAGCAGATGTCAACTTCCCGCCTACTTACAAATACAAGGTGCTCCCCAAGAAAACTCCCGCAGACGACGACGAGGACGAGGATGAGGTTCCCTGGAAATTCGCCTCCCATCGATACCCCAGCTGGACAGACCGCGTATTGTACCTCGACGTTCCCTCATGGGTCCAGTCAAAGTCACCACCCAGCGAGTCACCACCCAGCGAGTCACCACCCAGCGAGTCACCACCACCCAGCATCAGAGTCCTCGCCTACGACGCTCTCCCCGTCCTCAGAAGCAGTGATCACCGCCCCGTCTACCTCAGAGCGCAAGTACCCCTCATATCGCCCGAGGGCATGACGCCGCCGGATTCAGAGCGCGAAACATCGTCGGATCCTCGCGTCAAGTTGCCCGTCGAAGTTGATCCCGAGGCATGGGCCCGCAGAAGGGCTGCCCGGCGCAAGGAGCTGGTGACGGGATGGAGTGCCTTTCTGTGGAGCACCAAGGAGGGAGCCTGGGTGTTGGCCACGTTGCTGGCCATGGGCATGGGAACCTGGTGGTTCTACAAGACGGGATAGAGAGGTCCTTGTTTCTTTTATCTCCTCCGCCTCCGCCTCTGCCTCTCCCTCTCTCTTATTCTTCTTCTGATGAAGTTGACCTTTCTGCTCCTTCCTTTAGTCATGATGTGTGAGCGAACACGGTATTATTGCGTTTAAAGGCAAAGGCGCCGGGGACACATGTCACAATTGCTCTTTGGTAATTATCCACTTGTAATGAATGGTCAAGCGTAGAATGATAAACACGGGGCTGGAAGTCGCGTCATCTTTCGCTGCGTAGTGCGTACTCATTTCTCATCTTCTCGTTTGGTTGGTAAACATGGCCTGGCCTGCATCTTGGCTCGGGCTCCTCGTGAGCGTTGGCAGTCTTGTCTGTCAATTAGGTCCCTTGATTCTTCTTACCCGAGATGTGTGGACGGGAAACGAAGACGCACTTTTTCTTGTCCGTCAGAGTGAACAACATTACGATTCGACGACATCAGCAGTGAAGCACACTTGAGTATAATGGTCATGGTGGCGATTTTCAACTTTGATCATGCCAAACGGCGATGGCCTGCCCGTATCTAAATAGTAGTATCAAAACCCCGAATGGTACGTCCATGAAGAGAAAGGGGAAGAAAAGGAAATAAATAAAAAAACCACACTCTCCCTCCTCTTGCGCTATATTTCAATGCTCGTCGTGACAGGGATTTAGTACGTATGCTTTGCGATGCATCGCGCTGACGCCGATTCCTACCGGCGTGTGGATTTTATATATATAAAAAAAAAGGAGGGGGGGGGGGGAATTTGCATCCCCCGCGGGTTCCCCCCGTTAGGATTGTTTTTGACGTCAAAAATCGGCAAAGTACTGCTCATACTTTTGCGCCATGTCCTTGGTGTACTCGTCCCACTTGCCGTCGTCCTCGGGGTACGTGTCGAAGCACTGCGCATCGCCTGGGTACCGTATCGGCGGGACGATGGGGCCCCGTCGTCTGCGGTTGAGCACGTCGTCCCAGTGGATGTGCTGGAAGAAGGGGTGATCTTTGACGCGGCTGGCGCCTCCGCTGATGTTGCCGAGGCGTCGGGATCGGTCGATTGTGCAGAAGGAGCGGATGATGTCTTTGGCCTCGTCGGACAGGGGGGGGTCTTGGGGGAACGTGACTGGTTTTTCTACAATTCTGGTAGTTGACGATTGGGGTTAGTTTGATTGGGGTTAGTTTGATTGGGGGCGGTCGGGTCTTGGTTTGGAGCCGCGCGCACTCACTGCTTGTAAATTTCAATGGGATTCTGATGCCAGAATGGCGGATAGCCCGTGAGGAACTCGTACATGAGAATGCCGAGTGCCCACCAGTCTACTGCCGTGGTGTGGCCCTTGTTGTGTATGACCTCTGGGGCGAGATATTCTGGCGTGCCGCAGAGAGTGTACGTCTCGACCGGGTGGTCATCCTTGTGGCCTAGGCGCTTGGCGAAGCCAAAGTCGACGAGCTTGATGTGGCCGTCCCTGTCCAACAGGAGGTTCTCCGGCTTGAGGTCCCGGTACGCCACACCGCCTTGATGCTCGTGGAGATACTCCAGGACGAGGACAATCTCGGCGGCGTAGAAGCGGGCGGTGGGTTCGTCGAACCGCCGGAACTTGCGCAGGTAGCTGAAGAGTTCGCCGCCGGGGACGTAATCGAGGAGCATGTACAGAGAGTCGTGGTCCGAGAATGAGGCGAGGAGGCTGGTGATGAACGGGTGGCCTGCCACGTCGGCTAGGACGGATCTCTCGTGGCGAACATGGTCGACCTGCTTGAGTTTGATAACTTGGGTCTTTCGAAGTATCTTGAGGGCGTAGACCTCGGCGTTGCCTGTGGTGTCTTGCTCTAGGGGTGTGTCGGGGACGCTTGACGGCCGGACGAGACAGACTCGCGCAAAGGTGCCTGTATAAGAGGGATTTTTTTTTTCGAGGTCAGTGATATTCCAGCAACGTTGAACTTGTCGTGGGTTGGGATAACAACCTGTTCCCAGAGTGCGAACAACTTTGAAATTACTGGGATTGAATTTTTGCGTCCTCGGCAACGACTGGATTTGTCCATTGTTCGCTGTCGAGTCTTGTGACGGGAAATGGCCATGTGAATGATGATGATGCCGATGCCGATGCTGATGCCGATGCTGATGACGATGATGAATTTGGTCGTGCGCCATGTGAGAGCCAGACACGGGCGGCGAAGCTAGATTATTTGAACAAGACAAAGCGCCATGCGCCTGCGACTGTGCCACCGTTGCGGCCATGTCGTCGAGATTCAGGTCGTGTTCCAAGGGAGACACTAGTGATGTATTTTTACCCTCAGTTCCAAGAGAATTAAGGTGCCGTCTGGAAGAACGTTACACTTGTTAATTGGAGCCGCCCCGGATTTTGCGCGGATTTTGCGCGGATTTTGGGTTCAGGTCCGGCTCATCGCCACTTGGACACGGCAAGGATGAGAATGAGTTTTGACCGGGCGAGCCACAAAAGTGACGCTCTTCCGGGCTTGCGGCAAGTGGAGGAGGAATAGCAACGGTTCAGACTGTTGGGACCAAGTGACAAGAGACGGCGATCTGCCCAGCAGCAGGGGGACACGGCTACGGAATGGGATGAAAGGACGAAAGCAAGTCGAATGAGACGAGCCAGAAAGGAAGGTATGGAGGCGGCCAGGACGGGAGGACGACGACGATGCCTCGAGCCGATGGCACCCAACGAGTCCCAACAAGTCATATATGTATATATGTAACTTGAGCACATGGAAGAAGGGGGGGGCGTACGGGGCTCGGATCCTGCCCATCGATGGAGGATGGGTGACCATGGCCCGCGAAGCCAACCAACCGTCCGTCTACTATGTACTCCGTAATGACGCACGCAAGCATGAAGGAGGGGAAGGGACGGAGGAGGAGGGAACGGAGGAGGAGGGAACGGAGGAGGAGGGAACGGAGGAGGGGGAACGTGGGAATGGGTGGGAATGGGTGGGAATGGGTGGATCAGGAATCGACGTCGCACCGGGTGCATCAGACACCCAATCAGATGGATGATGACAAGCTGACAGTGAACCACAGCAGGGGTCCTTCCTGTCAATTCATGTAATAAAAAGCTGACTGGGTTTGGCTGGAATGGTGGGGTGCCTGCTTATGTATTACGCTTATTACCTTATTACCTTATTACCCGTGGGTATCTAAGATTACATGCAAGTGATGCGTTCAAGTTGACATCAACTCGACCAGGCATTTCGAAAAGACATCCATGTCAGACATGTCATGTCAGACAGCCACATCGCCCGCCAAGACATGACTGCAGCTGGCCGACGTTATGTATGAGACGGATTGATTCGGGCCAAAGAATCGACGTGATACTCCGTATTTCGGAGAGACATCCAGAGATTGGATTATAGCCTGACTATGTCCACCCTTGGTCATCCCACATCCGGTGTGGTGTAATGGCTATCATACTGCGCTTTCATGGTTCCTTGGAAGTGCCGCAGGGACCGGGGTTCGATTCCCCGCATCGGAGACATCCTTCATTTTTGGGAGTTCTGTTGCTCTGTCTTTTTTTGGATATCCTGCAAGCAAGGCCAGATGGAAATAAAGAAACAGAGTGGTGGACTCTCGATATACTCGGTATACTTGCACCACGGAGTACTTGCCTTGCAAAATAGCAGATCAGCAATAGTGTTTCGTTCCATGACACGACCCCCAGCTGTGTGTGTGAGGTGACAGACTTAACAACCCACTTTTCAACTGGATGCCATGCCTTGTACGGAGTACGGAACACAATGGTTTAAAGACTGGAATCCTCACAGCTCCTGCATACTCATAGTGCGACTTGAAGCTGTCGCCCTTGTTTGTCTCCTTTGCCTATATATCCCCGGATTCCACTCACAGGGCTGAGATTTTTGTCATCACAAGTTCCATAACTCTAGCTGAATGAGGGGGAAAGAAGGACGGCTGATTTTCGATTAAGATCCATCAATGCATGACGCAAGAATCTAGCTTTGGCCACGTTCATGTACTCGAGTTGGAACTTCACTTCGTCCTCCATGAAGTAGATAGAGAAACAGGCGAAGGGGATGGAGGAGGGGCTTATGATGTCACCACCGGATCGTCAAGCTGTCTTTATCATTGTTCAGTGCTGGTTGAATTCCTGAATTCCCGTCACAAAATGCTCTTAGACGACTCGATGCTAGTTAATATGGCACGTTATTGGCGGAGAAAGAAAGAAGGAGATCAAGTAGATTAAACAACCCCCAAAAAAAAAAAAAAAAAGAAAGGGATCATGCGACGATGGATGCAAGCATCGCGAGGGGCGAAGGGAAGGGCTCGCACGCCGAATCCACGGCCGCCAAGCTTCAAGTCACAACTCCCTGTAAAAGCACCCGATGCCCTACTGCTGGGAGCTGTTTGTTGGTGGCTGCTACGCCCCGTGTCTTGGCGACTTAGTGCCAGCAAACTCAGCTCTCCGCATCCACTGTCACCTCCACACCAGCAGCACCGCCCGCCGTCACCTCCGTCCCGTCCTCATGCACCTCGTGCATTCCTGAAGCTTATGCACCTCCTTTTGGAAAGCAACACCATCCGTCAACAACTTGACATTCATCTTGACGTGTCGCTCGATTCCTGTCCTCAGCTCGACTCTGAAACTGGTCCCGTTCCGTCCTGCAGCATCTTTCCCATCGCGCAATCTCTCGTCGTCTCGGGCTTGTCACCAAGCCGCTCGCTTCCTTTGATACCGCCATGCGGCGCTGGTGATCGCGACCATGTTTTCCAATTTCACGAATATCGTGCAAAAGGCCCAGCAGCTGATTGACCCGACTCAAGGCCTGAATCTCTCGAGCTCCGACAAGAATCCTGCCAAAGCGTCCCTATTTCAGAGCCAGTTCCGCCTGCCTGCCTCCCAGAACCCCCTATACGAGATCAACGCCGAGCTTACCATCCCGCCTTCCAACGCTACTCAGGGCGACAAGGACCGTGACCGAGGATGGCACTACGCTGGCAAACTCCACTTGTCCGAAGCGTACCTGTGCTTCTCTACCACGCCGTCAAGCTTTGCTCAAACCGCTAGCACATCGACGTCGTTGGCCTTTACTGGGCAGACCCACGGCGCTGGGCCAAGTGGGAATGGCTTCACGTTTCCACTATGTGCTATCAGAAGAGTCGAGAGATTGAAAAGTCAAAACTTCCAGGTAATATTGTCATCCGCATGTGTTCCTCACGCGTGTTGGGGGAGACTCATACTCATACTCATACTCATCCCTCACGCGAGCGTGCCGCAACAGCTCTTTCTGACGTTTTCTTGCTTCCTAGTTTGCACTTGCTATTACGACCTGGAATGGATTGTTGTTGGCCGATAGCACCAAGGACAAGGATGGAAGCAAAGATTCGAAAGATGGCAGAGAACAGCGCATCGCGATTCATTTGGCCGACTCCCGGCCCGCCTGTGAACGGTTTTGCGACGGCCTCAAGAGAGGATTGAGGTCTGGTGTAGGCAACGTCGGGAAACTGCGAAGGGTTGTCGCGGAATGCTACTCCGAGCATCTGCTTCGAACCGAAGACAAAAAGGGTGCCGATCCGCCGGACGCTGGCCTGGGAATGATGTTCAGATACCCTGGTGACCCGAAGAAGCTGCGAGACAGAGCAAAAATGCGACTCTGGGCCGAATACCTGCGAGATAATGGCAGAAACTCGACCCTGATCCGTCAACCCACGTTTCATAAACTGATTCGAGTCGGCCTGCCCAATCGATTGCGAGGAGAGATTTGGGAGCTCACGTCCGGCTCCCTATACCTGCGCTTGGACAACCCCAATCTCTTTGCCGATACATTGGCCAAGTTTAAGGGGCAGGAGTCACTTGCCATCGACGAGATTGAGAAGGATCTGAACCGAAGCTTGCCAGAATACCCTGGCTTCCAGAGCGAAGAAGGCATTGGTAGACTTCGCCGAGTCCTAACAGCGTACAGCTGGGTGAACCCTGATGTCGGATACTGCCAAGCCATGAATATTGTTGTGGCGGCTCTACTCATCCACATGTCCGAAGCTCAAGCTTTCTTCCTACTTTC
This sequence comes from Epichloe elymi, assembly GCA_023658475.1. NCBI lineage: Eukaryota > Fungi > Ascomycota > Sordariomycetes > Hypocreales > Clavicipitaceae > Epichloe > Epichloe elymi. The sequence goes on from CP098274.1 coordinate 4,015,336, forward strand.
TTCCCTATGCGATCGGCTTGTACCCGGTTATTACTCGACCACCATGTATGGAACATTGCTGGACCAAAAAGTGTTCGAATCGTTGGTTGAGAGAACCATGCCCGTTCTGTGGGAGCATTTGGTCAAGAGCGATGTACAACTGTCAGTCGTCTCACTACCGTGGTTCTTGTCACTGTACATCAACTCGATGCCGTTGATCTTTGCTTTTCGCGTGTTGGACGTCTTCTTTGTCGAGGGCCCAAAAGTGCTGTTCCAAGTTGGGCTGGCGATTCTCCGCATCAACGGCGAAGAACTGCTGGATGCTTCTGATGACGGAGCCTTCATCTCCGTCCTGAAATCATACTTTGCGAGACTAGACGAATCGGCCCATCCCAAATCCGAAAATCCCAAGCTTCGAGCCGTCACCAGGTTCCAAGAACTTATGGTCGTTGCTTTCAAGGAGTTTTCTGGCATCACGCACAGCAGAATCACAGAACTGCGATTAAAGAAGAAGGATGCTGTTCTGAACAATATTGAAAATTTCGCCAAGCGGACTGCTATTCGAAATCTCGGACCCGACAGCAAGCTACTCGGAAATGATGAGCTCGGCGCACTGTACGACAGGTTTTACAGCATTCTGTACGAGAGGCAACAGCGCGACCTCATGGTTCAGGAAGAAGCCAAGAGACGAGCCAAAACAAGCAGGATGCGAGCGTCGGAGCTATTCGCCTCAACACCAAACCAAGTAGAGAAGGGTCGCGTTGGACTCGGCCCCAGTACCAACCTGATGGATTATGATGCTTTCAGGGAGTTCCTGGCCAGCATGTGTAAATGGGCCATTTCCGACTCACCCGGGAGTTCGCGAAGCAACACCGGGTCTGGGGAGGACATGTTCTCGAGATTCAATAGCGCGAGACGAGCCCCAGACAACATTTTACCATGGGGGTCTGGCCCAGAGCCTGCAGAGCACGAGTTCCTCCGGCGAATGTATAACAAATGGGACGTGGATGGCAACGCCGCCCTTACTCTGCAGAATGTCGTCACTGGATTGGCAGGGATCAAGGGCAAAACAGACATCATGGGCACCATCACTTACTTTTTCGAGCTCTACGACGACGACGGTGACGGGAAAGTAGACCGCGAAGGCATTTTACGCATCTCGGAGGCGCTGCTGTTCTTGTCGCGCCGTGGTCTCGAAGGAACTCTCAGCCCGAACGCGTCCAGCGTGGCTCTGAACAGTGACGCAGGCAATGCGCAGGATTCCCAGGCAACCTTGCCGGCGAGCGCGCCAGTCAATGAGAGGTTTCTGGGCAGTGTCAGCGCCTTTATCCGCCGGTGTTTCGAATACGCTGATCGGGATCACCCGCAAAACCAAACTTCTCAAAACGCATCAACATCGATGGGTGGCGGCGACGCGGGTACAGGAACAGACGCAAACGCATTTGCCATTGGCGATGATGAGGACGAGGAGGATCTTGTAGGCTTCGGGTCAACAACCTCTGAACCTTCTCCCTCGGAAGCCGACAGATCGGAAACCTCATCCGCAGACAGGCGTCAGGTGTCCAAAGCAAAATCAGAAGCCGCCAATGCGGCGCTCAACCCAGCTCAGCCAATGCACATGACTTTGCCGACGTTCAGAATGGTCGTCCTAGCCGATGAACTATTAGAACAGTTCTTTGAATCCTCGTTGCCCTCGTCGTTCCACGTCATAGAAGGCCTGGAGAATGCCGCCTCGACACCGCAGAGCTCGTCGTTGACTACTTTCGCCAGTCTCGGCTTCAGCTCCCGCCGGCCTGTTCCGACCCATCCTGGTCCTCACGGCGCAGGAAGAGGGCTACGTGGCGTACTGGACAACATCGTCACGGACGGTATGCGTGTCGCGACTGAGGTACGACGCCGCATGGAAGAAGCCCAAAGGGAGCTCGAGAAGAACGCCCTGCCCGGACAGCGCCCTGACGAAGAAGAGGAAGACGATGACGACATTGGTATTGCTGTCGGCGCTAGAAAGGGACCCGGTGGTCCCAGCGGGGACGACCGATCTGTCAAGAGCTCGGATCGCGACTTGTTGGACGGGTTGGACGCCGGAGCAGGTACATCAAAGGAACAAGACCAGAGTCTCATAGATGCTGGTGCTGGAGGGGGACGACTGCGGGCAGAGACAGTGGCACCGCCGGGAACAGGCGTGGTTGAGTTTGAAGGGTGAAGGGAAGGACGTGTGAGGGGAACGAGCCTGGACAAGGTTGTATATGAAGACGATGTATGAGTGCGAGAGCTTCCTGAGACGGCGTCGTTTGCTGGCAAGAGCAACGGAGGTATGGTATGCAAAGGGACTGACTATATTTGGATTCATATGGGCCGAGGCGCAGGGCAGGCGATATTAGCTACGGGACACATAACATGACTGACGGGGGCTGATGTTCAGTTTTACCTCTCGACGGGGCGGGACCGAGAAGCAAATATATTGTGCTCCATGTCTGAAGCGAGAAAGGGCGAGAGCACTTGACCACAGTTGCATATCATTGTCGAACAGTCTGACACTTTGCGCAAACAAGAGCAGCGAGCATGGAGTCATAATATATATGTATATCCGGGGCCGGGGCATGCGCAGGTTGCAAGCAAGGACATACCAACACTCCCCCCCGCCCTCCAGTCAAGTCAAGTCGATAGCTAGAAAGTGAGAGACGAAAGAAACAGCAGCCCCTTCTCGCCAGCTCTCTGACTTGACTTCTCCACTGCCGGCCACCGTAAACTCAGCCTAGTACTAGACCTTCTTCTCAGCCGCAGCTTTATCCTCTCCCTCTTTGTCGCTGCTCGCCAATGCCGCAATGATGGTCTTGCCCTCCTTTGCATCCTCATCCTCCCACGGCTTGAGGCCCATGGAGGCCATGAAGTTGGTCCATCCACCGTAAGACTTGCAGATGGCACGCTCGGTCGGAGTCAGCGGGGGCTCTCCAGGACTGTCAGTCAGTATTTTTGGGAAGGGATATGGGGAGGTTGGAAATGCATTGGATGCCGGACTTACGGAGAGCGTCCGTCGCTGGCATTTTTGCAGATTGTAGAAAGATTCGCAATATAGGTATCTTGCACGTGTGGACGGGGGACACTGAAGGACGGCTTCTCGGCGTCGAGATGGATGGAGGGCGAGATGAGTTGTTGTGGTTGAGCTTCTCCAGGAACAAGAGGGGACAAGAGCGGAGAGAGCCTAGAGCTCAGTTGGGGGTTCGGCCAATCACGGCTTGGCAAATCAGCTGTGCACCACCGACTGCGTCTGCATGTTGCACAAACAGGCAACTTACTTACCGCAACAAAAGGGAATCAAATCAGGATAGAAACGTGCAAGAGGTGCTATCAAGGATCAAGATGCCAGGACTTGTCCTGAATCTCAAATGATCGCCAGGGGGAGGTCTCTCAGAATTATTGAGCGGTGGCCTACAATATCGTACATATGAGTCAGGCAACATAGTGGCCACGGCGGGTCATCTTTGCACGTTGCAGTCCACATTCATGCAAAAGAGTTTTGAGAGCCTGATCCCCTCTTCTCTGCCTCTGTCGGTTGTAGATTAAAGTACGGAGTATGACGTATATAACTCCCCTGGAAGAGCTTAGCGCCAAGATGTCCTGGGAGGCAACTTGAAAGTAGCCATCTAATCCGTACTTACTACTCGGTAAGGTCAAGCACGAATGCACCCGCCGATGAGGCGATGAAGTGGCAGGAGCAGTCAAGCCCCTGTACATCCACTGTAAGTAGGCAAGTACATTGTGCGCAGCCACGGCACCTAATAATAAATTGTGAATTGACCTGGCAAGACTTTTTTCCCCCATCGTCATCATGTTGTATCATTGAATTCAACAGCCTGGCTGCAGAACAGACCGCCACTTGGAAAAGCTGTATCAACTCAAAAGCAGTAGCCTTGACGCTGTCTCCTTCTTATCAATACCATCGCAGCATACATACGGAATAAAGGTTTTGCTCGATAGTCTTCACAGCGGCAGCGATAGCAGAACGGGATGAGCCATTGTTTGTCCAGAGGCTGGACTTGTTGGACTGCCTGACTGCCAATCAACCGAGCCTCCGCCACCAAGCCTCCGCCACCAAGCCTCCGTGTTTTCTTTGCCGATTGCGCATGAGCCGAGTTGTTTTGGATTTCATAACCAACCACATAGAGGCTTGAGTGAACATCTGGGGCATATCAACCAGGCCTCGAAGCCGTCGACGCGAAAACGATTCCGATTCGGCAGTCATCATCAATCTGTAGCGTCTGGCTCTTGTTCTGTCATAAATCGAAAGATCGATCCCTCCGCTTTTTTTCCATCAGCTGCATTGCGTACGGACCTGACCAGTCCGCATACGCAGAAAGTTGGGGTTGGCATATGTGCCAGCTGCTGGACCAACAAAAACAACGAGTCAATTCGAGAGGAATCCAGGTGCCAGAACAGAAGGAACATTAGCCCCCTCGACCTGCTCCTCCAAAGCGTCGTGGATCCCGTGAGCAATCATTTCGTCTGGTGCATTATTATTTGCCACGACCCCCCCCTGGCATTGTACATACGACTTATTAGTCAGTCCCGCCACACTATTACCTCGTTGGGGAAAAGGCCGCCTGGCACCTTGGCTTCTGAGTGATGAGGAGGAACATTTGCGCATGACTTCAGCCCATGCATCATCTAACTACATAGACCTTAGCCAGGCCTATTACGGATTACCTACTAGACCCTGGAGTGCCGCCCGCTCAACTTCCAACGCGGGTTTCCCATCTTCCTACCTTTGCTACACAACCCCTCCTCTCTGGATAAACCAAGAGTCTTGGTCTTTCCTTGACGATTTCCATCTGACGGCCCGAGCTGTTGTTGCCCTAACCATCTGTCTTTCGACTTGTCCTGGGCGTGACAAGGTCCTGTTCCACGTGTACCAGACGGCTTTGATCGCCCAAAGCGAAAAAGGGGCAAGTACGAAGCACCGCACCTCTGGTCAAGTTGCACCAGGGCCTGACCGTCAAACGACCGACCCCCTTTTGGCCTCAGAGTTTTTGTGTGTTCTCGGGGTCTCGCGCCCCTTTTGGTGGACCATCGACTCCAAGGGCTTGCGAAACACACTTTATTTCGTCGCCCAACGGCCCATTTTTACGATTATCGGCATCGATTTGTCGATCGGCGCGTCAACTCGCCCCCCCCTTCCCATCCTTCGGCCCCCTGGATTTCACAGCAAAGCCCCGCCGTCCACTGGCCGTAGCCGCCCTTCCGCCAGCCAGCTTCACCGCAACCGGAGGGGGGAAACTAGTGTACCATCGTGTGCCATCGTGTACCCATCGCGTACCATCGCGTCGAGTGGTCTTCGACCTCTTTTGGCATCAAGTTGGGCCTTGTCTACCCAAGGCGCAAGGAATTCGACTATCCGCCAAAGACATTTCTGTTGTCAGCCACACAACGTGTGTGTAGCCTGTTCTTGTTCGCCGGGCGTTCTTCTTACAGCCTGCCCGCCAGCCACTGCTTTTGCCCAGTCAAAATGTCTGGCCCAGGATCTTTCCGGCAAGGTAAGCAAGCTGTGCTCACCAAGCGCCGTATGGTACTTGTTGTTTGTCTCGCCATGACCCCCGCCCGTCTCCTTGCCAAGAGGAGCAGAGCATTCGTCGCCGCGGTAGCTGTTCGTTATTCGTTGCCCATATTTTTACTGACCTTTTGTCGCGCGCATTGTCTCCTGGCCCACACATGAGATGGGATGGCCTTCCTGTTGTGTCATGTGGGAGGAGATCTGTCGTGTTTCAAGTCCTTGGGCTGGTGGTGTGCATGCAGTCCGATCGAGCCTAAAACAAGCTGACATAGTTTTCGCGCGCAGGGCAACTACCCTCTTCTGGATTATCCGGCAATTTATCCTCAAACAATCCCTTTCGCAATCGTGCCGCTTCTCCAGCCAGCCTGGATGCCGCCTACGCATCCCCAACCACCTCACCTTTCGATGATGCCGCTGGCCGACAAAGACCAGTTTCCCGAAATCCTTTCTTAGACAACCCGAGCCAGCCTCTCAAACCCGAACACCAGTCGCTCTCCGCCGAAGACATATTCGTACGTTCCATTTACCCTTTGCGCGCACTTGCTTGTGTATCAAATGCAGGCAGGCCCCGTCTTTTCATGCATCATTCTACATCGTGCGACTACGAATGCTAATCCCCCAATTCAGGATTCTCTGACACTCCAAGACACGATGCCCAACGACAAAGTCCTTCCGGCGCTTCCAGCGCTTGCCGCTCAGCGAAAAACATCAACACAGCCCATCGCCCCTCGCACTGGTGAAACCCCACAGGTGGACAGCAAACATCGACCAACCAAGTCGCAAGAAGAGGCCATGAGAGCAAAAAAGCCGGCGCCTGGTCCTCTCCCCGAGGCTTCGCGATCGCCTCACCGCAGACCGCCCCCACAACGTCGACCCCGACGAAATTCAGAGTCCTCGGCTATGGACTTCAGTGCTCTGCCCATCACCCCCGAGGAGATGAAGATGATTGAGGCGAAGCGCCTTCGCGATCGACAACGCGAAAAGGGAGTTCGAGAAAGTCGAGAGCCTCGCGAAGCTCGTGAAGGCCGAGAAGCTCGGGACAAGGAACGAGATGCCAAGTCAAGGAGCAAATCCGGTCGCCCAAGCCGACGAATGGATCTTATCGATCAGCTAGATGCAACTAGCATATATGGCACGGGTCGTAAGTTCAGGAGTACCACGAGCCATGCCGGGAATGGCCTTCATTTGCTAACAAAAGACATGATTCGCGCAGTTTTTCATCACGACGGGCCCTTTGACGCCCTGAACCCACATCGAAACAGAAGCAGCCGCCGCGCTCCCATGCAGGCATTCCCCAAGGACTCTCTGAACAACTCACTCGGTGGCGCTGGTCCCTTGAACCGTAACCCAGATCATGCGCAGTTCATGGGCAATGGTACCGACGAGGCTTTCCGTGACTTTGCCACCGGCCGCAAGATCAAGAACGGATACAATTACCCGACCTCGTCGACGGAAGCAGCCATCTTCGATCCAATTTCCCGCGGCGACATTGTCCATGGTGACGAGAGTTATGGGCTTGGCACATCTACATTCCTGGAGGGCACGCCCGCCGCCCGAGCTGCCATAGTCAGACGGCAAGCAGAACAGCAACAGGAGACGCTGAACGGTGGCTTGCAGCGCAAGAAGTCCTTGGCTCAACGTATCCGTCATATCAACAAAGGTGCACGCGAATTTGCACCATCGGGTAGAATGACCAATCCTGAAGGCACAAGTAGCAAGCTATCGCCAGATCCAATGCCAGCGGCATCCAGTGCAGGTTCTGAGCCCAACCCCTTTTTTGCCGAGTTCAGCAAAGGAGAGGAAAAAATGACGGCCAAGACGAGAGAGAGAACAATGTCTCCCGTCAGCCCGCCATCTGTTCCACGCCGCATGTCAGGTTCTGCGTTGGAGCGCAGAGCCACCACAGAGGCCACTTGGAGTCTCGAAGATGCGGCTCCTGCTAAACCTTCGGGCCTCTTGGGTCGTATGAAGAGCTTAAAGGGTGGACGAAGACGTAAGAACTCGGACACCGGAAGTCAATCTGCGGCCCCTGGAATGGCCATGTGAATGGAAGTTGGTGCCATGGGAGCGGGCTCGTCTTTACTGTAGCCTTGCTGGCGGCAGAAAGCCTGCAGTTGGATGCATGGACAAGGTGGCCGGGTATGAGTGGAAAGCCTCTCGAAAGTCTTGCTAGTTGCCCATGCGCAAAACGAGACCCACCAACAAGACAAACATTTTTGATGCCTGTCTGAATTAATTTTCTGACTCTGGGACCTGAAGTACTGTCGGGACTGAGAAACCCTGCGCAACCGCAACAGATGCGTTACCGAACATGAAGAAGAATGAATGATTTTGGACTTGACTTGATGGGCACTGTCACGGCCGAGCAAGACAATATGGACAAGTTCGGGGAGGAGCATTCGGGGGCTGGCTAGGGTGTCGAGGTTCTCATTTGAACGACATGGGATGGGGCCCGGGATCGTGAAGAAGCTGAAGGTACGGATTACTGGACGGAAAGGAAAGGGGAGAATGGGCGCTGTAGGATGAAGGGCATCGGTGCGGTGAAACATACCTAGGCAGATTGCTGCGAGTAACTTTTATGTTGTTGAGAGGCATAAATCGTCAAAGCAGACGCACGTGAATCCTGGTGTTGTATCCTGTGCTGTATCCTGGTGTTGTAATCCGTATGTTGGCTAGGGCCGAGACAACGGCTTCAGTGGCAGACACGTCTGATTGGATGGACAACATGCACATGCACATGCACATGCACAATGCACAATGCACAATGCACAATGCACAATGCACGTCAACGTCACGAACCCAACTTCCTTCCACTGCGAGGAAACTTGGTCAAGTTGCGTGTGCATTTGTGCGATGCCATGGACGCATCGGCCTCTTCTTCCCAGACAAGCACCCATTTCCCGCTCTCGCCCCTCCCGGCATCCGTTCTTGCTGGGCGGGAAGTAGAGAGGAGGAATGCTGTGCGCCAGCTGGGCCCGTGTAGGTCTGGCTGCGGCGAGCTGGACGACCATGTCCTGCTGAGCGGCGGGTTTGAACGAGGGTCCGTGGTGGGTGTGAGTGCCGAGGATGATGGCATGGGTTTGGCAGTAGGTTGTTTTTGATGATTGTTTTCTCTCTCTCTCTCTCTCTCTCTCTCTCCAATCCCTACATATATATATACCTAGCAAGTTAGCTGACCAGGTTCACTCACCCCCCCCCTCCGCCCCCTCCGCCAGCTGGGCCTACAGGTTCTCTCGCGGGAATTGCTCGACAGTCCGTCTGGGAAAGCGCTCCTCGTCACGCCGAGACCAGCGGCCGAGGCGCTGCGGTCACTGCGCGACAGCCTGGGAGCCCAGATGCCGGCCGGGGACGTCAAGGCGTGCCTGGACAGGGTGATGCTCTCGTGCGTCTTTGACATGGACGGTCTGTGGGAGGTGCTCTCTGATCTGGACGACGACGACGGGCAGCCGGCCCCCCCTTCCATCATCCTCATCACGCACTTCTCGGCACTGCTCGCCGCGCTCTTCACCCAGCGCGCGAGGGAAGCAGCCCACGGGGCTCTCGCTCTCCTAGGCGCCCACCTGCGCCATCTGTCGCGCAGCCTCGCCTCCCATCCGCTCGTGGTGATACTCAACTCGGTCGCGGGCGCGCAGCAGCAGAAGAGGCACGGCAAGAAAGGGGGGGGGGATGGGGACCAGCGCCCCCTCGACCGCTCTCTGCAAAGTATATTCGATTCCCCGCCGCTGCACATACCGGGGTACAAGGCGTCGTCGTCGGGTGCGCTTCGACGCGCCAAGAAGCCCTCGTTCGGGCTCGTCTTCACGCAGCTCCTTGACCTGCATCTGCTTTGTTCGCGGGTGGCGAGGACGAGGGACGACGCCGAGATGAGCGTTGCGGCTGGCGAGCGGGAGGGGGACAGGGACGGGGACGGGGACGGGGACGGACACAGACGGGCGAGGTTCGTGACGGTCGTGGAGGTGTTGATGGATGAGATGGGGCTGTGGCAGGGCAAGAGGGGCCCGCGGCCGAGTAGAGAGCAGAGGTGGACGGCTGTGGACGTGGTCTTGGGGAGAATACGCTGTGCCATGTAATCCGTGTTGTGTACGTACGTGTGAACATGTTGACATGTCAGGAACGAACGAATGAATGAATGGGCTTTGTTTCGTGGCATCACCGCCTTATTTTACTTTACTGTACTGGACTCATGGCCGACGGCTGGGGACCGACATGATAATCACTGTGTGCCTGGATGCTGCCAACGAAAACAACTCTTGGCTTCGAGCCCTTCCTCTTCAATTGTCTTCTCTTTATCTGCCAAGCGCCCATCATCTCCCCTCCCCCTCTCCCCCTTCCCTTCTCCCCCCCCCCAGTGTCAACCATCTGCTCTTCCCTCTTGTCCTTCCCGTAGAGCCCCCTCATTGCGGACTCAACAACATCTATCTGCCTTCTCCGTCCATGCCTTTCCTCAGCTCGAGTCTCCCTGACTTGGAAGAAAGAAACACCGTGGAGAGAAAATGGGGTCTACCAAGGACCAAGGACCACCAGCTGGGCGAGGTCAGCAATGTCGGCTGCTACTGTCTTGCAGAAATCTCCACGGCTTGCTCCTGCGTACCCGAGAGTCAAACACATACGCAGCGCCGTAGAGGAAGTGTGCGTGGTAATTGTCGTGGGCCAGCTTTGTTCTTCGTTGTGCCTCGCAGCTCTTAGCATGCCCACGCAAACTTGTATGCCGCCCAGCAAAAGTTGCGCGGGAAAGTATAAACTACAAAAAGGAAACGATATAACGCTGCAGAACAAGCTTCGTTCCCCCCTTCCCGATTCCGAGATAAAATATCAAAACGGGGGAAAAAGGAAAAAAAAAAAAAAAGAAACAAGACATGGGAGAAAGCAATGCAAACAAGGCTGCCGCCGGCATTCAGAAAACAAGGGCATGTGGTATTAACTAGCCGGCTCCTTGAAAGTGCAAGCTGTACAACAAGACTCCATCCCTACAGGAAGAGCTGGAATGACTCCGCCCCCAGTCAGCGTTGTTCGACTCGAGACTACGAGGCACGCTGTTTTGCTCGTCATTACCGTCTCTGGAGTCGGGTCTCATGGGTTGGCTAGATGCGGCGAGGACGGCCCACCGAGGATCTGGGATCGTCGGTCATTCTTCCAAAAGTCAATGGCTTCGACGACATCCTCTCCCCGCTCGTCTTCATAAGCGAACAATATCTGGAATTGACGTTAGTAATATTTATACGATTGGAATGACCATAATCTCAGCGGGGGAGAGGAGAGGAGAGGAGAGGAGAGGAGAGGGGAAGCCATGCCTCATGTGTGCTACTGTGAAGCATGCGAATATTCTTGTGAGGTACGATGTGAACGGCGCCGTTCTCAATGTTGCGCAACTCGATGAAATTGGGCTCAAACGCAAGGATCCAAGGGTAGCTGAGAGCAAAGCTCTGAGGCGCCCCCTCCCAGTCGATACGCCATTCCGGTCGAGCTCGCCAACCGTTGCGGTTAACAAAGAACGAAAACTCAGAGTAGTTGAGCAAGAATTCGCCGTTGAGGCGTTCGATGTGGATTGGCCTGACGTTTTCCTTGCGAGCGACAAAGTCCAGGGAAGTATCGGCCTGGTCAAGAAGTGATTGCGTTTCCAAGGTCTCGAGTGACACAACCTCGAAGCCTCGAGCGCATGCCACGCAAAGTTTTGACTTGAGAAAGTGAACCGAAGATGATTCAGTTGGGATATAGAACTCCTTGAATGGCTTCAGCTCATCATGCCCACCTGCCATGAACTTGCCGAGGCCCTTTTGTTTTTTGCCCTTGGTCATGGCGTCATTGGGTTCAAAGACCTTGATTGTGGTTGACAATGCGGATGACTTGACGCAGCACACCAGATGCCTGCCCAGGCAAATACCCGTCTTGAAGAAGCTGCAGTGGTTCTGAATCTTCTTCGGTCTCTTGGCCGTGGCAGGTTCGTCGGGATTCAGTGCCGTCACAGAATAAGACTGCAGAGTCTTGTTGGACAAGACCAACAGTAACTGATACTCCTCCAAAATGTCAATCTGTGTCACATTGGGAGTCTCCAGCACCCTTCTCGGAATCTGCTCCTTGTTCTTGCGATCAGATAGATAGATGCCGTTATCTGTGCCATACAAAAGTTTTCGCCCACCATCTGGACATTGTCATTAGCTTCTTCATTCTTTTCCAAGAAAAAAAAAAAAGGGCATCACGGATTTTTGTCAAGAATGAACAGACATACCAAACGGTGAAACACAATTGATCTGGTTGGTACCCACGAAGAAGTTGCTCGAGATGATTGTGGTGTTGAAAAAGTCTGCACGAGCGCGAAGGCGCTGCTGGGCATTGTCAATAAACTCCAGCCACTTTTTCCGGGCGGCCTGGTTGGAAGCATAAAGTGCCAACTCATAGCCCGCCTTGCCCAAATGGCGGAATGTGATGGGCCATCCTTCGCCCTTCTTGGTATCAGCGATATTGGTCCTTATTGATGGTATCAGACTGGACGAAGAACGCTTGATGCTCCGTGCGGGAATAACCTCATCCATTTCGCGGATGGCGAGCAGTTCCAAGGGAATGGGCCGTCGGTACGCCTTGATCTCCTCGTTCTTGCCATTCTGCTTGATGCGAACCAAGAGGACAGCGTGGTCAAACAGGAATGCCGTGATTTCCGCCGGATCTGTCGCAGACTTCTTGAACTGGCTCTTGAATACCAACTCCCGTCCGTCCTCGGTGAGTCTCAGGTCAACTCTTTCGTTGGGTCGGAATCGCAATTGTTCGTGGAGTCGCCGCAAGTTGAACCTATTTTCTGCCTTTCCAGACTCGGCGTTGACTCTCCCGAGAAGGTCACGAATCATAGTCAGAACCTTGGGGATGTCCTCCTTGTCTGCATTGCCGTCCTCTGTGTACTTCAGCACATTCTCCAGAAGCAATGGATATCGAGCCAGACGGGTAGTTGGCTTGGTGAGATAGCCGTTCAGCTCCAGCTTCCTCGATTCCTTGCGTCGCTCAATCTCGTCGACGAATTTAGCGAATTGCGGATTGACCGATCGTTCATTTTCGAACTCGAATTTACCCTCCAACTGTCTGGAACCATACCATATGAATGGCTCGAATTGGGGCGCAAACTCGAGAAAGATGTCACCAACGTTGTGCACAATGGGGTCTTTTTGTTGTCGAGTGGTGAGCGAAAGGGCGAATCGGGAGCTGACGGTGTGGATGCTCGGGTGATCAACAATGTTACTAAATATGTTCTTAACAACCTTTTCACGACGTTGCACCGGGATGGGCGAGGCCTTGGTACGCAGTGGCAGAATCCAGAAGTCGCGCAGATATTCGAGATCCTTGACAAAGTCTCTCTCGGTGTAGCAGATTTCGGAAATGACCTCCTGGCGCTTCTTCTCGCGCTCGTCGACCGCATCGGCAACCTCTTTGGGAACGGAATTGATCCAAAGTTTCTGTTCGTCCGTCTGGTCAACTTCGTCGTCGTTGACATTGGTGGCGTCGTCTTTCCGTAGGCCGGGATTGATCTTCAAATTGAGCCTCGAAACCTGCTCTAAACGTCGGGGACAGGCAATTGAGTAACAAAGCTGATCTCTCGTGCAAGTTGGCGAATAGCACTCGGACAGCAATACGAAAACTCCGTCCACGGGGGGCTTTTCCTCAGGTTCCTCCATCAAGCTTTCTCTGAATTGGTACATTTCGGCTTGCGAGTCTCTCAATCTGTGCTCGTAGGTGACGTCGTGGAAGAACTTCTGGGCATCTAGGGCTCGACCGAGAAGCAAGGCAAGATTCCGGTCTGTCGTTCTAATGATATACGAAAGGACATCCACAGCCTCTGAGCCACTAAAGGCATTCTTATACGTGAGCTCGTTCTTGGTTCGATCCCCAGTGATGATCTTTCTGCGGAAGCATTCGGCAACCCTCGACAGAAGCGCAGGATAGACGAGCGGGGGTCGGATCTTGGTCGCCGTGTGCGGTCGTTCGCTCTCGACAGACTTGCTTCTAGACGGTCTCCCGCCCGGTGTAGACGCGTCAGACTCCAGGGGCCCTGTCGTGGAGGCAGTGGTCGAAGCCATCGACATTGTTCTACTATGCTCGGGAAGACCAGTAGACGACGATACCATACTAGCGGTGCGAGTCTGGGTTCCGGGTGCAGTCTGATAACCTCCATTGAGCGGGAGGCCGTTGAACATGGACGCGTCATTGGGGGCTCGCCGATTGGGGATGACTCGGCCACTCATTGTCTGATGGGCATCATTTGCCATGGGGTAGTAAGAGCCGGTCATTGACATGGAGCGGTCCTCGTGGTGACGTTCAGGGACGACTCTTCCCTGGGCCGTCGTCCTCGCGGAACTTTGGTTCGAATAGGCGGCCTGACGAAACTGGTTCGCCGGTGACTGTTGGTGTGAGCTGGATGACGGGTGGTATATTGGTTGACGGGGAGCAGAAGCCAGGGACTGGGAACGATAAGGATCGCTGTTGAGAGCGGGTCTCGGGCCACCACCGCCTTGATAGCTGGCCTGAGGGCCATACCGTGCTCCCGCGGCCTGAGGCGGAGGTCCTCGGGACTCTATTCGAGGAGGCGGAGGTCCGCCAGGGCCTGGATACGCTCGTCTCGGCTGGTTTTGCTGCATGTACTGGGCTTGAGGGGAAGAAACTTGATTTCCTCCCGAGGTGGACCGCTGCCCCGGATGGTATCCGCCTCCCATGTTGGGCTCATTATGTCGAGCTCTCTGTGCTGCAGGGTCTCGTTCGCCGTAGAAACCTTGTTGCGGCCGCGGCGGAGGTTGACGCTGCATGCCGGAGGTTGTCGACGACATGGATGGAGTCCGACCCTGATCCATCATCGAGGGGACGGTAGATGACGACGTCATGGTTTGAGATCGTCCCGGAGGAGGTGCAGCGCCGAAGATGTTGGAGAAGGCGGCATCTCGCTGGAAATTGTTCTGTTCGGGATAACCGCGAGGGGGCGGCGGCCGCTGCTGAGCTCGAGGATCATAGCGGTAATCCGCCATGATGAAACCTGGAGACTAAATCTTCTTTTTTGCCAAAGGTAAAGATGGCTTGATGTTAGAGTCGCCTGGCCACTGCACAAATGAAAAGTTCTCATGCCGAGAAGCCGCACCCGCCAACTGAGGTGTTGGTGAGGAGAAGGGCTCGTGCGGCCCGATCCAGGAACAGGACAAGGCTTACCGTGCGAAGCCGTTGGGAACGGCCAGCAGTGAATGGCGAGGCAAAATTGCCAAGTACGCTGGGGACGGCCAGGGACTCGGTATCGGCGGCTCCCTTTTTATCCTTTTACCCTTCGCCTTCGGGGCTCTTACTTTTCTGCTATATTCCTCCCCTGCGTGCGGGTAAGATGGGCGGGGGGCGCCAAAGGGCAAATTCGAGCAAGGCGGTGGCTCAAAGAGCGCAGAAGAGTCGAGGTCTCTGCCTCCTCGCGCGGAGCAGACGTGCCGGGTGAGGGAGGCGCGGTGGTTCGACGTTGGATGGCAGTTGGTAGATTTCGTTCGGCCGTGGTCCTGCAAACGTCGTCCGTTGGCCAAGTTGATCAGTGAGGAAGTTCTGCAGGAGCATCGGCCCCCAGCAGCAACAAGGTCGAATTTAGCGGACGGCAGGGCTTGGCTGGGCCGGACTGGGCCGGACTGGGCTGAACTGTAGGTCGAGGTGTGGCGTGGCGTGGAGTTGGAGTGGAGTCAATGGTGTTTGGTTTGTCTGGCTGCTCCCCGTGCTGCGTTCTAGAATGCTCAAGAGTGAAAGAAAGATGCGAGATGGACGATTGATTGGATTGTGGACAATTATTCAATTATCCCGTCGAGTCTACCTACATTCTACAGTCTACGGATCACAGTCCACGAGTCTACGGATTACAGTCCACGGATTACAGTCCACGGATTACAGTCCACGGATTACAGTCCACAAGTTTCAACAAGTCTACGGATTGCAGTCTGCGGTCCCTTTCACTTTTCAGCGCATCTAGCGGCCCCCCCCCAAACCGCTGTTGCCTGACCGATCCATTGAGTCGTCCGTCAACTCCGGACTGTTCACCCATTTTCTGAATGTTGACTACTAATTCTGGAGGTATGTAGGGGATGCCAAGTTCGCAGCTCGTGGGGAGTCGGGGTTGTGGCGCAGGCCAATCGCAGGTCCGAGAAGCACGAGAGCTGACAGGGCCTGCGAGACCCAATTCATGACATTGCCATCAAGGGCTCAAGTATTGATTTTATAATTTATACCAGACCTACTCACTGGCTTTGGTCAATTGCTTGCATGTTCGTCATTATTAGCGGTAGCTACCTAGGTATGTTCGTTGTGTGGGAGTCGCCGGGCTTTAGCCAGCGCTTGACGGAGTCACGTGCCTTTGGTACACGAAGTGTGACATTTCCAGAACAATTCCAATGCCGTTTTCTTTTTGTCAAAAAGTCCCTCGTACATGCAGGCAGTGTGCACATCAAAGTCAAGGTACCGCTACAGTACTTGTTTCATTCCTGAAAATCAAGATAACAGATAGCAATGTACCATGAGCGGATATATTCAGCGTGAAATGTCAAACTGCCGGGCGACGTCGAGGGTGATGCCGCCGTCTGAGTCCAACTCACAAGCACACAATGAAGGCAGCACAATGAAGGCAACACAATGAAGAGCGAGTGCCTCGTCTTTGACCATCGTAGACTCATATCAGATGAAAACTTCCGGCCGAAAAAGGGTGTGTACTCAAGGCCGACGACCTACCTCTGCCGTTGGCCGCTTTGCACGCAAGGTTTACCCGAGGCGGAAGATACCGTTCGTCGCGTGTGCCGAGTACAGAACACCCGAACAGTAGCTGACGCTCTCATCGAATGCTACCAGTGCTGGTCACATGTGGCAACCCCGTCCGTCGTTGCTGACATGACTCCCATTGACCCCTTGGAACTTCAAAATCGATGATGGCTTCAAAATATGGGTCGCCAGCAACCACGATGCATAAACTGGGTTCAAAGGAGAGGGAGGGGGAAAGACACCAACTTAACTTTTTTTGAATGACGACAAGGTGACGAAATTGGGTTCGAATCCCCTCAACTGATGTTTTTTTGTGGCACTAGCGGAAGGATACCATTCCCAACTCATCTCCTCGCTACCAAGTCAATCCATCGGTCTGTCGAGAGGAAGAGAGGAAAACTGCGTGAAAAACATGATGGCCATAACACCAAACCTCAAGTATTTACAAAGTGCGTTTGCCATCTCGAGAACACGCACCAATCGAATCACGTCGCCAAAGTTTTCGCAGAGAATGGTTTATTCCAAGGGCGGCAAAAGTGGCGAAGAGGGACAATTCAAAGCGGTGGCAGCATCTCAGTCGTCTCATGAGCCCAGGTTCGTCCTATTGTAGTATTTCGTTGCAAGTATACACAATGATGGTGTCTCGGACTAATAAGCTACAAGCCAGGAAAATTCATCGAAACCTCCCAAAGAAGCGACGAATCGCAAGCTCAAGAACCAAGCGCAAGAGGGAAAACCGGCACAGGAGAATGGAGATGTAAAGAATACCTGTCGAAAGAATGGCTTTTAACTGCTAGGGGTGCGAAGTCACTGTTGCAAATAGGGCTCTTCATGTAGAAATATATATGGTAGACAGTAACATATGTTCTGGTCCGAACATCCCTTGAGAACATGGGTGTACAAAGTTGCTGCTATGTCTCCCATTTTGTCGTACAATGATGATGTGCCTCACAATATCCAAGTGGGTGAGCGAGCTTAGGCTTTAGCGATTGATAGGTTGCACTTTGCGTGTGTAAATAAGCTGACCTGTACTTTTCAAAAGCCCTACCTGACGATGGGCCCAGTACACTAGTGTACACAAAGGCAAGCGAATGCTCTTGGAAGCCATCGCATAGCCGACGACGAAAATGTTGTTCGAAAGCCTGGTTGCCAATGTCTCTCGTTTTCTACCATTCTAGCTCTGGCAAGCACAAAGCAGCAGTGAGTGACAGATCTCATTGGCGTTGGTGGCAGCACAAAGCACAGACGAGCGGTTGACCAGTCGAGGTCAAAGAACAGCCTTGTTTCTTCTCGTTCAAAGGGAACACAAAAGGCTTCACATCAAACAAGTCAGTTTTGAGCAAGGTCGAAAAAAAAAGTCACAGAGAGGTATTATACCATTATAACCATGGCTTCTCCCAATAAGCTTATCATTCTATAAGGGTTCATGCGAATTTAGGGGGCACTTGAGACTTGAAGTGCTGCTCGCTAATTACATGTAGATCCCTTCTTTTGAGAAAGCGCCAGGCCAACTCTGTCAGCGGTTCCTACATGAGAGCTGGTAACGCCGTTGAGTATGAATAATCTGAGTTGTCAGTTACCCAATCTATTATTTCAGGAACAACACTAATACAGAACTATCCGAATTCTCCCTCAGAACCTCAACCCGACTGTTCGACTTCTATCGTCGTCGATTTTTCATTAGTGGAGCAGACCGGCTAAATCCTGTTTATGTAGTAGAAGATGCAACCGACGCTTTAAAAGAATTTCTCAAACAGGTTCAAGTCCTTATACCACAAGAGAGAAGGAAAAGATTTGCGCAGTGAGTACACTGCATCGCCTTATTATCTGCTTCTCTCCCTCTCCCTTGCGAACTGAAGCGTGTCTGTCGCAAGCGATACGCTCCTGTATGCAATTAATCAGTGAGAAGTGGGGTTATGCAAGATCATTTGTGAACACAACACTTTCATAGTTCTTCAAACAGAGGGAGTGTATCCCAGTCATGGCTGGGGGGTGATTGGAAGGATCTGCCTAGCACGACCAACCACAGAGCAGCAAGAGCTTGCTAAGAAGAGACGTCTATTGCGACCGCAATTTGACGTGCTACAGGAAGAAGTTATCGCCTCTGCGATATCAGGCTTCCAAAGGATTTGAATTACTAGCCTTTGTCCGATTAGGGGCCGACGCTATAAGGATTCAACTCCCGCCGACAATCTCGGAATCTCAGCCAACAAGCTAGCTGAATCCCCTCATCCCTCCTCTTATCCCTCTTTTTATCTCTCCTCTACTTCCCAGATCATTTGATCTCCTCATCCTCCGCTTCCCTATCATACGATCCTCCCTCTTTTTTTCCCCTTACCTTCCCTCCTCCAGATCATCATGACTCCCCAACCAGAAGACGACAATCCCTACTCTTACCCAACAAAGGAAGAGCTCCCAGAGCGAATCCGAGATGTTGGCAGAGCCTATCAACACTGATCAGTGTTGGGTTGACCAAGGGGGAATTCGGGTCCTATGACCACAAGACTAGTATACTAGTATTCAAAAAGAGATTCAATTCAGGATGGGTTGCTAAGATCTATCTATGGGTGATTGAGGCTATAGATATAGCCTCAATCCGAGGGATGCAGCGGCAGGCGTGGTGTTGTGGGCCAGACACGCCGCCGGGCGATGCGGGGCAATCGGCCCCGTGCAACCAATCGCATTCTAGTTCACAGTGGGACGGTGAGATCCCCCTGCGCCACTTCGCGCCGCGTTGCGCCACCTCGCAAGCCTAGCTAGATCCGGCGCGATGATCGCGATGCCCGCGATGAATCCGTCTGCGACGGGCGCGACGAATTCGCAGCGATTCCAACACTGGCAATCTTTCTCTTTTCGTCGCGATCGCAAGAGGGCTCAAAAGAATGCAGTAAGATCAAATAAAAGGAATGTTGTAACAAAGGGTAGCAAAGGTGTGACTGTTGTTGAAAGAGAGGAAAAGAAGCAGAGATATTGATGAAGGGAGGAAAAAGAGGGAGAGAGGGGTCGTGAGGTTGCTTACGTCAAAAACGTAGAGAAAAGTGGGTCGAAGGTCCGGGTACACAGAAAGAAGGGGGCTTCGTAATGATACAGCCAATCAAATCGCGTGCCCGAACACAAGCCGTAGGAAGCAATAACAACTATCAACTCTGGCAGTCTCTCTTTTTCTGAGGTAAGTCAACCCGCGGCGCGCAGGGCCCCACCTTCCGATCCACAATCCGGCCCTGTGATAGGGCGGGGCTTGTGTCACGTGACCCACACACACGCAGCTGCCCTTTTTCACCTCACAAGAGTGCCCTTACTTTAGCCTCTCTTTTCTTCCCTTTTTCGATAGCTTAGAATAGATAATCAATAACGATACTATTCTCGGAGCTCACACATCACGACCCTGATATCAGGACCCTGCGTAACTAACAACTTTTGATGCGACGATAATTGCAACCGTTTTTGCCTGTCTCGATGTCGGACAACAGCCCTGATTACAAAAAGCTCTTTGAGCAAGAACGGAGGAGACGCGAACAGGCAGAGAGACAGGCAGAGGAACGGCACAGACAGGCACAGGAATGGCAAAGACAGTTAGAGGAACGGGAAAGACAGGCAGAGGAACGGGAAAGACAGGCACAGGATGAAGCAAGGCGAGAGAGCGACCGAAATCGAAATACCACTTTCCTCGAACTCCTGCACCAGTGCCACACGCTATTATCGCTACCGTTGAAAGCCGACGACCCGTCTCGCTCAACCACCGGAATGATACCACTTCCTATAGGAAAGTACTGCCCAACGCGTTTACAACCATGGGTGGACTGTTCCGCTCTGCACCAGGAAATCTACGACTCTGTCCACCGCTACCTGCAGCCAGCAGATGGAGAAACGCCATGCGTGTTCTCGCCCCGAATCGAATTGGAAGGCCTCTCTCGACGTATTAGGAAAAGTCCTATTAGTAGCGAACGAGGGCTAGAGATGTACGAGCGATTTGCCGTGGATGATCACGTTGGGGACATCATCGGCGAGTTGTGCAAGATACCCGCTGCTCGCGAAGAGTTCAGACTCGGTGGAGGGGTCCGATTCGACAATCACAAGAATTCCTTGGAGAAGAATGATGATGCCGAAGAGTCTACAAGTGCGGCAAGTCAGCCATCTCGTTTCCGCCGGCCAAAACCCGACGAGTTCTGCATCCATGTTGTCGACGATACGACGAACGCCCTCCTTACTTCGGGCGAATACAAGCCTCCGCACAAGCTCTCGATGAGAACTATCCGTTTGGGGCTACGGCCGATGGACCTGTGGAATGAAATGGTTGCATCCCAAACAATCCCCACGGACGAGATAGGAAAGGCCAGATACAACGCAGAGCGGCTCGTTTGCTCTGCCATTGTTCAGCAGTTTCATGTTATGATACAGGAGGGCCTGGAGGTGTCATACTTGACGAATGGATTCTGCGATATTCATCTGTGGGTTCCTCACGATGATCCTGGCACTTTACACTACTACCTGTACGATCCGAACAGGGAAGTAGACCCAGAAGATCGTACGCTGCTGGAACCGAGGACAGCCGTTGCAAGAAGGCTATGTCTCTACCTGTTGAGCTGTGGCTATCCCATACGCAGTCAGGAGTGGCGAGCCGCCGCACGACGCCAGCTCCGCACCTGGCAGACGGACTTCGATCTTATACGTTCTCAGATCCCGGAAGATGAGCCTCAATCTGACACTTCCGATCCCGACCATGAAAGCCCAGAGCACAGTTCAGAATACCAGCCATCCTCGCCTCCGTCGATAGAATCACCGACGGCGGAAGCCCGACGGGTGCCAACGAGGTCCCAGGGTTGTAGTGCGTCGCAGGAAGCTCAGCAGCATCGTGCAGAATCGCCGGATTCGTCAGGATCAGACACGGGTCCAGCAGTGACACAGCACAAGCGTAGCATCAGTCAAGTCTCCACATCTGCACAAACAGCATCACGCCAACGACATTTTCAAGGTGGTAGAGACAGTCCCCCTGGACGACACGATGCCAAGTTTTGCACGCTACATTGTTTACTTGGGTTGCAACGGGGAGACGCCCTCGATGATAACTGTCCAAATGTAAGACTTCATCAACAAGACAAGAGGGAAAAGACACACCCCATCACTGGGGAGCAGCTCGTGCGCCTACTGGAGGGGCAGCTGGACCGTGATCTCGACCGGAACTGCACGCCGTTTGGTCGTTGCGGGGGATCTGGCGCGCCTTTCAAGTTGACATGTGCTACTTATGGCTATACTGTGGTCGGAAAAGGCACGACGACAGATTGGTGGCCAGAGGTTTCCCGTGAGGCAGACGCTTACCGGGTGTTACGAAAAGTCCAAGGATCTGCAGTGCCTGTATTTCTTGGGACAATCGACATACCAAAGGTCTATTTTCTTCACGGAGCAGGGGAAATTCGTCATATGTTAGTCATGGGCTGGGGAGGTGAGAGCCTAGAAAAGATTCGGGAGGGGTCGGAGATTCGGGCAGAACTCAAGCGATCAGTAAGAGAAATCCAGCAGCTGGGCGTGATACATGGGGACCTTCGACGCGAAAATATGCTCTGGAACACTGAGCTCCGTCGAATCTTGATCATCGACTTTCACGAATCTAAGATAATTCCCCAGCGATCGATACAACGAATAGGACGGGCGAAGCGTCCATCAGGCGGGCCAACAGACGGTATAGAGACACGACAGCCAAAGCGGCTGCAAGTTTTGTGAATGTTTCCCCTAGGTTGCGCCAAAAAGCAGATTACTCGCCTCGCGTCACTTCACGTAAAACTCGCGGACTTACACCATGTGACGACTGTGGTTGGTTCCCAATGGATAAACCTAGTCAAGGGTTTATGTTAGCAGGCGTTACAGGGTGTCGGTCACTCATCTTAGCCAATGCTGTGGTCTGGCTCTGCCCTTGACTATTGCTCAGTATAAACAATCGCGCGACCTGAATTTTCAGTATTTTTCCGGTAGCCTACAGTGCCTGCGAGTATTATTAGCTTAGTTTTATTAGCGTGCTTTATTACCACGTGGCCTTGAATTATAGCTTCCGGTGTCTCCTTAACCGGCCATTACTCTTCTCGTATGCTCAAGGATTCAGGTGAACTGGTGTCGGACGGAAAAGTGGCACAAGGTTGTTGCCCGGGAGTGGGAGATGCACCAAGCATTGTTTGGTCAGTGTACTCTCTATCAATTAATCTATATAATTAACTAAAGTAATGGGTTTTTTTAGGGTCATCTTCTCTTTCAGTGGAATTATAGGGGTAGCGATTGCAAGTTGCAAAGACAGGACAGCTACGGTCCTCCCAAGTCAAGCTTTTGTCTCCTTTGAACTCTGCACCTAATGGAGACTCAAACCGCGCTGGAGTTTTCAGACTGGGCATTGGCAGTCGCTCGATAAGTACATGAATCAAAAACCACCGTTCGCACGAAGATGGCTCGTGCAAGTCAATTCAATCTCTCAAGTACAGCTAAGAAGCTGTGATCAAAGTAGGTCTCTGTGGCCCGCGAAAATTTTTATTGGCTAGATAGACTCGCCATCAACTTGCTAAGGAGCCTCCTTTCGTACATTATGTGCATGTACCAGTGCGGAGATGGATACACCGAAGACGTCAATTTTGAGAGATGTGATGATCCATCCAAACCAAGCCACGAACTGAAGCGACTGCCTATGGGCTCGAAGAGAGAAGGGAGCAAGTGTGGACGACATGGTTGCAGAAACCCTTTAGTCGCTGTACGATTGACTTTGCATACTTGAAACACATGCTAGTACATGATGTTTAATTCGGAAACACTTGCCATAGATTGTAACATGGTAGATAATTGGAGTACACAGATGGTGACAAAAGCCCACTGCGTGGGCAACTCATGAGAAGCGTCCAAGATGAGGCTTCGAGTCAAGATGACCATCTAGGCCCTTAGACTTGTCAACCTCTTGTAACAAACAAGTATAACAAATATGGCCATCACGTGGGGCATCAACATCAGCCCGTGGCCGGGGTTTCTTCGGAAGACGCTTTCACCGACTGGTCTCCACCGGCACGCACAGTAACCGCCATGGCTGTGTGGAAGCGATGAATAGTTCGCAAGACCAGCGAAAAGTCGTAATGAATTGGTTACCTGGAATAAAAAGACGGTCTCTTCCCCCCCGAAAATCTTTTGTCTTCCGTCACTCTATGTACGCTCCTCGCCTTTTTTTCACATGGCCACAAAATACACACAATGCAAACAATACTGTAGAATGGCAGACCGACACAGGCGCACTCGCCAGCTTCAAACCTAGCTGGAATGCCATGTTTTGAGGGCAAAAGCAGCGACAATAGCAGCCAAGACGGCGCCGACGGCCTTGGCGTTGCGGCCCGCGGCGCCAGAAACCGGCGGGGTAGTGGTGGAAGTCGGCACGACGCCACCGGTGCCAGCGGTGGTGTTGGTGTTGGCGGTGGTGGTGGTGGTGTTCTGCGTGAAAGAGCTGCTCACAAGCGGGGTGGTTGCGGGTGCGGTTGTGGATGGGGCGGTTGTGGGGGCAGCCGCCTCGCTAGTAGCGTTGGTGGCGCTGCCTCCGCTGCTTCCGCTGCTCCCGCTGCTCCCGCTGCTTCCGCTGCTCCCGCTGCTTCCGTCGCGAAGCTTGACCTGGATGCTGGACGCGCTTCCAGAACGGTCGCCGTACACGTACTCCTTGACGTCCTTGCTCGTGGCGCTGTAGCCGCCGCTGTAGTCGGTGATCTTGATGGTCTTGAAGATGGCCGACGAGGGACCGTTGGAGAAGTCGGCGATACCGCCCGCCCACTTGATGGTGCCCGGGCTGTTGCCCTGGTAACCAGCGACCCAGGTGCCGACCTTGACCTGCATGGGGCCCTGAGGGAATTTACTGTCGCCGATTTCCGCGCGCCTGACGGTGCGCTGCACCTTGCCGTCAATGAGCCACTCGAGCTTGTCGGGGGTCCAGTCAAGAGCGTAGGTGTGCATGGCCAAGATGTCGTCGACGGGGTGGAAGGCGCCCCGGTCGTAGGTGGTGGTGTCGCCCTTGTAGAAGTAGTTTGTCTGGATCTGCTTGGTGTCGGAACCGACCGTCTCAAAGTCGACCTCGTCGAGGTCGTCCGACTGGAGCACGAGGCAGGAAATCACGCCCTTGCCAGGAGCAGCCTGCATTTCGACCTCGACGCGGCCAAAGAAGATGTAGTGATGGCTGCGCAGGGTCGGCGCCTGCCCGGCTTTGCTCATCTCGAAGACGCCACCTCGCGACTCGTACTTGACTGGAGTCGTGCCCAAGGCCTCGAAGACATCGCATGGGCCCTTGGTGAAGTCGCAGGTGGCACTGTTTTTGCCAAAAGCAGGGTCAGGGGGACAGTCTGGAGGATCAAGACGCAATTTTTTTAAATTTTTTTTTTCGGTTAGCAAACTGTACAACTCGTCACACACTACACGATAAAGAAGGTCGAGGAAGAAAAGAGATGGCACCTTTCTTCAGGGGGTTGCAGTCGGTAGATGTTTGCGCAGAAACGAGGGAAGAGGCGGCGAGCGCCACGGCGACGGTCGGGATGAGGTTGGAGAGCATGATTACGTATACTCAAGTGAGTGCTGTCAAAATAGGACACAGCAAGTGAGTGACGTGAAGTCTTTTGGCAACAGCAAAAAGAAGGGAAAAGCCATGAGATATATTGTGCCCGATACTCCCTCTCTCACCTCGACGACCAGCCGTCCAACCCTTGGCCCTTGCCGATACATATTAACGTCTTCATTGCCTGAATTCCATGAGTCCGTGACGGCCCTACTACAACATTCTTAACATCCGGTGGAGACAAACAGACGGGACCCTCGTATCCCAAAGAACCAGCCGGTCAAAGTCGCGGTAGATCTCTCAATTGTGGCTTCATTTCAATTCAGCCGACATTGAAAGTGGCGCTCCATGCATGCATTGACACTTGTTGGTGAGACACCGAGATGCCTTGGCCCTTTCGACCTGGCCGAAAGTACCGAGCTGTCAACCTGTTTAGTCCTGGCTGGGGGGGGTGTATTGTATGCATGTCCCTTCTTCTGCAGTGCATCGTGGCAGGGATGTGACGTCTGGTTGTTTCGCTCTTTCATTGATAAGTAATTTGATACGACATCGAATCCACATATTATGTATGTACATGGCACAGCCTGTTATCAAGACAGAGCCCATTGCTGTCTCCCATAATTGTCGCTTTATTGTGCTCTTTGCCAGCACAAGTCTGCAGCGTACAAGGCCCGGACGTGAAACGCAGAAGAGACGCTGATGCAATAATAATAACCTGACCGCAGTCCGCCGCAATCTTT
This sequence comes from Epichloe elymi, assembly GCA_023658475.1. Classification (NCBI taxonomy): domain Eukaryota; kingdom Fungi; phylum Ascomycota; class Sordariomycetes; order Hypocreales; family Clavicipitaceae; genus Epichloe; species Epichloe elymi. The sequence continues at coordinate 4,040,897 of CP098274.1, forward strand.
CAATCTGTCAGCATATCAGCTCTTTCGGCTTTGCAAGTGAATGGTGGGCGAATATATACCGGTTTTCACTGCAGGGTTTCAGTTATAGCTTTGATAATCTTATCACAAGTTATCGCCAGGCTTTGCTTCGTAGAAAGCAGTGCAATGTCTCGCAAGACCCCTTTAAACGAGTCCAGGCTTGTCGATCTATGCTGAAGAAGGTTGTTTTAAACGACGGACCTCGACGCAATACGAATTGCCAACCTTGAGACCACTACAGTCCGACTTGACACTGGGGTTCTGTAACAGAAAGGATGGATGCCGAAACCACGTTAGTGATAATCCATGGGGTGAAAATGAGTATTTGACAGCAGAAGAGGAGAGAGAGGGCTTTGTGTGTGTGTGTGTGTGTGTGTGTGTGTGTGTGTGTTGTTTCCTTACCCATTTGATGAATTCATCATGCGAGACTGACCACTTATCTTCTAGGCGCCCGCAGTCTTGCGAACTGTCCCTGACGGTGACGAAAAAGGTGCAATCAAATGCGATGTCAGGGGCGGTGGGAGCTCCTGGCCAGACTCCGGCTTCAGCATTTCCCACAATCTCGAGAGCGGCTGCGAGTGGAGGAGCCAGACCAGCGCACAAGCACGCAGCGATAAGTGATGTTGAGCGCATATTGCCCCGGTGTGCCTTTGGCGGACGTAAGAGGGGGGGAAGCAGGCCAAGTGTGTGTTTGTGTGTTCCTGATTGTGCCAAGTACGAAACCAATTCAGGCTCGTGAGTCGTGAGGTTGAGAGAGCTTCAAATATATATACCGTGCGACCAACTTCTCATAGGTAACTTCTGTTCCCTTCTCTGTGCCTTACTTGGGCGGCGACGTCTTGGCAGCGACGTCTTGGCGGCGACGTCTTGGCAGCGACGTCTTGGCGGCGACGTCTTGGCGCTCCAGCCGCAGAGTCCCCATGGATCCACGACCTGTTGCAGAAATTTCAACGTGGACCCCTCTATTAAGAAGGGAAAGATCCGCTTTCCCTGATGAAAGCATTCCATGTATACAAACTCTCCCCCCCGGGATAGGGAGCCACTTCCTCCAAAGATTTGAACTCCAAAGATTTGAACAGCGAGAAGTCGAGCCCTAACTTGTCAAGGTTCCGGTCTACGAGCTTCATCCACGACGTCCCTGCCTTTACAAAGTTACAGCCACCTCGATGCACTCGTCCTTTTTCCTGCACCCGGTGGATAAGTCTCGCACCTTGTCAGGAAGGCATTGTCTGGGACCCAAAGGAAAAAATGCGCGCATGGCTCCCCCGACCCGCCCAATCGCGCGGCTGAAGGTGCAGCCAGGCATCCACGCAGGCACAAGCCGTGGTTCATGAATTGCAGGTTCCAAGCACCAACAAAGTCTTCACTCATGACTCCACAACGTCGTGCGCGCGAGGGCGTCACTGCCAAAGGTTGGAACGTTTGTCTGCCGTGCGGCATTTTTGTTGGCCTTGATGTCGGATGTCGGTTTGTTGAACCGTCATAGAGAAGTTTTTGATTACCTACCCTCTGGCGAATTGCAACGGTGGGTACCATCCTCAATATACCAACTCAATCGGTGGTCCTTGAAGCTTTGGCAGAGTAAATTTTTAATAAAAAAGGATGAGACGCAAGAACTATTAAGAAGGGGGCAAATGAATTCTCCTTGCTTTTGAGATCTGTCAAGCCAGACTCAAACCGCAGCCTGTCGCACATAACGAATATTCATCGTCGAGCCGGGCCACCACAGTCGTCGTTCAGACTTCGTCAGGCAGCTTTACCCTTGGAGCCGGCATCTACAGTGGGCTGTACACTAGTCCACTCGCTAGCAGGTCGTGCGGCACGGCCTGACCATAAAATATTAGCCTCGCAATACCAGAAGCCCAACCAATAGTCACTGGCTTATGTAACCATCGCTAAGGCCAGATGCGTCAAGCAGAACGGCCGCTTTCCTCAAGCTCAGATATCGTGATCTTGACTGCAACGTAGCAGCCGCGCCTTACACAGAATCAGAAAATGGCATTCCCTACGCTCTCTTGTGAATGGGCATACTTCTGGCCCCTTGCGGCCCACGTGGTAGAATAGCTACCCCAGCCCAGCTTGTGGAGAATCTTGTATCGTCCGTTCTTCAGGAAATCACCCAATGCAAGGGGATGGTAACCATCCTGGCTGATAGCGGTGTAGCGGCTCGGCATCAACATCACAATTATATGTTTGTGTTGGCATCTAAGAGTGACAACGGCGGATTGAATTGAAGCAGAGAGAAACAAGCGAGTGGATCCTAGTTGGGGTTGGAAGGCGGCCTCAAAAAGAGTGCAATACATCAGGATTGCTGCGAGTCGGGGCGTTTTTATCGCTTTTTTGTGTTTGACGTGGCACTCCGTGGCCTGGCGCTTGCCTTTATCGACCTTTTACCCCGAGTCGAGTCTTTAAATCTTGGGGATAAGCAAGGTCGGAGCTACGTCGGTCCAACGGCCGGGGGTTGTCGTGTCAGCTCCGCGGGAAATCCAGGTCAATGCTCTGGAGTCACTGGCGTCCTCTGCGAAGCAGAGGCGAAGAAGCAACAGCCTCGCAGTGAGGGGGGGTCACGGAAGTCAGGACTCACAGGAGCGAAGACGGCGAGCATGGCTTGCGGTACTGGATCGGGTCCGAGCCGGGGGGTCCACAACGGCGACTCGGAACCGAACAACTTATCGGGATACCACGCCGAGAAACGGGCGTGCCGATCGGTGCCACCGGTCATATTTCACTTTCACATCACCACTCGGACCGAGTGGCTGCGCCGAATTAATGGGCGCAAGATAATCAGCAGGAGGCCAAAAAAAAAAAGACGCCGTTAATGTGAGCGAGCAGAGTCACGGTTCGTAAACGAATGCGCTTCTCTTCAGAGCTAGCTAGCGCTTCATGCTTTCCATGCAGAAACAGCTCCACCTGCTGTTTCTACCGTGCTACCGCCTTCTCAAGAATTAACATGGTTTTCTCCCTTACCCCAGGCCAGCTCTCAAGGCGTTCTGACCTGGCAGCCACGCGAGCTGGCGCCCTCTTACGGGTGAATGTGTCTTGTATTTTATTGCCAATGAGATCACCTTCTTTCCATGGCGTAATTGCACATAACAAGGGCGTCCAGCGGTTTGTACTGACAGCATTGACGTCTAAGATATCGAGGTCTAAAAGATAACTCTAGTATGTCTAGCTTACCTCCGGCGGCGGCCCAGTGTAGGAGGGTTTCGCCGTGATCATTCTCAATCAGAAGAGCCGCGTTTCCATCGTCATCCTGGCCGCAAGCAGACAGGTACAGACAAAGTATGCCCAGATTCTAGCTCATCGCAGCACAGTGCAGCGGCGTAGCGCCCGCCGCATCTCTTTGGAGAGGAGCCAAGCTGATGCAGCGCTGTTTCCCACCGAACACAGGGAAAGAATTGATGGGACACGCGAGGATTCCCCTCGGCACTAGCGGCTGGTGCAGGAAGTCAATGCCGCAATACTGTACACCAAGCCTCCCCCCCCTTCTTCAACGAGACTAAACTTGAAGCTGGCCGCCTTGCAAAGAGCATCAAGCAGTATTTCCTGGGGAAAGGTGACCCTTGCCAACAGTGCGTTCGCTGAGTGAATCTGCCATCTCCCCGAGGCCCAAATAAGCGCTGTTTTTGTGAATTGGAGAGTCCAGTCCCGGCAGTCTAGGAGATAGTTAACAATGGCAGCCTAGCCATGGACGGTGGCTGTGGGTTGTGCCATTTTTTTTAAGCCGCGTCCACGAGCCGTGCGTCGTCCCTAATGCCGTGTACTGATGCTGGTCTTGGAGAAGTCACTATGTATGCCTAGGCTATGTACACTAGGAAATGGACGCGTACGTATTGCAATGCAATAGCAATTCAAATATCGCGGCCCCCATGGTTGTTGTTTTTTCCACACTCACCAGCACTCAGAATAGCCTTGTTGTACCAAGAACACATGCCCAGGTACACCGTGAACAGGGACCGGTCGAGCGGGATCTTGAAACAAATAACAATGCCCCTTCATACTTGCCGTTTTTCTTTTCTCACTGCTCTTCTTCCATCCTGGCATGATGAATCGATTTACCCCAAAGCCGTCACTGAGCTTGTCTGGGCCGACGAAGACCCGCTCCGGGTAGCCACTTCGCCAAATCACGTGCCAGGTCACGCTGCTCACCCAAGTCCCCATGACGCCAAAGCCCAGGAAGGAGAGCTGCATGTCCATCCGAACCGAACCGTGACCGTGACCGTGATGCCGTGCGATAACTCGACGTAGGAGCTCCTCCACGACGCCATCCATCGCCCTCATCCACCAAACCAGCATCGCAACACCGCTTCCCCAATCATGGAGTCAGACTTCGCTCCCAAGTTTGCCCCCTTCTTCGGCATGGTGAGCATCTCTCGCGCCTTCTTCTCTTGTCATGCCATGAAGCCGCCACCCTTGCTAATGCGACATCTCTGCTCTAGGCTGGCATCGCAGCCGCCATGATCTTCGGATGTAAGATGGCGCCCCCCTCTCTCTCTGTTCCTCAAACACAGCGTCAATTCTAACAACGGTTCTCAAACATAGCCATCGGAGCTGCGTTCGGCACCGCAAAGTCCGGCATTGGTATTGCTGGCGTGGGAACGTTCCGTCCCGATCTCATCATGAAGGTTGGGATAAACCTTTCTCCTCCTCCGCTCTGTGTGCCACTTGCATGGAATACTAAAGAAATGTCATATGAGTAGTGCCTGATCCCCGTCGTCATGTCCGGTATCATCGCCGTCTACTCCCTCGTCATATCCGTCCTCATCGCGCAGGACCTCAATCCACCATCCGCGTCACAGAGCTACGCGCTGTTCTCGTTCGTGTTCAACTACGCCCCCCCCCAAAAAAAAGAAAATTTTACCTGCGACGGCAACATGTTGAACTAGATTCTAATTATCTTGCTTCCAGTGGCTTTTTGCACCTCGCCTGCGGCCTCTCCGTCGGTATGACCGGTCTCGCTGCTGGATACTGCATCGGCATCGTCGGTGACAAGGGCGTTCGCGCATACATGGAACAATCGAGGATCTTCGTTGGCATGGTCTTGATTCTCATCTTTGGAGAAGTCCTTGGTCTTTATGGGTATGTTTTACGCACAGAGTAACCGCATCCAATCTACGCCGTGATGATGGCTAACGTTGAAACAGCTTGATCGTGGCCCTGCTGCTCAACTCCCGAAGCAAGGGTTGAAATCAGACTTGCCATCGTTGTCACACTACTTCTATGCGAGCCTTTTAAAGGTCGACTGTATTTCGCACCACAAAACACATGAAAAGAGGGCATGCTGTTGGCAAGCAACGCAAGCAATGTCTTACTAGCTGCATTGGGCAAGGCGTTTTGGGACCGTGTATATTTACATTGTGAGGTAGAGACGGAAAGCAAAGACTTTCGTCAAGTTGAAATTATATCTGCGTCTCGTTGGAGATATTGTCCCTATGCCACTCATGTGAGATGTAACTTTGTACGAATGTATTATGTCGCAATTACGATGTCAATGTATCGTGAGACCTATACATTCAAATATTCGCCCGGCCAACATCGACAGGGGCATTTGCACTTCACAACTGTAAGAATTGCTTTTGATTGCACTAACGCTGATGCCAGATTTTATTAACCTTGATGAGCATCACAGGCGACAATGTGACCTCCCCCAATGAAGAATGCAACCCGGCAAACCGAAATGGCCCAGCAGGGATGGAGAAGAAAAGAGCGAAATAACACAACAAATCTAGTTAACTGCGCCTAAGATGCATCATGGATTCATAAGACATGTCGCGGAAAGTTGGTGACTTATATTCCCCCCCCCCCAAATCAGTTGAGAGTGGTGATGCATGTGAACCGCGATATCAAACACCCGGTATCCTTGGGATGTCCTCTTATGTTGGCAGCAGCCGTCCGCCGATTCTGTGGAGAAGCTTCTTTCTTTGGTTACTCTCAAGGTCGCGGCGGTATCGAGCCCAGCTTCTCTCACGCTCATCCCAACTCCTCATTTGTGCTGCAGACAGTCAGTCAAACATTGATTAGAGAGAGGGCAGAAGTCGATGAAGATGGCACGAACCTAGGAGCCAGTCCCACTGCTTATCTTCTCGCACCAGAATATCTTCCCCCGTCTCGCGGAGCAGCCTGTCGCGGCGAGCCTGCGCTGCTGCCACTTCTCCGACGAGGTATGGATCTTCCAGTGGTCGCGTCTCGGGCTCGTTGTCTGAGCGGTTTTCCAAGATTCTGTCATTCGAGCTTTGGCGGGCCATGGGCTCCGACGATCCAGCGTATCTCCCGGACGTGATGCGTCGCTCAGCAACGTTGCGGTAATGGCGCGCTGCGGGCGCGTTGTTGGCAGACCATGTCGGTAGATGGAAGCTCTGCATTGATATGGAACTCTGGGTTGGAGCTGGCGGCAGAGGGGGCAGACCAATGGTTTGCTGCCGAGATGTAGTGGCTCTCTGACGGCCAGGAGCAAACAACGGGGCAGGAGCACTCGTCACCAGGGTGGCAGCTCGAGGCGCTGGAGGGCTATAAGGCGGGATGACCTCGTTGTGATTGTAGGGGAGGGTGTGGTACGACGGGACTTCGGAAACTTGATAGAGTTGTCAGCAATAATTCGAGGGAACAAGACCATATTGGCAGACGTGGCAGAGCATCACTCACTATATGAAGGAGCAGCAGAGCGAATCGAGGCCGTCTCAAAATCCTCCGTGCTGTACCGCGGTGCTAAAACAGACCCAGTCATTTCGGGCTACTGGATATGCTCTCTAGGACCAGATGCTCTGAACTATTCGTTGGCGCAGCAGCTGCAACAACCATGGATTCAGCAATTCGTGGAAAACTGAAGAAAATCTCGGTGCGACTTGTTTGTTGACAAGCCTGAATGTGAGGGCCGGCTTGGACTAGCACGAACAGCACGGTTGAAATATCAACAAAAATCGATTTCAATCGATGGCGGAGGAGGAAGGAGGAGGAGTCGACTGCCAGGAAAGTATGTAGGACCGCGTGGAGTTGTACAGAGAAGGACGACAACTCGAGCGTCACATGGGAGAGAGGCTCGGGGCTGTTTATGTACGATGACCGCCATGGAAAGGCAGACGGACGGAGCTTACATGCATGACACGGGCTTGAATGGCAAGCAGGCCCAACCTTGATATCAACCCGTAGCCGTAGCCTTGCTTCACTAGGATGGCTGAGATTGGAGCCTTGCCAAATTGCCATGGCTTCTTCTGGCACCGGCATGGCAGACCAAATGCGCACCATATTCGGTCCCCCGTTCCAAAGGCCTCTCGTGACGTTGACGACGAGAACTCGTCAATAAGTCCTCCTACTCCTGACATGGCGGGCATGGCGGGGTACTGGACTCAGACCAACCTTGGCACATCGATGGCGGGGTTTATTACGGATCTTGTGCGGAGCAAAAGTCAAGTCATGCTGATACAATCAAATATGTACAGTAATCCGTAGGGACTTATGCCGAATAGCGCCTTGTCAACAAGCTGACCAGGCTTTTTTAGTCTCGGAAGCTGTCCCAGGATACGCGACATACCACAGCGCACAGCGCACAGCGCACAGTGCATGGTGCATGGTGCGTAAAGTTGAGGAGAGCCCGAGCCGTAATAAAGCAAGATAGTGTGAGAGCGCCGTAGGAGCCTTTGTCAAATGTACGCAATCCGCGGAAACTCTGCAGGTGCTAGCGATTGATGTGGGCGAATCGTCAACTGGTGGGAAATGCGTGTCTGGAGCCCGGCGGACTTGGTGCCTTTCCAATGTGGAGCCTCGCAAGCTGTCTTGCAGGACTAGAGAACATTGTTGCATGAGGTTATTTGCGCCGACGGGGGCCCATCTGCTCCTATGTTGCACCCACAAGGGCATAATTGATCCCGGCCGCACGATAGTCTCGCTACTTAACTAGCTAAGACAAGAGTCCACCCCTAGCTAGTTATTTTCTAAAACCTCTATAACTTCATAGTATGTTTTAGCACTATATAAGTACCCCACTAATAGTAGAGGTACTTAGGTATTTAGACTATAGTCCGCACCCTCTTATAGGGTTAGATAACTTAATAGATATAATTATATTAAACCCTAGCTTCGCGGTCTAATATAGTAGTAATTATGTAGTGTTTATAATAATTATACCTTTCTTCCAAATTAGTACTCTTCTCTTTAAATTAACTAATTATTTAATCTTTAAATAATTAGTATAAACATAGCAAAAGAGAGGCCTAATTTATTAACATTATAATTAGGCAACCCTAGCACACTAGGATTAGTACTATTTATTAGTTTAATAATAATAACACTATAGGTATCCTTATAATATCTAAGGAGTCTTCTAAGAGCAATAAGCTAGCTATTAAGCTATAGGAGCCCTATTACTAGGACCTATAGTATAAGATAGTTAAGGTAAGAGTAGTTAAAGATAGAATTTAGGTCTTTATTAATCCTAACTTAATTATATAGCTAGATTACCCTACTAAGCCTCTAATCCTTATAGGAAATAGAACTCTAGCAAAGAGAAGGGCAGTAGAGGCTATATAGAGTTAATTATCTATATCTAATACTATAGGAGTTTAAACGCGCTTATATAGTAGCGGAGCTATAATTAGTAGCGTGTAGTAACTATAGGAAAGCTCTTCTAAAGGTTATAATATGCCTAAAGAGAGTTATTTTTAGTACCCTTAGTAACCTAATAATACTAAAGATAGCATATAGTTTATAGTCCTTAGTGGTTATTATTAGGTATTTAATAGCTAATTCTAGAGCCTTATAAAGGCCCTATAAGAGTATTACACTTAGTTTATAGCAATACTTAGGCCTAAGTATAAGTAGATAACCTTAAGGTATATATCCCTTTATAATAAGATTAAGGAGCTTATAAGGAATATAATACCTTTAAGTAGAACTATTAAGTATTATACTAAAGTTAATTTTAATAAGACTATTAAGCGGAACCTTATAAAGGTAAATATTAATAAGTAGCTTATAGATGCTTTAATTAGCTATAAGAGATACTTCTAAGTAGACTGCCCTATTACTAAAGGTAACTTACCTATAGAAATAATTAATAATGCTATTAGGGTATAATTCCCTACTATCTTAGCTTAAATTAGCTTATTAATTTATATAGTAGAGAGTAAGGGAAAGGTCCTAGATTTCTATAGTATTATAAGTAGAATTAGGTACCTAATTAAAGCCTAAGGGAGATCTTAGGTAAAGGCTAATAATACCTTTAGAGCTAAGCTAACTCTTAATAGAGAAATAAAGAATAAAGTAAAGAAGTTAATAAAGAAAGACTATATTTACTATAAGAAGTATAAGGTAAAGAAGTTAAGAGACTTATAGAAGGTCTATAGGGCACTCTACCTAATAAAGGACTAGAAAATTAATAAGGAGCTATTAAAGAAAGTAAAGGAAGTAATAAATTATTAGCCTAATAATGTAAAGAAGGTATATAATACGTGGTTAAAGGATAATAGCGTAAAGGAGCCTAAAGAAGTTAATATAGTGTTTTTAGCTATAGAGGAGTTAGAGTCTTTAGAGGCTTTCCTTGCCTAGGGTAAATCATAAGTTATACTTAATAGCGGCACTTTAATCCATATCTTTAATAATAAACGCTGGTTTATAGACCTTAATTATAGTTAATAACCTAGAATTTAAGCTAGTTATAGTGTCACTAAGGCTTATAGTATTAGCATAGCTTAGATTATCTTAATAGATAGCTAGACCCTTACCTTATTAAAGGCCTAGTACTAACTATTATTCTTTATAAACCTTATATCTCTTTAGCTACTTATAAAGAAGAGAATAAGGTAGGATAACCTTACTAGAAGGGTTATAGACCTAGTGAGAGGTAATTAGGAGATATTTTAAACTTAGATTATTAGTACATAGCTATATATAGAGGGCTTAAGCCTATTAGATATTTTTGCTATAAAGGGAGATTTAAGAGACCTAAAGGCTATAATAATAACGCCTGCGGACCTATGGCATGCTAGATTAGCATATCTAGGCGAGGATATGATAGATTAAGTCCTTAAGAAGCTTTAAATCCCTTTAAAGGAAAGGAGCGTAGGGAAATATAAGGTCTATTAGATAGCTAAGGTATAGAGGTAGATATCGCAAGCGTCATAGGCAGGGTTATTACCTTTGGGGCTACTTTAGGTGGTTTCTTTTAACCTCTTTACTTAGTTATTAGGGTATAATAAGGACTGATATATCGCTCTTTTTACCTATAGAGCTATAGGATTATGCTATATCTTTATAATCCTATTAAAAATAGATATTATACTCTACTTTAATTAGTTAGAAGCTATATACATAAGGGTGTACAGCATCCACATCGTGGTTATAATAACTAACGGTAAGACTGCCTTCTAGACTAAAAAGCAAGAAGAAGAGGTTATAAATAGAGGCATTATCGTCAGAAAGTCCAGCCTAGCTTACCTATATTAAAATAGGCACACTAAACAGTCTAGGGGGGTGATAATAAGGGTTATAATAACTCTTATAATATAATTAGGCTTCCTAGAAGATCTCTAGCCTATAGCTGCTAAAGCAGCTATTTATATCCTAAACTGCATGCCTTAAAAGCTGCTTAACTAGTAATTGCCTTAATAAGCGTTAAATAGGTAGTTAAGAGAAAATAAGCTTTAATAGAGTTACTTACTAGAGAATCTAGAAGCCTTAATAACTTATCTATAAGCCTTTAGTTATAAAGTATTTATAATAATATAAAGTAGGCTTTATAAGGCAGGTCTAAAGCTCGCCTAGAGAGCTTATATTAGATACCTAGCTAGATATGTTTCCTCTATGCAATACCTAATTTAGGTGCTAATAATAAAGAGGAGCTACTAGTTCTTATTAAGTTATATTACCTTTAATAAGTTAATCTTCTATGCTTAAGAAAGAGGCCTATTACTAAATATAAAAGAGGTTAAAAAACACTTCCTTAAAGAGCTAGTTAATAATAATAAGGATAAAAGCTCTAATATAGGGCTTCTATAGATAGCGTACCCTCTATTACTATAATAACCACTTAATTAGCCTTAATAGGATAAAACTCTTAATAGTTATAATTAATTAGACTATAAGGAAAAAGAGAAAGAGAGTTAAGAAATAAATCTGCTAACTCCTCCGAATTTACCTAAATAATTTCTAGGTTTAACGGATTATATGCCATTAAGTATTAATAATTTACTTAACCTACCTAATAATAATAATATATTAATAAATCTATAAGATTATAACAATCTTAAAGCATTTGCTATAGCCTTTAATCTAGGACCTAAAAGCAAAGAAAAGCCTTATATATTAAGGCTTCCCCCTCCTCTAGCTTATTATAATAACTTAGCTAGTTATCTAAAGGAAAAGGAATTCTATAAAGTATAAGATAAAGAATATAATAAGATAATTAATAGAAAGGTAGCTATAAAGGTATCTAGAGAAGAAGTTCCTTTATATATAAAGCCTCTAGGCCTTACTTAGGTCTTTACTTATAAATTAGATAAGTAAGGCTACCTCCTATAATATAAAGCTTATCTCTATGTTCTTAGGAATTATTAACTAAAGAATTATTTATTAACTTAAGCAGTAACTCTAGCTACTAATATATTTAGACTATTTATAGCTATTATATACTACTTTAACCTAGAAGCACACTAGTATAACTTTATTATAGTATTCCTAAATTTAGACCTTAATAAAGAGGTCTACTATAAGATACCTCTAGGCTATAAAGATAAATAAGCCTATCTAAAGCTTCTTAGAGCAGTCTATAGGCTACAGAGAGCGCCTCTTCTATAGATAAAAGAGCTAATTAGCTAGCTAATTAGTAAAGGCTTTATATAGATCTTTAAAGATATTTATATATTTATTAAGGATAGATTAATTATCTTCTTCTATATAGATAACCTTATTACCTTATTTACTAAAGGGAAATTACACTTATATAATAAATTTAGAGTAAGACTCTTTATAAAGTATAATATTAAGGACCTTAGAGAGCTTTAATAGTTCCTAGGTATTAAAATTATTAGAGATTATACTAATAGGAAGGTATAGCTTAATTAGAAATCCTATTAGGATAAAGCTACTACTAAATTTAATATAAAGATCCCTTAATAAAGGCCTATAGCCCTAATAACCACTATACTACTAGAACCCTTTAAGGGAGAGGTTAGTGCTTAAGATCTTAAGTAATATTAATTCTTAATTAGAACTCTACTATATCTAATAATAGTCTTAAGACCTAATATTACTTTTATAGCTTTATAACTCTTATAATACCTATAAAACCTAGGGCTATAGTATATAGAAGTAGCTAAAAGAGCCCTTAAGTATAGGTATATATAGGCAGACCTAGCGATTAAATATAGTGGTAATAACCCTAAATTAGAGGCATATAGCAATACCTCCTTTACTAATAATCCTATAATATAAAAGAGCTTATAAGGCTATATTATAAAGCTCTTTAGAGGGCCTATGCTCTTTAAGGTAGGAAGGCAAGCTACTATAATAATATTATTAACTAAAGCAGAGCTTCTAGCACTTTTATACTATAGTAAAGAGCTTATAGCCTTTAGATAATTATATTAAGAGGTTAGGCTATGCCTAGGTAATAACACGCTTAAGATTAAATATAATAATATATAGATAATTTACCTCCTTAAAGAAAAGTTTATTAAGCTTATAATAAAGCTTTAGTATATAGATATTTATTACTACTAGCTTTATTAAGAGGTTATAAAAGGAACCTTTAATATTACCTAGATTACTACTAGAGAGATAATTACTAATAGCCTTATAAAGCCTCTTATAGGGGATGCTTTTATAAGCTTCTATAAGGTATTAGGGCTTATATAACTACCCTCTAGTATACTTAGTGAAGAACCTAAAGAGCGAGTATTATATAATAACCTTAATTTAGATAGGATTATAACTAATTAACTGCTTTTTTACACTATAGAATTAATTTTAAACATTATAATATTAATTTAACTAATTTAATTAATTTAGAGTTATTATAGGGAACCTTAAATAAGGTCCCCTAGGGGGGTGTGTTATACCTATAAGGGCATAATTAATCCCAGCTATATAATAGTCTTGCTACTTAACTAGCTAAGATAAGAGTCTACCCCTAGCTAGTTATTTTCTAAAACCTCTATAACTTTATAGTATGTTTTAGCACTATATAAGTACCTTACTAATAGTAGAGGTACTTAGGTATTTAGACTGTAGTCCGCACCCTCTTACAGGGTCGGACAACTCAATAGATGCGATCACATTGAACCCTAGCTTCGCGGTCCAACATCCTACAATTACAATGCGGCTGGGCTGCTTCATATCTAGGCTCCATGTGTCAGGCACCCCTCGTGGTGCATCGGGCACCCCAACTTGTGGCTATGAGCCTAACTCCTCCGGTATCGGGACTTATATATAAATTAGCTATAATATAAGATAGGCTTAGGGCTTATATCCTGTGTTTTTCATAATCTCTACTATATAACGCACCGCATAACGCACTATATAATAAAGCTATTACTAAATCTATTAATAATGTGATAGTCTAGGGCTTTGGCCCTAGATCCTAGTAATATAGGTGTCAATTGCATGAGTGACAGATGACTTGTACAATGCGTATTCTTTTGTTGCCTATGGCGCAGATGGATTGGGCACATCACCCACATGGTGGCGCAGGCACCCGCGATTAGCCCTTTGGGCTAGTCCATGACAATACCTCTTAATTCAATTAGAATATTCCTCTAGACTATAAGGGAGAAGGAATAGATTAATATAGAATAAGCGTTCTTAGAGATATTATAAGAGGTTATATTATATTATAAATAGCTTTAGTTATAGATAGCTTTAATCTAGGTGTTATAGTGAGAATTCGCGGGCGTATATTATAAAAGTAGGTCCCTTATTGATAATAACTATATAGTTTATATAAGAATTGCTATGTGCGGCCGGTAACGGCTATCCTTAGCCACCGCCGCCGGCTCCTAGCCACATATAGGGTGCTTGATGCACCACGAGGGGTGCGTGACACATCGAGCCCATATCTATGATGTAGCCGCAGCATGTCATCGAGATGTCTTTCTGGAGGTCTTGGTTGGTCCGTGACATAAACAAAACAGGTCGCGACTCGCGAGTGGGGCTTCAGAAGTCTTGTTCGTTATGTCCTTGTGTCGTTATTTGCATCGACTCGCGGAGTGCTTTTCAGGTGCAGAGCCCGTTGCTTGCTAGCGATGAGATGGCCTCTTCTCACTTCATGGCTGTGTTTTCGATTCCTGTTCTTCTCCTGACCTTTTGCGAGAGGGTGTGTTGCGGTGTATTGCCCATGCAGGGCCCGTCCTCGTGCCTCTTCAGTGCATGTTTGCCAGGAATGCAACAAGTGGACAAAGAGACAACTGCAAGTACCAATAGTCCAGGCTGCCAAGCTGAACATGCACGGCATGACATCTGATCTTCCTTTGGTGATTGCGTCGACTGCAAACACTTGTTCGAGTGCGCCAAGAGTGTTTCTGGGCAAGTTCTGCGGGTCGGTCATCATCAGCTTGTGAATCGGGATGGACCTCGTACTTGACTGAATCAAGCTGTCCACAATAAGAAGACGCTGTGCATCTGTAACGAAGCATTGAGTTACTGGACGCAAGGACCAAAAAAAAAAAAAGACCGAAAGACAATTGGGTCAAGAATTGGCGCAAATACCCATTTGCTGTTGTTCTGTAGGGTACTGAAAGGCAAGACGGCGAATTGTGCGTCAGCCAAAGCAAAGGAGGGGGCAAAAGTGGCCGTTTAACTTAATTGGCAAGCCCGCACAAATCGCGTCACCCAACGCGACTTCCCAAAGTTTCGGCACCACAACCGCCCACTTCGCGTTCAACGACACGACGATTTGTTCAACTTGATCCGGAGATTCGACGCAAAGGTCAAGACGCAAAAGGATATACCCTCTGCATTCAAGTGATTCCTGCGCCCTTGCCTGTGGCTTACTGCCATGCCAACCCGCGTTCGTGACAGTTCGGAGGATGTAGAGTCTCAAACTGGTTCCCCATCACCATCACCATCACCATCACCATCACCATCACCATCACAAACAACATCGTCTGCGCGAAATCGCCTAGTAGTGCGACAAAACCCCGACGCTCGAATTGCGTCTGGCTCGAAGCGGAAAAGAACCAACACAGTCGCATCCGAGCCGTCAAACAACCGGAGGAGGACGATAGGACCGGACGACAATGAGAACAGCGATGATGACGAATTCTCCGATGTCTATGATCCAGATCAACCCTTGCAAGAGCGCCGAATTTTACAGAGGGATCTGCGCAATTTATTAAAAGACATCAATGAGAATTCTGAAGAATACTTGCAAACCGACTCCCGTGGTTTGCACGAGGCTATTCTAAAAGCAAACGAGCTCTCCAAAAAGGTGAAACAAACCACGGAGGCGACAATAGATTCACGGTTACTTGTCAGCACAACCGATCTTTCGTATCGTAAAACCTTGCGCCTCGCCCAAGGTAGCTTATCACAAGGACTTGATGTCGACGAGTTCGTTTCGAAAGCCATAACGTACATGCGACATGGAGGGGGAATCAGCGACGACAATGCCCCGGAGCTGTCAAGCACGCAGCGTCACCGGAGGATGGTGTCGCAACGGAGAGGGAATGAGGACGAGGATGATGATGACGTCGGCGACGAAGGAGATATGATGAACTGGCCACATCTTGGTCGCTTTGCGTGTTTACCACATGTTCGGAGGCCAGCGCTTCCGGGGTTTCTGCTGGGACCACTATCAGTGGAAAAGAAAGCACGCAGGGTAATCAAGCGCAGTGCACCGTTTCGACCTAACAATTTGACCGAGACAAGGCCTGAGGTGCTCAATGTCGACGACATGGCGAAGAAAGAGAATGATCTCACTGCCATATGTACCAATATCTTGCAGCACTTGCACACGATCCAAGCGGAAACGCAACAAGTCGTTGCTGACTTGATTGAGGATGATATGGCCGACGAAGAAAAGACAAGATTAATGCATCAGCACGGACTTCGAAGTACTGGGGGCATAGATTTGATGCGATTTGTAGTGAACCCGGACTCGTTCGGACAGACGGTGGAGAACATGTTCTATGTTAGTTTTCTCATCAGGGATGGTAGAGTCGAGATCGAACTTGACGAACACGACCTTCCTGCTCTTGGTACGTGCCCCCTTTATCTGTTTCATTAATCTGTGAGCGAATCCTGACCCTCAGTTACAGCCCCCGTCGACAGAGAAACAGCTGATGACGCGACCCAACGTCATGGCGCATCAAAACACCAGGCGATTCTGTCAATGGATGAACAGACATGGCAGGAAATCATTGAGGTATTTAACATTACCAATCCGATGATACCTCATCGTCAGGAAGCAAACCGTTCTGCACCAGGGGCACGGGGCTGGTATAGTTAGTGTTGGAAGGCGGTTTCCCTCGGATTGAAACGCATTTTAGAGTATATTCCAAACGGCAGGGGTGATGTACAGAGCCGAATTGGCATATCGATGGAGAAATTGAAAACCCCTTTACTCCATTTCAAGAGGGCGGCCGACCTTGCGTTGTCAAGTCCTCACCACCGTCCATGTTCCCTTGCTATACAAGAGATTTGCATGCAGCGCGAATCGCCGTATGATAAGACAATTACGTCTGCATCAATCTACTCGCCATTTTTTGATCATTTCATGGCTTCTGACAGTGCTCGTCTTTACCATTCTGGCAATCTGCTTCAGATGCTCCGCATCTTGAAAACTTGGCCCGCAATGTTCCGCGTACAGACATATTACAAGTTGCGTTTGAGAAACCAACAGATCTTGTCACTGGTGTGTATATTCATTCCTTTTTTTTTAAAAAAAAAATAATCTTTTTTTACGGTTTCGTTTCCCTGCTGTTCAATCAAGTGAACCTAATTGAACCAACAGCACTCACAACCAGAACAAAGGGACCAAGCCTCGTTGCTCACCGACCCTGAGGCAGGTGCGCTTGAAAGAAGGATGACCGACAAGCATTGCGCAAAGTCTTCTCAAAGAATATTTAATACGATAAAGTCGCCCTTTGCTGAGACATGTTATTCTCTTGCCAGCATCTCCATTCACTCTACGACACTACACAGCCAAACATGTCGACTTTTGATGGACCAAGTAGTTTCGAAGAGGACTCATCGGGCTTCTTCCCAAGCGTAGATGAGGGTTCCTCATCGGACAGCTCAAAACCCAACACCACCAAGACGACATGGCCAGAAACGGATACCGCGAATACGACGAACGATGTCGAGTACACGCAGGAACCCGGACCTGGGGAAACAGGACCGAATGAGAGGGAAGCCGAGTCTTCAGCCCTGGTCGGCTTCGAAAAATTCACCGAGACTCTGGAGGAATGGGAGGACAGCATGTCCGCATGTCGGCAACTTCTCGAGAGTATTCCCCAAGTACAACGCTGCTTGAGGCCCGATGACTTGAACCCGCCCCACAAGATGTGTAAAACAGGATGGCACGCCATGGGGGAGTTCCAGGCTGCTGCAAAAACGGAACATCTAGATCTGTCGTTTCTCGCGAAGCAGTACGGCAAGCAGACTGTCGCCAGTCTGGAGCGCTTCTTGCATACCCAAACGGCCGTGGTGCGGTCTGCACATGACACACTCTTTACCATGATGGAGTATTTTGACATGTTGGCTTCGATGCTAAAACATGTGGATGCGCAGTACAAACCGGGGCCGTGGGGAACCGAAGGCAACAGGACAGCAGGGGATGCGGAGATGGACATTGTGCGGGATCTCCTTGGGCAGATTGCCAAGCTGAAGGAGGAAAACTTCAAGATGAAGCGTCAGATCTCGGCACCACCGCCCAAAAGCGAGTCTATCGAGGGATCCTTTCTCTCTGGATCGCGGGAGAGGTTATGCCCACGGCCGTGCTGCAAGACCACAACGCAACCCAAGATGGAAGCAGCGTCTTCTGTGCGGAGCGTGAAAAGCTCGGAGCTACAGTCCATTTCATCCTTTCTCAGTGATCAGTCAATACCATTCGCTGCTGACCGCATGACATACAAGGGGGAAAACATTGCGGATGTGGTGGATGAGAGTTTGGCTTTGGAGTATCAACGAAACTCGGATACGTTCTCCGAAGGGCAAGCCGAATTGTTGCAGCAGCCGAGACAACGGACCGAACCGCGCCCTGTATCAGATTGGCTATCGCAAGCTAATGCAAAGTCATGCCACGAACCCAGCGCCGGCCTGGAAGCCAAGTATGACTACCTAGCGGAGGAGAACCGTCTTCTGGATGCAGACTTTCGACAACTGTCAGAAGAGTATAATGTGCTGGACGCCACTCATGGAAACATGACTGAAAAATATGAGGTCCTAAAGGAGAAGTTCCAAGACGTCTTGGAGGAGTACGATTTGCTGAGGAGGCGACATGATTACGAACGGGTCATTCACAACAGGGTGACGGCCATGTACGTGACCAGGACGTCTGGAGTGCATTGGAACGGGAGCACGCAAGATAGGACGGAGTCGCCGTGTGTGAGTCCCAAGACAGCCACACCATTCCGAACAAGTGCGAAGGGACCATGGTCCCCGGCTCTCGGCATCGGGACATCTGTCGAAGAGGCCGAGGGCGTAGATGGACGCCAAGCTCAGACGTTCTGTAGCTTTGTGTCGAACCAGTGGCACTCCTGGATCACGATGTATGACCTTCTCTGGTCAACCATGCTGGTTCCCGCTCAACCGTCGGGCGAAAATGAGACGCAACAAGCACGTTGGCCTCGGCGGCAGCAGGCACAGAACACGTACCGAACAGGTAGCAGGGGCAAGCATGGCGGGGAAATACCATGGAGTGCGCTCTTCAACATAGTGACCCATATTGTCCTTGTCACTTCCATTCTCAGTTGGTTCTCATGCCAATTGGAAAGGGACATATGGCTGCAGGCCAACGGCCTGACGAGAAACCAGCTGATAGCTTATACGCGCGGCGAGCTAGTCTGGCTTTCGAATCTGGGGCTAGGCTCGAGGCGGATAGGGGAGGCTCAGATGCTGGCTCTGTGCATGATGCTCGATTCGCAGCGGATGATGACGCTGTGTTCAATGTGCTCGAGGGTGATGGGGGTGATGGTTGGTGATGGGGGTGGAAACGGGTATTTGGCGTGTTTGACGATGCCGGTATTATTAGCAGGGCTGTGGGCGGTTTGTGACGAGGGGGGGGGAGTCGTCGTCAGGTGGGCTGTGATGGGAAGCCGAGCATGTCTAGGGCTTATGAGTTATACTCGGTAGCTATTTCGGATGTTTTGTCGAGTCTCTATTGGCTGGTGTGGAACCCGACGTTGTTCGTCTGACACTGACTGACAACTGACTGACAACTGACTGACAACTGACTGACAACTCACTGACAACTCACTGACAACTCACTGACAGCTCCAAAGGGCCCAAGCCGCCTTTGGATTCTTCATTCGTTGATGTCATGACATGATCCACATCACGACATTCCATCAGAAGAACAGAACCACCAAGACTTGTGCGATACATAGTTAGAAGTCGGAATCCCCCGGTCTTGCGCTCCGCTATTGCCGAGCCGCCAACGGGGTGTTTGGCGTCATCGATGACCACATTTTCGCTTCGACCACGACTACTACCACGACTACCGAATGAAATAAGTCGCCGCGTCGCCATATTTTTTCTTTCTCGACATCACGTCCATATCCTGCAACCGCTCCTCTTCAGTCAACCAACACGGTCTACATCTCTCGCATCACCGTTCGCATCACCGTTCGCATCACCGGCCGCCCGCGCATTCACGTCGAGCAGCGCAACGTCCCGCAGCATGTCGGCTGAGCTCATTCCGTCCAACCCGGCGGACCTCATGGTCATCCGCAATGTCACGCCCAACGTCGTCACCTTTTCAGTGCCCTTTTCGCGATTCGGAAAAATCAAAATCGGAGGTCGTGGCACGCTTGGTATGTTTATGTTTTCCGCATTCACCTTGAGCTGTGCAGACTTGGCACTTTTTCCTCTTCTTTATTTTTTACCGCCACTGCCTTTGTCGCTTGATACTGATCAACTGCCCCCCCCCTCCCTCTCAGTCAAACTCACCTCTGGCAACCTCGCCGTCTTCTCTCCCGTCGCCCTCACGGACGAGTCGAAAGCCAAGGTCGCCGAACTGGGCGGCCGGGTAGCCTACATCATTGCCCTTGACTTGGAGCACCACATCTTCATCTCAGAATGGGCCAAGGAGTATCCCGGCTCGAAACTCATCGCGCCCGAGGGCCTCTTCGAGAAGCGCGCCAAGCAGCTGGACGATCCGAAAATCAACAATGACGAATTCGCCGTCGTCTTCAAAAAGGACGGCAAGCGCAGCGTCAGGATCAGCGACGACTTCGACGCAGACTTTGACTACGAGTACGTCGACGGCCACGCCAACAAGGAACTCGTCTTCAACTACAGGCCGGAAAAGGTGCTCATCGAGGCCGATCTCATGTTCAACTTGCCTGCTGTTGAGCAGTACAGCAGGGCGCCCGGGGGCCACAGACCAAGTGGTTTTGCCGACAAGCTGTTCCAGGGTGCGCAGAGCACCGCCGGCGACGCGACGTGGATGAAGCGCTTCAACTGGTATCTTGCCGCCAAGGACCGCAACAGTGTGAATGACAGCATCAGGGTGATTGACCAGTGGGACTTTACCACGCTGATCCCCTGCCATGGCGAGGTCATCGAGGGGAACGCCAAGGAAACATTTAGAAAGGTGTTTCAATGGCATTTGCTGGGGAAGAAGTAAATTGCGAGAGGCAAGTTTTTTGTTGTTGTTGGCCGATGGGAAAACTGGCCTTGTTGAGAAGGAAGATGAGAATTCAGTAGATAGATACCCGCTGTGTGACATACGGATTACATACATGGCTTTGAACTCGAGTCTCAATTCAGACAAACAACTTGTGGCTGCTGTTTGTGACGCATCTTCTTCCATGGCACATTTCAGATTGTGGTGAGGGCTGGGACGCATCTCTCGTCTCAGACATGCATGCCAACAGCCATCGTAGTGAGAGCTGCGCAGCGCTCATCTGAAGCGAGAAGTTGTCGCGCATCAGGTCCCGCGTGCTATCATGTAATACAACGAGGCTATACGACTTTTTCTTATTGATGGCTTGAGGTGGGGTTTAAGGGTTTGTTTGGCATTTGCTTGCATGCATGAGGTGAGTTTAAGTTAGCTTCTATAGGGTGGCCGGTCTCTCCACCAATTGGATAAGATAACGTCACTGCAACCAGCTGCGACGCCGCGCCGAGCTTCGCAACTTTTAACTTCACTCTTACACCTCGACGACTATGTATTCCAGCGCGCGCACCTGGACACACCTTCTCTACTGAATAAAATAGGAGGCGGCCAGGATGTCATGAGCCGTCATCATGGCTGACTACGGGAGAATGGACCCCTTCTCTTTCGCGGGATCCAAGGATGTAGACCATCCAGTCAGTGTTCGAATGTGTGCCTGCCTCCTCAGCTTTCCCTACGCTATTGCTGCTCACGTAGCCGCCCCCCTCCCCGTCTTGCTAACAGCCATTTCCAGAATCAATCTGCAAGGGGAAGAACCCCCTGTCAAGTTTTCCACCCTTCTCGAGAGACCGGATCTTCGACATGTCGGCTCGAACACCAGGTAAAGCAAGCTTGTACCAATGGTACCGCTACTGGAACTCTGAAGATGACGAGACTGACTTTATTCTCATTCTCATAGCCCACACTCCGATCTCTTTGTGACCGTCCAAGTCTGGGCCGGCTCGAAACCTCTCACCGTACCTGTGCAAACAGCATATAAGCCCTTCCGAACCGAGCGAAAGTGCGTGGCATCACATGTTCATCCCACCCCTCCGGTGAATGCGCGTGTGTAAAAAATACTGACAAGATACGGATGCTCAGGTGGAACGAGTGGCTGGAGTTGCCGATAACATACAAGTCACTGCCAGCAAACGCTCGCCTCGCCATCACAATATGGGATCTATCACCAACGGGCGGCAAGAAGGCGGTCGGACATTCCATTCCCTTTGGAGGGACCACGCTATCCATGTTTGATAGCGACAACCAAATACAAAAAGGGCGGCTGAAGTGCCTAGTTCACAGACACAGATCCGCCGACGGAACCGACAACACTACCACACCCGCCTTGGTTGCGACCAAAAAGAAGGCGACCCTGCAGAATGGAGGCGGTCCTCTCCTTGACAAGGACGCCGAGGAGTTGGACAGAATGGAGAAGTTGTTCAAGAAACACGAAATGGGGGAGATACCACGAGTGGATTGGCTTGACCAGATGGTGTTCCGGAGCTTTGAAAAAAGGGGCCTTCTAGCAGCCAAATCTTCCATGAAGATGCTTCAGCGACAGCGAGCTCTCCATAGAGACGGTGGAAACGACGACACTATAAAGGGCGAGTCTCATAGTGACGGTGACGAGGCAGACGATGGACGCAAAAAAAACGACGAGCCCGCGTTTTTGCTAAACGTTGAACTGCCGCGATTCGATTTCCCAGTCGTGTTCGCCGATCACGAATATGATCCTCCGCCGATATCAGCTCTGAAGCCGCTCTCAGCATCTCAAGGAGCACTGCCGCTCCAGCAGCCCCAGGTTCAATTTGGGCCAGGCATCAACGCCGTGGGGGGAAGCTCCGACGGACTCGGTTCGAGATTGATCAAGGTGTATGACCCAGAAGTCGGGCAGAGAGACAACCCTGCCGAGGCGAAACATAGGCGTCTGTTCCGAAGCTCACACCGCCATGGAATTTTGGACAAGGACCTCAAGCCAAACTCCAAAGTTCGCGACGAGCTCAATCTGATCATGTCATATTCGCCAACCCATGTCCTATCGCCCGAGGAGGCCGATTTGGTGTGGAAGTTTAGATATCACTTGACTCGAGACAAGCGGGCCTTGACCAAATTCGTCAAGTCCGTCAATTGGAGCGACCAGAGCGAGTCCAAACAAGCCATACAAGTGCTCGGTCGATGGACTGAAATTGACGTAGACGATGCTCTCGAGCTGCTCGGGCCATCATTCGACAATCCAGCCGTGCGGTCGTATGCCGTGGATCGTCTTCGAAAAGCCGACGACCAAGAGCTTCTGCTGTACCTCCTCCAGCTCGTACAAGCCCTCAAGTATGAGCATATAACCACCGACTCGGAACAAGAGAACAGCACCCAGGATTCGTCCCTGGCACGGTTCCTCATCCAGCGAGCTGCGGCCAATTTTATGCTGGGCAACTACTTTTACTGGTACCTCATGGTCGAATGTGACGACCACAGTCCCGAGCAAGGCATCGACAACAGGAACGTATATCGCAAGGTTGCGTATGACTTCATGCTGGAGCTGGTCAAGCAGCCCACGGGGACTGAGGACAGGAAAACACTTTTGCGACAAGCCGAAATGGTGGCAATACTGTCCAAGATTGCGGGCGAGATCAAGGCGTCGGGCGAGTCTATTGCCAAGAAGGTTGATCGTCTCAAGAAATTCTTGGCAGATGCCAAGAATGAGCTGCTTGCCTTTGATCCTCCCCTGCCAATGCCCCTGGATCCGTCCGTCAAGATCACAGGTGTGGTGCCAGACCAAGTTGCCGTGTTCAAGTCGTCGCTCAACCCCATCAAATGTACCTTCAAGACCACGAGCGGCAGCACGTACCCCATCATCTTCAAGCTAGGTGACGATCTGCGGCAGGATCAACTCGTCATCCAAATCATTACTCTCATGGACCAGCTCCTTCAAAAGGAGAATCTCGACCTGAAACTGTCGCCGTACAAAATTCTGGCGACAAGCACCACGGCCGGTGCTTCGCAGTTTGTTCAATCTCAAAGCCTGTCCGCAATTGCCAGCAAATACCGGACCAACCCGGCATTGGCATACCTCAAGCACCACAACCCCGACGACAAACAACCCCTGGGCGTGCGACAGGAGACTCTGGACACGTACATCAAGTCCTGTGCAGGGTACTGCGTGATTACGTATATCCTCGGCGTCGGCGATCGCCACCTCGACAACCTCCTCCTGGCCCCCGATGGTCACTTCTTCCACGCCGACTTTGGCTTCATCCTCGGCCGAGACCCCAAACCCTTCGCCCCGCTCATGAAACTGTCCAAGGAAATGGTGGAATGCATGGGAGGCGCCAATTCCGAGCTGTACAACAGGTTCAAGCAGTACTGCTTCCTCGCGTACACTGCCCTCCGCAAGTCGTCGAACCTGATTCTGAACTTGTTCGGCCTCATGCTGCACGCCAACATCCCCGACATCCGACTGGAACCCGACAAGGCGGTGCTGAAGGTACGCGAGAGGTTTCACCTGGAGCTCAGCGAGGAGGAGGCCATCCTGTACTTTGGGAATGTCATAGAGGGAACGCTCACGGCGTTTGCTCCCGTCGTGATTGACAAGCTTCACGAGTGGGCACAGGCGTTGCGGGCCTAGTAGATGGGATGTCATGATGATGAATCAATGCATTGATTTTTATAAAAAATTTTTTGTCTTGATTGGTTGTGGCTAATGCATCTAATTTGAGAGAAACACGACGATTGCTGGCGATACCCAGCCTGTATAACAATTAACATGCGAATAATAGCGACCGCAGTGATAGATTGAACCTGATATAGGAACAAGCTTCAAGGTTACAAATACGGAGGGCTGCAAACGTTCGCGATCAACCAATGCATCATGTTGCGATGATCCCCCCCTGGCGCATTCATTCATTCATTCATCCATTCATCCATTCCCTGTTTATCATGAACAACGAGCCTGGCATCCATTCCCCATCCGAACAAGTAGATGATGGAGAGTTGACCATCTCAGTCCATGGACCCCCAACTCGCACGGAAGGGCACGACTTATCAAAAGGCACCAGTGGCGAAACGCAGAAACCCGTCCACTAGGATTCGACATGATGCAGATGACGGCTCAGACGACAGACTTGAATGTACTTGTTCACGCCCACATTTACACTTTTTGACGAAGTAACTTGTGTGAACTCGTAGGCCAATGTACCCCGGTGTGTCAGAAGATTGTACAGGCCTCGTGAAAGCAAATGGTGAGCAAAGCAACTGAGCTGCCTCCCTCCCTCCCTCCCTCCCCCAAGCAACCTTGTGGCATCATTGTCATCAACAGCAATTTTAAACATGATTTCTCTCTGAAAATGGGCACATAATTTCTCAACATTCATCATCGTCGTGAACCATATTCTACGAAAGGGAAAAAAAAAAAAGAAGAAGAAGAATACAACACAAAAGTGAAAGACGAAGAGCCTCACACGTGCGGCCGAGTCATGACGGTGAACTGCCCCCCGCAGCCAGCAAACGTAAAGGCCTTGTTGGCAACACCCTTGCCAACTAGCTCAGTGGGCACATCGACAGTCTTTTGGGTGCCGAGGCCGGTGCGGAAATTTTCGGAAAACCCCCAGGATGATACGGTGCCGTTGGTGTCTATGGCGAGGGAGTTGTCGATGCCGGCGGCGACAAAGGTGGCGGTCATGCCTTGGACGTAACGTGTTAGTTTATGCGCGAGACTGGGCAGAAGAAAAAAGACTTTTTCACCTGGGATAATGGTGGGATTCAATAGTATGCGAGGCCGTCCGCGACTATCGAAGAGGAACTTGTCGTTTGGTATCGTAGACGTGCTCATGCCCATTTGGCTGCCGTCGCAGCGCCCCCAGGCCAGAACCTGCCCTTCTTCTGTGCAGGCCAGGCTGTGATGAAAACCACCGGCAATATGGACAATAGCATACCCTTTTAGACCCTGGACCAGGGTGGGATTGCCAATGTGTAGGTTCTCGTCGTTGGCTGGAATGCCCGTCTGGCCAAAGTTGTTGAGACCCCATGTCCACACTTGGCCCCGCCGATCGAGAGCAAAACTGTGGTTGAAGCCGGCGAATATCTTGGCAATGCCCTTCTTGGGCAGATCGACCATGCGGGGAGTGAGTGATTCGTATTGGTGGCGCTGGACGAGCCGGCGACCTAGCTGTGCTTGCTGGCCAGATCCCCATGCGTAGACATCCCCGGACTCGGTCAGCGCAAGGACATGGTTCATGCCAGCTGAGAGCTCCTTGATGTTTCTGAGGCCCTCGATCCGCACCGGCGCGACCTGGAACCTTGAGTCATACTTGGGCGTCTTTCTCTTCTGCATCTTCTCCCGCAGGAAGCCGTATACACCATCGCTTGTCTTGAGAAGAAGTCAGCATCCAGCCAGACCAGGCCAGACCAGACCAGCACGAAAGTGAGTGAGGCAAGAATGTGAGTGGCAAGAGGGCGTCATTTTCTTACGTGGAATGTTCCCCAACCGTAGACGAATCCCGCGTCCGTCAATGCAAATGTGGCGTTGTCTGTAGCGGCGACCTGCGCAATGCTCAATCCCGAGCGCGACAATCCCTCAGCAGGCATGGGACTGCTTTCGCGAGGGTCCAAGTCGGTTGTATCTCTGTCTGTGTGTTTTGCATCTTCGCACCTGGTATCCCGACCAAGTGCCCTGGAGTCATTGACTCCCCACGTCAGGACCTGCCCATCATGGGTGAGCGCGGCGCAATGCCTGCCCCCAACAGCCACCTGGACAACCCCAACATCCTCGGCACGCAGCAGATGGTTGATGCGAGGCTTGTCCGCCACAGCCGGGTTCTTCTTGTCGTACTTGATGCTCCCCAAGCCCAATTTTCCGTCTTCTCCGCAGCCGAAAACGACCACGTCGTGCCGCTGTGTAGGCGCACTGTTGAGCGGACCGTTCCTACTGTTGCGCGGTGTACGGGATGTACGGGATGTACGGGGTGATTCTCCCGTCACCTTGAGTCGTTTCACACTTTCGGGAGAGGCTTCTTCGTCTTTCACAGAGACGTGCTGCGGACTGTCCACAGCTTCGCCTCGCCTTCTCTTGCGCCTTGAAGGAGTGAACAACTGAGAAAACTCGGCTTTCCAGGACCCCTGTGGCTTGGAAAACCGCCATGCCGACAATGATGCGTTGGCCACGAGCGGTATCGACTTGAACGCACTGCGAACTGTGTTTATGAGAGCATGGGTGTCAGCAGTGCCTTTGTGCCGGGTAGCTTCTCGGCTTATCGTCGACGTCGAGTTCGAAATCTGGGCCAGACCATGCTGCCCGGGCTGCGGCTGGGAGCGCATTTGGTCGTGAGCAAGCAGCGAGGCAGTTGAAGATATCTGTGCCTGGATCTCGAGATGTGGGCTTCCTTTTCTGGATAGAGTCGTGCCCGCCCCGATCGGAATCTGGGAAGTAGGCAAAAAAGTAAGATGAGACTGACTAGCCAAGGGTCATGTGGGGGGATCGTGTGGGGGGATGCGATACGATAGAAATGCCAAGTCTCTGCGCGACGCGCCACTGCCGGCTGCTGCAAGCCTGCAACCAACCCAACTTGGTTCCTGCTGTCTTTAAAAAAGGGACAAGGTTTACGGACCCGCAGGTGGAACAACGATGCCTCATGTTGTTCGTGCTTTCGCGTGCTTTCGCGTGCACGCCAAATTGGAGCAGCAAGCAATCCGTGCACGAGTTGCCGTGCTTGAACACAAAAGCTTTGTCCGTTGGTCCATTGTTCTTTATTGACAAATACATTCTGTCTAATCCGTATGCACATTCGCCATATGGTCGCTGACAGAATCTCATGTTTCCCCAAACAAGAAGACTCCTTTGCCTTTTCTGAAACCTTTGAGTGTTCCTTGCACGGCTTCCTTCAGCGCAGCCTCTTCTGTATCCCAGTTCCATTCGATCTCGTCGACGGGCACATCCTTGAAATGCCCCAGGCGCATGAGATTGAGAATATCGTCAACCATGTGTTTGCGACCAACAGGGTCTTTCTGGTTCCACTTGGAGAGCCAGAACCCCACAAACCGAATATCTTTGAAGATGAGCAGCCCCAGCGGTAATGCGACCGGCTGCTTCGACATGCCTCCGTAGGAAACCAAGGATGCTCCTCCGCCCAAAGACCTCGCCAGGGCGGTGGCAGATTTTCCGCCCACACAGTTGAGTCCAAGCCCAACCTGCTCACGCCCACCGCGAGTCATCTCTGCAAGTTGATCTTTCCATTCTCTTGACAAGAACTGTGACTCTGGTACCACAACATCCGCGCCCAGACCGATGAGCTCCTGCCTCAACGCCTCGGTCTCCTCCATTGAATCCCTGTCGCGAATGACATTGATGCTTCGCAAGCCCCAGAGCTTACCGAATTGAATGGCTGCCCGTCCCACGCCGGAATTGGCCCCGTTCTGAGCGAACCACTCGCCGCCGCCGAGCTCAAGTGGTCTCATTGGCAGGCCAGTCTTCAGCCCGGCACTCGGGCCATATTCTCTCAGGATTCGATACGCAGTGCAAGGGTTGACGCTGACAGTCGCAACTTGTGTGGGGGTTAAGCTATCCTTCTCGACCTTGAGAACGTCGTTGGCCCCGAAAACTGCGTGTGTTCGCCAAGTGCCAATTTGTTGTGCGGCTGGGATCACCCAGTCGCCCTTTTTCAGTGACGATGATGAGCCGCCAGTGGAGACAACTTCGAAGACGCCCTCGTTGCCAGGCACGGCGGATGGTTCAGATGTGCCAATGAGCGAAGACATGGGCTGTTTCGATCCATATGTGCCTTGAACTGTGTTGATATCGGCGGGATTGACTGATGCGGCAAGTGTACGAACGAGGACGGATGAGCTCGGGATCGATGGAGAGATGGAGTGTGTGTGAAGTCTAGCAAGCATTAGAAGGCGGCGTAAGAATGGGCCAGGCGCCCCGAAGTTCCCGGCTTGACCAACTTTAGAACGTCTGATGGCTCTCCGTGCTTGGAGTACACGAGAGCTTTCGCCTGCGTGTAACCGTAAGGACCCGATTTGCAACGAATTGATGATCGGGGCAGTCTGCTCAGGTAGCTAGATTGAAGCTTGGCCGATGGCCGTGTAGAATTTAATGGTAGCGAATACCATCGAAAACACTTGAGAGTTGCCATGGTCAAATCGTGCGATAGCGGATGTCGCACTCAATTCGCTGTGCCGTTCGTTGCTGCAGATTCTGCTGTCTTGGTGGTTATCGAACGCGTGGTTGAGAGAGCTTTCGTCTCGCGGCCCGTCCTCGGATGCGTCTGTCAATGACGTTTGAGCCACAGGGACGGGACGGGACGTCACACAAACATCACACAATGTGGACTGTGTGGGGCTGCTTTTCACAAAGAATTTCTCATGCGTACGGAGTACTTTTAGTAAACGAACTCAAAATCACAGGCCTCGGCCTCGGCTACTGATGTACATGTTGTACTTGGTCAGCAATGGCTGATGGCGGCTATCTGCAGTGAAACGCGGTGAATCAAAACAGCTGCATGACCGGTCAACACCGACCTGAGCTGCAAAATACGTGCCAAGATATAAAATAATAGACTACCACATGAGTTCACAAACAGCAATGCCATGTCGTCCACGGACACTATTTGTAGGGCGATTTCATCGGCGGTGGCTGAAGCCACTTCACTGGGGCAGCCGTGCGCGCACAAAGAAAACAAACGAAATCAAGTCAACGGTGCCACAATTGGCTATTGGAACGAACGGCATTTCCCAGCCTCGGGTGGTGCCGCTTGAAACCCTAAAACTGCAGCTGGGTTGATCAACTTATCTGGGACGAGACGGCACTCTACTCATCACAGCGAGAGAGAGGTACACCCACTGTATGTACATGACTTGTCACTGTACGTTGCAGGTGCAGGTGCAGGTGCAGGTGCAGGTGCAGGTGCATCGTGTCGCGTCGCAGCAAAACTTGGCGGGCGCATCGTGGTGGCCATCGGTCAAGCACGAACCTGCAGATCGCACCAACGCCACTCGCGGTCCCCCAATTTCCAGATGAGCCGAAGCAGCCAGGCCCATCCATCCCCTCGTGCTATAACTCGAGTTGCCCAAGACTGCCCCCTTCTCTTGCAACTGTTGCCGCTGGGGTTGGGGCAATTCACCCTTCTCCAATTCCCTTCTCCAATTCCCTTCTCACATCACTGATCAAGTGCCAGACCCAGAGGCGCTGTGGCGCCATCCCAGCACTGCAATCATAGACTGGACCCCAGTGCCCAGTGCCCAGTGCCCAGTGCCCAGTGCCCAGTGCTCAGTGATCACTGATCCACAAGCCGAAGAGGGCTCCAGTTTTCCCAATTATCCTGGCCAACAACGACAACGTTCCCCTTTCCTTGTGGCCCTTCCTCCATCTTCCCGATAGTACCTCGCAACTTTAATCAGTCATCCTTCTTATCCGTCCATTTCAGTTCCCTATCCAGCAACCTGATACTCATCCGTCACGACTCACTCACGATCGATCCCTTCTTTGGAGCAGCTTTCGAATTGCTTTGCCACGACACTTTTTTCTTCGTACCCGGGGCTCCTCGAAAATTTCAGCCATGTCTGCACACGTCAATGGTTCCGCCAAGCCTCGCTTTGAGCTTCCTATGCTTGATCTGAATTTTGGTAGCATCACCGACGGCACCAACATTCCGCCTCCTCCTGTGTCTCCCAAGGTGCCAACGCCTCCACAGACACCTCCTCCCACCAGGAAACCCGTCGCTAACGTCCACAATGCGACTGCAAATGGGAATGGGAACGGATGTGAACATGGGCTTGTTGTGATTGGGGTCGGAAATGAATCTCAGACTGACAAGTCTACATCACCAAATGGTAATAGCATTGAATCCAAACGAATCGCCGACGAGGCGCCTTTGAGCCCCGCTGTCTCTGCCCGGCAGGGCAGCCTCCGCAGACTGTTTAGTAAAAATATGCTGAATGCCAGTTTTACAGACGGCAACTTGACCTCGTTGGAAAATGGCAGCAGACCCCCGAGTCGTGGTACCAGCAGCGTCATGGGCGGGCGAAAATCGAGACGGAACAGCTGGTTCAAGCTCTTTAGAGGTGGCGAGTCCAAGCGTTCCAGCGTGTTGCTCGACGACAGCACATTACCCAGGAAACAAGCCGGTCCCCCTCCTCCGATGATCCCCGAGCTTAAGGACCTCGAAAAAGATGAGGGCAGCCTCGGCAATGATCTTTTCAAGAACATCAGGGGATAGACGTGGTATTGGCCAGCCATGGTGATTGTTCATATGGCACCATATATATCCATATATACTTACGACGTACCAATCACCCATACTCAACCACAACCCATCCTGGAACCATGCCGGGTACCGAACCTATCTATTGGGACGAGCGACGATTTGCGTCCGAGGCAACCCCTGTCGAACAATTTCTTCTGAACCTGCTTTCTTTGCCAAAATTTTCCTCATTCGAGTTTTGCCAATACTTTTTCCTCGCCGAGACCCCCACCAGGACGCGCCCGAAGATGAAAATAATAAATACCCAGTACTGCGACGACATACGAATCAACAGCTGTACGAAGGATGTGGGAAGAGGTAGCGCGATATACAACACCTCGAAGTGGTTGATCAAGATACCCAGCTCTCTTTAGGGCTTGTTCATCTGACCTAACATGCGACTTGCAAGATCTTTTCTTTTCCACGCTTTTCTCTTTTGTTTGTGTTTACGCGCAATTACCCCCCCCCAATTGCATCATGCATGTTCGAATTTGCTAAGCGCTTGCTTGGTGTCGCCTGCATTTTAAATTGGTGGGAGATAATGCTACCTGTTGACTTGATTTGCTATGGGCTTGAAGGAGGAAGATATCAAAACCGCCGATTTGAGAGTCGGTGGACGGTGGATAGGCGTGAGTGGAACATGTCCCCCCTGCCATATACATGGTTGTATCATTTGCACCAAGAAACGGATCATTTGGGATGTTAGGTATAATGAGCGAACAATGTACCAGCTCTTGCACCTATTTCAAAAGCCTAGCAAGCCAGGAACGAGATTCTAGACGATCAAGACTTGTTACCATTTCGGATCACGCAGGTTGTTGTCTTGTCTAAACCACATCGTTGCCCCCGTGCCTCCTTCCGAATTTCGTGTGAATATGCAAATGTACGTGTCTAGGCAAGATTCCTAGGCAAGAGGCCAGCAAAAACAGGCAAAGGCGAATCCAGAATAGCACTAAACCAACACACCTCGTGGTGTCTTGTCATTGAGCTCCTTTCTCCATCAGATCGGAGGGGTTCTTTCTCTTCAGGGCATGGAAAGAGTTTGGGTACTAGGTGGATGCACGGTGGGAAGTGAGGGACTGGGTGCCCTGGAACCTTGTTGCGACCACGTTATTGTATTTGTACAAAGGGGAGTGAGTTTTAACGTCTGTTTTACCAAAGACTGCGAACTCGCTTCGAACAGTGATTCACCAGATTCAGAAGTTGGAAACTTTGGCCAACCCATGACGTCAAGATCCCTTTTTTCAATTGCCACTTGGAACCTGAAACCCTTTTTTCCCTTTTTATCTTATCGGCACGTGCGTGCTTGGCCCCATTGGACCCCAGCCCACTGACTAAGCATCGACATCGGAATTTATACAAATGGGTTGGCAGAAATCGGATATCATCAGGAATTCCCAAGACCACGGCGGCAGGTTAAAAAAGGAAAAAAAGGCAAAAAAAAAAAAAATGTCTTTCAAGTTCCTGAAATCATAGCCATCCTCCACAATGGCGCATTTCGTGCCTCGCGCCTCCTTCGGCATCCCCTCGTCCATCCCAAAGACCTATTTCCTAGGCCACCACCACGCCGGCGCAAACAAGATCAGGTCCCTCCTCTCGACCATCTCCCTCGTCCTAGAATGCCGCGACTTCCGCCTGCCCCTCTCGACGCAGAACCCAACGCTAGAAGGCACCGTCGCCGGCCGAGAGCGTCTCCTAGTGTACACCAAGTCCGACCTGGGAACCGACACACCCCGCGCGAGACACGCACTGCGGAGGCTCCACGGCGACAAGGTCGTCTTCTGGGACAAGAACAAGCCTGCCGCTACCGAGGCGCTTCTGAGGCGGCTGAAGCACGCCGCCGGGCAGCAGGACTCCCTGACGGGCCTGCGCGCCCTGGTGGTCGGCATGCCGAATGTCGGGAAGAGCACCCTCCTCAATGCCCTGCGCAGAGTCGGCACGCCGGGGAAGAAGACCAAGGCGGCCAGGACGGGCGACCAGGCTGGCGTCACGCGCAAGGTCGGCACGGCGGTGCGCATCGTCGAGTCGGAAGAGAAGGGCGGCGTGGGAGGCGGCGTCTTTGTCCTCGACACCCCCGGTATCTTTCAACCGTACGTGCATGATGGGGAGACCATGTTGAAAGTTGCTCTTGCCCATGGGATCAAAAAGGGCCTCGTCCCGGACGAAGTGCTCGCCGATTACTTGTTGTTTCGGATGAACCAATGGGACCCTGCGCTTTACAGTCGCTACTGCGAGCCCACCAACGATGTCAACGAGTTCCTCACGGCTGTGGCGAGGCGGGACGGGAAACTCAAAGGCGGCGGCTTTCCGAATTGGCAAGAAGCAGCCGCGAGAGTGCTTTCGATTTGGCGAGACGGGAAGCTCGGGAAATATGTCCTGGATGACTTGGGGGAGCCCGATATTCGTGCTCACGAGCTGATGTTGGCGCAGCCAGCTCTCAGTTTACACCAGGCGAAGAAGGCACATAAAGAGGCAAGGAAGCGAGACAAAACGGGAGAATAATGGCACCAAAGCAGCATGACGGTTTTTTTTTTTTTTTTGGGGGGGGGGGATCAGCCTCTGGAAGAGAAGAACTAACTTTACAATATGTATATTGATGGAACCAACCGTCATGCAGCCTCTATCACGGGCTGAGAAAGACAACAAAGATTTTGTGATTGACAACTCCCCGGCCTTTTACTGACCTTCAAATGACATGAGTGATCTGCCCACCCAAAGTTCAAACAGGGTATATTAGAGAAAAATGAGAGAAGAAAAAAGAAACCCCCCGGTGGGCGAGAAACGATCCCAGACAAATCAAATCCAAAGACAGCAATGATGGCCCATAGCTCCGTCCTGTACACATCTGGATCGTCTGTGGTAGATCTTTCAAATGTGCACTACAATCGTTATTGTTGCCGTATCATCCGTTCTCAAATATTTTGCCGTGTCCCACACGATGCAAGAACCGATTCAACGCCGTCATTCGATATTTCATGCCAGAATCATACAAAAAAGTTCACACCGTGTGAATGAAACCCAACTCCAAATGCCAAAGTGAAAAACGGCGGGCCATTTCAGTCTTCTTTCAACCTATGTGGATCATGGGTTGAATCAACTTCATGACAACTGTTATGCGTAGTGGTTCTGCCATTTAACCATATCTCGTGTCAGAACATCCATCATCTCTATGCAGTTCAAGTCCTTGAACCGAGTCGTGTCAAGAGGATCTGGCGCATTTCTGTTGACATTTTCGCCGCTTGTTTCCGCGGATTCTGGTTTTTCTGAGGGCGTTTCTCGGCCACTGGAGCTTTGGCTCAGGGACGCTTCCGCAGCAAGGTCCACTTGGGTTCGGGAAATAAACTCCATGATAGCGGCTACGCGACGTTTCATGTCGAGCATGCTCATCTTGTTGGCCATGTTGGCCTTTCCCTTTGAGGTCTTGTGTTCATTGACAGATGATTTGGAATGGCCCGTCGTTGTTGCTTCGTCCCCTTTCTGTGTGTCTCCGGACATGGAGCGAGCAGGTGGTGAGCCTTCGTCAACGTCACGATCTTTCGTGTATTGATTCTTTCCTTTGCCCCTTCTGTTGCTTCGAGCTCCTCTCTTATGGGAGTTGCTGCTTATCGGATGGGTTGTGGGTGGGGTGCCTGGCGCTGGAGCGAGTGAAGGCGATTCTTCTTTGGTCGGTGACCCGAGAGGCTTCTGTTGGATTGATATGGCAGATGCTAAGGGTGTCTCTTCTGAAAGATCCGAGTCTGCAGTTTGTAAAAAGTTAGTGACTTGAAGGATCTCGGTGAGCGAGGCCAGAGGATAGGGTTATTACCGTCTGCTCTGCGGCGTTCCGCCCGGCCTTTGCGTTTGCTTGTGGCCTCCTGTCGTTGACGATCCTTGTCCCCCTTTTCAGATTTTTCCCGCTGATGTCTGTTTTTCCTCGCTTTCTTGGATCCGTTCCGTGTTTCCATGTCGTCTTCTGAAGCATCACCCTCCACATCGTCGGGCTTCTCAGCGGGCGGGGAGGCAGATCGAGAACTTGTGCGTTGGCGCTTGACACTCACATTGTTATTCCTATACCGAAAGATCAGTACTGCAACTTGGCCGACCCGAGAGGATAAGATTGAGTGAAACCCACTCTTCGCTGTCACTTCGTCCTCTTTTAGCCCGCCTAGTTATTAGCTCTAGTGAATCCTGGCTACCGCCTGCCTCCTTGCTGGCTTCTATGGCTCGGCGTAATTGTTCGTCATCGTAGGCCGCATCGCGGCTGTTCATCGTAGAGCGCCGTTTGGAGGACTGTGTCGCCGTGCTTGGACGGGAAGTTTTGGGTCCATTCTTATCGTCTTTCGCGATCGACGTGGCCCTCGATGTGGCCCGAGATTGTCTATTCAGAGGGAGGTATTTTGAATACTTTTGCCTATATGCACATTTGTGTCAGCATTATATTACATGTTGGAAGTGTTGGCCGGTGGATTGTGCGGGAACGCAACGTAAATCTTGCGCGTCTGGCTGGACCGAAATTCAAAGCAGTGTGTGATGTGACCAAGACCTTCTGCTGGCAAGTTTCGCGCACAATTGTGACCCACAAAAGAATGATACTGAAGCACGTCGTGGGGATGAAGACACTTACCCATTGATTGCAGTATGAATTTTGTGCAAATCTTTGCGGCACTGCTCACAGAAATACTCATCTGGTGAGCTTTCTGCGCTGAAAATGCCCACGCAAGCGCCATGCTGCCAGACTTTGCAAATGTCGCATTGGACGAAAAAGCCAGTAACTTCATCAGTGAGCTCGATGGCCGCGAAAATATCGGCGTCGGGGCCGTCAACGGGAGGAGGGCCAGGATAATCTTCCGAGCCACAGAGACAGCGAACCGCCTCGTCCTCCTCGTCTTGCATATTGTCACTGCCATTGGCCATGTCTAAGTTATCTATCGGTGGATTCCGATCGCTGTCGTCGTTCTGGCCGCGTTTGCGTCGTCTTCCAAGTAGGGTATCGTCAAAATCGTCAAGTGGCTCTGAGGAGAGGGAGGCGCTTGGCGTCGACTTTTCTGACGAGGGCTTATTAACAGATCTGGTGCTTCTTTCAACGCGCCCAGATGTTCCTGAAGATGAAGAAGAAAGTTGGGATTGAGAATTGGTCGCGCGAGCTCTCGAGGATCGCCTTGGCGACGGAGGTGCCATTGAAGAGATGGCGTGCGTGTGTGGAGGGCGGCTGGACCTCCGATGAGTAGATGATCGTACGGCTCGTTCGTTAGCAGGCGGGTAATTCGTAATTGGGATCTGAGATGAATGAAAATGTTTCGTAAAGATAGCGCGGCAGTGCAATAAGCAGAGAAGAATCGAGCTCGTAGCTTATGAAATGTTAATGACCAATCTCCCACACGACACCTTGGAAAATATTTGTGGTTGCGAGCTGGTCACACCGGCGAGGACGGCGTGAGGCAAGAGCAGCGAATGAGTAGCAGAGATTGGCGAGTTGTCATGACGTAGCAGGCCAGAGGACGAAGCAGCGCGCTCATGGCAATGAAGGGATTGCAGAGGAGGGGAAGGTGAAGGTGCGAAGACGCGGACGTGGGAGAAGGCGGAAGGCTTGGCTGGTAGTCTGTAGAGGAAGGAGGGCCGGCGCAGTCTGCTGCTGGACTGATGGACCGGCGGCACGGACAGCGGCAGGTGGGTGTGGACGATTGGGACTGGTAATACCACCCAGTCTCTCACCACTTGCTGCTTTAGTACCGCCTGCGAGTACGGAGCAAGCACAGAGCAAGCACAGAGCCTGAGACCACTGTGCCCTCACTGGCTGGCTATGCGGCCCATGCCACTGGGGCACTTATCGAGGGGAAATATTATCTGGCCACCCACTTGCGTGCCAGACTCGGGCGAGGAAAATACTCGGCTAATCGATTACAGGGCCTCGGTGCCCCAAAACCCAAAACCAGCCTTCAACATTCCTGCCCATCAATCGACGGCTCGAAGTTCTCGATACCCTTTAGGCTGTGATTATATGACTGGGAGAAACTGTATCGCCTAACCTGAGAGGTGATCGGATAACCTGAATAGAAGATCAAGACCCCCTTTGACGTGACATTGTATACATGCATCTTCGTGCCAGCTTTCCAACATGCAGTTTCTTGTGACATGGATCGCAAACAACCCGGCAGGCAGTCAAGTCAGACTTGCTTACCTAATGCATGCCGACCTGGCACATCCACCTCCTAACCACACACAGCAGCCTGGACGGCATCAAATGCTGTCATTTGCAACGAAAGTGTACGGGTAATGGCCACATCTGCGACGAGCTGATCTATCTAATCCTTGTTTGCTCTTCCTGTAGCTTTGTCGCCTTTTGTTCTTCTTCTTCTTCTTTGGCTTCAAACGTATTCGGTTTTGCATATCATTATCCCCTCCCAGTCTGTCTGGGCCCTCTGCCTCAACTGTTGAACCACCACCCTCCTTTTGGTTCGCTGGCGGTGTCCCTGTCCTCTTTGGTAAGACCACCACCTAAACGCCACGACCTTCATTCTCCGCAAGGTCGAAATTTCTACAAGGCCCCTCTATACACCCAGCAGTGGTCTTTTTGCATGCTGCAAAAAGCTTGTGAGATTGTTCTCTCCGCTGTGACGAATTATTTACTAACGAGGACCAGGAATCGTCCCCGGAGCCCAACCGAAACGAGATTGCGTTGAACGCCGTCGTCCCTGATACTCGAGGCTCAAGTTTGAAAGAGCGCTAAAAAGTTCAGTTCTGAACCGTCAACCGATCTTGTAGCTGCAGCAAGCCGGGGCATTCGCTTCACGCTGCTGCCATAAACGCCGACTGCTGCTTTCCTCGACATTTGGGCTTGCTCCTGCGGGGTGTGGGATTTCGGATTAGCCATGTTGGATGGGTATGCTTTCCTCTTTCCCATGCGTCGACCTGTGGTTCAAAAAACGCAACCCATCCTCCAAAAAACATGTTTACTTTCTCTTCGCTTCTGGTCATGAGCTTCATACTTGTTGAAGTGCGGGGCAGCACCCGACCATGGCCGTGACACTTCCTCCTTGGTTCCGTTTTGCCTTGTCCATTAGACCACATTTGAACCTCCCCAATTTAATTACCTCTGTCGTTATTTGCTGGCTAACATTGCGAACTCTTTGGGGTCGAACAGAGCCAAGTCAGATGATGTCACCGGATACCGTGTCGTCTCTATTCCCAGATCGGCCGATACGGCCGCTGCCGAAACGTCGACTTCGCGAACGATTGTCTCCAGAAGTCGCTGATTCTATCTCCTACCCGCCTTCTGCGCAAAGCTCTCTACCCCTCTTTCACTATCCTCCTTATATCCTAAAGGGCGGGAGCAGCCCTTTCACTATCGACGTTTCAATTCCGATAAGAAGCACTAGTGTTGAGGCCACCGGCCGAAGTAATGCCTTGCAACGGAACGGCACCATTTCGGACGATGAAAAAGAGAAATACCGGCAGCATCGAAGCATGTTGGTGACGAGATCTCGGCCGGAAATTTTGTCACGGGGTAGCCGAGAATCGGTTCAACAAGAGCTGTCTCGACAAATAGAATCTCAGGTTGCCCAACAACGACATTCTGCCAGCTCATCCGTCGATGGCTATGATTCATTCGAGAACACCAATAACAAGAAAAAGAGGAAGATACCCTCTGCTGGAGACTTGTCTGTCAATGGGGTTCATGGACTCAGCAGTGATATCAATGCTCTTGCTTTGTCAACTGGCCCTCCAACCCCAAGCAGTGAGGGCCATCACGGAATAGACAGGGCCCAGCATGGGTCTACTAGCCATACCCCATCGACAGGATACGTTGATAACAACCAAGGTTTTTCGGGACCTGGGAGAGGCAGGCTGGGACGCTCCAGAAACGGCCGGAGCCCCTTGCGAATGCTCCCTGATTGTAATAATAACTGGCCAATCCGAGGGCCAAAAGGTGGAGCAATTCAATGGCCCCCAGGTAAATTAATTCCTTACAGGCGTTTCCCGTCTTCTGTCTCCCATCTATTCCCTGCTTCCCAACAGACCTTGTAGAAAGAAACCTTTCTTTCCAAGAGATCTGTTATTATGGCTCAACGTATACCACGTGCTAGTCACTTATGGCTTTCTACTGACTGTTGAATTCTTACAGCGACCGAATGTGGTGGCATTATATCCAGCGCCATTGCTAACGCCGGGAAATTTCCGCCCCAAGGACAACAGAGCGTCAGTCTACTTGAACAACATTCTCTTTACCCAAAGAATACGCCGGCTTCAGCCCAATTTACTTTTACATGCGACTCCCAAGTGCCAGGGACTGTGCAATGGCCGGGTAAGTTCTCCATACAAAAAGGCCACAACATATCTGTCAGTGCTTACGAGATACAGCAGGCAGCCCGTCTCGTCAGGCTCTCCCTTCCCAGACTCTCGAAATACCACCAAACGTGAATTCAATCAATAATTCAAACGCTGATGCGGTCAATGCCTCCAACGCTCAGTCACGCAGGAGAGCTCGCCGGCGCCTAGAGAAAGAATTAGCGTCGGCAGCACGTCAACGAAAACTCATAGCCGCTGAGAATTTTCACCACAACCCGCCCAAGATTGAGGACATGTGGATCTGCGAGTTTTGCGAGTATGAACGGATCTTTGGCAAACCTCCTCGTGTCTTGACCCGAGTTTACGAGATAAAAGATCGCCGTCAACGCCAGGAAGAAGCCGAGCGGAAGAGGCTACTGGGAAAGGCCAAAGCCAAGAGTAGGAAAAGTAAGAAGAGCGGGAAAGCATCGAATAAGGGTGGCTCGAGCGGTCAACCTCGAGATGAACATCATCCGACAGATTTGGCAGATGATCATGAAACGCTTCCAATACATCATGATCACAGTCATTCGACACAATCGGAAGAAGAGTATGATGACAAACTTGAGCCGCATTACCATAATCCATTGCCTGACCGGAGCGATCCGACAAGCGAAGGAGCTGGCAACGTGGAGCGAAATCGAGCCAAGACTTAGCACGTAAGCAATCTTGACACGCTTGATCACTTCAAGGCATGGGCCGTGTTGTCGAGCCATGTGAGCCATGCTTCAGAACGTCGGGCCATTTCGACAGCGGCCTAGGTCGCTAGAATCTCGGGAAAGGAGACAAGAAAAGTAGGGCCTGATCGGTGGGGAAAGGGCTCTAAATTGAACGAGGGGGGAAACGTATTGTCGGAGGAACATGATGATAGGCACGTTGAACGGCTTGCGCACGAAGCGAATTCTCGCGTGAGTACGAGTATTGGCCAGCGCTTGTCCGTCTACAATTGTAGCGATGGCTTAAAGTTTAGGCTAATATTGATACCACTTTGTGTTGCGCACACTGCTAAACTGAAAAGCACAGAAACTGGATTTCAGTAGGGCGTGGGGGTCCACAATGTCTAGCATGTTAAAATAGACAGCGCAAGTGTCAGGTTAATAAGTAAACTGGTATCGAACTTTGACTGCAACAGGAAACGCAAACTCTTTGTGAGACAATTAACAATTGGCTGGTGGTGGAACGTCAAAATATTACGTCATTGGTGCTTGGCAGCATCTGGGCAATGACGACGAGAGGACCGGCTCTTCATGAGGCCGTGATCATCTAATCTGCAAAGCTAGAAGCGTTCGCAGTGTGCTGGCGTAATGTTTCCTGTTGACTAATTGAAGGAAATGCACGAATAAAAAATAGTACCCCTTCTGGAAACAATTTGCTGGTTTAATGCCATGAAGAACGATGAGACCATTATTTGGGGCAACGTATGTAATTTCATTTTCTTGGTCTCCCCTGCTAGATCGATCTAGTAATCCGTAGTAGAGACGGGTTTGGGTCTGAGCTTTACACGCACGAATTCAAAAGCAAGGATGCGGGCGGGTCTGGACAGATGGGGACATGGAGTAAGACATGAGACAATCACGATAAGTCAAACTCCTCGACCTCGTGTGTGGGAGAATTGAGATTTGAAACTGGATTATTTTCCCCCGGGCTTGTCGCGAGGCGCCCGCGAGGCGTCGCCCGGTCGAGCAGATTGCTGTGTTGTCGTGGCAGCGAAGAGGATGCCAACTTTAGGGCAACGGCGACTTCTCTCGCCTGCAGCCCATTTTGTCAGAAAACACTTCTCACCCTGATGGTATAGCACGACGTGTGGTGAGTCTGGTGATGGTGCTTGCACACCTCGTACCGGAGTACAAATCGGCTAGCAGCACATGGAAACATTGAGCAAAGCGAATAATACTTTCGGCAAGGAATGCGTGTCTCTGGGGATCTGGACAATTGGCGACACTCAAAGGGGAGGCCGAACCCTCTTGACATGGTGCGTGAGTAGCGTTTGCGTCAAGTTGTGTTCTTGAAGCAACGGGAAGACGTCATTGTTGTAAGGTAAGGAGTAATAGTTGCTGACTGGAGGGGGCAGTTTCCGCGAGCGCTAAAATTTGCTTGTTCTGTTCATATGGACTGAACTTCATTTGAGAAGTGAAACCCGTCTCAGTGCTGGTGCCGGTCCGCACGAGCATCAAAGAACTCCAAGAGTGGGAGAGCCCGGAGAGGCCTGTTATTATCCTGTCTACTCCGTACATGTTGTAGGTGTCGTCATGGTGGATCCATTATGGCTTTATGCGCCCCTATTGGCCGGGCCCGCACATGCTAGCCAACTGCCCGCGGGTGCGTGCCTGCTTGGAGGTGCTTGGAGGGAGTGTCTGTTCTCGCACCTCGCTCACGCCTTGCGCCTTCACTCGTCACCGTCACGACAACGACCAAGACCAAAACTCAAATCAGCTTGGTTTGACCCTAACCTCATGCTAACTCACTAACCTAATTACCTGATCTTCCAGCCCACCTGCCATCGTTGGCTACCATCGTGCGCTCCATCCTGCTTGTCGCTCCGGTCCGAGATGTCCGAGATGCGCTACGACGACTTCGCACTAGACCTCACTTCATCGTTCCTCCTCTTGTCTCGCCGAGCCTCTCTTCAGCAGCGTGCCCTTTTGTTCTAATTTTCCCCTCTTCCCATCCCTGTCTTACGCTGCACCTGCCGCAGTCTCTCTTCTTTTCCCATTCTATCCCATCTATTATTCTTTGCTCAATCCCCGTTTACCCTTACCTTCCCCGTCAGGTACTCCTGCTCTCGCTCCAAACGCCATATACCTCTTGACTCTCATGCCCACCTGCTGCTGTTGAGAAAGCTCACCGTCCCTTTCGGCCGCGGCGCCTCTCTTCTATCGTCGCACCAGTCACGATGTTTGGAGGCTCACGGAGGCGGCAGCCTCCCGCCCAAGTAAGTTGCGCGCCCTAGGTTCACGGGGAATGATTGTCCAATCCCTGCACGAATCACTACACGTTTGCGTATGGACATCCACTTGGCGCTCGCTACAAAAGCTTGAGATGTAGCCTGGCAGCTCATGTACGCTTTCGCTTGCTGCTGACACCATGCTAATTACATCGTCTCCAGCCCTTGACCAGGGAAACGGCGAACCCTAGTGCCGCGACCGCAGCAGCAGCGGTGTTCATGAGTCGACGCGACTCCAATTCGTCCCTGTCTTCGGCCGCGGCCGCTGCAGCTCTCAGGGCACGGCCGATGACCCCGACGAATGTCGCAGAGGTACAGTCAAAAAGAGCCAGCAGGAGAAGCCCTTCCGTCAGTTCCCTCACCGGGAGTGTGAGAGGACGCCGCGAGCTCACCAGATCCCCTAGTGTGGGTTCGATGATGGA
Organism: Epichloe elymi; assembly: GCA_023658475.1. NCBI lineage: Eukaryota > Fungi > Ascomycota > Sordariomycetes > Hypocreales > Clavicipitaceae > Epichloe > Epichloe elymi. The sequence continues at coordinate 4,083,623 of CP098274.1, forward strand.
GCGAACTTTCCGTACACCTTCACCCGGTCGCAGCCCAGCTCCAAGGGAGCATGTGCCGCCTGTCCCCTCCATGCCCAGTGTTGACCAGATAATGGCCAACCATCAAACTAACCGCCAGACAAAGGGTGCCAGGGGCCCCGCCTTGCAGACGCAACCCTTCAAGACGGCAAGCCAGAAGCTCAAAGACGGTGGCCAACCATCATGGTTCGGCGGTGCAACCGCGAGAGACGCCAACCCCCGAACCTCCGATGCCGCGATACACTCTGCAGCGTATGTTCCTGAGCCACGCCCTGGCAGCGTTAGTCCCTCCATCAATTTTTCTTACCCCCGAGCTAGGGCTTTGTCCCCTTCCCCTTCCGTCGACGAACATACTCTCGTTTACGATCCAAATTCGCGACGAATGGTTACTCGAGAAGCCACGGTAGGTCACTCGCAAAGTGTGGAGGAGGTATCGGAAAAGCCCAAGAGGAAGAAGAAGACCGCTAGTCTAGATAGAACAGGCTCGCATCTCACCAAAGGCACCGTCGGTGGAAGAACCATGGCTCCTGTGCTCGAGAACCAGGCAGCGCAGAGCCGTGCTTCCCAACCCGAATCCGAGGAGGCTACTGGCCAGACGTCAATGTCCGTCCCCGCCATGGTTGCAGAGGCCGCTGTCAACTCACCCGAGGTCACTCCAGAAAAGAAGAAGAAGAAGAAGAAGAAAAACAAGAACAGGAACAATCAGCAATCATCTGTTCCGCAGACAGGAGCCATGGCTCTTAGTCAGCCATTCGTGGACGAAGAAGAGCAGACAACCGAAAGACCTGCTCTTGTCAAGAAGGCGTCAGTAGTAGAGGAAGAGCCGGAGAACGAAGAAGTGGAGGAGCCAAAAAGCAAACAAGGGTACAGTGCCATGGCCTCTGCTGCTGCAATCTCAAGCAATACTGTGTCCCATGCGAAGGCCCAGACACCGGACAGCAAACCCAAGGAGAAAGTCCGTCAGATCAGAATTCAATCTGAGAGCCCAGCACGATCCGCCCATTTTGGCGCGTCGCCTGGTGATCAGCTGGCTGTCAAGCACGAACCACCGGCCCGATCAATATCGCCACGAAAGTCGGCCTTGAAATTGGCTGCGAATGCCAGGGGTGTGTCCCCATCTGACGATGGCTCAGAGGCTTCTGGCAGCCAAAGGTTCAGTTCACAGGAGAATGGGGAGCCAGCACTGGCACGAAAGAAGAGCGTGCGAGTCAGTTGGGATGACAGGAACACTGTTGTCGTTGGTGAAGCTGCACAGTCTCAGGAAACAGACTCTCCCATGATTCCGAGCCCCCAAACCAAGAAACCGTGGCACAGTGTTGTGTCCAAGTTTGGTAAAAAGGAGAGTGTCACTCTAGCCGAAGACGAAACTATGACTCCTCGACCGGCCCTACCTCAGTTTGGCAGCGTTCGCGAGAAGAAGGTCAAAGAGCCGGAGGAACGACCGTTGGTTCGTCCCTCCGAGCGTACATTCACTGCCGAGAATGGACCTGCGACCACCGGTGTACGTCAAACTACGGACGCCATGATTGGGGGCGCCATTTCGCAGGACTTGGCATCGAAGAATGCTGCTAACATCTCGAAGTACCGAGAGCCTCTCCCAGCCGTCTTACCATCCATTGAGGACAAAACAGACCCGAACGGCACCGTAGAGAGTTCGGACGATGACTTCGACACTGATGTGACAACTGAGGCCGAAGATGGCGCAGAACCAACAACTGCAACCCAACTCGAGAAAGTCGCAGCTGTCGGCCCTACCACCCCGACCAAAAACTCTCGTACGCAGCGCAAGGCGGATGAAGTCGTGCCCACCATCTCAGTGTCCCAACCTAGCCCCCGCGCTACTGACTCATCCGACACTTCCCCTCCTGGCAGTTTTCCCAATGACCAAGTTGGCTCCGAAGACAAAACAAGCAGCGATGACGAATCAGAAATGTCAACGCCGACTCAAGCTGCGGAGCCTGCCGTTGTTGGCGTCGCCATGGCTGATATAGCGGAAGAGGATGAAGAACCCGAGAATGATCGATTCAGCGACGCGTACGAGGACCTGGAAGAGGTTGATGGCGACGGATTTCTGTCCCTGGACGCAGTCGTCGATAGCCCTACAGCCAAAAAGGTGCCCAAGAAGAATGGTGAAGAGAAGCTTGTGGCGACAACGACAATACCACATCAAGACGAGCCAACACAGCCGGCCATGGCCTCACCGGAAGAAAAAGACATGCAGGTGCCAGACGACTGGGAAAATGCGAAAGCCTTTTGGAAGAGCTTGTCCTATGAAAAACGCCGTCAGCTTGAAATTGAAGCGTTGTCAGAAACTGCCGAGGAGGCTAGCACTCCAAAGAAAGCAGCCAACACTACGTTGATCGTCACGGCGCCAGCGTTGAGCACCGAGAGGTCCTACCAGATCAAACCAGGTACCAAGTGGTCAGAAAAAGACAACGACAGCAATGAGGATTCGGAGCCGGAAGTGGTCCATCCCGCTAAACGAGCCTCGCTTGTTTCAACTCGAGCAAAGACTGCCGCAGACGCTCCAGACCCCAAGATTCGTACATCAATGCGTCAATCATTGCGAGCAGGTCCACCGGCACCGGTGCCAGACATGGGCCTCGAAAGGTCTGGAGGGATGAGGAGGTCAATGAGGGATGGGCCGGTCACTAAGACTCCCGCTGTCAGACAACGAACGGCAGAGGCACCTGCCACAAGATCCGGGTCTGCTGCAGTCCCATCAATGCGGCAGTCTTTGCGAGCCAGCAGATCGAATGGGGATGCTCTTCGCCCGACATTGTCCAGTTCTGGCAGGCCCACATCATATCACCATCCACCTACAAAGGGCCTCTCAAAGAACCACAAGCGCAACATGTCATCAGATGACCTGGCCTCCTCGACAGTCATCAAGCCTACCTTGCGACGCCGCGGCTCGGACGACAGCGAGAGCAGCTTTAAGCGCAAGAGATCTGGATCAGCGTCGAGTGATGCGCATCAATTCCGAATGTCAATGCGGCCAAGTCTGCGCGAACCATCTTCGCCCTCAGACCCTGCTAAGCGCTTCAGCTTGCGCTCTCTCTCTCCCCCGGGCTTCAGAAGAAACTCTTTCTCGTCTCTGCCCCCTGAGGCTAGGTCATCAATGACTGGTAGCCCAGGTCGCATGCACCAGTCTTTGCGCGATCGACCAACTTCTGCCAGCTCACGCTTGAAAATAGGCAGTTTCAAGAAGCCCTCAGGACTTGGCAAGAAGTCCAAGGGTGGGAGCCGCTTTGCCGACTCCAGTGACGAAGAAGACGGTGGCCCATCGCTCTTCAGAAGCCGCTTTGCTGACTCCAGTGACGATGAGGAGCCTGCACCATTGCCCAAGAGCAAGGGCTTACCCAAGTCCCTTCGTAATGGCTATGAACCAACATCTAGCATCCCGAGTCGCAGGGTGGCATCACCAGACCTTCCTGGCGATGATGGCGGGCTTATACAGCCTAAGCGCGGGTCTTTGCCCGATGGACAGTCGTCAATCCGGCGAAGCCGATCCGGTCGTGGCACTCTAGAGCCTCTGCCTCAGAACGACATGCCTCGACCTGCTGCTTCTCGCCGAGGTAGTTTAATGTCCATCCTCCGCCGCAAGAAGGACACGTCAGACAAGATTTCAAAGGACGTGGGTGAGAGTGTGGCACGAAAAGATACTGTTTTGGAAAGGAGCCCCGAAGAATTAGCCCAGCTCCGCAGCAATTCTTTCCATAAGCGCGGTCCCAGTTGGCCGCTGCCTGACGAAGAGGGTCCTGATACGGCGAACAGCAGACCAAGTGAGCCATCTCGACCATCCACTGCTGGCGGAGTCGCACCCTCGAAGATGAGCAGTTTCTTGCGCCGTCGAAGTACATCGCAGGGCATGGTTGGTCTCGGCCATGCTGAAGTTGATGTCAATGAAGCTGTTCCGCCAATTCCCGCCGAATTTTCTCAGGCAGGGTTACAGCAACCTCAACAAACCAAGAAGAAGAAGTTTGGAGCGTTGCGAAAGATGTTTGGTATCCACGACTAGATAGCGTGGAGCTGTATCATCTCGTCGCACTGTGGTTTTCCAGCCATCCGAGTTCCTGTTTTGACTTACTAGATTTTGGATCAACTGCCTGGGAAGACGTTGCATAATGCGATTCCCCGAGCCAAGACCTGTATCAGTCATTCTGTTCAATGCTTTCTACGACCATGTCTACATAGTACACCCTCGACGGCTTTCTTTTCCACATGTTTACTCATCCGGTCGCATTGTCCTCAGTTTCCTTTCTTAAATCTTGACGTAAAATATTGCTCATCGGATACTCTTTGTGTACCTTTATCTCGCGAGTGTCTTGGAGTCTTCTCTCGCGGATCAAGGAAATGCCTGTTTATCCCGTGGGTTCATGGAGTTTCTGCTTATTTCTGCTCCAACTTCATAATGGGATTAATTTATTGTCCCGTCCCCCTTTTGGAATACCAGGTTGGGACACAAATGGACTTATCTACCACTGGAACTGGAAGGGGTTAAGGGGAGGCGGAGGCAAATCGTTCTTGCATGGAGACGTTGAATAGAGTGGTTTGGAGTCTGGGCCTGAATTATATCTACCTCTTACGCGGGTTGTTACGCTGCAATGTCACTGGAATATATTGCCTCTTATACGGATCGGCTGATCGAGACTGTCCGTCCCAGTTTGCCAAAAGAGTTTGAACCTTCATCACTTACTGGCACATTTCGAAAGATTAACTAACAGACGGGCCATCGTCAAAGTAGACTTTGGTCCTGAAAACATTGAACAATGGCGTATCAAGTCTCAACTTACCCGGCATGATAGTAAAGGGTAGTCATCCCCATGACCATTCATACTGTCTTACAACTTGTCACTCTTCACGCTTCACACGTCACCAGGAACACAAGTGCCATTGCTATAAGCAGGAACTCCCGAGCACCGGACGATGTTGCTATTCCGAATGTACTTGCTTTTAAAAACAGTTCCAATAAGGCGGACCCCATGTTTGCGTTGACCCTAACCAACCTGTTGTAATAAACATCAGCAGAAAAAAAGAGAAGAGAAAAAGACCGAGCACGCTTCCTTTTTAAATCCAAGCTACAGATGACCGAGCCAGCTCGTGGCTGGCTAGGCATTTTAAAAATTATAAAATGAAACAATAGTAAACCTCGGTCCCAGAGTAGATGCACTGTGCAGTCAGGTTTTCCTTTCCGGGTTTCAGATGCCTTTGGTCTTCTTCGCCTTGTGTTGCTAGATCTCATCTTGACTAGCTGTGCGCTGCTTTCTGCCCATTCGGTCATTAGAGATGGAATGAGAAAAAAAATGTTGCGAAATGAGAGGAATAAAAAGCTCATAGGTACGAGCGTAAAAAAATGTGTTAGGATGTATAGCCTATGGTGGTTGCTCTTGACTTCCCAGTAAAGCAGAATAGCCTTGCCTTGCTGTGAAGGAGAGGGTATGTGCACTAAAAGGTTTGTATTGAGAGAAGCTTCGGTGACATGTGATGATGGGTTGATCATATTTTGGTAGCCATAGACACACAGATAGAGTTGAAACGGCCAATGGCAAAGCGGTGAAACATATTATTATTGGCCGCCTGGTGGTGTTCAAATATAGTTGCGTTGTCTCAATTACGTGGGAGAACTCTGATACATACTCGTAAAATCTAGCTTCGAAAACGGGATTTGTCCTTGACACGGGAATTTTCTCGTTCCAGTAACAGCGTCAATTGACTTCTGGTTCTGCCCATGGGCACACTAGCAGCATGACTAGGTTGCGTAGGCTCCATGCGTGAATCTACCAGGGAGGTGACGGACGCATGAGAAGCGAGGCTTGTTCCGTCCCTTTGAAGATCCAAGATATGGGACGCTGGTAAGGAGCCGGCTTGATCGATGATCTGACCATGAGCTGCTACGTTTGTGGTGGTGGCAGTTGCGCCCGTAAACAAACCCTGAGTGGAATTCTTGCGCACGTAACCATTCTGGGTGATGGACCGGCCCATCATGGCCGAAGAATCGGTGACTGAGCCCGTAGTAGATGAATTGTCCGTTTCGGTTCGTGTCAGCGATATAGATCTGGCAGAGATAGGTGACCTCAGCTCAGAGGTGTTTCGTGCTAGGGAGATTGAGTTTGCCATCGACGTTGACAATGTCGGCCGACTTGAACCATTAGACATTCTGGACATGTCATTGGCGGTTGTAGTCGATGCCACAGGTTGCTTTCCTGCTGCCTTGGCGCTGAGCCTAGGTTGAGGTGACGACTTCGTGCTAATATTGTCTTCCGTCTCCCCCAACTCGTGTTTTGTACCACTTGCCAGACGCTCTAACATGGGTGGGTGTGCCCTTAGTTGTGTTTGATCGCTTCGTGACTCTTCTGGAGGAGGATCCTCTGGAATGTTACTAGGCACAGCGGCGGAAGCTTGAGCACTGCGTTTTCTACTCGAGGTCGGGTGGTTTGTGGATGTCGTTACTGTCGATGATGATGTCGAAACTGCTATCAGCCTTTGAGTGGCAGACGATAGTTTAGCTGACCTGGTGTGCATTTCCAAACCCGTCGTGGCCGTACTCCCTGACGAAGGGATGTCACTCTCCTTTGCGCCCTCGTCACCAGACTCGGGAGGGGACACGAATCGAGCTGTTGGGCGCAGGCCTGTGGCGAGCGGACTTCGAGACTTCTTCAAGATGGGATGCGAGGGTGGAGGTTTGGATGCACTTGATGACAGACTCCTGATTGATGCATCGTTTGATTTCAATCGAGGAGCGTTCGGACGGTCCTGTATAGAGTCAACTTCGCGATGTAGGTGTGCGACGATGAGCTGCTTGGTTAACGCTGGAACCTGGATCATGATTGTCAATAATAGAGAGAGGGCAATGGAAACGGATCAAGACCACTCACATTGGGGCCTTCCCAGCGATTGGGGGGTCCATGGAGAGGAACAAAAGTAGGACCAACGGAGATGTCTTCGTAAATCCTGGCGAGTGCCCGGCCACTCAGATACCTGCGATCACTACCCCAGACTTGCCACCAGAAATTCTCTAGACGTCGGGCTGTAGGGTCTTTGAGATTCTTGTTGGTTGTTGTATATACTGCCAAATATGCCATGTGAGTTAAGTTATCCCACGAGGCCAGCACTGCGAAGCCATCCTGTTTGACTGGAGGGATTACGTACCATGCCAATATTCCCATATTTTGTCAGCTGGAATTAAAGGGTAGCTGGCCACTTCTTTGTAGATGTTCAGGGTGTTGATGACGATACCTTTCGGCAATATCATGGGCACACTCGAGTCCATCTTGGACAGCAAAGATGCGATCAAGTAGTGTGTACTGACTGGGCTTGTGCTTGTCGAGGCTGACTCTCTGGCACTGTATGTAACTATATTTGACTTGACCAAGTGATCATGATTGCCAGTAAAAGGAAGTAGTCTAACTGAACAATGTTGGGTTTGTGAAGACCGGAGAAGAGTTGCCCGGTTGAGAGAGAAGCGGAGGAGGCGTGAGCGCGAACTGAGCGCAAATGAGTTGGCCGAATGAGTTGTTCATGAAACCAAGTCGTGTTGTAAGAGAGACTACAGCGGGGCAGGTTGGTTTCAGGCGCAAAGACGAATGCTGAGTGCGCCGAGGTTCGAGTTTGACGAAAAGGACCCGGGCATTAAGGTTTTTGGGAGGGACAGATTTCTCTCAATTGCTGTGCAAGATTAAGCGTTGTTGGTGAGGCGCGACGGCGAAGATGGTGAGTTGAGCAGACTGCGTCGCAATAGTGGGGTTCTTGGGGTTCTGGATCCCGAGAGTAACAACGTGGTGCGGTGTCGGAAGGCCAAGATGGAGCAGGAGCAGGAGCAGGAGCAGGAGCAGGAGCAGGAGCAGGAGCAGGAGGAGCAGGAGCAGGAGCAGGAGCAGGAGCAGGAGGAGAGCAGGTGGCCATGTGCTTAAAAGTCCTGATTATCCCTGGGCTTACTGTGCCTTTTTTAGCTCTGCCGTTAGCTTATTAGCTCTCTCTGGCTGGTCTGGTGGTTGTCTCTTGCCTCTTGCCTTTCCCACCGGGCCACCGGTCCCTCACCTTCCCCTTCCCTCCCTTCTACAATGAAGATTAAGATTGGGATGGAGACGGAGATGGAGTTGGAGATGGAGATGAGATAGGCGCGCCGCGGAAGGAGCCCTCGACTCGCCCTTGCGCTTCTTTTTGCACTTGCACGTCAAAACGGTAATCAAGTATGACGCAGCGGGTAGTTCGCCAACTTGCAAGTCGCACCTGCCAGCCAAGTTGACACCGAACTGGACGCTAGAAGTCCCCCCGCAGCTGCCTTGCACTCCCCAGCCAGCTGTCACAAGCTTTCGATGTTCAAGACTCTCTGAGATTCCGGCCTCTTGCGTTGGGCAGGGACTGCGGTACGAAGTCTCGGATCTTGAAGGCGTCGCTACGTTTTGCAACATCGGCCCGTTGGCCTACGGGAGCAATCAATCATAAAATACAAAAATCAACAGTTATCGGACTTTGGAATGCGGAATGGAATGAGAACAGAAAAAAAAAAGGAGGACGAGACGAGGGCCTGGGCGGGACCCTGACAGTTCCAGTTGAAGGGGGTCTCGTGACTGACGGGACTGACGAGCACGAGCCGCACGACAGGGCAAGTCGCGGTGGGCAAGGGGGCCAAGCATTCAACACTGCTTTTGCCAACTGTATACGGAGTATACGGAGTGTAGCCTTGGAAAAAAGTGAAAGAAAGAAAAGGGAGACAAGGTGAATATGACCAACACGACGCACAGAAATCCTTGGGGCCAAGCTACCAAGCAACGCTCGCTGATCATTACTTACCTCACAGCTCCAGATTGGCCATTGGGCAGCCAGACCGGGCAGGGTCCGAAGACCACCAAGTTGCTAATAAAGTCAATTTTACCCGTCCTTGGCATATTGCATTGGAGGCTGGGGTAAGAGGGCAGCGTTGCTGTTGCGCGACTGCTCCAGCTCGAAAGTGCAACCCGACCCGACAACCCGACCCGACAACCCTCGTCACAGGTCGAGCGGAGGCAGTACATATCAACTCACTGCTGCGTTTTTTTATTACAGAGCACTCTTATCCATGGCTTCAGCAAACATTGGCAGCCCGCCCATTGTCAAGCGCACTATGGTGAACAGCGCCACAGCGAATTCATCGCAATGCGCAGCGTCGTCGGGCTTTATCAAATCTTCAGGCCATGACGCCGACCGCGTGATGATGCATCAAGGGCCAAGCTCCTGCTTGCTCGGCTGTAACAGCCCGGATGGGTCTTTTCTGCCCTGAGATTGTGGCCGGTGGCTGGGCAGCAAAGTTGGGCTGAGCGAGAGATTGAGCAGTGTGCCATGGGAGCCTACGCGACAATCACCGAGGATTCAATGTCGAACATTACAGAGCGGCGTCATTCGTTATATTGTCTGCTTCGCCACCACGGGATGCCCGTCTACAAGACAGGACTGGGGGCCGATTTGGTCGTGGACGGCTGTCTCGGCTGAACATCCGGAGTAATGTCACAACAAGTCCGCCGTCTTATCAACAAATAAGGGCACAAAAGAAACCGGATTACGGAGTGGAAACAACATGGCTTGTTGTCCGCCTGGTAATCCGCACTCCGTAATACATGCCTTTGGCTATTTGAGCCTGGCCAGGCTTGCCCCTGGTGATCAGCAGTGTGCCACACCATTGGGTCGCACATTCCCTCAAAACGACTGAGAGATGGAACCATTGGAACCCTTCAACATGGCTTCTATTCCCGTCCGGCTGGTCCAGCCAAACAGAGTCCTGACACCCTGGGCACGCCTTGCCCTGGCGTCGTCGTCGTATCGCCAGCCTGATCTGATCAGTCACTCTAACCTCGCGATCCACGCGGAGCGCGGACCGGCCTGGCCCGTCTTTCGTCTCCAAGCCCCCCCAAAGGTTGAGGTTGCCAACAACCACAACGAAGGGCCGCCATTCCATTCCTTGTTATCTTGTTCGAACATTGGCAACTACACCCATACAGTCAGAAGAATATCTCGCGAGGTTAGGCCTGTTGATGGCGCTCAAAAAGACCACTTCACATTGGTCGCGTCATCATAAAGAACGATGCGAAATATGCTGGCCATTTGGCTGAGCGGCGACCAATAAATTGTGAGAAAGTCCAAACGATGGCCTAATCTATGCTTGTAACTCGACATCAGCATGATCAGAGCACACTTGCTGCCATTCTTCCTGATGTGCTCTGGACACTATTTATTCACTCACCGCATTTCATAAGCGACTGGCAGATGCAATGATGGGCGTTCCGTCTTAGTTTCTGCCCCCCCCCCCGCCTTCTTCTCTCCGCCACACCGGCCGACTTGTGATTTGTATGGTCGCTCAGAGCGCCACACTGCTACCCATTGATCCATCTCGATTGCTTGCAGCTCGACAACCACACCACAATCTCCTCTTGGGAGAGGGAAAGAGAAGAACAAAGGAAACAAAGCAGGGCCAACACGGAGTGAAACGGAGTGGCCGTTCAAGCACTAGGGGTCTGCTGTCAAATCAAGAAAGGGTGCACAATTCTCCATTCCTTTTCGGGCCAGACGGCGTGCAAAAAATTGCATTTCCCCATTCACCGAATAATTATTGGTCTTGTCGGTAGTGCTCATAGGTCGCTGGGCGTTACGAACGCATCACCAAGACAGGAGGGGCGCGTCATTCATAGAAACAAGTGACGAAGATACAACGTCATCTCAATCCGACCCGGAGAGACGTCAAATTATTATTATTTTCGGACCCAAAAAAAGATTCAACATTCCAAAGAAAGCTGTGTCTAGCTTGGTAATGCAAATTGACCACCGTAACGCCTCTGAACTCTGGGAAATCCCTTGGCCCGCTGTCTCTGGGGCAATGTGCATCATTACTGATGTTGTTTTTCCTGATCGTCCTGATCGTCCTGATCGTCCTGATCGCCCTGATCGTCGCCCCTCGCTTGTTGTGGTGTAATTTTATCAAGAATGCTTTTTTCCCCATTGTGGGGGATGACTTCCGATTAGGTCACGGTGTACCCGCCGTCCACGCGAATGTCGGCGCCGGTGACGTAACCAGCTGCATCGGACAGCAAGAACGAGACGGGACCCATGAGGTCCTGGGGCTGACCCATCTTGCCCTGAGGAATGAGGGACGTCCACTTCTGCTTCAGGTCGGGGTTCTCATCGAGGATTTTCTCGGTGCTGCGAGAGAGAGCCATTGAGTTAGTTTCTTGGGCTTATTTGTATGGGAGCATCGCAGGATAACTTACAGAGCAGTCAGCATGTATCCGGGAGAAATGCAGTTGACGCGGATGCCGGCACTGGCCCACTCAACGGCCAGAGAAGCAGCCAAATGACGGACACCGGCCTTGGCAGCGTTGTAAGGACTGTCCATCGTGCCATGTCAGTAATTTGATTCGGCCGACAAGTTTTTTTTTTTTTTTTAGTGGCAAATTGATGTGCGTGCCTGTGTGCCCCTCTCTTCCGCTAGCCGCGCAGGATCGAACCCTATATTCTGTCGTATCACGCGGGGGAAAAGGAGAACAAGTGAAGTACTCGCCAGCGACCACACACTTTCACACTTTCATGGCGAGGACTTGTGACTTACGCTTGGGGCTGGGGAACATTGACAATGGCACCAGACATGCTGCCAATCATGACCATGCTGCCAGGGGCGTTGCGTGCCATTAGGTGACGGGCGACAGAGGTCGCAAAGAGGTATGTGCCGTCAACATTGACAGCCCAGAGCTTGCGCATCCGGTCGATTGGGTAGTTCACCGCCTCGAAATTCTCGGTGAAACCGGCAGAGGTGACGAGATGGTCAATTTTGCCGTGTTGCTCAACCACTTCGGCAATGCAAGCTTGGACAGATTCGGGGTCAGAAACATCAGCGTAGTGGGCGGTGACGTTGGGAATGCTGCGCTGGTTGTTAGAAGAACCCACAAGACGGGGAGAGCACTGGGCACAAGTAAGTGTGCATGTATTCCATGTGACGTACCGCTCAGCATTGGGGTTTTCGCGGGTAAAGGCATCCATGAGCAGTCTTGTTTGCTTCTGGGCTTCCTCCTCTGCAGAGATGCGTGTCAGCTTCAGCGTCAGCTTGGGGTTTCACTTGGCAGACGCGTCGTGTCGAGAGACGGAGCGGGGGGCACCACGCACTGTTCATGTCGACAAGAGCGACGTCGGCACCAGAGAAGACCATGCCTTGGGCCATGACGAGACCCAGACCTCGGGCACCGCCCGTGACGACGCCGACGCGGCCGTCAAGGGAGAAGCTGGGGAGGGTAGGCTTCACGAACTGTCCACCAGTGCCCAGAACGGGCCTGCTGGAGGGCAGCTCGTGCTCCGCCGGGTGCTCAACTTCAATGTCGGAGTCGGTACGGGCGTAATTTCCAGGCTTGTCGAGACGAGGAGGGCCACTGTGGAGGTTGCGTGAGCCGGCAAAGAACGGTCGCGGGGCGGCAGCAGCAGAGCGCCGAGCAGCTTGTCGCAGCATCGGGGCGAGCATGCTAGGTCTGGCAGCCATTTGTTGCGATTGCGAAGGGGAGGGGTCAATTCGAAAGCAGCGATGTTCTTGCCGAGAAGAAACGACGAGCCGGATTGCAAGAAAGATGGGATGTTCCGCGATAGGGCTGTGAACAATGGGAAAAGAGTTCGGCGACGGAAGAGAAGAAAGCAAGATGGAAGGAAGGAAACGAGAGAGCAGGCCTTGAGCAATTGACTTCCGGCCCGTGGTTTATATTATTCCATGGCGACAACTTTTTCCCGGCCGTTTCTGGACGCGCACCCCTTGAGCTTCCCCTTGAGCTTCCTGCCTATTCACACGCCCCTGGAGGGAGCTACCTACATACTGTACGGACTAACTCCGTACGGAGTACATTATGTAATGGAGCCAGCAAGGGCATCGCAGCCCCCCCGATGGCGTCCCGGGGCGAGCGGGGAGGGTGTGGCGTGGCAAGTCGGGTGGGTGTGGCGCAGGGCTTGCACCAGCTCTTTTACTTTTACTCAACAAAAATGGTGCGGTTGGTTTTGGTTGTCTAGAAAATACCAGCCATCCCACCGCCCCCGTCATTTTCACCATGACTTGTGTGTTCTCCGTACAGTCGAATCTCTTTCCTTTTCAACTTTTCCCAACCAGTCGACGTCGCTTCTTCAAGCATTGGCATACTCCTTGTTGAAAGCGCGACCGATGACCATGCGTCTGATTTCCGACGTCCCCGCGCCAATCTCGTATAGCTTGGCACTGTAGACATGTATTAGTAAACCGCATTCTAGCAACGCCGATACGTAAAATCAGAAGGGGGATCTGGGGCTATATATATATGTATATAAAGAAAAGAGAAAAAAAAAAAAAACCTACTCTCTGAGTAGCCGCGAGGCAGGCATTTCCTCGACATAGCCCATGCCACCCAGCAGCTGGATGCAGTCCAGGGAACACTCGGTGGCGCGCTCGGCGGCATAGAGAATCGCACCTGCGCAATCCTGGGTGCGGATGATGCCCTTCTCATCGACCTGCTTGGCCGTGCCGTAGGTGTAGGCCCGCGAGGCCTGCAACTTGGTGTACATGTCGGCCAGCTTGCCCTGAACAAGCTGGTTGTGGGCGATGGGCGAGCCGAACTGCTGGCGCCGATGGGCAAACGGCAAGGCAACGTCAAGCGCAGCCTGCATAATGCCGAGAGGACCGGCGGACAAGACGAGGCGCTCGAGGTCCAGGCCCTCCATCAAGACGCGCACGCCGCCGTTGACGTTGCCCAGGACGTCCTCGTCGGGGACGAAGACGTTGTCAAACATGAGCTCGCCCGTGTTGCTGCCGCGCATGCCCATCTTGTCGAGCTTGCGCGCGCAGCTGAATCCCTCGCTCCTGGTGTCGACGAGGAAGGCCGTGATGCCCTTGGAGCCCTTGCCGGGCTCCGTCTTGGCGTACACGACAATCAAGTGCGCGTCGGGGCCGTTGGTAATCCACATCTTGGAGCCGTTGATCAGGTATCCGCCGTCGACCTTCTTCGCAGACGTGCGCATGCTCACGACATCGCTGCCGGCGCCCGACTCCGACATGGCCAGCGCGCCAACCGTCTTGCCCGAGACCAACCCAGGCAGGTACTTTGCCTTTTGGCCCGGGCTCGCATTCAGCTGCACCTGGTTCACGCACAGCTGCGAATGCGCCGCGTAGCTCAGGCCGATGGACCCGGACGCACGAGACATCTCCTCCATGACCACGGCGTGAGCCTGGTAGCCCATACCCAGGCCGCCGACGTCCTCGTCGGCCGTGATGCCCAGGAACCCGGCCTCTCCGAGCTTCTCCCACATGTCGTTGGGGAAGGCGTTGCTCCTGTCCGTGTGCGCAGCCACCTCCTCTGTGATTTCGCGGCGCGTGAACTCCTGCACCCGCTCCCGCAGCTCCTCGAGCTCCTCGTTCGACGGAGCCTCGAACCCCTTGGGGTGCTTGGACGAGTGGCATCTCTTCTGGACGGTAGAGAGCATCACGGCCGACGACGACGACGACGACGACGACGACGAGGACGGCCGCAACTGTCGGATGGCGGGGCGAGTGACGGCCCTGCTGAGTGTTCTCAAGCTAGCTGCTGCCATTGTGAAGTAGGTTATGCCAAGGACGGACCAAACGCGCTTCTCTGGTGCAAAAGTGTGAAATGGGCAAGAAACCGATGATGGGGTGGTCTGCGGTTGCCGTCCCAATGATAGAGCCGGATTGCTGCGGCTTAGTTTCCCCAAAGGTTCATTCATTCATTCATTCATTCATTCATTCCCCCCGGCTGAACGCGGCTTTCTGCGGGCCACGAACCCCACCCAGGCCTTGCTCGGCTTTGTCTGTCTCTCGGCGTTCCCTTTCTTCCTCACCTCTTCAAGAGCTCTTGCTCCGATTTCCCAGTTGTTGTTGATGCATTCCCACCGGTCAACCCGACTCGAACAACAAAAGCACTCCCCATCATGTCCCTCTGCAGATCATCGCAGCAGGCGCTCCGCCTGGGCCGCCGCCGAGCTCATCCCCCGTCGCAGCGACTGCCCATCCGCGCCATGGCCGGCCTGACGCCCCCCCACCAAGCAGCAGCGATATCGCGACTCCAGACCAACGTCGACCCGTCGTCAGACGAGTACAGGGAGAACGAGAGGCAGATGGGCGAGGTGACGGCCAGGCTGGCGGAGCTCACGCGCAAGATGCAGCGCGGGGGCCCCGACAAGGCGCGCGAGAAGCACCTCGCTCGCAAGAAGATGCTCCCGCGGCATCGCATCACGGCGCTGATTGACCCCGGCACCACCTTCATGGAGCTGTCCCCCATGGCCGGCTACGAGCTGTATCCCGAGGCCGAGGTTCCGGCCGGCGGAATCATCACCGGCGTGGGCGTCGTCGAGGGCGTCAGATGCGTCATTGTCGCGAATGACAGCACCGTCAAGGGAGGAACCTACTATCCCATCACGGTCAAGAAGCATCTTCGCGCACAGGCTGTTGCGCAGGAGAACAAACTGCCGTGAGTGGCTTGATGATGCTGGTCTACATGCAATGTAAAAAGATGCCGAAGCTGACAAGCCGAAACAAAAAAAACAAAAGTTGCATCTACCTCGTCGACTCGGGCGGCGCCAACCTCCCACACCAGTCCGACGTCTTCCCCGACCGCGACCACTTCGGCCGCATCTTCTACAACCAAGCGCGCATGTCCTCGCAGGGGATTCCCCAGATCGCCGTCGTCATGGGCCCCTGCACCGCCGGCGGCGCCTACGTCCCCGCCATGTCGGACGAGTCCATCATCGTCGGCGAGCAGGGCCACATCTTCCTCGCGGGCCCTCCCCTCGTCAAGGCCGCCACCGGCGAGGTCGTCAGCGCCGAGGAGCTCGGCGGCGGGAAGATGCACTCCTCCGTGTCCGGCGTCACCGACTACCTGGCCGTCGACGACGCCCACGCCATTGTCCTCGCCCGGCGTTCCATCAGCAACCTCAACTGGCCTGCCCGGTCTGCCCCGACGCAGCCCCCCGCCAGCACCTTTTCCGAGCCGCTCCACGACCCCGAGGAGCTCATGGGCATCGCCACCACCAACCTCCGCAAGCCCATCCCCATCCGCGAGGTCATCGCCCGTGTGGTCGACGGCTCCGAGTTCTCCGAGTTCAAGCGTGACTTTGGCGCCACCCTCGTCACCGGCTTCGCCTCCATCTACGGCCACAAGGTCGGCATCGTCGCCAACGACGGTATCCTCTTCGCCTCTTCCGCCGTCAAGGGCGCCCACTTCATCGAGCTCTGCTCCCAGCGCGGCATCCCCCTCGTCTTCCTCCAAAACATCTCGGGCTTCATGGTCGGCACCGCCTCTGAGCGCGACGGCATCGCCAAGCATGGCGCCAAGCTCGTCGCCGCCGTGGCCTGCGCCGACGTGCCCAAGTTCACCGTCGTCGTCGGTGGTTCCTACGGCGCCGGCAACTACGGCATGTGCGGCCGCGCCTACGGCCCGCGCTTCCTGTGGATGTGGCCCAATGCCCGTGTCGGCGTCATGGGCAGTGACCAGCTTGCTGCTGTCATGGAGACTGTTGGGCAGAAGCCCGACCCTGAGCTCAGAGCTCGTATTGACAGGGAGACCGAGGCCACCTTTTCATCAGCAAGACTATGGGCAAGTGACACTTTGCACATCCTGCCTCCCCTTAAAACCGTTGCACGGCCGACTAACTCTGGCACATGTACAGGATGATGGCATCATTCCTCCTCAACATACTCGACGTTATCTTGGCTTGGGCCTGCAGGCTGCCATGGGTGGACGCAACGAGGTCAGGGCCGGGGACACCAAGTTTGGTGTCTTCAGAATGTAGAAAAAAAAAAGGGGGAAAGAAAAAATTTGTTTGTAAACAGGATACCCTTCCGGGAAGAGCAGAAGATTAAACGATTGTCATGTAAACTCAGTCTAGCAATACCCCCCACGTTATTCGAGCTTTCTGTACATATCGCGTCATAGAAGCTCTCACCAGTCGAGCAAGCAGCAGACGACCGACAAGCTCTTCTTTTTGGGCCACCTACATGATAACATCTGTAAATTAGGGATCCATTGTCTGATGAATATTTCAGCACATGGCTTCAGCATCATATTAATCGATTAACTCAGGTTGACTTAGGTTTCATGTCTTTCCTCTCCATGCCTCCCATGGTATTTACACCCATCTTGTTTAACTCGTTCAAAAACGCCTTCGCTGAAATCGCTATTTTACGGTACATGTAGAGGAACCGGGTGGAGAGGGGTATCCCGATATAATCACACAACGCCATGTGCATGACAACCTTGCAGAACAGTCCCTCGTCAGCGACGTGCCCGTGTTTCGTATTTGCCACCCAGCTAGAATTGGCCGCTTTCAGGTTGGCGTCTAATCCTTTCTCGTCCGATGGGCCCCTTTCCAACGTTGACCGTCAAGTCCACCAAGTTGATGCTGTTGGCACTACCGAGATCCACGTTCGAAGCCTCACGAAGTGAAACTTCGTTTCCCCGCTGCGTTCTACTTCTCGTCATTCTGCTGAATAGCTGCTGAAGCACACCCTGCGCAGAGATCGCCTTATCTACGGATTCTTCCTGCAAGATGTAAAGCATGGCAATGCGAGCAAAATCGACCTTTTCTTCAGTGAGCACAAATGCAGACGTGACCGGGGCAGTACCCGTGGTTGTAGCTGTGCCAGTATCGACGACCAAGGTAGTGGGCAAGACTACTTGTCCTGGTGTTGAGACGGTCATCGACGTTGGCGTGATGGCCGAGGTCACACCAGGACCTGTCCTCGTTGTCGATTTCACTGCCGTCGTTGGTGCTGTCGTTGTGGCACTAATTCGAGGGGTAGAGGAATGTCCACCGGCGGGCACAGTAATGGTTGTTGTGGTGGTTGGTGTGAAAGTGATGATCGAAATTGGCGGGAATCGTTCCGCATTCAAGAGCAAACTGGCTTGCTTCCGGGACACGTCCTCTACCACGTCCGTTGGCTGGCCTGACCTGGTGGAGCGACCATCAAACGTGACTATGGAGTTCTGAGCGATACATGAGAGGTTTCCTGCATTGAAACTGGCCAATATCATAGTCCCAGAAAGTGGCACGGAATAGTTCTGGTTAGCTTCGGCAAGCAATCGAGGAATGGCTTGTCCAAGAGTCACATTATTGATGTTTGACCGGCCGTCTGCGGATACAAGATTGGTCATGGCACATCCGGTTGCACCACCGTCCCCACAGGTTGAACCTGTGAATCCATTGGTGCAGATGCAGGAGCAGCTTCCCCGCGCAATCACACTCGTGCCTCCATTCAAGCAGGTCAAGGTGTTCTGACACTGGCTCAAGCTTGGTTCTTGCTTGTCATTATTGCCCAGGTTCTTGAAGACGAAAAACTCCAGTGGAACCACAATAGCAGCGACGATGAGGCAAAGCATCAGGGAAACTAGTAGAATGAGAGCCCAAATCGGGAGTCCACAGCACCGACGTTTGGGCTTGGCTACAACTTGGCCACTGGGTGATCGCGAGTGCGTCGGTTGACGTTGACCTTGGACGGCCGGCCAAGTGCTCCTCAGCCAGGAGCTCCGAGGGGCATTATTGTTGCGAGGTGTGTGGACGGGGGGGGGGAAGGCTGCTAGCATGTCCGAGAATCCGGATTGATGGCGGTCGTCTGAAACTCTGGTCAGCAGTTGAAAAAGCAAAGACCATCTAAAAAACCGCGTGTTCTTTCGGCAGACTCACCCTTCTCATTCAGAAATCCATCGAGTGTGTCAAGTCTACTAGCTGGCCGTTTTCCTTTGTCGATCATAGCTGCAAGCCTCGTGGCACGAAGTATCAAATCTGGCAGGCTAGTCAGACTACCCCTGGCTTCGGCAGCACGAACAGCATCGATGTCAATGCGCGGCGGACGTCTCATGGCTGATAAACGGCTGTGCTGGCGAGGAGCTTCTGCGAGAGGAATGGATTCTTTCACATCCGAGGAGCTCGCTGCCGCAAATGCTTTCAAAAAAGCGTCGGATGAAAGGCTCTCGGCGTTTGTTGTATGCTTTCGGGACGCTTGCAGTTTCTTCGCTTCAGATGAACTTGTTCCTGCGCCGAGGTGCACATCATTTTCAGTTGTTAGAGTCCCTTTGTTGGCATTGGTTGCTCCTCCGCCGGATGACTTCGTGTTGATCAATTCCGGCTTGCCCTTCTTGCCCAGACTAGCGCTGCGGACTAACTGGCTCTCGTCCCCATAGTCATCGTACGTAGACTCTGGGCTTTTCTCTGTCATTGACTCTTCATCAAGGGCTTCGCCATAGAGAGCGCTTGGAGTCTCAGGGGAACCCTGTACCCAGGAATCTGGCATCGCGGCACTAGAGGCATATGATCCATGAGACTTCATGCGAGGGCTCTCTTCCGGGATAGGAGAGACAAAGGATGCACTGGAGTAGAAGCACGACGCTCCTCTCCGGCTTGATGGTGGTGGTCCCAAAGCAGCACATTTGCGGGGAGTTCCCGATGTATTTGCCGGTTGTGGTGCTGGAAATTCCGGTACTGTTCCCACGGACGACACGGTCTGTCGGGCTGAATTGCTTGACGGGGACGACCCACTGTAGCTGTCAATAGTAGAGTCCTGCGGGCTTTCCGGGGCAATCGTTTGCGAGGTGAAGACAGGTGTAGGTTGTTGTGGTCGTGACTGGTCAAGCATTGACGGAATGCGGCTCTGACTGGGACGGGGAGGCCTCTGAGGGGTCTGATGAGGCTTTGTTTGGTGCAGTGACTGCAAATTTGAATCCCCATGGGCTGGAGACGATACACTCGAGCCAGTGAGCGGCCATTGTGGCACCTGCGTTGGTCTTGAGATTGTTTGCCCCGGTTTTGATTCGTAGCTGAGGGGAGCTCTGCTCTTCACTGGTATCGACTGTGATGCAGGTTGGACCTGAAATGGCCGTGATCTAGGTTCCGTTTCTGCTGGTTTTGCAATTATTGCTCGCTTCGAAGGGCCTTCTCTAGCTAGCATGCCCTGAGCCTGTTCCCGGGCCCTCTTGACAGAACCTGGGGTGTTGTAGGGCCGGTCCATATCCTTTCCATTGTATGTCTTACTCATTGGACTTCAAACAGCGGATCGCGAAAATCATAAACCGCAGTTTGTGTACACGAACAGAGCGGTTCTCGAATTGAGAAGGCCCACACAGCCTACAGGGCTTCGATGATATGTTCGTAAATTGGCGATGTATAAAACGTTTTGTCGATTCCTGGTCGTCAGAATCACGTAGATGGCTGGAACACTATAATTTTGCACTGCTGATGCGATAAATTTGCGATTTGAAGATGGCTATGTTGTTGAGTTGCATCAATGTTGTTTGGACCAATCTATGATGAGCTGTAGAAGCGAAAAGGTGAAGGAAGTAAAAGGCAGCTTGTCCGTTCAAAATAGTCCCATGTCGCATCGAGACAGTAGGCGAATAGAGTGAACGGAATAAATCTCGTATATTGAGGATCAAGAAACGAAAAATGTCGTGAAAGAAAACGAATCAATGTGTTACGTGGTCGATAGCGCTGCCGTCGGCTTTTCAAATGAGAAATGAAATAGGATAAAGAAAAAGAGTGTAAAGAACGTAGAGACGGTCCTGCGAGCACGAATTTTCGATCTATTGAACCAGAGTCAGTATTCTTTCTCCCATACTTGGGGCGACAACCTGGCCATCAAGATATTCTGAAGCAAAAATCGGGACTGAAAACGAGAACAATGACTCTCTTCCTCACGAACTCGAAAACACAAGAGAGAGCGCGTACTGCCACATGGGAAAACATTTGAAAAGCAACGGGGGACATGGGTCACATACAGGAGACGTCTATGGTCTCAGATCCCTCCAAGGGTAACAGACAGCGGTTGCCGAGAAAGAATAGAAAAGGGAAAGCGTTGCCAGCAAGCCGGGAATGAACAATCAGAAGTTGTTGACAGCATTCAGGGTTTACTGCGAAGAAGGAATGAGGGACCTAAGAATAATGGTCGCGACCGATCGAGTCATTCATTCACTTGACAACTGGAAAGACCGCCGGGCGCTCGGAATCGTGCACGCAAGAAGACCTTCCTGTGTACTTCGACCCCTTGTCGCAGATGACCTTGTGAGGCTCGTGTTTCAGATGTTGTGTTGGCAGCGACAGGTAAATTCTGATAACACAGCTAACAAGAAGGAAATAAATTAGTACCGAGCCGAGCTTTCTGGGCCTTGGAAGGCAGAAAATCGGATAATTTCTGAAGCAGAAGAAAAAAACAAAAGACATTTTCAGTTGAGTTGAGTCGTTTGCAGATCGGGCGGTTTGGGTAGGAGAGTCCGGCTCAACAGTTGGAGTGACGAAACCAAGGAAAAAGTGCAGACACACCACCACTGATGCCAGAGGTGGGTTCTCACTTACTGTGTGTGTTGAGAGAATTTCAGCCTGAGCCGAGTCTCGTAGACAACGTTTGCCTGCAGCGATGTCACAAATTGGGGTTGACGGGATGGAAGAGAACGTTGGAGTGTGGGAGGGTCAAACATCCACAGGATGCTGAAGAGAAGAAAAGTTGCGAATGAGGCAGTCGTAACGAGGCCGCCGCGCAAAGGAGGAAGTCGCGACGCAGTCTGTTCAACAAAGCGAGGGCGGGTCGAGAACGGAGGGGCGAGGACAGCAAAAGAAAAAAGAGCGGAAGAAGCTGCCGTGTATGAAGCACGACGGTCCCGGACCACGATAACTGCTCTTTATTGACAGCCAGACAGATTATTAAAACAGACTCCGGCCACCTCTCCTACCCGATGCGCA
Organism: Epichloe elymi; assembly: GCA_023658475.1. Classification (NCBI taxonomy): domain Eukaryota; kingdom Fungi; phylum Ascomycota; class Sordariomycetes; order Hypocreales; family Clavicipitaceae; genus Epichloe; species Epichloe elymi. The sequence continues at coordinate 4,105,352 of CP098274.1, forward strand.
AGAGGTCCCTGCAATTCCAGGACGAGTTCCTGTCTGCGAGGCAGCGGTGCCACAATCTCCCAAACGGCGCAGGGGTGGAACGAGCAATCAACGGCGAACGCATCACTTCCGGCTGGGATGGCGATGAATCTGGCTTGCAGCGAATCTCCGAGGCCCTCAAAGGCCCTCCAAGGCCCTCAAAGGCCCGCCAGTCCGCCAGTCCGCCAGTCCGCCAGTCCGCCAGTCCGCCAGTCCGCCAGTCCGCCAGTCCTCCGGCATGCTGTTCTATTTCCTAGGCCATCCAGGCCATCTTGGTCGCAGCTGACGGAGCACCTTTCTCTGTCTCTTTCTTTCTCTCCTGGTTCACGACCAAACAAACAATGGGTTCCAAAACTGACTCCCACGCTGGATGCGATTCACAACCCTGCGAGCGCAACGGCGACAAGGCAACGGCGACAGGCGAGTTCTCCACCGCCAAGGTACATGTTGGTGGGCTGACAACCTTGGAACCTACATGTAGGCCAAGGCCCGAGTACATGACGCTCGGGCGGGCGGGTCCTGAGGTGACTGACACGCCTGAGAGACGCTCGGGCGTCTGGTGTTGCTGGTGTTGTCGAGTCGGACAATAAGCCCAGATGGGTTATTACGGAGCAAGGCTTTGCGCATTGTTTAGTCCGTATAGGGCTATTATTTACCGTACTGCACAACACTGGCACCCGGCCACATGGACGTTGAACTGAATGCTGAATATCTGTCACCATGAGAAAGCAGACAGCAAGAATATGATTTTTGCTTTGTTGCCTCCGTTGGGAAGAGCAGGGGTACGTGTCAATGACCAATCACGTCGGAAAGGTAGAGCCCCCCCCCTCTCTCTCAAGCTGCAACACAGATCCTGTCAACTGGAAACACTAGCGTCCTGTTCCTGCGTCTGATTGTATCCACCGGACACATTTTAGAGCAGGAAGCAGGAACCACCCATCCACGCCACACGCCATCGCACGCTCGCCTTGACCCAACACACCAACAAGTTGACACTTTGACACCCCCTCGAACAGAAAATCGCGTACGATGCCGCGAGTCCGAGTACGAACTCTTTACTTTTCTTCTTTTGCCTTGCGTGCGATGATATAACCTGGTCTCCGATCCCCATTCTTGCTGCGAAGTACTACGGACTACATGCACGGCAGATCCAGCGAGTAATACCTGTACGACTGAGTATTCGTATTGACTTATTCCACGTTGTCATATGATTGTATGATGGCTTAGTGGCTGGGATATTTACCCACAGTACGGATTACTCTGTACGATGATGGGTATTAATAGTCGACATCTGGACTTGCCGGGAGAGGAATGTCGCGAGACGATGCTCGTTTCATCAAGGCTCCTTCATCAACCAACAAGGGCAAGTGCTCCATCAGTCGCGAAGTACGGATCCGTAGTCCGTAGGCTGCGAATAGCTTGTAATAGCGCCAGCATGGAGGCGCGCCACGGTTGGTCAATGGTATCCCGGGGAACGTAACCTTGCATGCGTCTTTTTCTTGTCTGTTCTCTGTTTTCTTTTCTCTCCCAGCCTCTCTCGCTCGGCCGGTCATCATATCTCTGCGCCCTTGGCCAACTGATTTCGGTTATCGTTGGAAGTACTCCGTACCCTCGGTGATTCCGAAGAGGCCTTTAATCTTACATCACTCGGGTGAACCTGGACACTGAATCAAATTCAAACTTGGAGGTCAAGATTAAAGGGAGCTCGACGACGACGATCTTGTGCGTATCCTTGCAGACCGTGGTTCATGACCAATTTTGTTTCCTTGCCTTGGGCGGGTCTGTCATATATCCACTTGTCTTTGTTGTACCTCGCGGGAAAACGTACGAATTATTACGGATTATCATATTATAGCAAGATGAAGACACGAAGTCATAAGCCAGGCCAAATGTAGGATTGTTGTGAGCGTCCCACAGCATAAAAGGATTCATGCCCATGACCAAACAGTTGAGCATTCAAAGCCATGACGGCGTGCCGCGAGTAGGATTTCCTAATGTGGTTAGCCGCATCAATTCAACAGTGCTTATCGCATAATGCCCGCCATATCATGCCCGCCATATCATGCCCGCCACATCATGCCCGGCTATAACAAACTCACATCTTACATGTATTACTCCGTAGGCATCACTCTCTTCGTGATACCTTCCCTCTTCGCGGCTGATTACGAGACCTTGGCACTTGGGGCAAAGAGGGGTCTTTACCCTCGTTGTTAAGTTTATTTGTATGGCCTCCTTTTGCCACGTGTGGATAGCCTAGATGGCTGAATTCATCATCATCACTTTCCACACCGTCTCACAACACTTGCGTCTACGCCCATAATGAGGCCGGAAAGTGAAATAAAATGACACTCAATGGTGCCGTATCCGATCACGAACGGGACTGACTATAACAGATCCGTGTATGTCCATCCACCTCCCTTTTGGAGTAATTGGCAAGGGCGCCAGCCGGGAGTGACATGGCCAGATGGATGCAAAATGCCCCTTGGCCCTTCCAGACCCCTTCCAGGCATGCGAAAACCAGCCCAGAATGTATGTATGTACGGAGTAGAATGGGGGTGGACATGGGCATGATCATCGTTTGTTTCGGGTTCCGCGACCCCCAGGCCCGTCAGGCCATTCTTTCGTGCGTACGGAGAGAGCGTGAGGGTGAGGGAATTTGGCGTCTTCCTTCAAGCTGCCAGGGCCCCAGGGCCCAGGGGAGAGAATGGGCCAGCGAGAGCGAAACGGATTTTCTACTCCGTATGTAGTTGAATTTTTGTTTTGCCCCAGACGGGATGCCGACCTGATGAACCTTTTTTTTTTTCTCCAAGATTTAGCAAAACCGTGTTAACATTGTTACGGAGTAGGTGCAAGTCGTACAATTCATGTGTTTGCTTTGCATTCATACATTTTGAAGTATGCTAACTAAATCTGCCCGACGCCGCCCTCTCGAACCAGCTGAATTGACCACGGTCAACTTGTAGCAACTTGCCGGGTCTGATGCAAACACTCGACTTCTCGACGGACTTGTTGCTCCCAGGGCCTTCCTTTGGTGTGGCATGGGTTGTCTCGGAGATGTCCAACACCGTCACATTACTCATTCGATAGGAGTGACGAAGTAGCTTTGAGCAGAACCTGAGTAAATGTCGGCAACGCTCCCGTCAGAAGTCATTCGCACCTGAACTCGACGATGGAAATAATGACTTTGTGTCGGAGGACTAGTCACGCTCACAATGCTACAATGCTTGCAAAAAAAAACTTGCCAAGTCTTCACACTCATCGGTTTGTGCAGCCAAAGCTGGGATTCGGCTGACCCCAATCACTTCTTCGGTCGGCGTTGAGGAACTGGAGGATGTGATACTGGCCGTTTTGTTGATTCCCAGGATTGCACTAGAGGTGCAGGGTAGGACTGTTGGCCAAAGATATCTCACTAGACATATCCAGCTGCATCAACTTCTGACGGAGCCACGCCGCCAGGAAGTTGAGGTCAAAGTCCTTGTTCACACCTGGGGCACGGATCGTGACGACCGGGTTGGGATGCTTTGCGCTCCGGCACGAGTAGTCGTTGTCTTGGCGGGCCATCGGAGAAGCGTCTGCTTGCAGGCTGGCTGGCAGCGAGGCTGAATGCTACCAGGGAGAAATTTTCATGACGAGGTTTGGCACGTGGGTATATATAGAGACTCATGTACGTACTGTCGTGTGGTGTATACATATATATATATATATATATATATCGTGTGACTGAGTGATTCATGTCCAAACGTACATGGAAGCACGCTCATGGCTCCAGGCTCTTTATATCCCTGGCGTACGGATCCGTAGCCACAAACACAACAACCTTCTCTCTCGCACCTCCCAGCTAGCGCAGATGCCATGATGGACTCACTCCGTCCGAATGGCTTAGTGGCCAAGATGAGTTGGGCCATGAATCCGGGGATGCGCAACCCACGTGGGGATCTACATCTACCGGGGCCAGGTGGTTAGATCTGAAGCAGTCTACATGTGCATGCGGAAAGGCCGAGCACGAGTCATCTGTGGTGGAGGTGGAGTGGGTTGGTGCTGTTCGGCTTCATCAGAGATGTCAGATGGTGGCTTGGCCCGGTGGTCAGACGCTCGATTCCATTTCCCAATTTTCCGTCCCTGGCAATAGTCTATGAGACCCAAGTCTGGTCATTCCATCTCGTCACGACCAGCCAATTCATCGCCCCCCCCCCATCAATCCATTGTACCATGAGGCTCTCGTCGTACTTGTCCACCCGGGGGGGTTCAAGCCTGGTGAAAGACCTCCTCCAACGGCTTCCACCAACTCGGCGTCCCGGCCTCGGAACTCACCGCCCCAGGAACCAGACTCTCCTGATAACCGTCCGTCATTTTCCACCACTCCCTGACCCTGGGGTTCTCGGCCATGCGTTCCATGTCGCCGGCGTAGTCATAGCCAACGTACTTGTAGGACCCAAAGAGGAGGCCCGTGCCGCCGTCATAATATATACTGTCTGTGAACCACCATTATTAGTTCTGCATCATCCGCTCCACCCCTTTCGGATAAAGCATAAAAAAAAAAAAAAAAAAGAGCCATCTCCGTCCCGTTGCACAACGCCAGGAACGAGTCCCCGAGGCAAAAAAAAAAAGTCTCACAATCTACGATTCCACAATCCTTGATCTGCCTGCCGACCTCGGGCCAAATATTGGCGTGGCACGCCTTGTACTCGTCCGCACACCCCTCCTTGAGTCTAACGACGTGCGCGAACCGCCGGCCCGGATTCTTCGTTTTGGCCGTCCATGTCGACGTGGCAGCCGAGTCTGTGCCGGGCGGCGACTGCAGGACTTGCCGTTGGGTTGGAGATGACGCCTTCCACATGGCTATACCGAATGCGACCCGAAAGAAAGCACGATGCGGTTTGGGCCCGAGTGAGTAATGTACGGACTAGAGGCGAGAAAAATGGAAACTCTGGACGGGGGGAAACGGGGAAACGGGGAAGATGGTCTGATTCTTCTTCTCGTTCAATCGCGTCAATCACGACGCTGCCCAACCCTCCCCCCCCCACTCGCGTTGGCATGCAGGCGCTTTTACATAATGTTGACAAACTCACTGATCCCGGTGCGCGTCCCTGGTGCTTGACCAACAAGACCGCATCAGAGATTCACAAAACGCTCAGCGATCAGGACGGTTTGCAGAGTCATGAGGGAATAACAACAAAACGTCAACAAATGCCCGTCATTAGATAAAAGATGGCTTGCATGTACGGACGTAGAGCCCAGGCTGCCAGAAATCACGCCAGGCTGCACGGAGTACTCCGTACTATTGGCCGACGTTTTCTTCCCCTCTGACCGTGTTTCCTTCCCAGCCAGCATTATTATTTTACGCAGCAAGCAGCAGTCCGTGAGGTCGAGTCCAAGTGCTTGTCGACAAAGGAGGGAGCTACAGTCTGCACGCACGGCGAGCTTCAACAATGCATGTCCGTCGTGAGTGAAGTGGCAATGGATGAGAAAAGGAGCGTCTGATTGGGTATATATGCGATAAGCCAGAAGTAAAAGATGACACGCTGCCATCTTGCGAGACAGAAAACGCCAAAAAAAAGATACAAAATTAAAAAAATGTATGGCTAACAAAGGACCGGACGCGACAACTTGTCTGCCGCTCGAAGCTCGAAGCCACCACCCCCAAAATCCCCTTTTTGACAGGAGCCGTCGTGACTTGAAACAAAAACGCCAAAGTCATATCCCTCCAATGCAGTGTCCAATGCAGTGCATCGTTTTGCATTCGTCCGTTGAAACCCCCTCTCTCTTCATCTATCCCCACCACATCCTCGAGTTCCCGTCTAGACTTGAGCGTCTCCAGACATGTCCGTCCACGCAGCCTGAGTCGAGTTGGACATCTGCCGCTCCTGCCATTTCAGCGCTTGGAGTCTTCGTATTGAGGTGGAAGCTCAGCCTCTTCCATCAATCGAGCCTTCTCGGACGCGGAAGCTTCTTCACGCACGCCTAGAGCGGCCAAACGCCTGACGCGCCAGCCTCGTAACGAGGCCGCGATTCGGAAAAAGAGGCTGCAAACGCCCATGACGAGCCTGGTGACGTCAGCATTAGTTTAGTTTAGAGCGTAGTACAGTAAGAATTGGCTCCACACAGCGCACACAGCGCGGGGAAAACACGTACAAAGCAACGCCAACACCAGCAGTGGTGCCCATGAGAACAGGCAAAAGGATCTGCGCGGCAATGCTGGCGAGCAGTCGGCCCAGTTCCCGACCATGTCTGAGAAGACGGTGCGGATGAGGATGAGGCTGCTGATTTCCATCACCCACAGCCTGGTCTTGTGACTGAGGGCGGTTCCATGTGCCCCCATGCCCATGCGGCAGCGCCTTGTCCTTGTCCTGGCCGTGATGCGGGCGACCATGGCAGTTCTTGTAACGTCTCAATCCCTTGAAAGCCTTGAACGCATCAGCCATCACCTCCTTTGCATGGCACGCCATGGAATTGCACCCCGAGACCTTTGACGGCGCCGTGTCCACATCGGCAATGATGATCTCCTTGGAAGGCGCCTTGAATAGCTTCACATGGACAGCGGGGACGCGATCCACAAACCGGTTGCCCACTTCAATCACTCTGAGTTCGACATCCAACAGCTGCAGACTCGACCCCTTGCCCATGGCTTCGGGAACGACAGCCAAGCTGTACCCCAACTTCTGTCGACTCGTCTCGCCGTCGGCGCTGGCCACCGGCGCTACCAAGTCGCCGTGCCACGGATCGGCGTGCGGGTACAGCTCGAACCCATTGAGCAGCAATCTCGTGTCGTCGACAACACTGAAATTCAAGTGCAAATTGGTGTCTGCACCCTCGCATTGCTTGCACGGGACGATGACGACGTGCGAATCAGCTTGTATTGGCTGCGAGGAAGCTTCGTCGAAGAAGGGAAGTGCTTTGAGCAGGGACTCGTCTGGCTCGGATAGCTCGGGAACGATGACGAAGGCAGCAGCCGTGGCTGTGGCCGCTAAAGCAAAAGCAAGCGACGTCAGCTGCATCTCTATGGTGGAGATTTAGTTTTTTTGGGGGGGTTTTTTTTTTATTTGCGGTCGCTTTCGATTTTCTCGCCGATGTAGAAGAAAAAGAATTGAAATGAGAAAACCTCACACGAGAGATGAGAAAGGGAAGAAAGTGAGAGGGAGGGAGGAGGAGAAACGAAGCGGAGAGTGGCGTTTGATGATTCAAACTTGATCAAAGTCAGTGAAGTCCAACGGACTCGTAACTGTTCCCGCGACCGCGTCAGTCGACCATTATTAATTCCGACACTGACGGCAGTACGACAACTGTAGAGTGGCTAGTTGTGCACACTGTGCGCAGTGGTACGCTGTGTGGCTGTGCCACCGGGGAGTCGAGCGGACTGATCGGGACTTGTTGACATTTGTAATAAGAACAACTTGCTGCATTGAAGTGCCGTGTGCCCCCACCCCACCCACCACCTTTGCAAGTGCCCTGCGCTAAACGCCGCGGACTTTAATCGGCCCTCCGGCGTCTACGGAATTTGGCACTGGGCACAGGCCGTTCCGGGCCACCATCGCCCCACGACTCTTTGTCCTGATTTGGCATATTTGCAAGCCAAGTTCCCCAGTATATCACATCGTGCTCCATTCCCACACTGTGTGCCTGCACCCAAACGTCATTCATTGCTTCTCTCTCCTTTTTTTTTTTTTTGGGAGAGGGGGGGTCCCAGCTCAAGAAAATGCGTATTGTATTGTTGCGATGCCGCGATGCGATATCGCGATGCTCCCTTGACCGCCATATGCATGACCTTGTTCTTGGCCTCATTTCTACCAATGGAGTAAAGTATGCACGCAAACCTTTCAATTGTCCTACAAACATATGAATGACCATTCTGAGATAATGCCCTACAGGCCACATGAGTTAACCAAAACAACCAACTATAAAATTAAAGCATCCATCAGTGTAGATATTCCTCCCCCGATGTGTTGCCTTGCAGATAGCTACTTGCTTGGAACTGCACCTGTCGTCCAAGTCATCGCCAGTTTCGACACAGAGACAATCGCTACTTGCTTTTCCTTAGAGTCGTACGAATCGCATCTTATTTCTGATCTTGTTCGTCCATCCTGTCCGAAGACTTCCCCTCGGCACGCCTGTGCCAAGCGCAGCAACACTTTGGTGTCGATGAATAGGCGAATCACCACCCCATGGGAAATTGGGATTATTGGGTAGCTCTGGTGGTGTCTGGGGCCTCTTCGTAGGAGTAGGTGCGGGTTCATTAGAAGCTTGTGGCTCCGAGGTGCCCATTTCAGTAGAGATCAAAGTCTTCAATGTGGTGAGTACAGTGCGCGAATCTGCAAAGGTCAGTCAGGATCTTTCCCATGATGCGAGGCTCTAGAATTGCGCAACCTACTTGCTGTTGTACCCGGTTGCGTTTTCAACCCTGATGGGCGCTTGATCGTTTTATGTGCACACCTTGTTGAATGCGTCGACGTGGTCAATGGTGCACTACTTGCAGCCGTAGTAGACGTCATAGAATCCGAGTGATCTGTTCTCGTGACTTCTGAACGAGTCTGCGTGCTCACAGGCTGCGACGACCAAGTTTCATCGGGATCATGCGTCTTATTGGTTGACGTTATCGTAGTTGGCCACAACGTTGTCTCGCTAGTCGTGTCCGCTGCAGAACTTGTTGCTGTTATCCTTCCGGAGGTAGTGTTCAAATTTGTCGTAACACTAGACACGATGTTACTGGTTGGCCGTGTGGTGACGGGTGGTTGGGTCACCGTAGATTCATTAAAGGTCCTAGTTGTCGCTGGAATCGTTGAGCCTGGATCCCCACTCATGGTAGAATTGACCCATCTCGAAGTGATCAGGCTGGTGGTTTGCTGCGCGCTGGTCTCGCCCCAGAAGGTCGATGTATATGACACGTAAGAGGTGTTAGTCACGATTCTTGAGCTGGGTGAATTGAAGGACGTATCAGCGCTCGGTGCGGAGGAAATACTTGAGGACCGACTTGGTTGCAAGGAAAACGTCGAGTTTGGCCATTGTCGCATAGTAGATGTCAACGTCCTGACCGACGTCTGGACAGTTGATGAATTAAGCATCGTTGTAATGCCGGGGTCTAAGGTCTTGGACGACAGGGAATGGCCTGGTGATATGCTAGGATGTGCGGAAGAGAGACTCGACTTGGATGTCGTTGGCCAATGGTAAGTAGAATTAGGTGCAGTTGATGTCGTTAGGACCCCTGATGTGAACCCTGTCGATGGTAGAACTGAACTGGATAGGTAAGTGAACCGGGTTCTCTGAGTCGAGGTCGACTTGTGAGAAAGATCAGTGCTCCAAACACTACTGTCTGATAAATTCTGTTGGGTGGATTGCGGTCGACTCGAGCTCCGGATATTACTGGTGATGGTTGTCAATGGAGTCGTAGAGGGAGTCCACGGAGTATGGTAGGTCGTGTTTCCTGCTAGAGATTTGGAGGAGGAACCTGTTCCGGGGAGGATCACCGTGGTCGTTGAGTTCTGGAATGGAGGAAACGAAGGACTCACACTGGTCCTGCTGGTCCATCTTGAGCTTTGAGTGGGTGCGCTTACAGTTAATCTCGAATTGGTCCAGGAGATATCGGTGCCCAAAATTGACGATCCTATCCATGTGGATCCAGAGGAAGGGGTTGGGAGTGGCGGACTGAGAGAGCTTTGTGAAGCGGTACTCCGATTGATGCCAGAAGAGAGAGAGATTGTATGGGTTTTTTCAGTTGCGGTTACCGACGTCGATTCATTTGAAGCAGGATACCGGGTCGTCAGTGGAATCGAAGTCGGGAAGGAGAACGTCGAGGTGTAACTTGTCAAGATCTGTGTGGGGCCGGGAAACGAACCATCCTGAGTACTGACCGATGTATCATTGGTCCATTGAGAAGAAAAATATGTCTTCGTCCTCGGGTTGCCATCGGTAACTGTTTGAGATTGAACAGATGATGTTGCAGAGCTCATAGTTTGTGAACTGTTGCCCCACGTATTTGTCTGACTGTACCTTGTGGGCCCTCCAGTAGTTTCCGTAGTTGTTCGGATTCCAGAGGATAAATGAACTGTGCTTGCAATCGGCGAGGTCGAGGCTGAGGATGTCGTATTGGATACCGGATGCCACGTCACCGTAGATTGACTCGGTAATGGCTTCGAACTGGTTGTTGAAACTTTTCTGGTGGCCGTCATGGTCCGTGTCAGCGTGTTGTTAACATGGGATGTCGAGGAGGCAATGACGCTGCTATTTGTTGACGGATATCCTGTGGAAATTAGGAGACTTGATGAGAACCCGATACTGCTTGCAGACTTTGAGATCACCGATGTGTTGGCAGTTGAGTAAGTCGTGCTCACAAAGGTCGTCCGAGATGATGTTCCTGTGATACCCAAAACCGAGCTATCAACCCAACTTCTGGATGATGACGATGTTGAATCGTCTCTACTCTGAGATGTATGCGAGGAAGTCACAGTGTGGCTGTCGGTGGTTGAAATGATTGTGTTGGAAGAATACGGAGATCGATCAATCGTCGTCACAATAGCTGTATTAGTGACTGTGCTTGGAGGAGATTCCGACGCTGAGAAAGTGTCAGTAGCAAAATTGGGAAGCATCTCCTGTTGTCTCACTTACAACTTGCAATAACTGAAAGACTGGCCGAAGTTGAGGTGCCGTACTGATAAGGTGGCGGATAATCGTACCCATAGGTAGGTGCCTCATAATCGGGAGGCAGTTCACGAGGAACAACATGGGGAAGCTGCCGAACTGGGCCAAAATCGACATCGTCGTTCCAAGCGTCGTGAGATGCCTTGATACAGGATAACAGACACCCCAAGATGATTGTTGGTATGAAACCAACTAACAGGCTGCGCAGCATCATCGTGCAGATAGCTGAAGAAACGAATGCGGGTTTGGGTATGATTAAGCTTGCCTATATCGGCAAAGTGCTAGGTATCTCGAGACCGAGAGACTATCCGAGGAAATACCCAAGAACTATTTCAAAATAGGGGAGAGGTAACGAGAGTGTAGTGGTCTGAGAAGCTCTGAGACACTGACGGTCTAGGAAAGGGATAGATAATCTCAGGAAAGAAAAGAATGAACGGCAACGAGGTAATGTCCCAAACTTCGCGACACACGACTACCAAAAAAACAAAGTTATAGGGGCGCCAACGACGATGGCGGATGAGAGAGAAAAGAGACAGGGAGAGGAGAGAGGAGGGAGGAGGGAGGAGTGAGGAGGGAGGAGGGAGGGACGGATATACACGAGTTTGATAGCAGAAAAGAAAAGCGGACAGTTTAAGACGGAAAAATGATTCCGAAATTTAAGCAAGGACGCCATGAAGCGCGCAGTCCGTATCAGCTGTCAGCGGGACGCGAATATCGTCTACAGCCGTTTACAGCAGGCACGAGCCACCAGGATTGACCAAACCGGTTCATGTCATATACACGAGTGGAAGCACAGCGGCTTTCGACAGGCATGGTTGGTATCCAGATTGTGAGCTTGTCGACCGAGTCTTGCCTCCTCCGGAGTCACTTTAGAGCATGACACCATCCGACGGTCCTTGCACAAGGCTCTTTTGCACCTCAACGAGTTTCAACCATCTCCACGACCCGATCACGGTAACACGAGGCAAAGTGCGGCGCGTTGTAATGATTTGCTAATGAGGCAAACTGCCTAGTTACTCGGCTTATCGGCATTACGCATTCTCCAAGCCGACTGAAGATTCCCCATCAGGATAAAGACACTTACTTGGAAAGGACGAAGCCATAAGTCAGGGCTTCCCTCCGCTGGCTGTTCGTATCGGGAGGCATACTTTATGGCTCATGACGTTAGCTGCGAAACTTTGAACTGACTCAATGCTTGCAACACAATCGATCGGGACCATGTCCACCACCCCCTGGCTGCATTGCAGAATCTCACGACCTTGGCGTGCCCATGCAGTTCGCGGTGTAACGATCTACAACGACGAGTATCACAATGCGCAAACAGTCATGAAGAGCGATGGACGGGTACACAAGGCGATGGAGTACCTGCATACGGCTGACTACCGTAAATTCGCCTCTCATTGTTTCACAGCGGGAGCTCTCCTCAGCGCCACGACGGACGCCGAAGGTTCCATCATTCATTCATTCATTGTACATGCGAGACGAACCTGTTGAAGTTCTAGAAAGACACACGTTGTGCAAGCCCAACAACGGGTTGCGGTCTGAATCGTGCACACACAGCCATGAACAAGATGTCTATGACTTCCTCATTTTAGGCCAACGATTGAACAGACAGTAATTAATTGAGATCACGGACGAACGGGATGTATTGTAACAGGCTAAGACAAACTGCAACGATGTTCCTCTTTCAATACGATTCAAGTCAAATTAAGTCGGTCTATACTCTCACCAACACTGTATCACAATACAAATGGAATAGGAATCCTCAGCCTCGCTTAATTGGACAAACTCGTTCGACATGGCAGCGTGGTTTGAGCAACGTGACTAGACAACAGAGAGGTCAAGGCGGCTGACAGATGCTGCGCTTTGGCTTCGTGGTTCAAGAATTCGCCTACTGAACCTTCTTGGCAGCTTCCCTCAGTGTAGGTGCTGTTTCATCCGTCATGGTTGAATTGATCTCTTCAATATCCGCAGCCCACAGCGCAGCCCCAACTGTTAAGGTCAGACGGAGAAATCAAGACATTGAAGGAACCAGCGTATCTCACTCACCTGTATTTGTGTATGTGAAGAAGATATTGGCTACAGGTATCATTTCCAATAGCGTTGCGACCATGCCGAACCTGTAGACAAGTGGGTTAATGGAGTGGACCACAAAAGTGCCACCCATCGTCGCAACTAAGTGTGAATGACGACGAAAGACGACTTACGCTGTATAAGCCCCGGTGTGCTTTTCCAGCCATTCTTGTTTCTGAGAGGCGGACAACTTCTTGAGTTGGAAGTACTAGAGTGATATTATTAATACGCGAATGACCTTTTCTCGCCAAAATGGACACATGACAAAAGGCCAACTTACTCGACCGTGCACCATCTGCCCTCTGCTTCGAGCTGTCGAAGCCATTAGTAACCAGCAGAGAATCTTGACACAGGCAGTAGAAAAAGCCTGAACATACCCTGGAGAAACAGAAACGCGGCCGTGCCAAACACAGGAATAAAGTTGAGGGGCAAATACATGACGTATCTGACGAGAGCCGTAGGGCTGAACCTTGAGAAAGGGTTCTTCAGCGTCTTGCCGAGTCTCGAAATAGGATCGCTCCCAGAGCTGACCTCACGGCCCTCGCGAACCATGGTTGTGGCGTTTCTAGAGATGAGAGTGCCATCAAAGGTGTCCAGAATAGCCTGCTGCAGAATCCAATTTCTCGAAATGATGTTGACAATGGTGGAGCTTTCGTTGAGGACAAGTAAAGCCGTCGTAACAGGGGCAAGGGGACCGCTCGTGAAGACAAGGACAGCCAATTGTGGGAGATATGTGAGGGCGAACATGCCGCCCACGACGGCGGCAGACACTGCAAGGTATGGGCCGATCTTGGACGTGAATGGTTTCCATAACGACCTGTGTGATAGGAAGTAGAAGATGCCCTGTCATGTTGCACTGACTGTTAGGAAGACAACATGGGGACTGACGGCCCATTACGAGGTTATGTAAGTAAGCTTACCTTGAGTGGATAAAGGTATGCTTTGCTCTTGAGTGCGTCGTACGCAACGACCTTGGCCTTGCTCAGGTCTTGCTTGCTACATGAAGCTCAGTATGAAGCGCACAGATTGCGCAGCTCTCGTTGCAAGACTTACAGAATTCCTTGCGCCTTCTCATTGATCGACTGAACAGCTCGATTTGCTGCGGATTTCGTGTCCTGGGATGATTCGGTCATGGTGTTTGTTGTGTGTCGAAACTGGAATTGTGGCAAAATGTGCGAGATTGTATGTGCGAAAAGTCTGTGGCAAGATGGTGAAGATCTGGAGAAAGCTCGCAATGGAATCAAGGAACTGATTTTGAGTAATAATAAGAGACAAAAGCACAAAGCTGAGCTTAGGTTGAGCTCATGGGCTCTAAACGTCAGTCCAAGTCCATGTCGTCATATGCGCGTTGTGGGCGTTATGGGCGTGGAGACTAGCCGCTTGTGGTGACACAGTACCTAGATCTTCAGGCGTAAATATTCCCAGTGGGGCGGGTTTTAACCTGCAGGGTAGTTTTCAACGCCTTCAGCGTCAAGTTCGTCATTTTCAAGACACCTCTGGCATCGAATTCATCAATTCAAAGACCTTCAGCATTCATGTCAGAAGATAAGTCATGTACGATCGGCGGTCAGATTCGTCAGAAATTCAACGGCCATCACAAACCATGGTAGATACAAGATCCTTATAGCTGCCCGACTTCATCGGCATCATAGGCGCAGGGAAAGCGTCAGTATCCGCCTTGCGTCTTGCACGCCCGCTCATTCTTCCCATCCACCGCCACTAGAGCAACCAGCCTTTGCGGATTCAGATCGGAGGCTCGCCGACTTTGATCAAAAAGCTTCCTTCCGGCGTTGCCGCGATACCGTGGCACATCGACACGTTTTTCCCGATAATCCCGCAGCCAGCGGGCCCAGAGCCTGCGAGATTGGCATACCCCAGGCCATATACGGACAGCAAATGCGCCCAGAGTACCCCGTAGTCCCGGAGATTTATTATCAGTGGTGCGAGATGAGTACTCGTGGGCTGGGTGAGGGAAAAGTACGACCACTACGGTACGCAACGGCATATTCTACATTCAAGAAAAGCACTGGGTGTTTCCCCGCCTGCGAACTTGGCAGCTAACATCTTCTGCCTGCGTCGAGCCAGGGCAATTGACTACTATGGCGTTCCATTTGATCATCTCGTTCACGCTGATGACGTGGATCCAGACGTTCTTGCAAATCAAACGGACACTTGACGTGGGTTGAGGATCAGGCTGTGATGAATGCACATCGTCACGAGCATCATTGACGTCATTTGGGGGCCTGGGGACGTCTTGGACGTCAACGGTGGAACAGCGAAATTCGGCTCGTATAGTTGGTGATACCTGGATCCAAGGGATAGAATCGCCAGGAAAGTGGAGATATTGTTGGGCGAAGAAGTCCATGGAAATTGGCGGCCAAGAGGGCTGAATCGATTCGAGTTTCGATATCAGGTCGACAGACAGATCAACCGACTTCCGTGGCGGTCTGTCTCTGCGTGTTTCCGAGCTTCCGAGGCTCTTGATAAGCAATGCATTCATGTAAAATCACCCACGTACTTGGATGAAGCCGTCATTGCTGTCTCGGCAAGTGACGCCAGACCAACAGTTTTACACCGGCTTGGAACGAAGTGTCAATCTTCTTTGGGCCGAAGTGCGAGAAAAGCCCGCCGAGGCCCGAAGTCTCGCCTCGCGAAAGACAGCTCATCCGCAGCCAGTAATACCTCCAGAGGCGCGCGCAAGCAGGGGAACACGTCCGGACTTCCTTCAATCCGTTCGGGACATGTTTCTGATAACGGTTTCGCGTCTCGGTGCCGAGACTGATTCCCGGAGAGAAGCCGAGACTGATTCCCGGAGAGAACAGCACGTCGGCTTCAGTAATTGCCTCAGCTGGGGGAACCCTGCCTGATCGCCGATGTCATCCTGCTCTGCGTGGACATGCGTGGACATGCGCGGACATGCGCGGACATGCGCGGACATGCGCGGACATGCGCGGACATGCGCCGTGATACGCCATCCGTTGCACAATGGTTCGTGCGGAGGGTTGTTCAGACGATCTCCTCGGATCCCGTAAGGCTACATTTGCGTACCAAGGATCCCCCAGTGCCCTTGTTAGCAGTGAGGACCTCTGTGAGTGATTACAGGGATATATTTATAGAACCAGCACTTCTGCTACGTAGGATGCATTATATATAGCAGCGTGCAAGATTAAGAAACGTGACCCTTTCTTTTTTAAGAATAAAAAACAATAAAAAAAACACGGATTGATCGAGTTCCGGGATGGTAGTTTTCCCAGCGGGATAACATGAGAACAAAAAAAAAAAAAAACTTCTGTGTAAAAATTTGACAGGAGCGTGGAGTGAAACAGGTTTGGGCTCTGCGGCAGTTCTTTCTGGGGCTAGTGCCTTGGCGTCAAAGGAAGAAGGAAGGCGAGCCGAGCCAACGAATGAGATGGACTATTAGGCGAGATCCCGTCGTTTAATAATAAGTTACAGACACGCGAATGCAACTGCGCTCCACCACATGCATCGCGCTGGAGCTGGAGCTGCGTTAATGTACGGAGGATCGCCTATTACTATTACGGAGGGAGCCCCTCCAGGAGGATGGGCGTGGGCTTGCCAATCTCCCAATCTCGCTCGCAAGGGTGGCTGGCCTTGCAAGGTCGACGGGGTGATGATGCGATGCCCAGCCTTTTGACATAAACAGCACTACATTGCAGATCGCTTGGCATGCATTGACGCTTCATCTTGCGGGGTCTGGTCAGTTGGTGAGAGAGAGAGAGAGAGAGAGAGAGAGAGAGAGAGAGAGAGAGAGAGAGAGAGAGAGGGCATGATGGCCGACATGATTCCTCAGGTTTTTTTTTTTTGCTTACTATTTCCGGCTGGTTGGCTTCACATCGAGTACGATCCGGGAATGCGTTGACGAAGAAACAATCCCAAGGCTGTGCTGGCCAAAAGACTTGTTTGTAACATGCTGAGTAGTCCGTAGATGATTTGCAAGACGAGACAATTAAAATCTTACATGAAACCCGTGGACAAACGGTGTACGGGGTAATAGGTACTACGGATTGGACCCGTCCGGATTGCAGATTACATGGGTCGCTTCCTCCGCCACAACTTACAAGTTCGGGCACGGTTGCTTCCGAAGGCCTTTGAGCCTGATTAAACGAGCCGACGAGCCGACGAACAAAAAAAGGAAACTCGTCCTTCACTGGCCCAAATCGAAAGCGTCCTAGCTTAGCTTGCATTGGATGAATCGGTTCGTGTCCTTGCTTCAATCGTTAGACGCGGCTGCAGATGATCAGCCAGCAACCAGCCAGCAACCAGCCAGCATACATATTTTCCCCAGCGCAGCTTTATTATCCCCTTTGACAAGGAGCAAGGGAGCAAGCAGGCAGATGACCACATTCTTTTTTTTTAATGTTGGGGGTACTATGTACGTCCGTACTCCGTACATTACGGATTACAGGCAAGGCACCTACCTACCTACCTAAATTTAGCAGAGAAGCCGGGCTTGGCGAGATACTCCGTACATGGCTTTTTCTATGCAAAAGGATCCCATACATACTCCGGAAACTTCTCCTATTTACCGTGCGATTCACACACCACTCAGAAGTACCCCTTATCTATCTTTGTTCTGATTGGCCCACATCCGGTGGTGCCCCCGAGACATCAACTGCCGGATGGGGGCTATGTGCTCCGTGTTTTGCTGTAGTCCGTATGTACGTACATAGGCGGTCGGGACTCGGGAGACAATATTGGCTTATTCCTATTCCTAATATTACGATGGGGAGGGGGACTTTTCGCCCCATCCCCTATTCAACGTCCGCGGACATTGTCAATCGGGGTCGGCTTGTTAGAAATCTCCGGGCAGCCCCCCCACCGCCATCTCACAGCGATCTGTACGCCCCCGGACCGTGTCGAGTAAACGTCGACATGCACCGCGGAGAACAAGATTGCAGAGAAGTGAGAGTTGTTGCTGGAATCGCCGTCACTGTGTCGCTGTGTGGTGTTGTGCTTGTCATGACAGGGAGATATCGAAAGGATGTCACGGCCACCCGAGAAGCACGCGGAGAAGCAGTTGAAATAAGCCATGTGAGACACGACCTGCGTCTTTCCACTGAATGCAGCTTTACCAATGGCCAGCTGCTGTCACACCAATTGGTCGGTCTGTCTCACTGGGCTGAGGAACCCCGGCGAAAGTGGCGCCACAGGGTCTCAAAACGCTGTCACATCGCGAAATCAAGAAACCCCGCATTAGTCAACATATCAATCAACACGTTGATTATTACATACATCAGTAGCATATTAAGCAGTAGGTCAAAGTGGCCTGCCTAGTGCTGTATAGCTAAATTGAGCAAGCTGCTCGGTAAGCAAGCCAGTCAATCAGTCAATCAGTCAGTCAGTCAATCAGATAGTTCGTTAGCTGGGCTCCTAGGAAGTCAATTTAGGGATGTAAGTTATTAGCTAGTTCATGCTTTTAAAACCATGTAAAATTCGGGATGTGGGTTTTTCGATGTGACAGCGTTTTTGCTTTTGGCCGAGCCTCTCTGCTGTGCCATGTGCCATGTGCCATGTGCTGAATGACTGGCTTCGTTGATGAATGACAACGTGCCGACGTACACTCTAATAATAATGATCCCTGTTTGATTTTACACGAGTACATGACTAGGGGCGGCAGGCCAATGATAGATCTTTCTTAACGACTTCAGCCTTTTTGTAGCCACTTGGAGCTACATATTAGTGGCTACCCCACGTGGCGCCTGTAGTCGTGTACATAGAATCATTCAGGGGGGTTATTACTGTAGGCGTTAGTCCGTACTGTCTGCCAAGAAGACGAACAACATGTCGGGACTCGTTGACCCGTTTTCGAGTCGTCAACGGGTAAAGTCCAAGGGGCCCCGCCACGAAGCGAGACTAGTCATGTACGGAGCAAGTCCCATTGTATTGTGGGGCTCATCTTGGGAAGGGCTTGTCGACTTCACACAAAAAACTCATCAAGGTGTTTGAAACCCCAGCCTTCTGGCAGAAGTGAGAAGAAGGTGGGGAGAAAACAAACCACTTACTTGTAGATTCAAGGAGCGTCTAATGAAGCACGGACGCAGTCTTGGGCTTCTAGACTGGCGATTCCAATCCATTGTTCGCGCCAGACTACCAAGAATGGAGGAAAACGAAAGCAGGTTGCATTGGTGGATCTCTGGCCAACGGAAATATGATGCGAATAATGGTATGGCATCATGTGAACAAGACAAGACGTATATTGTCACGATAGTACTTGTGTTGTCGTAACAGCAGAAGGAGGTCAAAGCCGAGCACTTTTGCAAACAAGATGAAGACACCCCAAGAAACAGCAGAGACATGAATAAGCTGGTGGCGGTGGGCGGTGGGCGGTTGACGGGCCGCTGTATAATGAGCGGGTTTGCTGTGATCCGACAATTGACTTTCATGGCATTGGCATTAGCTATCGTGTGAGGCTTGCGACAGGCCAGGGCCCTGAGATCGGCGGGCTCCTACTCCGTGCTCGGTAGGTGGTAATATGAATCGCATTGTCGGCGACTGGCAGTAGTAGTCGCCGAATAGCAAAAGCTCGGAGCCCAGGCCCAGGAATGCCGTGATAATGACGAGGCAGGTGTAGGGGGGCTCACTAGTAATAGTAACTGCTGTTCAATCTTCGTGTCCAGTGTCCAGACTGGGTGTATGTACGGCCACGAGTGACAGCCACAAGTGGTGCTTGGCCTGGCCGCTATCATGACGACAAAGGGCGAAGGGCAAAGGGCAAAGGGCAAAGGGCACTACTTACTATTTCGCCTCGAGAATGATCCATGCATGGGCGGGTCGGCGACCAATCCATCGACGGATCGACCACGGATGTCGGCATTGGGCGCTGGCGGGAGTTTGGCGTTTGGGGTTGACATCACGTCATTCTCGGGGAGGTTTTATTTTTATTTTTATTTTCTCCCATCGCAAAACACGCACCGAGGACACGAGATTGTGCGAAGCGATGAAGCACCACATCTGTCAATGTTGAGACGAATGCCGCAGTTGCTTTCCGTCCCCGTCCCCCCGTCCCCCCTCCCCCCCTTTCTTGTCGACGAGCCATTCCCGGGAACCGAGCCGAATTGAAGTTGGCTCATGCGTCGGGCGGCGCGGACTTGTTTGGGGGGGACGCCCCCAGCATGCTCTTGCTCAGAACTGGCCTAGGGCCAATCGTGCCACGCCCCAGCACGTGAAGCTGCAACCTTGCACCATGCAGATGGCAATGCTCCATTGCTCCATGCTCCATGCTCCATGAACTGAGCCCTGCTCGCCTCCTCGCCTCCTCGCCTCATCGCCTCCTCGCCTCGCCATCTCGGACATGCACCGCGCCGACGACGAACGACGACGAAATGGCTTCCCAAACACACCCCCTTCAACTTTGGTCGGCCCTCGCTCTGGGGAAACGAGACCCAGCCAGAAGCCTGGTTCATGGGGCAAGCCATCCCGGCCTTACACAGTCGCCAGGGATCACGTACCTACCTGGGCAGTCGTCTGGTTAATACTTTGCTCCTTTTATTAATCAACCCCCGTCACTTGAAGTCATCCTGACCGCTGCCCACACAAACCAGACAGAGAAACACACCCCTTCCCCCATTATATATGTTCGCATTGCCTCTTTGTGTATATTCCGCCTCGTGGCACCTTCATCTCCCTCTTGCAAATCCCATCACCGTCTCATCACAAAAAAAGTACTCACTCGAACCAGTTCCCTCTCACTCATCCAAGGGCTGCTGGACATAATCTAAATTAATTGTCAAGGGACCTTCAAACCACCAAGAGAGTAGCAGCCCCACCATCACCATAACCATAACCACAACCACAACCGCCTCTGTCCGCCATGGGTTCCCACAGCCGGCCCTCGTCTCCTGCGGAAACGAGCAAGTCGGGTGCTCCGAGGAAATCATCTGCTTCCAAGTCTGCAAAGACAATGAGCCGAGTTGCCAAGAAAGCCAGTGCGAGCGCTGCACACCATCATGACCATGTTCCCCACGTCGCTGGCATGGATGGCCGACACAAACGAGTGTGGAAGGCTTGTGAGAGATGTAGAATGAAGAAAACAAAGGTACATTGAACTCTAGTCTTCTGTTGTATGCTGTGCTGTACGGGGGAAACATATATCCCCCCCCCCCCCAAAAAAAAAAAAAAATAGGCACTAGTTCTCGATTTGCTGACTTTTACCACCCTCCGCGTTCATAGTGTGACGGCGAATTCCCCTGCAAAAGATGCAAGGATGATGGCCTTGTCTGCACAGCTGGTGTGCGCAAGAAGATTGAGTATAAGCAGCTGCCTCGAGGGTATGTTCTAGTGTCCCCAGATGAACTCGCACGTCAAGGCACGGAATCGTGGCATTCGCTGACAGCAAACGTGACTAGATACGCAGAAGTTCTCGAAAACACCCAATTCGCCCTCATTGCCACGGTTCACAGATTGTACAAAATGGTGCGCAACTCACAATCCTGGGAGCTGGGCGAGCCCGACCTCAACGACCGGGGTTTGCCTGTTATCCACGACATTGCCCTGAAGCTCGGCTGCATCCGACCCAACAGCGACATCGACCTTCCCGTTCATTCCGTCTTCCCCGAGGACGAAGCTGGTATGATGGCGCTCGCCCGCCGGCTCGAAGAGCAGCAGAGCAGAGACGGCTCGGATAGCCACAAAGACAGCAGGGATGAGATTCCACGCAATGACCGCGCTTCCTCGTCTGAGCTCGACCACTCCGATTTCGAGGATTACAGGAGAGCGGCCTTTGGCGGCGGCAGCAGCCGCAGCCACAGCCGCAGTAATTGCGTTACACTATCGCCCCAAAGCTTCGCTGGCAGCAACGACTTCGACTTCGACTTCAGCCTCCCGGTCCCCGACATTGATCCCAGTGTCGTGTATGCCCCCCAAGCGCAGTCGATGCCCGACTACGCCGCTTGGCCTATGCCCAAGACGCAAGCGATGGCCATGTCGATGCAGTACTTGCAACATACTGATACCTTGCAAAACATGGAATTGATGAGTCATGGCATGATTGGCAACCAATTCGGCAACATCAAGCCTGACATCCTGTCTTGCCCTAACACAGACGTCATGATGGGCATGGCCGATCCCATGATCTACTCCGGCTATGATGGCGAGACAGTGAGGCTGTAGAAGATTTTCGGACGAACTGGTTCGCAAAATGAACCCTAATGCGCTTTTAAATTTCTTAGCTGGGACTAGTCTCCCCAAGGATGGATGTACATGACTCGGGCTACGCCAGTACAAATCGTTTACGGATACGGGGTCTTTTTTTTTTTTTTCCCGCTATGATGGCGTTATGATAGGGACAGGATTGAGAGTTTCTTTCTTTTTTTTTTCTCCTCACACGAGCATTTGGCTGGGCGTTTTTGTGAGCAAATCCTGAGTTAAAAGGTTCATAGAAGACGGGCAGTAGCACTATCAGCTCAACGATGATTTCCCCCGCGAAGACGGGGCGAGTTGCAATAGACGAGGGCGCAAATGACGATGTGCCACCGCAAGTGCTGCTATAATGAAAAAAAGCCCCCATGTCTATCTATAAAATTACAGGGGTGCAGGGTACTGGGCCGGCACTTGAATGCATGGGTGCCGAACAAGCCCAAAGCCCAAATCTCAAATAGGGGGGGATGGTGACCACCAGACCAAATTGCATTTGCATCGCCCCTTGCCAAGGACGGAGCATCTTCCAAGCACCGGCAATGGTGAGTGATGATTTTACCAGGTTGCCAGGGCCCATGGGGTTCGTTCGCGTCGCCACAAAATGCATGCAACAACGTGGGCGACGGAGCCTGACTTGTGGCCGCGAGTACTATACATATTATTACCTGGCCCACGCCAGCCTGCTTTGCGTTCTGTCAAATCGGAGGCTTTGATTTCCAGGTGTTGCGTGTCCATCGGCAAGGCTTGTAGGGCAGTGCTTGATAATGCCGTCTATTCATGCTATCTGTGACGGAATCCCATCCTGTTGGACACAAAGGGCAGGGCGCCCTTCTTCCAACCGATTCTTGGTTCATGCCCATGGAGGGAAGTTGCGTATCTCTCTTGCATGTAGATTAATCTGGTGGACCAGGACCAGATCATGCGCAAACTCTGGCGAAGCTCCCCCGCCTTTCCTTACACATGGAATTGCTGCAGAGTCCGGACACTTACACTGTGTAGGCACTCACCACCGTGGGAACTTGCTTCCATCGCCCCCGGGCTTCGGGCTCCTGCGAAGCTCCGCGAAGGTTGTTTCTGCTTGATTGTTGCTCTGGGGGGAGGAGGGGGTGGTCTTAGCAAGTCCACCTTGATGGCGCATTGCCAAATTAGGTAATTGGCCGTGTTCCCGCCTTAATCCGTACAAACCCCATTTTTTCGATGGATCCAAGGAGACACACCTCTCGTCAACACGATAAGTGTTGCACCCACAAGGGCATAATTGATCCCGGCCGCACTAGTTATTTTCTAGGACCTTGGTAAATATATAGTATATTTTCTATAGCTAGATTATATACTCTATAGTATAGGTATATAGCTACTTAAGCGTTCGTACCCTCTTATAGGGTTAGATAACTTAATCCATGCCTATTGATCCAACCCTAGCTACGCGTTCCAACACAATTTCGCCTACGGCAATATGTAGGCCATTCGCCCAAGCAACCCAACCCATGTTCGCGTTTGAATGCAAAATCGTGATTAAGCGGCGCCACATGACGAAGTTCTCCATGGTACGACAAATCCTAGCAGGCAAGCAGAACTCGAAGTCGGTGCCGCGATGAAGAAAGTTCTCGTAGGGCTGTTAGCTCGTTCCACGGCAAGCCACGACGACAACAAGCCCACTTGCGTAGAACTCGAAGGGGGCCTAAACTCCCACCCTCCCCACACCCACCCCCAACCCGACGGGTCAACGGCAAAGTCCACGCCTCATTCGGGTAATGCAGCCTGAAGAAACTTTCTGCCGTTCTGGGGGTGCCACGAGATTTGACAACTTTTCATCACGAGGCACAAGGCACGAGGCTGTGCGATCCGATCACGACGTTCCTCCCGCAACGTGGCTTAAGCCCTCCCTGAATAACCCAACGGCTTCTTCCTCAATTTGCAGCGTGGCTGGGCCACTCCGTATGTACTCCCGTATCCAGCAGCAAGTTCAGGCCGGGGTAGGTTGGTTACATTCGTTTACGTAGCATCTCAAAGGCGTGCACGTCGTGCACGGGAAAAAGCAGCACGTGCCGACGTGGGATCGACGGCGAAGTGGGCGGGTTATGCCGACTGGAAAAGTTACCAGGACCCTATTTTGAAACTTTTTGACTTTGGAAAGAAACAAGACGCGGAACATGCGGTGAGTGACGCGTTTTTTTTCACACCGTCGAGGTTGCCGGTATAAGAAGTAGCATCGCCCATTCTCCATCTCCCGACAACGCGGTCATGTTCACACACATACATACATACAAGCCCGCCTGCATTGCAACAATCTCCCCCCTTTGCCATGTGCGAGGCTTTGGCCCCCAAGGTTCGCCGGGGGTGTGAGTGTGTGTGTGTGTGTGTGTGTGCAGGGGGACAGGGTACTGTTACGACGATCATTATTAGAAATGCCAAGAAAAGCTCATTGCCCTCATACACATACAGCCTGGGATTGCTATATGAGGCTGTGTACCCCGTATGTACGGTGTGTTGTCGCGGTTAATCTTGAATGTTTGAATTTTTGGAACAGATGAGGCCAAGCGAGAGACCCCCATGCCAAGCAGGCTGTGATGCGGGAAGGATACATGTAAACGACACGCACGCAAATGCGGCAAGGGGGTTAAAATTAGGACCTCGATGCCATCGTTGCGCTGGCATCCCATCTGCCTGCTTCCGTGATGGCATCGTGTACTTAATTTAGAAAGAGGATCGATCAGACGGGCTCGGGTGGGTGCTTTTGCATAAGGCGGGAGAAGCACCGAGTACTCATCATTCATTTGAATCATGATCGCCATGCCCTCTTGCCTCGCCGGAACCTGCCTGGGCCGAGGTGTCATGCACCCCATCTGCATCGGCTCTCGGGGGCGGCCTCATTCCGCGTATTTCTGTCCCAAGCTTCTGCTCTGCTCGACGGGGTCAACGCCCCTGCAAACGAATTCGGTGCTGTGACGAGGCAGGGTAGCCTTCAACTCATCCAATGTTTTTTTTTGTTTCTACTCCGTATGTATGTGTGTATGGCAATTCACTCTTGATGCACGGAAATTACCCAGGTACCCATCCCAATCGAATTGACCTTCCCTTGCTGCGTTGCAAGGACAAGTCGTGTGCCACCACCCCCAAGATCACACCATCCGTGTCCATTGCTACAATATGCATGCATGAGAGGAAAACAATTGTCCAGAGTTATAGCACAAGAACTAATGACTGGGGCAAGAGACAACTCAACTCTTCAGAGACAAAACTTGTTTGAGCACCTCCTCGCTTGCTTTCCACCATCGCGCTCGCTGTTCCAAGTCGTCTGCCACGCCGCCAAGAGCAGCAGCCTCTTTTCTCCGCTGGGCCTCACGCGCAGCCGCCGAACTTGTGTGAAGCTTGGCCTCCAATGACCCCAGTTCCGCTTGCAAGCGTTCTGCCTCTTTGCGTTTCCTCGGCACCTTGACTTGGAGGGCTTCGAGTTCTCGAGCCAGTTCTTGATGCTCCGCTTTGCGTCGTGCTACTAGGCCAAGAGTCTTGGCTAGTGGTAAATTGAGGTTGGGGTTGGCGTCGGATTTCTCCTGGAGAGACCGCAGCCTCTCGATGCGTGCTCTTAATTCTTGTGTTTTGTCTGGGAGGTCCTGCAGCTTGATAGTGTCAAGCTGTATGGATTCGTAGCGCTGGCAGAGTTCGCGCCCTCTCCGCTCGAGCTCCGTCACCATCAAGGCCACCTCTTGCTTGAGGGACTTGAGCTCTGCCTTGGCTTCTGCGTTGTCCTTTTCCAATTCCGAGTTTTCCTGCATAGTGACGATCAGAGGTGGATCGCCGACGATGGCGCGTATGAATTTCTCCTTGGTGACCTGTTCGACGTAGGAGAATCTGAGCTTGGCGAAGAGCTCTGTGTAATGTGCCAGGTCGGCTTCGAGGCTGACCGGCGTAGGTCCATCGAGAAGAGAGTTGGAGGCATCTGATGCGCGCTGTCGTGCGCCTTGTTCTGCTGGATCGGTAATACTTTCACTGAGTTTGATGATCGATAGTTCTTGTTTTGATTGCAAGCGCCGGAGCGTCTCTAGTGCTTGTGTCGCGTCGGTAGTTGGCATATCCGCGGCCCGTCCGTCGCGTAAGTCTGATACCGGTCGATTGTATTATATCTTGGAAGAGGAAAAGTACAGGTACTTTATCGACTGTTTGCCTCTAAGTTTGCATAGGAATTTGATAATGGTTCAACGTTTGCGGATGTCAGGATGCAATGAGATGCGGGCGGGATGATGTTGTTTACTTTGGACCCAAACGGGCTAGCACGACGTTATCGCTTATCGGACCCCGACCCATCAGGTCCATCACCGGCCAGCCAGCTAGCTTCCTTAACAGCAACTAACCTACAGTTACATTACATACGCCGTGTCACTGGTAACCTGGTCTTTCTCTCCGTCTCTCCAACTTTGCACAGTACCTTCAACGACACAACTTTTGGGCGCCGGGCGTGATCGGGCCTGGGCTCGGTCAAAGCTGTTCGCTGCTGGTTGCTTAAGAGGATCCGATCGTATTGCTACCAATATCGAGATGTCCAACGATGAGCTTCTCACGGACGATTACGTCGCTGGATTACTGGCGCAAGATGCCAAAGACTGTTCGCTGAAGTACTCAGCCATGGGCATGGAAGCCTTCCGCGACAACAAAAAGTATGTCGGCAACTGGCTAGCTCATGTTTGTGCCCGTCTCGGACTGCTGCTAACATGATCCAAAGACCATCCTCTATGCTAAAACCAAACACTCGGTTCCTCCGCCACATTATCAAGGACACGGATACCCATAACAAAGCGCTTCTTGCGAAAGAAGCCGCCGAGTCAAAAGCGCGGTTAAAGGATCTCGAATATGCTGAGGGCCTAAAGAGGAGGAAGTCGAGCCCCAATTCGCGCGACATAAGAACAAGGCAACTGGGTGCTATCCAGGCAATCTTAGGTGGCAAGAAGCGATCAAGAGGAGACGAGGACCGCGAGACTCCACGGCCAAGGACTGCAGACGATGGCAAATACGGGCACGGGAGTCGAGGTTCCAAAAGAGGGGGCGATTTGTTCGGACGTGGTGGCGACAAAAGACATCACGGCCGTCTTTCGGAGCGCGACTATGACCAAAAAGACACAGTATCCGAGCGAGACAAGCAGAAGAAATCGCGGAGACGTAGATATGCCGCATCATCATCATCTGACGATGATGATGATGACAAGGATAGGCGCCGAAGGTCGAGGAGAGACAGGTCCAGATCACCTCGGTGGCATCGGTCATCACGCTCCCCCGATGAGCGCAGACGAAAGCACAGGCATCGCTCTCGTGGTCAGTTCCAGACCCGCCGTGCCTCACCAGAACGAGAACCGAAGCCTGCATCATCTCGAGAGCAGGAGGACTCAGATCCCCTGGAAGATTTCATAGGACCACCGCCGCCGCCGAAATATCGTGGTCGAGGAGTGATAGGCGGTGCCGCTGCGCTCGACCGACGATTCTCAGAGTCATATGATCCCAAGCTAGACGTGCGAATGGAAGACGAAGGTGATCCCTGGGACGATGCAGTAGAATCATTCAGAGATCGGCAAAAGATGCTGCTGAACCAGGACCAGCGGATGAAAGACGCAGGTTTTACCGTTGAACAAATACAACGAGCCAAAGGGTCAGATGAAAAGAAGGAGCTAGACGTTGTATGGTCAAAAGCCGGTGAAAAAAGGGAATGGGATGAGGGAAAAGGTATTGCGGTTGAGAGTGATGACGATGACGATGGCGACGGCAAAATTTCCTTGGCAAAGCAACCAAAATTATTCTCAGAGGAACTCTAAGATGTTTGTTCTGGAATTCTTTCCGCTCTCTTTCTTTGTTTGATACGACTTGGATAGTATTGCGAGTTGACTGCTTTGTACAGCATGTTTCTCGCGAAATCCATCCGCCGATTGCGAACATACTCGGGGGCATTTGGCTGATTGCAGTAGCTTATAGAGGTTTCGTCATCGCTAAATGCAAGCCAGGCGGCGGCGGCGGCGGCGGCGGCTGCGGCTGCCATTTGTTGCTCTTACCCTTCAAGGGAACAAACATTTCATCCATGCATGTTGCAACTTCCCCGAAACATGCCTTTTCTCCACCTAGATATTCGATGATGCACTCCTCGTCGTCTGTTCATGTACTGTGCCATGTACTGTGCCACAGTACATGTGGTGCCCAAATATTGACGGGCTTGAATAACTTGCTTCGGGCATAGACTTTTAACATCCCTTATCGCAATTGGTCCAGGATCTCTGCCGATACATTCGCGTCAGAACGATATCCACAATCAGTTCCCGCCTCTCGTCAACTGAATCACAGTTCGAAAGAATGACATCCTGGTCTCAACTGCCGCCGGCCGTGCGGAGAAGAATCGTCCAAGGTGTTCCAAACGACAACCATGTGCTCCCTAAACTGGCCACCGTGTGCCTAGAATGGTCGCGATTCATCGAAAAAATAACCTTCAAACACCTGGTAGTAAAGTCTGATCAACTTGATATTTTCCAGGTGCTGGTCCATAGCCGCCCCTCCCGACACCTCTGTTTACGATCTCTGAAGTTCGTCATCAGAGTCCCTTTCTGGGCGGATGGACTGAAGTTTTCCCGGGAGGAGGACGCACAGGATGAGAGCACGGATGACACAACTATACGTATCATTATGAAGAGCGTTTGGAAACTCTTGAACTACTTGAGCTGCTGGAACCTCGGCGTGATCAAGATGTTTCAACCAGAATTTCAAGGAGTGACGTTGGAACTTGCCGTGCAACGTTTTCAAGTCAAGAATCCACCGATTTATGACAAGCTGGCACGACCAGCATCGAGACCGGACTGGCGCCGAACATATGGCCAACTTCGAACAGAGGAGGGCGGCTTGAGGTACCATTGGCACGTCTTTCTTATCACTAAACTGTATCTTCTTCAACAAAGCGACTTGGAGATCCCCCCGCCCGCAGTTTTCGAGATATGTGACAGACTGCCTTGGTTATCAGACATCCGCTACGAACCAAGCCGGCTACGCGGAAAGTTAGGGGATGTAGAGACTATGCGTGCGTGATTTCCATCTTGTGCACCTTGGCTCGCATAGCAAAGCTGATGTGATACTAGGATGTGGTCTCGCCGCGCTCACAGCATCTCGGAGATCGAATCTTGTCCGGAAAATACATATTCTACAACTAGAGAAGCATCCTCCGACTGCCACTCGTAAGCGACAAGAACTTACATGCTGGGGGACGAACCCGAACATTGTTTTCGCTCCTGTCTCCAGCCTGGAACTAGAGTACCGTTTACTGGCTGTGATGTTTGCTCGTGCAAGTTTAACACTGGAAGAACTATTCATTTGCAATATGATCGAGGCCCAGACACTTCTGGAACACATGTTATTTCTGCGGGTACCGTTAGCCTAGGAGCCTTGGGAATTTCTGAGACACGTTACGCTGACGACGAAATGGTTCAACCCTGACTGCTGGCAACGTGCAGATGTGATGATGCATCAGGCAGCCCGTGTGGCAAGACGATTGCCAGCACTGAAAGCCATGGAGCTTCTTCGAGTTGATCAAAGTTCCGGTGGTTTGTTCCAGTATACGAGGCGGGATCCAGAAACACAGACGCGCCCACGCGTTTTATGGCTAGGCACTTGGCGGCTACGGATGACACGGAGCGTTTTCAATGAATGGTGCAAAACAGCACTTGTACACAATGATGTTGTGCCCGAGTTCCTGGGTGTGCTTATGCAGAGTGGAACGGATCACGTAGCGGCCATTTACGCCGCGATGAAGACATTGCCGCTGTTCGAGACTGGAGCTATTCCGCAGGATCACCTGATGAACCCCCCGTGGTAGGAATAGAGTTGGACTTGTTTGCTTTATTTCAGCGGTTGAGTGTGAAGGTGAAAAGGCAAGCGAGTTGTTGGCGAGCGTATGTAGAACTAGCCAGGTAATTTCATGGTCTGATGGAAAAAGAAACCATTTTCAGCTCTGCCTGCTTTCGAACAACTGTAAAGATGGCTTGTCCTACATACAAGATGCACATGTGGCCAAGCCTATCGTTGCAAAATTTTCAAGTTGTCGAGGCATGCATCAAGCCCCGCCTCCTGGGGTGTGATGCTGGTGGGATGATGTGGGATGCTCGCAGAGAGGGACATTTGGAGACGGGAGCTTATCATGATGATTATGATTATGCGGCCGCCTGGATGTCTTTTCGCCCGTTTCTGTTTCCTTGCCGCCGCACAATATTTGTCGCTCGAACCCACGTTTGGGTGACAGGGTGAGTAACTTGCAATTTATACTATGAATTTATTCAACTTGGCTGTCGACCTGAGACACATCGTGTGCCAATCGTTGCAGCCGCCGCTTGCAGCCGCCGCTTGCAGCCGCCGCGTCGCCCCAGGTGCCCCACATTCTGCTTAGTCTGTGGGTGGTCCACATGCACCCAAGCACCAAGCACCAAGCACCAAGCACCAAGCACCAAAGCACCCAACCGTTTGACCACCACCCATTCCCTGAAGCCTACGACAAAAGTGACCCTCTTTCTCGTTTCTCATCATCCCCCCCTTCCCTCTGCGTTTGTTTGCCCTTCTGCCCTTCTATTAGTTTGTTTCCCGTTTGCACTTCCCCCCCCACCCTGTGTGCAAGCTTATTTGCTTCGCTTCCCATCTCTTTCGGAACACCGCTCTCAACCTGGCCTCTCTCTCCTGTTGTCCCGTACACCGCGGGCTCGCAGATGACTGGCTGACCGGATCGTCGTCGACTGGACGGCGGACGGCGGACGGCGGAGACGACGACGACGACGACGACGACGACGACGACGACGACGACGACTGAGACTTCTGCGTTCTGCGAACAAATTACGATTGCATTTCCCTGCTACGAGTACCTGACGACGACCCTCGCTTCTCTCCTCAAAATAACTCCTTCATCCTCGCCCTTCCACGATATAGTATAGACACAGACTTTTCCCCCTCAGGATACAAACGACATCGGACCACAATGCGGCCGCCCCGGATCGCGATACTTGTCTTCTCTATCGCTGCATCCCTCTTCATCTTTTATCGCGGCTTAACGACCACTCGTACGAATGCTGTCGCTTCTTATCCATCTACTGCCCGAGCGTCCAGGTCGGTCTTTGGCTTCATGTACTACAACACGCCGTTCTCTCTATTCCCACCAAATGCCGCCATCAGCTTGACCGATGATAATAGTACATCGTTCGCTGCCCGGCCCGCCGCTTTTGGCCCTAAACTGGCCTCTAGGGGCTTGAGTGCGCAGCTCTGGGTGGGCAGCGGCTTTGGAGAAGACGGATTGGATACAGATGGGGAACTTGGGTGCAGCGACTTGCCCGGCTGGGGTAGTTCGAACACGCGGGCATCGCTCAGGAACTCGTTCAAGGCTGCATCAACGAGGATTACCTCGGTGAAATCAAAGGTGCCCAAGAACGGTGGTGGCCTCCTCGGCCCGGATGACCGTCGTGACTACGTCGCCAAGGCTCAAGCGCGATCGAAAAATGACAAGCATGATAACACAGATGACTATTTAACTGAAGAGGTTTCGGGCACACTGTCCCGGCTAGATGCTTCAAGCGGTTCTTCCGCCCATGCCGATATCCAGTCCATTCAGGAAGCTGCGGAAATCGAGGGCAAGGTTGTCCTGCTGAAGCGTGGGGGGTGTGGTTTTCTCGAAAAAGTCATGTGGGCGCAGCGCAGGGGAGCCATTGCTGTCATCGTGGGCGATGACCAGAAGGGTGGCCCGCTGATTCAAATGTTTGCGCACGGTGATGAGGTCGACAACGTCACTGTACCCTCGGTCTTTACGGCCCGCACGACCGCACAGCTTCTGTCGTCGTTGACGCAGCCGGGGAGTTTCATCGAGGACACGATTGATGACAATGGAAATCCGGTGCTGAAAGTGCAACAATCTGCGACGGCGAAACATCAGAAGCGATCTCCTGCTGATTCCAATACTGCTGCTGTTCCTAAAAATGCTGGAGATTCGAAAGCCAAACCAAGTACCGACGAAAAGAAGAAGCAACCGTTGAAGCCGTCGTTGGCGAAACCAAAATTTGGACAAGGCCGCGGAATTCTTCAAGGCGTTGACAGGAGTAGCTCAGCTCACCATGTCAGTTCGGAGAGCCGGCCTCCAAGCAGTGGACGTCTGGATTGGGTGCTGGTTGAGGATTGGAATGACGAAAAAGACAAGATGATCAGCGAGACCATGGGAAAAACAAGGACACCCAAGAATAAGTCTAATGGTGATGAGTTTGTCATTGGCGTGCATGACTGGCGAGACCCTGATCTGGTTGGCAGCACAGGCAAACATGAGTATGAGGAGAAGGCGACGTCCAAACAGACCGAGGCGAACAAAGGCGGCAGCACAGGTTCAGAATCCGACCGTGCCAGTAGCAAGGGGTCTGAGGGTATCTCCAAGAACCATGGCCTCATGTCGAAATTGTTCGGCATTGGTGACTACTCCAATGCCGCACCAGACCCCAAAACCCCGCCGCCAGATCCTCAACGACCACCACAGTCTGGCAAGCAACCAATTCATGAGGGCCTCTGGGTGACTATCACACCAACTAGCAGCGCAAGCCCCTTCTTCGACACTCTGCTTGTGCTGGTCATCAGTCCATTAGTTACACTCACTGTTGTGTATGCGCTTCTCATCCTGCGGGCTAGGATCCGCAGAAGACGCTGGAGAGCACCAAAATCGGTTGTAGATCAGCTGCCGGTGCGAACATATCACACCAATTCGTCAACTACCTCCAACCTGTCTCCCAGACTACCTTCCCCTACAATCGCAACACCCACGACGCCCCTGCTGCAGCATGGTCCATCGCGATCTCGCCCCCGCTCAAGGACTACCACTGGTGTCATGGAGAGTCCCAACTTCCTGGCGCCGAGCACAGCAATCATACCTGCGCCGCAGGAGCCGTCTGGGACGAATCGTCGGTCTGGGTTTGAGAAGGGAGCCGGAGGGTTTTCAGCCGAGTGGAGGAAGT
The DNA here is from genome assembly GCA_023658475.1 of Epichloe elymi. Lineage (NCBI taxonomy): Eukaryota > Fungi > Ascomycota > Sordariomycetes > Hypocreales > Clavicipitaceae > Epichloe > Epichloe elymi. The sequence goes on from CP098274.1 coordinate 4,138,216, forward strand.
ATATGGGTCGGCAAGTCGAGTGCGTTGTGTGCCTGGAGGAATACGTCGACGGTGTGAGCAGGGTTATGAGTTTACCGTGCGGCCACGAGTTCCATGCTGATTGCATGTAAGTTTTTGCTTCTTTTCCCTGCCTGTTGCTGGCACAACTGACTTGGGCTCCTAGTACACCCTGGCTTACCACGCGCCGACGAACATGCCCCATTTGCAAAGGCGATGTGGTTCGGTCGCTGCAACGCGGAAGAGGAAACGGTCCTCGATATGAGCCATACCGAGAGGATAGTGACGAGGATGAGGACGACGAGGACGAGGCCGAAGCTTCGGGATCCGGCTCCGCCGAGAGAGAGAGAAATGCCGACCTCGAGCAAGGCATAGCAAACGCAGAAGCAAGAACAAGTCTACGGGCCACGCGGCGAGAAGGCGGCTGGCTGGGCATTTTTTCGAGCAACTTCAATGGGCGAAGCACATCAGAACACCGCTCTCCCTCTCCTGAGCATCGAAGCCGATGAATTCACGTACAAAGCATCTCACATATACCTCTGACGGCCTTTTTTTTTTCTTTTTTCCTTTTTCGTCTTTTCTTTTCTTTCTTCTCTCCCCTCTCTTCAAATCTCCTCTGGCGTTTACGGCTCTGGGAACCGGACAGGATATTCCAGGCGGTCTCTTGTCAATCTCTGCACTGGCGAGCACTTGTGTCGGGAAGAACAGGCAGGAGGATGGACGTTGCCGACAACCAGACGACTTTTTACATTTTCTGTTGCTGTGGTCGAGTCTATCACTAGTCGTCTGACGTGATGTGGAATCGAATGATTCGAGGAGGGTCTTGTTTTCGTTGTTGGACAGAAGGACAGATGGACAGTTTGCATTATATATACCCTCGGGAGTCTCCCTTGCCTAGCTTGGCCGTGAATAGAACTCTACGATTATGATGCGCATCCATTATCATTTTGTGACTCACGTGAGGATAATGATGACGAATGCGGGTATGTCTCGGGGCTTCTGTCACTCGACGTGGATATTACGTTGGCTTGCGCACTTGATATCTCTTTACAGGTAATTCATCACGACACTGTGATCAATATCATTAGACTTGGAATCGTTTCACAAATCGTAGTGCGCACGTCATTTCATTCTATCCAAACTTCTTTGAGTATGGACCGTTTAATTCAAATGTAGCCTTTGAGGACCGCGGCCTCGGCATTCAATATCGATGAGCCGGCGGCTCCGATGACGGCTATGACGGTATTAATTAGTACTGGGGTCACTTTTTTTTTTTTTGGTTCTTTCCCCGCAAACTTGATGGAAATGTGATACGGCGGTGATATTAAAATTGGGACTTGGGAATTGAAAAAAAAAAACAGGGAAATTAACGTACTGTTGTGGCTGAGAGCCGTGAATTTAATGTCGAAAACACGGCTCTCGTCCTCTCTCAAACGACCCACGCTGACAGTGTACCCGTTGCCCAGATCCCTATCGAGCCTCGGCTGAGGACGATCGTCCTCGTCAAACACGCGGATGGCAGGGTCCGGGGCCGAGGGACATCCCAGCGCCAGCGCCTCAGCCACGTAGGCCCTCATGGCGGCCTTGCACTCCTCCGCCGAGGGAGCAGGCCGTCGCTCGAAGCTGAGGCTCACGCAGGCGGTGTGGCCGTCCAGCACGGGAACGCGATTGCACGTCGCCGAGACGCGCAGGCCGTGCTGCTCGACGAAGGCCGACTTGGCGTCGTCGAGCCGGCCGAGGATCTTGCGGGCCTCCGTCTCGAGCTTGTCCTCCTCGCCCTGGATGAAGGGGACCACGTTGTCAATCACGTCCATGGACGACACGCCGGGGTATCCCGCGCCCGAGACGGCCTGCATGGTGACGATGCTGACGGCGGAGATGGGGCCAAACGCCGCCTGGAGGGCGGCCAGGGGGCCGACGAGCCCGATGACGGCGCAGTTGGAGTTGCACACCAGGAAGCCCCTTTGGAGCTTGTTCGCGCGTCGTTGGTGGGGGATGAGATCCAGGTGCGAGAGGTTGACGGTCGGCACGACGAGCGGCACGAGAGGATCGCGCCGGTGGTTCTTGGCGTTGGAGAAGACGGGGATTTCGGCCTTGAGAAACTCCTGCTCTGTTTTTATTTTGATTTCCCGTCAACAAATGTGCGATTGGCAGTTGAAACCATCTTTGTTTTGAATGAAGAAGAAAGAAGAAAGAAGAAAGAAGAAAGAAGAAAGAAGGCGGGGAGAGGACTGAAAATTGGTTGGTTTGGTTTTTACCTATCTCTCCTGCCACGTCGGAATCCAGCCCGGAAAATACAACGTCGCAGTCGCTGAACTCGCTGGCTTTGCATTCCCGCACAACGAGGTCCGCGAGGGACGGGCTCATCGGCGACGCTTGCTTCCATCGGACGGCGTCTCTGTACTTTTTCCCGGCGGAACGGGACGACGCTCCCAGGGCGTGGAGCTTGAGCGACGGGTGTTGGGCGAGGAGGAGGATGAAGCGCTGGCCGACGGAGCCTGTGGCTCCAAGCACGCCTGGGGAGTAGTATTATTAGGTACGAGTGATGAGGTTGTTGAGGTTTTGGTGTGGAAAGGCTTGGTTAATGGGGAAAGGTGACGTGTCATTGCGATTGAGGAGGCGGGACGAGCGAGGACGAACCGCATTTCTTGGGGGGGAACTGAGTGGCCATTCCGAGTGCTCCGTGGATTGTTGACAGAGGTAGAGAAAGACTCAAAGTGAAGAACAAGTTGATAATGGCGTTGTTGAAGAGGATGCAAGTAAAAACCCCAGGATCAAGATGGCTGAGTCAATTGGTTCAATATTTGGAGTGCCCCGCCATCGGAGAGAGCTGGATGGGGCGCTACGAGTTTTTGGTCCACTTTCGAGTTTATTTCGGATAGGGGACGGACGGTATTAATGAATAGAGGATGAAATTTATCAATGAGGGACGTATCCCATGCAGCGACACTATTATTATGCCATGACTAATGAGGCCCAATGCTCCCGACAGCCCGATAACGGACACGAAAAATAAAATACACACCCTCCTCCCAGGCCCAATCTGGACTCATGCGTCCGAATGGCCTAAACGCCCTATTAAATGCGAGATTGCGGTTCATAACAAGTCTCGATGAGAGAAAGAACCAAGAAAACAATGAAAGACAGACATGACATCCTGAGCAGCTCGTCAGACGTGGCGATGCGAGAAGGGCCATCTACTGGTCAACAGAAGACCGACGCGTACTGTCGCCATAGATGCGAAACTGCACAAATATAGTCGAGTCCTCCAGCATGGTGCCGAGAGAGCCCAGGAGCCAAGGCAGCGTAGTGAGCAGGTATTCCTTGTTTTGGGAGTACGCGATCAGACTGAGTCCGTATGTCATGTTCCCAGTGAGCGAGAGCATGAAGAAAAAAAGGGAGAGGCCTGGTCGGATCTTGTGTCAGCTGAAATCAACATGTATCGAATCGGGAATGCATACCTTCGCATGACTTTTTTCTGTAGTTCTTGAATATCTGGGGCACTCTCGCGCTGAGGATTCAGTTAGCCACCTCCATCCAGCACCTACTACAGGACAGGATATTCCACATGTTTTCGGCAGTGTACACTCACCAGAGGTAAAACAAAGCACTCGTGTAACCAAGGGCTAGCCCGAACTTGGCTTTCAACTCGTCTGCATCAGAAGGATCGGGCACGCTCGGTCCATTGTCGGGGATGCCATCATCGCCGTCCCACGCGCCAGCCTTGTATGAAATGAACCAGCCCGTGAAGCCGACGATATATACAGCCATTAAACCGAGTAGGTTGTTAAGCCAGGGTCGACGTTCATGCGTCTCATCCTGGCTAGTGACTTCCTTTCGAATGGGCTCGAGAGCCGACTCCCGGTGGGTATCGTGTCGGATGGGGGACCCAGGAAGATCAGTTGAGCTTCGTCGTTGTCCGAGAAGGGGGGACTCTTCGCAGGCGCTGCGGGCGCCGAGAAGTGCTTCGTTATGGGCAGTACCACGTCGGGCAGCTTTCGCTTTGTAGTAGCCGGTCTGGGAAATGAGGATTACGTCGAGAAAGCAGAAGTATGTGGCCAGCGCGATGGCACTGGGGGCCAACTTGGTGAAGAGCGCTCCTGTTCCAGACATATCAGTCATTAGTGAGAGACATGACGAAAAAGAAGAAGAACGGAATAATGACTTGCCTATGAAATTACATATATCGCCTAGGAGCCATACGATGAGAAAGGCCATGCTAAGGCCATCGGCGCTTTTCGCCTTGTAGTTGACAATCAATTGAGGTAGCTGCATATCAACCCAGTCAGCCAGGCTTGTTCATCTGTGAAGGCCGAGGCCAGCGAGGGCATTCACTTTTATCATTTAAGATGCAGCGACACATCAAACTCACCAAAAGACATATCCAAGCTGTCAAGCTAACGCTGCCAAAAATACCAGAAAGAGCCTGTCCCAAGTACATGGATTGGCTCACGCCAGCAAACGCTGCCGGCACAAAGGAAGCCATATCAAGTCGTCTCCGTCCTTTCCAGTCCAACACTATTTGCCTCGTTCGCAACTAGGGAAAAAAAATGGCGGACGACAAGGCAATTGGGCCAGGTTCAGATTAGGTAGACTTGATGTTGAAGATTAGATGATGGAATTTTGATGGATGGATTGCGAGAAGGGCGATGTGTCTGAATCATCTGGGTACGAGGACTTGATGCCAAGGCGAGCAGGGGATTGGGGTCTTGTATGAGCAACAGCTCACGAGATCAACTTGACAGAGCTGAAGCTGAGAGGAAGGGTCAGGTCGATGATGAGCGTGGGCGTGGTTTGGCGTCAGGCGGTCGATTTTCTTATCGATGGAATCGCTATCTAGGTCTGACGCATCCATGAAGTATGATTGGCTGCCTGCCTGCGTTATCGGTCTCGTGCGGCTCCGGGCGTGTGACGCACGAAGTGGGCCCCTCTTGCAGCCAATTGTCTTGCCATCGAATTATTGATGTTGATAAATATGGGGCGCGCTGATATTTTCCGTTTCACGCGGCAGGGCGCCATCGACTTGATTCGTCGTGGAGCTTTCGACAGCGCCGTCATCCCTCGGCCAACTCGCCCCATCGTCTAGCGGCGGCTGGTCACCATCCTTGGGTGCTTCAATACACCGAATGTTGTACATATAGCCAGATCAGCCAGCTTTTGCATCTTTCCTGCGATCCTCGATCCTCGATCCTCTCCCCCACGGCAAAGGGTTTTTTTTATCCTCTCGTCGCCCGTGCGCCTTGCCTCATACAAGCTCTCACTAACATGAAGACTTCATTCGCCGCTCTGGCTGTAGGCCTTGCCTCGGCACCTGTTGCCACCGCCTGGGGATGTACGTTGAGACGAGACCTGCTTGCCCACAGAGTCGACGTTCCATGACCCCGTCGTGCGCAAATGAATGAACACTAATCATCACCCTAATCATCACCCCCCATCATGCAGCACTGGGACACGTCACCACAGCCTATCTAGCCAGCCATTTCGTCACCAATTCAACAGAGGTCTTCTTCAAGGAGCTGCTGCGCAGAGACGACGACGATTACCTGGCCTCGGTGGCCTCGTGGGCAGATTCCATACGCTATACGAAATGGGGCAGGTTCACCAAGAATTTCCACTTCATCGATGCGCACGACAGCCCTCCTCACTCATGTAACGTCGATTTCCAGCGTGATTGCAAGGAGGACGGGTGCGTCATCAGCGCCTTGGCCAACTACACCCAGCAGTCTCTTGACTCATCTCTGCCCGCCTGGCGTCGCGCCCAAGCGGCCAAGTTTGTCGTCCACTTCGTCGGCGACCTGCATCAGCCCTTGCACAATGAAGATGTCGCCCTGGGGGGGAATCGTATCCACGTCTTGTGGGATGGCAAGGAGTTCAATCTGCACCATGTCTGGGATAGTTCTATTGCAGAGAAATGGCTGGGGGGGCTGGGGGGGCTGCGCGGGAAGCCGTACGCCCTGGCGCAGAAGTGGGCAAAACAACTGGCTGGAGAAGTTGAGCATGGCAAGTTTGCCGCTCAGAGAGAGGCATGGCTGAAGGATCTGAACTTCGGGGATGCCACAGAGACGGCCATGGCTTGGTCGAGGGAAGCGAATGCCTTTGTGTGCACTCACGGTAAGTTGAATCAGGACACAATCGAACTGCTCTGTTCCCCCCGACTCATACGCCTCCGCGTCAATACTGACATTGGAAAATAGTGCTTCCCGAAGGACCAAAGGCTATCGAGAACCAAGAACTTGGCGGTGACTACTTCAAGAAGGCTGGTCCGGTCATCGAGGTCCAGGTTGCTCGTGCTGGATTCCGCATGGCGGCTTGGTTGGATAAGATCGCCGAGGGATCCAAGACGGACAAGACGGAAGAACGGGTGTCGCTTGAGTTGTAGAGAGCAGGCATAATTAAACAATAAGGCTTTTTTTTTTTTGCTCTGGATTTTTATTCGCTGCTTCCAATTTTTCCAAGTGGCGGACAAATAATCTTGTTGCTCGGGATCGGCGGATTGATGTTCACCAAGGCGATACACGAAGCGCGGGCAGGACAGAATCTTATAGTGTGAGATCCGCACTTGTCACGTATAACTCGTCACCGTGATTTGTTGTCTGTTGTCCGGCTGTCAATGACTTCATGACCTTGATATTGCAGCTCTGTACGAACGAAGTACATAGAACTAATTGACTTGCAATAGCGCCATGGCCCATTAGCCGCAGTGGAACTCCCGCTGCTCTATTCAAGAATGCAGCTATGTAAAGTTAGTCAACGTCCACCTGGCTAGGTATAGCCAGCACCTACTGTGTAGAAACATCGCTCCCCAAAAAGAAATCGAAAATGGCTAGTCACGGCGAGCAGACTAAGTGAACGTTTCAGCCAGAACTCTAACATGGGGGACCAGGGACGAAAAGTATCCGACGCGCATCGTCAAATCTGTCCGGCCTGTAACTCCCAGGACAGGCGATCGAACTCGGCATGAGTAATGGGAACGGGCTCCGTTGGAGCCAGAGGATATGTCGCCTGTCCACGACGCCAGACTTTTCGACTCGTTGGTGAGCAGTTCGATGCCGAGACAGACTTCATTGAAACAACGTTCAGAATCCATGAAACAGGGCTGCTCGCATTCAAAGATGACCTTTACAGCGCGCAAGGAGCCTTCTATGAGGTTCAATTTGTCCTTGTGGCGAACCGTAAACTGAATTTCCCGAGTAACGAAATTTCAAGCGAGTCAGAGGGGTGAGAAGTAGATATGATTACCCACGATACGATTTGCTTTTTAGCAAATTGGTTCTTTGAGATGATACAGTCCGTGTAGCCATAAAAGACGACTTTACCTATTGCTAGCCGCCAATTATCAGCAAGTAAGTGAAAGCAGACGTCTACGTGAGGTATGTGAGGCGTGGCGGGTCTTCACCTTGCGCGGCGCGGCGTTGGCGCGAGCCTGGTGATACTATTGGAAATAATGCGACAGCACATCAGGGCCGGCGAGTATTGTCACAGTGCCACCGAGCGATAACTCTTTAGCTTGAGAATGGTAGCTTCGCCTTTTTGGTGAAGGCTGAAAACCCTCCTACGTTAGACAGAAAACCTTTCTCCTTTAGAGCTTCTGACAAGAGCTTGCTCCATGTGCACTTATCCTCCTCATCGACATCTTCCAGAGTGAAGCCATAGCTTATTTTCGGCTTCGTACCAATCAAAACTCGGGGATAGAACGCAGCAGATTCCCAATCTAGGATACCCCCAACACGTCCATCACTTGAAACCATGATATTAGTAGGACCGAGATCAGCGTGGTAGAAACGGAAAACCTCCCCAGCATCCATAGGTAGAAGGTAAGTAAGTATTGGCTTCTTGCTTGGTCAAACGAGGAAATAGCATGGGTTTCCAAGATGGCGCAGCCGGGAGACGGTCAGGCGACAAATATTGATCGCGTATGCCACAGCCTGTTGCACTTGTGAGGCTGTTGGATGTCTTTTCGGCGAGAACCTCGCAATACTGAGCCACCTGCGCTGCAATGCTTCTGCGCTGATAGTGCGATAGTGAAGGCCATGCTTGCTGCAAAGTCTCCCCGCCAATCGGCTTCAGGATGAGAAATGACCTGCTCAAGCCCGCATCTACCCAGTGATAGAACCCAGTGATAGACTCCCCGGCGTGACGTTGACGGCGGGATGTGACCCACCGGGAATAAGCTTTCGCAAATTTGAGTGATCATAGTCGAGTTTGAAGGAGGGGTGGGCGCGAATCCGGTCAGCAGAATAATTACGCGATGGATAGCTGCCCGCAGGAAGAGAAGAAGAAAAAACCTGCATCATAGTAGCAACACATGTTTTCTAGACATCGGCGTCACGGAGCTGCATGAGAGTTCCTCGCCGAAATGTTGTCGCTCAGACACTGGTGCACTTCTTTCTTTCGTCTTGGGGCGTGATTCAAGGAGAAGGAAAGGGGAGGCGAAACGTCGATTGCCTGGGGCGATAGCTCCGGCGGCCTGTCATTGGTGGGACTCGGGATCTTGACTCGGGAAGGAGCTGCTGTCAACAGGGATTTGCCATTTGCCCGACAAGCGTGAGACGCCCTGACTCCAACATCAATTCTACTCAATGTGGACTCGGAGACTTCTGCGTCTGCATACCCGAGCCTAAAAAAAAAAAGAAGAAGAAGGAAGGGAAAAGAAGCCAAGTTGCTTCTGCGGAATATGAGTTCCGTCAATAGCTTGGGGAAATGCACCGAGTCTCTTCAACGTGACTACTGTCATTCCTGGCTGGCCTGGACGGAGCAACGTGTCAATCGTCGGCCAAAGAAGCACCAGCCCGCCCAGGTATCGTGAAAGATCTATCGGCCGTGTCACATGCTGAATAGCTTACCGAACCCTGCTTTCGTCAGCTCTTCTAGGTCCGTATCGTCTCATCTATCCTCCGACTCGGAGTTTCAAAGGCGGAGACTCATCGCCAGAACTTGACCAGGCATGGATGGCATCAGACGCCCCTCTTCCTTGTGGTGGTCGTTTGATCCGCGCCGTCACACTAGTTTCGCGAATCCAGCTTGTGGTCATGCCGGTTTCCCGTCTTATCCCCTGGTTCCTGTTCTTCTTGACATCTTGCCGAGTACTTTGCTCCCTATCTCCTCGCTTCGTTTGTGTCTGGTCTTTTCCATTCTTCTCTTCTTCTATTTTTGTCCAACCCCCCATCATTCTTTAGTGACTCGCCGGCCGTTTTCCTCTACTTGCGGGTTTGGCAGTGTGCAGTCTTCAATTTTTTTTTTCAATCACTCTCTTTACCTTTAATCTCTCTTTAACCTTGTTGGTCTGGAACCATTTGGTCTTCTTCTCTTTCTACTCGCTTGTTCTGAACCAATCACACAACCGGACAAGGCTTTCTCGCACTACGTTCGTATAACAATAATCTGACATGCATGTCAAGACTCTACTCGTAGCCCTCGTGGGGCTATTCATCGCAGTCGAGGCTGCCGAGGCTTCCTACAGATCACCCATTGCGCTAGCTTTAGAGCGTCGCCAACAGCGAGGGGGTCAGGGCGGTGGTAATAGGGGAGGAAACCGAGGTGGTAACCGAGGAGGCAACCAAGGAGGCAACCAAGGAGGCAACCAAGGAGGCAACAGAGGCGGCAACCGAGGCGGCAACCGAGGCGGCAACCGAGGCGGCGGCGGCGGTGGTCGAACTCTCTCCGCCGATCTCATTCAGACTGGCTCTCAAGACGATGGTAACAATCCTGGCAAAGATGGTCAAGCCGCATCTGCTACGTGAGTAACGTCGAAGCAAATCTGGGCCTGTAGACAATTGGAGGAGAGACTAACCAGCGTAGGTCTGACAACAACTTCATCGACTTCTGCCGAGGTAGAACTTTGACCAATGGCCAGCAGATCAAGCAAGGCTCTTGCAATGGAATCCGTAAGTTGACATCGAGGCAGTCTTCAGATTCTATTCCAGACTAATACATTGCAGCCATGGGTAGAATCCCTGCGACCAACAAAATGGTTTCAACCGTCTTTGTTAACCCCCAGAACGGCGCCAATCTTCCCGCCAATCAAGACTTTACCATTCAGGTACAGACGATGAACATCAACCCTGGCAGTTTCACCAACGCTACATCGACTTACTACACTGCGCCGCAGGACCTTGATGCGCAGGGCAACATCATCGGTCACACGCATGTCACTGTTCAAAACACCGGCAGAGGCCTAAACCCGAAACGTCCTCTTGACCCCACCCAGTTTGCTTTCTTCAAGGGGATCAATGATGCTGGAAATGGTCAAGGACTTCTCTCTGCCGCTGTTGATGGCGGTCTTCCGGCCGGCAACTACCGTGTCTGTAGCATGTCTTCAGCCGCCAACCACCAACCTGTTCTGATGCCAGTTGCTCAGCGAGGTGCCCAAGATGATTGCGTTCGATTCACAGTCGGCGGTCGTGGTGGCAATGGTGGCAATGGCGGTAACAACGGCGGAGGCCAAGGCGGTCAGGGTGGAGGTCAACGAGGAGGCCAACGAGGAGGCCAACGAGGAGGCCAACGAGGAGGCCAACGAGGGGGACAGCAAGGCGGTCAGAGAGGTACTGGCGGTCGCAATGGCGGAACCAATAATCCTCAACCTCCCGGTAATCGGGGCGGTAACCGGGGTGGCATCCAGAACGGCAATCAAGGTGTTGGACAGGTTGGCGGCCAACGCGGAGGTCAACAGGGAGGTCAGGTCGGTGGAGGTGTCGGACAAGTCGGCGGCCAACGCGGAGGTCAACAGGGAGGTCAGGCCGGTGGAGGTGTCGGACAAGTCGGCGGCCAACGCGGAGGTCAACAGGGAGGTCAGGTCGGTGGAGGTGTCGGACAAGTCGGTGGCCAACGCGGAGGTCAACAAGGAGGTCAGGTCGGTGGAGGTGTCGGACAAGTCGGTGGCCAACGCGGAGGTCAACAAGGAGGTCAGGTCGGTGGAGGTGTCGGACAAGTCGGTGGCCAACGCGGAGGTCAACAAGGAGGTCAGGTCGGTGGAGGTGTCGGACAAGTCGGCGGCCAACGAGGAGGTCAGCAAGGCGGCCAGAAGGTTGCTGGCAGTCGCAACGGCGGAACCAACAATGCTCAACTTCCCAGTGCCCAAGGCGGTAACCGTGGCGGCGCTCAAAACGGCAACCAAGGTCTTGGACAGGTCGGCGGCCAACAAGGTGGTCAGCAAGGAGGCAGACAAGGCTTTCAACAGGAAGGACGTACCGGCGCTGGTATTTTCAACAGTGCTGCAGTCGGAAACAGTACGTCTACCATTCGGAACAATTCGAAGAATGGCACAAATGCCGAATAGCGATCGAAGAGGCAAAGGCAAGGTCCAAGAGTCTAAAGAATCAAGACTCAATACTGCAATGACACAGGCTGAGGCCGTCCAGCAAGCCTACGACCTCCAACGTAATGTCCGTGCGAACAATGGAGCCATGCAAATCGATATTGCCAACTGCGACGCTCAATTCAGGACCTGTACAGCGAACATGTTGTGCCAAGCAGAACGCCGTGCTTTCAACCTTGCAATCGCTTAAGCTGACCTCGTTGCTTTTCTTTCTTGCCTTGTTTCATTCCCTATGCTGAGCATTGCGACGCCGACTGTTGAGCATATATGCTCATTTATCGCAGCTACCGTTAGGGGTGCGCGCTCTGTTTTTGGCTTTTGGCCTAGCTGCTTAATACCGACTAAAAGTGCTTATGACATCTGCGCCTACTAGTTTCTACCTGCTATGCCTCAAACTACTTCCAGCCTCCGTAACACAGCTGGTTCTCCCAAGGATGACACGGGGAAGAAAGACTTTGCTTATTGAGAGGGCAATGTGCTTCTGGGTGCTTATTTAATAATAAGCACAGTAAACACGTTGATTGATGTGTATTTAGAGCTTTCCTGGACAGGCGATTTACCATTTCGCGACTTGGAATTGACAAGGAGAGCTTGACTAGTTTGTGTTGGTAGCGCGAGGCACAGTGTTTGTCCGATTATTCATATATATTTTTTCCTTTTTTTTTCGGCCTTGGATGATCTGCTCGGGCGTGCCGGGGTTCTGGTCAAATGGTGGCATTTCCGATGAGTACTTTTGATGAACTTCTCCGTCTATTGAGAAGCAATTCCAGCCCTGAGCTGGCTGGCTATTTCTCTGCTTCTCGGCTCATTTTGAATACCCAAAAAGACAAAAAAATTAATATGGAATTTCGTCGACTCACGATGAAACTGTAGACCATCTCCGCGCGGCTGCAGCCCGGCCGTCACCTGGATAGACAGACTGGCAGTCTAGCACGACTCATCAAACGTCTCATCAAACGTCTCATAAAACGCCTCATCGCCTCGAAACTAGTTGAGCAGATTGGCGGCAGGATTTCAGGGAGAGAATTCCCCATTTCGCATTGCATCGCAACGGACGAGACTTGGTTCTCACATCGGGGACGTTTTCTCCCGTCTCGACATCAATTCACCGTTCAAGTCATGTTCCATCTACGGATTAGTGGCTTCAGGATGGGGCTACACGGTACACATGACAGCCCGGCATGGAGCGGTGTTTACTTCACCTACAGCCTCATATTCCCGCCGTTGCCCAGAACGAGATGGGGAACTTGCCCAGTTCGTGCCACTCATGCTTCATCGAAAGCGCTCAACGCTAGTTATGCATGCAGTCTGATTAAAAAAAAAAAATCCGCCTCATCCGACCCGCCCATCGTCCTCGTCCTCGTCCTCGTCGTCGAGTTAATTCCACGACTTGTCCCCCGTCTTGTCTTGTCTGGCCAACCCGCTGCTTCATCAACCACGTCTGGGCCTAACGGAACAATGTCAGCGCGCACGGTCCCAACCATCGCTTCTTTTTTACTTATTCGTGGGAAAGGGGAAGGAAAACTCACCCGCACCCCTGCGGAGTGACCACGCCGAAGAAGCAATCCCCCGACGTCTTTCCCACAATCTGATCGTCCTTGATCGGTGTGATGACAATTCCGGCGTTGACGATGTACGCAGCTGCGCAGAGAAGCACAGCTAGTGAGGTCCTCATTTTTTTTTTTGTTCTTCCTTTTTCTTCTCCAAGATATGTAGTGGATGCGCGCGTTCAACAGGGAGGGACTTCGGGACTTCGAATGACAATGGCGCAGCCAGAAGAATTGAGGATTAAAAATCCGAGAATGATGAAGAAAAGATGCAACCGACGTCGACTTGTTTTTTCTGCGACGGTACTCGTCGAGGGGTGTTCCGGTCAAGTTTCAGGACTGAAACGCTTTGATCGCGCGTGGTGGGACTTGGCGGGCACCGTCAAGCCTGTGCAAAAGTGCAACCACAAGTCTTTGAACATCGTCTGTGTTGTTCTGTCCGTTCTGATTCAGATACGTAATACACAAGGGGCTGCCGAATTCATAAAGTCCATCATGCTCCTTTGGTTTTCGCTTCCCCCATAAGCAAGTCATCCCCATGACCACTTTACCCCTTTTCATCCAACAGCCACCTTTTTCCATCTTTGAAGATTTTAAAAAAAAAGGAAAAAAAAAAACCCTTCCTAAATGGTCATTTTCTACTGAGAGGGAACCGGCGGAGCGGGAGCCTCGGTGCCTGAACCCCCCGCAGCGCCCTTGGCAGAGGGAAGAAAAATGGGCATATAGGTAACACCAAGTGCCATCGCTGATTTTCAACCACAGCTTCGTTAGCGCATTCTGTTCTTCCCCTTCAGATGTTGCATGGCTTTTTTTTTCAGATCGAAGTCTCTCGTACCGGACATGAGAACCGAAAGGATACCAGGAGTGGACGACTTCTTCTTCGCATCTTCACTCTCGCCCAGCCAGTTTTGGACGGTGAAGACGACGGCGGCCCTGCATCGCAGCCAATTAGCATGAGGATTCCTCTCTTCTCTTCCTCCCAACCTCCATTTCTTATGCATGTATCTTGTCCAAAATCGCAACTCGACTTTCCAGCGCACCACGTACCATCCGATATATCTGTTTCGAGTGAACATGGCTGCCATTGGAAGCGTAGACGAAATCGTAGACGAGAACTCTGTCTTGTCGCTCGAGGCGGCGGGTTCCTGATAGGGGACGACTAATTGTGCAAAACGCCACGTTAGCGTTGCCTCTGGCGAGCGCATCGTGGAGCCCCGATCGAGAATGGTGTCACCCAGCTGTCCTGGCTTGGTACGTACTCAAGTCCGCCCGTCGCATGTCCTTGTTTGGCGCCATGATTGCTCGCTGGACCATGTGATGCTGATGTGAAGAGGGATGGATGGTGAGTTGATGTTGACTTTTGCATTCGAGACTTAGTTCGCAGCTCACCGAGGTTTGTGTCAAATAAAGCGGGTCCGCCGTGGACAATTGGTGAGAGACTGCGGAGTGAGTAAGCACCCAGACATGCTTGCGACAATGGACAAATCATCATGTCATATGAAGAGTTGAATTGTCACAGATATTCATAGCTACTGCCTGCTACAGTTACAGCGGCCATCCAGCTGTTTTCGATGTCTCTTGACTTCGTCAAACCCATGCTTATCAACTAATAACTACACATGAAAGCCAATGCGCCTATACACCAAATGATACTAATACTGCTCTTGTCTCTGCCCTTTTTACGATATTGACCAACGTTGTCGTCCTACTTGCGTTTATGGCACACGGATAATAACCTTCCAAGCTAATGCGCCGGCTTCCCGGATCGCACACGCGAGGCAACTTCTCTTCCTCCTGCTTATGATAGCATTCCATCCCCTCTGTGCACAGATGGCTCTTACCATGATTTCCATGTCAGAACCAAATTGCATTTTCTGGGACTCTAAATGCATGCGAGCTGCTGCAGAGAAGCTTCCCTTCCTGTCCAATATTGGCGATGAGGATGGTGTCATGATCCTTTCGAATGCGGATGACTGTGGCTGCTCCGCGAAACCAGTGATGCAGTCGATGACAAGGGCCCTGTTCGATCCCGACTTTCCGAAGGAAGGGTCCATGAGTAACTCAGACAGTGTCGTGCGTGGTTTCTGTACTAGCTCTGATACATGGATCACGGTGAACTCGTAGGAGCTGTGAAGAGGGTGGCCTGATCGTGTCAACTGTGAGCGGCCAGGAGACACCTGGGCCCAAAATCATCAAGCGTGGAGTAGCTTACCGGTCCTGAAGCGAGGCCTCGCACCGTTGCCCGTGACATCTCCAAAGCTATCCAGTCTCTGAACGGTGGGACTTGCCGGGGACTTGACGACCCTCACTCTTTGTGAGGGGGCGCAAGGATGTGCCGTAACAAAGTTGACATCATACGTGAGCGGGTATTCGTGCTCTTCTTCCTTGCCTCCATCGACGGACACAAAGAATTTGAGACGTGCCGGGTATGATGTCAACTCTGGACATTTGGTGCAATGCTCAACTGTTGGTGTCGGTACCATTTCCGACAGTGGCGTGGCAGTAACAGGCTCCGGTGTGGAATTGAGATCAAGGGACAGCAGTTCGGTGTAAACACGTGGCGGAGGAGTGGCGTATTTGTTCTCGTGTGGAATGATGAAGTCTCCCGCTTGAACCAAGTTCTCCTTGCCATTGCCATTGCCTAGAATGCTAGACTCGCGTTCCACCTTCTTCTTGCCCCACAGTCTGGCCTTTTTACCGAGTTGGGCCATGTCTTCTGCAACCATGTAAGTCTCTTCTTGAGCTTCAGTATCGTGATACGTACTTGTTCCCACTTACGAGCGACATCTTCCACCTCTATCGTCAGCCACCCGTCCTCTATACCTTCCGGCAAGACGTCCGTAGATATCCATCCCATGCAATCTGCCGCCCCTTTGCCTGCCGCAAGAACACGACCAACGATGCAGCTGGTGCTCCAAAAGCTCTTACCCGAATACACAAAGCCTCCAGAAAGATTAGCAAAGGGACCAAGCTTCGCCATCGCCTCCGCGTCATTTTCCAGAAGCGTCGCCATGAGATAATGATATAACGAATCGCCGGGAAGGACCAGTCCGAAGACGTAAGATTTTGTTAGCCATCCGGACTCGTGCAACGCTGCAGCCAGTCTTCTGCGTTGAGCCTGCGCGCGACCCTTGTGTTTCCCATGGTTACATGTAATGTCCCAAGCTCCGTAGTAGGATGACTGCAAAGATCGAATAGACAGAGAGCTTGTTCTTCGACCAGAAGCCTCTTCAACCGCCAACTGTGCATTCTCGGAGATCTTGGTCTCGTATCTGTCTATTCCTGGCCACATCAATCTCTTGGCAAAATGAGTCAACCCATCGACTTGTCGTTGGCCATGCCGCCCCTTGATGGTGAAATGGTAGGGTGGTACTGGACTTTTTCTATGATATCTGTTCGTAACCTTGCTCGCCAGAGTCGCGAGCCAACTGCTACCACGTCGTGGCGGAGGCGGGCGTTGGGGTGTTGGATCTTCCTCCTTGACAATCTCAATATTGTCCAGCCAGCTTCGAGCCAACAGCAAGGACCATTTGACCATCTGAGAGGCTGCGCGCTCAAAGTGCACAACATCAATGGGACGAATGCCGGTGACGCCATACTCTATACCTTCGGTAACAGCATCTAATCTGATGAGTAGCTCGGTGGCGAGCAAAGTTTGCAGTAGTAGCCAGTACTTTTCTTCTGCACGCTCCCTCGAGTCATCCGTGTCGTGAATGGCTGTGTCATCATCAAGCTCGTCGCCGTCGTTGTCTCCCCACAGAACTTGGCCCAGACGAATCCTCCACTCAACGCGTGAGAAATCGATCCAGACGTTGGCGACACCAAGGCATTTCAAAAGAGCGCGGATTTGGTTGTGAAGCCCATGATGATCGGTCTGATTGGTGACAGTACTGGTAGGGCGCATGAAGTTGTGAAAAAGATCCCTGTACGTCTCTGCAGATGTCCTTGTCTTTATGTCGTTATTTCGGTAGATATCGCTGTTTCGCCGAAGTCTATCCAAAAGTTCTGGCTCTGAGATCCGGCGTAGCATTCCGCTGTGCGACATCATGTGAGTCCTAGCATCCACAATTACCTTGGCCTTTGTTCCCAGGCTCTCAAAACCGAATTGCTCCTCTTCGAGCGAGTCTCCAGTGGGTAGCTCCAGAGCGGCTTGGTAGCCCATTGTGCCCTTTTCCAGACCTGACATGCTCATCATGTTTGGCCGCTCCCGGCATTTTACATGGAAATGAGCCTTGTGTTGATCATGCTCCTGTCTCCTGGCCGCAGCGTCGTGCTCCACGTCCCTGGTAAGATGTGGCCACGTGGTGATGGCTCCCCAGGCTTTGTCTTGAATTTGAACATGGTCGGTCAAGTCTCTGATCTCAAGTTCCTCGTCAAACAGAAAGGCTATGCTGGGGTGCGGTGCGCCATAGAAATGGCTCTCATTTCGGGCGAAGAATTGCGGCGCGCCAGAGAAGAGCTTCTCGATGTCATCCTCGCTCAAGGTGGGAGACATGATTGTTGGTCAATGATCACCGATGACTCTCACCCGGAGCCATGAATGGGCCTTGCAAAGGAGATGGGCAATCGTCGTCGCTGATGAGATCCGACAGAGACTTCAGCGAAGAAGTCGACCGCGGGACAAGGTGAGTGGAGTGAGTGACTGCCTCCGGAGCGCCGGTCGACGACGGTCGACGACGGTCGTAGACTCGTAGGTACGAGATGGTGTGGCAATGGCACCGACCAATTATGGTCAGCGCCTATGGTCAGCGCCTATGGTCAGCGCCTATGGTCAGCGCCAGCAATCGTTTCGCGATGATGGTTCGATGAATGTTGAAAGAAGGCGCTCCGAGCAGGACAGAAGTCCGAGGTCAGGGAGCAATGATGCCTCTGTCTCGCAGGCTTGCATGGGCAGACAGGGAAGGGGAAAGCGGAATCCACGGTCCGCAGGCGCAGGCACAAGAAACAGAGACACAAGAGTCTCGGGGTGGTCGGTCCTGACTCCTGACTCCGCCATGGGAGCCTCAGTGGCGTGACTTTTATCGACCGACTGAAGACTGATGATGATGGCCGATGTGCGAACTGTGCGAACTGTGCGAAGCACAAGTCGCCTGATGGAACTGCAAATTATCTCATCTTCACTGTGGTCCAGGCCCCGGTCCCCCATTATTGCTTTTCCCCGCAATGTGGCACCGGTTTGGGGAAACTTGGTTGCAAGCCCGTCGATGTACTCCGCAAGAGTGCGTCGATCAAAGGAGCTCTCGATGGACAGCGACAACGGCTGAACGACATGCCTGCCTCACACTGGTGAGTCAACCCGAACCTATCCCTCAATGCTTGCATCGATCGATGCACAATTTAACGTCCCAGTCCGTCAAGATGGACACCTGAATAGGTATATAGTTTGGGCCCCAGTTGCCTTGGCCACCAAATGCATGCTGTACCATTTCAGTCCTCACGCACGCATTTGGCAGTCTATTATCATGTATATATAGTTTGCTTCGGACTAAATACACGACCTCTATAGGGGTATCATTCATCCTGTACGCCGTCATCCTGTACGCCGTACTGCACAACCAAAAGCTCCCCGCTAAAAATTGCGTGCTCATTGTTTCAATATGTAACCCTTTTTGCCGTCGGTTTCCCGATTAACCTCCATATAAAGCCCAACTGCAACCTTTCCAGCTTCCTGTTCTCCTCTCCATCATGCTGATGGTGTGTCGTGAATCACGGTGAGGACGTATTTGGCATCAGGCACAATCACGATCTCCTGTTTTTTCGTGCGTAATCGGAGGAGGCGTAACTCGTCCTTCGGAAATTATTAGCTTAACACAGATCACACTGATTAAATGATTCAGTACCTCTTTATCCACCTCATGTACCAGCTGACCCGAAGCGTTGACGTAATTCCAGATCATGGCCGCGAAATCTTCCACCCCTTGCGACTCGCTTGCTTCGGCCGCCGGTGCTTCGTTGGAGAATGAAGCCGCCGTTGCGGCATCACGGGATTTGGCTGTCCTCAAGGCAGATAGTTCACCGCTGATTTTGAGGATGGCACCACTCGCTCTATCAAGTATAATACTGGCTCGAACTCCCGGTTTCTTTGACAAGCGCCCCAGCTTCTCCTCGAGGGCATCATGACCATTTTTCTGCACGAACGAATGTCAGTGCTCTTGTCAGTGCTCTTGTCAGCGCATTTAGTTCTCGGGGTCGATTACCATCGGGGAGTCTGGCATAGTGCGTCTGGGTGCTCTTTGTGAGATGATCGTTGTTGTAACCGTCGATCAATAGCGCGTTGTCGCGGTCGGCAGCATCTCAGTCGCCCACGGAGCTTGGTCTTTGTGGGGAACTCCTGGACAAAGTGACGCACCAACCCGCGATAAATTCTGCCTCCATATACCGCCAAAATTACATGTCCCACCACTGAGCGGGTTTGCCTCGATTGAACATGGCAAACATATCCACATTTCCAATCCATAAATCAGGACGGTAACAGTATTGTTGCCAAAGGCAACCGAAATCTTCCGGGGAATAAAAGTTCGGAGGCAGAGGTGCTGAACCTCCAGGACTATTCAAGATGGGCTCAAGCACAAAGAAGAAGAAGGAGAAGCAAAAAGACTTCCAGGTACGCGATTCCCCAATATTTCGTCGAGCCCCAGTCGAACTAAGAGATGGTCAAGAAACCCAAGTACAAGGTCGGTAAAACACAGGCCAAAGCTTCAAATTTTACAGACACAAGCTTCAAGTCCAAAGGTATGTACAAGGTCTTGTAATAGCGCCAAAATCAGCCACACGTTACTCACCTACATTAGCGATTGTGATGGGACATCAGTCCTTATCAACAGATGCGCCCGACTTTGTCCAACAGTTCAAACACAATCTATCTCTGGCATCTTCGTCAAAGTCTGATAAGCAGCGCCGAGACGCTTTGGCATATTTGACAAGTCAGCTCTCGACCAGTCCCCCGACCAATCCCGTAGGCACCAATGCTCTCCTCAACAAACTTCTTCCCTTGATTTCCGACAGTTCAACGCCAGTTCGAGCTCAACTGATCAAACTACTGCGAGCGCTTTCCGAGGATGATGTCAAGCACAGTACAGAGCATGCCTCGATGTACATTAGGGCAGGGATGACGCACTTGTCGGCTGACATCAGTAATGACTCTCTTGGAGTTATGGAGTGGCTTCTCGACGTCGCGGGAACCGAGCTAGTCAACTGCCCAGGTGGCTGGGTCAAAACTTTGAACACCTTTTGTGCAATGATGGGGTGGGCCGTCACTTCTCCTAATGGCGGCTGGACGTCAGCTGCCCGGACATCAATGAAACCCAAGGATGCGCAAACGCTTGCCAGGCAGATCAATGCTTTGTCAAAATTTCTTCAGGCTGGGATAACAGAAGAGTCGTCAGAGGTGGAGATCCCTCCACAGTATTGGGATACTCTGTACAAGATATCACGGGCACCAAATGCCTATGATTATCTTAATCTGTCAGGCGCCCGGCGTGATGAAGAGGGAGAGATGTACTCCAATTCAGAAGCCCGTCAGCATGTTTTCCACAAAAGATTCCTTGACGCTGTGAGGAAAGGGTTAGACCAAGCCAAGAAGGAGGGTGGTGCCACAGGACGTGCAGCTTCGTCCATGGAGCAAGTGTTAAAGGATGCTATGCCCGGTGTCGAGCGGTCTACTGCGTTGGATACACAAGACCTTCTCGACTTATGGTGAATGTCCAAAACACGCACGCGATGCAGTCTTTGCTAATGCGAAGACCCCTGCATATGCGGTTCGTTTATCACAGCTGTAATTGCAGGTCGAAGTGAGCGCCAGATGCGGAAACGATGCGACGAAAACCTCTTTGGTCAGCTGTAGCACGTCTAACCTATCACTTTCTCGTCAAGCAACGCCCGGCATATAGAGAAAGCATGTGCCCGCAATCTACTCACCCATTTCCAGCTTCGACCATTCAGAGGAGATGATATGCAATCATCATCGCCAATCAGCTCCCCAGATCAAAAAACGTCGCGAATGGTTTGTGAAGGTTCACGGAGTGCCTACAGCCTGGGTACTTATTGAATACCTTGGGTAGGCCTTGGCAGTTGCTTCGGGGATATTGCGAAGTTTGGCAGTGTCACCAGCCGGTGACAGACTATCTAGATAGCTAGGTACCTAAGTAAACGTTGATAGAGCTTACTCAGAGAGGCGGCTGGACTCTGGCTTCTCCAGCTTGAAGAGAGACGTCTCCATAGAAGAGACGTTACTCTATTTCTTGCGAAACAATACCTTGCCAAGGCTTTTCGCACTTTGACAAAAACGCTTGCAGCCTTGCTATTGGAAGTGAAGTCTGGTCATGCCAATCCGGCATCGGACAACTGCCACTCAAGTGCCAGCGCTCCGTATATCTGGCCGCTGGCAGCTGGCAACCAGCTGTCATTTTCGCCTTCGCGCGTCACACTTTTCCTAGCTTGGTTTTCCACCTCTTTCTTCGACTTCACGACTCCTTTCGTCTTTGCTTAACCACTTACTACCAAGAAATTTCGGGCACAAAGGCCGTCAACAACCCTCATTGCCACCCGAGGTCTTCCTTGCAGCTACAGAGAATTTACTCTGGCAGACTGATAGATCTTCCTTCGTCTCTAAGACACGTTTTTTTTCTCTTTCTTCCAGATAAGAAAACTTGGGTTGCCGGCGCCTACCCCTTCGCACAATCGAGAACTGCAAGCCATCACTATGGAAGGAGCCAACGGAAATCAAGGTGATTCGGCTGCGTGGGTCGCATGTCAGAAAGTCGACTATACAGCCCTTTCTGGAGGCGAGAATCCGCAGAAGTATGACGGAGAGGCCAAGATCTACCAATGGGATGAAGATTTTGGAGATGTTGGTCCAAAATTTGCGGAGCTTGAGCTCGAACTCTTTGGGGATCCTAGTACTCGCCATGAACGAGCAGGGCTGGACTTTTCCAAGTATGGCCCTTCATTCATCGTCTCACTTTAATTCTGAGAAGAGACTGACACCAGCAGGATCGACCAAATCGAGGTCTCACAGGAAGGACCAACAAGAATCCAGCCCATCCGTCATTTTCGAGATGCTGGCCTTCATCCTATCATGCTCGAAAACGTACAGCTGATGGGTTACGATTTTCCAACCCCTATCCAGAAATATACTATTCCATCCATGCTCCAGGGTCATGATGTTATTAGTATCGCGCAGACCGGTACGTAAAAGTTCCCGCCCTTTCATTGAACTGTATTTGAAGCTCATATCGGGTGCAACCAAGGTTCGGGCAAAACTGCCGCCTACTTGATTCCCATTCTCAGCAAGCTCATGGGGAAAGCCAAAAAGCTGGCGGCGCCTCGTCCCAATCCGGCCACTTTTCGTGAAGGTGTCGATCAGGTGACGGCCCAGCCCTTGGTTCTGGTGGTTGCGCCCACCCGTGAATTGGCTGTTCAAATTTTCAATGAAGCCCGCAAATTTTGTTATCGAACCATGCTTCGCCCTTGCGTTGTATACGGGGGATTGCCAGTGAAGGAGCAAATTAGTCTCCTCAACAGGGGTTGCGACATTCTCGTCGGTACTCCCGGACGCTTGGTTGACTTCATTTCTCGCCCCAATGTCTTGACTCTTCGACGTCTCAAGTACATTGTGATTGATGAAGCTGACGAGATGCTTGAGGCTGACTGGGAGGATGAACTTCGACAGATTCTGACTGGTGGAGGTAAGTCACTTTGTTTTCGTACTACCGAAAACAAATGAAACTGACCGAAAAATTGCAGAGCAGGATGAAGGCAACATCAAGTATGGCCTGTTTTCTGCAACCTTTCCCAAGGCTGCTCGCGAACTTGCCAAGGAAAACCTGTCCGCAGCTCACGTTCGATTCCGAGTGGGTAGAGCTGGGAGCACTACAGTGAACATCAGGCAAACTGTCATCCAGGCCGAGCGCGAAGAGAAGCGCGACATTCTGCTCGGTCTGCTGAATCAAATGACTGGAGTCAGGACAATCATTTTTGCCAATAGTCGCCGCGAGGTTGACAACCTTGATGATTTTCTGTACAACATTGGTCTTCCAGTCACATCTATCCACGCAGATCGGACTCAAAAAGAACGCGAAGCTGCGCTGCGCTCTTTCCGATCTGGCAATGCTCCTATCCTCATAGCCACGGGAGTGACTGCTCGAGGCATTGATGTTCGAAATGTCAAGCACGTCATCAACTACGACCTGCCATCTATTGAGCATGGGGGCATTGAGGAATACACCCACCGCATTGGTACGTAAGATTTACACAAATTGATGAGACGATTCTAATGAGAAACTGTAGGTCGAACTGGGCGAATTGGACATCGCGGCGTCGCCACGTCACTCTTTAGTCCCACTCACGATGATGCCATGGCCAGCGTTCTCACCAGGACCCTCTTGGAGACGGACCAGGAGATTCCTGAGTTTCTGCAAATGTACATCCCAGAGGGTGATGCCGCCAAGAAGCCAAAGTTTGAGACTGAATCGGACTTTGACCCTGACGAAGCCCAGGGAGTGCAGACTTCTACCTTTGGTAACGAAGGTTGTGAGAACAGCAACGGCTGGGGCGGTGCTGGTCCGGAAAAGGAAGCTGCTGCCCCTTCTGGCTGGGGTCAGCCTGATGCTAATCCTCCCGCGACCAGCAACGGATGGGGCCAGCCTGCTGAAGCCCCTGCTACCAATGAATGGGGAACCTCGGCTCCCGCTGCTGTTGAAGCTGGCTGGTAAAAGCAGGCATGCGCCGAACAATGTTAATTTGTGAGTTTTTGCAAGGATTTGATAGAGGCGATTGCAAGCTTACAGTCAAGGGACTGGCCTTTGAGACAGGATAAGCGAAAGAAGATTACACGACCTACTCAAGATAGCTTAACACAGACAAGAACAGGTAGAAATGATTGGTAGTTTCTGATTTCCATAACCACTGTCTGGACAAATCGTGACATGTTCACGCGAACAACGTGAGTTCGAGCGACGAAGCCGAGGTTCTGTGTGATTGGCTGCTTTCGAAGCTTTAAACAGTGCGGCTAACGGGAGAAATGGATTTGATCGAATTCTGCCCCCTGCCCTGCCTCTTTTATATATATATATTAATTAATATCTCGCTCGATTTGGTCCGCGTCAATAACAAAGTGATTTTCCCATTACATATTCCGCACTATTTCCCACAGCCCCTTGGCTTTTCTTGGCACGTCGCCGTAGCCAAGCTCGACGACGCCTTGGATGAACCTCCAGCCCTTGTCCTGGCTAGCAACGGGATACTTCACGGGCGGCGGGATACCAGTCCTGATGCCCAACCATGCGAACCGATCTTCGCAGACGCTCTTGATATTGCAAAGACCCCTCAAGCCTTCCTCGCCGGCAAAGCGGCCGTAGCCCGAGCCAGCGACGCCGCCAAAGGGCAGTTGAACGGCGTAGTAGGCTGCAAAGTCGTTGACGGCCACCATGCCGGCCTTGAGGCCGCGAATGATGGGCTCCATGGCGGGATCGCGTTCTTGGCCATGGACAGAAGCGCCCAGGCCGAAGTTGGGTGCGTTGGCAACGGCCAGAACATGCTCTGCTGACGAGGACCTGGCACGCATAAAAGTCAGCACCGGGGCGAAGCACTCCTGCTGAGCAATCTTCATGCCGGGGGAGACGTCGACGAGCAGAGTGGGCTGGAAGTAATGGCCCTTGGGGTAGCAGGGGTGCACGAATCTCTTGCCGCCTGCCAGGAGACGGGCGCCTTGCGAGACGGCATCCGCAATGAGGGCTTCCAGCCGATCAAACGAGGCGTCGGACACCATGGCGCCGACGTCGGCGTCGGGACCCAGGCGAAGGGCTCGCACACGGGGGGTCAGCATCTCTATGAGTCTGTCATAGGCGCCAGCGGCAATGACGCGCTCGATGCCAACGCAGTTCTGGCCGGCGGCCTGGAAGGTACCCCGGAGGATGACCTCGGCTATGCGGGGCAGGTCCTTGATGGCCGAGTCGAGCACGATGAAGGGATCCTTGCCGCCGAGTTCCGCCACAACGGGCGTCAGGCTCTTGGCCGCGCTGGCAGCGACGTGGTGCGCAACCGACTGCGACCCGACAAACGTGATGTGGCTGATGCCCGGGTGGGAAGTGAGATGGCCTGCGGTCTGGGGCCAGCACACGACGGTCTGGATCAGCTGGGGATCGTGGCCGTGCGCGGCCAGCGCCCCGCGAGCAATGCCGGCAAACCATGCGCTCGACCAGGCCGTCTGCTCCGAGACCTTGACGACAATGGCGTTGCCCGTGAACAGGGCGCTGATGATGGGGCCCATCATGTTGTGGAAAGGGTAGTTCCAGCTGACGAGCGCGGCAACCACCCCCAGGGGCTCGTAGTGCACCGTGTTGCGCTTGTGCGCCATGAGGAAGCTTGTCGGGCGAGGCGACGGCCTCAGCGCCTTCTCGCCGTGCAACAGCGTCCACTGCATCTTTTCCACGGTGACGAGAATCTCGCCCAGCTGCGCGTCGACCAGCGTCTTTCCGCTGTCGAGCCCCGCAATCCTGCATATCTCGTCGGCATTGTCCATGACATGCTGCATCAGGGAGCGCAGCACGGCCTTTCTCTCGCGCAACGACGTCCCGGCCCATGACTTCTGCGCCGCTGCCGCAGCGGCGATGCTGCGGTCGATGCCGTCCTGCGTGGAGGGGTTGACGAGGCCGAGGAACCGGCCCGTGGCAGGGGCGTAGCATTGGATGGCGGAACTGCCGGGGATTTTGACGCTGGTCTCGTCGACGGTGGACTCGGTATCGGGGAACTTTGGCGGAGGAACGGCGTATCTTCGTGGGCGGGGGACAGAGTTCCCGTGGGCGGACAGGCAGGTGCGGCCGAGCAGGGTGGTGAGGAAGGTGGTGAGGAAGGTGGTGAGGAGGACGGCGGTGATGGCGCAGGCGACTTGCAAGGTCGGTGTTCTGCATAACTCACTCGGGCAAAGGTCAGACACGGAAGCAAGTGAGATGTGCTCTGTTGCTCTGTGTTGCTCTGTGACGGGGGCCTGGTTGGATGTGTACTCACGATATGTTCCACCGGCGGGCTGCATAGTCGTCCAAGTCGAGCCAGGCTGCGCGCAGCTGCTCGACGGGTAGATATTCCATCGTGAGGCAAGTTGGGGACATTTCATGAACTTGTGAAGCTCAATTAGAATCTGACCGGCAAGAAGAAGCTTGTGTGGGGCGGCAGCCATTGCAATGTTGGACAAGGGACAGGGACAACAGGCCCATAAATCCAGGCCCACAAATCCAGGCCCACAAATCCAGGCACACCAGAGTCCGGACTGAGAAACTACCAAATTATTAATTGATCATGTTTGCATTTATTATGCTTCTTTTCCATCTCCAAAATGAAAGATAAAAAAAGAAGAAAAAAATCGAGGGATATTCCCATGTAAACACTCCGATATCCAGGGCTTCCTCAATCCATGCATCTATTAATGCGTCCGCCCGTACGCCCGCGTGAACACCAGATATATTCTCAACATGGCCCTGCACTGCTTTGGCCATGACAAACGCAACGCCGAGTCCGAATGGCAAAGAAAAGCGAGCAGATCAACGCGAGGGCGGGATCGAAAAGTTTCTTGTCTGCGTCCGCGCGCAGTAGATTGCCAATCTCCCTCCTCTAGTTCCATCTCTTCCACCAAGAAATTCCCAGTGCGCAGACGAAGTCATCCGGCGCGAAGCGAGCAAAATGAACAGACTCCCGACGAAAGAAATACAAACAAGTGAACGTGTCATGCTCCATTCCGACAAACGCCATGCAAAGACAAGATTTTCCCTCCACACAATGGGAAGAAGACTTTTTTAAAGGAAACATCTCTTGGTGTGCCGCCAGTGTTTGATTTGTTGGTCGGATGTGGGTGTATAAGTAGTAATGTGTGCACGTAGGCTTGAATAGACAATGAAATGAACAAAGTGTAGGCAGGTAGGTGTGCGTGGGCCAATGCGTGGGTTATTGCGACAAACTCAAAGATCGTTCATGCAGATCATGAAAACCAACCCAGGGGGGGGTGGGTGGGTGACATTGGGCCAGTGATGTTGGTCCATCAAGGGGACAACGGCGGCTGTGGATGTAGGCTCCAATATACAAGGGAAAGTTCAGTGCCTGGGATGGCGCAGGCCGAGTCCACCTGGTCTCTCTCTGTCTTCGTCTCTCTCTCTCTCTCTCTCTACGTGTTGGCACTCTTGGTTAGAGACAGTCCTCGAAGCCTTGCTCTAATCCGACCACCAGGCTGGGCGAGCGAATGGCTCGACTCAATCCGAGACAGTCGCGCTGCCGAGGTGAAGTCGTTGATGGCCTCAAAGCTTGGTCGGACGCGGTCCATTGATGCACGCATTCGATCGTACGACGGTCTGGCTCGATCTATTGAGGGGCGGCCATGTGCAGGGACGTCCAACGACATGCGGTTAGCCGTGAAATTGGTTGAGTCGCTGCCATTCTGTGTCCGATTGTGTGCCGTGGCGCGAGTAGCTGTTGATGGAGGGTAGATTGGTCGAAGGTCCTCGTCGACGCTGCCATAAGCAACGTGCTTCGGTCGCTTCCGACTTTCCGCTCCTGATTCTTTGCTAGATGCTTTTTCGCTGGGAACATCGGGGGCAGGCTTGTCTTCGAGATGTGCAAACTTGCCCATGAGTTCCTGCTCTCGGATGATGTCGACGTCGAAAGGCAAGTACACCTTCTGGAGAGCCTTGATGGCGAATCGAGGAAACAGGCAAATGACTGGGACAATGAAGAACACAGCCCAAAATGTTGCTTCCCCGTACACCTGGACGGCAGTGTGGTAGAAGTAGCCCGACGAGGTAAAAGACGTGTAGACTCCGGTCCAGAAGAAGATGAAAACATCACTGATCACCACGATGAGAAACATAAGCCAGTCCCATCGATATGTATTCATCAGGATGTACCCGTTGATGGCCAGGATGGCAGGATGAGCAATATAGGCGCCGAATCGCAGTCTGTCCTCAAGGCCGAGTCCATTGAAGGTGACGGGTTTGCCAGGGATGAACAACAAGTACGGAACGAAGAAGACCATGACAGATTGGTAAACGCCGTCAATCATGTAGAGCCTACGGATGTACACTCATGGTTAGCTGGGGTGAAGAATGTTCGCTGCCTTCCTTCAGGGATCCGAAAGTTGCTTGTGACTCGAACTTACCAAAACTTTCTCTGTGTCCATTCCAGTCGTTCGATGCCTCGTCGGTACAATTCAGGCACAGCCAGAGAGACCGTGTCCGAAACATCCTGGTCGAGGACACCCATGATGGCCACGGGCACTGAAGTGAAGAATAGGTTGAACATGAGGATGTAGGTGTAGTCGAAGAGATACGTCATGTCAAAGTCGCAAAAGATTTCGTACCAGAAGATTGCAAACGTCCAGATCATGTTCTTGTAGAAGAAGTTGCTGATGCTTTCCGCCAGTCTCCGGTAGGACCATCGGCCGTGCACGAGCAGCAACCTCTGAAGATACCTGAACTGTGCGACAGCGTAGTCAGACGACATGGCGGCTTGTCGACCTTCCAAGCCGGCTATGCCAACGCCAACATCTGCTTCTTGAATCATAGCAACATCATTGGCACCATCACCAATGGAGAGCGTCATGACATCCAATCCATTCTTCACCATGGCGACGACAGCAGCTTTTTGTGCGGGACTGACCCGGCAGCACAGGACCGACCGGCACTGTTTGCAAAGTAACAAGAACTTTTGCTTCAACGAGTCGTTGAGGGCCCAGCGGAGAGTGAAGCCATCAATGATGATGCCATGAGTTGGACCGGGAGGCTCATGGCTCTTCTTGGCCGCTGCGAGGTCCTCGTCACTGCCAGTCAGTCCAAAGAATTGAAGGTGCTGGTCCAGCTGCTTCTTAACATCCTCAAGGAAGGCCTCGTCCTGAGCCTCTCCACTCTCGTCCTCGTCGACCCGTAGATGGATCAGCTCCATATCGTTGTTGAGCAAGTTGCACGAGAAGCCGATGTTGATGGCAGTCTCGACTTTGTCACCGGTCAAAACCCAGAGCTTGATGCCAGCCTTGGCGAGCAGGGCGATCGTATCGGGCACACCATCTTGCAGACGATCCTCAATGGCCGTGCCGCCAAGGAGGTAAAGATCTTGTTCGATTAGTTCTGCGACGTTCTCGAGCTTCTCATCGCGGTTTTCAAGAGCCGATGCTGCCACATCGTGCTCCTTCTTCCATTCGCGGTATTGTTCCTCGGTAAGTTCCTTCTGGGCAATGCAAAGAGTACGCAGACCCTCGCGGGCAAACATCTCCAAATGCTCCGCCGTCTCGCGTCTGAGTTGCTGCTGCTCACCCCTCTTCAAGCGAGCATAGATTACGGAATCAGCACCTTTACAGAACATGACGATACGGCCATCTGGCATGCGAACAATGGAGCTCATTCTCTTCCGAGTGGAATTGAACTCAATCGTGTTAAGAATGGGGTAGTGGCGCTCCTCGCCCATGACGTTCAAATTGATGCCATCACCAGAATGGCCCAGCACCGTGAAACCCATGTCGCGGGCAGTAGCAACGAGAGCCTCCTCATCGGGGGACTGCGCTTTGAACGTCATCTTGGGAGGGTCGCCAGGGGTCTTTTCGGCAATGACAGTGTGGCAAAGGGCAAGAGCCAACATGAATCCCTCAATGGCGGACTGCTGTTCTTGACCGTGTTCTCCGGCCAGATCTGACACGAAGTCCGGCGCGACGAAAGTTAGGGCATCATCGTGAAGGTATGGATTATCGTGGATTTTACGCAAGCCCTCAAGAGATCGTACTTTCGCTGCGGCGATTTCAGCATGGATACGAGCGGCTTCCTTCTCCACATCAACGCCCATCCGCTTCTGCATGCCAGCCTGAGCCTCCGTGTACGCCTCACCGTAAGGCTGTCCGTTGATTGTGGCTTTCTTGAATTCCATGACATTTTGGGTCAGAGTGCCCGTCTTGTCAGAGAAGATGTATTCAATTTGCCCAACGTCATCAGAGATGTTCCAGGACTTGGGAATACAGGGCTGGTCGATTGGCTCGTAGTACATTTTGACGTCGCTGAAGATGAAAACAGCCTGCAGTGTTCGCACGATCTCCAAGGTAATGTAGAGAGAAATGGGAACCAAGTTCTGGAACAGGATAATCGCGGCCCAAAAGGTAATGAAACCACTCATAGGGGCGCTGCCACCAATTGACTCATATTCAAAGAAGTGAAGCGAGGCATCCGTTTTTGCCCAGGCAACGCCGTTGACGATGGCGGCAAGCAGACACATGATGATGAGAATGCCAAAATTGCACACAACGTTGAAGTTCATTTCTCTCGCGATCCTGGCACGTTTGCTGGGTGTTATGCCCGCATTCATCATGATTCGCGTGTCGTGACCGGTAAAAACAACGACGCCGAGGATCCATTCCGTGTTTCGCAAGTGACAACCACGAAGCAAGAGATTATCGATTGTGATCGGCTCGGTCATTTTTTCAGGCTCATCGTCGGGCAGGCCAGGAACAGGCTGCTGCCAATGAATGGCACCGTTGTATTTGTAAAGGTTAGGGTGAGGCGCCTCGCTCTCAATTCGAAATTCGGCGCGCTCGCAATCGCGGGCATGTTTCATGAG
Source organism: Epichloe elymi (assembly GCA_023658475.1). Taxonomy (NCBI): domain Eukaryota; kingdom Fungi; phylum Ascomycota; class Sordariomycetes; order Hypocreales; family Clavicipitaceae; genus Epichloe; species Epichloe elymi. The sequence goes on from CP098274.1 coordinate 4,168,651, forward strand.
ACGACCACAACGAAGAGCCTGACGAACTTTGAGATTAGTCTCGCCATCCAAATTCTTGGTTTCCACGTAGCAGGCGCCATCGGGATCAGATGTGGAAAGAATGATAATGTCAGCGGGCAATTCGTCATCATTGTAGATTCGCACGAAATCTCCCACTTGAAGACCTTTCCAGGTATCCCTTTTGAAGCGAGCGCCTTGGGTACGTCTCGTGCGGTTGATCAAGTCAGGCTTCATGTCCTGAATGGCTGCTGCTCGCTGCGCATCTGCCTCGTTTGGCAGTTCCTCGTCAGGAAACCGGATATGCGGAACGCCGTTGGCAGGGTTTGGTGATGGCACTGGCGTCATCTGGATATCCTCGCGTGCGTCGACAAAAGATTCTCGGTTCCCAAAGGACGAGGCCAGTGAGTCGCGGATCGATCGTCGAGTTCGAACCGTTTCAACTGAGGGCCGGCCCTCTTCTTCCTGTTCGGGATTCAATTTGAGCTTTTCGCGCTCGGCTCGACGCTTCCTTGCCTTCTTGGACCACATGCTCTCAATGGCATGCCAAATGCCACCAAAAAGTCGAGTGTTTGCCTTTTTAAACCTTCTCCAAGTGGAAACATTGTCCTCCTGAACGTTGACATTGTTCCAGTTCTGTAGCTTATGAACAGGGGCGTTATTCAGCTCTATATCGAGAATTGTCCTTCTATAATCTTCGACGGCATCCTTGGCAGCTGTGATGACGATAATCACGATCAATGGAACGGCGTTTAGGCCGGGATTGACTCCTCCAAAGATGGGGAAAATCTGCAGGGCGAGTAATTAGACATCTGCAGCCTATTGCGAACGAAAATTCATAATTTGAAACAGGCAAGTAAAAAAGGGGGGGAGTTCGACATACAACTAGAATAACCAAGAACAAAAAAAAGATGTTGGCCACGTTGTGAAATTGAAACCACAAATTTTTGGGAATAAAAGACAGTGGCGTGTATTTTGCCGTTCGAATCTTGTTACGAGGAAATGTGTGTATGGGATCCCCATCCTCGAGAAGTTCCTCAGGTAGGGGTAGATTGAAGTACAGCATTCGGATCGAGTCCTCTTCGTCATCAGACTCGTCCTCGTCTTGACCTTGATTTGCACTTGGATTATTGTCACCGTCATGGTCAGGATCACGGTCCTCAAAGGGTGCACCATTTCCATCGGTTCCGGCGGCGCCCTTTTCGGATTGTGTTCGTTTATGCTGCATACGGTTGAGAAGAGACAGCCGCTTGTTGTTGCTGCTCTTGACCGTCATCTTGCGAGTCGCCCATCTCGCCCGTTGAGTAGGAGCCTTTAACAATTTGGGATCCGGACCAGGCTCTGGACTGGTAGAGGGGCTCATGATGAGTGTGTATTTGCGGGCGAATGCCCGTTCAGCCCGAGTACACCAGCCAGGATGCGGATGGTGGGGGGTGAGAAAAAAGGAGGCGTCGTGTCAGATAGGAGACCTCTGGCGCGGTCGACGCGAATCAAGGTAGCCGCTGGTACTGGAACGAGCGAAAATAAGAGAAACGGCACCAGCAACCGGCGACGAGTTGAGTATTCGGGTCGAAGCAAGATTCGTCGTGGTGGTTGGTCGTGGCAGGTCGCGATGGTCGTGGTAGGTCGAGTGAGGAGCAAAAAGAAGGTTCGTTGCGGGTTGACGATGCTACGATTCTGCCAGCGGAAGGGGGGAAAAAGAGCTGGTAGTTTAGTTTACCGAGTGCTACGGAGTACAACAAGGCAAGCCAAGCCAGGCTCTGCAATCCCCTCGGAACTTGGCTGGGGCTGGCACTGGCATTGGGCCACTCCGCACAGCGGCTCCGGACTTTGCGGCCAGTCAAAGGGGGCGCCAGCTGATTGGGATGGAAGGGTGGGTGGCACGAGGTAAGGAGTACACAGTCCTACAGATGTGCCGGCCAGATACCTCGCCCGCGCATCATGGACACTATCATCCGCAACGGGCGCAATTGGCCAGGGTGAGGGCAGTAAGACGGCGGAGGGACTACGGACTAGCTACAGTGAGCTACAGTGGGGTGTAGCAAGCAGTCATGGACTCATGGCGGATGGAAGCCCACAAGGCCTCGCTCGCTGGACTCTACTAAATGTAAGACTCGAGGGCGGCTGGCGGGCAGCGATTATTAACAATAACACTCCGTACAACAATCCGGAGTACAACAATACCCAACACAATAAATACCCAATATTGCCGTAATACCAGACGGCAACCCGTAATACTCGGGTGTCCCATTCCACCTTCCAGCCGAGGCGGATACTCGCTCCCGGACCATCCGACCTCAAGCGGCTTGATTGCTGACAATTCAAAAATGAGGAGCCTCCCACCCCCCCCCCCGGATCGTGATGCACATTGGCTCTCAAACTCGCCCACGGAGCAATTGGCCCATCAGTCAGTCAGTCAGTCAGTCAGTCGGTCAGTCAGTCAGTCGGTCAGTCGGTCAGTCGGTCAGTCGGTCAGTCGGTCAGTCGGTCAGTCGGTCAGTCGGTCAGTCAGTCGTATGCGTCGCGACTATTCGTTTCGATGTCGTTCGTGCCTGCGCGTCCACTGGCATTCAAGAGACCAAAGAGGCCCCCTTTTATTGCCAGCCCACGGTGCGATTCACACCAAACGCGTGCTAGGCCGGGAGTAATGCCTTTCTTCCTGCCTAGGAATTGGCCAGCCGCATTGCCCAATGCCCAGCAGGGGCTTTTTATAAAACAAAATAAAATCTGGGCTGGGCTTAACTCAACTTGGTCAGTCAGTTGGCCAAGCCCCTGATTTGCCCATATTTATTACCGAGTTCGAACCCTGGTCTTGTTTTGCTTATTACGACAGGACAGGACAGAGTCAGCCGCCTGGCATGCAAAAGACAGACATGAGAGACTTGCAAGAGATGCAAGATATGCAACATGTTGCTTTTCTTCTACTCCGTATATGCACTCTAATACCCAGGCGTTGCGCTGAAGCCTTCTCTTGAAGAAAGCGAAAAGGCCGCGCGATTCGGGGTCCGTTACACTGCCGCTGCTCCGTCATGCATAAAAATACACCTGTCACTGTACGGAGCACGGAGTACGGACGTAGCTCTTTCCCTCTTCCCTGCTTCGCCAATCACCATTGGCTCGCGCTATCGAGATAGGTAGAGTGTATGACGGACATTTCGGGACGTGCGAAGTCTGTGCTTGTTCTCGTCGCCGACAAACAAAGGCTCCTTTTATCATCACTCGCGTAAAAGCTGATGAGTAATGCTGGCCCAGCGCATCCCAACTATGTATTTCGAGGGAGCTGGGAGCTGGTGTCTGCACCGATGCCGAATTCTGCGAGTAGGAATGACGGAAGGACTTCTTCAACCACTGTCTCAGCTGCATGCGAGACATATCTCATGCATTACTGCTCCTCGTTTTGTCCTCATTCCTAGGCTAGGCAAACAATCAGCAAGATGGCCCTGCTTCCCTGACATATTGCTGAGAACAAGTATGGATTGAACAATCTTTGTGCAGATTCTCGCAATGATGCGTTGTTTGGATTAAATCCAGATGCAGCCATGCATGCATGGCACGAGTATTCAAAGCAATTGTAAAAAATAAATTGGCAAGTCGAGATGGTTAACCCCGCCCCACTGATTGGCTCGAACGCGCCTGCGACCGCTGAGACGCGCCGAGACCAACAACGGCAAGAATGACACAAACTTCACGGAACTGGAACAAAGCTCGCCAGAGACGCCAACTTGGCTGATATCAGTCACAGCCAGCTTCACACGCCGCTTTGCCTACCCAGATTATCATGTCAACATCAAGTGGCAGGAACACCACAGGAAAAAGCAGAAATGAACCTGGATCTGGATCTGGATCTGGATCTGGATCTGGATCTGGATCTGGACCTCGCGGGGCAGACATCCTGAGCTTCTTCAAACCGATTGCACGTTTGCCTCCACAATCATCGACACCAATTCCAGGTGCCTCACAGCAGCCAGTCAACTCTCCGTCTCCATCTCCTCCGTCTCCGTCGCCGCCTCCGTCTCCGCCTCCTCCCTCTTCGCCGCCAGGCTTAACCAGCACGCCCTCCGAAGCAATCAGAACGGAAATCTGTGCGTCTGATGATGATAGCAGTGATGGAGACTACTCCGATGAGTCGCTCAAAGACCTCTCATGTCTTCTCGGCCACACTAAAAATGCTGCTCCTGCGCCTCAGAAGTCCCCTCGCAATTCGTATGCTACGCCAAGGGCGAAGAGGACTGCAATCGCGTTCCATTCGTCACCACTGGCGCCTATCCCCAGGCATAAATTTGACTTGAAGGCCTTGGCAAAGGATGCAAGATGTGACGATGCCACCACGGCGAGCTCTCTGAGAGTGAAGCAGACGGTCATTGCGGCCAAGGAAAGGAAGGAAATCCCTTCCAACAGCTCGACTACAGGGGATACCATCGCTGGAATCGTTAGAGAAAAGGGCGGCCAGGACCAGGATGCCCAAAAAGTGCTTCGGGCTGTCCAGAGGTCTGAACAGTCTCAGTACCAGAACCGGTACATGTTTTTCGAGGAGACGTACAAACCATCTTCGTTGCCAAGAGCACCCACACTGCCCAGAAACTCGCCCTGGAACCTTTTGACCCAAGGGAGTGCCAAGACTAGAGAGCAGCACCTCACATCAGGTGTACCGCAGACTATCCTACGCAAGAACGGCGGCTTACCGGATTCGCTGTTCGAATGGATGCTGGATTCTTTGTGTCTTCAGCCCTCCATTATTGCGAGGCAAGAGTACTGCAACATGATTGCTAGTTGTCCGGAACAGATCGACCGTCTCCTGACGGCCGAGCGCGTTAGACGGCTGTTCATCCTCCTTGGAGCGAGAAACTTGGACCGTTCAACTTCGGACCAAAGCGTCTTCAACATAGAGCATGGACCATACGAGGATCGAGATTGGTCCTGCCTGCAGTCTTTCATATCCCTGCTTGGATTGACAGCCCGTGATTTACCTATCCATGCTGCAATGTATGCCACGCAGACACTCATTCAGCTGGCGCTAGATAAATTCCTAATTTGCAATGCCGAGGTACTATCAGTCTTTGAATACGCAATCCTGGAGTTAACGGCTGCCATCCCAACTCCATCTTGGGACACCTTTGTAAGTTTCCCCAACTCTCCTCTCGCATGATCCTTAAAATCTCTTAACAAGAACGAAGTGCTTCGAAACCAGTGCTTTCCTCGGGGGAATCAAGACCCGCGACATAAAAGCCACGGCTCTGCTATGCATCCCGATCGGTTCAAAACGCACACACGATCTCCGAAGACGCATAGCCGTTTCAACGCTGCTCCAAGACGATGCCCTTGCTCGCCACAACTCGGAAGACATAGTAAATCTCCGCACAATTATCGAGTGTCTGCACGGTGAAAGCTTTGCCATCAGACCGACCACTGACTTTGCCGAACTACGCGCCAGTATCATTCTGCTCGATATCGCCGTCGACGACGGGACCATTATTCATTTCGATGATCGTGACGATGAGAAGAAGTTCAACGAGGAAATAGACGAGCTAGCGGGCAAGCTTCGCGAAATATGGCGCAAGACAAACGATGCAGGGATGAGACTGGCGCGCACTGAGGCGAAGAGTGTGGTGGAATGGGTACAGCAACGCTTGTTGCACAGCGTACGGACGAGGAAGGAGGCGAGGAAGAGCGTTTTTGATCTTCCTGGTCAGCGGGAGGATCCTTTCTTGCCTCGTCAGAGGGACTACATGCAAAAGTTTCTGCAGAGAAAACCCAAGTCGCCAGCGGCTCCGGCTGCGGCTGCGATCGCGGCTGCGGAGCAGTATGCGGATGAGGTGGACGTGGCGGACGAGGCAGAAGAGGAGGGTGAGGAGGATGAGTGGCCGCATGCCTTTGAAATTGATGATGATACAATTGTCGTGGCCGGGGGATGAGATGTACCCGTGCAGAGAGACTGGGTGCTATCACATTTTGGAGAAAGTAATGAGACGTGATATGACAGTGTCTATAAATACTCAACTATGATGAGCCTCAAGAAGACGGGTTTTATGGACAGTGCATCCATGTTTTGATCAAGTTTATAATACAGCCTCTGAACTACGATTGCATGGACTGAGGTACAGCTTCCAAAAAAAAAATACCATAGCAGGAATCCCCATGCAAGTCTTGATGCCGAACCCCGTAAAGCACAAGCGTTTGTTTCTGTGCCTCACAACTCCCTTGCCTTTGCCAATCGGTCAGCCTTACTCCAATAAGTGGCCTGTCAGCGAGCGAACTACACTCCGTCGAAGACTCGGTCGAAGCCATGCACATTCTTCTCCATTCCACCAGGACGAGGGTTTTAACACGGTTAGTCGAAGAATTTTCGGTTAGGGTTCTTTCCGAACAAGGCTTCTCGGACAGCAGGGGCGGAAGAGTCTTTGAGAAGGTCCAGGCGAGTCTCGAAGGTGTTGTTGATGTCAATCTTGCCGTTGCCGCTAACAATTACGACGCCTCCAGCTCTGCAACATTTTAGTGTTTACTCGAAGACTTGGGAAGGGGGGGGCAGGCGTGAGCCGGTTGTTAGTGGGTACAAGGAAGGGCAAAATACTCACGATCCCTCGGGCAATGGATGGGCCTCGTCAATCTTTGCCTCGACATCCTTGCCCACTTCCTTCTTGTACTCCTTGACGGCATCCTCAATCGCCTTGTTGACCACGTGGCTGTCCTTCTTCCTAGCCTGGACCAGCAGCTTGGGCTCGTTGAGAGCATAGAAGCCCTCGAGGAGGAGACCCTTCAAGATCTTCTGGTACTCGCCCTTGTCCTGGGCACCGCCCGTCAGCTTCTTCTGGGCATCCTCGAATATGCCATCGAGAAGCTCCTGGCGAGCGCTCAGGACCTTCAGCCTCGTCTTGTTGGCGACGGTGGAGCGAGTGATTTGCTGAGACATGGTGGCCTGCTTGAACTTCTTCTCGTACTGGCTGTCAATGGAGTCGGTCTCCTGACGGACGAGCTTGGACTTTTCGATTTCGAATTCTTCGTTGGCTTTTATTTCAATCTCGCGAGCTTTTTCCATGGCTTCTTGCTTGATGAAGGCTGTCATCTTGCGGAGCTCATTGTCGACCTAATCACACGAGACGAAGGAGCATGTTAGTCGGGGTTTTCTCTTCTAATGACGGTTTGCATGATGCCGCATGTCAAAGCGCAAGTGCACATGTGGAAGAGATGTATGCATCGATGCTGGATGTCAACATGCGAATCATGATGACGGTAACAAGCCTGGCGTACCTGCTGGTCGGACAAGGCGCGTTGCGACATGCTGGGCGACTGTCTGGGCGACTTGTCTGGGCGACGGTGCCACCTATGTAGAGAGGAGGTTGGAGAGGCGGAGAAGAGACTTCTGGCATTCGAGGTGTTATAACAATCACGCCGGACTGGGACACCGTGCAGCCTGGCGATGAGAGGTTGATGATATGTCGTCTGGCCGGGAGTGGAGGTACGTCGAGGTCGGTCGAAGGGGTCGGAGGGAGCTGTGGCGCTTTAGGTTCTACGCCAAGTGACCTTGGGTGAGCATTCAGAGAGTTGCAGGGAAGCCACACAAGCACGTCAGCCACAACGTCCACATACAGAACCCCCGCTATTATTGATGACGTGCACCACATGACTTGGCTACGAGAGCAACAACATGGCCACAGCACAGTGGCAGCGCAGACGAAACCAGCAAGTTATAGTGGTTGTTGCCGGAACAATCGTGGCGCATGCCAACCAGACTGCAACAGGCGAAGGAGGTTTGTTGGTTTGTTTCTTTCTACTTTCTTCTACATTGTGCATCCTGCGTCCTGCGTCCTGCGTCCTGCGTCATACATGCCGCGAAGCGTACTGACATGTCCCTGCGACAGCGCTCTCATCTGAAATTATTTTTACCGTCCTTGTTGTTGCCTCGACAAGTGTGGTCCCTCGTTCGTCCAACACCTCCGTCCGTGGCCACCCCCCAGCTGCTCCGCGGCTCGCACACTCGCACACCGCAACGCCAAACCAGACACGTTGGAGCACGAGCCTCGACTCGCATGGTTTCCCCATCTCGTTCGCTCGGCATAGGCTTATAGAGGCAATCGCTGAGCATTCCCCATGCCATCGTCAATGTCATCTGGTCCCACGTACATCTGCCAGATGACGGTGCATTTGGGTGCTGCGCGATGAAATATATGGGGGATATCTCCCCTGGCGGGAGTATTGCTGTATGCAGAATCCCTTTGACGGTTGTGTTCCAGTGCTGACCTCATGATGCCGTAGCTTGGAATTCTCGTCGGCCTGATCTCGACAGGCGTGCAAAGCCTGGGTCTAACCTTGCAACGAAAGTCGCATATTCTCGAGGACGAAAAGGGCCCTCACGATGTCCGGCGGCCGCCCTATCGACGGCGCAGATGGCAGCTTGGAATGGGCATGTTCATCATAGCGAATCTGCTCGGCAGTACGATTCAGATTTCCACCCTGCCGTTGCCGGTCCTCTCGACGTTGCAAGCCGCGGGGCTCGTCTTCAACTCGATATGCGCAACGCTGATACTCAGTGAACCTTTTACGCGATGGTCACTCTGCGGCACATTGCTTGTCACGACGGGGGCTGTTTTGATTGCCATATTCGGGGCCATCCCATCGCCGGCGCATGATCTGGATGAGCTCCTCGTCTTGTTGAGCAGGAAGCCGTTCATCGTATGGATGATATTCCAGGCGCTTTTCGTCGTGGGACTCGGCACCGCCACGGACTTGGTGAACAACATGTCGAGCATGTCACACAACTCTCGCTTCAGGCTTACTCGCGGAATCATATATGGCGTCATAAGCGGCGATATTTCAGCCCACGCGCTGCTGTTTGCCAAGTCGGCCGTCGAGCTGTGCATCAAGACAATCGGCGGCAACAATCAGTTTTCGCATTGGGAGGCGTGGGCAATCGTCCTCGGCCTAGTCTCACTGGCTCTTTGCCAACTCTACTACCTACATCGAGGCCTGAAGCTAGTCTCTACCTCGGTTCTCTATCCTCTGGTATTCTGCGTATACAACATTGTTGCCATTTTAGATGGTCTGATATACTTCAACCAAGTCAGCTTGATTCCGCCCCTACGTGCCGGACTCATTGCGGTTGGAACCGTCATTTTACTTTCTGGCGTTCTCGCTCTTTCTTGGCGGCTCAGCGATGAGCAACATGCGCCTGGCGTCGGGCAGTCAACGCTAGCGCCAGGGCTCGGATTCGTTGATGACACGGAAGGAGAAGAGGAATCTCTACTCAGTTCCGAGGCTGCTGCGGATGAGCAATCGGATGGCGCCCTTGGTTATCTCACGTTCTCGACTGCCAACGGTGACACGACGCCGTTGACGCCAACGCAGAAGAAGAAGTTCCGGTGGGCGGAGCGAGCCGAAATTTGGGGCGAGCTAGAGGATCAGGAGGAGCCTACGACGCCAACCGGGCGGCTGCGGTCAACAACGCTGCCGGGGCAATCAGAATCAGCTCTGCTTCTCGGCGCCGGGAGAAGACCAATCAATGGCTCGGCGACGACGCCCGAAGAAGCTGGCCCAAGCAGTGAATCCGGCCCTCACAGATCCGGTCGTCGGCGAAGAAAGAGCACAGGATTCCCTGGCATCGTAGCCCGAAGAAATCTCCGGCAGCGACAGTCGTCCATCTCAGGATCGTTGGGTGGGCTGATCCAGTCGATCCCCTGGTTGCGTGGTCGACGACAACAGCGCTCGTCAATCAGCCGCTTCGTCACGGAAGACGATCCAGCACGACGGCCCCGTCCCAATAGCGCAGGCGGGCCGTCGAGTCCCATGAGAAGCGCCGGCAACGACTCGGCTGTATGAATGGTGTGGTGGTGAAGACCTCTTCACCCGTCCCTCCCCGTTCCGCTCGCATGCGGTGCGGTGCGGTGCGGAGCATGTTGCAAACAAATCTCGTCACAATTGGGTAGTCTCTGTTTCTTTTTTTTTTCTCCTTTTTTTTTAGTTGCCTGAAGATGACGGCGGATGAAGAAAGGGCATTTGCGAATTGGCGTTGGACCACGACATCAACCTGTAACGCGTTAAACTATCTCATTCAACCATCATTTCAAACAAGCATTCCCATACACGCATTGATGAAGGAATGAGAAGCGCACCAGTCATGTCGTGAGTACTGCACGCCGCCTGGTAGGTCATATTGTTTGTTCACTGAGTTTTCACAGGTTCAAGTGAAGTATTTGCACCAGATGATTTCAAAATGCGAGTCCATGGGTAATGGCCGCCGCTTGCTTGGAAACCCCTGCTATGCACAGAATCCATAGATTAATTTTAAGATACAAAAAAAAAAAAAAAAAAAAAAAGTAATAAATGTCATCAATATCATTGTCCTGCACAGCAGAACCAAACTCTATTCTCACCCCGTCTATCCTCCCCATCTCATCAATATCGCGTGGCCATGCGAACCACCTGCAAGCATGGACTCTTCGTCAATTAAATGGTGCGGTACCCGCTCTTCTCATCGATATTGCGATATCGCTCTCGCTCCTTGCGGTCCTTAAGGAGGCACGCGATGGAGAGGATGAGAATGGCATCGACGCCTGCGCTTATTAGTACTTTGGAGACTGGACAGATGTGTGGAAGGGGTGGGAGTAGGGTGGGTCATGGGGAATCGCCGGGATACAACGTACCAACCATGCCGAAGAGAGTTGTGAAGACGTTGTCTATGGATATGTTGGAGAAGCTTGATATGGCTGATCCGCAGCCGCGGACGAGGGCTGCTGCTGCAGGACTGGGACACGCTGGGTCGGTGATGAAGGCGGGTGTTGTGGCGTTGTAGTAGCCGCAGCATTGAAACTGTTCAAATTAGCTTTTTTTTTTCCAACCCCGTTACGTGATTCCAGCTTTTGTCAATTTGTATTTTGGGGGGGATGGGGGGATACATACAGATTGCTGAATCAAAGACTGCACATCAGGCTTCAACACCAAGTATGTTGCGAAAAATCCATCCTTGATGCGCAGCGTCATGACCCAGAGATAGACGCCCAGGCAGAGGGTGAACAATCCGCAGATGACGATCATGTATCCTCCTGCTTTGAGCCACGCCCTCATGGGGGACATGAGCCCCAGCAGGGTAAAGGCGAAGGTTGCGAGGATGAAGGCGCCGTTGACGATGCCCGCCGTGAGGGGGAACATGCCGAATAACAGAGTAAGGATGGCTTCATGTCCACCCTTGGGCTGGTTCCCGATTTGCGATTGCGCGATCAGTGAGAAGCCGAGTTGCAGGGCGCCGGTGGCAAGAAAGAGAATGTTGATGCCGAGAGTGGTGATGAAGACCTTGTTGGCCATTTTCTGGTTGTTGTTTTTTTTTAATGATACAATTTCTTTGAGTGTCTTAAGATGATTTGGTGGTTGTCATCAAAGTCCTGCTTGCTCCGGGTACACGCGGTGCTGAGATGTTCTCGTACTTCGTTATTGATTCACACAAACTGAGCCGGGAATTGGAGAGTGTGAAAGACCAGAGTTCGAAGTAAAGCGCCCCCATGAATCGAGAATCAATCGAGCGATAGGCGGCGGCGGCGGCGGTTAACCGGCGGTTAGGAATTAGATAGCAGCGATGAAGGCGAAGATGGAATACGAAGCTCGACATTCGAAAGTCGAAAGTCGAAAGATACGGGGCGACAAAGGAGATGGTGAGGGCATCCAGGTACCTCGCCTGCGTGTGCAATTGTAATGCCAAGGGCAAAGGGAAGAAGAAGGAGAGGGAGAATACCGTGTCAAAGGCGGAAGCCAGCGCCGAATGCACCTCCTAGTCAAAACACCGACTTCTCCTGCCGCGCGTGGCCATCACTGATGACGGCGACAAGAAGGTTCGGACGACGTTGTACGTGTGTGGGAGTGGGCGGGGGTGGGCGGGGGTGGGCGGGGGTGGGCGGGAGTGGGCGCGGTCAGACAAAAACCGTTTCAGGCCCGTGTCAGGAGTCAGAGCCCAGTTGCAGAGCCCAGTCAGTTGCAGAGCCCAGTCAGTTGCAGAGCCCAGTCAGTTGCAGAGCCCAGTGCGCACCACCTGTCACAGGTCCGCTCCGGGCTGGCGGCCAATCAGTGCCCTGCATCTCCGCCCAAGTCGCCTGATTAGGAGGTCTGGTGCTCCAGTTAGTGCTGCTACTTCTTTCCGCCCAAAGAGCATCACCACTTGGGGGGTTTGGCCCTTGCCTTGGAATCTCGACATGCATTCATCATGATAACATATGCAGGCACTCGATATCAAGTGCACATCATGCCCCTCCTGATAACGCACCGCGTGAATTCATGTCAAATTTACTCCGTACTGACTGGCTTGCATGATGCGGACGAGCCAGAGCTAGGAAGCAAATGGCCAAACAGACAGCTGGTCGAGACGTCTCCGAGAATTAGACGTGACTCGCAGTTGCTAGAGGCTTTTAGCTTCAGTGCAAGGCTGCAGCCGTGTGCAATCAATCTGTCGACGTGTGCAAATCCAGTGCTGCCGCTTCATGTACATGACGATAACATGTGGTTGCCCTACAGCCCACGGTACCAATCCGTAATACTGGCACTAATAATTAATAATAACATAATAACACACTCCTTCTTCGTGCGGAGGACTGTCAGCCTGTCGCTGGTCAGTGTGGAACACAGCGTAATCCGTATGGTAGAAAAAATACCAACACGGTCAGAATAGGCTCTGCATGCGCTCTGCCATTCGTGGGCTGTTTTGTTCGTCATCGACCAGCATAATTCGAGGGATAAACCCCGCTGCGGATGCAAAAAAAACAAGTCGGTGGCTCCGAATCATACCCTCGCGTCGCGTTACGTCCGGCCTGCGGCGAGGTAGACTTCTATGGTGCTACTTCACCTCCCCACATGGAAACTGTATCAGGGTATCGTCTTGTTGGCTCGCGATAATGAAACGTTTCTCTTTATCTGAAAAAGAGGGTTACCACTCTCAAGTTAGTTGGATAGGCAGGCGCGTTGTTATTGTTGCATGCAATCATTTTGAATGTGCGGGCTGTTTCACCAGGTTGCCCCATATCCGCGCATTCTGCAACCACAAGCCCGGCTGCAATCCTAGCTGGCTAAATTCCAAAGTGTTTGCGACAAATATTGAGGCGCTAATTCATCCTAGAGATGATGACTTGTTCGTTCCATCAGCTGGTAGAAATGTCTTGTCATCATCGCTGTAGTTTGATCAATCGGTTTCTGTTTCCTTGGCTAGCGAAGATGGCATGGCATGGCATGGATGAGCGACTACTCCGTAATTCGTATTAAGTCGCAATGAACGGTTGCCATTATTAGTCGAGTAGCTATTATTATTATTACGGAGGAGGGGTCCTGGGGTGCTGTACGAAGCAGTATTATGACGGCCTGATGTGTCAGCCACCCATCGACAGATAGGCAATAATGCGGTGCCGGGTAGTATTGTTCAGGGTTGACTAACAAATTGTTGATCAATACATGTTCCACACGAAACAACGGAGTAGAACCCATCGATGTAAGCATAATTCCACACACATGCGGGTGAGAGACTGAGCCGAATCCCTCCACTTATGATCAACAATGTGTGTCTTGAACGGGCCAAGATAAAAACCTCCTTACTGTTCCTTGGAAAAGTGATTGGCAATGTGACCCTGCCTGCCACCCTGTCTGTCTGGCATGGAAAAAACTTCTGGAGCAAGGAAATGAATGGTGCGAGTGGGCCTTCTGGGGAATTTGGCGGGTGGGCCAGATGTGGAGTCGACCTGGTGGGTTTCTGTGTCAATTATCCTTGGTGAGCAATTGTGATGATGCCTCTGTTTCTCCTTGGCGAGAAATTCGGGTATCAGAGAACGCGATGCGAGTCGTCGATACGTTGTTGATGTCGTACTGCTAGTATTCGAGAGTGCTTGATGTTGATTAGGGCTGGCTTCCCGCAAGAGTTTTGTTTCACGCTCGAACGGGGCAACTCCAACAGATTGAGTGTCCAGTTGTTCACAGTCGTGACCTTGCAGGTAGCAGAACTTGGGCGAACATGGTAATACATGGGATGTCCCGAATACGTCCCGGATACCCTAGGTACTTTAGCGCGAACGACATGCTGGTCCAAATTGCCTGACCTGCGGTGCTGAGCTACCGTACGGAGTACTTTGCAGTGGACACGAGAACAAAAGTAATACGGAGTTATGCAGTATATGTAGAGCAAGTTGCTCAGAAGGGGGTGGGCGATTGGCGAGATAGTGGCCAGTGTGGCTTGCCATTATCAGTCGACGCTCCTTTTGGTGCTAATGGCGCAGACTCAAGTCACTACTTGACGGATGAGCTTGCAGCCTGAGGCATTTATCAGTCGCTCTGATCGTCTCTCTACGGAGTAATTCGTATGTTCTGGTCTTTTTCTCGGAGACGATTTTGAAAGAGTGAAAGAGGCGCTCCATTCTCATGCTGCCGGATGCGATCCCCTACTAATACTGCGCGAAGCGTTCGTACTTGGCAGGTGGACGGACACGCAAGTTGTCTCTTTTCTCTCTATTCGGGTGTCCGTGTGTCCGCGATGGGACATGGTATTCAGGCTAGGCAGGATGGGGGGTGGTTGGCGGCTGATGGGGTGTCTTGCTTCCACGTTGCTGCGCCCGGGCAAGCTGCCTGCCTGCCTGCCTGTCTGTTTGCCTGTCTGTTTGCCTGCCTGCCTGCCTGCCTGCCTGCCTGCCTGCCTGCCTGCCTGCCTGCCTGTCTGTCTGGAACTTCGGAAGGAATTTCACGGCTGGAGTGGGCGAGTGGGCGAGGACTGGCGACTGGGATCAGGAAAAATGAACGAGACTGTGTGAACAGATCAGACTCGACTCCTCGGCAGAACCAGTAGAACCAAGTATTACCAGAGACGCTGCAGAATCCAGCGCAATGTATAGTAGATAAGGGCAACCCGCCCGGAGAATTTTGAACGGAGACTGGCGACACACAGCAATTGTTGTGCTTCCCAGGCAGCAAGCAGTCGGCAAGCAGTCGGCGGATATGGCAACGGCAATGGAACGTACGGTGCTAGCGCTGTATCGGCACTGTCAGAATGCGGCTTACATGCGGTCCTCGATGCTTGTGTCCGGCCCACTTGGGATCCACCTTGTCGCCGAGTCTTCATTCCAACGCGATCTCCAAATGCTGTTCTAATAGTAAGGCTGCTCGGGTGATTACCTTTTGGCTCTCCAAAACAACAGCTGCCCGTCCTTGCAGAAAGACGAGGCGGCACTGGGATCCGAATTCCCCAGCGACAACCCCGTTGAAGTAGGCCCCGGGCCCCGGCCGGTTCTTTCCCTGCCTTGCGCCCCCTCCAGTCTGCCTTTTTTCTCCAGTCCCTGTCGTGCTTGTCGTCCTGCTCCACAGCCGAGAGGATTCGCGCAGGGCGTGGTGGCAGGTTTTAGGTCCCGATCCTGATCATGTTGGTCATCGTTCGTTGAGTTGGAACCTGGGTGGTCGTCTAGAACGTATGTTCTATGATTTCATGTGCAATGCCGTACATGTGCTCGTTGGATAAGTAGCGTTGGGCAAGCAGCGTTGGATAAGTAGCGTTGGGGGGGGGGGGCACCTCAAAAGCTGCATATTCCATTACTCCATAGACGCAAAGGCCGTTCCATCCTTCCCTCTGGGGTTCCATTTCGTGTGCGTGCCTTCCTCGCATCGAGGTACCTAGTACCCCCATGATGTCCGCGCCGTGCTATTAATAATAGTCGTCCAGGCCAGCCCCTCCGTACTCCGTACATAGTACCTTGAGTCTTGTCATCAGTCAAGCAACCAGCCAGTCTCGCTCCTACCCGTCATCGGATGTTTCGCTTAAGTAAAAGCGCCCCGTCATATTCACAGAGGATGCGTCAAGGCCGTTGAAGAAAGCCGCCGAATAAAGCAATAAGAACTCAAGACAGCGATCCTAAAATTGCCTGGCTCGCTTCCTTCCGCGCCCACATCTGGACCACTCCCACGACACAGACCAGACCAGACTCAATCAAGAAGAGCGCGCCCCCAACCAGGCCTGCCCTGAACCAGGTTCCTTCTGTGACACAAGCACCCAAGACCCAAGGGCACATTACAAGGCACCGCAAGGCACCGCAAGGCACCTCCCTCCCTCCTCCGCTCGCACCGCCAGATCCAGTATAGATCCATCGGCACCACGCTCAAAACAGCATCTCCACCACTTTGTTCCCTTTTCAGTCGACTTTCAAGACGTCGTCGACGTGCACGAGAGCTTCTTGTCACTTTGGGAAAGCTTGACATTGCTGCAAAGCTCTTTGGGCCTCTGCGTTGCACTTCGTCTTTGTATCCTTTAGCTCGACCTCGTCGCGCGACCGCGATTGATTGACTTTTGACGTGTCTTCTTCCCGCCACTCAATTTCTCTCTACCCATCTTGTCCCCCTCCCCCCCCAAAAAAGTAACGAAAAAGTAACGACCGCGTCGTGAACAGCGACTCGAGCTACTGTCGTTGGCCCCTTGAATTCAAACCGAAGCAGGAAGGACCGAAAAAAGAAAACCGGCAACAATGGCCGACATCACTGACCAACACGACCAAACCTCGCCAACCGAGCTCGACGAGTCGCAGTCTGTTGCCAATGGCGGCGGCGCTGCCGATAACCGCGGGATCAAACGCCAGCGCGCCTCAGCTGGCGACGACGACGACGACGACGACGAAAAGGGTGGTCGTGAGCGCCGCAAGATTGAGATCAAGTTTATCAGCGATAAGTCTCGTCGCCACATTACGTTTTCCAAGCGCAAGGCTGGTATTATGAAGAAGGTCTGGCTAGCCCGCCTCTTTACGAACGCCGTTTCATTCATTGCCTTTTTTTTCAGACAGAGACGACGTACAACCAAGGCATCGGCGCAATTTAAACTGGCCATGACCATGGGAGCAGTCTCTCGGCGTTGCCGTTCTTTCTTTCCTTTCCCGACACATGTCCATTGCAGTCTCGTTTTGCTGACCCTTTGTGCCCACAGGCCTACGAGCTGTCGGTCCTGACTGGCACCCAAGTTCTGCTTCTCGTTGTATCCGAAACCGGTCTTGTATACACCTTTACCACGCCAAAACTACAACCGCTCGTCACTAAGGCTGAGGGCAAGAATCTGATTCAGGTAGGTTTCTGTCCCCTGATGTTGCACGTGATGGCGTCACAACTTGGTCTGTCGCAATGCCCTTCAACTGGGTGCTGCGGCACATTATAATCGCTGCCGCTTCTTTAAACCGAGCTCTCGGTTTTTCCAACCCAACTCTCTCCTGGAGAAGCGTTGTCCTGCATAACTATTCTTCTTCCTCTCGCTCTCTTGACATGTTACTTCCCGATCCTTTCGATGCTCGAATTTGCACTAACTTGTGATACAACTCATAGGCGTGCCTGAACGCGCCGGAGCCAACTCCGGGCAACGAAAATGGGGTTGACGGTGGCGACCAGGGCGACTCTCCGGAGGAATCCGCCGCTCAGCATCTTCCTCCTCAAGGTGGTAGATCAGGCATGCCACAAAACCCGCATGGCATGCCGCCAGGTGGTTACATGCCCAACATGCCCATGGAAGCTCAGCAGGCTCTTGCCTACCAGAATTATGTTCAGCAACGCAACCAGGGCTACGGCTCGGGGATGCCTCCCCAAGGTGGCATGCCTCCTAGTGCCCACCATCAATCATGATTGAGACGATATGAAGGGGTGGGGAATTTTGCGAGCGTGTGGTAAATGGAGTCACTGGAAGGTGCGAGACGATGCACGATTTGACAAATCATTGCGTAACCCAAGATATATTCCCTGAACGTTGCAATGGCATTTGCGGCATCTGATGGATTCGGCGTTGATGATGTGTTATGCTGGTTTGAAACATTTTATTTCGGTTTTGTCACACTTTTCTTCTTTCCGGTCGTCAAGGGAGACAATAACAATTTCTCTCTCGTCATGACATTGGTTCGTTTTACATTGTGTGCCTTTCCGTCAGATACACTTGTTGCGACTTGGCTCACTGTCGGACTGGGTTCGATGCGGACTTTCCACGGTACGATGTTGGGGTTACTCTTATATTTACATGAATAATGCGCGGGAGACGCCCTGGGATCGTGGGGAAAAAAAAAAAAAAGGTCGTGAGGCCAAGAACTAGCGAGCGCATTGACTGATTGTGAGCATCTGCCGCCTCTCCTGGGCTCTGTTTGTCTTTCGCATCATCATCTCTTCTTGCCAAACATCTTCCACTCTTGTTCCGAGTGAAAGAGAAAGATGGGAAGACGGAGGGAGGGCATTCGAGCGTCAAATGAATCAATATGTGAGATATGTATACATGTATGAAATCCCAGTCGGCCTTTTTGTCTCGAAATTTACGCGATAAAAGAGACGTGGTTCACGACGCCAAGCATCCAGATGAGGCATACATGTACGGATTAGGACCAAGGGACAAAAGATGCATCGCGCAAGTTTTTCCCGTTCTAGCCTGACGGGCAGGCTGGGGTCCATAGAAGTCTGGCGGCATCCGAAGGAGAGAAAAAGGCATGCATCAACCTGTGAGCGAGGAGTTTACGGGCACGCAACACTGCCTTTGCAATGGGCGTGCCATGGACAAGAAGAGGATTGTATCTCCTCGAGCAACGAGCCGTCCGAGGGTCGATTCCGGAGTAGGAAGAATTGCCTTTTCGGGAGACGCGCGGATGCGTGATTGGATTTGAGATTGGGGGGGGGGTGGGAACTTGAGGGTTTGTTGGACGGGTGAAGATGGATGGGTGGTTTGGACTGGAGGACAATGATGCTGATGTCTGGGCGGGGCGGTTGATACGCGGAGTTGGAGAGCTAGGTATCATGTACAGGCGACTTCCCAAGGACATGGTGAGGAATACGTTGTAGAAGCAAGTTGCATTGCATGTGGATGTGGGCAATATTGAAAGATTTGCCGAGAACGGCCCAGTCATACGGACTACATGTGACTTCCTTCCCCCCTCCCCGCATGAGGCCCCCCCCTGACGGCACCCTGAGCAGATTTGAGAAGGTTTGTTTTAGGACTAGCGCGGTATGCGCATTTAGATGTCCCTTTGGTACCCCGTACCAGTGGGGCCATCCATGTTTTACAAAAAGAGAGAGACAAGTGATGGAAAGAAAAGATGGCCTGCTCGACCCGCGAAGGGACGAAGCCAGCCATAAACCATATTGGCAATTCTAGAACAGCCATCTTGTTTGAAAGCGATTGCCTTGTAATCGATTGTAATACCCGTCCTGCTTGTTTTGAAAAAATAAAAAAATAAAAAAAAATTTAAACAATTGAAAGCTCCCCTGAACGCCAATATATCTTGTCATTGCAGCCCGCATGTAATCGTTGTCAGTCATGGTCAGAAAGCGATATATTTTATATCCCTCTTCTTCCTTGCCCCCAAGTTTCCAATGTCGATATCAATGTTCGCCCACGCTGCTGTAGCGACCGACGGCAAGACTGCCTACAAAGACACCGGCGAGGACGGACAGAAAGTAACCGACGTTCATGGTCATGACTGCCAACATGCTGCGGCAGGACAGTTAGCATGAATGACAAATACTGCTGCAGAGAGAGAGAGAGAGAGAGAGAGAGAGAGAGCGTACAGCAGATATCCGACTCCAACAATGATGGTGTCCAAGACGGCTCGCAGTGGATCGACGCTGAATCTCCAGGGCCGGACCTCGCAGCCCTTGCGGGCGACGACGAAGACGGTCTCCTCGACGCCGTTGGCAGAGAGCGTCATCTGCTTGGCGCGGGGGTCGTTGCAGATGTCCTCGGACAGCGGGATCTTGCCGTGGGCGGCGACGTAGCGACGCTGCAGGTCCTTGTCGAGCCATCGGGCCTCTTGGATGCTGCGCGCCGCCAGCAGCAGACGAGCGGCGACGGCGAGGACCATGAGGAAGATGCATGTTCCCGCGTAGGCGCCGGCGCTTCGGGGGGTCCAAGAGTTGGCGTACAGAGGAGTGGCCTTGTTTGTTTGGAAGACCATGGCCATCATCATCGAGGACATGGCCTCGTGGCCGCTGCCGCTGCTGTTGCTGTTGCCGCCGGAGCTGCCGTCCATGCCGTCCATGTGGCCTGCGTGACGGGGGTAGGCGGACATGATGTTGCTTTTTTTTTTCGTTGGTTGTTTTATTCGATAAAGAGGGTTGGTTGACTTTTGTTGTTTGTAACGGGATCAGGGTTGGTGACAAAGCTGGCGGGGGGGGCGAGGGCGAGGGCGAAGGCGAAGGCGAGGCGAGATTGGGATTATTATTTTGTTCTGGCAAGTCGCACAAAGTCGTCGGTCAGTCCAAGCCAGTCATGACAAGTTTTGCTTCGCGGCATTTGCAGGAACGCAACGCCGATGAAGAACTACGGTTAAATATGAATATGTACATACGCCTTCTCCCGATCCGTACTTGTCCGTTTCTGTGGCGGCAGCTGGCGCCCTGCCCCGAATCGAGTCGAGTCGAGCCCAATTGAGCAGGTTTCTTCGATACCGGTTCTGATTTGAGAATGTTTCGAACTCGAAAAAAATTAAAAAATAAACCCCCTTGGTTTAAAATCTGGCCGTATATCCCCTGAGAGCCTCTTCGTTCGACAATGTCAGGTTGCTTGCTTGCTTGCTTGCTTGCTTGCTTGCTTGCTGATGAAACATGGCCAGCCCTGTCGGCTGACTAGCGAGTTGCAGGGAGACGGTGAAACCAGCGCGCGTCTCAAGCCGCTCACTTGGCTTGTAATGCACCCCATCGCGCAATTGTCCAGGCCCGAAATACGAATGTGTCAGCATCACGACATGACACCATGCCTCCTCGCTCCCGTGCAACCCCGAGCTTCAATTCATCCCCTCACCCCCGTTATACATTGGACAAAATCCCCGGCTAGTCCCTCAAGGTACGACCAGACCCAACTTCCAAAATAAAAAATAAGACGTGGTTCAGAATCACCAACATGGTACATGGGCATAACCACGGTAAAGAAGGCCGCCGAGTCGCCGCCCACCGAGGTCGGCAACGATGGCTCGTATCCGCGCGGCCCGCGCACCGTGCCACGATAATCTCTCCGCGAGAGGGCGCGGGCGAACGAACATAATGCCTGGAACGGGTAAGTCGTAGTCCGTAATCCTATTATTATTCTGCATTCGGTTTCTTGCGCGAGGGTGAGTGAGGCAACGCGCACCGCTTGTTGCGATTTCCAATCCTTTTTGCAAAAAAAGCCCGCGCCGGGAGCGTGCATATAACATGATTCCTAATAACGAGATGCGTGTGTTTTTTATTTTCTTCCCCCGTATCTTGGGCCATGGTTTTTTTTTCCCATCCCCGTCCTGCCCTTTGTCTCGCCCCCCTTGTTCTTATCCTCACCTAGGGGTCGCACAACAAGCCGCGTACTGCCAAAAACGGAGCGCATATGGCAAGAGAACTTCTTTTTTAACTCAACGCTTTGCAAGGAAGCTCCCTCGACCTCGACACAGGGCAAATCCTTGCTCACCGAAGCCAAGTGAGACACGGTCGGTACATCATTAAAGGCATATTCGTCATGAAAACAAAAAGGGGGGGGGGGGGTGTGACACGGCGGCCAAAAGTTGCACCATCCATTCCCAATGACGAAATTGCACTGTTTTTTTTTTTTTTGCGCAGCGAAGCGAGTTTCCAATCTCCGCATCATCCAACCTCAAGCGCAACAACCTTTTTCCAAATCCAGTCATCTAACAAAACAAGGTTTCCCCAATCTCCACCCCAATCCTACCCAACCCCTGCCCAACCCTGCCCAATCCCGCCCAGAACTTCAAACCCCGAATCCCCATGGCCCTCCATCCCCCATCTCAAAGCTAGGCCAAACTTCGCTCTATTTTAAGTTGGCGCTGCCTCGGAACCAGCTCCGGCTCTCGCTTTCGCTTTCGCTTTCGCGCACACCAATCCAATCTCAGCATCTTCTTTTGCCGGCATAAATTAAGCATTTGCCTACAATCCACGCCACAATCAGACTGATATGATGGCCACGCGGATTGAAAAAAAAACCGAGGCACAAAGTGTCCGGTCCGTCCCCCCCATGCCCCTTGGCACCCATCAGGGAAGGCCCAGCGGGTGTATGTATGAGGTGCATGCAAAGAGAGATGCCCAGCTTGGGCTGGATCGGATCGGATCGGATCGGATCCACCTGGATTGGATTGGATTGGACTTCATCCACGGATTCAATCTTGCCAACTTGCCAAAGCCAATCCCCGCCAGCCTCATTGAAGAGTTGTCTGTCTCTGCGCAACGTCGCACAATCCAGGGGAACCAGAGACTGTGTCTTCCGCCCAATCCAAAAGCTTGCCTTCTCTCTCTCGGGTTACCGCGCTTCTCCTCGTCACCACCCGAGGGAGACCCTTGATCCCCCCTTTCTTTGCCGCACCAAATACGCCAACGCCATCATGTGTCACAGAGTCATTTCAGTCATGTCAGATATGTCAAATATTCCTTTGGGCCAAGTCGCCCAACTTTAAAGGCTCTGCTCCTTAGAGCGACACCACTAGTAAACAGAACACCGTTTGCCCCAAGAATATTCACGTACCCAAAAGCAGTGACTCTGTCATGCCAATACCGATACCCATGCACAAGCAAGCACCCGTGCGCACTAATACATGCAAACATACAAACATACAATGAGTTGCGGCCATGCCGAATGTCAACAAAACCCATTCCGAACCCATGAATTGCGTTGCGCCAAGTGACCCCACCAACTGTGAGGTACGCATTGCCGCCTGGTCCTCTTCTCGTTCTCGTCTTCTTTCCGTGGCCCGAGTGCAAAGAGACCCAGACCCATTCAACTGGCCAACTGTTTGTTCTAAAACTCCCTCAATGAAACATCATAGTGTGCGACCGCATCAAATGTAGACCCGACAAATGAAATGTGTCCATCTTAGGGAGAACGTCGTGAATTCCTCTTCCGACACGTTATCTCGTTCTCCAGTGGTGGTATCGTGATTCCCTGGCAGACATTAAAGCACCCAACATACCCCCCCCCCAACCCCCATTCATAAGGGGGGAAACCCATTTAGTACTACCCTCGTTGCTCTGAAAGTGAGGGAAAGATTCATGATCCAGGACGCCATAAATCAAGAAGCCCCATGTTCGCCGTGTTCCCCAGATAATCCAGTGAAAATTATACACCCTCCTCGTCTAACGCATAGCATCGCGCGAAAAGTACTGAGCTTGGCGAACTCTTATGTCTCCTTGCCAATGGAAGATCGATCATCGTCGACTTCGCCTGCTCGGTCCTGAGAGTTGTCGTCGGCAGTGGCAGTTTCGTTGGTCTTGTTCTCGCAGCCCTTGACGAGACGATGTCTCTGTGTAGTGCAAATCCCCGTCAGCAAGTCGTCCAGGGGATTCGACAATCAGAAAGGGGAGAGTGTGGCTCTACTAACCTTGAGCGCGTCTTTGCGTGAGAAGCTTTTGCTGCAGTACGAGCAAGGGAACGGCTTGACAGCCAAGTGAATTCTCTTGTGTCGTTTCAAGTCATGATTTCGGCTGAACGATTGGGTGCACTGATCACACTTGAAGGGTCTCTCCGACTGGGGCTGCGGCTGAGTGTGGTGGCCGTACATCATCTGGTGGCCGTAACTTGGCGGTACTCCCATGGCTGGAATCATGGACAGCTGCGACCCGGGTTGGTGGTGAATATTGGACATGACGGGGCCGTTCATGGTCGCAAGTGGTTGGTATGGGCCGTAAGGTCGATACGATCCTGGAGGCGGAGCCATGGCTGCGTGATGACCCATGCCCCTTGACCCCGGGCTCGTGCCAGTAGGCGATGGATGCTGATGGCCAGCATATGATGGGAAGCTTCCCTGCTGTGGTGTCGACGACGCAGGGTAATAACTCGCGTTGCTGGGAGCTCTCGAGTGAGCATAATAAGGGTCAACTGGGGCGGGAGCGCTTGGCGACGCGTGGGGCTGCGTCGAGGTCAGCATGGCCCCATGTGGCCCCTGGCCCGACGACATATGATGGCCATCGTGACCACCGTTTCCGCCTCCCGAGATGGAAGTTTGGAACGGCTGATGCACGTTGTTGTAAGGTGGAGGGGGCAGTCCTTCACCACCAGTGGCTGGTGATTGTGAGCTGCGTGGATTGCCGAAGCCCATGTGTTGCTGGCCATACATGGATGAGCGGCTGCCATAAGGCTGGTCCGGAGATGTTGGGCCCACATGGTAGTTTGAGCCGGCTTGTGTTGGCCAAGTTCCGTGAACTTGGGCTGTGCTGTACGTATACTGCATGTTTCCGTGTGCTTGCGAGCCGTGAGAGCTGGCGGTATTTACGCTAGATAGGCTTGGGCTGAGGCCATCGCTAGCTCCTGGAGAGGAGGTCAGAGGGCTGGACGGCAAGAGACCGTACGGGGACGAGGAACGATGGGTAAATAGAGCCATACTGGGAACTTCAGAATTTGGTGGTGGTAGAGAAAAGGCAGGCAGAGCACCTGCCGCTGGTCGTCGTGATGAAAAACTTGTCCCCTCCTCCATCGTGTATCAGTACCGGCGGAATGTCCGTGGTACGTCTTGGGGGGACTGGTTGATCGATGTAGAATATCGAGTCAAGATTGTCACGAGTGTGGCAATTTCGTTTTCGTCGGCTCTTGTCGTCGCAGGCGCAAATATGTCAGCCAAGCTGTGCTGACGGCGGCACCAAAAGCTGGATTGGATTCGTGGTGAAGGAATGACGCCACAATAAACAAAGGATGCAAAAAAAAAACTGATGACAAGTTCCTCCCAAGCAAGATGAGGAGTTGAGGATATCAGAAAAGTAGAGTAGAAAAAAAAATACAATCGAGTCACTAATAAAGCCCTTGTCAGAAGCGAGCCTTTTTTTTTTTGGAGAAAAAGATGCTTGAAAGGCAAAACCCGTAGTGAGCTGCAGGTTGTGGGCCAGAGATGGACCGGATGAGGTGTCCAAAAAAAAAAATCCGACCACGGGGGAGGGGTGGCAGGAGGCCCGTCTGATGGATCCGCGGGCAAGAGGCAGGAGAAGTTGGGGTCTTCTTGTCTTTGAATAGTTGGTGCTAGCGACACATAAATAGAGCGGCGAAGCTAAGTTGGGTTGGCAAGAAGCGTCGGGGACAGCCTTAGCTTGCTGGCGCGTGGCGCAGAAGTTTAAAAGAGAATGGAAGTTTCGCTCGCAGGCAGCGGCAGCACTAGCGACAATGTAGTCTGCAGCAAGTCTCCTTCCCCTTGCGCGGTAATGAGTAAGGAACCAAGCTCGTACGTTGACGATAAAAGGATGGTCTGAACGCAGGCAGAGGTGGACAGAAGAAGCGTGCACGGAAAGAGCAAGTTTGGAAAAGACAATGGGTAGAGTAGAGCTGTTCGCAGCGGATGAGAGGGAAGTCGAATCCGAATGAGTCGAGTGACCGACGTCCCGATGCGGGCGCGAACAGAGCAGTCGGGTTCTCTTGCTCTCTAGCTCTCTTGCTCTCTTGCCCTCTGCCCTATTGCCCCTTATTGCCCTTTTGCTCTCAATGATTTCTTCTCTGGTCACTGGCACCTGCCCTTGGTTGCACACAGGCCAAGACGGACAAGACAAGAACAAGACAAGAGAGACCGGGAACGGCGACAAACTCCACGGTGGAGCAATGTACTATGGTTCGTAATCGTACGTACCGTGTTAGGGAGGGGAGGGGCTGAATGGTGGATCCTGGTTTCCAAGCTCGGCGGAAGTGGGACTTGCAAGTCAAGTTGGCCAACTGCGACAAGGCAAACGCAGCGCAAATGTGATGCGATGCGATGCGATGCGATGCGTCGTATGCAATCTCTCTCCTTGTCCTTTTGCTGGTGACAGGACTTATTCTGGAGCAATATTCGCGCCGAGTTCGCGAGTCGTTGTTGTTGTTTGGGGGGGGGGATCGAGATTGAACCTTCAAAAAAAAAAAATATGTCCCCAATCCACCTTCTCCTGTGGGGGTGCGCGGGAGGTCCGCAGAAAATGCAAAAATCTGTTCTTGTACGGAGTATGTATGGATGACTCTTGGGAAAATTCGAGAGCCGTCTTTATCCCCGGATGTCGCCGGTGGTGTTATCAATTGCACTGCACAATGCCACAGAGCTAGCGAAGGGTCAAGGTTTCCGTGTGGATAGATAAGTCTCCGCGATGAGAGCAAGGTCGGGGCCCAAATGAATCCAGATGTGTCAAACTCGCTGTTGTCGTTCAGAGTGTGCAAACCAAGGCAAGACCTGCTTAGTAGGCGGATACTCTCGTCCTGCCGATGATCTGTCTGTCTTGGGACAACGAAGTCGGGCAACTTGATTTAGTGTGCTGGATAAGGTTTGATCAAGTCCCCGGGCACCTTGATGTTTTGAGAAACCAATTGCGTGCGTGCAGGACTGTGACTGTCTTGTCTGTATGCGTGCGTCCCTGCGTGTGTGCGTCCCTGTGTGCGTGCGTCCCTGTGTGCGTGCGTGATACGATGATGCCTGTGCCTCTGCTGCCTTGGAATGAATACAAAAGGAAGGGAGAACCGGGCAGCGAGGAAGTGTGAAGATTCGGAGAAGACGGAATCTTTGTGTATTTTCTGGGCGTCACACACAATGTATATTATATCTCTGCTCACCCTGAGCTGAAGTCGCCAGGTTCCCGAAGAGCCCCCCTCCCCAACCCAACCCATCGCATCGATGGGGATGTACATACTCCGGTCCGTACCCCGTAATGAGTTGTAACCCCAATCACCCTGGCTCACCACTTTTCGCTGTTTCTTTTTCTTCTTTTCTTTTACCACCACCACCACCACCCTGACCCTGCCTGCCCCTGTCCCCCATTCGCCATCTGACAGACTGGGAGAACCCAGACAAAATGCTGGGAAAAGTGATCTGGGGCCTGACAGGCAGGTACATTGGACAGGCGGGCGACTGGGGCCGGGGCCGGGGCCGGGGCTTGGGGCTGGGACTTGGGGCTAGGACTTGGGGACTTGGGACTGGGATTGGGCACTTGGGACTGGGATTGGGGACTGGGACTGACGACGACTTGCGCCTCCATGTACATACATACTGCCAGGACATCGGGGGGGCTGACCTTTGCGTCCTAGCGTCGTCGATTGGACATGGGCTCCGACGGGATGCCAATGTGGAGCTAACCGGGCCCCAGGTCCGTCTTCTTCGCAATCTGCCAATGTCCAGTCCAGAAGGTTGTCAAGCAACCACTAACAGAGAGACTACTGCTACTAGCTCGGAAGGGCTGAACAGACAAGTCCCAGCGATGGGCGGACAAGCTGGGACGTGCCCCAAGGTGGACCGGAAAGGGGGTGGGAGAGGGGGTGACGGGTCGAAGGGCGAGGGGTGAGGGGCACCGGAGGGGTGCGGGCAAGGTCTGGTGGGCCCTGTTGTGAGAGTGTGAAAGGATGGCTCCTCCATATTGCACAGAGACCCGTCCTGGAGGCATCTCCATGGGCTCCTGTAATAATCGTAGGTCACTGCGGACATGTAATAGGCTCATCCTCATCCTGCTGCATCTTGTTCCGTACACCTTGTCTCTGCATCTGCGTAGTAGGGGTGGCAGGGTGGCATCTCATTTGGGCCGGATTTGGCCTCGAAGAGAGAGGAGTCCGACCCTCTTATTCTTTTTCAAAGCGGGCAAGCCAATGAATGCAATGCAGGCAGGCAGGCAGGCAGGCAGGCAGACAGACAGACAGGCAGGCAGGCAGGCAGGCAGGCAGGCAAGACGATGGCTCCCTTGTTGAGTTCTAGCAGTGAAGGCGTTGCGTGGCAATGTCAGAGACTCACTCACTCTTCAAGATGAACTGGAGAGCAGGGCTGGCGGTTTGCGGTTTGCGGTTTGCGGTTTGCGGTTTGCGGTTTGCGGTTTGCGGTTTGTTCGTATGCTTGTTACATTGTCATGTTATGCCCTCGAATAATGAGCATGCATACCTTTCCTGGACGTAACGCACGAACCGTTCGGACACGAATCCATGCCTACCCAACCAACTTGCTTTGTCTTGGACCAACACCTGAAAGGGGTCCAAGTGGCCAGCTGAACCTGTTCTTCGGATAACAAGTCATGCTATGGCTGTCAAACTGAATACCGATGAACGTCCTCGTTATGCACACACTCCTCGGCAGTGGTTGAGAATCAGCTCATGTCTTGGTCATGTTTTGGCTCGCTAAGCGCACGTAGAAACGACATGGAAACAAAACAAACAACCACATTGCTCCTGTCACTCGACCATGTCTTCACTTCATGTCGCCAATTCGAAGCCACTCATTTGTAGATGCGTGAGTTGAATTTTGTCAAGAGTGAAGGGGTTCGTAAGCCCGCCGCCAGCCAGCTGAGCGTCCTCCTAAGAATATAAAAAATTGTCTTTGGGGCATCATGTATCGTCAATGTCGGCATGGATGGTACAGGAGTCAAGCGAACGTTGGTTCTGTCTAGTTAAGCAACCGCTATTGCTATTTCTGTGGGTAAGGTATGATGTAGTTGTCAAAAATCAAGTCGTGGCTTGAACAAGTCGTAGCAGGGCTGATGAGTGGTTCCTGTTTACTAACACTATGTCAGCCACATCAATGGTTTGTATCAAGGTCGCAGGTGCGCAACTTGACAGTCTGGAGATTCTCGCGACGAGAGCATTCCTCTGTCTGAATCTAGATTTAGCCAGGGGGCCCAACCGCTTGTTGCGAATTGGACTAGATCAAAACTCGGTACTTATTAGAAGAGAGTTAGTTAGCAATAGTCCCCAATCATCATCTCAGTATTTTGTCAAGTTGCTGGTGTTGTGGCTCCACACACACCCCCCCAAGTCCGACATCAACATCACATCCCAGCATCGTCTCAACCTCAACGTTGAACCTTGGCTCATCCATCTAGCGTGTTTTGCTAGCTGGTTTGGTGCAAACACCCCCGGCGTAATCCGTACAGTATGCTGCCAAATGCGTATCAAGCACCGCTTCACCAGTGGACCGTCTCCCCGATAGGAGATGTGCAGTCCGCATACAGACCAATAACCGCGCGTGTTATGACCTGCCACTCCTGTGATTGTGTTGAAACTCCGGCAAGAATTTGAGCCTGGCTTTTGATGACTGGACTGGCAAGTACTTTCCTGCCAGTTATACTCGCAGCCTTTATCTGTAAAACATATCTCGTGGCAACCAATGAGCAGCAGGACGTACGTAGTTCAATGGTACACCAACCAACGTCTTACATCGACTGGTGTAATGTCTGCATTCTTGTGCTTGGAGACAACCAATATATATATATATTCACACAATATATTATATATATATTGTGCAGGGGGTTGGTAGTCTGACCCATGAAATCGCGCACAGAAACTGTCAGGCCTCCGCGTCGAATCTCTTGTCCAGGGTGACTATATGGGGACTTGTTCCAGGTGCGATGCAGATTGCTACCGACGAAATCAACAAGCTGCCCCCGCAGGACACGGCGCACATGATTTCACAGTACCATGCAGTTGTGAAAATGTATGTACGGAGTCCTCCAAAAGTGCGTCGATGGGGAAACCCGCCGGCGAGATGATGAGAGGAAAAGTGTCAAGTACGCTGAGCTTTGTCTTTATGAAGCTTGAGACGGTGGCTGGTCTAGGGGCATTTGACAATGTGCGCCTCTGTGCCTCTCCCGCGAACGCTAATAAAATCGGAGAAAGTGGCACACAGCAACATTGTACGGATTAGGTCCCATTCGATGCTTGGCACCTGAGTCGTGGACCAACCATCGCTGCCACTGCAGGTGACGACCAGTTTGTGCAACGGGCGATTTTGGATTCTGGGCCCAAGAAAATGGGCGGCTCAGAGTGGCGCAAACTCAAAAACCTTATTAGTCTGCTGTGGGTTGGTCTTGGTTGACAATAAGATGGAAAGTGTTGAACCACCAATGCATGATGTCATGCATCATCAAGGACAGCCAGCGTCTTGCTCGGAGTAAAGTTGAAGACATGGAGTTTTCGGAACAAATTGCCCTCACTGACAAGTGTCAAACGGGAGCATGTTGAGTCTTGACCCCCTTGTATCGAGGGCCGAGCAAGTGGCCGTGAGAGGACATGCTGCCTTCACTTGGTTGGCTTCGGGAGCGCAGCCGCTACAGCCACACACTAAAGGAGATGGCAAAGTTACTTTGTCTGTCTGTGTCTGTCTGTGTCTGGTAGGTAGCACAGACAAGGTCCAGGTCTTCCGACAGCACGCCACGATGATCGCTGATGACAGAGTGGTATCTGCTGTGCAATCCGTACGGAGTAATGTACATAATCAATACCTTGTCAAGGTGATTTCGTGTTGCAGCGTCTTCGGAGATGGGGTATGGGGATAATCGCGGGTTGGCGTCGGCTGAAGCTTCCATGGATTTGGGAGACTTGGGAAGTCCGTACGTACGGGGTGTGTTGTACGGATTACTGTATCATCACTTGCCGCGGCGGGCGGCTGGGGAGGGGAAGCGAGCGCCTGGATGGTTTCGCATGGTTGGCAGGGGCAAACTAGGCGACAAATCTGGAAGCAGGAAGCAGGAAGCAGGAAGCAGGAAGCAGGAAGCAGGAAAGCAGGAAAGCAGGAAAGCAGGAAGCAGGAAGCAGGAAGCAGCTCCAGCAGGTGAGGTGCATTGACTCGAACAATAAGACGTGGTCAGTAGCTTGGCGCGAAGCAGAAGACGACGGACGGGTCATGGGAGTCTGCAAATGGAAATGGAAATGTCATTCGAGGTTGAGTCCAGTCAGTCAGTCTCTTGTTGGCGATGCGAGGCTGTCCTCGAGTGACCCCCCCCCAACAGCCGCGGGGAAAGATGTGTGCTTCATGAAGCCGTAATCCGTACGGATTAGACGCTAGGTCATCCCCCCCCCCCCCTTGCACCTCGATATTGTATCACACATGCACAAGCACAAGCACAAGCACAAGCGCAGGCACAGGCAGGCACAGGCAGGCACAAGCATGAGCATGAGCATGAGCTCCAAGCCCCAGAGGCAAGAAAACGGCTGCCCTCCATAAGCGTCAAACCCGATGCCCAATTCGCCAAACTTGCTGCAGACGCAGCTTCCTTGCTAGCCAGAGAAGCTATGTGTATCAATTCCGGAACCGATCCGCGGCTGACTCGAGACGACAAGACCAAGTTTCAGTCGGGCTTCAACTTCGCCTGAGATGGACTGGAGCGGAGCGGAGAGCTTGCTTGATGTGAAGCCGATTGCCGCCATTGATGGAGAAACACGGTCAAGTCATCTATCATCCACTCCGTACCCATTAATCTATCCCATTCTCTCGGGACCAAGCTCGTACGCATGTCTATGTAGTGTGCGTGGTTTAGCAGCACCACCCACCCCCTCCACCCACCCCTCTCTCCTGCTCCTCCCTTCCCTGCTCCTGCCCTCTCTCCCCTCTCCCTCTCCCTCTCCCTCTCCCTCCCCTCTCCCTCCCCTCTCCCTCTCCCTCTCCCTCTTCTCACACACACCACACCCACTGCTCGTCCCCACCGACTTTGAAAATTAACAGTTAGAGCGCTGCATCTTTACGCAACTCATCACCCGAGATGCCTGCTCATCATGGTGCTGCACAACAATGGGCTTGGTATCTACACCAAGACTCAGGGCACGTGGAGTTTAGGGTGTGATCCACGAAGCCGCGCAAACTTATGTACAGTACTCCGTATTCCGTAGTATGCACGGTACGAGTTGAATGTGGATTTATGTGGGGCATTACATATGGCCTTTTTGTTGGACCGCGAAGCTAGGGTTCAATGTGATCGCATCTATTGAGTTGTCCGACCCTGTAAGAGGGTGCGAACTACGGTCTAAATACCTAAGTACCTCTACTATTAGTAGGGTACTTATATAGTGCTAAAACATACTATAAAGTTATAGAGGTCTTAGAAAATAACTAGCTAGGGGTAGACTCTTATCTTAGCTAGTTAAGTAGTAAGACTATTATATAGCTAGGATTAATTATACCCTTATAGGTATAATATACCCCCCTAGGGAACCTTATTTAAGGTTCCCTATAATAATCCTAAATTAATAAAATTAGTTAAATTAATATAATAATATTTAAAATTAATTCTATAGTATAGAAAAGTAGTTAATTAGTTATAATCCTATCTAAATTAAGGTTATTATATAATACTTATTCTTTAGGTTCTTTACTAAGTATACTAGTAAGTAGTTATATAAGCCTTAATACCTTATAAAAGCTTATAAAAGCATTCCCTATAAGAGGCTTTATAAGGCTATTAGTAATTATCTCTTTAGTAGTAATCTAGGTAATATTAAAGGTTCCTTTTATAATCTCTTAATAAAGCTAGTAGTAATAAATATCTATATACTAAAGCTTTATAATAAGCTTAATAAACTCTTCCTTAAGGAGGTAAATTATTTATATATTATTATATTTAATTTTAAGTATATTATTACCTAGGTATAGCCTAGCCTCTTAATATAATTATCTAAAGGCTATAAGCTCTTTATTATAGTAAGAAAGCACTAGAAGCTTTACTTTAGTTAATAATATTATTATAGTAGCTTACCTTCTTACTTTAAAGAGTATAGGTTCTCTAAAGAGCTTTATAATATAGCCTTATAAGCTTTTTTATATTATAGGATTATTAGTAAAAGAAGTATTACTATATACCTCTAATTTAGGGTTATTATTACTATATTTAATTACTAGGTTTACCTATATATACCTATACTTAAGGGCTTTTTTTACTACTTTTATATACTATAGCCTTAGGTTTTATAGGTATTATAAGAGTTATAAAGCTATAAAAGTAATATTAGGTTTTAAAACTATTATTAGGTATAGTAAGGTTCTAATTAAAGATTAGTATTACTTAAGATCTTAAGTACTAATCTCTCCCTTAAAAGGTTCTAGAGATATAGTAATTATTAGGGCTATAGGCCTTTATTAAGGGATCTTTATATTAAATTTAGTAGTAGCTTTATCCTAATAGGACTTCTAATTAAGCTATACCTTCCTATTAGTATAATCTCTAATAATTTTAATACCTAGAAACTATTAAAGCTCTCTAAGGTCCTTAATATTATACTTTATAAAGAGTCTTACTCTAAATTTATTATATAAATATAATTTCCCTTTAGTAAATAAGGTAATAAGGTTATCTATATAGAAGAAGATAATTAACCTATTCTTAATAAATATATAAATATCTTTAAAGATCTATATAAAGCTTTTATTAATTAGCTAGCTAATTAGCTCTTTTATCTATAGAAAAGGCACTCTCTATAGCCTATAGACTACTCTAAGAAGCTTTAGATAGGCTTATTTATCTTTATAGCCTAGAGGTATCTTATAGTAGACCTCTTTATTAAGATCTAAATTTAGGAATACTATAATAAAGTTATACTAGTATACTTCTAGATTAAAGTAGTATATAATAGCTATAAATAGCCTAAAGGTATTAGTAGCTAGGGTTACTACTTAAGTTAATAGATAACTCTTTAGCTAATAATTTCTAAGAATATAGAGATAAGCTTTATATTATAGAAGGTAGCCTTACTTATCTAATTTATAAGCAAAGACCTAAGTAAGGCCTAGAGGCTTTATATATAAAGGAACTTTATCTCTAGATACCTTTATAGCTACCTTTCTATTAATAATCTTATTATACTCTTTATCCATAGGCAAGATCGGTCTCAATAAATTCCTCTTCCTTAGAGGCGTCCCTGGGGTGGCTTCGCCCTTATATAGCTACGGATAAGCAGAAGAGGACCAGTACTATGTAATTATTAACTGCCGCAAATATAGCTATATATAACCCTATTAGCGCTAGCCTATAGACGCATAGGAGGCAAGGCTAGCCCTAGATAACCCCCGGAGGGCGAGATACTTAGCTAAGTGGTTCCTAGCTATAAAGAGACTATAATACTATACACTAGTATATAACTTAGTAGCTAGGTTAAGGGCACTAGAACTAGAGCTAGAGTACTTATATTATAGGAGATTAAATCTAGGGTCTATAACTATAGTAGATAGTAGAGATAGTAGGAGTAGTAAGAGACTAGGACTAGACTAAATAGTCTAGAGATAGTAAGGGG
The DNA here is from genome assembly GCA_023658475.1 of Epichloe elymi. Lineage (NCBI taxonomy): Eukaryota > Fungi > Ascomycota > Sordariomycetes > Hypocreales > Clavicipitaceae > Epichloe > Epichloe elymi. The sequence goes on from CP098274.1 coordinate 4,202,534, forward strand.
CTAGAGGTAGGGTAGGAATATATATATAGGTAAAGAGCATATACTAGAATAACCCTTAGATTTAAACTACTAAAACTCTTAAATACTAGGTATCTAATTCCCCCCCCCCCTAGGCCTTCCCTACCCCACTACTACTACTATACTAATATAAAAATAAAAGGAAAAATAACTACTCCTCTTCTAGAATAGGGATTATATCCTCTAGGGCCCTAGCCTAGCTCTTAGCTAGTAGGGCAGTAACCTAGAGCTAGATTAACTCTACTATCTAAGTATCTAGTCTATATAGCTAGAAAATTATCTTCTTATACTAGTCTCTTATAGACCTACCCTCCCCCTAGACTAGACCTACTACTAATATACTCTATTTTTACTTACTTTAATTCTCTATATATAGCTTCTTAATATAAGTATTAAAGTTATCTAGGACCTAGGGAAGAGATAAATTAGCACTAGTATAGGGCTAGACTAGACTAACTAGAAGAATACTTATATCTATACCCTTAGTAATTTTAGTAAATACCTTAGTTAACTACTAGTGCTCTACTTAGTACCTAGTAATTTTAACCTAGAGCTAGGTTAGTAATAGTGCTACCCCTAAAAATAGAAAAAATAGATAAAATATATATTACCTTTTTATACCTATTATTTTAAACCTAGTAATTAAAATATATATTAGTTATAGCTCCTAGAAAGATAGATTAGCCTTACTACTACTATAGTATAAGGGGGGAAAAATATACTAACTATATTATAATACTAGTGCCCTAGGTTTTTTAATAATTATATATAATAAGAGATATACTAGAATATTTATAGCTTACCTAGCTAGACTAAATTAGTAGTAAAATAGGCCTAGTGCTAAGGTAGGGGGAGTCCTACCTATAGTTTATAATTAAGTGCTCTCTAAAGCTGCTTTAATATAAGCTACTTCCTTAGGTAGTAAAGAAAAGGTTTCTATATAGATTAGCACTAAAGTTATAGAGAAGTAAGGTTAGACTTATAGGTAATATAGAATACTAAGAAAATATAATAATAAGCTATAACTATACTAATATTAGTAACTAAACTAGACCTAGCTAGGGTTAGGGCCTAAGAGTATATAAGAAAATAAAGGGAAAGAGAAAGAAAAAAAAGGAAAGAGAAAGAGAACCTATAGGAAGTATAATAAAGGAAGAAAGAAAGAGGCCTAGATCTAGAGGTAGAAGGGATTTCTTTTATAATCTCTAGAGGGGGGGGGGTCCTTAAAGTATTACCTAGATTTAAAGATAATATATAGATACTATAGATAGATAGAAAAGCCTAATATAAGAGAGCAGTAGGATTATAGTAGAACTAAGCTAGCTTTACCCCCCCCCCCCTAGAGTTTTAAAAAACTAGGTGCTCTAACTTTATAACTAGACTAGACTAGAGAAGAGATAGAATAAACTAAAAAGTAGGGTATTAGATATATTAATAATAAAGTATAAAAAAAGTAAGTTAAGAGTAGATTACTATATAGTATTAGATTTTACCTAGTAAGAGGTAGTTAGAAATAGATTAGAGTAAAGCTAGAGAAGAGCCTAGAGCTAGGCTTAAGATATAAAGTAGAGGTAACTCTACTAATAGGGATAAGTCTAGTATAAGCTAGTAATAAATAACTATAATAGGTAACTATAATAGCGGCGCTAGCCTACTATAGAGCTAGCGCTAGACTATATAGAGTTATAAGGGGGTTTTTTATCCTCTAGAAGGTTTTCCCCTTTAACTAAACCGCTGGAGTACTAGAGACAGCCAAATCAGGCTGGCTAGTGTATATAAATAAATAAATAAATAAATATACTCTTTATCTTATACTTTATAGAATTCCTTTTCCTTTAGATAACTAGCTAAATTATTATAATAAGCTAGAGAAGGGGGAAGCCTTAATATATAAGGCTTTTCTTTGCTTTTAGGTCCTAGATTAAAGGCTATAGCAAATGCCTTAAGATTATTATAATCTTATATATTTGTTAATATTTTATGATTATTACTGCTATTAGGTGGGTTAAGTAAATTATTAATACTTAATAGTGTGTAATCTATTAAACCTAGAAATTATCTAGGTAAATTCGGAGGAGTTAGCAGATTTATTTCTTAACTTTCTTTTTCTTTTTCCTTATAATCTAGTTAATTATAACTATTAGGAGTTTTAACCTATTAAAGCTGATTAAGTGGTTATTATAGTAATAGAGGGTATACTATTAGTGGAAGCCTTATATTAAAGCTTTTATCCTTATTATTATTAACTAGCTCTTCTAGGAAGTATTTTTTAACCTCTTTTATATATAGTAATAGGCCTCTTTCTTAAGCATAGAAGATAGACTTATTAAAGGTAATATAACTTAATAAGAACTAGTAGCTCCTCTTTATTATTAGCACCTAAATTAGGTATTATATAGAGGAAACGTATCTAGCTAGGTATCTAATATAAGCTCTCTATATAAGCTTTAGACCTACCTTATAGAGCCTACTTTATATCATTATAAATACTTTATAACTAAAGGCTTATAAGTAAGTTATAGAGGTTTCTAGATTCTCTAGTAAGTAACTCTATTAAAGCTTATTTTCTCTTAACTACCTATTTAATACTTATTAAGGTAATTGCTAGTTAAGTAGCTTTTAAGGTATATAGTTTAAGATATAAATAGCTACTTTAGTAGCTATAGGCTAGAGGTCTTCTAGGAAGCCTAATTATATTATAAGAGTTATTATAACCCTTATTATCACCCCCCTAGACTATTTAGCATGCCTATTTTAATATAGGTAAGCTAGGCTAGACTTTCTAATAATAATACCTCTATTTATAACCTCTTTTTCTTACTTTTTAGTCTAGAAGGTAGTCTTACTATTAGTTATTATAACTATAATATAGATACTATACACTCTTATATATATAGCTTCTAACTAATTAAAGTAGAGTATAATATCTATCTTTAATAGGATTATAAAGATATAGTGTAATCCTATAGCTCTATAGGTAAAAAGAGCAATATATTAGTCTTTATTATACCCTAATAATTAAGTAAAGAGGTTAAAAGAAACTACCTAAAGCAGTCCTAAAGGTAATAATCTAGCTTATAAGACTTATAATATCTACCTCTATGCCTTAGCTATTTAGTAAACCTTATATTTCCCTACGCTCCTTTTCTTTAAAGAAATTTAAAGCTTTTTAAGTACTTAATTTATTATATCCTTACCTAGATATACTAATCTAGAATACTATAGGTCTATAGGTATTACTATTATAGCCTTTAGGTCTTATAAATCTCCCTTAATAGTAAAGACCTCTAATAGGCTTAAGCCCTCTATATATAGCTATATACTAATAATCTAAGTTTAAAATATCTCCTAATTACCTCTTACTAGGTCTATAACCCTTCTAGTAAGGTTATCCTACCTTATTCCCTTCTATATAAGTAGCTAAAAAGATATAAGGTTTATAAAGAATATTAGTTAGTACTAGGCCTTTAATAAGGTAAGGGTCTAGCTATTTATTAAGATAATCTAAGCTATACTAATACTATAAGCCTTAGTAATACTATAACTAGCTTAAATTCTAGGTTATTAACTATAATTAAGGTCTATAAACTAGTGTTTATTATTAAAAATATAGATTAAAGTGCTACTATTAAGTATAACCTATAATTTACCCTAGGTAAGGAAAGCTTCTAAAGACTCTTTTATAGCTAAAAATATAGTATTATCTTCTTTAGGTTTCTTTATATTATTATTCTTTAACTATATATTATATACTTTCTTTATATTATTAGGTTAATAATTTATTATTTCTTTTACTTTCTTTAATAACTTTTTATTAACTTTCTAGTCCTTTATTAGGTAGAGTGCCCTATAGACCTTCTATAAGTTTTTTAACTTCTTTACCTTATACTTCTTATAGTAAATATAGTCTTTCTTTACTAACTTCTTTACTTTATTCTTTATTTTACTATTAAGAGTTAGCTTAGCTCTAAAGGTATTATTAGCTTTTACCTAAGATCTTCCTTAGGCTTTAATTAGGTACCTAATTCTACTTATAATACTATAGAAATCTAGGACCTTTTCTTTACTCTTTACTAAATAAATTAATAAGCTAATTTAAGCTAAGATAGTAGGGAATTATACCCTAATAGTATTATTAATTATTTCTATAGGTAAGTTACCTTTAGTAATAGGGTAGTCTACTTAAAAGTATCTTTTATAGCTAATTAAAGTATCTATAAGCTACTTATTAATATTAATCTTTATAAGGTTTTACTTAATAATCTTATTAAAATTAACTTTAGTATAATACTTAATAGTCTTACTTAAAGGTATTATATTCCTTATAAGCTTCTTAAGCTTATTATAAAGAGATATATACCTTAAGGTTATTTACTTATACTTAGGACTAAGTATTATTATAAACTAAGTATAATACTCTTATAAGGCCTTTATAAGGCTCTAGAATTAGCTATTAAATACCTAATAATAACTATTAAGAACTATTAGCTATTAAATACCTAATAATAACTATTAAGAACTATAAACTAAGCGCTATCTTTAGTATTATTAGGTTATTAAGGGTACTAAAAATAACTCTCTCTAGCTATATTATAACCTTTAGAAAAGCTTTCCTAGGGTTACTATATACTACTAATTATAGCTCTACTACTCTATAAGTATATTTAAACTCCTATAGTATCTAATATAGATAATTAATTCTATATAGCCTCTACTACCCTTCTCTTTACTAGAGTTTTATTTCCTATAAGGATTAGAGGCTTAGAAGGGTAATCTAGCTATATAATTAAATTAGGATTAATAAAGACCTAGATTCTATCTTTAATAGCTCTTACCTTAACTATCTTATACTATAGGTTCTAGTAGTAGGGCTTCTATAGCTTAATAGCTAGCTTATTACTCTTAGAAAACTCCTTAGATATTATAAGGATATCTATAGTATTATTATTATTAAACTAATAGATAGTAGTATTAATCCTAGTATACTAGGGTTACCTAATTATAATATTAATAAATTAGGCCTCTCTTTTACTATATTTATACTAATTATTTAAAGATTAAATAATTAGTTAATTTAAAGAGAAGAGTACTAATTTAGAAGAAGGTAAGGTATAATTATTATAAACACTATATAATTACTACTATATTAGACTATAAAGCTAGGGTTTAATGTAATTATATCTATTAAGTTATCTAACCCTATAAGAGGGTGCGGACTATAGTCTAAATACCTAAGTACCTCTACTATTAGTGGGGTACTTGTATAGTGCTGAAATATACTATGAAGTTATAGAGGTCTTGGAAAATGACTAGCTAGGGGTGGACTCTTGTCTCAGCTAGTTGAGTAGCGAGACTATCGTGCGGCCGGGATCAATTATGCCCTTGTGGGTGTAACACTTTTTCTGTGTTTTTTTTTGGGGGTTTTTTCACCGCCCTTAGTTTCTTGCCCGACGTTGCACGGCATCCACGACTGCCAGAGTCAACCAGTCGCTTAGGAGAGGGAGCAGGGAGATAGAGAGGGAGAGGGAGAGGGAGAGGGAGAGAGCACTGACATGGAATGAGCCATGGGGATGGATCATGATCCGTCGGGAGGAGGGATGTTGCTTGCACCTGCATCGTGGTTTTTATGTAGGGCTCTTTGTAGTATCCCTAGCCTTTTGGCAACACCACAAAATCGATAATCTCAAGCTAGAAGGTTATTAGTAGCGTCTTTATGAAATGTTCATTCTAGCCATCTAGATGGTACAAAATGTACAAAGTAACCGCCCCCATAATGATGCACACACAACCTGTACCGTGGGTGGTCGTCCCTGCGACAATTCGCAAGAGTTTTCGTGCACCACTCCCCTAGTATGCATCTATGCCGTGTTGTTTGATTTTCAGGAACCATGCTCTTGTGGGCCGTTTCGTTCATGCTGTTGTTTCAGCGTTGTCCATCCGAAGCATGTTTTACTTCTTGTAAGGGGCAGGACCGATCATGAGCTCAGGCTTGACAAGAGTATCAAACTCATCAGACGTGAGGGCCTGGAGCTCCATGGCGCTGTCCTTGAGAGTGATGCCCTTCTTGTGTGCGTTCTTGGCAACCTTGGAGGCCATGTCGTAGCCGATCTTGGGGTTGAGGCAGGTGACAAGCATGAGACTGTGTAGGGAGAGAGAGCATGATGAGTAAGTATTCTGCGTGGATTCACCGATAGAGCGGTGGTCGTTGAGTATGGAGAGGGGACATATATATATATATATAGCACTTACGACTGCTTCATGATTTGGGCGATCCTCTCCTCGTTGGCCTGCAGACCGGCGACGAGGTTCTTTTCAAAGGAGCACATGCCATCGGCGAGAATGCGCGAGCTGTGCAGGAGATTGCGAATGATGAGGGGCTTGTAGACGTTAAGCTCAAACTGGCCGTTCATGCCGCCGATAGTGGTGGCGACGTTGTTGCCCATGACTTGGGCGCAAACCATGGTGAGGGCCTCACACTGCGTGGGGTTGACCTTGCCGGGCATGATGCTGCTGCCGGGCTCGTTCTCGGGCAGAGCGAGCTCGCCGAGACCGCAACGAGGACCGCTGCCGAGGTAGCGAATGTCCTGGGCGATCTTGGTGAGAGAAGTGGCGAGGGTGTTGAGGCTGCCGTGAGCCTGGACGATGGCGTCGTGGGCAGCGAGGGCCTCAAACTTGTTGGGAGCGGTCTTGAACTCGGTGCCTGTCATCTTCGAGACCTCTTCGGCAATGGCCTCGGCGAAGCCCTCAAAGGTGTTGATGCCGGTGCCGACGGCGGTGCCACCCTGTGCGAGGAGTCGCAGATCGGGCAGGGAGCTCTCGACACGCTTGATGCTAAAGTCGAGCTGGGCGACGTAGCCGGAGAATTCCTGGGCAAGAGTCAGAGGCGTGGCATCCTGCAGGTGAGTTCGTCCAATCTTGATGATCTTGTTGGCCTCAAAGTCGTCCACCCTGGCCTGGAGAGCGGCGCGGAGGCTGCGCAAGGAGGGGAGCAGCTCGTTCTCCAGGTCAAGGACGGCAGCAATGTGCATGACGGTGGGGAAGGTGTCGTTGGAGGAGGCGCTGCGATTGACGTGGTCGTTGGGGTGGACGGGCTTCTTGCTTCCCATCTGTCCGCCGAGGATCTCAATGGCTCGGTTGGAGATGACCTCGTTGGCGTTCATGTTGGACTGCGTGCCGGAGCCGGTCTGCCAAACAACGAGAGGAAAGTGGTCCATGAGCTTGCCATCGGCGACCTCTTTGGCAGCTTGCTGGATGGCCTCACCAATCTTGGCGTCTGTGATTTGGAAACAAATACAAGACGAGTGTTGTTAGTAAGACAAAATTCGCTTATTCGCTTATGATCGCAGCGAGTATGCATGAGTGCATTGGGAACTCGTACCCGCAACACGGCGCCGCCAGCCTTGGCCGCGATTCGCCATTTGCGGAGGGCCAGCCACGGCACTTGGTCTCTCAGACAGCGGGCGGTGGGTGAAGGTGAACTGGAGACTCACCAAGACCAAATCGCATGTTGACCGTGGCAGCAGCTCCCTTCAAGATACCAAAGGCCTGGATAATGGGAGGAGGCATGCGATCCTGGGGCTGGTTAATGCGGAAGTTCTCGAGGGATCGCTCCGTCTGGGCGCCCCAGTACTTGTCACCAGGGACCTGGATCTCGCCAAAGGCGTCGCTCTCGGTTCGTGTAGCTTGGGCCATGTTTCGCGTGGTGCTGTGAATGCTTCTGCTGGACAAGACTCGGCCGAGACGGAGAGGAAGACGAGCTTGTTGTAGTTGAAGTCGGTACATGGTCAAAGAATCTTGGATGGTGATAAAAGGGTAGCGCGGGCTTGTATTTCGTGGGTGGAGGTGATTGGGTGATGCATGCTGCTTTTGATTAGTGCCAAAGCTATTAATAATACATGGTGGAGGGAGGGCCCAAGGCATCAAGCGCCGGTGGCATTCATTAGATGTGATGGTGGCTGATCCCCCAGCCTGCCACCTGTGCAGCGTCCCACGCGAGGTTCCGAAGCTAACTGGTGACGCCACCGCCACCGCGACAAGGTGTCTTGTCGATCGAGTCAGTTCCTCGGTACTCATCCATCCCTTGATCTACATTGACACTACCAATTACCATGTCACAATGACGAAGACGAAAACTTAACAGCAGCGTACAAGGCCTATTCAATTCAAGCATGTAACCGACATGGTAAGTAGTAGCATACACGTGGAAATCAGGTGTCCCATAGTCCAGCATCAACCAAAAGAATCATTCAAAATCTCGCCCCCAACGTCTGGCGCAGAACTTGCCATTTTCGTCCCCTTGTTCGTCGCAAGGGTTTTTTTTGGGGGGCTTTTTTTTATAGCTTAGACGCAGGGTTGGGCGTGCCAACCTGTGTGATTTCGTTGTAGAGCAACCTGCGTTTCAGACACAATTAGCCGGCATGTATTGGATGAGACGGTGGTGAAGGGACCATCTTCAGGTGTAGGTAAGAGCCGGTGATATACAGCCTGGCTTGCTATATGATGAAAATCGGGGAGGAGAGCCAAGTGTAAAAAGAGAAAAAACAACCCAAGATTTATCCACAAGACCAAAGACCAAAGACCTAGGCGGATAAAACCGAAAAGGTATACAATACAATACATGAAAACTCTTCGCGTCGCGAGGCGGTATAGAGTCGAGTGAAACGGAGGGGGGGGACTTACGACGTCAGAAAATCGGCATAATCTTCTCCAGTGATCTGGCCGGCAAAGTATTGCGCAGCAAGATGGTATTTGTTACCCTTGGGGGCCTTGGAGGCCAGACCGTCGGCGCACTCTTTGAGAAGCTTGAGGACATAAGCTTTGTCGACTCGCTTGCCTTCCGAGGTCGACACGCCGTGCTTGACCCATTGCCAAAGCTGGGATCGAGATACTTCGGCAGTGGCAGCGTCCTCCCTTGAAGTTTTGGTTGCGTCAGTTTCGCATGTTGCTTTTCAAAAACAAACCAAAAAAATGCAATGAACCTGCAATTGCTTCGTGAGAGATACGCGGGGGGGGGTTAAAAAAGAAGGCTTACATGAGGTAGTTGATGGGCACGCAACCGACGCCACGGATCCAAGCCTCCATGTATCCCAAACCAATGTTGAGGTTCTTCTTGATGCCATCCTCGGTAATGCTGCCGGGCACGTTCATGTTCAACAAGTCGTTTTGACCAATCTGAACGTCCTCGCGGCGCACAAACAGCTGGTTAGGCGTGGGCATGTTCTTGTTGAAAATTTCCGTGGCAATGGAGGCCAGGGCGGGGTGAGCAACCCAGGTGCCGTCGTGGCCGGCACGCACCTCGCGCAGCTTGTCGGCGCGAACATTATCCATGGCCTTGTCGTTGGCCTGCTTGTCGTCCTTGATGGGGATCTGAGCAGCCATACCGCCCATGGCATGGACTCCACGCTTGTGGCACGTCTGAATGAGAAGCTTGACGTAGGCGTCCATGAAGGGCACAGTCATGGTGACGCAGGATCGGTCCGGTAGGACAAAGTTGGGGCTCTGGCGGAACTTCTTGATTGTGCTGAAGATGTAGTCCCAGCGACCACAGTTGAGACCGGAGCTGTGGTCGCGCAGCTCATAGATAATCTCGTCCATCTCAAAAGCGGCGAGAATCGTCTCAATCAGGACAGTGCCGCGGATGGTGCCGCGAGGCATGCCGATGTAGTCCTGGGCCAAGTTGAAGGCATCGTTCCACAAGCGAGCCTCGAGGTGAGACTCCATCTTGGGGAGGTAAAAGTATGGGCCGTAGCCTCGGCGCTGAAGCTCAAAGGCATTGTGGAAAAAGTACAGACCAAAGTCGAAGAGACCTCCGGAGATGGGCTCACCGTCGACGGTGACGTGCTTCTCCTCGAGGTGCCAGCCTCGGGGACGAACAATCAGAGTAGGCAGCTTCTTGTCCGTGCGAAGCTTGTACTCTTTCTGGCCTTGCTTGAAGTCGACCTGGCGGCGGTTGGCGTCGTACAGGTTAACCTGTCCATTGATCATATTCTCCCAGGTGGGAGCGCTGGAGTCTGCGTTGAAGGTGACTTGGTCAGCAGCTGTCTGGATTTCCATGCCATCGTCGGCTCATGTGGGGAAATGATCAAGAGAGTAAAGAAAAGGCTCACCCTCGAAATCAGCCATATAAGTGTAAACATCAGCGTTCAGAGCATTGACGACCATCTTCCTGTCAGTAGGGCCAGTAATCTCCACACGGCGATCAACCAGGCCAGGAGCAGGAGGAGCTCCTCTCCAGGTCGGGTTCTCACGAATGTGCTTCGTCTCCGGGAGGAAGTCGGGCAGGACGCCTCGGTCAATCTCGGCCTGGCGGATCTTGCGACGCTCCAGCAGCTGCTTGCGCGTGGCATCGAATGAGCGATGCAGGAGGGCGAGGAAAGCAAGAGCCTGGGGAGTGAGGATCTTGCGATGAGCCTCGTCAACCTTGCCGTTGACGGAGACGCCTTGGAGAACGGCGTCAATGGCAGGCATTGTCATTGTGGTGGTGTTTTTTTGTTTGTTTTTGTTTGTTTTTTTTTGCTGTGTATGTATTATCACAGGATAGCCGAGGGTTTGTTGGAATGAGCGAGGTTTATTTCACAAGCTCTCTCTTTTTCCTTGTCTTGGAAAGTAACGACTTTTTTTGTTTGGATTTCTGGAAGCTCCCTCGACATGAAGCAGGCGAATCTGCAGAGTGGTCGAGGCAAATGGATAGAGGAGGGAAGAAGAACGGCCAAGACGAGAATTGCCGAGTGACGAACGACGAACGACGAACGACGAACGACAGAATCGGTTCCCGGCGTCGGCGTCGTCACAAGGCTTGTCGAGTCTTTCACGTGTCAAAACGGGCCAGCCAATCTGGGTCTGGGTCTCTGTCCATCCATTCCATTCCATCCAATCACCCATGTACGGATTGCTCGACCCGAACAGACATGAACAGGCATGTTCCTCGTCTCGGCCACCATCGGTCTTTGCTCGGGTGGGCGGACATGAGCCGATGAAACAGGTAGTGAAGCTGGCTACCTACCGCCAGACAGTGATCAAAATCAAGAAGGAAAGCATTGTACGGGTCTCCATTCCAATGTCGGAGCTCGAGGAACGGTGGACAACCCCTTCATGGACCCGGTGGCTGGAGGTAGATTCTAACAGGAACGACTTGCCGGCACCCTAGAAACAGCGACACAAGCAGAGGTACTCGATCGTACGAATGCACTTCCCAGAGGCAGGGCAGGGGGACGACGTCATCGGGACCAGACCCAACGCGGGGTAGTGGCGCCAACCCATACATCAGCCGAGGCTGCCAGACACGACAAGAATCGAGAACCTCGTCCGAGGGGAGAGCCCCGGGTCTTTCCGGCATCACACTCTGTTTTATCCTTGAAGTTCCATATTTGTTCATCCAGACTAACATAAACATGACACATCGGCTGAGAAGCGATGACAATGACCCTAAGTACGTACAATAACAAAACAAGTAGTCAGCCCGCCCCCTGCACCACGTCAAATGGCCATGCAGAGCTGAATGTGGCCAGGTCGATGAATGTCTTCTTCCAATACTCGCCATTAGCCAAGAACAAGTAGAATATTGTCTGGCACGTTTTCCAGAACGTTTCCTCCTCCCAATCTCATCACGCAGTCCATGATCCAACGCCTGAAACCAAAAGAAAATGAAGAGGAGGAGGAGGAAAAGAGCAAGAGAGGGTAAATATAATACAGTGAGTGCGTGCGTCCGTATTCGGGAGGAAAGCTATAACAAAATGGATTTCCGTGATCCAACAGGTAGTGATAAGCAGTTCGCCATGGCGCAGATGATGCCATGGGCTCTTCCCATCGTCTTTCTCCGGTGAGCAGATCACCAATCCCCCAATTACCGAGGTAGTTTTGTTTTCGGGCGGGTAGTGATAGAGTGTTTGCTCCTGTATTAATCTTAAAAAAAAAGTGCATGTGTCGCCATCGGTGCCGCTCATTGCTGTAACGCTCAATAACGTTATGAATTGAGCGTTTTAATCATCATCTTCTGCTTATTTTTATCCGTAACCAAAAGATGTCTGCTGTCAAATGTAATCTTCATCGTTTCAACAATGCGGTGTAAGCTGCTTGCAGCACCGCGCTCTTGAGTGAACCGAACGATAGTCAGTGGCCGCTTCTTGCCGTGCTCAATGACCGTCATAATCTCGGCGGCAAATTCGACTTCCTTCAAATTCAAGTCTGTCATCTTGTAATCAGTCTGCGTCCATGTGTTGGGCATTGCGTACGTCGGGCGCGACGACTCACAGTTCTTAGCCCCCAGTCTTGCAAAGACAATATTGCGCTGCGTGTCTACCTGAATACTTCTCAATCCGTAACGTCGCCATTCTCGCAGTAAAATGACAACCTCTTGACGGGCTCTCTTGCTAGACAGAGTCATGCAAAGATAGCTGGTAGCTGGTTTCACGCGGAACAGTCTGGTGAGCCAATTCTGTTTGACTTCAATGTTGCGACTACTGCCAGAGTTCAATGATGGCATCCCGGAGCGTCGCTTTCGAACGACTGGATGGGCGCTCATCTGCCGTCTCTCGTCTTTGTCTGAAATATATTTTGAAACGTTAATGATACATGCTGAGAGAAAGAGGCAAACAGAGCACAGGAGAAATCTTACCCTCCACTCTCATCGTCAAGTCTCTTCCTTTATTTTTCCAGAATGGGAACGTAAAGTTCCTCTTTTTGTTGTCCACGCCGCCTTCGTCGCTGGGGCGACTTTGCTTCGAGTTTGTCGAGCTACTCGCCCGTCTTGCCTCGCTCGTGCTAGACATGGTGCTAGATTCGGCTCTCGACGCCCGTCTAAACCACGAAGACTTTTTCTTCTTGGGCCCTTGGTCCGCGTCGTAGATGTGATCATCAACGTCCTCGCTATTGAGAACTGACTTCTGATGATTCGGGCGTCCAAAGCTATCCTCACTATCCCTCGTGTGCGCGTTTATGGGATTTGGTGATCGAAGAGGGCTTCCCGGAGCAGGAGAATTGACTACTCGAATTGTGTGCTCGACCTTGCTGAGGTATTCCATGCCATGGTTTTTCTCGTTTGCCCTTCTCATTGGGCTGTGTGGAGGAGCCGAGACGATGCGAGTCCCGTCACCATGAACCCCAGCATTTTCATTAATCGAAGGCAGAGTAGACAATTTTCGGGGGGTCTGGCCGTATGCTGGAGCAGAGACGATGCGCCGGTCTGCTTGCCTGGGGAGGAGGACAGTGACTCTACTGGCTTCCTCAATGATGTCATCCATTTCAACATCTCTGCCCGGAGACACTGGCCGCTCACTTTGTCTATCCTGAGTACGTTTCTGCGTGGGAGTAGTGACATTCTTGGGCAGCGGCGGCAGGGGACGAGTATGCCAAGATGATGTGGAAACTTCTGTTGCAGGCGATATGGTTGTTGTTGGACTGTCCAGAGACAGGGAGAATGGGTTAGACCCCCGTCTACAATCCGCATCGGTTATTGACGAATCGCACTCCGAGTCATCAACCACGACAGTGGTTTTGAAGGCTGCGTCGCAATCTTTGGCGATTCCATTGCTGAAGTGACGCAGCTCTTCATTAAAGATCATGGAAACACCACTTTTTTGAGATACTCGATTGATGGGAGCGCCAACGGCCTTGGGGAAAGTTCCATCCACCTGTCTGGTCATTATCGGGCTAGGCGGTCTGGCCGCAGGAGCCGATGATCGTTGCGCAGCTCCGTTTCCATTGACCAGACTCGATCTTGTCCCACCGACAGCAGAACGATGGCCAGCTCCAGCAGAATTTGATCTCTTGCGGACGTGAGAAAAGTCTACACCACGCTTGTGGCGGAGACTAGGTACTCGTATTTGGGGTGTTACTTGTCTGCCGCTGCGCAAAGACGCCAGAGATCCACGAGAAGATTGTGGGCGGCTGGTGAGTGAGGCTCGAGTAGAGTTGGCTCGCATTCGACGACTATTCGAGCCGCTGCGCACTCTGCTGGCTGGTCCTGTGGCAGTAGTCGTACTGATAACTTGGCCATCACGGTGTACGGTGATCTTCGCCTGGCTGATTTGAGAGTCGCATTTCTGCAGCATGCGGCTCCCCCGATATGGATCATAATTGTCAGTCTCAGTGTCAGCAGCTGTTGAGATGACTGTAAAACGGGAGATCGAGCGACCGTGGCCGTTTGCTCGCGTTTTTTCAAACTGGCAAGTGGAGATGCGTTTCTTCCAGATTGTAGGTTCGAGATGGTGATAGTCGCTCATTGAGCGAGCTAATTCGGGTTTGAAGTCTTCTAGTTGCTTGTTCCGATAGTTATAAAGCAACCAGTAGAAGGCCTTCTGATCATTGGACCTGGGCAGAATGATGTCAGTTTCAAAAGATTCATGGCCAAGTCTGCTTCCAGACATTGTCCACAATGAACTTACTCTTCACATGTGAGCTTGAGGGCAAGTTCTTGTTCGCTGAACATGTGCCACATCGAGCGAAGCTGCCGTAGGAGCTGAGGGTCGATCTCTGCTCGAGGGACTGGGGAGTACTGAAAGCCCTTTCTGGTGTCTGGCAATTGTCCAGTGTTGTCTCCAAAATCGTCAAGGTAGCTGTATTTTTGGACCAGAGGGTGTCGCCAGATATCTTTCATAGTAATCCGGCGATCCGGATTGACTTGCAGCATGCGTCTGATGAGATCCTCGGCCTCGGGGCTGAGACCCTTAGGCATCTCGTATTGCCCCTTCTTCGTTTTAGCCATCATCAAGCGCAGATCGGGGTCGTCAAAAGGAAGCGTTGCGGACAGCATGGCGTATAATATGACGCCCATGCTCCAGATGTCAGCCCGATCCCCCCGGTACTGTTTGTTCTTCAAAAGCTCTGGAGCAGCATAGTGAGGACTACCGCACGCCGTGGCAAGCTGATGGGTAGAAGTTTGGTGGAGAGCGGCCATGCCAAAATCAGCAATCTTGATCTGGAAGTCTGCCGCAATCAGGATGTTTTCAGGTTTTAAGTCACGATGGCACACATTGAAAGAGTGACAGTACGATATAGCACTCATCATTTGCCTAAAGAAGCAAATAGCCAGCTCCTCGTGTAGGCGCCCTCGAGAGTTGATAAAGGTGAAGAGGTCTCCTTGGTCAATGTACTCGAGAATCAGGTAGCTATTGAACGAGGTTAGTTCACAAAAATACTGGTAATAGATCTTTATAAGCCAGGGGCATCTCACATCTCGGACCGATTTTCCCATATGTCATAAAGTTTCATGATATTCGGGTGTTCGATAAGCTTGAGAATGGCAACTTCACGCTCAATGGCCATGGGGACTCGCATTTCGCCATTGATCTTATCGGGCAAACTGCTATCCCATTTACTCAACGCGGCCATGGAGCTATCTTGGACAAGGTAGGCCATGCGTCGATTCACAATCTTTACAGCTGCAAGCTGATTGGTGATATTGTGACGGCATAGTCTTACGCGGGCTGACGAACCCTTGCCTAGTGTGCGTCCTAGTTGCCATGGTCCAATGTGTGTTTTGTAATTTTTCTTGCTTCGGCTACTTGACGTCGACGCGTATGAAGCTTGAGACATACGCTTGTCCTCTTCGGCAGTATGTGCAGATTGATGAGTAGTGACAGCTGTGTTGGGAGCCGTTGTAGCCTGGCGACTGTCTGGCCTTCCATGTGCAGCTCGGTTATTATTTGTGTTATTGGCGGCTTCGGGCTGATCGTAGCGCGGTTTGGCTCTTTGTTGGTCCAACACGGGAAATGCCCAGTTCATACGGTTTGTCGTCTCAGCAAGAGGCGACCGAACCTTGGCAGCCATTGCTTCTGCCATGATGATATCGGTGTAGATGAGGGAATTAGCACATAATATGTCGGCAAGCTATTTCGCGCGTATGATTTCGTCGCACTCGTGTGTGGTAGATAATTTCGACGTCGATTATAATAATGCGTGGTGCAAGTCGAGGTGAGAGGTAGACGCGTGCCAAATGAATGCAAGGCTGCCCTCTTGGACCGAAGCAGGAGCCAAGGTCGGGTAATAAGGGCAGTCGAGTTCAAGGCTTGATGACTACAGGACCGGGAAGAATTTGGAGGAAGGAGAGCACAAAGTGTCGCATACAGAAGTCAGAAACCTAAAGACACGGTGGTGAGCTGGGGAAACTAGGGAAAGCAGCGGAGGAGCAGAGGAGTCCAAGATGAGTACGGGGGTGGAGAGGACAAAGAAGTGTGATCAGAGCAGAGCGAGCGAAAGCGCAACGTGCTTCAACGGACTACGGACACGGGATCTGGAATGCAATGTTTACTTGGGTGGTGGCGTGGCGGCTGGTGTTTTTGGACCTGAAGTGCAAGTGAGCAAATGAACAAATGACGAACCAGCACAAGGGAGACGGCTGGCTGGCACTGGCACTGGCACTGGCATTGGCACTGGTTCTGAGACTAGAATAAGTGACTGGCATCTGACGGAACGATGCTGCCAGCTGCCAGCTGCCAGGACCGACGGGGGGTGGAGAAGGCACACGATGCCATCTACATGCATTCCAGTTGCCAGCAACGACAAATGACAGCGCTGCAGGAGAGACTGGCCACACATCCCGACCACTCGAGTGCACTTTTGGTCAGCCCGTTGCAGATGTGACGGTGGCAATGAAATCGTAGTGGGCGACATGACCGATGACAACTTCTGTGGTGATCTCTCCTAGACTGGCTGACTGACTGACTGCTTTACGATGTGCGCGACATGTCTTGATTTGGGTGCGGGTGCGTAACCCCGTTGTGTGGTGATGGAACGGCAGGGCGTGCTTTTTGATGCTCGGTGGTCCTCGGGGCTCTATTGTCACGAATAGGTCGATTAGCCCGAAGCGATAGATCCGACAAAGGCTTTCATCATGGATAACTACCTATGTACGTAGTCGTCATTCCAGGCAGTGACCGCAATTGGGCCAAATTTCGGCATCGACCTTTGTTGTCTGTCTGCCTTCGCAGTCGGTGCCAGAGTGCAAGGGAGGGCTACAACGGGCCGACCGACAAGAATAAACTCGTGGCATTTCTCGTAATTTCTCGTAATTTCTTTAGGCTTTGCACAACAATAGAATTGGATTCCAATGTCAGCTGGAGGTAAGTGCCCGTGCGTTTGAGTGCAAGGTAACCGTGGGGAATATCATTCTCCTTGCTGCAAAATATCCCGGCGTTTTGACAGTATACTTATTTGCTTGTCATCCTTTGAACATTGGCCAAGTACTCGTTGCATTTTGCTAACTGCGCAGCACTTCTGTCCTGGATCTAAACACACGAGGGTGAATCTGGCCAAAGAGGAAAAGGGCGCGTCCAGGCCAGTCTCAAGGGCGAGGTGTTGTCCTGTCGAGTTCAATCTTACGACTGGAATTCAAGGGATGCAGTCCGGTAGATAGGTCTGAGCGAAAGATCCGGATGGGCAATGTGGCAAATGACTAAGCTGTCGGTTGGTTCCAGAAGACCATTCTGGGACATTACTAAGCAACCAGTGACAGCCATGTATCATTTGCAACTCATGCATATTACCAAAATTGGCCTTGGCATATTCAGTTTGTCTTGCAACGAATATTAGTATCACGGGGGACGAATGAATCGCTTACATTAGGAAAACCTGCATCTTCTCTCAATACTCAGTGAAGGATGAACCAAGCAGTGTTAGTGCTTTAAGTCAACACATTGACCCTTTCATCTTCATGCTACCCTACGGTCAAGTGAATGTATATTTATCGTTTTGTCATTGGCGTGCAGAATTCCGTATTGGAGGTAGAACGTTGTTGCATTTGTTCACTTCGTAGTATCTTGCCTTGATGACTATACTCCGTCAGACAATTCATTGCGGTGGACTCATCTTGCAGCATTTTGACTTGTTGTTGGTGGTCATTGAAGCCCGTTGGCAACCTATCGGCTGTCATTGACTGATTGGGGTTGAGGCATGTAGTCATCGACCTTCGGGCCGGCATTTAAAACGATGAAATCTTAAAACGATGCAATCGACAGAGATTGGTTTTGGAGGGAATGCTATTTTTGAAGAGAATGGCTATTACAGAATGCTGGGAGCATCTGCACGATTTCCTCATTACCCAACCACGGATGCCACCATTCTAACACTTGGTCCAATCAGACAGGTTCAGGAATATAACATACGTTTAGTTGTGATTTGTGCATCAAGCACATTAGCGTAATTGGTTTAGTGGTAAAATTCTCCGTTGCCATCCGAGCAGCGTCGGGGAGCCCTGGGTTCGATTCCCAGATTACGCATTTTACCACAGTTGCAGCACGGAGCAGTCGAGTTCTGCATTATATTTTTGCTTTTTTTTTTAAACTTATTTGAAATCGGGTAATTTGAGGCTTACAGCAACTGCGAGGTATAGATATCATACGGAATATGCCTTGCCGAATTACGATATTTATGCATGTCCACTACTGTGAACGCAAATGTGGACACTAATTCTTGTAGAAGCCGGACATTTGAAAACCAAAAGTAGAAGGAGCCCCACCCGTACCCCCCCCGTTGGGGTGGTTCACTCAACGCGCGCTGACGCGTTGAAAAGTACCAGGGACCTACTGGTCCGTCGTCGATAGGTTCTTTCAACCTCTCCATTCGCGGCTTCAACCCACTTATGGTATTCGCACCACCCTCTAGCAAAACGGCTCAAACCACTCGGGCGCTATGCCGCGCTTGTCGTCACGCCGACGACGGCGTGACGAAACGGACGACGCCGAAGATAGCGATGATGCGAGGTTTGGCGTTGATGCCGCGACATTAGATTCGCCGAAGCGACGACGACTTGATTCCGAATCAGAGAGCGATGGAGATACAAGCCCTTCCAACATGGGAGCTAGATCATTAGACCTCGTATCCAGCAGCGACATTATGAAGGAATTCAGACCCGGTGCCATCGTTCGTGTCACTGTTCAAAACTTCGTAACCTATGAAAAGGCAGAGTTCTTCCCTGGCCCTCATTTGAACATGGTCATTGGTCCCAACGGCACTGGCAAAAGCTCCCTTGTTTGCGCTATCTGCCTCGGTCTCGGATATAGTCCCAAGCACTTGGGACGTGCTGGGTCTGTCAAGGAGTTTGTCAAGCACGGCAAAGATTCTGCGACGATCGAGATCGAGCTGCACAGGAAGCCTTCTGACCGAAGCAATCATGTCATCAAGGTTCAGATTCGCCGCGAGCAAAACAACCAGAAATGGTGGCTCAACGGGAAAGAGACAACCCACAAAAAAATACAAGACCTGATGCGGTCGCTCAAGATTCAAGTTGACAACCTTTGCCAGTTTCTGCCTCAAGATCGAGTTGTTGAATTTGCTGCTTGTACTCCTATTGACCTGCTTCATGAGACTCTGCGTGCTGCAGCCCCAGAGGAGATGCTACAGTGGCAAAGGCAACTTCAGGAGCTGCACAAGGACAAGAAGGAGGTAGCCCAAGGTGCTCACACCGATGTGGACACACTGAGGACTTTGGAAACTCGACAGCAAGGACTTCAAGCCGACGTGGATAGAATTCGCGAAAGAGAGGAGATTCAGCAAAAGGTGCGAGACCTCGAATCAGCGCTGCTCTTGGCTAAATACCAGGAGGCGCGCGACAAGTTTGCCAAACTCAAACATGACAAAAAAGAAGCCGAGCGATCCCTGCGACGCCTGGAATCAGAGAGCGGACCGTCGTTGGAGGCCGTCAATCAGAAGCAGGAGTATGCTCGGCAGATTCAGGAAGCATTGCAGTCTAAAGAGAAGGCTTTAAAGGGCGCCGAAAACGCAACCCAAAGCGTGGCTCGCGACATCGGCAAAGCAGCAGATGAGATTAAAGAGATGAACAATAGACTAGAAGCGGAGCAAAAGGGATTCGAGGCGAAGAGAAAAGAACTAGCTGGCTCTCGTTCAAAGATTACAGCGTTTAAAGCAGATCTAAGGAATCGCCCTGGCGAGTTTAATGCTGCTGACTGGAACCAAAAAATTGTAAGCGACGGGTTTCCGGAAGGGAGGCATATCAAACGTCATGTACGTGGCTAATACGAGTGGAGTTCTAGCGCGCTGAGGAACATACTTCTCGAGAGCTCGAAGCTGAGCAGCGTCAAATTAAGACAGAAGTTGCGATTTTGAGAGAAAGGGCTAATCTCATTGTGGCTGACACGAAGCGGATGCAAAAAGAAGCGGATGATCTCGACACGCAACAAGGTCAACAGGAGACCATGTTGCGCAAAAACTTTCCAGACGTGGCAGCAGGATGGAAATGGATACAAGAGCATCGAGAAGACTTCGAAAAAGAAGTGTTTGGGCCGCCAATGGTCAGCTGCTCAGTCAAGGATGAGCGCTACTCTGATCAGATACAAGCCATGCTCCAGAGTGATGACTTTTTATGCTTCACTGCACAGACCAAGAACGATTACTTGAAACTCACCGATCAGCTTTACCGGACCATGAGTTTATCAGTCGTCGTTCGAACTTGTTCAAATCCATTGTCTGCGTATAGGTCCCCGGTTGAACGTCAGGAGGCAGCACAGTTCGGCCTGGATGGGTTCGCCATAGACTACCTGACTGGACCTGAGCCTGTCCTGGCAATGCTGTGTGCGGAGAAACGACTGCATCAATCTGGTGTGGCGCAAGGCGAGCACAACGATGAAGCTTATGAGCGGCTCGTCAGCGACGGCAAGATCAACCAGTGGGCTGCTGGAAGGCAGATGTTCACTATTCGTCGCCGAAGAGAATATGGGCCCCGAGCTATGACGACCATTACGAAGAACATCTATAAAGGAAGGTTCTGGACGCTGCAACCAGTTGATGAACAGGAAAAAGAGGAGCTGAAGCGACGCTTGGCGGAAGCCAACGATAAGAGACGTGCACTCAAGGAAAAGAAAATCACACTCGATGCCAAGTTTAATGATATCGAATCACAAAAGTCGAGCATCGCTGAGAGAATTGTTAGTAAAGACGATGTCGGATTCGGCAGGTTCGTTTCCAAGCTAACGAGAGAATAGGAATTGTTGCGAAACGAAAAGAGCGCTCTGCAGAAGGAATACCAAAAGTGGAAATCGCTGCCGGAAAAGATAGGTGAGCGATTCAAATGGGTTCGGCCAGCGTTTTCTTTTGCAAAAGCAGGCTAACATGAACTAGAACTGGAAGAAGGCCAAAAGGACGCGCACGAGCAGGCTATTCGAGACGCCAGACAAACCTTGCAAGATATCCAGTATGACTGGGACAAGGCAGTCGTTCGGCGCGCCCGGCTGGCAAATAGACACAAGAGGCTCACCGACAAGATCCGAGAGGTTCATTTAGCATTAGTCGAGGCCAAGATCTGGCTAATCGAAGCGGAGTCGGATGTCGAGGGACTCAAGGAACGCAATGCCAGCATCATGAATAAACTGGAGGAAGAAAGACGAAGGGTTCAGGAGGTCACAGAGGAAGCGAGCAAAGCAAAGGATATCGGGCGACGGCTAGGCGAAGAGGTTCGCGAGCTTCTCGGCTCTGACGATGAATTGCGTGAGACTTTATCCAAGCTCGCGGAAGGGAAAACGGCCGAGGAGGTGGAAATGGAGATTTCAGCAGAGGAGGCCAAGCTCGAACTGATCCAAGCTGCCAACCCGAACGTAATTCGGGAATTCGAGAGACGCGCCGAAGAAATTACTCGTCTCAAGCGGAAGATGGAGAAAGCAAATGAGAAACTCGAGTCGCTGAGCACGCAGCTCGCGGAGATCATGGGCAAATGGGAGCCCAATCTCGAGGAACTCGTGTCAAAGATCAACGATGCATTTGCCTACAACTTTGAGCAGATCAGTTGCGCGGGTGAGGTGCGTGTTCACAAGGAGGAGGACTTTTCGCAATGGGCTCTAGACATCATGGTCAAGTTCCGGTACATCAACTCCATCCATCGAAACCCCCAAGCTCACGCCAGCCATCACTTACATCAATGCTAACCTGACCTATTCTACTCAGAGAAAACGAAACCCTCCAACAGCTCACTGCCCACCGTCAATCCGGCGGCGAGAGAGCCGTCTCAACCATCTTTTTCCTCATGGCCCTCCAGTCCATGGCCCAGTCACCCTTTCGCGTCGTCGACGAGATCAACCAGGGCATGGATCCCCGCAACGAACGCATGGTCCACGAACGCATGGTGGAGATTGCGTGCCGTGAACACTCGAGCCAGTACTTCCTAATCACACCAAAGTTGCTGACTGGGCTGCGGTACGATCCCAAGATGCGAGTCTTGTGCATTGCCAGCGGGGAGCACATGCCCCAGGAGGGAAGAAAACTGGACTTTTCGAGGTGCATTCGTGTGCAGAAGCGATTGATGGCATCGGCGTGACTTTTTTTCCATTCTATTGACGGGCCTGCTTGGAGGGTTGTTTGGGGGGGGGAGGGGGGGAAGGAGCCATCCCATCCCACCCCACCAACAAGCGAACACGAGCAATTGGGCACTTCCCCCCCCCATGAATTACGAATGAATTACGAAGGCGCTGATGTTGGTGACGGGGCTGGTATATAGTTGGTCGCAAGACAATGCTGGGTTGAAACCAGAAGTCTTTCAACATTGGGGTCCAGTCCATACAAGAATAAATGGAGCCAAGCCCGACGTCCGTCCGTCACTGGACGTATTTACCATGACGAAACTATCAACGGAATATCAAGCACACTGCAATAGCGTGCTATCTATTCTCTCCATCTGCACATCACACTGCAAGGGCATTCATCTCTTTTCATCATGTGAGCAATAGTTGTAGTCAATTCGTCATCCTGAGCAACATCTCATCATCGCAAACGATAAAAATAAAGACATACATGACAGAATGTGCCCACAAGCAACTCTAAACGGCACTCCCTCCCCTGCTCTTCTTCTTGAAAAAACACACCCGGCCTAGCAAGAACATGGAAGGAAAAAAAGAAAAAAAAAAGAAATCTCCTGAGATACATCCCGCTGCCATACTAGATACTTCTTCACATTACAGAGAATACGACGAAATACAAACTCGGTCCAGCTCAGCACTGGCAAGGCGGTGAGGAACAAATCGTACATGAAGCAGTACATAGAGCAGAAGCTGCGAGCATAAATAAAATTTAGACATTGATGTTTAGAAACAAGGGTATTATCCGGACCCTTTGGAAACTCACACCAAGACTCTCGTGTGAGACCCAAACTGGTGATCAAGTTGAACAAAAAAGAGAAAGAAAGAGAGAGGGAAGAAAGAAAGAAACAAGAAAACAAAAAAAAACCAAAAAAGGAGGACGAAAATGATGGCCGAAAACAAAGGGTTTACATCATCGAGCAAGTCCTCCCCAACACCCAGTTTCTCTTGACTTTTCTCGTTGAGGATCCGGCCACGAAGAGCAAGAAAAAACCAATGGACCGCACCAATGTACAACAATGTACAAACACGCGTTAGTGCCACCACAAAAGTCATGATTCTCTACGCACCCCCTACGCACCCCCTGGCAGGCAGGCAGGCAGGCAGGCAGGCAGGCAGGCAGGCAGGCGAGCAAAATAATAATAATAATAATAAAACTGAAGCGGACGACTGGGTATATATAGTCTTGTCATGATTGCGTAGCGAATTCCGGACGCCTCTGGAGGCAACTTGTCTTGATCATGTAGAGAGAGAGAGAGAGAGAGAGAGAGAGAGAGAGAGAGAGAGAGAGAGAGAGAGAGAGAGAGAGCAAGCGCTGGATTTCTTTTCTAAGCTTTGTCACCTCCGCCGTGGCCATGATTCTCCGTGTCTAGTCTCTTTCTCCAGTCAGCAAGACTCTCGCTGAGGCCTGGGTTTGCGGCGCCCTCTTCAGGTTTCTTGCCGCTGATGGCAGGAGTGTCAAAGTCAAAGTTGGTGCTCAGTCGATAATTCTTGCTGGTGGCCTCCCAGTGAGTTCGTAGCGTTTCAAGCTCGCTGGCAAGGTTGTCAAGCGCAGTGCTATTTCTCGCATCCAGGTTGTTCCCGCTGGACTCGCTCTCGTTTTCCGAGCTCTCGTTGCGGCTATGCCCAAGCACCAGGCCGTTGGTGCTCTCTGAATTCATGCTGGGCGCTTGGCGGCTGCGTCGTCGATAGTTGTCAACTGAGTGCTCGACTTGGTCGAGAAGCAAGGCCACTTTCTGCTCGGCATCGCCAGCACGCTGCTCGAGAAGCGCATTCTCCGATTTGAGTTGCTCCACGGTCTTGAGAACGTCATCGCGCTGCTTCTTGTTGTCGGCCACGTCCTTCTTCAAGGTTTCAAGATTCCTCTCCAGCTTGAACCCAGATGCCTGTGTTTCAGAAATCAAAGCCTCGACCCTTTGCTTCAGCCCATCTCGTTCGCCTTCCAATTCTTCGTTCTCCGCCTTGAGACGTCCGTTGTCCTTTTCGTACTGGGAAATCTGGTCTTTGAGCTGCTTCAACACCTTCTCTGCGCCTCTGAAGCAGTATACTGCCGACATGTAGTCGCTCTCAAGCTGTTGGAGCTTCTCGCGGTAGGCCATCTCAGACTCCTGCTGCTGAGCTGCGAATTGCCGTCTGTTCTCCGCGTGAGCGGCAGCAGCACTGGCAAGCTGCGTCTCCAAGTCTCGCAGGCGTGTTTGCTCAGGAGAATTCGTCCTTGGACTAGTGAGCCCCCGAGATCGGACTGCAGTGGTCGGGCTAATGCCGCGTTCAGCCAGAATCTCCTTGAGTGCATTGTGTTGCACAGTCATCGCGTTCGTCTCAAGCTGTTGCGCCGCAAGCTGGTTTTTGAGATCACTGTGTCCAGCCATCAGGCTTTGCGTCTCCCTCAAAGAGGATTGAAGCTGTCTTCTTATGGCAACGCCTTCCCTGCTAGACTGCTCTTGGTACTGCTCCAGCCCGGCAATTCGCTCTTCGGCACTTCGCAACTTGTCCGCCGCGTTGTTGGCTTCTTGTTGATACTTCTTAACCAACTCGTTGGCGGTTGCAATTTGTTTTTGAAGGGCCAAGATACGTTCGCTGTCACCTTTACCTCCGTCAGCCAATTCTCGAGTGGAAATCTTGTCGAGTCCTGATAAGAGTGCTTGGCGGTGGGTTCGCGCCTCGTTGGCGTGCGTCTCGGCAAGTTCCTCGGCATCGCGCAGGCGCTGGGTAGATGCAACCAACTCGGTTGTGCGAGCCTCGTGTTCCATTCTCAGCTTGCTCAGTTTGTCCTCGGTTTTTTCGCGAGCGGCGCGTTCTTCTTCAAGCTTCCTCTGCAGATGTGACCTGGCATCCTGTGATGCGGTGACGGCGTTTCGTAACGATTCGAATGTTTCATCATGATTCCTTGATGAGCCAACAGCCTCGTTGTATTTAGATTCGAACTCGCCTCTTTCAACCTTGGCCAACTCTAGCTCGGCCACGGCCTCGGCACACATTACGGATTGTTCGCGGGCCTCCCGCTGCACCATATGTAGCTCTGCCTTTAACTGACCGAGTTCAGAGGACGTTTGCTGCTTGTAGGTCTCCAAGTCCGTTAACCGCTTCTGGGCAGCAGAAGCGGTATCGTCTGCCAGCTGGCGCGCATTCCTCTCTGCCGCCAAGTCACTCTTGAGGTGCTCTACCTGAGACTTGAGATCCTTTTGCAAGTGCAATGCAGCAGCCAGCTTCTTGCCCATTTCACCAGAACGATCAGCTGGCTCATCGCGTTCGCTATCCAGCTGCGGAGTACTCGACACGCTTCCACCCGTCTGCGCAGCCAATTTGGCCTTGGCATACACCGCTTCCTGGATGGCTGCATCGCGCTGTTTCTCTGCCTCGGCAATTTGCTTGGCGGCAAGAACTGCTTGCTTGTCTACAGCGCTTTGTACGTTTGCCAATTCCATTCTCATAGCCAAGAGAGCTTCGATAAGCGGCCGATCTTCATCGTCGAAAGTCTCGGCCGCTTTGGCGTCCAGAGGACTTATTGTGGCCGCGGAGACGTATCCTGATTTCCGCGCCAGCTCCAGTTCAGAGGCATACCACGCATTTCTGTTCCTTGCCGAGTCTAATTCCTTGAGGAGGACAACGGTCTGTGAGTTCCTGCCCGATGATCGCCGAGAAAGCGGGTTGCTCGGCTGTCGCGTGGGAGGGGGAGGAGACGAAGGCCGCATGGCCCTCGCTCCTGTTTCGGCCGAGCTGTCTACAGAGCCTTGCAGTTGACGATGTCCTCTTTGGCCCCCCTTGCCTGGTTCAATGGCGGAGTGTTCCTGCTTCGATCCATTTCTTGCCAACTGTGCAGCCTGAGCCGCCTGAGTAGGTGTCCATCTTCCATTGACGGTGGCTGCGTCATTCTCGGTTGCACCGCCAGTATTCGCAGCAAAAGCAGCAGGAACGAAGGGGGTCGACGTTGTTTGCGGAGAGCTAGATGCGCCACCCCGGTCCGCGGAGGCGCCTCGGACCCGACCAATGCTTGAAGCTTCTACCGTCGGTTTAGCTG
Organism: Epichloe elymi; assembly: GCA_023658475.1. NCBI lineage: Eukaryota > Fungi > Ascomycota > Sordariomycetes > Hypocreales > Clavicipitaceae > Epichloe > Epichloe elymi. The sequence goes on from CP098274.1 coordinate 4,228,865, forward strand.
GAGTTGGCCCTTGGGGAGGTGGCCCAGCAGGACTGGGTGCGGTCCCGGCTCTAGGAAGCTTGGATGGAGGAGCTGTCGAGGGAGGAGCTGAGGGAGGGGCCAAAGGAGCGCCTGGGTTTTGTTGCAAAGCAGTCGCATCTGGTCCTGTGGGGGGTGGTGAGCTGTAACCATTCGTAGGTTTTGCGCCAGGAGTTGCCGTGGCTCCTGCGGCGGAAGCAGCAGCGGCAGCGACCATAGGAGCTGTTCCCGGTTTCCGTGAATCCTGTGAGACAGCAGCCGGGGGTAATTGCCGATTCGCAGGGGTTGTGGCGTCGCTTGTGCTAGGTCGGCGGAGTCCTTGTGGTGCGCGCTGAGCTCCTTGCTGGCCATCGTTGGGATAACGAATCTTAGTCGTATCGAGAACATACATGATGCCTAGATCATTAATGGTGGTAGTGGCCGAGCTAGGCTCGCCACCGAGAACGACGACCGACTTGCCAACCGTAGTCATGCTGTGGCCGGATCGTGGAGAAGGTGATGGTCCCATATTCTGGAAGGTGTACCATCTCCGCGAGCTGATCCTGAAGGCAGCTAGATCTCCCAAATCGGTTCCCTCCTCCGTGCGACCGCCAAACACATACATGACATCGTCAACCAAAGCAGCGGCATGGCCTTCTCTCGGAGCGGGTATGTAGCCAATGCAGTCCAGCTGGGACCAGGAGTTTGAAGCTTGATCGTAGCACCAGACATCGTTGAACCATTGGAAGCCGTTGGTGCCACCAAATCTTTCATGGAAACGATCGGGTCAGTATGCTGCACCTGTTTTTGAGAACACAGACTTTTTGCAAGGCTTTTCCCACTTACAAATACAGCCTGTCATTGAATGTAACCATAGAATGGTTTGTACGGGCAGCTGGCGTCTTATTAGAGGTGTCACTCGGCAGTAGGATCTCCCACATGTAGTTGGGGGATTGCAATTGATTCAGGTCAAAAGCAGAGAGATCATTCATAAAGTACCCCTCAACCTGACCTCCGAATATGTAAATCTTGGAGCCCAGGATGTTGAGGGAATGACCGTAACGTCCAGGAGGCCGATTGCCAGCTGGCAATGCGCGAGACCAGTGCCTCGTGGCTGGTCGTCATGGCATCATTAGCTTCATTGTCATTGTTGCTTGGTCAAGACAGCGACCACGCCTGCTCCACTCACATGTGTTCAGTAGATACAAGGTCTGATCAAGAACATCAGACTCCTCAATCTTGGTATCACCACCGTAAACAATGAAGGCGTTGCCAACAAGTAAACTAGCATGGCCGACCCTAGGACCGGGGCCCTCGGCAGTTGTTGCGAGAGGGTAACAGGCCAGGTTGCCACCAGCCTCGATCATCCATAAGTCCCCCTTGACTGTCGAGCTGTTGATCAAGCCGCCCATCATGTATATGTCACCTTCTTTTGATGCTGTGGCGTTGACGGCGGCGCCATATCGAGGGAATGGGGTAGGATTGGATGATGTGTACGTTAGCCGCCGTTGCGACCAGGGATATAAGGAGGCATTGGGATTCGATGTCGGTGGGCCGTTACGAAGCTGCCAAAACGACAACCGATGAGCAAAGGATGCAAAAGATGCAAGATGGAAATGAGATGGCCGACGTGACTTACGGCTAAATCTGAGGGCTGCACCTGTTCTAGACTTCCACCGCGACGGATCTGCTCAGGGCTGCCAGTAGCGATCTCGTCGACAGAGTTCAAGCTTCCGGTAGGTGTGGCTCGGTGAGCAGCGTTTTTATCGTCGCGGGCTATGCGAGCGCCGGCGCTCTGGATAGATCCCTGCGACCCTGAGTTGCCATCGCGGCTCGACAAGGCGCGGTCGTGGTTCTTCTTGGATTTGAACAGGAAGGCCATGATTGCCCAAGGACCGGAGGGCCGGTCAGCTCAGGGGGGGAAACAGAAGCCCCGTAGTCGATGCTTCGTCAAGTCGAAAGCGTAGATCGGATACAGAGGCTCGACAGAACTGCCCAACTGGGATTGGAGATGCCGTCTCAAGCGATGCGCTGCCCACCCCGAGAATCAGATCGAGATATTAATAAGCGAACAGGTCAGGTCGAGTATGTATGGTGCGGACGAGAGGTCTCGAGTCGGACACGAGAGACGGCGTCGAGGATGCGGAGGACGAAAGAGAAGAAAACGATACAGACGACGCAGACGACGCAGACGACGAGGCACTTCAGCTAATCGTCAAACCAAACGCAGCGACTCGTCAATTCCAGGTGAAGATGGAGACGGGAGCAAGGAAACCGGCGCCCGAGTCTGAAGATGGCTGGGTGAGCATCTAGTGGGCCGGAGCTGGGAGGTTGTCAACGATTTTTTTGGCCAGCCGCTTTTTGGGGGGTCGGATTCCAGAACCTACGGGGGTGTCAGGGGATGGTGGAGGCGACAACTGGGGAGTCTCGACACCAGCAGGGCACAGGACGATGAATAATGCAATGAATGGGCAATGACGAAGACGTCTGGTCCTGTTACGGCAGGCAGGCAGGCAGGCAGGCAGGCAGGCAGGCAGGGTAACTATTAGGTTTGCTCTCTCGCAAAAGGTCGACGGCCCCCGGGGAATAAAAAAAAGGCGAGCTCTGGTGTTGCGCACAACTTCAAGGGACAAAGAGACTGGAGGTGTAAGAAGGCAGGTGGCAGGTGGCAGAGTGGCAGATGGCAGGTGGCAGGTGGCAGGTGGCAGGTGGCAGGCAAAGAGCGCAAAGAGCCTGGTTTGCTGGGGGCTGGCATTAATTCTGGAAGTTCAGGAGTTGGAGGAGTTGCGGGACTAGGAACTACGTGCCGGGTCCGTCCAACAAGAAGTCTGCTGGCTTGTTGTGTGCTTGTGCTTGTGCTTGTGCTTGCGCTTGTGCTTGTGCTTGTGCTTGTGCTCAGCCCAGTCCAGTCCAGTCCACATTCAGTCCTTTTATTATTAGTTGTCGTTTCGGTTGGTGGATGAGGCTCCTCCAGGTCCCTCCTTCACTTTCTACGGAGTGCTCTGCTTCTTCCACCTGTTGACGAAGCACCTTCTTTTGTCATGCACGTCATCATTACGAACATACCAAATACGGAGCATGCGTCCATTTGGAAGTGTGCAGTCAATGCAGTCAGTGCAGTCAGTGCAGTCAAGTCAGTATTACGGGGGCATTGGGCCGGGCAGCTGGCCAGTGGGGGGAAACGGGGGAAACAAGGCACAGAGAGGGAGGCCAGACAACAGACTCGAGATTGATGGTGGTCTCATTTGACAAGTTGATGGCGCCTCAAAGTTGGGTGTTGGGTGGTGACACTGGTGAGTGAGGTGAGGGAGGGCATTTGGGGAGGATTAACTTATTATATTAGAGCGAGCAGCGCTCGACTCGACCATCCGGTCTGGCACCACACGTTGACAATCCTGGCCTGGCCAATGACGGCGCCTGTTTCATCTCCTTCAGCGAAGCATCCTTTGTCGATGGCAAGCTCACGGATATGTACGCACGAGCAGAAAAACAGAAACGGCCTGGAGTCTAGTGCAGCCAGCACATGCACGGAGGCAGACACGTCTTTATGAAGAAACGACGAACCGGCATGCGGCGACCAGGCAGAAGCGGAGAAGATTTTGAAGCCACCAATCTGGAAATCAAGGGGTTGGCTGTCCAGGGAGGGTGCGGCGGCGGCATGCACCTTCACATCATACAATGCATGTACTCTCAAGATGCTGGCCTCCATCCAGACCGAGCACAAGACTTTGGAGTGGCCGTAATGACGAAAGGATGGAATTCCTGCCAAAAGTGCATGGTCAGATGCCAGGTCTGGGTGCAAGGTCTGGGTGCAATTTTTTGACGTTTGGCCATTTGCACGTACCGCTTGGTGAAGGCATGTCTATTTTGATCCCCCGGGATTTACACCAGTAGGTTACCTACCAGCCTGGAAAAAATACCGTGTACATGTAAGCTGCCCAACATCATTCTGTGTCTTGAGCTGCATGCCGCCATGTGTCAACCGCCTTTGCGTGAGAATGCGCCAATCGGCAAGCAACACAACTAGGCAACAGAGCGCCATCCCACAGTCGGTCAAGGAGCAGGGTGACTTTTCTTGGCCCATTTTGTCCATCTTATTATTATGAGCTGCGCAAGCAACGCCGGGATCCAAAATCGAGGGGTGGATGTGACCTGGAGTATGTAGGTTTGTGTGGCCCCCCCCCTACTTCCCCTACTTCCCCTACTTCCCCTATTGTACTTGGATTTTGGACTTCCTGTGGGCTGGTCCCGCCACCAGACGAGGGGAGGGTGCTGAGATTAGTGGTGGTTTGGCGGACAACTGGCCGGCAGCTGGCCGGCAAGCTGACCGGCTTCAGCCTCATCCGAAGCTGCAACACGACTTCTGGATTCATGGATTGGCTATTTTCAAAGAGTCACATCCAGCCATTCACCTCTTTCTGTTGTCGAATCATCTGCTTCTTGTGTCGTGTCGTAATTTCTTGTGCATGTCATATATTGCATCTTCTCCACTCAAGTACAGTTAGGTTAGCCTTGTCTGCTTTTCTTTGCCCATCACAGACCAGCAAGAGGCCTGACAGGTATTGCAAATTGGGTGTTGCGTGAGCCAGTTGATCCGACGTACGTTGAACGGAAACAAAGAAATAGGAAAGAATAGGAAAAAAGAATGAAAGAATAGAAAGGCCGGACCCAGATCGGACCGAGGCCAGACCAGACAAGGCAAGACCAGACAAGGCAAGACCAGACAGGCAAGACCACTCAATGACGGGCCGCTTCAACCCAGCAGCTGCCGGCGCAGCATACTACGCAGCAAGCTCCAGTCCCACCATCGCCTCCGCACAGTCCGCAACAGCAGTGTGACCACCACCAGCTGCGCCATTCTTATCCAGGACCAAGCTCCTCCAAACCGGCTTCCTCACGCTCGGCTAGCCTGCACCACGAAGCCGTCGTCGCCCACGCGACAAGACGATTATTCTTGCGCGGCCCATGGAAGCTCTGCGGCCATGACACTACGAACCGACCCCAATGGGTCGTTGTCGTTGGCCCCGACCCCGACTACCAATGGCGAAACATCAACTTCGAGATTCCGTGGCCAAGGTGACAGCAGCCCCGACCGCGACGATCTCTCCAACGGCACCGCTAATAACATCCGGCCGTCAAGCGTTCCTGGTCGGAAGAATGGCGCGGCCGCTACTGGAGTGCGGGATGACTTTGAACGCGACAGGCCCAAACGACCAGTTAAACCACAGCTACAGCGATCCAAGAGTGATTACGCACCACGCCCTGTCGAGGATTCCGACACCGAGGAAGAGTTTCGCGAATGGGGCGCGCGCCATGGTTTTGAGGACCATTATCAATCCGAGCATATTATCTCACAGTTAGCAAGTGTGCGTACAGAACCCTTTCCTCGCTCACATGTCCCGACTCTTAGTCTTACTGGTCGCCGCTGCTCGAGTCGCGCAAATGGGACACGTGCCTGTCATGTCATGATTGTGATACCACCTGCGGTGCGGATGCAGAATCGCCAGCGGCCAGTATATACACGACATGCTGTCGCAATGTAATGGCACGACCTACTGGGACACCCTAATTTGCGCTGCTTGTTTCTAGCCACATGCTAACAATGCCCTATCAGAACTGGTACATGTATTTTACAGACAAGCGGCACGAGACGACCGGGAAACCGAAGCGTCTGGAGTATGAGCTTCAAGATTGGAGACAGAGAGATCGGCTCAAAACCGTTTCCGCTGCGCTGGCTGTGTGCCTGAACATTGGGGTTGAACCGCCCGACCAGCTCAAGACAACCCCGGGTGCCAAACTCGAGGCTTGGACTGATCCGACAGTAGCCCCCATTCAGAAAGCGCTGGAGAACATTGGCAAGGCGCTACAAGCGCAGTACGAGACCCTGGCCATTCGGGCTCGCTATAAACAGTACCTCGATCCGTCAGTGGAGGAAACCAAGAAGTTTTGTGTGTCGTTGCGTCGCAATGCCAAAGATGAACGAGTTCTGCTGCATTACAATGGCCACGGTGTGCCTAAGCCTACTGCGTCTGGAGAAATATGGGTATTCAACAAAAACTATACACAGTATATTCCGGTGTCATTATATGACTTGCAGCACTGGTTGCAGGCCCCAACAATATTTGTCTGGGACTGCTCAGAAGCTGGCAACATTCTCAACAATTACCACCGCTTTGTGGAGAAGCACGAAGAGGAGGAGGAAGAAGCAGCGGACCGAGATGCTCATTACGAGAAGACAAACTTCCGACCCTACATACATCTGGCTGCTTGCGCCGTCAAGGAAAATCTCCCAACCAACCCGCAATTGCCGGCTGATCTCTTTACAGCATGCTTGACCACGCCCATAGAGATGGCGTTGTGGTTCTTCGTGCTTCAGAATCCACTCAAGACCAACTTGACACCTGAACGTGCCAAGCAGCTTCCAGGACGTCTTCAGGAGAGACGGACACCACTCGGAGAGCTCAACTGGATTTTCACTGCTATTACTGATAGTATTGCATGGACAACTCTACCCCGAGACTTGTTTCGTAAATTTTTCCGTCAAGATTTGATGGTTGCTGCGCTGTTCAGGAACTTCCTCTTGGCACAGCGAGTCATGACTGTATATGGCTGTCATCCTCAATCTTACCCAGCTTTGCCCGACACCCATCAGCACCCGCTATGGGAGACGTGGGACTTGGCCGTCGACATGGCATTGGCGCAACTGCCCATGCTGGAGAAGAAGGAGAGCGAGGGCATGGACTACGAATACCAGAACTCCACCTTCTTCACAGAACAGTTGACTGCCTTTGACGTGTATCTGACGAGGGGAGATGCCATGGCACAAAGGCCACCGGACCAGCTTCCCGTCGTTTTGCAAGTCCTGCTCAGTCAGCAGCATCGGGTACGGGCTCTCATTCTGCTGGGTAGATTTTTGGATCTCGGGCCATGGTCAGTCCAACTGGCCCTTAGTATAGGGATATTTCCCTATGTGCTCAAGCTCCTGCAGTCTGCCGCGGCCGAGCTCAAACCGGTTATGGTCTATATCTGGGCAAGGCTTATCGCGGTAGACATATCCTGCCAACAAGATCTGATCAAGGATAGCGGGTATAGCTACTTCGCGCAAATCCTGAAACCTTCCGAGGGTCTCCCCGTTGTTGACAGTGACGAGCACAAGGCCATGTGCGCCTTCATCCTCGCGATGCTGTGCAAGGATTACAAGAACGGGCAAATGGTTTGCAACCAAACAGACATCATGCCTTACTGTCTTGCTCATTTACAAAATGACACCAACCCACTGCTCCGACAATGGGCTTGCCTATGTATCAGCCAGTTGTGGCAAGACCTGCCAGAGGCGAAATGGCGCGGCATCAGGGAAAACGCCTACGTCAAGTTGGCATATCTGATGCGGGACCCTTGCTGTGAAGTTCGCGCGGCCATGATCCATGCACTCACTACGTTCTTGGGCATCCCGGACTTGACGGAAGAGGTGGCCCGTATCGAAGAGTCAATAGCCTGGACGATCCTGGAAATGGGCACGGATGGCAGCCCAATGGTTCGAAAGGAGTTTCTCTCCTTCCTCTCTCAGTTCATTGCTCGGTTTGAGAGTAAATTCCTCGTGGCTGCTTACGAACAGCTACAAGAGGAAAAGGAGTATCTGACCTACCCACCGCGAGACGACGGGCAGGATTACAAGATGGGATTGCATTACGCGGGGCCAAACAATAGGAAACAGGACGGCACGATCAAGCCAGCAGCCCGGGGGCTCTCTCACAATACCGTCTACATGGCTTGCTGGAAGCATGCACTGATCCTCAGCGTTGACCCGCACCCCGAGGTTCAGCGTGAAGCCACCCTCGTCGTCGACTACGTTCACAATGCCCTGATCAATTCCACCGTAGGAGAGGCCGCCCAGGTGACGATGCGAGAAATCCAGACCCGAGCCAGGCAAGCAGCTATTCTGAGAAATGCGGCGCACACAGCGCAAAGATCCAGCCTCGGTGGACAGGCAATCGCTCCGCTTCCATCACCCGGGCTGCTTCGGCGGACAGCCAGTCTGCTCTTCCAATCGCTTGTTGGGAGCGAGGACAAATCAAGGCCAACCACTCCTGCAAGCCCAATTCCTCCGCGATCACCGTCGTCCAAGCCTGGTCCGGATCAGATGGCTGCTCCTCCGGAACAGATTGACCAAGCGTCAGCACCAGCGACATACAATGTTGCGCGCGAGCCAACGACTGGTGCTTATGAGGCAAGGGACCTCTCCAAGCCCCCTAGTCTGCCGCGCAAAAGCAGATTTCTCGAGTGGTCCATTGAGTATTTCCGCGAACCACAAATGAAGCCGAGCGAGGCAGAAGAACCTGGTAGTACCGAGTACAATGCGCGCCTGTGGAGAAGAGCTCGCAACGAGAACATGCTCCGGGAGACGCAACCCCTCAAACAGATCGCGGGCACTCACAAGTGGAACAATCAGTTGGGCATCGTGAACAATGGTGCCCAGCCAGCCAAGATGACATTTCACCAATACGAGGATCATTTGGCCGTCTCGGATGAAGGGAACACTGTGTACCTATGGGACTGGAAAAAGCAGAGCAGGCTGAGCCGATTCTCCAACGGCAACCCCCAGGGGTCAAAGATCAGCGATATGAGGTTCATCAATGAAGACGACCAGGCATTCTTGATGACTGGCTCTTCCGATGGTGTGGTCCGCGTCTATCGCAACTACGACTCGGATGACGAGATTGAGCTTGCGACTTCCTGGCGAGCTTTGACGCACATGGTTCCCAGTAACGTGAACTCTGGCATGGTGTTTGACTGGCAGCAAGTTACTGGGCGGGTTCTCGTGGCAGGAGATGTGAGAGTCATTCGCGTGTGGTATGCTGCGCACGAGACTTGCATCATGGATATACCGGCTCGATCTGGCTCATGTGTCACATCTTTGACCTCGGATCAAATGACTGGCAACATCTTTGTTGCCGGGTTCGGCGACGGTGCTGTCCGAGTATTCGACACGAGACAGCGCCCCCAGGACTCCATGGTACGCAAGTGGAAGGATGAATCAGACCGACAATGGATCAAGAGTGTGCACATGCAACGAGGCGGACAGCGCGAGCTGGTCAGTGCTAGCCGCAACGGCAAGATCAAGGTCTGGGACATCAGGATGGACAGGCCACTGCACTCATTCCAAACGACGCGGGATACGCTGCGAACTGCCAGCACGCACGAGCATTTGCCCGTTTTTGCAGTGTATGCCTTGACCCAGTACCCAAAAAAAAAAAAAAAAAAACCCCCCATTTCTGACTACCGACTCACAGACTTGCTAACATGTTTATGAACAGGGGCACATCGCAGCATGCCGTCAAGGTATTCAACCTGGATGGCAACGAGCTTTCTCGGCTCGAGCCTTACTCTAGTTTCCTACAGCAGAACCGAGGTAGTCCCATCTCAGCGACGGCGTTCCATCCACACCGGCCGATCTTGGGTTGTGCAGCCCGTGGCGATCATCACATCAATCTCTTCACGTGCGAGAAGGCGGAGGCTCTGCACTTTGGCTAGAAGCCAACCGTGAAAAGTGCCAAAACGTACTTATTGCGATCAAACTCACTATGATATCCTCTCCGCATGCTCCATCAGAGGTACTGGGATTTTTCTCTTTGGCTGCTGCTGTTGATATAAGACGGTCGGTCCCCTGGACCGCAGGCAGGCAGGCAGGCAGGCTATGCTTCACGTCTTGTAGTTGTACATGCAAACCGATGAAACCAAATCCTGCCCCGTCCCACAATTTTATCGTCTGCATTAGCTGCGGCATGCCGCCACTTCTTCACTGGTCCTCTTCTTTTTCGTTATTCTTATCCGCGGGAGTTGATGACTGACTCTGCTTTTTCACCACGGCACAGGCGTTTGATATGAAAGGCGCAGGAGCTGGGCGTTTGTTTCTATGCCAGTGCCTACTTTAATACATTGTTGGGGAGGGCAGGGCTTGGGCATCGTCATCTTGTTCTTTTTTTTCCCCCTCTCTCTTCTTTTCTGGTTCGCCAGTTCTTCTGCTGTCTGGCTGGCACCCTCTTTGCTTAGAACATTGATAACTCTGTTGCCTCCGTACCGAGACGGGATAATACTACGTCACATACATAAGAATGAGCCTTGGCCGTCGATATCGTGACTCGGGCGAGAAAGGAGCCTAAGGAGGTGCTGTCGGTAAGAGTCAAAGATGTCAAAGATGGCCTCGACTTTGTGCTCCGCCACCGGAAGCGGGTGCGTCATGGTGGGGAAGAGCCCGCCGCAAAAAGGGGCTGCGGCAAATGCCCCGCCATCCAAACTCGACGAGGGGACCCGACTTTGCTCAGATGCAGCATGTTTGGACAACATGTACTTCCGTACAGTTGGGTGTAGAAATTTATCGATCGACAACAAACCGGGTCACTTTCTGCCCCTCCTTCGACCTCACCTGTCTGAAGTCCTTGAGATTCCGCGACACAACACTTGAGCTGCACAAGAGGTGTTTGCAATACATGCACATTTTATGCGAAAGGGTCAGTTGAGAATCCGGTTTAACCAGAAAAGAATACATTCATTGATTGAATTGCAACTCACCTTTACCCCTCATGCAGAGTTCGAACCCTGCGGCACACGCGACGACTGAAAACACACAGAAAGAAGAAGCCCATCATGGCCGACATCCCTACGCCGTCTACAATCCAGCCCGAAGCTGCGACCAAGCCCGTTGCCGAGGCCGAGGCCGAGGGCGAGGGCGAGGGCGAGGGCGCGGCAGGACCCTCGAAAAAAGCACTGAAAAAGGCTGAGGCAAAGGCTAAGAAGGAAGCTGAGAAGGCGAAGCGGGCGGCTGAACACCAGGCCAAACAGGCTGCTGCCAAGGCCGCCGCCGGAAACACGGAAGATCTTGCAAAGGAGAACTACGGTGCTGCTACGCGTCAGACCAAGGTGCCTGCTGAACGAGTCAATCTCAAGGATGTGAACGAGTCACATGTCGGCAAAACGGTCAAGGTGAGAGGGTGGATTCAGAATTCGCGGATGCAAGGCGCCAAGATGGCGTTCATCGAGCTGCGCGAGGAGAGAAACTGGGCGATTCAGGGCGTCGTGGCCGCCAGTCCCGATGGCAAGCCCGTGTCCAAGCAAATGGTGAAATGGATCGGGGGACTGACACTAGAGAGTTTTGTGCTCATAGAGGGCAAGCTGGAGAAGCCCCTGGAGCCCGTCAAGAGCGTTCGCGTTTCCAATCACGAGCTGCACATCACCAAGTGTTACTGCGTTGCGCCGGGCCCCGAGGTTCTCGGCATGGGTCTTGTGGCCGCAGGGAAACCCGTCATGAACTTTGACGACGAAGATGCCGGCGCGGACGTTGCGGTAGAGGAGGCTCGAAAGGGCGTCGAAGCCACGTCGATTGACAACGTGCCGAGCGCGAGCATGGCTACTCATCTGAGCAACCCAGCCATGCATAAGCGTGCTCCTGTGCAGCAAGCCATTGCCGATGTGCGCATGGCTACGCGCAAGCTGTTCGCAGAGTATCTCGACTCGAAGAGCTTCAATCAGTTTGAGCCACCGTGCCTTATTGGTGCTGCGTCAGAGGGCGGCTCCAACGTCTTTGGCATGACATATTTCGACAAGCAGGCTTACTTGGCGCAGTCTCCTCAATTCTACAAGCAGTTTGAAATCGCTGGTGGGAGAAAGCGCGTGTACTGCATTGGACCTGTTTTTCGCGCCGAGAACTCGAATACCCCTAGACATATGACCGAGGTCAGTTTTTGGAGGGGGAAGCCATTGAATCGAGTCTTTTGAGTCTTTTTCCACCCCGGAGGTTTTTTAGTCTAACGTGCCTGTCCTAGTTCACCGGTCTCGATTTAGAAATGGAAATCGAAGACGACTATGTCGAGGTCCGCGAAATGCTGGAGCAGGTCCTGCTCTACGTCTTCCGTGGTCTTGCCACTCGGTGCGCCGACCAGATCGCTCTCATTCGAACTGTCTACCCGTCCGAGGATTTTCTCCTTCCCGAGCCTGGCAAGGAAGTCCGCCTGACCTTTGCCGAGGGCCAGGCTCTGCTCCGCGCCGAAGGACCAGAAGAGTACCGCAACGTGTCTGATGACGAAGACATGTCAACGCCCCAGGAGAAGGCTCTCGGAGCCCTGATCCGTCAAAAGTACAAGACGGATTTCTACGTCCTCGACAAGTTCCCCGAAGGCGCCAGGCCATTCTACGCCATGGAGGACCCCGAGAACCCCAAGGTCACCAACGCCTTCGATTTCTTTATGCGGTCGCAGGAGATCTTGTCCGGGGGCCAGCGCATTCACTTGCCTGACCTGCTGGAGGCCCGCATCCGAAAGAAGGGCGTCGACCCCAAGAGTCCTGGTATCAAGGAGTATGTCGACGTGTTCCGAAGCGCTGGTGTTCCTCCCCACGGCGGTGGTGGCATTGGTCTCGACCGCGTCGTCGCCTGGTACCTGAACCTGCCGAGTGTGCACTTGGCGAGCTACTATCCTCGCACGCCCAAGAGATTGATGCCCTAGATATAGATGCGGAAAAATATGAACGTTGGAACGTTGGCATGAGTCGCCCCAAGTAGTGCAATTCCGAAACATGATTTAACGGCATGAGCAGTGATGTACTATTTGAACCCAAGATGGCTCTCTGGCAGTCGTAAGGCCTCAGGCATGTGATGTTTACCAATCAGGACAGGCCACGATCAAAGGTACTTGCTTACTTGCTGTACGGAGCACAAAGGGGTGTTATATTGTTTTAGGTTATTGACGTGAATTGACGTGAATTGGACGAAAATTCGGTGGGTCCGGCATATGCCTCAGGACGTACAAATTTGCCGACCAAGCGCAAGCCGTCGATCCGGCGACTTCTTGCCGACTCCCAAGAAGACCAGTCACAATACGTACCGCAACTACCCAAACTGCAAAAACTACCATGTCTTGTCGTGATGGGTGCACAGGATCGATCGGCCTACTAGGTAGCGTCCGTCACCAAACAGCCACGTGGGCGGCGCGTGGGTTGAACGAAGCGCCGCCAGACCAACAAACAAGTGGGTGGGTCGGACTTACAATGCCCCCCAGCCCCTATCTCCTTTATTTCCTAGCTGATGTCTGATTGGCCCAATTACCCCTGTCATGTAGATTTGTGAAATAATTCAGGGGGTGTATTGTACGTGTGCTACGCTAGCGAACTCGAACCTCGACCTCGACCTCGACCTCGACCTCGACCTCGACCTCGACCTCGACCTCGACGTCGACGGATTGATGACATCGGGTTCGGGTTCGGGTTCGGAGTAGAAGCCGCCCCGTTGCGATCCTGGCAGATAGATGGGCTCAGCCAGTTCTACATGTAGCTCGGCGCAGCGCAAGGCCTAGTTCGTTGGAGAAAGCCTACTTCCTAAATACTTCCCTGCGGAGTTGGATGAAATGCGAAACGGCGGGACAACAAAGGATCGAATCAATCAATCCCGCAGGGGTTTTTTTTTTTACAAGACTCGACGGACGGGGCCGGAAACCTGAAACCCCCAAAAAGATGGAAGGCAAGGAAAGGGGAGGGAAGGGGAACTTGACGAAGCCGTCGGGACTCGGGGCAGATGGAAGATGGAACGAGACGGAAACAGCAAAGTTTTACGATGAGCATCCCATCCCCAGATGTTTCACCTTCAGCGGACCGGATTGGCACAGTTTCCCGGTCCCGGCCGCCGTTGTGGCCACGGTTGCGGCCATGGGGCTGGCTCGCTTTGCTCCAACCACATTGTCAGCGACTTCAGCGTATGTATGTACTCCGTAGGGATGGGCTCTTCTTTCCCAGCATCTGGAATTAGCCTAGGTACGGAGTACAGGACATTCGGACCCATCTCCGTGCTTTGGCTGGTCGGCTGGCTCTGATGCATGATGCATACTGCATGGCCAACCCTGGCCAAACGTCGCATGTACATTGCCGTCTGTCAACTTGCTGTCTGTATGAACTTGTTGATGCCCCACCACCACCAAACCGGCCCCGCCGCGCCCGCCTGCACCCTGCATTGTGCAAAAGACGCCACCGACTACAAATAACCAATTCTTCAGCGGTTCAAATGTTGGCCAGTCCCGCTGGCCGTGGACAGCCTCAATAAGGACTTTTTCTGGAGGAGTTCAACAAGGTGAAGGTGAAGGAGGGAAAGTTGACTACTTCAGCCCTCCAACGCCGCCTCTTCTCTCCAGCTTTTTGCTCTCGCATGTCTTTTTCCCCTCCACGTCGTCCCCTTTCTTCCCAGACTGACTGCTTAGCAAGCTTCTACGGCTCCAGTCTTGTCCCCACCCTATTGATTCTTGGGTTTGAGCTGGAATATCTTTGAAGCTTCGACAGCACGGCCGATCGACAAGCCTCGACTCACTCACTCACTCACTCCCACACTCTGTCAAGTCAGTCTGTCAGTCAGTCAGTCTGTCTGTCTGCCGGCCGGCCCGCCATGGACTTCACCTCTCAGTATCAGTTTGCTGGTGGGCAGCCATACCACGCCTTCATGGCCATCCCCTCGCTGAAGCCGTCCAACTCGCACTCTGCAACGTCGGATGAGTTCAGCACCACGTCCCCTCCCGTAAGTCTCTTCCGTCATGGCCATCCATCATCGGATCCCCCCATTGGATTGGCGCTGACGTGATCCGCATCCATTTTTAAATATAGGATGCATTCGAGCCTGTCCATAATAGCAACCCGGAGCAATTCCGAGCCTTTGATTACAACCCCACTTTTCACAATCCCTCTCAACACCAAGCTCCTCCTCCCAACTTTCCTGGTCCTCCTACACCCCCGAATCCCCAAACAAATCCCGCCCGGTTTGCAACCCAACCACCGGGTCACGGTGCGCAGCAGGGAGCCCACATCCACCATCAAGCTTCTGTTGCAAGTGCGCTTGTCAATGGTAGCGCAGTTGGACTAGTAGAGGCGGAAATCGGTGCTGGTTTCGAGGATCCAAATCAGCTCCGAGGCGGCAGTGATGATGACGAGTCATTAACACCTGCTCAGTCACGGAGGAAGGCCCAGAATCGAGCTGCGTGAGTTTCCTGTGTGCCTGCCTGCCTGCCTGCCTGCCTGCCATACTGTTCCGACCGCCAAGTCTCCGAGCTGACCAGTCTTTCATTCAGGCAACGCGCTTTTCGGGAACGCAAGGAGAAACATGTAAAGGACCTGGAGGCAAAGCTGGCCGATATGGAGGCCGCGCGACGGCAGGCCTCTGTCGAGAACGAACGTCTAAAGAGGGATCTGCACAAGATGTCGACGGAAAACGAGATTCTGCGCGCCACTTCATCTGCCAGCAATGGGCACAACGGCTCACGCTCCCCGGAACCCACCACCACCGGCCCGATGAAGTACAACCCCACCGATTTCTATTCCAATGTTCTCCAGAACCATCAGAACAAGTTTCCTTCGCACCGCATCGTCACGTCGGACGACGGTGAACGCCTGCTGGCCGCGGGTGCCACCTGGGATTTCATCATCAACCACCATCTCTACAAAAAGGGCCTGGTCGACGTCGAGGACGTCAGCGAACGACTGAAGACGTGCGCTCGCTGCGACGGTCAAGGTCCCGTCTTCTCCGAGCAGGCCATCATTCGTGCCATGGAGCAGAGTGTCGCAAGCGGCTCGGACGACCTCTTGTAGTTATTTGCAAATCATGAAGAAACGTGTGCGACGAATGGGTAAACGTGATGGGGGAGGGTATTATGGCGGCTCCAACGGCTTGTGATACCGGCGAGATTGTGGGTCAGCACAGACGGTAACCAACGTTATCGAGGCCAGGCCGAGCTTTCAACAGGGCGTTTTGGGAAAATTTGGGATCTCAGGGGCGTCACCAAAGGGATCAGTCAACCAGTCTTGTTCGGGATTGCCCACGTGCACTTTCAACAGAAAGTCTGCTTTGCGGACCTTGCGATTGATGACCTGCATTTGACTTTGGCCGTGGCACCGAGGGGTCGGGTCGGGTCGGGTGGGGGGGTCCTTTCTTATAACGCGAACATGTATAACGATGAATATTTTTCTTATTCTATAGCATTGAATAAAAGGATTTGACTTTCTAGCTTTCCAAAGTAGTATCTGCTACAAGACTAATAACTTCCCCATTTGAACCCGTTCATGTGTACTTCATACAGTATTTATTACATGGCCACGAAGCTCTACCTTTTCAGAGACATGAAACAACAACGCAAACGAATGAAGCAAACATTGTTGGAACGCGTACTTGCGCTGCTGCCACACAAAGGAGCAAACGGCAAAGACTAACGCAACTAGTACTCCGTGCCGAACAAAAACTCCTATATAATAATGAAAAGTCCCGCTCTGTAAATGGCAACCCACATCTTCGCCCTTCGTGCGCTCCTCACTTCGACTTCCAAGCCCGTCCCCATCTTTACAGCAGCAACGGCAAACTTGCCTCCCAGCCGCAATTTTCTCCATGGCGTACATAGTAACGCATACTTTCCAGCGGACACTCGTAAGCCAGGCTCATGACGGTCATACCCGCATCTCGGCCCATTAAACATATATGTATATCTGCTTGCCTTCTACTTTGATGTCTCATGTCTTTTTGACGTCTTTACTTTGAAAGTTCGTTTCCTTTTTGGAGAAATCAGCCCACATAACCGCCTCAGCCACATCGAGAGGTTCGGGGCAGTTTTGTATTCGCTCCAATTGTCCAATAGCTAATGTATGGAGCCTTGACACTCTAGTGAATCTTCTCACCGTTGACCTTCGGGCCAAACTCTTCATGTGGGTGCTTGATGGTCAGGCACCAAATGTCGAGGAAGTCGCAGATCGAAACAATGACATCGACAACGAAGCTGCCATAAACACCCAAGGCCAGACCGAGCATGAGGAAGCTGTAAGAAACTTGGTATTCGTCGTTCCCGAGAGCACTAGGCCACCCAATGCCATATCGCCTGAGGAAAATGGGAGCAAGGGAGTCGACAACCCCGAATGCCAATGGAATCGCCAGAACATTCCAGTACGGGAAAGGCAGCTTGACTAGATGGGCCGTGATCATCTGTCCGACGCTGTAGGCGTTGACAATGCCGGCAAACAGCACGAACGGCACCAGATGGTGGTACAAGATAGTTGGCTGCAGGTACAAGTAGGTCACAATCAAGGTCCAGACACCGAAGAATGGCAACAAGCCAGCGAGAGCGCCTCGAGAGCGGTCTCCGCGATCGTGACGGGCTCGGATGACGTTGAATGAGGATTCGACCGTGTTGAGAACAAGAACGACGGTGCCTTGAACCAGATACCACTCAGTGAAGGAAAGATCGTAGACGACCTTCGGGATGCCGAGGGTTTGGGGGATGCCAATTGTCTGGAACATGCTCTGTTGCCAAATGTGGGCTCCGCCACACAGACCAGTCAGGGCGTAGACGAGCACCAGTATCAAAACACCCTCAACGGGACCATTGACGATGCCGAGAGTGAGGGTCTTGGTGTGGTATTCATCCCAGGTTTGAACATAAAATGTGAGGAGAGCTGCATGGACGGAACAGGTCCCAGTTAGCGATCATAGCTCAGGCTGTGGGAGACGTGTCAGGAATTGGGCCGGTGCAACACACAAGCAAATAAAGTCGCAACTGTCACCCATCCTTGTCCCATGTTCTGGGAGCCAGCGAAGATGAGAACCTCGAGACTGGTGTTAAGCGCATCCACGCCGTGATCGAAAAGTTCGCCGAGGGGACCGGACTGCTTGGTGCGACGGCTGCATGTGACGTTAGCGTCTGATGTCATGATTAGGCAGTATCTCGTCGAAATGCATCGCTGGGTATGTACTCACGCTTGAGCGCCATCGACAGCATCGAAAGTCTGGTAGAGGAAGAGACCGACAGCCCAACTGAAGTAGACCCACGGCGGACAGTCCTTATCGAGAGTTGGATTGTACCACAGCAAAGTCAAAACGTTGATGACAACGAACGAGAACCCCGTCAACGTGATCAAATTGGGCGCCATGCTCATCGGAAACAGTTTGATAACCAAGTTGTTGTAAAATGGCTTGAGGATGTACTTGGAAGTCAGCGACCGATCGACAGCGGAGTACTTGTACTCCTTCAGCGCCGGAAGCTGATTGTGTCGGAGATAAACCATGATGACGATGATGAAGACAGAGCCTATGAGCAGGAAAGCGTAAGTGGTTGTTGCATGCTTCTCGTAGGTCGATCCAAGACTTACCGGCGTGCCGTGCTCTCTATCTATGTGGTATGGTTGGGCTGTTGGAAAGTCAAAAGGGGTGGGTGAGACTTGAAGCTGATTCATGCAGTCGTTCACACAAGAGGACAACGAAGCAGAGAAGGGGAAGCCAGCAAGCAAGCAAAATGCGATGGGATGCAACGCAGAGGCACTCGGCCCTTTAACCAGAGGCGCGGTCGCGAGTCAAGCGACTATGTATATAGACACGTCGAGACAGAAGGGGGTGCTGCAGATGGTGGGTTGCGGGAGACAATATCGCGGACAGGCAACGCAAGAGGGCGCCACGTCCGTCTCTCGTCCTTTTTATTTTTTTCCTTGTGTCGCGTGGGGGTGGCACTTGAGCGGTTTAACGACACCTTCGCTCGTTCTGCACCTGCAGGGCCGCGACGTGAATTTGGGGGCTCCCCGACGGCAAAACGTCATTTCCCCTGGGCCGTCCGCTAGTCCGCTTTTGGAATATGCAAGTCCACGGAATGGAACGGAACCAGGGCAGCAGAATAACTTTGCAGAATGTAATGATACCAGACATAATCATGATAATCATGGACTTTGATGGTGCGCACTCACTCCTTCAACGTTTCCAGCTCGGGCGCCGACTCCACGTGTCTCAGACGCCAGATTCTGTCTGCGTCACGGAATGCGATGATGGCTGTATCACGCGACGCGATAATGATGACCTGCAGACTTTATTGTGCGAGACTAGCAGGCCATCTCAAAGCAGCCATTCAATCAATCCATCCATCTAGTGATCCGCATAACGGAGGACGTTATCAATCAAGATCAAAGATGGGCGCCAATGAGCCAGGACTCCCCCTCTTTCCTTCCTCCAGTACAACGTCGTACGTAAGAAGCTTCATTCAGCAAAGCATGCAATCCATCATGTTTGAACGAAGAAGTGATGCCAAGGCCGAATTCTTGGTAATGTGGTAACATGGAGAGTCC
The DNA here is from genome assembly GCA_023658475.1 of Epichloe elymi. Taxonomy (NCBI): domain Eukaryota; kingdom Fungi; phylum Ascomycota; class Sordariomycetes; order Hypocreales; family Clavicipitaceae; genus Epichloe; species Epichloe elymi. The sequence goes on from CP098274.1 coordinate 4,247,975, forward strand.
ACAATGTGAATAAGAAGACGGAGGCTAGGGACATGTCACATGGGCAGGATTAGGTGCAAGTGTCGAGGCCGTTCAACAAAGTGATGCATCCCCTTCGAATCCCCCTCCAGGTGAACACAAAATGAGGTGCAGCTGCCTCTCTCTCGTTTGCGTTTGTTTCTGGCCCAGCACACGCTCGCTCCCTTTCTCTTGCCTTCACTTTCCCCTCGGTTTTCCCCTCGGTTTTCCCCTCGGTTTTCCCCTTGCTTCTATTCCACAGCGAAACGACTATCTAATGGTGCACACATCCCCAGTTCTATTCATGCGAGCAGTAACGATACTGCAGGGTCGGTTGGCCTACATTCGATTACTTTCGCTTTCTGCTTCTTTGAGCGTCATCAACAGAGCTAGAGCCGCCGAGCCGTTGATTCACCGTTGCAGTGATACTGACATTTCTCTCCCGAGAAGAATGAACTGCACGGTCAGCGGACTGCCAAAACAACACGCACAAAAACACACACACACACACAATTACAATTACAATTACAATTACAACAATTACAATTACACCCCCAACTAGGTCCCTCGACCAGCTCATCCCGAACCACTGATTCGATCTCACGCTGAACTCGTCCATCAAATCTGGCATAATGGTCTCATCAGGCCCGAAATGGCGCAATGGCACAAGGACGGCTCCCAGCTCGACGTTGGCCAAGTCCCCCGCTACTTCACCAGACAGATGGCGCAGGAGACCCAGCTTAACCGTCAGATTCGATGGCCTTCCTCTCGATGTTTCTGCACGGCACATATGGGAATGGTTCTCTTCACAGGGCACTATTGCCTCGATCAATCTGTTCGATCCTAAGAATAACCGTGGCACAATGTCTGCCAAGGTCAAGTTTGAGCCTCCCCCCTCCCGCAAGTTTTGGTCCCACGGCGTCGACGTTGAACATCCAGAATACCCCCAAGGACTTAACCTGTCTGCTTATGCAGACGATACTACAAACGGGCCCTCGGCCAACGATGCCACCCACAACCATCTGGGCAACGCCAATATTCCATTAGGCTCATTGGGCTTTGGATGCATGGTTAAACCGACGGTGATGCATGTGATGAAATTGATTCGTTCGGAGCAAAATACTAGGCTTCAGATTGATAAAAAGAGAAAGATTATTAATATATTCTTTTCGTACTCTACGGAACCTACAAAATCGAATTACTGGGCCACTTCGAGGGAGTTCAAAGCTGTTATCAAAATCTCTACTATCAAAATGATCCTAGAAGCCAATGACGATGAATGGCAACACTTGGTTGTCGTTCTTCCTCATCCGCCCGAGTATTTTCGAAAATGCGAAACTATTTCAGACACCTTTCAGGACAATCCGCAAAGATGGAGTGCAGACAGGACTTGGTATCGGGCGACAAACATACGAGTTCAAGATGAGAATCCTCAGACATGCCCTCCAGTCGCCCTTCATGATGACATGGAAAATGCTTCATGCATAAACATTGGACGATGGACAACCTTTCGCTTGTCCTTTGATGCCAGACAGCATGCGGGCAACAACAGCCCATACAAAGTCATCCAGTCGACTCTATCGGAGTTCAATTTATTCAGCCATCCCAATTGCGAGTTTGATGAAGGCAAGGCTGTCAGCGCATGGGAATACCTAGATCATCCATCTACAGGAGGTCAACAACCATCGACCCTACTTGGTCTAATGCCTATTGTGCATTTGGAACCCAATGTCCGCTATCAACTAGAGGTCTGCATATCGCGAGGGCTGTTGAGTGAGTATAGCATCAGCTTCGATTTTCTTCGGCGCCTAGCCACGCTTTCGCCTTCAGACGCGACTCGGCGACTTGAATACATCGCAGACGAGAAGCAGAGGATGATCGAGCCCATGGATCTCTTCGAGATAGAAGACGCTGAGTTCTACGTTTCTCATGCCACATTGCCTTACTTCTGTGCCTGTGTTCGAAGGGCATCGATTACACCAACGACAATACTCTTGTCTTCGCCAACAGTTGAGATGTCGAATCGTGTTCTCCGAAAGTACAGCCATCTCCAAGATCGCTTCTTGCGCGTCCAATTCATTGGGGAATCCGAGTTCGGCCGCATTCATGCACATAACCAACAAAATGACGACATTTGGAAACGTGTGAGAAGAACTCTCTTTCAAGGGATTCGTATCGGGTCTCGTGTATACGAATTCCTTGCTTTTGGAAGCTCACAGCTTCGAGAATGCGGCGTTTACTTCTTTTGCCCTACGGACCATGTTTCTTGTGATGATATTCGCGCATGGATGGGTGATTTCGACCACATCAAAATCGTCGCTAAATATGCCGCTCGTTTAGGACAATGTTTCTCTACGACACGAGAGATTAGAGGCACAGCAAGGCCTCAGGTCAAATACATACCTGACGTAGAGCGAAATGGGCATTGTTTCACGGATGGTGTGGGTCTTATTTCGAAGTTTTTTGCGCAAGCCATTACGCAGGATATGACGTTGGATGTGCTCAGCGAACCAACTGCGTTTCAGTTTCGCATGGGAGGTAGCAAAGGAATGCTTGTTGTTTGGCCTCAAATCAAATGGCAGGAAGTTCATATTCGGAACTCACAAGAAAAGTTCAAGTCCAAGTCCAAAGGTCTAGAGGTAGTACGCTGCGCAAGCCGTGCCACTGCAACCCTGAACCGCCAGACGATTACCATCTTGGAGAGTCTTGGAGTGCCTCGCTCTGCGTTTTTGAAGCTTTTGCGTGAGCAGATCAAGTCTTTTGAGAATGCCGCACGGAGTAGCTCGGCGGCTGTTGAGTTGCTCACGAAATTCGTTGACGCGAACCAAAACACGCTTGTTCTTGCTGAGCTTCTGAAGGCCGGGTTTAAGCCAGCCGAGGAGCCGTTCACTGCCAATCTCTTGAAGCTCTGGATATCGTGGTCATTCAAGCTACTAAAAGAAAAGGCTCGTATACATGTGACCCAAAGCGCGTTCGTTCTTGGATGCGTCGATGAAACTGGGACTTTACAAGGTCATTTCCGCGAGACAGAAGGTTCTGTCAGCAAGAACGTTGATCGTCTGCCTCAAGTTTTCTTGCAGCTGACGGACCCTGACCGTTACAACCAGAAGACGGTCGTGACAGGCGTCTGCATTGTGGGACGGAATCCGTCGCTTCATCCCGGAGATATTCGGGTTGTGCATGCAGTTGATGAACCCAGGTTGAGACACTTATATGACGTTGTGGTGTTTCCCTCGACGGGCGATCGCCCAGTTCCGGGCATGTTGTCCGGGGGTGACCTCGATGGAGACGACTTCTTCATTATCTGGGACGGTGATCTTATTCCCCGCGAATGGAACTACCCTCCCATGGACTACAAAGGTCCAACCCCGCAAAAGTTGGATCGAGACGTTGCTGTTGACGACTTGCGAGACTTCTTCGTCAACTACATGAAAAACGACGTCCTTGCCTTGATTGCGGTCTCGCATTTGGCGTTTGCCGATGAATTTGGACCAAAGTCACAGCTATGTAAGAACGATCACCGCCTTCTTTCTTAAAATCGTTGGGCTCTCATTTGGTGCTAACTATGACTCTCAAAGGTTTACATTTGGCAGATCAACATTCCAGGGCTGTGGATTACCCAAAGACTGGCGAGCCCGCTGATTTTGATCCTAAAGAGCAACCTAGACGCTGGCCGCACTTCATGGAAAGGAAATCGACCTACCACTCAAAAAAGGCTTTGGGTGCCATATACGACGAAGTCGTGAAGCACAGCACCAATTTCGATCCTAGCTGGGAGCATGCGTTTGATAAGAGGATCACGGAGCGTTTTGAAATCGAGGAAGATACTCTAGAAGCGGCAAAGGTAATCAAGACACAATACGACATCTCGGTCCGTCGTCTCCTCGCTCAGTACGAGGTTGAGACCGAGTTTGAGCTTTATACCAGCTGGTGCATGTCCAGGCCCAGGATTGGCAGCGACTTCAAGAGACAAGAAAGCCTTGGACATGAATATGACGCTGTGAAGCAGCGCTTCAGAGACCAGTGTTACAATATGCTTGATGGGAATGGGCCTGAGCAACTGGATAAGTTTGTAGCTGCCATGTACAAGGTGACCGAGGAAGATGTGAAGGCTGCACTCAAAGACGAAGAGGAGTTGGCAAACAACAACCTGTCCAATGGTATCTCTGGTGGCTCCGAGCCCGTTGTGCCCGTTATGCCCCTCATCAGCTTCCCATGGATCTTTCACTGGGTCATGATACGACTTGCCCTGGGTGAAAATTACAAACCCGGAAAGGCTGTTCTTGCGGCAGCTCGACGTATACCTGCGGTCAACCACAAGATGCAGTCATTGTTTGGAAACTCCAAGTCTCCGAGGTCGCGCGCAGATGTCGGGGCCGTGGTTGAAAAAGCGTCTCTCGAATCGAATGAGGGTCCGATGACGAAAGAGGACAACCCCAGAGGAGGGAATGCCATACGGGATGTGGCTGAGAATATTGCTCATATCGATGATGTCGCAGAGGGGGATCCAGACTCTGTTGAGAGTTTGAATGTGAGTTTGGCGGGAGAAGCTGCGATCGATCGATTGACCGCTTTGCTGGGAATAGTAGAATGATGGTTGTCGTGGCGAGAATAGGTGAATATTTGGGATCGTGCCGGGTCGAATCAAAAATTGCTGGGCATAATAAAATCAATAAATAGCCATGGGTCGTTGAGGCAACCCGTACAAACAATGACAAAGGGAACAGATTGCTTTCTATGCTGCCAATGTAGGGGGGTGTGTGTGTGTGATGCACGAAACTCTGCAGACTTGGCGTCCCGCAGCCCCGCTTGACATCACCGAGGCGTGATGTGATGCGACCAGACCATTCTGATTTGTAATCGACTGCACAACAGGTAACAACAGCTAGCTGCGCAGGCACGTCACCTTGTCCCACTCTACTCCAATCAGCCTGCTCAAAGAGAATTGGCACCGTACTCTGTCGGTACACCACCAACGAGTTCTTGTGTATCGATGCGATACACGATAGTGCCTGCTGCCGCGACATCCAACAATACAATATCCAGATCAGACAACGAAGGTGCACGCCCGGCTGCAATCATCAAAACAATGGCCAGCAGCAACGTCACTCCCTACAAGATCGAGGTGCCCGACGCTGCCATCAACAGGCTCAAAGACAAATTAGCCGTGTCCGACCTCCCCGACGTGGTCGACTTCTCCAACGATTGGGCGTACGGCGCACCACGCGATGACATTCAGCGTCTCGCAAAGTACTGGCAGCATGGCTTCGATTGGCGTGCGCAGGAAGCGAAGCTGAACGCCGAACTGCCCCAGTTCAAGACAACAGTCAACGTCGAGGGCTTCGGAGAACTCAACATCCACCTCGTGCACAAGAAGAGCCCTCGATCTGGAAGCGTTCCTTTATTGTTCTGCCATGGATGTAGGTCTTGCCCTACTCAGAGTCGAGAGACAACTATCAGATACTGATCGCCTGGATTCTGCAGGGCCAGGACATTTCATGGAAGTTGCCAAGATCCTGCCACTTCTGACAGAAGCCAGGGGTGGACCATCGTTCCATGTCGTGGCCCCATCTCTCCCCAACTACGCCTTCTCAGACGGCGTCCAGAAGAGGGGATTCGGTATCCCCCAGTATGCAGAGGTTTGTCACAAGGTTATGCTGAGCTTGGGCTACGACAAATATGGTATGACTTTCTGCAGCAGTGGCCATGATTAATCCCCTTTGTTCCCGTTTCCTACACTCACTCCTCCTTCTCGCAATTAATTGCACTGACAATGTACTCCAAATCCAGTCACTCAAGGCGGTGACTGGGGCTACATGATCACTCGCATGATGGGCGTGCTCTACCCGACCCACTGCCTTGCATCACACATCAACATGGTCGTAGCCACAAAGCCTCCCAGTCTTACAAGGAACCCGCTCATTTACATTCAAGACAAGCTCACGGCCTCGGGAAGCCATGTAGACGAGTTTCGTCAGCGTTCGGAGTGGTTCCAGAACGAAGGCAGAGGGTACAACATCGAGCAAAGCACTCGCCCTTCCACCATTGGGATTGCTCTCACTGACCCCGTGTCCCTTCTCGCCTGGATCTACGAGAAATTGCACGATTGGACGGACAGTTATCCCTGGACGGACGACGAGATCTTGACCTGGATTTCCATCTACCAGTTTTCCACGGCCGGAGCTGCCGCCAGCGTGCGCATCTACTATGAAACCACGCATGCAGAACTCGAAACCACAGCTAAGGCGCACGACTATGTGCCCAACGTGCCTTTGGGACTGTCATACTTTCCAAAGGACTTGTTCCTACCCCCCCTGACATGGGGCAGGACCCTAGGACCCGTGGTGTACGAGAAGGTTCATACTTCTGGTGGCCATTTTGCAGCCCATGAGCGGCCCGAGGCGTTGGTTCAGGATGTGAAGAGCATGTTTGAAGGTGGTGCGAAGCACATTGTCGCGCAGTTTGCTCGGGAAACCATTGCGCCAGGCTCCAAGTTGTAAGAGGAAAGAGGGACGCGTTGTACTGTGCCAACAACGAATGCCATCCGTTGAAGTTTTTTTTAGTTTTTACGTCGATTGATCTTTTGAAATATTCTTCATTGTAGCATTCACGCATAGGATGTTTGTAAACACGACCAGACAACGAACAGGACTCAAACATACATGAAATGACTGATCCTACGGATTAGTCACGGACCACCAGCCCACACCGCCACCATCCACAAGCTTCGCAAACCCAAACCGATGATGTCTACATTTTTTCCTGACCGCCTACCGCATCCACCCACCGTGCGGCAAAACTACATCGCAGCGAACAAGTTGTCAGCGGATGCTACTTCCACCAACAACAAGTCTCACCACTTGTCACGAGCACCAGGGCAATCAATCAATCAATCAAGACGCAGCCAGCCATGGCCAAACAACCCACCAACTGGAGGCTCTGGACAAAAGTCCTAGTAGGGTAAACAGTCCCCCCGCAGGCGAAGCACACATGGTACCGGGACTGACGGAAACACCGCCCCCTGCCCCTTCTCCCCAAAAACAGCGGCATAGCAATCAGCGTCGGCGGACCCCTCCTCACGATGCGCCTCACCCCGACGGAAGAAGAGCTTCGATCGCGGTATAACCCCGACTTACTCAAGAAGAGCATCGAGGGACGAGAGGAGCGACAGCAGGAATTCGATGACTTTGTCACGCGGTTGAAGGAGTATTCCAAGTCGGATAAGCCAAGTGGGTTTCTTTTCTTCTTTTCTTTTCTCGAATTCCCATTGTACCCTTTTTTTGTGTGTGTGTGTGTGTGTGATCAACGCATTAGGCTAGATGATGGGCTTTGGACAGGACAATGTTCCTGTTTTGTGGAAACGAGAAGCAAGAGTGCGAGATCTAACGTTTGTTTTTTCACAGTTTGGGTCGTGGTCAAGGAGGAAGAGGAGAGGAGGAAGAAGGCCGTTCTCGGTGCGGCCAAGGTGCAGCAGAAGGAGGCGGATGCACGACGGGAAGAGATGCGACGCGAGGCTGGTCTGGAATCTAGGTAGGTCTGCGAATCTGCCGGGGGTTATACGCGGGGAAAATACACGGTAGCTGTAAACGACGGGTGGCCATTACTGAACACTGTCCATGATGGGATGAGGTTGTCCAGGTATTTGGTCAGTTTTTTTCTCGTTGGACGTGAAGGGTGGGAGTTTTGTACATTATTGCATGAAAGACATTGGTCTTGGGAGGGAAACTCGATAGTATGTTTTGAAACTGCACGATTCTACTCCGTACGCAAGGCTCTTTTCATTTGGTTGGGTTCTTTCGATATCGGTCACTTTTTGCTGGCACATCGACTTCTCTAAACAATCCCACATTGTACATTGCCAAATAGGAACAAGCTTTAGCAGGGGCATACATCAGGGACCGCGGGGGGAACGATCATGTGGCTTCGTATGTAAAAGCTGGAGAACGGGAGACGCGGGGTAAGTAATATGCGGAGGCGGGCAGACTTGAAAGTACTGCAAGTAAGCAAGCAACACGGGTTGCCATGTCACGATGATAAATGGTCAACGGCACGAGCCGGACTCCTGTGTGACCTTGAGCCGAGACGAGCCCATCACCGGCATCGTGATGGGAGCTTCCGTGGGGAGTGGAAGCGTCCCAACAGGCACGGAAAGAGGGTGTGGCAGGCATTGGCAAGACAGGAAACCAACAGCATGGAGGAAGTCATGGAAGCTGTTGTTACATTGGGAAAGAGGTGCGAACCAACAGATTTTGTCCAAGGCAGGTTGATCATTGGTGGCATTGTCCATGTCACTAGCGCGCAGTAGCATGATCTTGCTCCTTGCAAGCAGCGCGTGGCAACCCCGCGCACCGATCTGATGAAACATTGAGCGTCTTTGGACACGGACGGGGTGACGGGGCTGCCGCCGAATGAGGAAAGCGCCAAAAAAAACCGCAGTCTTGGCAGACAAAAAGTTCCCAACATGTTCAGGAAGGTGATATTAAGGCGCCAACTGACATGGTGATTTCCCCGGGATCACATTTTCGTAGGACAAAGTCGTGCAGACCCCCGCTGAATACTGTGCTAATCGTTGTATTGGCACCCCACCCACACCACCCGTGTTCCCGTGCAATCCAATCCAGGGTTCAATCATTACATTATCGGTTTTCTGGTTCGTTATCGCTGGGTCGCAGGGGGGTTGGTGAAATGGGGTGCAGGGGTGGAGGTGGGAGCGACGACTCAGGCACAATGCTGGAAGAAGGACAATTGATAATGGCAAAGTTGGTTGTCGTCGGGGTAATCCGTATTCCGTATGTGAGATAGAACTTCTGTCTTGTCGGGAACCAGAGTAAGTGACGGAAAGAGTCTTGTTGCATGCCCCCCCTTCCCCCAGCGCCACATGGAAATGAAATTTGGCTAAAAGCAGCTCTTTACAACCGTATCACGGGTTCAAGGGTGCAACCACGCATCATTGGACAGAGCTATAAAAAAGCCGGAAAACAGGGGTTGCTTATCACGAGGAGAAGTCGAGAGTGAAGAACTTTGGTTCCCAGTAATACGATAAGACGGCATTCCAGTTCTCCCGAGACACACCATGGTCCTGGCGGTGGCGACATGAGTACAAGGCAGTTCGTGATTGCGCCATTCATGTGCGGCCAGCCGGCATCTTGCGACCCGACTTGGCGACGTTGAGATGCTCTGGTATGCGATGGAATTGTTCCAGACTTGATGAGAGACCCCTTCCCTTGTCTTTGGCGCAAACGAGAACAAAAGATCCAATACTGTTTCAACCCCCAAAAGATGATTGACAGGCTGGCACCTTCACCACCCATGCTTGCTGGCTGGGTTGTATCGGGTTGCATGTCTCCGCAAAATTACCCCATGGTTCTTGTTGTAAACTTCTTGCGCGAATCCGGCGCTAATGTCAGTGTCATCAATGCCTCGGTATCCAAGTGTTGTCCCAGCCACAGGCCGAGCACGGCCCTTTCCTCCAGTGGCCTACTTCCGTACATGTACCTCATCAGTCCTCGAGGCGATAAGGGAGCCAAAAAAAAAAGAAGCCAACCCAGCCATTAGTTGCCCGATTGCAAAAGATCCTCGGAGCTCGGCCAACTCCCAGATAAGAAAGCCACAAGCCGAGCACCAAGGGCTAGGGCTGCCTTGTCTTGTGCCTCCGTCATCGATCCCTGCAAGTGGGTCCACGCCGCCCGCCAGCCCGCCCACCGAACACCCAACTGCAGGCGGGGGCGAGGCCGCAGCGACAACGCGCCGTGTGCACCGCATGCGCACACGCGCGCGCACACACGCACACATCACACAGGCTTCTTCTCTTCTTCTGCACGACGACATGGGAGGCAGAAGGCGGTGGCGACCTTCCTGATTCGGCCGCGCTGCCCGCTGTTGGCCAACATGACTTGAGTGAGGTCGGAGGTCGGAGGTCGAGTTCGAGTTCGAGTTCGAGTCGGCATCTAGTACTCCGTATATTATTGCACGAGTTAATGGTACCGGAGTAAACGGGTGGCGATGGACAGGTGCCCCGAGAAGCTTTCCCTTTCCACCTTTTGCCCACCTCGCCCACCTCGCCCACCTCGCCGTGCTCGTGTCCGAAACGGAGATTCCGAACAGGCAGTAAGTAGATGCTAGCTCGGATGGCAATCGTGGTCAATGTTCTAGGCGCGTGCAGACGCTCCAGAAGCGGCAACTGGCTTGCAGGGATCCTGCCCCTGCGCCCGCCCCGGGGGGGTGGGTGCACGCAATTGCGCATTGTCGTTGTTTGTCGTTCGGCCAGATGCGACAAAAAGTCGACAAAGCCAAGCCACACCTCAGGCTGCCCGCCGTTGATTGGCACTACTCAAGACCCAACAAGTGGATGGAAGAATGGCGGCATGGCGGCATGGCTGCATGCACTTGCATGCACTGCACACAATAGTACCCAGCATTGCTGGTGACCAACCAGTGACGAGTTTGTGATTTATAGTTTTCGTTTCTGGTAATACGGATTACATCCTACGCATACATCCCACGCATCCTCTACATCCTAGCCATCCTAGCCATCCTAGCCATCCTAGCCATGACCTTCTGGGGCAGGGGTCTGTGGATTTTCGACCATCGACGTCGACACTCGTTCATCCAAGTGCCTCTTTCCTGAATATAAACTCGCTCCTCCTCCTCCTCCTCCTCCTTCATTGCTTCACTCTGTCTTGGTTAGCCGCCTCTTTTAACTAACCCCCCTCTGATCTCTCCCCGGGAACAATCGCATACACCGTCCACCGCCGTCTTGGCACGATACGGCAATCATGGGTCTCAAGGATCGATTTGGACTCAAGTCCACCGAGACCACCACCGAGACGACCGGCGCTGATGTCCTGCCCAATGCCGAGAGCACTGAGCGCGAACTGCGCCGCTTCAGACGCCAGCATCAGTGGGATCCCTTTCTGGACACTGACAAGCTTGACAACATTGACGATGCCCTCGCCTCGGGGAACGCCGAGAAGGAGGCGGCCGTCGACGAGTCGTTGCTTCAGGAGGACTCTCCCTACCCAGAAGTCCGCAGCTCGGTCAGTAGCCAAACTCCAAAAAAAGGAGAACCCAATCAACCTGAAACGAGATGAGATGATTTCCCCGTGGCCGACATGCTGACAGAAGGGAATAATGACAGGTGCCTCCTACTGACATTGATGTCCCTATCGACACCTTGCGAGCCTGGTGCATCGGAGCTTTCCTTTGCACCATCGTTGCTGCTTGCAACGTCTTGCTCAGCATGCGCCGCACTCCCATTGCCATTACGTCTACAGTTGTCCAGCTTATCGCATACCCGTGAGTATTGGAAGCAGCCGCCTCGGTTTCAAAACCCATTGTTTCTGACCAGATCATCTCCGACGACAGAATCGGTGTTGGTTGGGCCAGATTCATGCCTGCCAAGACGTTCAAGGTTTTCGGCCACGCCATCGAGCTCAACCCCGGCCCTTTCAACGTCAAGGAGCACACCATCATCACCATGATGACTGCTGCCGGTAGTGCTTTGAGTTACGCCATCGACATCTTGCTCGCGCAGGAAATCTTCTACAAGCAGGAATTCAAGTGAGCCAAGACAAGACCCCCTCAAGACCCTCCAGGAGGAGGTCCCGCCGCCTTTGCTGCCACCCCCAACCCCTTTGCGACTTGCTTCATACTGACTCTCCCATCTCTTCTTTCTGCAGGTGGGGTTTCCAGATCCTTCTCATGGTCTCCACCCAAGCCATGGGTTTCGGCGTCGCTGGTATTGCTCGACGATTCCTCATCTGGCCCTCCTCGATGGTGTGGCCCGCGACCCTTATCACCTGCACGGTCATGTACTCGCTCCATGATCATCGAGCTTCCGATCCCTCCGCCACCAATGGATGGAAGATTGGCCGATACAGCTTCTTCCTTCTCGTCGCGTGCAGTACCTTCGTTTGGGAGTGGTTCCCTCTTGTTATCGCTCCATTTCTGAGCTACTTCATGTGGCCGACCTGGATCGCCCCTTCAAACGTCGTCGTCAACCAGATCTTTGGCGGAAACTCTGGCTTTGGTCTCATGCCCATGTCTCTCGATTGGTCCACCGTCACCGCCTTTTTGAACTCGCCACTACAGACGCCTGCTTTCGCCATTCTCAATGTTCTTGCCGGCATCTGTGTCATGGCCATCGGCGCCGCCGGCCTCGCCTTTGCTGGCCCCGAGTACTACCGATATCTCCCCATCAGCGCCAACCAGAACTTCGACCGATATGCGGAGCCCTACAATACCTCGGTAAGTGTCATGGACTGGGCCAGCAAGCCTGTTCCGTGTATGACATCTGCGACTTGATGATGAACCAACCAAGACTGACATCCGTCTCCACAGCGTATTTTGACCAAGGACTTCACTGTAAACGAGACGGCTTATCAAGCTTACTCCCCCATCATCCTGGGCCCTACTTTCTCCCTTTCCTACGGCATGGGCTTCGCCGGTCTCATGTCTACCGTGATGCACGTCGTCCTCTTCTACGGAAGAGACGTCGTGAACCGTGCCAAGAACTCCCAGTATGATGAGCCCGATGTTCATATGAAACTCATGCGCAAGTACAAGGAGGCACCCGAGTGGTGGTTCATGATCATTTTTGCCGTGAGCTTCGCCTTTGGCATGATCGCCTGTCAGGTCTGGGATACACATCTGCCTTGGTGGGCATACATCATCTGTATCCTCATTGGTGCCGTTCTTTTTATCCCCATCGGCATGGTCCAGGCCATTACCAACCAGCAAACCGGCTTGAACATCATTACTGAGATGATTGTCGGTTACATGATGCCCGGACGACCCGTTGCCATGATGCTGTTCAAGAGTTACGGGTACATGCTTTCCTTCAACGGTTTGAACTACATCTCTGATATGAAGGTCGGCCACTACATGAAGATCCCTCCTCGCAGTATGTTCGCCGCCCAGGCCTTCGCCGTGGTCTGGCTGTCTTTCGTCCAGATCGCCACCTACAACTTTCTTCGTGGTAACATTCACGAGATTTGCACTCCCAAGCAATCCCAGGGTCTAACCTGCCCCAATGCGCGAACCTTTTACAACGCCAGTGTCATTTGGGGCGTTATCGGCCCTAAGAAGGTGTTTGGTGTCGGTGGCATCTACTCTTGGACGAATTGGTTCTGGCTCATCGGTTTCGTTGTGCCCGTGATCCAGTACCTGATCGCCCGGAGATACCCACGAACCTTCCTTCGATATCTCATCAGCCCTGCTCTGTTCGGTGCCGCTGGTATGGTTCCCCCTGCTACCCTCTACTTCCTCTTCCAGTGGGTCATTGTTGGTTTGGCCTTCAACCTCGTCATTCGCAGAATGTTCCTGGGCTGGTGGAGTCGTTACAACTATTCCATGTCCGGTGCTCTCGACATTGGTACCGCCCTCTGCACTGTCGTCACTGGTCTGGGTCTGGGTCTCAGCGAGACAAGCATGCCTGAATGGTGGGGTACTACGGTTTGGCAGAATACCCTCGATTACAACAGTTCTGCTGTGACGCGAGAGTTCATCAAGGATGTCACCAAGCCTCTAGGCCCAGACAGCTGGTAAAGGGAAACAGAGGAGGTGTTGTTTGGGTTTTCTCCTTCTTCTTCTTCTTCTTCTTCTTCTTTTTTAGCGAGAGCGTATATCCAACTTCAAACGGACATGTTTGAAATGTAAATAGCAGACGGTAATGTGCATATGAAATGAGCTGGAATTATCACGATATTGCCGAGCTTTGCGGGCCCTTTATGAATGATGGTAACCCCCCTCTAACGATAAGACTCGTCGTGAAGTTTGTATTCCGCGTGCTCATCATCGTCAACTTCTGGATTTAACGAGAGATTCTGAAAATGATTCCCGTCACGAGCGCCCGGCGCACAGGCAAACCCAGTCAACGACCGAATATATAGGAAATGGTTTGAAAACAGAGTCAGATGGCGCTTAGACGTGCTCTTCCTCCTCGAGTGTTGCCTTTTTTCCTTTTTCTTTTTTTTTTTCGCAAACCCCCCCCCCCCGGCCCCCTCGCTGGTTTTGGAGCAGATGCAGGGGGCTGGTGAGCCCCCAGGGTAACCAGGGAGCCAAGAAACGTGAAGGAATCAGACGGGTCTGATGGCTTGCTGGGGTGGGGCAGCCAGTCGGCCAATACATATTCCACACGCGAAAAACTCTTGGCACGCACAAAAACGACTCTTACTTTGCTCCATCACCAAGACCATTGCTGGCGGCAAATCAGCTCCTTGTTTGACGCAACCCCTCATCCTTTTCCCGGTATGTAGTAGCCACACACTCCACGCTTGCTTAAAGCTCTGATTTGGACCTGACGCCGTCCGGCTGATCCTACGACAAACCATGACCGAAATTGGTGGCAATTCTGGGAGGTTTAACTCGGACTAACGAAATGGCGGGCGGATATAGTTTCTCTTTCAATTCCTTCATACTCCCTTTAAGATGGTCGACGTCCAGGAGCGCCTCAAGAAGCTCGGCGCCAGCGCCCGCACTGGTGAGTTACTTCCTTTGCCAAGAATTCGTAAAATGTATGTCACGCGGGGGGAGATGCAGAGTTAACTAACACACTGAACTTTCCAGGGTAAGTTTTGATCTGACAGTTTCACCGACGACCAACGTTTCGCTACATTGCCATTTCCGCCATTCACTGTTCGAATCGAATTTCGCAAGCAAAGATGGTGTGCTAACTAGTGGTCACTTCTTGTTCGATTCATAGTGGCAAGGGCACTCCCCGCAGAGCGGTCAAGCGTGCGCCCGCCAGATCTGGCGCCGATGACAAGAAGCTTCAGCAGACACTGAAGAAGTTGAACACTCAGCCCATCCAGGCCATCGAAGAGGTCAACATGTTCAAGTCTGACGGCAATGTCATCCACTTCTCCGCCCCCAAGGGTACGTGTGTGCCTGTCTCGGGTTCAAAACTCGTCCACATACATACGTCAAACACCCCCAGATTTCTGCCGAGGACACCCCGCTAACTTTTTTTTGTGTGTCGGATCTGGTACTCAGTGCACGCCGCTGTCCCCTCCAACACCTTTGCCATCTACGGCAACGGCGAGGACAAGGAGCTGACTGAGCTCGTCCCCGGTATCCTGAACCAGCTTGGCCCCGACTCCCTCGCTTCCCTCCGCAAGCTCGCTGAGAGCTACCAGAACATGCAGAAGGGCGAGAAGGGCGAGGACGACGACGAGATTCCCGACCTGGTCGAGGGCGAGAGCTTCGAGAACAAAGTCGAGTAAACGGCGACCTATTGATCTTCCCCAAAACGAATCTACTTCATGACGGAACGTGAACAGAAGGGGGAGAAGGGGACTTAGTACATGAGAACAGTGGCTGGGAGTTGATCTGTCAGGGATGAAACGAAACTTGGTGAGGCTTGCCTGAGAATGAACTACTGGGTGCCTTGTCGACGGTCGCTTCTGGCGGAGAAACCCTTCTGATTTTCTGCATTTGACTTTGTGTGTGGGAGCACCGCTTTCTCACCGACGTACTCCTGGCTCGGCGGCGGGAGAGTATTTGGTCTGCGGGCTTGCTTCTTTTTACTCAGTGTGCGGGAAAGGGGAAGAAACGTAGCAAAAATGGGTTTCGAGCTCGTAGACTACAGGAGGTGGATGGATGAAAGCGACTCAGAGCGTGGCACTGTCCGTCTCTGGCTGGTTTGGGTTTGTGCAAAGACCTCGAATCGCATCTAGGGGGAAGGGGGAAAATACCAAAATCTCTAATGATGCTATCCAAATGTTCTCAGGTGCTACCTTGCTGCATTGTTACAGCGTGATGGGTGTTCACATTTCAGCGAAGTGCTATTTGACGCCATGGAAAATTTGGAATCGCCTTGGTTGGGAATCCAGCCAGCCAGCGCAGACTGGCGTACATGTTGCTTCACACGTCTTCTGTCTGCCAAGAGCTCGCCATTTTTGACATCCTGGTACGTCTGGCCGCCGCTCAAGCCATGCCGTATTATGTCCCCGCGACCGTTCAGATATGCCGCCGTCTCCCCAGCAGCCACCCACATCCGTCTTCTAGACATCTTGCTCGCCCCCTTCTCATCGAATGGCTTTCTGCCCTGCAAAACGCCTCCCAGGATCGTCTCCTCCACCCCGCTGCACGTCCAGGCAGCGGCGAGATTGCTCGGGGCGATCCCGCCCGCCCGATTCATGACGGCCGCGCGCGAAAACACAAACTCCTCCCCCGTCGTCTCGACCGTGAAAGGGGCGAACCTGTACCCGCCGGGCCAAGACTTGCCGACCAGGCTCTGCATGCGCTCGGAGAAAGCCCTCTGGCATCCTGCAGCGGAGTGCTGAGAGTCGGGAAGCACCAGGCTGTTTATGTAGGCATTTGAAGGATCGATGAGCAGTGAGGTCAGCGACGAGAGCAGAGACGTGCATTGTTTGAGTGTGATTTTGTCAGAGCACGACTTGGACAGCGTGGGCGGGGCATCGCCGCGGGCAGGTTTCCTCCGAACAACGCCGAGCTGAGAGAAGTAGGCTCGGCCAGGGAGTGTCGCGGCAACGGATGATGAATGCGCGGCGTCTTCTCGTGGTGGCAAGGGGGGTACATGCCATGGAGATGAGTCATCTTGGGCGGCCATGACCAACTCCATGCTTGCATCTCCGCCTTGTTCCGCTGTCAACTTGAGGATGCTCAGATGAAAAGTAGGGGAAGGAGGGCGAAGGAGGAGGGGGCCTCACAAGGCGCTTCGGAGCAGTACATGTGCAGCTTCACATTGTCCTTGATCTTGAACGGCTTGCTACCAGGGAGGTCGGACAGGTCTACGACTTGGCCAGAGTGCCCATGCTGCGCGTGTGCTCTGCACTCGTCCAGCAGGAAGCGATTCAAGGCTCGCATGGCAAGAACTTCGGCGTGCCAATCGTGAATGGCGTTGCCGTTTGCTTCGGCGAGTTTGGACGCCGGAAGGCATTTCATGCCCGTGCTAAGAAAAAAGACTACTCAGAGACGAAGATGCCAATTTATCTAGGGGCTTTCTTTCCCCATTGCAAGTTTAATGGAGATGGAGGGCATACGCTAGAGCCAGACACGTCAAGTCGCCGTCCTTCTCGGCGACGATGCCGCTCAACGGGACCCATTCGTGCAGCCCGTTGTCTCGGACGGTGGGTTTCCGTTTGGCTGGCAGCTTGTTGAATTGGGATATGACCGCCCGGGCGATCAGATTCGCACGTGGAGTTGTAGGCATTTTTTCCATCAGGGGAAAATCGGCTCATCTCATGGAGCCCCAACCGTCGCAGATGCCACGGGAAACACGATCCCTGTGTCTATAATCGTGCATAGATGTACATGAGGCGCATCTCATCGGTCGTTGAATAGACACCCAAGTGTCATCATTACCCCAAGGGCCGAAGGGAGAGGAATGCGAGACGCCAGTTCGCCAATTTGAACCAGGAAGAAGCATTGGAGCCCCGTGATTATTCACGTGCGACGGCTCTACCCAATTTTTTTTTTAGCGCCGCATCTGCCCTAGAACGCTTAGTCATTTTGGCACACACCTCCAATTCGAGAAATTGCCCGTATTCCGCCGCCTCAAATCCAATCCGTCGGTTCCCCCTCCTCTTCCCAAAATCCACGGTCCTCGATCACATACAGCTTGTCGCTATAAACACACAACCGCGACAAGATGCGTACTTACGACGATTCCTTCTCGGGCCAGAAGATTTACCCTGGCAAGGTACGGATTTTCCTTCCGCACTCTCCCTTTTGCTTTTTCTCCATTTGAGTTTCCACGTCGTCTGGGTCGGTCGTCTTGATGCATTAGGAAGAGGAGGATGGGTTGACGACTTTTTGGAGGAAGAAGATGTGATTTTTAAAAAAGACTGAAGGGTGTGCGATGCGCTCATTGCCGCTGTCATTTGTCTACGCTGGGAAAGAAGGATGGGATATGCTCGATAGGATGACGACTGAATAATGGACTTGAGAGGACATTCGGCTGGCTAACAATTTCATTCTTCACCTGCAGGGTAAAATCTATGTCCGCGGCGACAGCAAGGTCTTCCGATTCCAGAATGGAAAGTCAGAGTCGCTGTTTTTGCAGCGAAAGAATCCCCGTCGCATTGCGTGGACTGTCCTGTACCGCCGCCAGCACCGCAAGGGTATCTCTGAGGTACGATTCGACCATTCTTCACCCGGCCACACATCCCCGATGTAGAACTCGCTTCAACGCAACGTTGCTTTTGCGGCTGTCCGGTATCGAGAACTCCAATTCTTTGCAATCCGTCAGCCCTTTGGGCCTCCAAAGAGCCGGAAGCTTGATACGAAGCAGACACCGCAGCCAACATTGATGGGGAAGAGTCTTTTTTTTTTCCGCATCGACGTGACCATGCATATATAGCTTGCTTGGCTTGCCCTCTCGCTCACCGAGTCGAAACCGTCTATACGAGAAGAGACGAGAAAAGAAAAACCAACACACTGACATATATCTACAGGCCGTCGCCAAGAAGCGCACCCGCCGAACTGTCAAGGCCCAGCGTGCCATCGTCGGTGCCACCCTCGATGTGATCAAGGAGCGCCGCGCCATGCGGCCCGAGGCCCGATCTGCGGCTCGCGCCCAGGCCATCAAGGAGAGCAAGGAGAAGAAGAACGCCGCCGCCGCCGCCAAGAAGGCCGACAAGGCCAAGACCGCTGCCTCTGCCAGCAAGGGCCAGACCCAGCGAAACGTCAGCAAGCAGGGTGCCAAGGGTGCGCCTGTCAAGGTCGCCGCCCGAACTCGCTGAAGGCATCAAACGAATTTTTTTTTTCATATCATTTTTTTCGTGCGGTCTTGCAGTCATAGGTCTCTCATTTGAACGGTAACCAAGATTAAGCGCTTCGCGAGGTGGAAAGGAGATGCTAGGATGATGGCAAGAAACACACGTTTGGGAAGAGTGGTGGAGAAGGTCGGTTCTTGTGTCCTTTCCGGCCGGTTCTTCGACAAATTCTCTGGTGCATGGACTTGTCTTAGGGTGCATTGGTAGCTGAGCAAATGACATGCCTGTGCAACGGGTCAACGCGGCATATGTTCTTTTTCTTTTATGAGCTCATAATACGTGCATGTTGCTACGTGGGCTTTCGTTCGTACGGCTTCTGTGACTTGTCGTCTTGCTCTTCTGACGAAATGGCGTCAAATTGGAGACATGCAACTGTCCGTAGTTTCAATAACGGGTCTCAACGGCACCTGCAACATGCCGCCTCATGTCCGGAACTGCGTGGGGAAAACCGAAAGAGTAGGCTCATGAGACATGTCTCATTTAGTCCATGTATGCTATTGCAAGATGCGCTTTATTTCTTTATTTCTTTTCTTTTCTTTTCTTTTTTATGTATAACTGCCAACTTTTTTCTGAATACCTGGGCTGACAGCAAGCAGTCTGAATGGACCGCATCTACCTACAGCTTAGCCAGGACGGCCTCAGCCCCAGACTTTTCAATGCCCTTGCCGTCCTCCTTTTCAGCATAGACAACCTTGCCGTGGTCCACGGCAATGGCATAGCGAGCCGTGCGCTCGCCCAGCGTCCAGCCGATGGACTTGCTGAAACCGTTGTCGTCGGCAAAGATGATGAAGTCGTCCCTGACGTTGTTGGCCTTGCCCCAGGCGGACATGACAAAGGCGTCGTTGTAGGCTATGACGACGACTTGGTCCACGCCCTTGGCCTTGAGGGCCTCGCGGTTGTTGATGTACGAGGGGAGGTGGGACGCCTGGCAGGTGGGGGTGAAGGCTCCGGGGACGGCCACGAGGACGACCTTTTTGTTCCTGAACTCTTGGGGGCCGAACTTAGCTTGGCTCTTGGCTTGTTGAGGGAGGGACAAGATAACCATACCGGCACTGGCGTCGTAGGGTCCGGGGACGCCGCAGGACAAGATGTCGTCTCCCGAGGGGGCCACGTGGGAGAACTTGACGCCCTCGGGGAAGGAATCGCCAACCTTGAGACCAGACATGGTTGGTGATGGGGGAGGGTAAGTGGTGAGTTTGGACTGGAGAAAGAAAGAAAGAAAGAGTACGGAGCGAGCTTTGAAGGATTGCTGAACGGGTTTTTTTGCACCAGATTGAGATGTATCACAGTACAAATTGTGTTCAGAGGGGAAGGGTCCTGGACTCTGGAGAGGAAAAAGGCAGGGTTTATAACAGCGTAGCTTTCCGTTATTACTCTCGGAGAAAAAAAAACGCTTGGTCCGTTGGGAGGGGACCGGGGGCAGACTTGCTCATTAAGGTTTTCCAATTAGGAGCCCAACAAGACAAGAAGTTGTAGAGCAGTGCAGTGCTCAGTTACCCGCCAGCAAACCGAACCCCTCCATCTAGTTCCAAATAACTTCCAGCACAACTCAGTACCAACTTGTCCACTTGATGTACATGGCGATGGCGATGGCGTCTACTCCCGTCCCTGTGTTGCTGCCCGTGTGCGGATTATCGCGCAGGTATAACAGCGCCTTTCCACCACGCGACTTGCTGCTTCTTTCACGTCCATAATCGGAGGGAGCATGGCCCTCGGCAGATCAGAAACCCCGCCGGGGATATATATTCACAGCCCAGGCAGGAGCTCGGAGTGCGACGAAACCCCCTTCGCTGAAGTCGGGTTTCCAGCCCCAGAAGCTCGCAGATGGGAAATGATGCTTTTCACCTCGTCGCCCAGAGGAGGTTTGGCGACGTTGGAACGCAACTCGCTTTGGTACCCCGGGGGTCGTGGAAGCTCCCGACGTAGCATTCCGGCAGAACATGCTCTTCTTCCTCACGCTACAATTCGAGAGATCACATTGACACGAACGCTCTGCTCTTCTTTGCTCAATTGTTCTTGTTGCTCGTAAGCCTCAAAACGGCTGGCTATAAATTTCCAGGAGTTTGTTTGCGGCCCCCCGATATAAAGGAAGTTCATCAAATCCGAGACTCCACATGCCGAAAAAATTTGGGTCTTATTTCAATTTTGCCTTTGCGCTCTCTCTCTCCCCCCACCTTTTCTCTTGCCCCCTTCCAGTCTACCATCCAACCATGCCTACACACTACTTAGGGTATATATAGTGCATCGAAGGAATTTAGTGAGATTGAGCGAAGGCGCGGCGGCGGTCACGTTCTTCAGCAATGCTGAGCTTGACACCCTTGCCCTTGGGCAGGGAGATCCAGGGCTTCTCCTGGCCAATGACGAAGACGTTGGTCTCACGGGTGGCGAAGCTGTTGTCAATGGCGTCCTTGATGTGGACAATGTTGAAGCCACCATCGTGACGCTCACGATGGGTGATGACACCGACACGACCCATGTTGCGACCACCAGTAACCATGGCGACGGAACCAGTGTCGAACTTGATGAAGTCGGTGATCTTGCCAGTGGAGAGGTCAATCTTGACGGTGTCGTTGACCTTGATCAAGGGGTCAGGGTAACGGATGCTATAGTCGGGACACACGAAAACGTTAGCCAAACCGGGGGGGATCTTTCAATGGTAATACATTACAGCCGTTAAAAAAAGCTCGCTCCCGAGTCATTATTTTTCTTGTGGGGGGACCATGTGTTTGCATCACAAAATATTGAGTTCGGGGGCAGGGGCTCGATAAAATCGACCAAAGCTTGATCCAACGGCTGAATGATGTCTGACAGAACTACTCACGTTCTCGCATCGTGCGTGACCAAGAATGGGATTCCACCACGACCAAGCTGAACGCGCTTGACCTTGCCCAGCTTGTACTCGGCCTCCTCGGTCTGAATTCGGTGGACGGTGAAGCGACCTTTGGTGTCGTAGACAAGACGGAAGTTCTCGCCCGTCTTCTCAATAGTGATGACGTCCATGAAGCCGGCAGGGAAGGTCATATCGGTGCGGACCTTGCCATCGACCTTGATCAGGCGCTGCATGAGGATGGACTTGGTCTCGCGGTAGTTCAAGGCATACTTGAGACGGTTGCGGATGAAGACGATCAAGGGCAAGCAGTCGCGGAGCTTGTGAGGACCGGCCGAGGGCTTGGGGGCGTAGACACCGGACAGCTTGTCCAGCAACCAGTGGGAGGGTGCGCTAAGGCGCTTCTGATGCTTCTTGCTATATTGCAATACGAGGTCAGCGAAAGTTTTCTCAATCCGACATATTCGCCCTAAGTCCAGATAACGGCGAAACGAGGCATGGGAGGAACACTGCTCGTTTCATGGTGAGACCACGAACGATTCAAGTCCTGTAGAGCACTTGTTGGGCCGTCGTTGTCCAAATTGTTGACTTACATTCCTCGGGCCATTATGTCGACTGGCTGTTGGCGATATCGCGGATGAGGAAAAGGTAGGAGGAGATTGAACCAAGAAGTCGCGGGCCGGCGGACGAAAGTGCAAAACGCAGGGCCACAACTTTTTTCCCTGCCAAATCTCGTTAGCGTCGGTGGCCGAGGGGCTTCGTGCCCTACCGCCTAATTTTGCCAGCGCAGGCGAATTCTTTTTTTTTTCGGTGGGGGGGCGGCGAAAGAGATTGAAATCAAGTGACATCTCACGTGACTGGGCTGAGCACCCATCCCATCCCTTTGGGTGCCGTAAGGGAACAAGCAGGCACGGACTAGAGGACCTAATTTTTTCAGGTACGCGAGAGGTACCTGCGGTAGCCAAAATGCTAGGAAGCCGGCCAAGACGAGGCGTGGCTGCGATGTGTGCGATGTAGCGATTTGTACCTGGCCAGATTGCTGGCGATACCTAGCCAGTGCGACAATTAACATCTCCTTAGAACAACAGGGACTGCAGTGATAAATTCCCGGTGTGACGCAGGAATAAACTTGATGGCTGCATTATTAGCGCAAGCTTTGCGAATGCAGAAGATATAGTCATAGTTCGCGACCGCAATCGCAGCATAAATTAGTTTAACGTGATTCCCCCTTCCTCTGCGACCGGTCTTTATTCCCTCTCTCTCCATCTCTTTCATCTTCTCACACTCGACCACAAAAAACAACAGGTCTTGTTAACCACCTAAATCGAACCACTCTCTCCATCCCTGATTCACATACAGTCCGCATATCGGAGTAGGTCTTGCGTTGTCGGTTGATCATCATCCTAGCTAGTGGACCTATAGAATGGCAAAGGGCGACCCAAAGCCAAAGGCCTTTGCGAGTACTTCTATCACAGGCTACATCATGTGCAGGATTAGGTAGCTCAAATTCACCTGTATTGCTCCCTTACGGCGCCTAAAGGGACATATCTCCTTATTCGTGATACAGCTTGTGGAAGTCACGTTAACCAGGGGTCTGTATGTATCCAATTGGATAAAAGTAAACTAAAGATACATACAGACCCCCGGTTGACGTGACTTCCACAAGCTGTATCACGACTAAGGAGATATGTAAAAAAGGTGATACGGGCAGCAGGTGGATCAGATCCTTTTGATGCGGCCAGGGTCTTACTAAGGCATATTATAAGGCGCTATGCGTATACATAAGGCGCGGTATGCGCATAATACCATAGTAATAACATAGCCATGGGCGCGGCGACAGGTCCCAAGTAATTTAATTGTAGGTAAGGTGCAATGTTAGCAGTGGCTAGCATTGACGGATCTTTTGGTCTACATAACATTGGGGAATTCCAGCGCACCTTCTGGATTCTAGATACATATTACAACAAAGACTACAAGCCCCACGTGTGGCGGTCACTATTAGCTCTCAGTGGCTGTAGTGAGTGGACCTGTTAGGAAGATTACAGGGACAGTTTCGCTAGTAAGAGATACTGTTAGGTCCTAGTAAAACACACGTAAATCAAGGTACTTCCTACCCCACCAAGTGCTACACTTAGCCACGGAAAGACCCGTCATTGGCCTACTGTCCCTAGCTCTGTACCGGCATACTACGTAATAGCTCAAACTTCGCGACCTTTGCGATAGTTACGGAGTACTATCCCCTTCCAAGCGAATTGTTTCCTCAATGCCTCTCATTCAATTCACCCAGTGAGGTTATGAACCCGCTGGCTAATTAGATCTTTATGTAACCATCCCGGGGTCTTGTGCAGGGCACACGATCCGTACGTCGGACGTACGGAGTACATAGTGTAATACGGGATGCCTTAACACAGCTATATATAGTCCGGCTAATGTTGTCTCTCGCCATGGCGTCAAGCGTACATATAAAGTCCAAGTCTTTCGCACGACTTCTGTCACGCAGAACAAATGAATAGCCATCTCTGGTTCCAACTGCACAACTTCATCCCAGCCCGCACGAAGCCCCATCCAATAAAATGAAATGCCTCGTTGCTCTCGGCTTCTTTGCCAGCGCCATGGCGCTCGCAACCCCTGTTGGGGGGTCCTCTGATTTTCAAGCCGACTCATCATTACAGGCCATTTCTATTGTAAACACTAGGTACGTTGGACACGTCGAGAAGGAAAAAGGCCGAATTTGGGATTCCATCTTGTTCACATGATTCTCTTCTCTTTTATAGACAAGAGCCAGAAGCCGTGTCCCTCGACAAACGCAACGGCTTCAAAGTATGGTTTCAGATTCCTAACAATGCCGACAACTATTTACCTGAAATTTTAATTTCTGGAGTCTCTGTAGTTTACATGATGGTAAAGGATAAAGCACGACAACACGGAAGTTCGGCAGCCAAACACTTGTGTACAACTTTGACGTTTTTTAACAATACTGCGAGGAAAATTCTGATTGAAATTTTTACCGATGATGATATAAAAGTCGGTGAGATAGAGATCAAACCGAATCAATTCAGAAGTATATCAGACGTGACGAAATATACGGGTGAAATAGTCAAGGCGTTTATTTGGGACACGCAATAATTCGGGAGAGGTTTAGCTGTTGCCCGGGCAGCGTGCCGTGTTATGGCTCACCCTGATGCGCGGTGGTATGCAAGGGGTAATGCTTATATAATATATAGGATATATATAAACTTAGCTAGTTATTATGAACTGGCCTTATGACTGCTGCACATAAGCGTTCAAAGTGCGATTAATATTCTTATAGAAGAAGAAGAGTGTGAGAACAATGATAGCTAGGCAAGAGGTATGGGGTGCACTGGTATATTAACTAAAGCTTACTAGTGTGTGGCTAGAATTGAGACCCCTCAAGACCGATCTCGAGACCTCTCCAGTCTCTCGGCTCAACAGATCAATCTGGCCACATCGGATCCCTAGTCACAGACCCCCTCGAGACCTCTTTTTCGTTAGATCGAAATCAGCCACATTTTCAGCTCTTATTAGATTGAAATTAGCTATATTAGATCCCTAGTCAAAGATCCCTTAAGACCTTGCTAGTTTATTGGCTTCGTCGGATCGAAATTGGCCACATTAGATCCCTTA
The DNA here is from genome assembly GCA_023658475.1 of Epichloe elymi. Classification (NCBI taxonomy): domain Eukaryota; kingdom Fungi; phylum Ascomycota; class Sordariomycetes; order Hypocreales; family Clavicipitaceae; genus Epichloe; species Epichloe elymi. The sequence goes on from CP098274.1 coordinate 4,273,181, forward strand.
GATAGACCCTTCGGTCTATCGGGTTAATAGATTAATCCGGCTGTATTGGATCTGTTGCTTCCTCCGATATTCGGGTCAACCGTGGCCAAAGGTGGGGCCATCGGATGGATGCACGCGATGCGATTGGACGCATCGCGCGCTGCCCCACCCTCCACTGCTGCCGCAGTGCGGTGCCGGCGTAGACCTACTTTTACCCCTCTTTCCCCCTTTCCTTCTACCTTTAGGGTGTGATCCACGTAGGCGCAGTCGTTTAAAATCTAGCGTAGTCGTTTAAAATTCATTATTTTTAGACCTATAATTACATAAAAACTAGGGCCTTCCTATATTTAGTTAGTATTTTTATAGTATATACCCTAGGTAATTACTATACCTCTAAAAGGCCCTTATTTATAATATACTAAGATAGTAGGGGCTAGTTAGATAGCTATAAGAGGGAAGCTATTAAGAAAAAGTTATATTTTTACTACTAATATAGTAAAAAAGAGTATACTAAATATTTTAGTATACTCTAGTTAAATTAGCACACTCTCTAGCTAAACTAGTATACTTTATATTCTCTAACACACTAATAGAGATAAACTTCTTTTCTTTAGAGTAATTCTTATTAAATTTAGTTAAAGAGAATAATAATAATAATAACCTATACCTTACTAAAAACCTTTGCATACTTTTCCGCACTGACCTAAAGGTCCGGGAATGTCTCTAAAACGCAAGAAAACGCAATATTTAAAATTACCTTATTTAATTACCCCCTTCTATAATATTATATAGTAATAAAGCTAGAGGTAGGTATAAGAATAAGGTACTAATAGTAATTAATAAAGGAATAAGGGGTTTAGTATAGAGCTACTACTACCCTAATACTAGCGTAGGATAATTTACTATCTAAGAGAATAGTAATAGATCTCTAAAGAGTTAGAACTAGTTTAATTATCTAGAAAAGTTAGAATACTATAAAGTAATTACTAGACTTATCCCTAGTAATAAAATAACTAAAGCCTAGTAAGCCTATAAAGCCCTTACCCTCTAGATAGTAAACTATATCTAAACTAAATATAAATAAATAAACTATAATAATAATAGTAATATTTATACTATAAAAGAGGCCCTTTTATAAGTCTTTAAAGAAGTAATTAAGAAAGTATCTAACTATAATACTATACTAACCTAGGTAAGTATTACTATAGGCCTTATACTAAAGAGAATAAATACTATACTACCCCCTTTATAGATCCCTAGTAAATAATATAGGGAAGTCTTTATAAAAGGGAATACTATATAGGAGTTACTCTAGTTTAGAACTACTAAAGATATAGTATTAGTAATTAATAAAGTAATAGGCTAAACTATAGTAATTATAGCTAGAAGACTCCCTAGTAGGGATATAATTATAATATTTAAAGGAAATACCTTCTAGTATAGAGATAACTAGAAATAGATTCCTACTATATTTAGACTAGAGATAACCCTTTATTAATATATACTTAGTATTATAGTTAAAGAATTCCTTATAAAATATATCTTAATTAAAAACCTAGTAGCTAAACTAAGTAAAACTAATAAAGTAAATATTATTAAAGTAATAGTAAGATACCCCTAGTATAAGGGAGCCCTAAGAACTACCCTTATTCTTAGCTTTAAAGAGGTAGAAAATACTAATAAAATCTATAGAGATAAAATAATCTATAAGGTAAAGCTATTTTACTCTAAGCCTTATAATAAAACCCTCTAACCTTAATAATACTATAGTTACTTCTAGACTAGGTATATTATAAAGTACTATAAATTAGCCCTAAAGTATAGTAAATATAGAGCTAGCTAGTATAAGGGTAGTAAGGTAACCTATCTAATAACTAATAGCTAGGTATAAGGGAAGTATATCTTATACTCTAGCCCTTACCTAGCCTAGTCTAGGGACTACCTTATTCTTAAAGAGAAATAAAATATAGTAAAAGTAGGATACCTTAAGTAACTAGCTTTATTTATAACCTACCCCCTAAGTAAAGGCCCTTCCCTAAGCTAGAAAAGGCCTATAATAATATAAATACTAGCTAATATAGTAGGAAGAAAAAGAGATTACCTAATACTTATAGAGTAAAGGGTAAAGTAACCTAGGGCTAGTAGGTCTAATAGTATTAGAAAATATATAGAGGTAACTAGGGCTAGTATAGAACTAGTATAGAATAGTAGAGAACCCTAACCCCCCTAACTTATATAGTAATATTATAAGTTCTCTTTTAGAATATAAATAAGAAGAATATCCTAGTATATATAGCGCTCTAGCACTAAACTAATATTAATATAATTATAATTTAAGAATAGGAATATATAAGAAACCTATAGCCCCTAGCTCTAGGCCTCTCTTACTTCTAACTTATATACTATAATAAGTATAATACTATTTATATAAATAAGAAACACACTATAGGGTTATAGGTAGCCTAGGGAGGGACTAACTAGTCCCTAGTAGAGATATATAGTATAAATATATACTCTCTCTATTTAGAAAGGTATAGTAATAAGTAGAATACCCTAATTTACGCTATTAATATAGAAAAGCCTTATAATAAATATATTTTTATAAGGGACTTTAACTAAAAATATCTACTCTAGGATAAACTTAATAGGACTAGTAATAAAGCTAAAGAACTATTAGAGTTTATAGGCTAGTAAAGGCTTAGACTAGTAATACCCTAAGGGGAACCTACTAGGTAGTATAATAGAGATAGGGATAGCACTATAGATTTAGCTTAGGTAACTCTAGATATTAAAGTCTATTATAATAGAGTAGTAAACCTAATAAGATCTAACTATATCCTATAACTAATAAGTATCTTTACTAACCCTTAGGAGACTACCCCCCTAGTCCTTAGATACTACTAGGTTATAATAAATAAATTCTATATAGAGGTAGAGGTAAATAACTAGCTTCTACTAAATAATACCCTAGAACTATATAATAAGGAAGGGATTAATATATATACTACCTAGCTTATTATAAACCTATAGTAGATAGCTAACCTAGTAGCCCCTTAGAAACCTAGAGGCTTACCTAGGCTAGAGGCTTAGTAGTCTAGATAGGCTAAAGAGGTAATTACTAGGGTAAGGTAGGCTAAGAGATAGTAAAGGTATAGAAAAACTAAAGTAAACTAGTAGGTATATACTAATACTAATAAGAAATAGGAATAAGTTATTAAAAAGAAGAGAAGGAATACCTAGAGAGATATACTAAGATAAGCTAATACTTAGAGTAAGGATAGAGAAGTATAGAGGCTAGAGAGATAGGTAAGGCTCTAGAGCTAGGCACCCCTAGAGCTCCCTAGGCTCCTAGAACTAGAGAGATCTAAAGATAACCCTAATCTAGCTACTATATATAAGGGTAAGGTAAGATTACTTATATAGAGGTTCTTCCCTAAGCTAGTAGCTAACCTTTCCTATATCCTAGACTTAATATTCCTAGAACTTAATAATATACTAATCTAGGATATAGACTAGTTTAACTCTAAGGAGATTATAGATATTCTCTTAGATATAGTAAACTAGAAGGCCCTAGGGAATAATAAGCTTCTTACTAGATTTATTAAAGCTTATAGCCTAGTAGCCTATTATATAATAACTAGACTACTTAATATAGTACTTAAAGTTAGCTACTTCCTAGCCTACTTCTACACTACTAGGGTTATAGTAATTAGAAAGAATAGAAAGATAGTTAAAGAGATAAGGAGGGCTAATACCTAGAGACCTATATTACTACTTAATATAGTAGGTAAAGTACTAGAAGTAATAATAGTAAGATAACTTATAGCTATTACTAAGGTAGGGGGCCTTCTCCTAGAACTATAGATAGGAAATAGGGTAAATAGATTAATAAAAACTATAATATATACCTTACTAGAATATATTAGAGTAGCCTAGGGGAGGGGCAGGATAGCCTTACTAGTATAGATAGATATAATAGAGTTAGCTACCTATATCTTATTACCCTTCTTATTAAGATAGGTATCCCCCTATAGCTAGTTATAGTAATCTATAGCTTCCTTATAGGGAGAATAAGCTAACTTAGCTTTAATAGCAGACTCTTAGAACCCTTTAAAATTAAGGCTAGTACCCTATAGGGCTTACCCTTTTCTCCTATTCTCTTCCTCCTATACTCTATAGAGCTATATATCTACCTCTAGGTTATCCTAGGTATAGTTACTATAGGCTTTACTAATAATATAAATATTATAGCTTTTAGGAAAAATATAGCCTAGACCTAAAGGAGACTTAAGGTATTATAAAAAATCTATAAAGACTAGGTAAAGGAAGTAGGAGTTAAGTTTTGTAAGGATAAAGGTAGCTAGGCAAAAGGATATAGGGTGCACTTATATATTGACTAAAGCTTGCTAGGTCTAAGTGTAATATGTGTGTAAGTTACTGGTTTATAGCTAGCGGCTTGCTAATATTACGTGGACCTAGCCCTTCCTTCTAGTATTAGGCGCCGCGGTGCTCTAGCGCTACGGTGCATGCATGCGCGTGGGTTATGTTATAAGGGGCCTTATAATTATCCCCCCCCTTATTACCAGGCTCCTAAATAGCTTTTACCCTATATTTTATAACTATTTACTAACTAGTAGTTATATTAAAATAATAATAAATAACAATCTATAATAATAAACAATAGTCAGCGCTTTAGCATAAATTCACCTCTAACTCTCTACTATGTTATTCTATTTTTATTTCTATATTATCAGCTACTTATTACTTTTTCACAACACTATCTATCTATTATTAATCCCTAATATATCACTATAAGCGCGCCTATAATTCTACTCTATAATTACTTATATATACACTATTTATATAATAGATACACTAAACATAAAAAGAGCCTACTATCTACCCCTAAACTTCCCTAGATTAATTATTAATTTAATACTAACCTATATATAGGTTAGTTAAAGATAAAGCAGTTAAAGCGCTATATTTAGTATTATTTATATAGGGATAGTTATAAGGCTATAAGTATCTTACTTTTCCTTTACTTTTTAGTTTCTATTTACTAATAATTATATAGTTTATAGCTACTATATATAATAACTTCCTTAACTTATTAAAGGTACTAGATTAGGTAGATATCCTAATAGAGGTACTTAGTAATAAGGATAAGGATAATCCTAAAGACCTTATATTCTTAAAGGTAACTTAGTAGTATTTTACTACCTATTATCTTTAGCTTATATAAGGCTTTAACTATACTAATATAATATATTATATTATATTTAGGTTAATAGGGGCTACTAAGGTTCACTAGGTCTATATATTTCTTCCCTTTTTACTAGTTCTTTACTAATATATCTAGGTAGGATACTTTAATTATATACTAGTAGTATATAGTTTTCTATTAAACCCTTATAGTTACTATAAACCTAGCTTTAGTCCTAGGGATAGTAGGTTATATCTTAGCCCTATTTTACTATCTATTTACTAATATTTTAGTAAGCTAACTATCTATAATTTCTTACTATATAGAATATAGTAATAGTTTTATAGCTAAGGCTAAGTAATCTAGGATTTATTACCTAGGGAATAGTATTATATTATTTTTATTATAAAATAAAGAAGGTAGTTATAGTAGATAAGAATAATACTAAGTATATAGTCTATAGGGGCTAAGTCTTTAGCTATAAGGGGGTAACTATAGAGGGATTTCTATTAACTCTCCTAAAGCTATAGATAGTTTCCTTTATTTTATTCCTTTATATTTTTTTTTTTATTTTTTTAGGTATAGTTTAGTTATTTTCTTTTATTAGGTATATTATAGTAGCTAATAAGGCTATACCTTTTTTATAGGAACTTTATACTCTTTTACCTATAACTTACTTATATATTACTATCCTTTTCCCTTAACTTATTCTAGTAGAATACCTAAATTATATACTAAGCTTTTTTTATATCTTTAATAGGAACCTACTAGTTATATTTACTTAGCTAATTCTTTTACTTTACTAGGTATTTATTATCTTTATAGGTCTTTTTATATTCCTTAATCTCCTTAACTTTATATTTATTATCTTTATCCTTAAGATTAGGGATTAGTATTTTTTCTTTATCTATATTCTTATAATAGGTCTATAGCTCTAGTAGGCTAATATAAAATATATTATATAACCTACTATATTTTTCTAGTAGTATAAGCTAATATACTTACTTACTAATAGTATTAAGTACCTAAAATAGTCTAATAAACCTAGGGATTAGCTTTTATTTTACTTTCTTAAGCTATATATTCTTTATTAAGAGTAATACTAGGTTATTTTTTTTAAAAATAAGTAATTAGTAATATTTATTATAGTATTTTACCTAGGATTTAGTAGCTTTTACTTAGTTTTACTTTAGCTACTCCCTAGCTTTATATAACTTTATAATATAAGTATAAATCTCTAGTACCTCTCTTTTTATAACCTTATCCCTAAGGGCTAGCTAAAACTCTAGTAAGTATTCTATAAGTATATAGTTTAGTAAGTAACCTATAGTTCTATTTACTATATTATTATAGGTAAATTATATAACTAGGAGTAGCTTAGGCTATATTTACTAGTTTTTAGAAGTAAAGTATTATAGGTAGTGCTCTAGTATTTAGTTAGTTCTCTTAGTTTACCTATTAGTTTAGGGGTAAAATACTATAAAAAGCCTATATTTTATATATAATAGGTAATATAAGTCTAACTAGAATTAGCTTATAAAAATAGATTCTTTATTAGATATAATACCCTTTAGTAGCCTAAATTATAGCTTAATCTCCTTATAGAAAAGTTCTACTAACTTAGCTATATTAATTATAGTTATTATAAGTAGGAAGATAGAGTACTTAGTATATTAGTTTATAATTACTAGAATTATATTAGTTTCTTATTTACCTACTTATATAATAGGTAATCCTATAATAAAGTCTATTAAGATTTCTACCTATAGTTACTCTAGTATTAGTAGTAATTTAAGACTTCTATATAGGTAATACCTTCTTATAACTATTTACTAATATATCCTATAGCTTATAATATAGTTTAATATAGACTTATTTATAGCTAGCTACTAAAAGTAGTATTTTAATACCTTAAGTATTTACTTAGTCCTAAAGTAACCTACTAGTAGATTATTATAGTATAGCTATAGAAGCTCCTATTATAAGGTAGGCTCTTAGGGAATAACTACCTAGTCTTTATATATTAGGAGATCCCTTATACTATATAACTATAAATTAGCTTTCTCTCTCTCTAGGGAATTAATCTCTTTACTCTACCTTTATAGGTCTAGATCTTAGCTTTAGGCCTTCTATAGTAGCTATACTAATAGTTTATTTAGGCTAGATTAGTAAGGATTTAGTAATATAATAGCCCCCTAGATCTCTTATACTATACTAGTATCCTAGATATATACTACCTTCTCCTAGAAATTACCTTTATTTAGCTAACCTTTTACTAGATCTATAGTAGCTAATTAGCCTCTTAATATAGCTACTCTAGCCTTTACTATAGGGGCTAGGGTATTTTCCTTCCCTAAAGGTATCTTACTATATCTCTTTATAAAGACTAGGGTATTTTCCTCCCCTAAAGGTATCTTATTATATTTTCTTTAATATATTAGTATCTCTTTTTCTATTATTTCTTTAGTAGTTACTAACTTTTTCTTAAGTTTTAGTAAAAGTGCCCTATTTATTAGGGATTTACTCTTATAATTAGACCTTCTTAATAGTATATCTATAGGGTTACTTTTCCTTAGTTTATACTTAATTATAAAGTTTAGTAGGTATAGGAATATATACTATCTAGCCTATTTTCTATTTAGCTTCTATTACTTTATAAAGGTTTATAGGTTATAGTAGTCTAATAAGACTTCTACTAGGGTCTTTATGCCTTTAATATAATATTACTAGTATTTAAATAACTTAACTATAGTAAGTAACTCTTAGTTAGGTATACTATAGTTATATTTAGTATTAGTAAACTTCCTTAACTAAAAGGCTATAGGGTACTAGTAGCCCTTATTATCTTATTATAATAAGATCCTTACTATTATAAAGATTAAGGTATCTATCTTAATATATACTAGTTAACTTAGGTTATAATAATAGAGTAGAGAAGCCTACTAAAAGGTATCTTTTAGCTAGTAAAATACTACCTATTCTCTTACTTTAAATATAAACCTCCTAGTCTAGATACTATTCTAACTACCCTTTATTAATATATATAGTAGTGCTATAATCCTAGAGTATCTATAGATAAACTATTAGTAAAAGTTATAGAACCCTAGGAAGGATTATATATCCTTAAAGCTTATAGGTTCCTTCTAATCCTAAATAGTAGTAACTTAGTAGGTATGTAAGGGCTTAGGCTTTGCCTAAGCATTCTCCAGAGTGCACATATGTCACGTATGCGTAGGGATAGATAGTCCTAAGTATCTACTAAAGTGTATATATATTATATATATATAGGGGTAAATCCTAAGGGCCCTAAGTCTAGAATATATATATACTATATATATAAAGATATAGGGAAGAGAATAAGTATAAGGTAGTTAGGGGGTTATAAGAGCCTTAGTAAGGATAGGTTTCCTACCTTCCTTTTCTCTTTCCCTAAGTTTCTTAATACTATACTAATACCCTATTATAGTTACCTAGGGGCTAGTTTATAATAATTAAGAAACTTCCTTTAGTCTTATAATAGCTACTAAAAGATAATAAAATAGATTTTAATATACTAATAGATATACTAATAGGTATATAAAATATACTTTAACCTTAGGATTATTCTAACTAGGGGACTATTACCCTAGGATCTAATACTATAGTGCCCCTAGTAGCTTAGTAAGTATAATTTAAAATACTTTACTATATACTAAATAAGTAAATAGTAAAAATAGTATAACTCTAGGAGTAAGTTAATATAAATTATATAGGACCCTTAATAGATTATATAGAACCCTTAGCCTAACTAACTTAACTAAACCCTAGGGATTAGCACTAAGCCCTAACCCCTACTATATTTACTACCCTATAGGTAGCTATAGTAGCTAAATTAAAGTAAAAACTAATCCCTATAGGTAACCTATATAATAGTAATAAGGCTATATTTACTATATAGAGGCTCCTAATAGAGTATAAGCTACTAGTAAATAAAGACTTTATTAGTACTAATAAAAATAGGTAGATATTTATTTACTAGAACCTCTCCTCTAAGGTATAGTCCTAGGTAGCTAACTTCTTTAAGTTAGGTAAAAATATTAACTTTAATTCCTTTAAGTTCCTAGAGTATCTTAAGACTATATTTACTAACCTATATAGATAGGAGATAGCCCTTATAGAGCTTAACTAAATAAAATAAGGACCTAGGGAGGTATTCTCTATATTTTTTATTTACTTTATAGATAAGCTCTTATTAGCTAGGGGGGATCTTTAGGTAGATAATATAAAGCTAGTAAAGCTTTAATATATACTTAATAAGTATCTTTAAGAAATTAGTATAGGGTAGGGTATAAGCTATTATAATTAGTATATAGTAATTATATAATATTATAAGATAGTAGTTAATATTAAGGCCCTTACCTTAGAGAATAAGTATTAAACCTAATATAGGGTCCTATACTCTAAACCCTTAAACCTAACTAACTATAAGGATAATACTCTAATTGTTAAAATTATGCTATTTATAGCACTATTTTATAGGCCCACTAGTTGCCTAGTTGCGTTGTTGCAACGTTGGTTACGAGGCGTTGCCTGCAGCGTTGTTGGCTGCGGCCAGCTTTGGCTGTGACCTGCGTTCACAACCAACCCACAGGCTTATATGACTAAGCTGACTAGGCTACCCTATAGGGAAGCTAAAATCGACTTTAACTAGGGAACTAGTAGTTGTATAAAAGGCTGACTTATACTATTCGAATCCTTGATTTTTTCTGGATTTAATAATGTATTTTATTTATAGGGTTGCTTATTAGATTGCTTAGTTAGTGCACGTGGGTGGCTAGATTATATGGTCGTGAGTTAATTTTTTACTTTTTATATATAAATCAATTTTGCGGAAAATAAAAAATAGCTCCTAAGGCCTGGCTAGCAACCCCCTTCCGTCAATACGGTCAGTAGGTCTATAAGGGGACTCAGAAAATCCTCTCATTGCTCATTAGATTGTTCGTCTAGCTAGAAATCTACTATATTTAACTATTAACGCCCTATATCTTGAAGAATCGTCGTATTATAGTGAATCTAGAAGCCGCCGCGTTGAATCTACTAGGGAGGTCTTCCTATCCCTCTAGTACAGATTCCCTTCTATTTTCAATACTAATAATAGGAGTTTATATAGTAAGGACCTAGCTAGGGAAATAGGCTAAGAAAAAGGGTAAGGAAGTAAAGGCTACCTTAAATATAAAATAGGTAAAATAGGTATTAGAGGTAGTACTAGCTAGATACTACTAAGAAAGATACTACCTCTAATATAGGTCTAAGGACTACTTTATTTAAGAATATACCCTTCTCCTATCTTAGCGCTAGTAGGTTAGTATTAATATATCTAGGGTAGATAAGGAAAGTATAGATAAGGAGGTAAATATCCCTTCTATAGAAAATAAGTAGCCCCTAAGTAGAGTCTTATATAGGGGCTAATAGGCTAGTTAACTTCTATATTATAGGATAATTTTAACCACTATATAGAAATAGAATAGGATATAGTAAAATATATAAACTAACTACTATTCCTTATTTCTATACTTTTTAATATATATTATTTTATTAATATCTAAATTAATTATAGTTATAATTACTATAGTGCTATAAGTAAATTAGTAGTAAGATAGCTTAGCCTAGAGCTTATATAGTTACTAAAATAAAGGTATATTTATACTATAGTAGAAATAAAATAGAAAGGAAAGTAGGTTAAGAAAGATACCTCTTTTATAACCTATATAGTACACACTAGAATTAATATAGATAGCTAGGAGTTATTTATATATCTATATATTATCCCTAGCCTAACCTAGGATATAATATTTAGAATACCTTAGTTAGAGTAGCGTAGAGTAGTAATTTATATAGTATAATAATAACTAGTTATTAAAGCTATAGAGGGCCTTTATATTTCTAAGTCCTTTACTTAGGTAATAGAGATCCTAATATAGGGAATTATTAGATCCTTATACACTACTAAGGCTTATAGGGCATACTAGAATAAGGACACTACTATAAGGTTTATTACTATAAGCTTAAAGGAGATAATAATAGTACTATAGATTATAGTGCCTAAGATAGAGCTAGCTACTCCTAATATATTAGCGCTACCTAAGGAGTTAGTAGACTTTATAGACCTCTTTAATAAGTCTAAGGCTAATAGCTTACCCCCTTATAAAGGGTCTCTTAACTACTATATATATATATATATAAGAACCTAGATAGGTCTAAACTAGCACTCCTATAGGGACCTTTATATAATATACTATAGGATTAGCTTTTAGAGGTTTAGCGCTAGATTATAGATCTAATAGATAAGGGATAGATCTATACTAGCTCCTTAGTAGCTATAGCCCCTATCCTTCTTATTAAAAAGGTAAATAGTAATTAGTATTTCTATATAAACTACTATACTCTTAATAAGATAATAGTCTAAGACTATTACCCTCTCCTACTAATTAAAAAGATACTATATTCCCTATCCTAAGTATATTAGTTTATAAAGGTAGATATCTATATAGTGTTTTATAAACTATAGATAGCTAAGGGCTAAGAGCACCTTATAGTGTTCTATATAAGGTTTAGTTTATTTAAATAGCTAGTCTACCCCTTTAGCTTAGCTAGTATACCTATAATCTTCTAGTATTATATTAATAAATCCTTAGGGAATATACTAGGAGACTTTATTATAGCCTACCTTAATAATATCCTAGTTTATTTAGGGGGGTTAAGAAAGGATTATATAAAAAAGGTTTAGTTAGTCCTTAGTTACTTAAGGGCTATAGGTCTATACCTTAACCTTAATAAGTCTATATTTACTATAAAAGAGGTTTAGTACCTAGGATATATTATTATAGTAAGCTACTTAATCTACCTAGATCCTATAAAGGTTATAGCTATAAGGAAATAGGTAGTACCTATAAAACTATATAGGGTTTATAGCTTCCTAGGATTTATAAATTTTTACTATAATTTTATTAGTAACTTCTTAGAGATAGTAGCTTTACTAATATAACTTACTAAGAGGAATATCCCTTTTTAATAGGGATCTAAGAAAAAGAGGGCCTTTAAGAGGTTAAAAGATATCTTTATTATATATTTAGTACTAATATAATAAGACCTAGACTAGCTAATAGTAGTAGAAGCTAATTATTTAGGTAAAGCTATTAGTAAATACCTTTTATAATAAGGTCCTAATAGTATTCTATACCTAGTTACTTACTTTTCTACTAGCCTTATATCCTTATAGAAGAATTATATAATCTATAATAAGGAGTTACTTATTATTATCTCTTACCTTAAGGTATAGTTAGTAAAACTTTAAGGTATACCCTATCTATCTACTATCTATATAAATTATAAGAACCTAGAGTACTTTACTACTCCTTAGTTAATATTAGAAAGATAGGCTTAGTAGGTAGATATACTTATACTATTTAACTTTTACCTATAATATAGACTTAGTATATAAGCCTAATACCTAGATACCCTTTTCTAAAAAGAGTAAGACTAGACTAGATTACCTTTAAGAATAGGGTATATTCTATAGCTTATTATAATTATATAACTCTTACTATTACCTAAGGAGTAAAGGGATAATACTAACCTAGTGCTATACTATATATAAATATTACTACTACTAGTAGGGGAGGTTTTTTTTACTACTAAGTACCTTTAGTTTCTATAGAATTAGGCTATTATATTAGACCTAATATATAGTATCTAATTAAGGACTATCTAGAAAGGGGGTTAAAGGTTTCCCCTAGAGGTACTAATAAGGGAATAGGTTATAGATTATTCTATAAGTATATATAGAGTGCTTTAGTTTAGAGGCTATATATAGATTCTAGCTTAGGAGCTACTTATAATAACCCTTATATAATAATACTATAATTTACTAGTAGTAAGGTACCTAGGTTATAATACTATATTTTAATTATTATAATAATAATTCTATTAGGATAGGATATTATAGGATATTACTTAGTTTATTTATAACTATTATTATTTTAGTAGTTATAAGAGTTAGTAATAGCACTAGGGTTTACTAAAGCCTTTACCTATCTCTAATTAGTTCTAGTCTTAGATCTCTATTAACTTTATAATAAACTTACTAGTAGTATCCCTAGAGAGGCTATAGTATTTTATAGTTATTATAAATAAACTCTTAAAGTTTATATAGTTAGAAGCTATAATCTCTATTAAGGCTAAGGAGTATATAAAGTAGTTTAAAATAGTCTAGTAAAGGTTTTAGGGTTTTCCCTAGTTTATTATTATAAATTAAGGGTTAGACTAGTTAGGAAAATTTTAGATAATATTATACTCCCTTATAGGGATAGACTAGTTACTCTTTATATCTTACTACCTATAGACTAATAGTAGTATAAAGTAGGTAAACTAAGAAGTTTAGGTAATATTATATATTATAGTTTCCTTTTTATAGTTTAATTAGCTAGAGCACTTAGCTACTTATTAGCTTATAATTAATAATAGGCTCTCTTTTATAATAGGAGTTAGTCTAAATAAGTTACTTTATAGCTATAATTTAGAACCTATTTAGATATAACTAGACTAGTTAGTATTTATAATAATACCTAAGGGATAAGCTATATAGTTCCTTAAGTACCTATAAGAGGGTACTTAACTAATATAAGCTATAATAGCCTATACTTAATAAAGATAGTAGGATACTATATTAGCTTTCTAATAGCTAGTAAAATAATTCTAGGTAGGGAATAAAGTATAGCTTTTACTAAAGAATATTAAAATAAACCACCCCTTATAGAAACTTAATTAGGTTATAGTAAAATATATAGTCTTAGAAGTACTAATATTACTAATAGTATAATTAGATATCCCTAGGGGTATCTATCTAGTTTTCTATATAGACCTTATTAAATAAGCTATAGAGGACCCTCTTCCTAGCTAGAGGCTTTAAAACTCTTACCTAGGGCTAGAATAGGTTCTAATAGAGAATAATAATAAACTTATTAAGGAGTACTAGGTAGAATAGATTCTAGTAGTATAGAATACCCTAGGTTAGGGAAGGAGATATAATATACTAGTAAAATAGGTAGGATATATTTAGCTAATATAAAAGCTATTAGAAAGTATAGTATAGATATAAGCCCTTAATAAGTTTAAGGTAAGGTAAGGAGATATATAATATAATAATAGACTAAATTAATTATAAATTACTTATACTTCTATAGAGACTTCTAATAATATATAAGGTATACCTAGTCTATATTTTATTAACTTATAATAACTACTAGGGTAAACTTAGTACTCTTTACCTATTATAATAGATATATTACTTAAGCCTCTAACTAAATTATTATTATAGTTAAGGGGGATAGTAGCTAGTATTACTATAGGTATAATAGGGGTATAGGTAGTATTATAATAGGGGGGATAGATATTTTTATAGTTCTAGATAGTATAGGTAAAATAATAATTAGTAAGTATAAAGGTTAACCTATCTCTAGGTTAGCCTTTAGTAGGGAATAAGTAAAGAATAGGGTCTAGCACTAAGGGGCGCCTACTAATTAGGGTATATTAGATATAATAGTTAATAAGCCCTAGATTAGGGCTAAGTTAGGAGTATTTATAGTAATAATAAGAAAGTAAGTTATCTTTATACTTAATATATTATTAACTACTATAGTAATAAGGAAAAAGAGCTTTAAGGAGAAGAGTAGATTAATTATAGTATTCCTAATATATAGTATTTAGACTACCTATAATCTACTAGTTTTACTAGAGTAGAATACCTATAACTTACTATATAGACCCTACTATACTATAGCTACTTATAGGGCTACTATAGCTAAAAGGAATAATCTTAAGTTTATTTAGGGCTATAGTAAGAAAGGTAAAAAAAAGGAATACCCTAAGGGTAGAATAAATAAGAGCTAGGTTAAACTAGGCCTAGTCTAGAAAGGCTTTTTATTAACTTATAAGGGCATAAAAGCCCTAGGATAGCACTAGTATCTATCTCTTAGTTTCTACTATCTTTAGGATACTAGGCTAAATAATATAGTTACCTACCTTAATTATAGCCTTAAGATCCTTTAAGTAATATTAAAGTTAAGAGTCTATAGATAAATACCTTATTATCTAAATATAGGTTATATAGTTTTACTAATATAGGAGATAGGAGGTATTACTAAGGGAAGGACTATAGTTTAGGATACCTATAGTAAGGGATTTCTTAATATATAGCCTATAAAGCTATTATATTACTTATAGAGTAGTATACTCCTTATTATCTAAGTTTCCTTCTATAAGGAACTTACTAATAAACTAATTTATAAGTATAGAGAGAATAGCTAGGATATAAGGAGAATAGTAACTAGAGTTACTATAATAGTTACTACTATAGTTAGCTATATTTAATAAGGGTATAATATAGGGATAATAGGTAAATAAAGTATTATTTAGAGAGGTATAATAAGAAGGTATAATAGGGTTTATAATATCTTAGAGAATTTTCTATATAAGGGAAAGTAAAAGTTATAATAAAATAAATAGTAGATAGAAAGTAGGGGTAGGGCTAGGGTTAATATAATAATAATATAGGGCTTAATAACTATATTATATACCTAGCCTATACCTAGGACTAAAATAAAATAATAGGATAGAAGGTTTAAGATAAGGCTAGGGTTAATATAATAATAATATAGGGCTTAGTAACTATATTATATACTTAGTCTAGTCCTAGGATTAAAATAATAAGCTTATATAATATATTAAAGAGAAGAAGTAAGGGTATATATAAGGGCTTAGGCTTTACCTAAGTATTCTCTAGAGTATATATATATTATATATATATAGGGATAGATAGTCCTAAGTATCTACTAAAGTATATATATATTATATATATATAGGGGTAAATCCTAAGGGCCCTAAGTCTAGAATATATATATGCTATATATATAAAGGTATAGGGAAGAGGATAAGTATAAGGTAGTTAGGGGGTTATAAGAGCCCTAGTAAGGATAGGTTTCCTACCTTCCTCTTCTCTTTCCCTAAGTTTCTTAATACTATACCGACGCCCTATTGCAGTCGCCTAGGGGCCAGTCCATAACAAGGTATTTATTAAGATCCTATTAATAAAGAGAATAAACCCTAGGAACTCCACTAACTCTTAGTAAAACTTATATTTAGAGGGTTTTATATATAATTCTACCTCTCTTATATACCCTAGGACTTCTTTAATATATATAGTGTGCTTCTCTTATATTTTTAAAAAGATAAGGATATTATCTAGATATACTATATAAGTAGTATTAACTAGCCTATAAAGCGCTTTATAGATATAGTTCTAGAATATAGCTAGGGCATTTATTAACCTAAAAGGCATTATAAGATATTTATAGTGCCTATAGTATATGTAGAATATAGTCTTCTACTTATTACCCCCTTTAATCTAGATTCTATAATAAGTATCCTTAATATTAATTTTTAAGAAGAAGTAAGCTCCTTAGCACTAGTCTAGAATCTCTAAAATTAGGGGGAGAGTATAGTAATTCTTCTATATTACCCTATTAAGACCCTAGTAATCTATATATAATTAGAGTATACTATCTTTCTTTAGTATAAATAGGATAGGTATACCTATAGGGCTCTTTAATAGTCTTATCTAGCCCTTCTATAGGTTCTTATTAATATATTTATAAAGTTCCTTTAATTTACCTTAGGAAAGGGGGTAAATTAGTCTATATAGGGGTGTAGCCCCTAGTATTAGATTAATTATATAATTAGTAGTCTTTCTTAAAGGTAAGCTCCCTACCTTATCTAATATAAATATATCTTTAAACTTATATAGTTCCTAGGGGATATCTTTAATAGTTCTATATACCTTTGCCTTTTCTTTATCTCTAAGGGTAATAAACTTATCTTCTATAACCCTATTAATAGTATATATAATAGTCTTATTATATATAACCTTTATAAATTTATAAGGAGTTATAAGTAAAAAAGCCTTTCTTCTTTTCTTAAACTACTACTCTTATAAGTATAAGTAAAGGTAGATATATTCCTTAGTAAGTATATATATCCTAATTAATATAGGGCTTCCCTTAGTTCTTAGGTCCCTATTAATAGCTATATATAGTAGCTTAAGGTCCTTTTCTTCTTCTCTTAAGTCTTTAATTATAATAGGGACCTTATAAATACTATATTAGGGAACTATAAAGGCCCCTACTGCCTTAATAATAGGTACTATAGCCTTAGCTTAGTTAAGTTTATAGGCTTATATAAATTTAGCGCTAATAATATTAATCTTAGTATAACTATTAAGATCCGCTACTATTTTAATATCTATATACCTATAAATAGTAACTAGTATGTAAAATTAATACCCTATTAGTACCTTAGTATTTAAGGTAGAGATAAGGGTATTTACTTTTACCTTAGGGAGTTTTCTAGGTCTTATTACTCCTTCTTTAGCTTATTATATTTATTTATAAGGTACTCTATACTATTATAGTTAAAACACTACCTTTTATACCTAGGTTTATAGTTATTTAGGTAGGTAGTAGGAGACTTCTTTTAGTCCTTATCTTTCTAATCTTTATTAGACCTTTTACCTTATAGAAAGTTATATCTATAATATTAGGGAGCCTTATTTAGGCCCTTATCTTCTAAATACTTAGACTTTTACTTACTCTTTAGTATAGCCTCCTAGAGTTACTAAGTAAGTTATATAACCTCCTTTTATACCTTTCCTATAATAGAGGTATATAGGTTAATCTAGTTTTATAGGTTAGGGAGTAGTTTTATAAAGAATATAAAAGCTTATAACTTTTTAGTAGCTCTTTCTAGGTATTTCTCTAGTAAATCTAGGTAGATACTAAATTTAATAAAACTCTAGCCCTTATATTACTTTATATTCTCTAGCTATATAGCTATTTAGGTATTATAGTTAGTAGTATCTTAGAGTAGTATAAGAGTCTAGGTCTTAAATATATCCTAGTTATCTTAAAGATTACTTTAGTTATTAGTTATTTATTTATTAAGGTATTAGTCCTATCTTACCTTATAATTACTATATATATAATTAAGTATAAAGAGGATTTTTTAGTAATTATACTAATACTTTTACTTTACCCTATTAAAGGTATAGTTTAGATTATTTATCTATATTTTATACTTCTATAGGTTTATAGGGTATTAGAGATTAGTAATATTCCTAACTTTAACCTCTTAGTAGCTATTACTAAAGAAGGAACTAGATCTTTACTACCTTTTTATCTTCTCTTTCCCTCTACCTAGCTATAGAAGATTAATAAGCTTTTACTCTTATTCTTATAGTTTTTTAAGTTTCTTAAGCTAAGTAATTTACTTATTTATTACTATAGTATTAGCCCTAATATTAGAGGGTCTAGGTTTAGTCCTAGTTCTTATAAAATATAGTATATCTTTAGTAGTAATACTACCCTTATTTAATTAGCTTTAGTTATTATCTAATATTACTTAGGTTAATTAGGTAGTTCTTAGCCCTATATTACTCTTAGGTAACTAGTAGTAGAAGCTTTAGAATTATAAGAATAAAGGTAGCTAGGTAAAAGGATATAGGGTATACTTATATATTAACTAAAGCTTACTAGGTCTAAGTATAATATATATATAAGTTACTGGTTTATAGCTAGTGGCTTGCTAATATTATATAGACCTAGCCCTTCCTTCTAGTGTTAGGCGCCGCGGTGCTCTGGCGTTACGGTGCACGCATGCGCGTGGGTTATGTTGTGAGGGGCCTCATATTATTCTAGTAAAATACCTAAATTATATACTAAGCTCCTTCTATATCTTTAATAGGAACCTACTAGTTATATTTACTTAGCTAATCCTTTTACTTTACTAGGTATTTATTACTTTTATAGGTCTTTCTATATTCCTTAACCTCCTTAACTTTATATTTATTATCTTTATCCTTAAGATTAGGTATTAGTATTTTTTCTTTATCTATATTCTTATAATAGGTCTATAGCTTTAGTAGGCTAATATAGAATATATTATATAACCTACTATATTTTTCTAGTAGTATAAGCTAATATACTTACTTACTAATAGTATTAAGTACCTAAAATAGTCTAATAAACCTAGGGATTAGCTTCTATTTTACTTCCTTAAGCTATATATTCTTTACTAATAATAATACTAGGTTACCTTTTTTAAGAGTAAGTAATTAGTAATATTTATTATAGTACTTTACCTAGGATTTAGTAGCTTTTACCTAGTTTTACTTTAGCTACTTCTTAACTTTATATAACTTTATAATATAAGTATAAGCCTCTAATACCTTCCTTTTTATAACCTTATTCCTAAGGGCTAGCTAAAACTCTAGTAAGTACCCTATAAGTATATAGTTTAGTAAGTAGCCTATAGTTCTATTTACTATATTATTATAGATAAATTATATAACTAGGAGTAGCTTAGGCTATATTTACTAGTTTTTAGAAGTAAAGTATTATAGATAGTGCTCTAGTACCTAGTTAGTTCTCTTAGTTTACCTATTAGTTTAGGGGTAAAATACTATAGAAAGCCTATATTTTATATATAATAGGTAATATAGGTTTAACTAGAATTAGCTTATAAAAATAGATTCTCTATTAGATATAATACCCTTTAGTAGCCTAAATTATAGCTTAATCTCCTTATAGAAAAGTTTTACTAACTTAGCTATATTAATTATAGTTATTATAGGTAGGAAGATAGAGTACTTAGTATATTAGTTTATAATTACTAGGATTATATTAGTTTCTTATTTACCTACTTATATAATAGGTAATCCTATAATAAAGTCTATTAAGATTTCTACCTATAATTACTCTAGTATTAGTAGTAATTTAAGACTCCTATATAGGTAATACCTTCTTATAATTATTTACTAATATATTCTATAGCTTATAATATAGTCTAATATAGACTTATTTATAGCTAGCTACTAAAAGTAATACTTTAATAGCTTAAGTATTTACTTAGTCCTAAAGTAACTTACTAGTAGATTATTATAGTATAGCTATAGAAGCTCTTATTATAAGGTAGGCTCTTAGGGAATAACT
This sequence comes from Epichloe elymi, assembly GCA_023658475.1. Taxonomy (NCBI): domain Eukaryota; kingdom Fungi; phylum Ascomycota; class Sordariomycetes; order Hypocreales; family Clavicipitaceae; genus Epichloe; species Epichloe elymi. The sequence continues at coordinate 4,293,443 of CP098274.1, forward strand.
ACCTAGTCTTTATATATTAGGAAACCCCTTATACTATATAACTATAGACTAGCTTTCCCTTTCTCTAGGGAATTAATCTCTTTACTCTATCTCTATAGGTCTAGATCTTAGCTTTAGGCCTTTTATAATAGCTATACTAATAGTTTATTTAGGCTAGATTAGTAGGGATCTAGTAATATAATAGCCCCCTAGATCTCTTATACTATACTAGTGTCCTAGATATACACTACCTTCTCCTAGAAATTACCTTTATTTAGCTAACCTTTTACTAGATCTATAGTAGCTAACTAGCCTCTTAATATAGCTACTCTAGCCTTTACTATAGGGGCTAGGGTATTTTCCTCCCCTAAAGATATCTTACTATATCTCTCTATAAAAACTAGGGTATTTTCCTTCTCTAAAGATATCTTATTATATCTTTTTTAATATATTAGTATCTTTTCTTCTATTATTTCTTTAGTAGCTACTAACTTTTTTTTAAGTTTTAGTAAAAATACCTTATTTATTAGGGGTTTACTCTTATAATTAGGCCTTCTTAATAGTATATCTATAGGGTTACTTTTTCTTAGTTTATACTTAATTATAAAATTTAGTAGGTATAGGAATATATACTATCTAGCTTATCTTTTATTTAGCTTCTATTACTTTATAAAGGTCTATAGGTTATAGTAGTCTAATAGGACTTCTACTAGGGTCTTTATATCTTTAATATAATATTACTAGTATTTAAATAACTTAACTATAGTAAGTAGCTCTTAGTTAGGTATACTATAGTTTTATTTAGTATTAGTAAACTTCCTTAACTAAAAGGCTATAGGGTACTAGTAGCCCTTATTATCTTATTATAATAAGATTCCTACTATTATAAAGATTAAGGTATCTATCTTAATACACACTAGTTAACTTAGGTTATAATAATAAAGTAGAGAAGCCTACTAAAAGGTATTTTTTAGCTAGTAAAATACTACCTATTCTCTTACCCTAAATATAAACCTCCTAGTCTAGATACTATTCTAACTACCCTTTATTAATATATTGTTATAGACTGGCCCCTAGGCGACTGCGATAGGGCGTTAGTATAGTATTAAGAAACTTAGGGAAAGAGAAGAGGAAGGTAGGAAACCTATCCTTACTAGGGCTCTTATAACCCCCTAACTACCTTATACTTATTCTCTTCCCTATGCCTTTATATATATAGTATATATCTATTCTAGACTTAGGGCCCTTAGGATTTGCCCCTATATATATATAATATATATATACTTTAGTAGATACTTAGGACTATCTATCCCTATATATATATAACATATATATACTCTAGAGAATACTTAGGCAAAGCCTAAGCCCTTATATATACCCTTACTTCTCCTCTTTAATATATTATATAAGCCTATTATTTTAATCCTAGGACTAGACTAGGTATATAATATAGTTACTAAGCCCTATATTATTATTATATTAACCCTAGCCTTATCTTAAACCTTCTATCCTATTATTTTATTTTAGTCCTAGGTATAGGCTAGGTATATAATATAGTTATTAAGCCCTATATTATTATTATATTAACCCTAGCCCTACCCCTACTTTCTATTTACTATTTATTTTATTATAACTTTTACTTTCCCCTATATAGAAAATTCTCTAAGATATTATAAACCCTATTATACCTTCCTATTATACCTCTCTAAATAATACTTTATTTACCTATTATCCCTATATTATACCCTTATTAAATATAGCTAACTATAGTAGTAACTATTATAGTAACTCTAGTTACTATCCTCCTTATATTCTAGCTATTCCCTCTATACCTATAAATTAGTTTATTAGTAAGTTCCTTATAGAAGGAAACTTAGATAATAAGGAGTATACTACTCTATAAGTAGTATAATAGCCTTATAGGCTATATATTAAGAAATCCCTTACTATAGGTATTCTAAACTATAGTTCTCCCTTTAGTAATACCTTCTATCTCCTATATTAGTAAAACTATATAACCTATATTTAGATAATAAGGTATTTATCTATAAACCCTTAACTTTAATATTACTTAAAGGATCTTAAGGCTATAATTAAGGTAGGTAACTATATTATCTAGCCTAGTATCCTAAAGATAGTAGAAACTAAGAGATAGATACTAATACTATCCTAGGGCTTCTATGCCCTTATAAGTTAATAGAAAGCCCTTCTAGACTAGGCCTAGTTTAACCTAGCTCCTATTTATTCTATCCTTAGGGTACCCCCTTTTTCTACCTTCTTTACTATAGCCTTAAATAAACTTAAGATTATTCCTTTTAGCTATAATAGCCCTATAAGTAGCTATAGTATAGTAAGGTCTATATAGTAAGTTATAGGTATTTTACTCTAGTAAAACTAGTAGATTATAGGTAGTCTAAATACTATATATTAGGAATACTATAATTAATCTACTCTCCTTCTTAAAGCTCTCTTTTCTTATTACTATAGTAGTTAATAATATATAAAATATAAAGATAACTTACCTTCTTATTATTACTATAAACACTCCTAACTTAGCCCTAACCTAGGGCCTATTAACTATTATATCTAATATACCCTAACTAGTAGGTACCCCCTAGTACTAAACCCTATTCTTTACTTATTCCCTACTAAAGGCTAACCTAGAGATAGGTTAACCTTTATACTTACTAATTATTATTCTACCTATACTATCTAGAACTATAGAAATATCTATCCCCCCTATTATAATACTACCTATACCCCTATTATACCTATAGTAATACTAGCTACTATTCCCCTTAACTATAATAATAATTTAGTTAGGGGCTTAAGTAATATATCTATTATAATAAGTAGAGAGTACTAAGGTTACCCTAGTAGTTATTATAAGTTAATATAATATAGACTAGGTATACCTTATATATTATTAGAAGTCTCTATAGAAGTATAAGTAGTTTATAATTAATTTAGTTTATTATTATATTATATATCTCCTTACCTTACCTTAAACTTATTAAGGGCTTATATTTATACTATACTTTCTAATAGCTCCTATATTAGCTAAATATATCCTACCTATTTTACTAGTATATTATATTTTCTTCCCTAACCTAGGGTATTCTATACTACTAGAATCTATTCTACCTAGTACTCCTTAATAAGTTTATTATTATCCTTTATTAGGACCTATTCTAGCCCTAGGTAAGAGTCCTAAAGCCTCTAGCTAGGAAAAGGGTTCTCTATAGCTTATTTAATAAGGTCTATATAAAAGACTAGAAAAATATCCCTAGGGATATCTAACTATACTATTAGTAGTATTAGTACTTCTAAGACTATATATTTTACTATAACCTAATTAAGTTTCTATAAGGAGTAGTTTATTTTAATATTCTTTAGTAAAAGCTATACTTTATCCCCTACCTAGAACTATTCTACTAGCTATTAGGAAGCTAATATAGTATCCTACTATCTTTATTAAGTATAGGCTATTATAGCCTATACTAGTTAAGTACCCTCTTATAGGTACTTAAGGAACTATATAGCTTATCCCTTAGATATTATTATAGATACTAACTAGTCTAGTTATATCTAAATAGGTTCTAAATTATAGCTATAAAGTAACTTATTTAGACTAATTCCTATTATAAAAGAGGGCCTATTATTAATTATAAGCTAATAAGTAGCTAAGTGCTCTAGCTAATTAAACTATAAAAAGAAAACTATAATATATAATATTACCTAAACTTCTTAGTTTACCTACTCTATACTACTATTAGTCTATAGGTAGTAAGATATAAAGAGTAACTAGTCTATCCCTATAAAAGAGTATAATATTATTTAAAATTTTCCTAACTAGTCTAACCTTTAATTTATAATAATAAACTAGAGAAAACTATAAAACCTCTACTAAACTATTTTAAACTACTTTATATACTCCTTAGCCTTAATAAAGGTTATAGCTTCTAACTATATAAACTTTAAGAGTCTATCTATAATAACTATAAAATACTATAGCCTCTCTAGGGATACTACTAGTAAGTTTATTATAAAGTTAATAAAGATCTAAGACTAGAACTAATTAGAGATAGGTAAAGGCTTTAGTAAACCCTAGTGCTATTACTAACTCTTATAACTACTAAAATAATAATAGTTATAAATAAACTAAGTAATATCCTATAATATCCTATCCTAATAGAATTATTATTATAATAATTAAAATATAGTATTATAACCTAGGTACCCTACTACTAGTAAATTATAGTATTATTATATAAGGGTTATTATAAGTAGCTCCTAAGCTAGAATCTATATATAGCCCCTAAACTAAAGCGCTCTATATATACTTATAGAATAATCTATAACCTATTCTCTTATTAGTATCTCTAGGGGAAACCTTTAACCCCCTTTTTAGATAGTCCTTAATTAGATACTATATATTAGGTTTAATATAATAGCCTAATCCTATAGGGACTAAAGGTACTTAATAGTAAAAAAAACCTCTCTTACTAGTAATAGTAATACTTATATATAGTATAGCGCTAGGTTAGTATTATCCCTTTACTCCTTAGGTAATAGTAAGAGTTATATAATTATAATAAGCTATAGAATATATCCTATTCTTAAAGGTAATTTAGTCTAGTCCTACTCTCTCTAAGAAAGGGTATCTAGGTATTAGGCTTATATACTAGGTTTATATTATAGGTAAAAGTTAAATAGTATAAGTATATTTACCTACTAAGCCTATTTCTTTAATATTAACTAAGAAGTAGTAAAGTACTTTAGGTTCTTATAATCTATATAGATAGTAAATAGATAGGGTATACCTTAAAGTTTTACTAACTATACCTTTAGGTAAGAGATAATAGTAAGTAACTCCTTATTATAGATTATATAATTCTTCTATAAGAATATAAGGCTAGTAGAAAAGTAAGTAACTAGGTATAGAATACTATTAGGACCTTATTATAAGAGGTACCTACTAATAGCTTTACCTAAATAATTAGCTTCTACTACTATTAGCTAGTTTAGGTCTTATTATACTAGTACTAAATATATAATAAAGGTATCTTTTAATCTCTTAAAGGCCCTCTTTTTCTTAGGTCTCTATTAGAAAGGGATATTTCTCTTAGTAAGTTATATTAGTAAAGCTACTATCTCTAAGAAGTTACTAATAAAATTATAGTAAAAATTTATAAATCCTAGGAAGCTATAAACCCTATATAGTTTTATAGGTACTACTTATTCCCTTATAGCTATAACCTTTATAGGATCTAGGTAGATTAAGTAGCCTACTATAATAATATATTCTAGGTACTAAACCTCTTTTATAGTAAATATAGACTTATTAAGGTTAAGGTATAGACCTATAGCCCTTAAGTAACTAAGGACTAACTAGACCTTCTTTATATAATCCTTCCTTAACCCCCCTAAATAAACTAGGATATTATTAAGGTAGGCTATAATAAAGTCTCCTAGTATATTCCCTAAGGATTTATTAATATAATACTAGAAGGTTATAGGTATACTAGCTAAGCTAAAGGGGTAAACTAGCTATTTAAATAAACTAAACCTTATATAGAACGCTATAAGGTACTCTAAGCCCTTAGCTATCTATAGTTTATAAAATACTATATAGATATCTACCTTTATAAACTAATATACTTTAGATAGGGAATATAGTATCTCTTTAATTAGTAGGAAAGGGTAATAGTCTTATATTATTATCTTATTAAGAGCGTAGTAGTCTATATAGAAATACTAACTATTATTAACCTTTTTAATAAGAAAAATAGGGGCTATAGTTACTAAGGAGCTAGTATAGATCTATCCCTTATTTATTAGATTTATAATCTAGCGCTAAACCTCTAAAAGCTAATCCTATAGTATATTATATAAGGGTCCCTATAGGAGTGCTAGTTTAGACTTATCTAGGTTCTTATATATATATATATAGTAGTTAAGAGACCCTTTATAAGAGGGTAAGCTATTAGCCTTAGACTTATTAAAGAGGTCTATAAAATCTACTAACTCCTTAGGTAACGCTAATATATTAGGAGTAGCTAGCTCTATCTTAGGCACTATAATCTATAGTACTATTATTATTTTCTTTAAGCTTATAGTAATAAACCTTATAGTAATATCCTTATTTTAGTATGCCCTATAAGCCTTAGTAGTATATAGGGATCTAATAATTCCCTATATTAGAACCTCTATTACCTAAGTAGAGGACTTAGAAATATAAAGGCCCTCTATAGCTTTAATAACTAGTTATTATTATACTATATAAATTACTACTCTATACTACTCTAACTAAGGTATTCTAAATATTATATCCTAGGTTAGGCTAGGGATAATATATAGGTATATAAATAACTCCTAGCTATCTATATTAATTCTAGTGCGTACTATATAGGTTATAAAAGAGGTATCTTCCTTAACCTACTTTCCTTTCTATTCTATTTCTACTATAGTATAAATATACCTCTATTTTAGTAACTATATAAGCTCTAGGCTAAGCTATCTTACTACTAATTTACTTATAGTACTATAGTAATTATAACTATAATTAATTTAGATATTAATAAAATAATATATATTAAAAAGTATAGAAATAAGGAATAGTAGTTAGTTTATATATTTTACTATATCCTATTCTATTTCTATATAATAGTTAAAATTATCCTATAATATAGAAGTTAACTAGCTTATTAGCCCCTATATAAGACTCTACTTAGGGGCTACTTATTTTCTATAGGAGGGATATTTACCTCCTTATTTATACTTTCCTTATCTACCCTAGATATATTAATACTAACCTACTAGCACTAAGGTAGGAAAAGGGTATATTCTTAAATAAAGTAGTCCTTAGACCTATATTAGAGGTAGTATCTTTCTTAGTAGTATCTAGCTAGTACTACCTCTAATATCTATTTTACCTATTTTATATTTAGGATAGCCTTTACTTCCTTACCCTTTTTCTTAGCCTATTTCCCTAGCTAGGTCCCTACTATATAAACTCCTATTATTAGAGTATTACCTTTATAATTAGTTAGGTTTAAGGGTTTAGGGTATAGGACCCTATATTAGGTCTAATACTTATCCTCTAAGGTAAGGGCCTTAATATTAACTACTATCTTATAATATTATATAACCACTATATACTAATTATAATAGCTTATACCCTACCCTATACTAATTTCTTAAAGATACTTATTAAGTATATATTAAAGCTTTACTAGCTTTATATTATTTACCTAAAGATCCCCCCTAGCTAATAAGAGCTTATCTATAAAGTAAATAAAGAATATAAAGAATACCTCCCTAGGTCCTTATTCTATTTAGTTAAGCTTTATAAAGGCTATCTCCTATCTATATAGGTTAGTAAATATAGTCTTAAGATACTCTAGGAACTTAAAGGGATTAAAGTTAATATTTTTACCTAACTTAAAGAAGTTAGCTACCTAGGACTATACCTTAGAGAAGAGGTTCTAGTAAATAAATATCTACCTATTCTTATTAGTACTAATAAAGTCCTTATCTACTAGTAGCTTATACTCTATTAGGAGCCTCTATATAGTAAATATAGCCTTATTACTATTATATAGGTTACCTATAAGAATTAGTTTTTACTTTAATTTAGCTACTATAGCTACCTATAGGGTAGTAAATATAGTAGGGGTTAGGGCTTAGCACTAGACCCTAGGGTTTAGTTAAGTTAGTTAGGCTAAGGGTCCTATATAATCTATTAAGAGTCTTATATAATTTATATTAACTTACTCCTAGAGTTATACTATTTCTACTATTTACTTATTTAGTATATAGTAAAGCATTTTAAATTATACTTACTAAGCTACTAGGGGTACTATAGTATTAGATCCTAGGGTAATAGTCCCCTAGTTAGGATAATCCTAAGGTTAAAGTGTGTTTTATATACCTATTAGTATATCTATGTCAGGGTCACAGAGGCAATAGAGCGACAGAGGCTATAAAGGCGATGGCATCATGTACAGTAGGGCCTAGTCATGGCTCACAGCGCCCTAGCTACGAGGTCGCCGCGAGCTAGTCACGTGCACGTAGAGGGGGTATTTAGGTAAAGGTTATATATATAGAATATAGGAGGCTAGAGATTAAAACCTTTAAGCATATACACCTACCTTCTAGCTCTATAGCTACTACCTTAATTATACTATTACCCTATTTATTATATTTAGCCTAGAAGCCTTAATAAGTTAATCTCTCTTTCCTATTAGGGTAATAGGCTATTAGTAGGTTAAGGATATTAGCACTATATAGAATAAATACCTATTTAATAGGTACTAATAACTCTAGAGTAAATACACTATATAAAGATATATTTATAGATTAATACCCGCTCCTAGAGTATAAGTCTTCTTATCTAACTACCCTAGAGAATTCCTATATATTAGAGCTAGCTATTAATAATAAAGAAGCTATATTAAACTATAGCCTTATATAAGTAGAGGTATAGCTATAAATTACCTAAAAAAGATATAAACTTAAGTAGCTATAGAAAAATTTATAGGAAGTAAATACCTCTCCCTAATTAGATAATACTAACTAAGGCTCTACTTCTACCCTATAAACCCCTCCTACTTAAGCCCCTATTCCTATTCCCTAGTTAGTACTAACTACACTAGGGCTATATAGATATAGTATAGTAAAGATATAGCTTAAGACTCCTATATATAAGGGGAATACTTATAAGAATCTATAGATATTCCTAGTAGATTTAAATATAGTTTTTACTATAGATTAGAATATATTTATAAATAATATAATAAAGGTTATATATACTAGTAGCTACCTAGTAGATAAGGTAAAGTAATAGTAGATATATTTTACTACTATAGATAGTTATATAGACTACTAGAGCTACACTTAGATAGAGTTTATATAATAGTTAAAAACTAGAGGAATAGATAAAGATAATTACTACCTAGAAGCTATAGGAATACTACTAACCCTCTAGTAAGGTAAGGACTAGTTATTCTAAGTATTTATTAAGGTTTAGGGCAAGGTAGAAGTAGAATTACCTAAGCCTATGCCTAAGCCTATAAGAATTACCTAGTTTATATAGTGCCTAAATAGCACTATAAAGAAGTAGGTATTTAGCTAAGAATACCCTATAAGTTAGAACTATCTTATAGGCTAAGGAAAGAAGGTAAAAGTAGTAATAAAAGAGGAAAAAAAGCCCTACTATAAAGGTAACTAAGGAGATAACTAATAGAAGAGGAGGAATTACTTAGCTTTACTAGAAGGTAGGTTATAGGAAGGACGCCATATAGAAATAGGGGGCTTACCTATTACCTATTTTAAGTGTAAAAAACTAGGCTACCTCTTAACTAAGTGCCCTAAGCTAGATTATAGTATCTACTATAGAGGTAGCCACACTACTAACTAGCACTAAGGTAGCGGTAACTAAGCTAAGGGCTAGTTAAACCTAAATAAGACGCTAATTAGCTTAGTATAACCCTAGGAAAATACTCTTAATATAATATAACTTAATAAGAATAGGTAATTAGACCTATAAATTTATATAGAAGTTAAGTTATAGCGAGATTACTACTAGGTAGTAGTACTAACGCTATTTAACCCTAGCGCTATATATTCTTTAATTTATCTAGATATATTAATAGACCTAGACTAGGTAAATATATAACTAAGTAATAGTACGCTTAAGAGTGTGTCTAGTAATATTATACTATATTAAGGAATTTTAAAAAAGGTAATATTAGTAAGGGATAGTATAGGATATAGAAAGATATACTAAGTTAGCTACTATATTACTAATAGTAGCGAAAAGCTAGTGCTAGGTATTAACTAGGTAAGATAATATAAACCTATTATAATATTATAGGGGAAAAGACTTTAGAGACACCCTATAATAAAGAAATATATCTTATTAGTAATAAGGTCACGGGATAGATAGTATATAGAGAAATGCTTATTAGTTATAGTAATACTTCCCCCCTAGTTAATAGGTCTAATTAAGCGTGTAGCCTCTATTAGGGACACGCTAAAAGAGTAGAAACTAAGTAGTGTCTATATAATAATAAATCTATCTAACGCTATTTATAAGGTAGCCCTCCTAGAAGTCTACATAGAGTTTAAGGATATATTCTTAAGCTATAAGGCTAGCACCCTCCCTAGATTAGGTAGGTAGATATATATAATTAAATTAGAAGAAGGAAAAACACTACCCTAGGGACCTATATATAACCTAGCTAAGAAAGAGCTATAGGTGCTCTATAAGTACCTAGTAAGTATATAGGAATAAGGTTAGATCTAAAGATCTATTAGTCTAGTAGGTGCCCTAATCCTATTTATACTAAAGAAAGGGGGAAAATTATAACTATATATAGATTATAGGGGCCTAAATAAGATTATAGTTAAGGATAAGGCCCCTTTGCCCCTAATTCTAGAAATCTTAGATTAGCTAAGAGGTATAAAGATCTTTATAAAGTTAGACCTTAAAGATACGTACTATTAGCTATATATCCGTAAGGGAGATAAGTAGAAGACAGCCTTTTAGTGTAGATATAGTTACTTTAAGTATCTTATAATACTATTTAGGCTTATTAATACGCCTACTACCTTCTAAGAATATATTAATATAGCTTTAGAAGGTCTTATAGATATTATCTATATTATCTACCTTAATAATATCCTAATATATAGCAGTAATATCTTAGAGTATAAGAATTATATTAAGTAGGTTCTTAAGAGGCTTTAAAGCACTAATCTTTTTATTAACCTAGATAAGTACTAATTCTCTATTAAGGAAGTTAAATTCCTTAGTTATATAATCTCCCTAGAGGGAATCTTAATAGACCCTAGCAGAGTTAAAGTGATTATAATATAGCTAATACCTATCTATATGTTTAATATCTAATCTTTCCTAGGATTTACTGGTTTCTATAGGTGCTTTATTAAGAATTATAGTAAAATTATTATCCTATTAACTAACTATCTATAAGGGAAATAACTAGTAAAGTTTAAGCTAGAGCCCTATAAGCTAGTGGCGTTTAGAGAACTATAAAAGTAATTCTAGGAGGCACTAATTTTAGTGTATTTTAATCTAGCGCTACTATTATAAGTTAAGACTAATACCTCTAGATATATAATTAGAGCTATCCTTATAATGTTAGTGCTAGGTCACTAGCACCCTATAGTGTTTATATTAAGGAAGTTAAAGGACACTAAATTACGCTATATAACACTAGATATAGAGTTACTAGTAATTTAGGAGGCCTTTTAAACTTAGAGGTATTACCTTACTTACTTAGCTTACCTAGTAAAAGTAATAATAGATTACTTAAACTATAAATACCTTATTTTAAAGCCTAAGCTAATAAGCTAGTAGGTTACTATATTAGATAAGCTATGCCTATTTAACTTTATTATTAAACACTAGGTAGGCAAGCTAAATCCTACTAATACTCTATTATAGAGATTAGATTATATTAGTAAGGAAAGGAAAGCTAAGGTATTTATATCTTAGTTACTAACCTTCCTTACTAAGTTTACTACTATTAGGCTATAGGGGCACTATAATAAGCGTAGTATTACTACTAGTCTAGTAAAGCTATAGTATATTAGGTTTATAATTAATAAGTAGTGTAAGAGTAGTAGTAACTCTATTAATACCCTATATCTAAGATTACTACTTATTAATAGTATAGTAAGAAGTCTAATAGTAGGTAGGAGAATCTCTATAAAGTTAATCTCTACTAGGCTAATTAGATAGTTTATAGGCACTACTAAAGAGCTATAGGCTTATAGTAGTGTTATAGTAAGAATCTTAGTAGTTTAGAGAATCTCTATAATATTAAACTCTGCTATTAGGAGTGAGGCATAGGAATTAGAAGCCCTAATTCTAGTTTTATTATTAGAAATATAATAAGGGGATGCCTTTATAGCGTAGTGGAAGTTATTACTAATAAGTAGTAACTCTAGTGTGTTAGGACTATAGTTAATTAGTCCCTCTAAGCTAGAGGCTAAAGGGTTATAGATATAGACTAGGGTGCCCTCTAAGTTACTAATATATAATAATTAAGTTTTTATTCTATAAGGTATATAAAAAGAAGTCTTACTATTAACCTATAATAATCCTATAGTAGGTTATTAGGGGGTTAGTAGAACCCTCTATTAAATTATAGGCTAATATTACTAGCTATTAATAAAGAAGGATATTAAGTTATATATATAGACTTATGTTAATTATTAAGTTTTAAAGCTAAGGTTATATAAACCTTATAGCAAGTTAGCTACACTACTAGTGCCTAATTACCCTTTCTAAGAATTATTAATAGACTTTATTATAGGCTTACTACTAGTAAAGGATTAGAAGTATTAGATATATAACGCGATACTAGTTATTATAGACTAATTTTTAAAGTATAGTATTTATATACTAGTGTCCACACACCTATCTAGTAATAGGCTAGCTATAGTGTTCCTAGAAAACGTTTTTAAGGACTATAGTGCCCTAGAAGGTATTATTATAGACTAAGGGTTAATATTTACTAGTGGTTTCTAGAGGATATTCTACTACCTAATTATAATAAAGTAGTAACTAAGCACTATATTCTACCCCTAAATAGATAGATAGATAGAGTAATTAAACTAGGTTCTTAAGCACTATCTAAGAGCCTATATATATACTAAATAGGATAACTAGGTAGAATATCTACTAATAGCATAGTTTACCTATAATATAAGTAAGTATAGTAGTTATAGCCTAATACTAGCGGAGGCGCTATATAGGTATAACCTAAGGGAACTACACTAGGCTATCCTAATGCCTAACTTAGTAAATAACTAGGTAGAAAATAAAGTCTTAGAACTAAGATAGAGACACTTAAAGATTAAGTAGCTACTAAGTAATATATAAGTATAGTAAAAGAAGTACTATAATTATAAGAGAATACTAATAGAGTTTAAGGTTAGAGATTATATATTACTATTAATAAAAAACATTAACCTAAGATACCTAAGCTAAAAGCTTACTATAAAGTACCTAGGGCCTTATAAGATTAAAAAGGTAGTTAGTAATTATAGCTTAGCCTATTAATTATAATTACTAGCTAGCTTAAGACTTTATAATATATTTAATATTATAAGCCTTAAACCCTTTAAAGGGGACCCTACTAGCTATATAGATATATCCTTACTATAAGATAATATTAAAGATAATAAAGAAGAGTTTAAAGTTAAGAGAATTATTTTATATTACTATAATAGAAAATAATATAAATACCTAGTAAAGTAGAAAGGCTATAATAGTTTAGAAAATTCATAGGTATTAAAAAGGGATTTTATTATAAAGGATATTATAATTAATTATAACTAGTAATTAAGTAGCTAGTTTATAGAGATATAATTACTTTAGTAATTTAGTATATAAATATCCTATAATATAAGTTATATTCTTCTTAAAGCAAAAAACTACCTTATAGCTATCTAGTATCTACTATTCTATTATTATATTAGCAGCTATATTTTTATCTATAGTAGCTATAGGAGCCTTATTATTAGAAGACTCCTCCTTATTCCTATAAATAAATATATAAAGCTCTTTAGGGAGCTTAGAGGGGCTAATATAGGTAGGGATATTAGAAGTAAACTTAGTAAACTAGTAGTAAGTTAGTAAATTAAAAGCTATGCCTAGAATAATAAGATATTACTATTAGAGTATACTAGGTAATAAAGCATAGGCTATTTGCAATATTAATCTATACCTTAAGGTTTATAGTATTAAATAGCTATAATATTATAGCGCGCTTATTAGCATTAGCCTTACGCGTAGCCTTAGCGGTTAATTAAGCCTGGCGAACATGTCTACGTTAATTAGCGTTTTTTATAGCTAGGAGGGCGTTATATAACTTATATTTAGCCTATATAAGACCCTAGTAATAACTTAGCTATAACTAAGTTATTAGAGTTAATATTCTTACTAGATACTTATAATATTAAATACCTTCTAGGATATTTCTTATTATCTTAAATAACTTATAATATAATTTTATAATTTAGGTAGGACACTAATAGTGTATTAGTTATCTAGAAGTAGTTTCTATTAGAAAGGTACTTACACTAATATATAATTTATTATTTTTTATATAATAAGCATACTTAGAGGAATTTCCTAGCTAAAGTTAGTAATAAGAAAGTAGTAAGTAAGTAGCTTAGTTATACTAGGAGAATAATAATACTTATTAGGAATAGGTTTCCTATTAATAATATATTATAGCTTACTACTATTATCTTTAGGTATAATCTACTAGATAGTAGCCTACTAACTATAGCATAGATATAGGATCTTAATACTACTACTTAGTAAGTTAGCTACTATAATACTATAAGTAAGAAGTAAAACTTATATAGTAGTCTTAGAAGCTTAGGATACCTATTTATAAGGAGATTTTTCTAGGGTAGGAGCTAAAGAACTAGGAGTTACTAGATAGATAGTAGATATAGTAAACTAGCTATAAGTTAGTAGTAAGTAAGTAAGGAAGTAGGGTAGTAAGAGACTAATAATAAAGGAGCTTAGAAGTAAGAGCTAGGAATAATATAATCCTAGGTAAGGTTAGTAACTACTAAGTAATAGTAGTAGGAGCGCTACTATAGGGCTAGTAAGGCTAACTTATAATTTATATAGAGTAATTAAGAAGGATAAAGAAGAAAGGAAGAGATAAAGGGGGGGAAATCTAGGCTCTTTTATATTAACTATAGCCCCTTAAGTAATCTATATAGGTAGTAAAAGTAAGCTATAGGTTAAAGAGTTAGTGTTATAGCTACTAATAGTAAAAATTATAGCTAGTTATATATACCTAGCAAGTTTATAGTAACTTTACTAGAACTTATAGCTAAACTTACTTAGATATATAGTGTCTAATACCCTATCTATTTAACCTAATTAGAAAATTTAATATAGGGTATCTACTTCTATAGAAACTGTAATAAAGATAATATAAGCATTTATAAAGTAACTCTATAGCTATAATTATATAGCGATTAAGAGCTTATAAGTAAGGTAGGGAATAATCCATAACCTATATTAATAGGGCTATTATATCTCCCTATATATTATATTATAATGTAAAAAGTTATTTAGATTTATATAGGAAATTAAGATAGTAAGTTCACACTAACTAGGTAGCTAGTTATAATTAAGGGTAATTATAAAGGAGAGGGGGAACTATATTAGGGTTATAGAGGTAATAGAGTAATAGAGGCTATAAAGGTAATAGTATTATATATAGTAGGGCCTAGTTATGGCTTATAGTGCCCTAGCTACAAGGTCGCCGCGAGCTAGTTATATACACGCAGAGGGGGTATTTAGGCGAAGGTTGCACATATAGAATGTGGGAGGCTAGAGATTAAAACCTTTAAGCACATACACCTACCTTCTAGCTCTATAGCTGCTACCTTGATCATACCATCACCCTGTTCATCATATTCGGCCCAGAAGCCTTGACAATCTATTAGTATATTAAAATCTATTTTATTATTTTTTAGTAGTTATTATAAAACTAAAGGAAGTTTCTTAATTATTATAAACTAGCCCCTAGGTAACTATAATAGGGTATTAGTATAGTATTAAGAAACTTAGGAAAAGAGAAAAGAAAGGTAGGAAACCTATTCTTACTAGGGCTCTTATAACCCCCTAACTACCTTATACTTATTCTCTTCCCTATGCCTTTATATATATAGTATATATATATTCTAGACTTAGGGCCCTTAGGATTTACCCCTATATATATATAATATATATATACTTTAGTAGATACTTAGGACTATCTATCCTTATATATACGCGACACATGTGCACTCTGGAGAATGCTTAGGCAAAGCCTAAGCCCTTATATATATATAGTAATACTATAATCCTAGAGTATCTATAGATAAACTATTAGTAAAAGTTATAGAACCCTAGGAAGGATTATATATTCTTAAAGCTTATAGGTTCCTTCTAATCCTAAATAGTAGTAACTTAGTAGGTATTTATTAAGATCCTATTAATAAAGAGAATAAACCCTAGGAACTCTACTAACTCTTAGTAGAATTTATATTTAGAGGGTTTTATATATAATTCTACCTCTCTTATATACCCTAGGACTTCTTTAATATATATAGTATACTTCTCTTATATTTTTAAAAAAATAAGGATATTATCTAGATATACTATATAAATAGTATTAACTAGCCTATAAAGCGCTTTATAGATATAGTTCTAGAATATAGCTAGGGTATTTATTAACCTAAAAGGTATTATAAGATATTTATAGTGCCTATAGTATATATAGAATATAGTCTTTTACTTATTACCCCCTTTAATCTAGATTCTATAATAAGTATCCTTAATATTAATTTTTAAGAAAAAGTAAGCTCCTTAGTACTAGTTTAGAATCTCTAAAATTAGAAGGAGAGTATAATAATTCTTCTATATTACCCTATTAAGACCCTAGTAATCTATATATAATTAGAGTATACTATCTTTCTTTAGTATAAATAAGATAGGTATACCTATAGGGCTTTTTAATAGTCTTATCTAGCCCTTCTATAGGTTCTTATTAATATATTTATAAAGTTCCTTTAATTTACCTTAGAAAAGAGGGTAAATTAGTCTATATAGGGGTATAGTCCCTAGTATTAGATTAATTATATAATTAGTTATCTTTCTTAAAGATAAGCTCCCTACCTTATCTAATATAAATATATCTTTAAACTTATATAGTTCCTAGGGGATATCTTTAATAGTTCTATATACCTTTACTATTTCTTTATCTCTAAGGGTAATAAACTTATCTTCTATAACCCTATTAATAGTGTATATAATAGTCTTATTATATATAATCTTTATAAATTTATAGGGAGTTATAAGTAAAAAGGCCTTTCTTCTTTTCTTAAATTACTACTTTTATAAGTATAAGTAAAGGTAGATATACTTCTTAGTAAGTATATATATCCTAATTAATATAAGGCTTCCCTTAGTTTTTAGGTCCTTATTAATAGCTATATATAGTAGCTTAAGATTCTTTTCTTCTTCTCTTAAGTCTTTAATTATAATAAGGACCTTATAAACACTATATTAGGGGACTATAAGGGCCCTTACTACCTTAATAATAGGTACTATAGCCTTAGCTTAGTTAATTTTATAGGCTTATATAAATTTAGCACTAATAATATTAATCTTAGTATAACTATTAAGATCCACTACTATTTTAATATCTATATACCTATAAATAGTAACTAGTATATAAAATTAATACCCTATTAGTACCTTAGTATTTAAGGTAGAGGTAAGGGTATCTACTTCTACCTTAGGGAGTTTTCTAGGTTTTATTACTCCTTCTTTAGCTTATTATATCTATTTATAAGGTACTCTATACTATTATAATTAAAATACTACCTTTTATACCTAGGTTTATAGTTATTTAGGTAGGTAGTAGGAGACTTCTCTTAGTTCTTATCTTTCTAATCTTTATTAGACCTTCTATCTTATAAAAAGTTATATCTATAATATTAGGGAGCCTTATTTAGGCCCTTATTTTCTAAATACTTAGACTTTTACTTACTCTTTAGTATAGCCTCCTAGAGTTACTAAGTAAGTTATATAACCTTCTCTTATACCTTTTCTATAATAAAGATATATAGGTTAATCTAGTCTTATAGGTTAGGGAGTAGTTTTATAAAGAATATAAAAGCTTATAACTTTTTAATAGCTTTTTCTAGGTATTTCTCTAGTAAATCTAGGTAGATACTAAATTTAATAGGACTCTAGCCCTTATATTACTTTATATTCTCTAGCTATATAGCTATTTAGGTATTATAGTTAGTAGTATCTTAGAGTAGTATAAGAGTCTAGGTCTTAAATATATCCTAGTTATCTTTAAGATTACTTTAGTTATTAGCTATTTATTTATTAAGGTATTAGTCTTATCTTACCTTATAATTACTATATATATAGTTAAGTATAAAGAGGATTTTTTAGTAATTATACTAATACTTTTACTTTACCTTATTAAAGATATAGTTTAGGTTATTTATCTATATTTTATACTTCTATAGGTTTATAGGGTATTAGAGATTAGTAATATTCCTAACTTTAATCTCTTAGTAGCTATTACTAAAGAAAAAACTAGATTTTTACTACTTTTTTATCTTCTCTTTCCCTTTACTTAGCTATAGAAGATTAATAAGTTTTTACTCTTATTTCTATAGTTCTTTAAGTTTCTTAAGCTAAGTAATTTACTTATTTATTACTATAGTATTAGCCCTAATATTAGAGAGTCTAGTTTTAGTTTTAGTTTTTATAAAATATAGTATATCTTTAGTAGTAATATTACCCTTATTTAATTAACTTTAGTTATTATCTAATATTACTTAGGTTAATTAGGTAGTTCTTAGCCTTATATTACTCTTAGGTAGCTAGTAATAAAAGCTTTAGAATTATAAGAATAAAGGTAGCTAGGTAAAAGGATATAGGGTATACTTATATATTAACTAAAGCTTACTAGGTCTAAGTGTAATATATATATAAGTTACTAGTTTATAGCTAGTAGCTTACTAATATTATATAGACCTAGCCCTTCCTTCTAGTATTAGGCGCCGCGGTGCTCTGGCGCTACGGTGCACGCATGCGCGTGGGTCATGTTGTGAGGGGCCTCACATAATAATAATAACAATAATTCGGATACGCCTAAGACCTAGAAGCAGGCATTAAAAAGCAAGGATAGCCAAAAATAGGTTAATATAACCTTTAGTGAATTTAAGCAGCTATTAGCTGCTAAAACTTTTAAATTTATAGGGATAGACTAAATTCCTAAGGGCCGAAAAGTTCTTAAAAATAGGCTTATTTATAAGCTTAAAAAGGATAAAGAAAATAATCCTATAAAACACAAGGCCTAACTCGTTATAAAAGGCTTTATACAGATAGAAGGTCAGGATTATATTAAGACCTACGCTACTACTAGCATTCCCCCTAGTTAGTGGATTTTACTAGCCCTAGCGGCTTGTAATAACTGGGAAGTTAAATAGGTTGATTTTATAGGGGCCTTCTTAAATAGCTTACTAAAAGAAGCTATTTATATGTAGATCCCTAATGGATTCGTTAAGTTCGCCAAAGCTACTACGCCTAAAATAGCTAAATTACTTAAGAAATACGGCTATAATCCCTCTTAAAAGCAGGTTATTTTCCTTTAAAAAGCTTTATATAGATTAAAATAGAGCTCTAGAGAATAGTAGTAGGCTCTAAAGGAACTTCTTCGAAAATTAGGCTTCCACCCCCTTATATCTAACCTAGCTATCTTCTTTAACCTAACTACATCTATATATATAGCGACTTATATAGATAACTATCTTCTAATAGGACCGGATCTAGCTTATATTAACAAGCTAAAGAAGCTATTACACAAACCTTACCCTATAGAAGATCGTGGGCCAGCTGAATTTTTCCTAGGCATTTAAATCACTAGAAATCAAAAGAAAGGGACCCTAACTATCCACCAGTCCCAGTATATTTCTAAGGCCCTAGAGAGATTTAATATAAAAGATACTAGGCCTATTAAAATTCCTCTTTAACTTAGAATTATAAAGCAGGCAGCTAACTACCTAACTAAACCTCTTTCCTCCTCTAATCACAAGCTTTATTAGAGTATTATAGGGACTATTATATACTTAATGCTCCTTACAAGGCCTGATATTGCCTTTCCGGTTTAGTGGCTTTTAATAGCGTTATCTAAGCCTTATATAGAGCACTTAAATACTACTAAATATCTGCTTAGATACCTTCTAGGCTCTATAAGTTATTCTATAACTTATAGAAGGTCTAAACACGCTACTAAGGCTTCTGTAACCCTTATTAGCTTCTGTGATAGCGACTTCGCGGGAGATAAGTCCTCTAAATCAACCTATGCTTATCTCTATAAGCTAGCTAAAGGACCTATTAGCTAGAAATCAAAGAAAGTAACTATAATAGCTTTATTAACATTAGAGGCCGAATTAGATGCTCTATGTGAAGCTATTAGGGAGCTAGAGTGGCTTTATAGCCTTTTTAAGGAAATTAAGCTACCTATAGCACCTCTAGTCCTGATTTTTAGTAATAAGGCGCTATTATGACCGCTAATAACCCTGCTCTTTATAGTAGAACAAAGCATACCCTACTAAAATTTAACTATACTAGAGAAAAGGTTTAGAAGGGTATAGCTAAGGTTATCTATATAAATACTAAAGAGATGCCTGTAGATAGCTTAACTAAGCCCCTACCTAACGATAAATTTCAATAATTTATTTAACTATTAGGTCTTACGAACACAAAGGCCTAGTTTTAAAGAAAAATAACTAAAAAGTCGAAAAATGTTGGAACAAGCATGATATCAATCGCGCTTGGCAGCCGCAATTCCCTTCGGCTGAAGGTCGGCCCGACCGGAAGAAGGTCGGCTGCTGCGCGTGTGTGCGTGCGCGTGCGCGTGCCTCCCTTCCTGCCCACGGGCAGGCCTGCGATAGGGCAGGGCCCGGGTCACGTGACCCACCCATACCACGTGACCCACATAAGCTGCAGATGCTTTTTCCCTCTTATAAGAGCCCCCTCTTTAGCTAGCTTCCTTTCCTTTAGAACACATAGCTTATAATAGATTATTTAATTAATACTATTACAAGCGCGCCTAATTAATAACTAGCTATTATCACACCTAGTGATTCTAATACTAATTAGTGGTTAACTTTATAACCACTTTTATTTATAAATACCTACTATCTTTTAAAGACACCGTAGATTAGCTAGGTTCTATCTAGAAGAGACCTTTATAGAAGTAGTATAATTTAGCTAGCCTATTAAGGTAATAAGAGTAGCTTTATTATTTAAGATCCCTAATTATACTAAGGAAGAAGCTAACTCTAGCTAGCTTATTAAGGTAATAAGAGTAGCTAGAAGAAGCTAAAGCCTAAACTAAGAAAAAGAGTTTAACTCTAGTAGCTAAGCTATCTTATTATTCTTTAACTTAGTGTGTTCTATTATATATAAAGCTAATTACTAAAGCTTATAATCCTTTATATCTTTTTTTCCCTAATCCCTTTATTATTACTTTCCTTATTCTATCTCCTCTAATACTATAAGTTATAATAGTTAATAAGAAAGAATAACTATAAAACCTAATAAGTTATAATAACTCTTAAGTAAATCCCTTAGAAGCCCTAGAATTTACTATCCCCTTTCTCTATATCCTATAGTAACTATACTAGTATATTATAGAAGAAATACTTACTAGGATAGATAAATTTAATATTAAGGATAATAATATACCTAAGATATAAGTAACCTATATCCTCTCTTAGGTTAAGGACTATATAATTTAAAAGGTATATAAAAGATTACTCTTTATAGAATTTACTTAAGATTTTAATCTATAAACCTATAGTAACTTTCTAAAGACCCTAGTTATAGTCTTAAGGCACTTATAGGACTACCTTATTAACTCTAGAATCTATATAATAATTAACTAGAATATAAATATAGTAATAAATCTCTAAGAAGTTCTTAACTAATAGGAATTCTACTTCTAGTTATAAGAAAAAGTAAAGAATACCTAGAAGAAGTATAATAACTTCTAAAAGAATATAATTAAGAATAGTAACTTTCTTAATAATCTCTATAATAATAATAATATCTAGGACTAATAAAGTATAAGAACTACTTATTCCTCCTACTAACCTTTATAATCTCTATAAAGAGTAATATTAGTAGCCTTTCCCTAAGAATAAAACCCTTAGCTCTTTTCTTAAATACCTTAAGCCTTATAAGCCCTTTTTTATTATCCCTAAGTACCTATATTTACCTAGTAAAGAATCCCTACTCCCTAATAATAAGCCCTCCTTATTTACTAAAGGATAGTATATAAGCCTACTAATAGTCCTTCCTTTAAGCCTTTATAACTAATAGTAAAGTAAATCTTAGACCTTATTAAGATATATATATCTAAGTAGTAATATAGTGCTAATTACTATAATATACTTAAACTAAAGCTTTAAATCTTTAGGTAAAAGTATAAGCTTCTAAATATAAAACTAAAATAAGCTAGGTATATATTTAAAGTAATACTAAAAGGAAAAGCTTATTAGTATTACTTAGATTACCTCTCTAAACCTAGTAACCCTTAGGACCTTACTACCCTTATAAAGAGAATAAAAAAGAGGTTTAAGACTAAAGATATAAGGTAGAAGTATCTCCTTAAATAGTATAATACTTTACTCTAGAAAACTATTAATAAAAACCCTAATAAATTAAAGATAGAATACTTTAATAAACTTATTAAAAGGCTATTAACCTTATAGTAAGCTATTCCTAATATAGGTTAATTAGAAAAAGCCCTTAGGAACTAGATTATAACTACTTATAATAGGATTCCTAAGTATAGAGGGTACCTTACTAACCCTCTAGATAGCCTTTAATAATTCTATAAGTATATATATATAATAATCTAGCTTATTATAGAGGAATCTAGTAATTAATATTAATTCCCTACTAATACCTAGACTCCTAATGCCTTTTAAACTAATAAAAGGTATAATAATAAAGGTAAAGAGTTATAATACCCTTTATAAAGGTAGAAAGGTAGAAGAGGCCCTCTTTATATAAAGAAATATTATATATATAGTAAAGAAGAATACTAGTTAATAAAGTATCCTAAGGAAGAGTATAAGAAGGTATACTAGAGATATAAGAACTATTATCTAGTAAATACCTTATTATCCTTACTAGCTTTATATAATACCTTACTTACCTAGTATAAACATATCCTAATAGGAGATCCTACTCCTTATCTCTCTAAAGTTAATAAGGTTACCTAGTATATAATAAGCCTTAGATTTAATACTAAGCTAGAGAGAGAGGAAGAAGAAAGGGTATTTATAAGCTTCTTTACCTATAGTATAACCCTTAATAATTAGAAAATAGTTAAAGTCCTTATAAATTAAGCTATAATATATAAACTAAGTAAGAAGAATCTATTTAATAATAGGAATACTACTAGGCCTCCTTACCTATTCCTACTTAAAGATTATTACTTATCTAAGGCTTTCTAGGGTATTATACTAGATACTAGAGTAGTATAGTTCTTAATAGTAGGCTAATCTTAAGTTATAGTACTATAGAAGATAATACTAAAGATTTATCTTAATACTATAAGGGTAGGTAAAGTAGTTATTATATTTAGTAAAGGCTAGCTAATTATATTACTTAGAATAATTAATATACCTATATCCTTTAGTAATATTACTTTTTATATAATACTAATAAATACTCCTTTTTTACTTTACCTTAATAATATAAGCTAATTAAAGATTAACTTTATTATTACTAAGAATATTCTCTAGTAAGGGAATATTAAGGTACCCCTAGTATATAAATAAGGCTATATATAGATACTATTAATATAAGATAAGAAGGTAGTGTTAGAATCACCAGGTGTGATAATGGCCAGTTATCAATTAGGCGCGCTCGGGATAGTATTAATTAAATAATCTATCGTAAGCTGTGTGTTCTATTAAAGGAAGCTAGAAAAGAGAGGGCTCCTGTGAGAGGGAAAAAGGCAGCTGCAGCTATGTGGGTCACGTGATGTGGGTGGGTCACGTGACCCGGGCCCTGCCCTATCGCAGGCCTGCCCGTGGGTAGGAAGGGAGGCACGCGCACACGCACGCACACACGCGCAGCAGCTAACCTTCTTCCGGTTAGGCTGACCTTTAGCTGAAGGGAATTGCGGCTACTAAGCGCGATTAATATTATACTTATTCTAACACTAGGAACTCTCTTTTTAACATAATTATTAATATATAATATTAATTGCTAATAAAGTAATAGATAATAATAGGAGGGGTTATAATCCCCTAATAAAGGGGACTAATAAAGGAAAGGAAAGGGAAGCGGTATATTCCTATAGTAGGTAATAATAAAGGAAAAATAATAATCTATCTTTAACCTCCTACTAAAAGGGTAAGTAGGCCCCTTCTTAAATCCCTT
Organism: Epichloe elymi; assembly: GCA_023658475.1. Taxonomy (NCBI): domain Eukaryota; kingdom Fungi; phylum Ascomycota; class Sordariomycetes; order Hypocreales; family Clavicipitaceae; genus Epichloe; species Epichloe elymi. Next base: position 4,317,459 of record CP098274.1, read on the forward strand.
TTTCCTCCTTAATATTATTAATAATATCTATATAGTAACTCCCTTATTCTACTACCTTTTTTCCTCCCCTTTACCCCTCTCCTTAACCCTATTATCTCCTATATCCACCTTTCTATCCCTACTAAAGTAAAGTATAGGTATCTTATAAATCTAAAGGAGGACCTCCTTTATAGCTCTATACTCTATATAGATTATATAGAGTTATAGAATTATTAGAGGCCCTCCCTAGAGGTTAGAGGAGGAGCTATATAGCTTCTCTTCCCCCTCCTCCTCCTACTCCCCCTAAAGTATTACTTTTTCTCTAATTTCCTTTACTATCTCTAAGAGAGTAGGATCTATATCCTCCTATAGTATAGGGGTTAATAATCCCCTAATACTAGGGAAGATTACTTTTCCCTATAGTATAGGGGTTAATAGTCCCCTAATACTACTACCTATAGGGCTATCCTCCTTATAGGTTACCCTCCTACTACTATTTACAGGGGCTATCCTTCTTATAGGTTACCTACCCTTCTATCTAGATTATTATCTAGTTACTAGAGATAAACTACTCTAGGGCCTTATTTAGTAATGCCTTTATAAAGGTATTAGCTAGGTTATCTACTCTATTAATCTAATAGATCTTATAGAGCTTGTGGTGTTTATATAATTATTATAGGGCTATAATATTAATTATTAGGTATTTCTCCTTTATTATACTAAGCTTAATAAGGCACTTATAGAGGGAGTATAAATCTATATATACTATAACTAGTGTAGCTAGAAGATTTAATTAGTCTATAAGTACACAAAGGGTAGTGGCTATTATATATACTATATTAACACTAGTAACTATACTATAGACCTTAGAGGTAAGCACACTTTGTGTAACTCTCTTACTCTTTATTAAGCTAAAATATATAATATTACCTTTAATTATAAACTTACTATCCTTATAGTCTTTATTAGTAAGGATTAGTATATAACTAAGCTATAAGGTAAGGTCCTAATTATTTATAAATAACCTATCTATAAATATATATAGCTTTGCTTTAGTAAGGTTAATTAGAATAAATATTAGGCCTTAATTAGGGTAATCTATCTGCTATTAGATCTAGTGATTAAGGGCTTTAATATTCTTAATTATTAGTTCTTAGTATTAAGCGGTAATAGATAGATTATAGTAGGCTTCTAGTTAGTAGATTAAGGTAATATAGGCACCTTAAGCCCTTTATTTAATATACTTCTACTTTAAATCTATAAGTAGGATTAAATTAAGCTTACTGCTTTAGCCTTTTTATTAAAGTAAAATAGCTACGCTAGCTGCTAATTTAATAATTCCCCTATTAAAGGTTAGGGAATTATTCTTAAGGAGGAATTACTTTAGCTTTACTATAAAAGCTACTATAGTTAATTCTCTCTCTTCCTTCTTAGAGAACTCCTTATCTAATAGCCTAAGAGTATTATTAGTCTGTATACCTATATATATAAATTCTAGGCTATCTTTAGTAGTTACTAATAGGTATAGATTATATATAGAAGTCTCTATCTAGAGCTTCTCTCTATAGTGCCTGTGGTATATAACCCACTAGTGTGTTCTAGCCTCTATAATACTATAGAGTGGTTTAATTACCCTTATAATTATTCCCTTAGGGTATTAGTTGTGGATTTAGGTTAGAAGCTACGTGAGGATTACCCTGTTTAATTGCGTAGTTAATTAGATATAGGCCTAGGTAATATCACGAATCTATAGGATAAATCCCTTTATTAAGAGGGAAGGTGCTATTATAAGAATAAGGCATTAACTAGCTTATTAGATTATTAGAGCCTATATTAAGATTACTTACTTTACCTTATCTCTAAAGCCTTATACTATAAGCCTTAATTTCTTATATAGCTAGCCTATCTTGCCTTTTACCTTATTAATAATTTATAAATTAAAGATTTATATGCTACTATACTCTCTCTTATTATAGGTAATAAATTTAAACACACCCTAATTAATTAGTATATTAATCTTAGTCTTTATAGAGAGCTTAAATAGTGCGCTAGGGGTTATAATAATACCTTCCTTATATAATTAAATTATAAGGTTAAGGTTAGCTTCCTCCTTAGCTAAGATAAACATATTAGTCTTATTAATAATTACTAAAGGGTTCTTTTAGGGTCTACCTAGGTATCTCTTTAGCGGGATCTCTAGGGTCTTACTAGGTAGCCTAGTTTAGGCCTCTCCCTCTTCTCTACCCTCCTAAGGTAGGAGGGCTTCTATATTAGGGTTCTTATAATAAGGCCTAATAGAAGTTAAGTAGAAGGCCTTTAGGCCTTATAGGAGGTTAAGGGTATAGGTCTCTTTATTAATAGAGAGGAGGTTATATAGGCCTTATTAACCTTTACCTTTATACTAGACTTAGACTAGTAATCTAAGTAGGAGGTTAAGGGTCTTACTTATATCTAGACTATTCCTTACTATAAGGGCTTTACTAACTTTCTAGATTATATAGAGGTGCTTAACTTCCTTTATTACCTTTTATATAGTAATAATATATTATAAGATCTCTAGTAATAGAGGAGAGTTACTTAATATATAGGGGTAGGCGCTAAAGATAAGGAGGGTTAGAATAAGGCTATTTAGACCTATAGTATTATTAAGAGCTTTTATAGCTATCTATAAGGTAATAGGTTCTAGGGTTATTAGGCATTCTCTTTAGATAATATTATAGGCCCTTTAGAGTAGCCTATAATATCTCTTAACTTTTCTAATACTATAATATACCTTAATTAGGACCTTTTTAATAGAGATTAATATTAATACTATAAATTAGCGAAATTCTTTGCTATAAAAGTTTATACTAGTTTTAGTAATAATCTAATTAGGAGGTCCTTAGTATATATTAATCTAGCATATTCTAAGGGCTTCCTAAGTTATTTTAGCTAAGATATTAGGAAGGAATCTTACTATATAGAATACTATAGCTATATCTACCGCATAGAGTGTTAGGTAGTTACTATTAAGGTATATAATATTAACTATTACTTTAAAGTTAAAGGCATACTTATCCTTAAGGGTGAATTTAAAGTAATAGGGGCTATTAGTATTTATCTAGCACTAGTAGCATACCTTTAATATTACCTTAATAGCTTTAAAGGTAATCTTATGCCCTATATTACTTAGGAGATTATAGAGTTAGTGTACTAAAGGATAACTAAAGTGGTAATATAAACGCTATAATTTAATCTTAGTTAAATAATTCCACACTACTACCTTCTTATCTTATATTAGTAGTATCTATATATAGCCCTATTTATATACTAGGGGCACCTTAATATTCCCTTACTAGAGAATATTCTTAGTAGTAATAAAGTTAATCCTTAATTAGCCTATATTATTAAGGTAAAGTAGGAAGGGAGTATTTATTAGTATTATATAAAAAGTAATATTACTAAAGGGTATAGGCATATTAATTATTCTAAGTAATATAATTAGCTAGCCTCTACTAAATATAATAACTACTTTACCTACCCTTATAGTATTAAGATAAATCTTTAGTATTATCTTCTATAGTGCTATAACTTAAGATTAGCCTACTATAGAGAACTATACCACTCTAGTATCTAGTATAATACCTTAGAAGGCCTTAGATAAGTAATAGTCTTTAAGTAGGAATAGGTAAGGAGGCCTAGTGGTATTCCTATTATTAAATAGATTCTTCTTACTTAGTCTATATATTATAGCTTAATTTATAAGGACTTTAACTATTTTCTAATTATTAAGGGTTATACTATAGGTAAAGAAGCTTATAGGCACCCTTTCTTCTTCCTCTCCCTCTAGCTTAGTGTTAAATCTAAGGCTTATTATATACTAGGTAACCTTATTAACTTTAGAGGGATAAGGAGTGGGATCTTCTATTAGGGTACCTTTATACTAGGTAAGAAAGGCATTATATAAAGCTAGTGAGGATAATAAGGTATTTACTAGGTAATAGTTCTTATATTACTAGTATGCCTTCTTATGCTCTTCCTTAGGATACTTTATTAACTAGTATCCCTCTTTACTATATATATAATATTTCTTTATATAGGGAGGGCCTCTTCTACCTTTCTACCTTTATAGAGGGTATTATAACTCTTTACCCTTACTATTATACCTTCTATTTATCTAGAAGGCATTAGGAGTCTAGGTATTAGTAGGGAATTAATATTAACTGCTAGATTCCTCTATAATAAGCTAGATTATTATATATACATACTTATAGAATTATTAGAGGCTATCTAGAGGGTTAGTAAGGTACTCTCTACACTTAGGGATCCTATTATAAGTAGTTATAATCTAGTTCCTAAGGGCTCTTTCTAATTAACCTATATTAGGAATAGCTTACTATAATATTAATAGCCTCTTAATAAGCTTATTAAAGCATTCTATCTTTAATCTATTAGGGTTTTTATTAATAGTCTTCTAAAGTAAAGTATTATACTATTTAAGGAGATACTTCTACCTTATATCTTTAGTCTTAAACCTCTTTTTTATTCTCCTTATAAGGGTAGTAAGGTCCTAAGGGTTACTAGATTTAAAGAGGTAGTCTAAGTAGTACTAATAAGCTTTTTCTTTTAATATTACTTTAAATATATACCTAGCTTATTCTAGTTTAATATCTAGAAGCTTATATTTTTACCTAAAGATTTAGAGCTTTAATTTAAGTATATTATAGTTATTAGTACTATATTACTACTTAGATATATATATCTTAATAAGGTCTAAGATTTACTTTACTATTAGTTATAGAGGCTTAAAGGGAGGATTATTAGTAGGTTTATATATTATTCTTTAGTAAATAAGAAGGGCTTATTATTAGGGAGTAGGGGTTCTTTACTAGGTAAATATAGGTTCTTAGGGGTAATAAGGAAGGGCTTATAGGGCTTAAGGTATTTAAGGAAGGGGCTAAGGGTTCTATTCTTAGGGAAAGATTACTAATATTACTCCTTATAGAGGTTATAAAGGTTAGTAGGAGGAATAAGTAATCCTTATACTCTATTAGTCCTAGAGGTTATTATCCTTATAGAGATTATTAAGGAAGTTACTATTCTTAATTATATTCTTTTAGAAGTTATTATACTTCTTCTAGGTATTCTTTACTTCTTCTTATAACTAGAAGTAGAATTCCTATTAGTTAAGGACTTCTTAGAGGTTTATTACTATATTTATATTCTAGTTAATTATTATATAGATTCTAGAGTTAATAAGGTAGTCCTATAAGTGCCTTAGGACTATAACTAGAGTCTTAAGAAAGTTACTATAGGTCTATAGATTAAAATCTTAAGTAAATTCTATAAAAAGTAATCTTCTATATACCTTTTATATTATATAGTCCTTAACCTAAGAGAGAATATAGGCTACTTATATCTTAGGTATATTATTATCCTTAATATTAAATTTATCTACCTTAGTAAGTATTTCTTCTATAATATACTAATATAGTTACTATAGGATATAGAGGAAGGGGATAGTAAATTCTAGGGCTTCTAAGGGATCTGCTTAAGAGCTATTATAACTTATTAGGTTTTATAGTTATTCCTTCTTATTAACTATTATAACTTATAGTATTAGAGAAGATAGAATAAGGGAAGTAATAATAAAGGGATTAGGGAAAAAGAGATATAAAGGATTATAAGCTTTAGTAATTAGCTTTACATATAATAGAACGCACTAAGTTAAAGAATAATAGGATAGCTTAGCTACTAGAGTTAAACTCTTCTTCTTAGTTTAGGCTTTAGCTTCTTCTAGCTACTCTTATTACCTTAATAGGCTAGCTAGAGTTAGCTTCTTCCTTAGTATAATTAGGGATCTTAAATAATAAAGCTACTCTTATTACCTTAATAAGCTAGCTAAATTACGCTGCTTCTATAAAGGTCTCTTCTAGATAGAACCTAGCTAATCTATAGTGTCTTTAAAAGATAATAAGTATTTATAAATAAAAGTGGTTATAAAGTTAACCACTAATTAGTGTTAGAATCACTAGGTGTGATAATAGCTAGTTATTAATTAGGCGCGCTTAGGATAGTATTAATTAAATAATCTATTATAAGCTATGTGTTCTATTAAAGGAAGCTAGAAAAGAGAGGGCTCCTATAAGAGGGAAAAAGGCAGCTATAGCTGTGTGGGTCACGTGATGTAGGTGGGTCACGTGACCCGGGCCCTGCCCTATCACAGGCCTGCCCATGGGCAGGAAGGGAGGCACGCGCACACGCACGCACACACGCGCAGCAGCCGACCTTCTTCCGGTCGGGCCGACCTTCAGCCGAAGGGAATTGCGGCTGCCAAGCGCGATTAATATCATGCTTGTTCCAACAGGTAGTAATATAGAATTACTTAACTAAGATTAAATTATAGTATTTATATTACTACTTTAGTTATTCTTTAGTATACTAACTCTATAATCTCCTAAGTAATATAGGGTATAAGATTACCTTTAAAGCTATTAAGGTAATATTAAAGGTATACTACTAGTACTAGATAAATACTAATAGCCCTTATTACTTTAAATTTACCCTTAAGGATAAGTATACCTTTAACTTTAGAGTAATAGTTAATATTATATATCTTAATAGTAACTACCTAATACTCTATATAGTAGATATAGCTATAGTATTCTATATAGTAAGATTCCTTCCTAATATCTTAGCTAAAATAACTTAGGAAGCCCTTAGAATATACTAGATTAATATATACTAAGGACCTCCTAATTAGATTATTACTAATACTAGTATAAACTTTTATAGTAAAGAATTTTACTAATTTATAGTATTAATATTAATCTCTATTAAAGAGGTTCTAATTAAGGTATATTATAGTATTAGAAAAGTTAAGAGATATTATAGGCTACTCTAAAAAGCCTATAATATTATCTAAAGAGAGTATCTAATAACCCTAGAACCTATTACCCTATAGATAGCTATAAAAGCCTTTAATAATACTATAGGTCTAAATAGCCTTATTCTAACCCTCCTTATCTTTAGCGCCTACCCTTATATATTAAGTAACTCTCCTTTATTACTAGAGATCTTATAATATATTATTACTATATAAAAGGTAATAAAGGAAGTTAAATACCTCTATATAATCTAGAAAGTTAGTAAAGCCCTTATAGTAAGGAATAGTCTAGATATAAGTAAGACCCTTAACCTTCTACTAAGATTACTAGTCTAAGTTTAGTGTAAAGGTAAAGGGTAGTAAGGCCTATATAACCTCCTCTCTATTAATAAAGAGACCTATATTATTAACCTCTTATAAGGCCTAAAGGCCTTTTACTTAACTTCTATTAGGCCTTATTATAAGAACCCTAATATAAAAGCCCTCCTACCTTAGGAAAGTAAAGAAAAAAGAGAGGCCTTAACTAGGCTACCTAGTAAGACCCTAGAGATCCCACTAAAGAGATACCTAGGTAGACCCTAAAAGAACCCTTTAGTAATTATTAATAAGACTAATATATTTATCTTAGCTAAGGAGGAAGCTAACCTTAACCTTATAATTTAATTATATAAGGAAGGCATTATTATAACCCCTAGTATACTATTTAAGCTCTCTATAAAGACTAAGATTAATATACTAATTAATTAGGGTATATTTAAATTTATTACCTATAATAAGAGAGAGTATAGTAGTATATAAATCTTTAATTTATAAATTATTAATAAAGTAAAAGGTAAGATAGGCTAGCTATATAAGAAATTAAGGCTTATAGTCTAAGGCTTTAGAGATAAGGCAAAGTAAGTAATCTTAATATAGGCTCTAATAATCTAATAAGCTAGTTAATACCTTATTCTTATAATAGCACCTTCCCTCTTAATAAAAGGCTTTATTCTATAGATTTATAATATTACCTAGGTATATATCTTATTAACTATATAATTAAATAGGGTAATCCTTATATAGCTCCTAACCTAAATCTATAACTAATACCCTAAAGGAATAATTATAAGGGTAATTAAACCGCTCTATAGTATTATAAAGGCTAGAACACACTAGTAGGTTATATACTATAGGCACTATAGAGAGAAGCTCTAGATAGAGACTTCTATATATAATCTATACCTATTAGTAACTATAGAAGATAGCCTAGAATTTATATATATAGGTATATAGACTAATAATACTCTTAGGCTATTAGATAAGGAGTTCTCTAAGAAGGAAGAGAGAGAATTAACTATAGTAGCTTTTATAGTAAAGCTAAATGTAAGAACCCAGAAGGTGTGCTGAATTCCCTAATAGACCAAAAGATCCGCCAATGCTAGCCGTCGCTAACATTGCACCTTACAATTGATTATAAGACCTATGCGCGGTCGGTCCCTTTCCACTAGGGCCACGCACATAGCGCCTCACACTAAAGTAATTCCTCCTTAAGAATAATTCCCTAACCTTTAATAGGGGAATTATTAAATTAGTAGCTAGCGTGGCTATTTCGCTTTAATAAAAAGGCTAAAGCGGTAAGCTTAATTTAATCCTACTTATAGATTTAAAGTAGAAGTATATTAAATAAAGGGCTTAAGGTGCCTATATTACCTTAATCTACTAACTAGAAGCCTACTATAATCTATCTATTACTACTTAACACTAAAAACTAATAATTAAGAATATTAAAGCCCTTAATTACTAGATCTAATAGTAGATAGATTACCCTAATTAAGGCCTAATATTTATTCTAATTAACCTTACTAAAGCAAAGCTATATATATTTATAGATAGGTTATTTATAAATAACTAGGACCTTACCTTATAGCTTAGTTATATACTAATCCTTACTTATAAAGACTATAAGGATAGTAAGTTTATAATTAAAGGTAATATTATATACTTTAGCTTAATAAAGAGTAAGAGAGTTATATAAAGTATACTTACCTCTAAGGTCTATAGTATAGTTACTAGTATTAATATAGTATATATAATAGCCACTACCCTTTATATACTTATAGACTAATTAAATCTCCTAGCTATACTAGTTATAATATATATAGATTTATACTCTCTCTATAAGTGCCTTATTAAGCTTAGTATAATAAAGGAGAAACACCTAATAATTAATATTATAGCCCTATAATAATTATATAAACACTATAAGCTCTATAAGATCTATTAGATTAATAGAGTAGATAACCTAGCTAATACCTTTATAAAGGCATTACTAAATAAGGCCCTAGAGTAGTTTATCTTTAATAACTAAATAATAATCTAGATAGAAGGGTAGGTAATCTATATAGAGGATAGCCCTTGCAAATAGTAGTAGGAGGGTAACCTATAAGGGGGATAGCCCTATAGGTAGTAGTATTAGGGGACTATTAACCCTTATACTATAGGGAGATATAATCCTCCCTAGTATTAGGGGATTATTAACCCTTATACTATAGGAGAATATAGATCCTACCCTCTTAGGGATAGTAAAGGAAATTAGAGAAGAAGTAATACTCTAGGGGTAGTAGGAGAAGGAGAGAGAAGAAGGCTCTCTAGTAGTTCTATAACTCTATATTATTTATATAGAGTATAAGGCTATAAGGGAGGTCCTCCTTTAGATTTATAAGATATCTATACTTTACTTTAGTAGGGATAGAAGGGTAAATATAGGAGATAATAGGGTTAAAGAGGGAGGTAAAGGGGAGGAAAAGAGGTAATAGGATAAGGGAGTTACTATATAGATATTATTAATAATATTAGGGAGGAAAAGGGATTTAAGAAGAGGCCTACTTATCCCTTTAGTAAGAGGTTAAAAATAGATTATTACTTTCCTTTATTATTACCTACTATAGGTATATACTACTTTCCCTTCCTTTCCTTTCTTTATTAGTCCCTTTTAATAGGGATTATAACCTCTCTTATTATTATTTATTATATTATTAGTAATTAATATTATATATTAATAATTATATTAAAAAGAGAGTTCCTAGTATTAGAATAAGTATAATATTAATCACGCTTAGTAGCTATAATTCCCTTTAGCTAAAGGTTAGCCTAGCTAGAAGAAGATTAGCTACTACGCGTGTGTGCGTGCGTGTGCGCGTGCCTCCCTTCCTACCCACGGGCAGGCCTGCGATAAGGCAGGGCCCGGGTTATATAACCTACCTATACCACATGACCCACATAGCCGCAGATACTTTTTCCCTCTTATAAGAGCCCTCTCTTTAGCTAGCTTCCTTTCCTTTAGAATATATAGCTTATAATAGATTATTTAATTAATACTATTACGAGCGCGCCTAATTAATAACTGGCTATTATCACACCTGGTGATTCTAACACTTAATTTAGATAGGATTATAACTAATTAACTATATTTCTATACTATAGAATTAATTTAAATATTATAATATTAATTTAACTAATTTTATTAATTTAGAATTATTATAGGGAACCTTAAATAAGGTCCTTTAGGGGGGTATATTATACCTATAAGGGTATAATTAATCCTAGCTATATAATAGTCTTACTACTTAACTAGCTAAGATAAGAGTCTACCCCTAGCTAGTTATTTTCTAAGACCTCTATAACTTTATAGTATATTTTAGCACTATATAAGTACCCTACTAATAGTAGAGGTACTTAGGTATTTAGACTATAGTCCGCACCCTCTTATAGGGTCGGACTGTTATGGACTGGCCTTAGGGCAACTGCAAACAAGCGTCTAAAGTGCAATTACTATTCTTAAAGAGGAAAGAAAGAGCTAAGCAAGAGATTATATAGTATATAGCTATATATCCTCCTATATGTAGTCTATATATATAGTGCGCGTAATAAGCCCTAAGTCTATATAACCTCTACACACTACCTTATATACTCTCCGCGCCCTTTCTAGAGCCCTCCTAGACCTAAGAAGGACCTAAGCCTTAAGCTTAAGTCTATTATATACCTCTTTTTATACCCCTCCCCTTCCCTTACTATATAAGAAAAATTTTTAAACCCTACCTCCTCCTTATCCCTACCTCCCCTCTCTATATATATTCTAGAGGCTTTACTTCTCTAGGGGTAAATTAAACTATACCTATTTCTATACTTACTTTAGACTATTACTTATCTATATATCCCCCTATTCTACCTTAAATCTATTTAGTGCCTTAGTATCCTATATATTCTCTAGGGGCTCCTATATTAGCTAAATATAACCTTTCTACTTAACTAGTATATTATAATTTACTCCCTAACTAGGGGTATTTTTAGCTATAAGGATCTCCTCTACCTAGTATTCTATAAGGTTACTATCTATATCTATTATTATTAGCTCTAGTAGAGGTTATTTATTAGCTAGCTTCTAGCTTAGTAATAGATTCTCTACTACTCTCTAAACTAAATCTATATAAAAGATTAGGTATAGCCCCCTAGGAATATCTAACTTTATAGTTAATAGTATTAGTACCTCTAGTACCTTATACTTTACTATAACCTAATCTAACTTCTTATATAGTTAGTTTATCTTAATATTCTAAAGGCTTAACTATATATAGTTCCTAACCTAGAACTATTCTACTAGTCTTTAATTACTATTTATACTTTCTTATTATTATTATTAGATAAAGGCTATTATAGCTTATATTAGGTCTATACCCTCTTTTAAGTACTATAGGAATACTTATACCTATCCTTATAGTAAAGTTTTTAATACCTCTAATAGTAGTACCTCCTAGATTATAGGTATATTAAAGCTATAGAGCACTATATTTATACTTACTCCTATTACTAAAGAATCCCTATTATTTAACACTAGCTAGTAAGCTAGTAAGTAATTAGCCTACTTAAATTATAAGAAGGATAATATTACCTATAATACTACCTAAACCTCCTAGTTAGCTCTCTCTATACCTCTATCTATCTATAGGTAATATAAGGTTAATAGTAGTTACTTTATACCTACCTTCTTATAAAGTGCTATCTAAAAACTACTTAACTAATCTAAACTATAATCTATAATAATCTAGGTAGGGAATCTATAAAACCGCTACTAATAGTGTTTAAACCACTCTATATATATCTTAGCCTTTATTAATATTATAGCCTTAAGCTATATAAACTTAGAGAGTCTATTTATAATTACTATAAGGAACTATAGGTTAGCCTAATCTTAAGTAGGGAGCTCTATTATAAAGTTAATAGAGATCTATAACTAATATCTATCTAGTGGAGGAATTAGCTTTAGTAAGCCTTATTATAGCTACTAGCTCTTCTACCCCCTATAGTAGTAATAGTTTTATATAAACTATACTATATCCTATAATATACTATTCTAATAGAAGTCCCTCTAGAGCGCTTTAAAGGTAGTATTCTACCCTAGGTAACCTAGTAAGGGTAAGTTATATATCTATTAGATTAAGGTTATAGTTAAGGGTTCCCACTTTAGCACCTAAGTCTAGCCCTAGAATTAAAGTACTCCTTTTATACTAATCTAATAGTTTATAATCTACTCCCTTATGCCTACTATATTAGGAAACTTCTAAGCCCTAGCCTTTACTACCTTAAGCTATAACCTATAAGTCTTATTATAGGCTATAGCCTAATCCTATAGGGACTAAAGGTACCTATCTATAAATAAGGAGTCTCTAGCTAGAATATCTAGAGCTAAAGCTAAACTATTCTCTAAAGTAGTGCTTTCTAGGGCTACTATAGGTCTAATATTTATATATAGTTATCCCTAACTAAAGCTAAACTATATAGGTATTATTATTAACTATATAATAGGTGCCTTTAGCTTAGTAAACTATACCTCCTCCTAATAGTATCTTAATAATATATCTAGTCTACTTACCTAAGTCCCTAGTCTATAATATAAGTAGAAGTTAAAGAGCGCTAGAGTCTCTGCCTATTATACTTACTATTCTAATATCTCTCTTAGGGCTATAAAGTACTCTAAGTTCTTATAATCTATAAGTATTATAAATAGCCTATTAATACTTTATAGCTTTACTAACTATACCCTAAGGTATAAGATAATTACTAGAAGCTCCTTATTATATATTATATAATTCTATTAAGCTAGCTATAAGTAAGCTAAGTAGTACACCACTAGATATAAGACCCCTTTATTATTTATCTAGAAAAGGTAGCCTCTTAATGCTATTCCTAAGTAATCTACCTCTACTACTATATCCTTATTAAGGTCCTATTATATAAGAATAGGGTATAATATAAAAGCTAGCTTTAGTATTTTAAAAGCCTTCTTATATACCTTTATTTAGTAAAATACTATACCCTTCTTTATTAGGTTAATTAGGGGACCTATAACTTCTAAAAACTATAGTATAAAGTTATAATAAAAGTTAGTAAACCCTAGGAACCTATATACTCCTTAGACCTATATTAGGGCCTCCTAATCCCTAATTACGGTAATCTTCTTATTATCTAGGTAAATCTATTTCCCTATATAGATAATAAATCTAAGGTACTTAACCTCCTTTATTATAAAAACACACTTCTTAATATCTAGGTTTAACCTAGCCTACTATAGTCTAGCTAATACCCTATAGACCTTCTATATATAGTCTTTCTATAACCCCTCTATATAGATTAAGATATTATTAAGATAAGTAGTAATATAGTCCCTAAGGATACTACTAAGTGCACTATTAATATACCTCTAAAAGGTTATAGGTATACCTACTAAACTAAAGGGGTATACTAATTACTTAAATAATCTAAATTATATCTAGAAAGTAGTCTAGTATTCCTAGCCCTTAGTAATATAAATATAATAGAATACTACTTATATATCTAGCTTTATAAACTATTTTACCTTAGCTAAGGAGCGTAGTATCTCTTTTACTAAAGGTAAGGAATAATAGTCCTATTCTATAATCTTATTTAGTGTATAATAGTCTATATAGAATCTCTAACTACCCCTAGGTTTCTTTACTAATAAAACTAGTGCTACTACTAATAATAAGCTTACCCTAATCTAGCCCTTATCTATTAAGTCTATTACCTACTTATATATCTCTAGGAGATATTAATATAGTATATTATATAGTGGAGCCTATAGTAGGTCTAGTTTATTACCCTCTATATCCTACTTTAGGTAAATATAGTAATTAGACTTGCCCTAGTGTAGTAGTAGGGTATTTACCTTACTTTCCTAGAAAAGGTCCTTATAGTCCTATAACTCCTCTAGTAAGGACGCTAAGAGCTTTTACTCTATAGGTTTTAGTGTAGTATTAATCTATAGGATAAATATAATTTCCTATAAGCTTATAGTATAAAGCTATATATACTCCTTTTACTTCCTTACCTAATATACTATTCTTATAAATAAAGATCCTATAATATATATAGTAGGCTTCTCTACCTCTCTATTAGTTATAGCCTAAATCTATAGATTATTAGCTACTCCTATAGTTAGTTATTAGTATTATATATTTAAGTTAATATTATAGCGCGCTATCTATAGAGTCCCTAGGATAAGTTATCTTATTAATCCTAGGATTATATACGCTATAATTAGCGTCTCCTATCTATCTATATCTATCTAAAAATAGATAATATATATAATTAATAAGCTTACCTTATAATTCTCCCTTCCCTCTCTTTTTATACTAACTACTATATAAACTAACCTCTTAGTTAGTAGGGGGATATATTCTAGTTATAGCTTCTAGACTAGGTATTTACTAATAGTAGTATAGTAATTATATCCTATATTAACTTATATATCTAAAAAGATTATCTTATTTATTAATATAGGGACTAAGAAGGGTAATATATCTATATTACTCTAGATATATTTAAAGTTATCCTTAACCTTAACTATATTTATTAATATAGGGACTAAGAAGGGTAATATATCTATATTACTCTAGATATATTTAAAGTTATCCTTAACCTTAACTATATACTATAAAGCCTCTCTAAGCTTCTATTCCTCCTCCTTATTTAAATAACTTAATAAAGGGAATTCTCTTTTTCTAACTTATTACTTAAATCCTTAGAGTTAATATCTTCTACCTTATAAGTATTAACTACTAGTATCTCCTTTAGATAAATAGTATAATATAAGGAATACTTTATAACTTAGTACTTATTAGAGCTATATTATATACACTTACCCTCCTTATATTATATATTAAGTACCTCCTAGGAAACCTATTTAGCCCTTTTTACCCCTTATTACTAGTAATTTATAGCTTTCCTAAAGCCCTTCTAGGCCCCTACTATGCCTACTAACTAGATATCTATTATTAGTATATCCTTATTTTACCCTAAAGACTAGTCTACCTAGGGAGCTAGTTATACTTAGTAATATAAGTAATGCTTTTTCTCTAAATAATAAGACTTAATATCTAATATAATATTCCTAAACTAAGCTAATACTATAGAGTAGTTAGCCTAGGGAATATTATATCCTATACTATAGTCCTTTATTTACTTATTAAGAGTAGTGTATAGCTTTAAAAGCTTTACCTTATTTACCTAACCTAGCCTACCTATAAGTATAAGTTTCTATTTAAACTATATATAGAAGTTACTAAACTACTTATATTATTATTATTATAACTAGTTAAGCTTAGTAATAGCTAATTCCTATTAATAGGGGTTATTAAATATTTCCCCTAAGTAATTAAGGAAGTGCCTTATATTAAAGTTTACTAAGTTTCCCTTCTTAAAGTAGGGTATAACCTAGGCCTAAACCTTTACTAAAAGGTTTTAGTAAATAAAGCACTATTAGTCCTTAGTGCCCTTAATAAACCCCTAGTTTATAACTAGCTTATAGCCTATAAGACTCTTCTAGGCTATAAAGAGTATCTTATTATTATTAAATAGTGCCCCTATAGGTAATAGCTTTTGCCTTACTTAGTATTAGTTCTTATAAAGTACTTAAATCTATACTAACTACTCCCTAATAAGTACCTATAATATAGCTAGCTTACCTATTTCTATCCTACTTAATAAAAGTTATACTATTATTAAGATATAGCTAAAAAGGGAAGGATATAAAGAAAGTAAAGAATAGTAAATATTATAGACTAGCCTTAGGGTAACTATAAATAAGTATCTAAAGTATAATTACTATTCTTAAAGAGAAAAGAAAGAGCTAAGTAAGAGATTATATAGTATATAGCTATATATCCTCCTATATATAGTCTATATATATAGTGTGCATAATAAGCCCTAAGTCTGTATAACCTCCGCACGCTGCCTTGTGCACTCTCCGTGCCCTTTCCGGAGCCCTCCCGGACCCGAGAAGGACCCGAGCCTCGAGCTCGAGTCCATTACACGGACAACTAAATAGAGGTGATCACATTGAACGCTAGCTTCGCGGTCCAACAGCTGATTATATGCCGCGACCCACTAGGCTGCTGAGCTCATGGTGCCCGCTAATTCGCCACAACGAGCAAGTGTTATCCTGTATCCTGCTTTATACTGTAATTGTCAGAAGGTAGGGGTAAATACGTTGTGTAAAAAGTGTTCCATTCAATCAATCAGAGGTGCAGACGGCACCCGACTTATGTACCTGAAAGGTACACAGTGCGCTGCGGTTCTATCTAACTAAATGCGGTACTTCTGATACATAGTCTCCACCGATGTCTCAAGGAGGGTCTGACCTTCGTCAATGCGGTCAATGCTGCGACGTTACAGCGTTGTCAGAGCCCTCACCCTGACAGTAATAGTATCTCTATTAATCTTTGTATTATAATAGAAGGTAGTAGCACTATAATGAGAAATAAATCAAGCTTGAGTATATAAAATAGTTAAATACTTTTACTTTTTATATTATTGTTGGAACCGCAAGGTACGATGCACTAGTGCAAAGGGGTCGCTTGTGACGATAGGTACGATAGATTGAATTGATGATTGTTATAAGAGAGAGAAGAGAGGAGAGAGAAGGAGAGGAATCTAGCTAGGAGCGAAGGTGGGAGCAAAGGGGGAAAGAGGGGTAAAAGTGGGCTTGCACCGTGTCATGCGATGGTATCGACCGTGTAGGAATGACTTGGTCCTGAAAGAAGAAACAGGCCTATGATCGCTGGTGATATGTCAAATTGGTTTCCAAGTCGCGGAACAACGAATATGTATCCCATTGATTGATAAAAAGACCACCCTTAGATTTTAGAAACTGGATTCGTTGTACGCTTCTGCATTGGGACGAAGCAGTTCATCCACACTGCGTCGCATGCCTGGCTCTCCTTCATCTTCAGGGCTTTCGTTGAAAGCGTGCAGAGTACATGTTCCCCGGGCCATGCTGTATCCATTCCATGCCGACGCTGATGCCGCAATTAGCCACATTTCGTCCTGCAAGTAAACATCTGTCCCTCCAAGGAATACAACGACTTACCGACAACCATGGGGGCACTGGGATGCCAGCTGGCATCACGAACACACGTACCCCAGCCAGTAGGTTCCTCGAAATACAGACGGGTATGACGGTCTACGCGACGAGTTCCCATTGTGGCCTTCTTAACGTCAATCTTACCGGCAAGAGTCGCGTCCATGTTCCAGATGTACACGTTTCCGTCGGCGCTTCCCGAGTACACGTATCTCGAGTTTGTTGCTGAGGGTGGTGAGAAATGACATCTGATGAGTGTTCTCAAAACTTTGTGTCCTCTAAAGGTCACGACAGAATTGTCAAAAGGATGCACGTTCCAGTCTTCATCGTCATACGCCTCTCGCCGATAGTCGAAGCCGCTAGTGTTGGTATAGTATGTTTGATCAAATTCTCGGAATCGGTTCGTGGACATGACCATTCTCAAGTCCCACAGCTTCATGCTCTGATCCTTGCCATTGCTGAGGATATAACGCCCGTCACCCTTGCTATCAATATACGTAAGTCCCTCAACATGCCCAACGAAAGCACCGGCTTCCCGACCGTCGCCCATACTCCTCCGATCCCACACCTTGATGGTCGCGTCGTCGGAGCCCGAATAAAGAATGTGCGGCGAAGACTTGTCTGCAAAGCACACTGCATTGACGTCGTCATTATGACCCTCGACGTGATGCAAAACACGCCTTGACTCGATATCATATATAACCAAAGAATTGGAGCTCGTGCCAGCAACAAGCTCACGACCATCGCCTGAGAATCGGATCGACCAGATGCCAAAGCCGCCACGAGTTCTCCACCCCTGCGTTGGCCGACCAGCTCCATCATCAAGTTCCAATGTGTAGGGGTCCCCGGTATCGTTGGGATCTGTCGGGGCTATTGAGACCATGCTTTGAATGGACGTATATGCCAGCCAGCGGTTGTCAGGACTCAATGATGCGTCGGTCAAGGTCCATTGACCCCAGGGATAGGCTACAGTTTTGTAGTGTTTCCAATTGTACGGATTTGAGGTATCGTACATGCGAACGTGAAAGTCTTGACAGCAGGAGAAGAAGAAATTGCCATCATTTGAGAATTGTCCCGAGTATACAGGATCCTCATAATGAATGATCTGCTCAACTGGTGTTCCAGGTATTAAGGCCTGATTTTTTGGTGTCAGTGACTGATTTTTTTTTTACAAAAAAAATAACAAGTCAGATCGTTCGGGGAAGAAAGGGGGGCGATAATCCACTCACTTGCGTTACCAAGTCGCTATTCTGCCTCCGCTCTTCACGCCCGCCAATCCCCAATTCCCGCTCCAACATCCGCCTCGCAATATGCTTCTGGGCATGCAAGTCGTAATCATTGACACCGAAGGCTCCAGTCCGCATAAGCTTAAGGCCCTCCTCACTCGGTACCTTTGGGAATCTGTTGGGATCTTTGGCTTGGCGTCGACGACGAATACCCCAGTGGCTCAAGAAACCCTCCCCATCGGCATGGTCGTCAAGCACGACATTGGCGAGGTGGCGGTTGCGCAAGAGTGCCCTTAATTGTGCCCTCGTCAATAGACCGGACCTTCCGCCTTCTTCGTAGAAATATTAGCTGATGTGTCCTTGCGCGATACATGCGACAATTATTTACCTCTGAAGAGCGCCATGATATGTTGCACTGGATCAGCGGCATCTCCATCATCGTCATTGTCATTGTCTTCTTCCTCAAGATCGTCGTCGTCATATTCTTCTGCACCCTCGTCGTCTCCGACAACAAGTTCAAACTCTACATCACCAGGCAAAATATCTGCTCAAGACTTGCGGTCAGCTGGGATCAGGTTCCTAGGCGTACGAAGTACAAGCCGGAAGATGTTTGCGCGGAAAGCCCTACCATGAAAATCGTCATTTTCGTCGTCGTCTTCATCAGGTTCATCTCGATAGTCCATGTCATCAACCTCATGCCGGAAGATGTTCGCGCGGAAAACCCTACCATAAAAATCGTCATTTTCGTCGTCGTCTTCATCAGGTTCATCTCGATAGTCCGAGTCATCAACCTCATCGCCGTTGCCATCTTCCCCGAGTATATCGTCCACACCGTAGTACAAACCTGCGGCAACTCCCCTACCGCCGTCCTCGGCGACTTGGCGTCCGTGAGACTGACTTGGAGAGTCCAAATTTCGATTGTCACCTGTCTGATCCATGTGGAAGTTGATTCGAATGAGGATGAGGTATAATGACGGGTTGTGCTGCACAGGCAGATATTTGTGACAGGCCCGGCCGATTAACGTGCGGTAATAAGACAGAAGTCCGATGTGCGGAGTTATTGATGTACCTGATGCGAAGAGAACGGCACCGAGTAGAGTAGATGCAAATGAGCCAAAACGATGGTTGACCTCGAATCTCCACCGAAGACGACTTCAGGGTGGGAATGGGCTTGTTAGAAAGATGGGCGACGTCGTTAATAATGAGTAGAGTATATGCTATGAGAAGAGAATTGAACATGTCGTGACGACATTCATGTACAGTGGGTGTTTTCTGAGCTGGTGGGGGCACAGTCAGTTCCAGGTGCTGGAGGGGCGCGGGGATAGGCTGCCACTACTGAACGGCCCCCGTTTAGCGTCTAGGAAAAAAAAAAAGCCAGACATTATTAGCGGAAGTCTGGTGGCTCTGCGCTTTTGTCAGCGAGTGGCAATGGCAGCAGCTGGCTGGCAAGACTGGGCGTGGGGGACTCAAAGCGCGCTTGTCCCCACGATCTCGCTCAACAAGCTCAACAAGTCCCAGGTCACGTCAAGTTCCAAAATTGCCGAGGTTACAGGTCCAACCAGAGATGCGTCTGGATTCGATTTTTCTTTTGGCGAAAAAAGATAGCAGCTATATCAGCGGGAGGTGGTTCCTGCTCAGGTCCCATGTCGCTTCTTCGATGAAAACATGAACGTCTCCAATGAACCATTGGTCCCCTGCCAGTATGCTCCTGGCCGTGAATCATGGTTGCCAAGCTGGACAGGAAAGTTTGGCCCAGACGAAATGACGTGTGCGCTTCTCCCGGCCCGTCTTTCGTGAATATATTTCAAGAGGGGATTCGGAAGAATAAAAATTGACCATAACATGCATAACAGGAGAGGGGTTAATAAAACAAGGTCTGAGCAACCGTCGCATAGGCCTCAATCGTCGCCATCCTCCACCGCCCACCCGTTTCTGCCTGCACAGACACCGGCGTCTCCTTTCCTTCTCTCTTCATTCTCATCATTTTCATCACTGCCCATATTACCTCTTGGCCTGATTCGAATTGCTTGTTCCAGCGGCCACCTTCACTCCTTCACATTCATTCCTTCCATTCTGATTATCGCGCGTTGGTTTTTGTGTACGAAATATGTACAGCTCAGCCCATTAGGCTTTTCCCCTGCTCTGTAATCCGACAAGTCCTGCGATTCCCGACGTATCTTTCGCCTTGGGCTAACTCGCATACGGAGTACTAGCCCCTTCAGAACTTGTACGGAGGGCGCGCCACTGATAATTAGTAATAAGCCGCCACCTCAACGGCAAACTAAAACGACAAGGCCCCTTTTCTGACACCCGTCAGCATCGGAGTGGCCACCGCAGCCTGTTGCTCCATCGAGACCAAATCCATCATCAGGCCATCATCAGGCCATCATCTTTTTGCCCGAACCCTTCGACTTTTTTTTTTGCATCCAAGCCGGCACCCCGGTCTTTCGCATTCAACTTCTCATAGACCAAAGGGGCTCGTCAATCGGGCAAGTGCTCAAGGAGTTGCATCGTCACAATGAGATTCCACACCAAACTCTCCCCGCTGCTGCTGCTGCTGCTGCCATCCTTGGCCGCCGGCTTGTCGCCGCGAGCGGTTCCTGCCATAAAGGACAGCGACAGCGACAGTGACTCGAAATTGGCTGCGGCTGCAGCCCCTCGACGAGCAGATGATGCCACGACGTCGAAACCAGGCACTGGCACCCGCTATGGAGCTGCCACGAAAGACGCCCCAGTCGATGGCAAAGATGGAAAGCCTCACTCTGGCCCGTTCGTCGAAACGGACGGGCGGGCCGTCGATGCACAGGGGCAGAACCTTCCAAAACTGAAAGGAAGACCCGACGACCCAATGTTCATCGATGGGCAGAAAATTCCGAAAACCAATGACGGCGTCATGTTCGATAAAAATCGCGACCGTCCCGAAAAGGGTATCTCCACTGGCACTGACGGAGGCGTGACCAAAAAGGACAAGGCTCGCAAGGAGAAGGAAGGCAAAACAGGCGAGAAAACCCTCACCAAACCCGAAGCTCCCAAGGAGCAGCCACCCCTACCACATAGTGAGGAGCGAAAGTTGCGAACCGGGAAAGAGGAAGAGACAGACAAGTCAAGAATGTCGGACCACAAGGACGAAGACAACACGAAATACACCGGCCTAGATGTGAGTCGCTAACCCCCCAGTCCATCAGATCCCGATCATCTGTGACGTGGTACGAACCTGAACTGATTCTCCTTGCCTAAATAGAAGCCTGGCGATCTACCCGATTCGCCAAGAGACAAGTCTAAATCTGCCACGGGCGGATCATCAAGAGAACATATCGAGCCCTTGAACCCCAAGTTCAGAGACACCACCAGCAAAACGAAGCCGACGATGGTCAAAACGCCCACCTTGGATGAGAAGGATGAAGGGATTATACAGCCATTTCATTCATGGGTGCTGTCATTTACCATGATTCTGGTTTCTGAAATCGGCGACAAGACGTTTCTTGTTGCTGCTCTCATGGCCATGAAGCATGATCGTATGGTCGTCTTCTCAGCTGCCTTTGGCGCCCTGCTTGTCATGACCGTCTTGTCCGCTGTCTTGGGCCATGCCGTGCCGACCTTGATCCCCAAGCGCCTGACCAGCTTCCTCGCCGCCGGACTGTTCTTCGTATTTGGCGCCAAACTGCTCAACGAGGGTATGAAGATGGATCCAAACGAAGGCGTGTCAGCTGAAATGCAATCGCCCTGCTAGGAACTCTCGCAGCCCTTCGAGACGATCCGAATCCCTATGACTGGGGTTGTGCCACCACGGTCGCCCTCGCAATCGCCCCTCCTTTGCCATGACGTTTCTGGGCGAATGGGGAGACCGCAGTCAAATCGCCACGATTGCCATGGCTGCGGGTCAAGACTACTGGTGGGTGACTCTTGGTGCCACTTGTGGCCATGCTATCTGCACTGGGGTGGCTGTCATCGGTGGTCGTGCGATTGCTGGCCGCGTCAGTCTCAAAATGGGTGAGTACTATTTGATTATTCTTGTCTATATGTTGGCGCAGGCCGAAATCGCCGCTAACTTGTTTTTGTAGTCACGGTCGGTGGTGCGGTAGCCTTTCTTATATTTGGCTTCATCTATTTCGTCGAGGCCCTATACGCATGAAGGATTTTACATTCCATTGGCGATCTGTTCTCACGGACACCATGCTTCATACATTCAATTTTTTTCTTCTCTCGTTCAGCGATCCCACCAGCATATTCCAGCCATGTATTTACTTGTAATCGGAAGGGGGGGGGGACGAGCTCATTCATGGACGATGACGTTTCGTTTTTTTCGTTTGTCTTTTCATGAGGCGATGTAATTGTTCAACGGCTCTGCAACTAACTATCGGGGTCTAGAAGAGGCTACCAAAGGGCTTGTTGCCATGGACATGATCAGGAAACCGCCTTACCGTTGACTGCTCATTGAAATGTGTAACATATTGCGATGGACGACTCGCACACACCACACACACCAAAGTTTTCTTATCATTTCTGTGCGTTGAATGCGGCGAACAGGCAAGGTTGCGCTGCGCGAGGAGGAAACACCAAAAGGTTGGGAAGACACAATGCAATCCAAGGGCGGAGTAGATATTGGGATGGTACGTACCCAGGCACCGGGTGCTAGAGAATATGTCGGGGGTTTTGAAGGAATCACATGGTGAAGACGACGCACGAACCCCTTTGACCTGGATGGTAAACCTGGCGTTTGACGGGGGCGATAGATCTGGGCACGAGCGGATGCGTCTTTACGGCTTCTGTTAGATTTTCGACAGAGCCGATAGTTGATGCAAGCTTGTAAATTATTTCCTCTCTCTCGTTGTACCGTTGTCTCGTGTCCAACCATATGGCAGTGCAGGGTCTTGTCTTGTCTCAGATGATGTGAATGCAAGCTCCAGTTGGTGCACAAGGTAGGTCCACACGGCGGTCAATGTTCGGCGGTATTCCCCTGCCATGCCGCACGCAAATGGCGATGGAGCGCTGGCAAGGGCGAGCAAGGGCACGGAGATGGGGATGCCGCTGCCTGGTCATCTCGGCCGATCGGCCAAGTGAATTTCATTTGAGCTGCAAGGACCAGGACAACCCGATTGAACGGCTACGTTGTTCCCCTCGCGTTCCGGACGTCTCTGCCTGCCTGCACGGAGACACTGACCACGGGCCGAATTGTCACAAGCCGCGGGGCTGACTGGATTTCTCCCCCTCGTTTCTCGTCACACAGGGGTAGGGTGGGTTGTGCTGCGCAGGTTGCAATGCGGGCGCCACTTTGGCATGGGATTTGGCAAAGTGGCTGATTTCTGAAAATAAAGAACGGATCAAAACCTCGAATTGAACAGAAGAACCCCACCCCTGTTGGTTCTGGTTCAATCCAAGACCAACACCTCGCTTCGCCTGCGACGGCAGGGGAGGAGAAGACGATGTATGTGGGTGCCCTGCCAAGGGCCATTCATTGCCAAGGCAGGGAGGGGCGGTGCTTTTTGTCTTCCCCTCCCTAATTGTTGCACCCACAAGGGCATAATTGATCCCGGCCGCACGATAGTCTCGCTACTCAACTAGCTAAGACAGGAATCCACCCCGCGTAAGTCATTTTCTAAGACCTCTGTAGTTTTATAGTATATTTTATTATTATACTAGTACCCCACTAATAATATAGGTACTTAGGTATTTAGACTATAGTCCGCACCCTCTTATAGGGTTAGATAACTTAATAAAGGTAATCACATTAAACCCTAGCTTTACAGTCTAATATAGTAGTAATTATATAGTGTTTATAATAATTATATCTTTCTTCTAAATTAGTACTCTTCTCTTTAAATTAACTAATTATTTAATCTTTAAATAATTAGTATAAATATAGCAAAAGAGAGGCCTAATTTATTAACATTATAATCAGGTAACCCTAGTACGCTAGGATTAATACCACTATCTATTAGTTTAATAATAATAATACTATAGGTATCCTTATAATATCTAAGGAGTCTTCTAAGAGTAATAAGCTAGCTATTAAGCTATAGGAGCCCTATTACTAGGACCTATAGTATAAGATAGTTAAGGCAAGAGTAGTTAAAGATAGAATTTAGGTCTTTATTAATCCTAACTTAATTATATAGCTAGATTACCCTCCTAAGCCTCTAATCCTTATAGGAAATAGAACTCTAGTAAAGAGAAGGGTAGTAGAGGCTATATAGGGTTAATTATCTATAATAGATACTATAGGAGTTTAAATATACTTATAAAGCAGTAGAATAGTAGTTAGTAGCGTGTAGTAACCCTAGGAAAGCTTTTCTAAAGGTTATAATATACCTAAAAAGAGTTATTTTTAGTACCCTTAATAACCTAATAATACTAAAGATAGCGTATAGTTTATAGTCCTTAGTGGTTATTATTAGGTATTTAATAGCTAATTCTAGAGCCTTATAAAGGCCCTATAAGAGTATTACACTTAGTTTATAGTAATACTTAGGCCTAAGTATAAGTAGATAACCTTAAGGTATATATCCCTTTATAATAAGATTAAGGAGCTTATAAGGAATATAATACCTTTAAGTAGAACTATTAAGTATTATACTAAAGTTAATTTTAATAAGACTATTAAGTAGAACCTTATAAAGGTAAATATTAATAAGTAGCTTATAGATACTTTAATTAGCTATAAGAGATGCTTCTAAGTAGACTACCTTATTGCTAAAGGTAACTTACCTATAGAAATAATTAATAACACTATTAGGGTATAATTCCCTGCTATCTTAGCTTAAATTAGCTTATTAATTTATATAGCAGAGAGCGAGGGAAAGGTCCTAGATTTCTATAGTATTATAAGTAGAATTAGGTACCTAATTAAAGCCTAAGGGAGATCTTAGGTAAAGTTAAATAATGCCTTTAGAGCTAAACTAACTCTTAATAGTAAAGCAAAGGATAAAGCAGAGAAGTTAGTAAAGAAAGATTATATCTATTATAAGAAACATAAGGTAAAGAAGTTAAGAGACTTATAGAAGGTCTATAGGGCACTCTACCTAATAAAGGACTAGAAAGTTAATAAAGAGCTATTAAAGAAAGCAAAGGAAGTAATAAATTATTAGCCTAATAATATAAAGAAGGCATATAATATATAGTTAAAGGATAATAGCATAAAGGAACCTAAAGAAGTTAATATAGTATTTTTAGCTATAGAAGAGTTAGAGTCTTTAGAGGCTTTCCTTGCCTAGGGCAAATCGCGAGTTATACTTAATAGCAGCACTTTAATCTATATCTTTAATAATAAACGCTGGTTTATAGACCTTAATTACAGTTAATAACCTAGAATTCAAGCTAGTTACAGTGTTACTAAGGCTTATAGCATTAGTATAGCTTGGATTATCTTAACAGATAGCTAGACCCTTACCTTATTAAAGGCCTAGTACTAACTATTATTCTTTATAAACCTTATATCTCTTTAGCTACTTATAAAGAAGGGAATAAGGTAGGATAACCTTACTAGAAGGGTTATAGACCTAGTAAGAGGTAATTAGGAGATATTTTAAACTTAGATTATTAGTATATAGCTATATATAGAGGGCTTAAGCCTATTAGATATTTTTACTATAAAGGGAGATTTAAGAGACCTAAAGGCTATAATAATAACGCCTGCGGACCTATAGCATACTAGATTAGCGTATCTAGGTAAGGATATAATAGATTAAGTCCTTAAGAAGCTTTAAATCCCTTAAAAGGAAAGGAGCATAGGGAAATATAAGGTCTATTAGATAGCTAAGGCATAGAGGTAGATATTATAAGTGTTATAGGTAGGGTTATTACCTTTAAGGCTACTTTAGGTAGTTTCTTTTAATCTCTTTACTTAATTATTAGGGTATAATAAGGACTAATATATCGCTCTTTTTACCTGTAGGGCTATAGGATTACACTATATCTTCATAATCCTATTAAAAATAGATATTACGCTTTACTTTGATTAGTTAGAAGCTATATACGCAAGAGTGTATAGTATCTATATTACGGTTATAATAACTAATAGTAAGACTACCTTTTAGACTAAAAATCAAGAAAAAGAGGTTATAAATAGAGGCATTATTATTAGAAAGTCTAGCCTAGCTCACCCACATTAAAATAGGCATGCTAAACGGTCTAGGGGGGTGATAATAAGGGTTATAATAACTCTTATAATATAATCAGGCTTCCCAGAAGATCTCTAGCCTATAGCTGCTAAAGCAGCTATTCATATCTTAAACCATACGCCTTAAAAGCTACTTAACTAGCAATCCCCTTAATAAGCATTAAATAGGTAGTTAAGAGAGAATAAGCTTTAATAGAGTCACTTACTAGAGAATCTAGAAGCCTCTATAACTTACCTATAAGCCTTTAGTTATAAAGCATTTATAATAACATAAAGTAGGCTTTATAAGGTAGGTCTAAAGCTCACACAGAGAGCTTATATTAGATACCTCACTAGATATATCTCCTCTATATAATACCTAATTTAGGTACTAACGATAAAGAGAAGCTACTAGTTCTTATTAAGTTATATTACCTTTAATAAGTTAATCTTCTATGCTTAAGAAAGAGGCCTATTACTAAGTGTAAAAGAGGTTAAAAAACGCTTCCTTAAAGAGCTAGTTAATAATAATTATTGAAAATGGAAGGGAATCTGTACTAGAGGGATAGGAAGACCTCCCTAGTAGATTCAACGCGGCGGCTTCTAGATTCACTATAATA
Source organism: Epichloe elymi (assembly GCA_023658475.1). NCBI lineage: Eukaryota > Fungi > Ascomycota > Sordariomycetes > Hypocreales > Clavicipitaceae > Epichloe > Epichloe elymi. The sequence continues at coordinate 4,344,658 of CP098274.1, forward strand.
CGACGATTCTTTAAGGTATAGAGCTTTAATAGTTAAATATAGTAGATTTCAGCTAGACAAACGATCTGACGAGTAATAAGAGGATTTTCTGAGTCCCCTTATAGACCTACTGACTATATTGACGGAAGGGGGTCGCTAGCCGGGCCTTAGGAGCTATTTTTTATTTTCCGCAAAATTCATTTGTATGTGAAAAGTAAAAAATCGACTCACAACCATACAATCTAGCCACCCACGTGCACTAACTAAGTAATCTAATAAGCAACCCTATAAATAAAATACATCATTAAATCCAGAAAAAATCAAGGATTCGAACAGTATAAGTCAGCCTTTTATACAACTACTAGTTCCCTAGTTACAGTTGATTTTAGCTTCCCTATAGGGTAGCCTAGTTGGCTTAGTCATACAAGCCTGTGGGTTGGTTGTGCGCGGAGCGCAGGTCACAGCCAAAGCTGGCCACAGCCAACAACGCTGCAGGCAACGCCTTGTAACCAACGTTACAACAACGCAACTAGGCAACTAGTGGGCCTATAAAATAGTGCTATAAATAGTATAATTTTAACACTCCCTCTAGAAAAGTATGAGTTAACTAATTCAATACCTAAACTTAGCTCTTTAATAGATATCTAAGTTAACAATAAATTCAATAATAAATCCAATAATAATCCAATAACTTTTCAACTAATATCAATAACTTTTCAACGGAATTCCAGTGTTTTTGTTGATTTTCGATTTTTCGACTTTTTAGTTGTTTTTAAAGCTAGGCCTTTGTATTTGTAAGGCCTAATAGTTGAATAAATTGTTAAAATTTATCATTAGGCAGGGGCTTAGTTAAGCTATCTGCAGGCATCTCTTTAGTATTAATATAGATAACCTTAGCTATACCCTTCTATACCTTTTCTCTAGTATAGTTGAATTTTAGCAGGGTATGCTTTGTTCTGCTATGAAGAGTAGGGTTATTAGCGGTCGTAATAGCGCCTTAGTTATCACTAAAAATCAGAATAGGAGGTGCTATAGGTAGCTTAATTTCCTTAAAAAGGCTATAAAGCCACTCTAGCTCCCTAATAGCTTTATATAGAGCATCTGATTCGGCCTCTAATATTAATAAAGCTATTATAGTTGCTTTCTTTAATTTCCAGCTAATAGGTCCTTCAGCTAGCTTATAGAGATAAGCATAGGTTGATTTAGAGGACTTATCTCCTGCGAAGTCGCTATCACAGAAGCTAATAAGGGTTGCAGAAGCCTTAATAGCGTTTTTAGACCTTCTATAAGTTATAGAATAACTTATAGAGCCTAGAAGGTATCTAAGCAGATGTTTAGCAGCATTTAAGTGCTCTATATAAGGCTTAGCTAACGCTGTTGAAAGCCACTGAACCGGAAAGGCAATATTAGGTCTTGTAAGGAGCATTAAATACATAATAGTCCCTATAATACTCTGATATAGCTTGTGATCAGAGGAGGAAAGAGGTTTAGTTAGGTAGTTAGCTGCCTGCTTTATAATTCCGGGTTATAGAGGAATTTTAACAGGCCTAGCATCTTTTATGTTGAATCTCTCTAGGGCCTCAGAAATGTACTGGGACTGGTGGATAGTTAGGGTCCCTTTCTTTCGATTTCTAGTGATTTAAACGCCTAGGAAGAATTCGGCTGGCCCACGATCTTCTATAGGATAAGCTTTGTGTAATAGCTTCTTTAGCCTATTGATATAAGCTAGATCCGGTCCTATTAGAAGACAGTCATCTACATAAGTCGCTATATATATAGATGTAGTTGGATTGAAGAAGACAGCAGGGTTAGATATAAGGGGATAGAAGCCTAATTTTCGAAGAAGCTCTTTTAAAGCTTGCTGCCACTCTCTAGAGCTCTGTTTTAATCTATATAAAGCTTTTTGTAGGAAAATAACCTGCTTTTAAGAGGGATTATAGCCGTATTTTTTGAGTAATTTAGCTATTTTAGGCGAAGCAGCTTCGGCAAATTCAACGAATCCATTAGGGATCTGCATATAAATAGCTTCTTTTAGTAAGCTGTTTAAGAAGGCCCCTATAAAATCAACCTGTTCAACTTCCTAGTCATTACAAGCCGCTAGGGCTAGTAATATCCGCTAACTAGGGGGGATGCTAGTTGCAGCATAGGTCTCGATATAATCCTGACCTTCTATCTGCATAAAGCCTTTTGTAACGAGTTAGGCCTTGTGTTTTATAGGATTATTTTCTTTATCCTTTTTAAGCTTATAGACAAGCCTATTTTTTAGAACTTTTTGGCCCTTAGGAATTTGGTCTATCCCTATAAATTTAAAAGTTCTAGCAGCTAGTAGCTGCTTAAATTCGCTAAAAGTAGCATTAACCTATTTTTGGCTATCCTTGCTTTTTAATGCTTGTTTCTAGGTCTTAGGGGTATCCGGATCGTTGTTGTTAGATGACGATTTAGCCTTTTGTTGCGCCTTGAAGCATATCTCCTTAACGAAGGAAGATAGGTTAAAATCATCGATATCCATAGAATCAGGGTTGATTAGAGAATCCGAATCTGAAAACGGTTTTTCGATAGCACCCTTATTAGGGGCGCTAGAGCTTGGGCTCTCTAGGGGTAGCGCTGGAGGCGTTACAGCGGTCGTCCCGGGCGTTGTAGGCGCGGCGGGCGCTGTAGGCGCTGTGGGCGCTGGGGGCGCTAGAGGCTTTGGATAGCTATCCTGAACGTCTAGATCTCGTGAGATATTGGCTTCTCCCTCTGAAGGATAGCTCCCTAAAGGCTTAGGGGACCCTATAGAGCCTATATTCTCTATAATCTTAACAAAGCTAGTCTTAATGACTAACCTTTTAGAGGGTATATAAACAAGATAAACGCTGGAACCTAGAGTAGCAAGCAGCTGGCTAGGGATAGTCCTAGGGGCTAGCTTCTGAAGCTTTGATCTCTGCTCCGGAGGTATTAGAACCTCGCAATAAGACCCTATAGCCCTAATTTTCGAGAAATCAGGCTTATAGATAGTCTTAGGCTCTAAGTTAGCTAGAAATAGCTACTTAGGGGTTAGGGGCTTAGTTATATTAGCGGTAATGTTAACTAAGTCCACTATGGCTGGAAGGATATAAGACCATAGATATAAAGGCAGCTTAGACCACTGAAGTGTAGCTCTAAGCCGGTCTAGGATAACCCTAATAGCCCTCTTAACTAGCCTATTCTGTTTATGAATATAGGGGCAAGAGGTGCTAAAGCAAATTCCCTTAGAAGATAACCAGGACTGAAGTTCGTTATTAATTTCAGTGCCTCCGTCGAAGTGGAGGTGCCTAGGATACGTATTATATCGGTTTTTCAGGGCCTTAAAGAAGCCCTTAATAGCAGTATAAAGGGTCTGACCTTCTTTATTAGCTAATAAAAAGCACCACTTATACCGGGATTTTCGATTAATAAGGATAAGGACTAGGGCCTTCTTATTATACAGTATAGGTTCGATTTTAACCGTATCTCCCTCTAGAATATCTAAAACCCTAGGGGGGTCCTGAATAGGTCTTTTGGTGGGTCTTCTAATAGCCTTCGATTGCATACAGGCTATGCAGTTAAAATCCTTATCTTTAATGGCGGAAAAATTAGGAATCCCTTTAGCTAATTTTGAAGATTTCTTAAGTAAAGGGAGGCCAATGTGGCCTAATCGAATATGCTAAAGAAGGGCTAAATCTAGCAATTTCTTATAGCTAGAATCTAGCTTTTTAGAGCTATTATCCCCTAGCTCCCTCTGTTGCCAGGCCTCTTGAGAATCACAGGCCTCTGGGGGCAATAGACGGCCACTATCGTCACCTAAGTCATTAGGGTATGGACCTTCTAAACCCCCTATAGAAGATGCCTGACTAGGAGGAGCTTCAGTGGGACATAGGGCTGAATCTTCGTCTTCAGAGTCTAATTCTTCGATTCGTTGATATTCCTCGGGATTAAATGCTGGCTGCGGAATTTGAACCTCTATAGGGTAGGAAAACCCTAATTCGGTCTTATAGGCTCTTTGCTGTTGGTTTTGTTATTGGTTGCAAAATTGAGAGCCCATAAAGGAGAGGTGGGTTAAATGCTTGTAGATCTTAGGAGTAGCTTGCCCCTTAATCTGCAAAAAGAAGCCGTGTTTAGCAGGTTCTAGTAACCTATAGGGGCTTTTATCGGCTAGGAAAAGCTGATCTTTGGCTAGATAACCTCCCTTAAGATAGTGGGATAAACCGCTAACTAGGTTAGTATCTATACCGGGGAAATATAGGGCATCTAGCAGAGCTAAAGGCCTATATTCTAGTGGATTTTTCTTGACCAGAACGTTAAAAACAGCGGTGCCTCTTCCTTTAGGATAAATAGGTCCTCCTGCTGTAATTATAGGGCCGGTTTGACCTTTCTTAAGAGGCTTAAAGTCCCTAAAGAAGGCCCTATTATTACAAATATAACAAGAAGAACCTGTATTGTATAAAAGGGAGTTTTTAACCACATCGTTAGAGTAGCTAAAAGTAGGCTTGCTAGTAGTGTTACTAGTGGTGCTAGAAGTATCCAAATCAGATTCAGAATCACTACTATCCTCGCTACTAGACTCGCTAGAATCTAGTTCTTCAACGTATCCCGTGGCTAGGCTATAGCCTAACGCAAAAGCAGCTTCTTTTCCTTTATCCCCATTGCCACTCTTCTTCTTCTGCTTTTTCTTCCTAGAGGCTTTAGAAGGGTTTAAATCCTTCTTATCCTGCTCTTTAGTGGCGTTAGTAGAGTCCTTCTTAGTATTAGGATTAGAAGGTGACTTCTTTTCCTTGTCCTTAGAATTTCCCTTATTATTAGAAGCCTTATAGCTAAGAGCTTTAGCCATAGGGGAGGTTTTATCCCTCTGCTCTTCTAATAAATCCGCCATAAGGAACTGTAAATTTAAGGTATTTACAGGCAGCCCTTGTGCCCTAGTAGCTCTGATAGTAAATCTTTGTCTCTCAGCCCAGCTAGGAAAGGTCTGCTTTAATGCGTTAATATAATGATTTACTTGATCTATAGGAGCGATCTCTACACTATAAAGCTATAGTCTAGCTAGTAAATTATTAAAATTAGCATTAAAAGCCTCTAAAGATCCCTTATAATTTGAAAAATTTAGGGAGTGGTAGCTAGCGTATAGCGTACCTCGCTGGATTTCAGCACTCTGCGAATATTGCCTAATAAGGACTTTATAGGCTTCTTCGGGGAATTTTTGCTAACATATAGCTGCCTGTGGCCCAGGTTAGCAACTATCTCTTAATATTATTAAAAGAATAGCTTAATCACAGTCAGCTAGATGGCCTGCTAAGCTAGGATTATCTATAAATTCAGGTAATCCTAGGGCTCTAAATTAAATGCTCAGGGCTTGCTTCCACTAATCATAGTTTTCAGGGCCTTTTAGCTTAGCTCCCTTAGGAATAGAGTGAACCTTCTTATTTAGTTCCTTAATAGCCCCTGTATTAAAGGCAGCTTATAAGTTACTAGAAGGTAAACTCGCAGAATTAGTAGCAGGCAGGTCTTCTACTGGAGCCTTAGTATTTTCTTCCCTTAGCTTAGTAGAATCCTGAAGACCTTGCATAGCAGTCATGGTTTGCGTTAATTTATCTAATAGATCTTTAATGCTAGCCTCGTTTTTTAGACGATTTAACTTAGTATGCTTAATAAAATCAGTTAAGGTCTTGCCTTGTTGTTCAATTTGGCTCTGCATCTATTGTTGCAGTTGCAAAGCACTGGCTTGAACAGCTGGACCTTCTATTTCCATCCTATTAGGGTCCCTAGGAGGGCTAGAAGAAGGGCCTGCAGCAGGTCCCTTACCCTTATAACTCGGTGGTACTATCTCTAAAAGTTCCTGTGCAAGATCTCTAAATTTCTTCCTATTGCAAATATCGCGCGCTGGAAGCTAGGTTGTGGTGCAACCGGGCTGCGCACGTAAATTGTGCGGCGGGGCTGTTTGAAAGGGTGCCCCTCGAGGTCTAAAAGTGGGTCTGCGGTATGCGCGGGCAGAAACGGACTGGAGAAGATTCTCTGCGAAAATTTTCTCAACACTAAAAATAGGATCGTAGGTAATAGGTATTGCAGCAGCTACAACGCAACGTAACGTAGTGTATAGTGCGTGCAACGTAGTGCAATAGGTCAAAAAGCCTAGTATAGATATACTAGATGTTCGATGATTTATAAAAGGATGCAGCGTATCTACAGAGTAGATAATATCAAATATAACGGTCGCAGCAGTGAATAGAATCACTAAAAAGAGGTTGTGGTTGTAACTAGATAGTTACGGGTGCGGCTGTAGTTGAATTCAACACTAAGGGTCTGATGTTGCGATGCGTGATGCTAGCGGATGAAAAGCTTCAAAAGCTAGCGGTTTCCTTTGTAATCTAAGAGCCCATAGGTCTAGTAGAGAGTAACTAGTACCCAAAATCAAGCACTAATCGCAGTAGAATAACGCAGTAATATAGTAATCTTATAGGCCTTCCGGGCTTATAACCTATTGAAAATGGAAGGGAATCTGTACTAGAGGGATAGGAAGACCTCCCTAGTAGATTCAACGCGGCGGCTTCTAGATTCACTATAATACGACGATTCTTTAAGGTATAGAGCTTTAATAGTTAAATATAGTAGATTTCAGCTAGACGAACGATCTGACGAGCAATGAGAGGATTTTCTAAGTCCCCTCATAGACCTACCGACCATATTAACGGAAGGGGGTCGCTAGCCAGGCCTTAGGAGCTATTTTTTATTTTCCACAAAATTCATTTATATATGAAAAGTAAAAAATCGACTCATGACTATATAATCTAGCTACCCACGTGCACTAACTAAGCAATCTAATAAGCAACCCTATAAATAAAATACATCATTAAATCCAGAAAAAATCAAGGATTCGAACAGTATAAGTCAGCCTTTTATACGACTACTAGTTCCCTAGTTACAGTTGATTTTAGCTTCCCTATAGGGTAGCCTAGTCGGCTTAGTCATACAAGCCTGTGGGTTGGTTGTGCGCGGAGCGCAGGTCACAGCCAAAGCTGGCCACAGCCAACAACGCTGCAGGCAACGCCTTGTAACCAACGTTGCAACAACGCAACTAGGCAACTAGTGGGCCTATAAAATAGTGCTATAAATAGCATAATTTTAACAATAATAAGGATAAAAGCTCTAATATAGGGCTTCTATAGATAGCGTACCCTCTATTACTATAATAACTACTTAATCAGCCTTAATAGGATAAAACTTTTAATAGTTGTGATTAATTAGTCTATAAGGAAAAAGAGAAAGAGAGTTAAGAAATAAATCTACTAACTCCTCCGAATTTACCTAAATAATTTCTAGGTTTAATAGATTATATGCCATTAAGTATTAATAATTTACTTAACCTACCTAATAGTAGTAATAGTCATAATATATTAATAAATCTATAAGATTATAATAATCTTAAAGCATTTGCTATAGCCTTTAATCTAGGACCTAAAAGCAAGGAAAAGCCTTATATATTAAGGCTTCCCCCTTCTCTAGCTTATTATAATAATTTAGCTAGTTATCTAAAGGAAAAGGAATTCTAAAAAGTATAAGATAAAGAATATAATAAGATTATTAATAGAAAGGTAGCTATAAAGGTATCTAGAGAAGAAGTTCCTTTATATATAAAGCCTCTAGGCCTTACTTAGGTCTTTACTTATAAATTAGATAAGTAAGGCTACCTTCTATAATATAAAGCTTATCTCTATATTCTTAGAAATTATTAGCTAAAGAGTTATCTATTAACTTAAGCAGTAACTCTAGCTACTAATATATTTAGACTATTTATAGCTATTATATGCTACTTTAACCTAGAAGCATACTAGTATAACTTTATTATAGCTTTCCTAAATTTAGACCTTAATAAAGAGGTCTACTATAAGATACCTCTAGGCTATAAAGATAAATAAGCCTATCTAAAGCTTCTTAGAGTAGTCTATAGGCTATAGAGAGCGCCTCTTCTATAGATAAAAGAGCTAATTAGCTAGCTAATTAGTAAAGGCTTTATATAGATCTTTAAAGATATTTATATATTTATTAAGGATAGATTAATTATCTTCTTCTATATAGATAACCTTATTACCTTATTTACTAAAGGAAAATCACACTTATATAATAAATTTAGAGTAAGACTCTTTATAAAGTATAATATTAAGGACCTTAGAGAGCTTTAATAGTTCCTAGGTATTAAAATTATTAGAGATTATACTAATAGGAAGGTATAGCTTAATTAGAAATCCTATTAGGATAAAGCTACTACTAAATTTAATATAAAGATCCCTTAATAAAGGCCTATAGCCCTAATAACTACTACACTACTAGAACCTTTTAAAGGAGAGGTTAGCGCTTAAGATCTTAAGTAATATTAATCCTTAATTAGAACCCTACTATATCTAATAATAGTTTTAAGACCTAATATTACCTTTATAGCTTTATAACTCTTATAATACCTATAAAACCTAGGGCTATAGTATATAGAAGCTACTAAAAGAGCCCTTAAGTATAGGTATATATAGGTAGACCTAGCAATTAAATATAGTAATAATAACCCTAAATTAGAGGTATATAGTAACGCCTTCTTTACTAATAATCCTATAATATAGAAAAGCTTATAAGGCTATATTATAAAGCTCTTTAGAGAACCTATACTCTTTAAAGTAGGAAGGTAAGCTACTATAATAATATTATTAACTAAAGCAGAGCTTCTAGCGCTTTCTTACTATAGTAAAGAGCTTATAGCCTTTAGATAATTATATTAAGAGGTTAGGCTATGCCTAGGTAATAACACACTTAAAATTAAATATAATAATATATAGATAATTTACCTCCTTAAGGAAGAGTTTATTAAGCTTATTATAAATGTAAGGATAAAGGTAGCTAGGCAAAAGGATATAGGGTGCACTTATATATTAACTAAAGCTTGCTAGGTCTAAGTGTAATATGTGTGTAAGTCACTAGTTTATAGCTAGCGGCTTGCTAATATCACGTGGACCTAGCCCTTCCTTCTGGCGTTAGGCGCCGTGGTGCTCTGGCGCTGCGGTGCACGTATACGCGTGGGTTATATTATAAGGGGCCTCACAATTATCCCCCCCCTTATTACTAGGCTCCTAAATAGCTTTTGCCCCATATTTTATAACTATTTACTAACTAGTAGTTATATTAAAATAATAATAAATAACAATCTATAATAATAAATAATAGTTAGCGCTTTAGCATAAATTCACCTCTAACTCTCTACTATATTATTCTATTTTTATTTCTATATTATTAGCTAAATCATCACTTTTTCATAACACCATTATCTATCTATCGCTAATCGCTAATATATCACTATAAGTGCTCCTATAATTCTTCTTTATAATTATTTATATATACACTACTTACATACTAGATACACTAAACACAAAAAAAGGCCCCTATCCGCCCCTAAACTCCCCTAGATTAATTATTAATTTATTACTAACCTATATATAGGTTAGTTAAAGATAAAGTAGTTAAAGCACTATATTTAGTGTTATACGCGCGGGGATAGTTATAAGGCTATAAGTAGCTTACTTTTCCTTTACTCTTTAGTTTCTATTTGCTAATAATTATATAGTCTATAGCTACTATATATAGCAACTTCCTTAACTTATTAAAGGTACTAGATTAGGTAGATATCCTAATAGAGGCACTTAGTAATAAGAATAAGGATAATCCTAAAGACCTTATATTCTTAGAGATAACTTAGTGGTATTTTACTACCTATTATCTTTAGCTTATATAGGGCTTTAACTATACTAATATAATATATTACGTTATATTTAGGTTAATAGGGGCCGCTAAGGTCTAATAGGTCTATATATTTCTTCCCTTTTTACTAGTTCTTTACTAATATATCTAGGTAGGATACTTTAATTATATACTAGTAGTATATAGTCTCCTATTAAACCCTTATAGTTACTATAAACCTAGCTCTAGTCCTAGGGATAGTAGGTTATATCTTAGCCCTATTTTACTATCTATTTACTAATATTTTAGTAGGCTAACTATCTATAACTCCTTACTATATAGAATATAGTAATAGTTTTATAGCTATAGCTAAGTAATCTAGGATTTATTACCTAGGGAATAGTATTATATTATTTTTATTATAGAATAAGGGAGGCGGTCGTAGTGGATAAGAATAACGCTAAGTATATAGTCTATAAGGGCTAAGTCTTTAGCTATAAGGGGGTAACTATAGAGGGATTTCTATTAACTCTCCTAAAGCTATAGATAGTTTCCTTTATTTTATTCCTTTATATTTTTTCTTTTATTTTTATATATAGTTTAGTTATTTTCTTTTATTAGGTATATTATAGTGGCTAGTAAGGCTATACCTTTCTTATAAGAACTTTATACTCTTTTACCTATAACTTACTTATATATTACTATTCTTTTCCCTTAACTTATTCTAGTAAAATACCTAAATTATATACTAAGCTCCTTTTATATCTTTAATAGGAACCTATTAGTTATATTTACTTAGCTAACCCTTCTACTTTACTAGGTATTTATTACCTTTATAGGTCTTTCTATATTTTTTAACCTCCTTAACTTTATATTTATTATCTTTATCCTTAAGGTTAGGTATTAGTATTTTTTCTTTATCTATATTCTTATAATAGGTCTAAGGCTCTAGTAAGCTAATATAGAATATATTATATAACCTACTATATTTTTCTAGTAGTATAAGCTAATATACTTACTTATTAATAGTATTAAGTACCTAAAATAGTCTAATAAACCTAGGGGTTAGCTTTTATTTTACTTCCTTAAGCTATATATTCCTTACTAATAGTAGTACTAGGTTACCTCTTTTAAAAGTAAGTAATTAGTAATATTTATTATAGTACTTTACCTAGGATTTAGTAGCTTTTACCTAGTTTTACTTTAGCTACTCCCTAACTTTATATAATTTTATAATATAAGTATAAGCCTCTAGCACCTCCCTTTCTATAACCTTATCCCTAAGGGCTAGCTAAAACTCTAGTAAGTACCCTATAAGTATATAGTTAGGTAAGTAGCCTATAGTTCTATTTACTATATTATTATAGGTAAATTATATAACTAGGAGTAGCTTAGGCTATATCTACTGGTTTTTAGAAGTAAAGTATTATAGGTAGTGCTCTAGTACCTAGTTAGTCCTCTTAGTTTACCTATTAGTTTAGGGGTAAAACACTATAGAAAGCCTATGTTTTATATATAATAGGTAATATAGGTCTAACTAGAATTAGCTTATAAAAATAGATCCTTTATTAGATATAATACCCTTTAGTAGTCTAAATTATAGCTTAATTTCCTTATAGAAAAGTTCTACTAACTTAGCTACGTTAATTATAGTTATTATAGGTAGGAAAACAGAGTACTTAGTGTATTAGTCTATAATCACTAGGATTGCGTTAGTCTCTTATTCACCTACTTATATAATAGGCAGTCCTATAATAAAGTCTATTAAGATTTCTACCTATAATTACTCTAGTATTAGCAGCGATTTAAGACTCCTATATAGGCAATACCTTCTAGTAACTATTTACTAGCATATCCTATAGCTTATAATATAGTCTAATATAGACTTATTTATAGCTAGCTACTAAAAGTAGCGCTTTAATAGCTTAAGCATTTGCTTAGTCCTAAAGTAACCTACTAGTGGATTATTATAGTATAGCTATAGAAGCTCCTATTATAAGGTAGGCTCTTAGGGAATAACTACCTAGTCTTTATATATTAGAAAGCCCTTTACGCTATATAACTATAGACTAGCTTTCCCTCTCTCTAGGGAATTAATCTCTTTACCCTATCTCTATAGGTCTAGATCTTAGCTTTAGGCCTTCTATAGTAGCTATACTAATAGTTTATTTAGGCTAGATTAGTAGGGATCTAGTAATATAATAGCCCCCTAGATCTCTTATGCTATACTGGTGTCCTAGACACACGCTACCTTCTCCTAGAAATCACCTTTATCTAACTAGCCTTTCACTAGATCTATAGTAGCTAACTAGCCTCTTAATATAGCTACTTTAGCCTTTACTATAGGGGCTAGGGTATTTTCCTCCCCTAAAGGTATCTTACTATACCTCTCTATAAAGACTAGGGTATTTTCCTCCCCTAAAGGCATCTTACTATATCTTCTTTAATATATTAGTATCTCTTCTTCTACTACTTCTTTAGTAGCTACTAACTTTTTCTTAAGTTCTAGTAAAAGTGCCCTATTTATTAAGGGTTTACTCTTATAATTAGACCTTCTTAATAGTGTATCTATAGGGTTACTTTTCCCTAGTCTATACTTAATTATAAAGTTTAGTAGGCATAAGAATATACACTATCTAGCCTATCTTCTATTTAGCTTCTATTACTTTATAAAGGTCTATAGGTTATAGTAATTTAATAGGACTTCTACTAGGGTCTCTATGCCTTTAATATAATATTACTAGTGTTTAAATAACTTAACTATAGTAAGTAACTCTTAGTTAGGCATACTATAGTTATATTTAGCGTTAGTAAACTTTCTTAACTAAAAGGCTATAGGGTACTAGCAGCCCTTATTATCTTATTATAATAAGATTCCTACTATTATAAAGATTAAGGCATCTATCTCTATATACACTAGTTAACTTAGGTTATAATAATAAAGAAGAGAAGCCTGCTAAAAGGCATCCTTTAGCTAGTAAAACGCTACCTATTCTCTTACCCTAAATATAAACCTCCTAGTCTAGATGCTATTCTAACTACCCTTTATTAATATATATAGTAGTGCTATAATCCTAGAGTATCTATAGATAAACTATTAGTAAAAGTTATAAAACCCTAGGAAGGATTATATATCCTTAAAGCTTATAGGTTCCTTCTAATCCTAAATAGTGGTAACTTAGTGGGTATCTATTAAAATCCTATTAATAAAGAGAATAAACCCTAGGAACTCCACTAACTTCTAGTAGAACTTATATTTAGAGGGTTTTATATATAGTTCTGCCTCTCTTATATATTCTAAGACTTCTTTAATATATATAGTGTGCTTCTCTTATATTTTTAAAAAGATAAGGATATTATCTAGATATACTATATAAATAGTATTAACTAGCCTGTAAAGCGCTTTGTAAATATAGTTCTAGAACATAGCTAGGGCATTTATTAGCCTAAAAGGCATTATAAGGTATTTATAGTGCCTATAGTATATGTAGAATATAGTCTTCTACTTATTACCCCCTTTTATCTAGATCCTATAATAAGCATCCTTAATATTAATTTTTAAGAAGAAGCAAGCTCCTTAGCACTAATCTAGGATCTCTAAAATTAGGGGGAGAGCATAGTAATTCTTCTATATTACCCTATTAAGACCCTGGTAATCCACGTATAATTAGAGCATACTATCTTTCTTTAGTATAAATAAGATAGGCATGCCTATAGGGCTCTTTAATAGTCTTATCTAGCCTTTTTATAGGTTCTTATTAATATACTTATAAAGTTCCTTTAATTCACCTTAGGAGAGGGGGTAAATCAGTCTATACAGGGGTGTAGCCCCTGGTATTAGATTAATTACGTAATTAGTTATCTTTCTTAAAGGCAAGCTCCCTGCCTTATCTACTATAAATATATCTTTAAACTTATATAGCTCCTAGGGGATATCTTTAATAGTTCTATATGCTTTTGCCTCTTCTTTATCTCTAAGGGTAATAAACTTATCTTCTATAACCCTATTAATAGTATATATAATAGTCTTATTACGCATAACCTTCGTGAACTTATAGGGAGTTATAAGTAAAAAGGCCTTTCTTCTCTTCTTAAACCACTACTCTTATAAGTATAAATAAAGGTAGATATATTCCTCTATAAGTGTGTATATCCTAATTAATATAGGGCTTCCCTTAGTTCTTAGGTCCCTATTAATAGCTATATATAGTAGGTTAAGGTTCTTTTCTTCTTCTCTTAAGTCTTTAATTATAAGAGGGACCTTATAGATACTATATTAGGGAACTATAAGGGCCCCTACTACCTTAATAATAGGTACTATAGCCTTAGCTTAGTTAAGTTTATAGGCTTATATAAATTTAGCACTAATAATATTAATCTTAGCATAACTATTAAGATCCGCCGCTGTTTTAATGTCTATATACCTATAAATAGTAACTAGTGTATAAAATTAACACCCTATTAGTACCTTAGTATTTAAGGTAGAGATAAGGGCATCTACTTCTACCTTAGGGAGTTTTCTAGGTTTTATTACTTCTTCTTTAGCTTATTATATCTATTTATAAGATACTCTATACTATTATAGATAAAACACTACCTTTTATACCTAGGTTTGTGGTTATTTAGGTAGGTAGTAGGAGACTTCTTTTAGTTCTTATTCTTCTAATCTTTATTAGACCTTCTACCTTATAGAAAGTTATATCTATAATATTAGGGAGCCTTATTTAGGCCCTTATCTTCTAAATACTTAGGCTTTTACTTATTCTTTAGTATAGCCTCCTAGAGTTACTAAGTAAGTTATATAACCTCTTCTTATACCTTTCCTATAATAGAGGTATATAGGTTAATCTAGTCTTATAGGTTAGGGAGTAGTTTTATAAAGAATATAAGAGCTTATAACTTTTTAGTAGCTCTTTCTAGGTATTTCTCTAGTAAATCTAAGTAAATACTAAATTTAATAGGACTCTAGCTCTTATATTACTTTATATTCTCTAGCTATATAGCTATTTAGGTATTATAGTTAGTAGTATCTTAGAGTAGTGTAAGAGTTTAGGTTTTAAATATATCCTAGTTATCTTTAAGATTACTTTAGTTATTAGCTATCTATTTATTAAGGTATTAGTCCTATCTTACCCTATAATTACTATATATATAATTAAGTATAAAGAGGATTTTTTAGTAATTATACTAATACTTTTACTTTACCCTATTAAAGGTATAGTTTAGGTTATTTATCTATATCTTATGCTTCTATAGGTTTATAGGGTATTAGAGGTTAGTAATATTCCTAACTTTAACCTCTTAGTGGCTATTACTAGAGGAGGAACTAGATCTTTACTACCTTTTTATCTTCTCTTTCCCTCTACCTAGCTATAGAAGATTAATAAGCTCTTACTCTTATTCCTATAGTTCTTTAAGTTTCTTAAGCTAAGTAATTTACTTATTTATTACTATAGTATTAGCCCTAATATTAGAGAGTCTAGGTTTAGTCCTAGTTCCTATAGAATATAGTATGTCTTTAGTAATAATACTACCCTTATTTAATTAACTTTAGTTATTATCTAATATTACTTAGGTTAATTAGGTAATTCTTAGCCTTATATTACTCTTAGGTAGCTAGTAGTAGAAGCTTTAGAATTATAAGAATAAAGGTAGCTAGGTAAAAGGATATAGGGTGTACTTATATATTAACTAAAGCTTGCTAGGTCTAAGTATAATATATATATAAGTTACTGGTTTATAGCTAGTAGCTTACTAATGTTACGTAGACCTAGCCCTTCCTTCTAGCGTCGGGCGCCGCGGTGCTCTGGCGCTGCGGTGCACGCATGCGCGTGGGTCATGTTGTGAGGGGCCTCACAATAAAGCTTTAGTATATAGATATTTATTACTACTAGCTTTATTAAGAGGTTATAAAAGGAACCTTTAATATTACCTAGATTACTACTAAAGAGATAATTACTAATAGCCTTATAAAGCCTCTTATAGGGGATGCTTTTATAAGCTTCTATAAGGTATTAGGGCTTATATAACTACCCTCTAGTATACTTAGTAAAGAACCTAAAGAGTAAGTATTATATAATAACCTTAATTTAGACAAAATTATAACTAATTAACTGCTTTTCTACACTATAGAATTAATTTAAATATTAGAGTATTATTTTAACTATTTTTATTAATTTAGAATTATTATAGGGAACCTTAAATAAGGTCCCCTAGGGGGGTGTGTTATACCTATAAGGGTATAATTAATCCTAGCTATATAATAGTCTTGCTACTTAACTAGCTAAGATAGGAATCCACCCTATGCAAGTTATTTTCTAAGACCTCTGTAGTTTTATAGTATGTTTTATTATTATACTAGTACCCTACTAATAGTATAGGTACTTAGGTATTTAGACTATAGTCCGCACCCTCTTACAGGGTCGGACAACTCAATAGAGGCGATCACATTGAACCCTAGCTTCGCGGTCCAACACTAATCCTAACCCGTACCGGCCGAGAACAAGCTCGGATAGTTCCGGTGCCAAAATAAAACAACCAAGCATGACAAGGGTGGGGTCCACTTGTGAGTGGGGGCTTTGTTTTTTCCTTTTTCTTTTTCTCTCATGTTACATATCGCCAAGTTGGTCTTGGTTTTCATTTCCTTGTCGAAAGTTTATTTTGCCGCCGTGTTACGTGTGATTTGCGACGACACAACGTACCATTTTTGCATCAACGGGAGTTCATTTCCTTTTTCTCCTTCATAAAACATGTCTGCCGAGGATGACTACGACGGGGAAAGAAGAGACTGGGCTAAATTTTTTAATTTTTTTAAAAAAAAATCATGTAGCTTTGTTTTTTTGCTCGTGGGAAACACGGAAGGCACGAAATCAAAAGCCGTTTTCCTAGCAAAAGGTCCCGGCTTACTTTCGTGGGGCACGATGGAATGAAATGCGAGAGCTCGTGGCGATCCATCTCTTCTGCGTTCGCCCTCAACGGCTGGCATCTTGGCTTTTCTCTGAACAATCTGACATGTGACATGTGAATGCCTCACTCACCAACTCGCGTATCCCTCCTCGTGACTGGGTCCCTCGCTTCCGCTCGTTGCAACGGGAAAGGATGGGAATAGCAAAAGGGGCGATCCGCCACAAGCCACTGCACCTTCTCTCCAAGGCGAAGTTTGTTCCAAAGGACCCTTGAAGAATTCCCCTGAAGGATTCCCCTGAAGGTTCTTTCCCCCCTGAAGGGCAAGAACTGACTCACATCGGATATGTTATCCGTGGGGTATATACCGCAAGGCGTTTAGTTGTGGCTTGTTCTGGTCCCCCCTTTCCCCTGGATCATCATCCTGGATGACAACTTCCTGTCAGCGGAGCTAGACTAGGCTGCTTTCCAACCAGGCCTGCATCGTTTATACCGCAATAGGGCAAAGCACAACGTTTTCCGCATCCGAACAGCAGCAAGTTGAAATGGCTAAAGGCAGAACGGAGATCCACCACGTGTGGTAATGTACTTGTACTCCGTCCGTGGCAAAGTGTGCTTTGTTAATCGACTTCACCTGCCGGGATGACCAGAAACGGGCGTAGGAGAACAAGGAGTGGCTTGGACTACTCTTTCGCAACAACGATACGGACAAGAGGACGAAGCTCGCACTCGCATTTCTATTTCTTGTCCCAGGGGAGGGCAGGCAAAGAGTGGGCGTTGGGGAAGCTTTGACGGTGCATTTATTAGGTTCTGAAATGTGATGGAGATGAAGAACCGGGTATAAAGGGAGCTTCGCCGGACTCATCCCATCCGGGCTCTTCATTTTCTTGGGAAACTCGGTCTCATCATTACTGTTCATTCGCGGAATCTCTCCACCTGAACTGACAATCGTTTTTTTTTTCAAAACTCGTCAACCCAAGAACGCGAGATCCGTCAAGTTATATATATATCACAAACAAGATTGGCTGGTCTCGAGAGCCACAGACGTAACCAAAATCAATCCCCCATCCATCTCGGTTGCACAAGTCGCACAGTTATTCCATCGTCAATCATGAACAGCAACGGTCCTACCTCTTGCCGCTACTGCGGGCAGCTCAACTCGTCGACCATTCCACAGTCGGAATGTTTCGGCTGCGCGGCGTGCGTACAACTCTTTCTCCGTCCCCTCAAAGTATTGTTCAACGACCAAATCGTGCCTGACCTTCCCCGCTGCGAAGTTAGCAATGCCCAGGCCCGCACATTTCGAAGCCGCTCCTCATCCACTCGCAGCGTTGGGGCTCTCGCCGACCGAGACCTTGTCCTTGTTGCTGCTGTCGGACGACGACGCGGAACTGTTGGAGCGGGCGTTCCCATCCCCCGTGTCGCGGGGAAGGGGTGCCGACTTGAAAAATGAGTGTGGCTATGGAACCGTTGATAGTGACGCGCTGTTCAGGTGGCATGTTGAATCTTTTGATTTTACTGGTGTTTCTGCGGCTGGCCACGGCAGCGTCGTAGATGCTTCTGGTTCTGCTTCTCATTCTGTCCCTGGTCCTGGCCCTGGTGCTGGTTCTCGTGGTTCTGGCTCGCCAAGAAAGGGGGTGTGCCTCGTGGGCATGGTAGGGCTGTTTGCTTTGATAAGCGCGGCTTGCGTCGCTATTGGTATCCTTTGCGTAGCTCGATGAACATGGACAAGATCCGGCGCGTGCGTGTTTCCATGTGTCTGTGTACCCAGTAATGTGTGTGTGTGTGTGTGTGTGTGTGTGTGTGTGTGTGTGTGTGTGTGGATGTGCTCCGTTTAAGATCATGCACATGCTGCTCCCCTGAGCTGCCGTGTAACGAAATGCAGGCTGGGCACGGCGTGTTGCAGACGAATGAAAGGAAAGGAAAGTGCTACGAGGGAGTTGAGGCAAATTCGTAGTCATGTCTGATGGGTTGCAAGTTACAAGATATAAGTCACGGGGCCGGGATCCCCCCCTTGGTCATCTTTTGTTGCCCATGGGCGTCTTTCCGTATTCAATGTAATCCCATGATGATGGACGGACATCGCCGGCTCTTCCAAGGTCCGCGAACCTCTAGTAAAACCGCGCTTCTTTCACCAGCGCATGCGTCAGGAAGGAAAGAGGCCAACGACGCCGAGCTGGACCAAAGGGCGAGGGCGAAAGATGGAACCGATAAGACTAGCCAGAGAGACAATATATGCATTCGGATCGCGACAGTTCTGGCTCATGTCATCTAAATGACCTGGACTGTTACATATTGGAAGAACCCTCGGGGGGCTAGTTCAAACCGGGGCACTTCACTCGTTTCAATCAGCTCGTAGTACTTCCCATCATGACCAGAAATCTTCTCGTCAGCATGCCATCCAGGCGTATATCCTCTTGGGGTTTAGAGTCTTCCCCCTTTCCCCTGCGGCAGACATTCTTTACAATTTATAGTGGGAGCGAATCAGGTATGGGTATGGCTGGAGGGATTATGGCGCTGTGTCTGGGATTGAGAGTCGTGGCAGCCAGTCGAGTTGTGTAGTATCGGCGGTGCTTGAGCTGGAGAAACTGAGGGGACGGCAACGTGTCTGAAGATGCGTATAAATACATGTATGCCAAATTTTGCCGTATAGACTTTCAGCCTGCATTTGGGTTTTCGCTTTCCCTTTTTTCTCTGAAGCCTATTCTGTGGTCAGGGCTGATGCAATGTGAGACGAAAGTATGCAATACGCGTCACAAACCAATAGCTCGTGGCTGGAGGCGCTTTTCAACGCGGATACCTTGTGCCAAACCATTCTATAGATAAATAAGTCACCAAATAACATCGCACACCATACGAATAAAGACACTCCCTAGTAACGCCTTCTGATGCATAAGCATCCGCGGACGCCTTTGGTTCCGCAGGACCCGCATGTGCAATTTTGTACGCAGTATACCTCGTCCCTATATTCGTGACAAAAAGTGCACTGTGCGGACCACGCGAATTGAAAGGTTCCAGATCTTTCGCCGCCTCTGCCTAGGCGACGAACTGGGCTTCATAACCAAAATTCCAACCTTCATATTACGTTGAAGCTTTAGCTTCGGGCTCCGAATTTGCATTTTCACTCATCTCGGCGGCTGAAACTGCAATCAAGGAACCAGATTCGGCGGCTGTGTGGTCCTTCGCTTCCTCCTCTGTGGTGGCTTCCTCCTCTGTGGTGCTTGTTTTTGCTTCATCCACATGACTCTTCTTAGTCTGGTCGTGGGGCCTTTGACTCCCAGCATCTTCCAGCAGCTCTTCTTGCGGTGTCATTGGCCGTCGGGCCGGCGTGTTGGTGCCATGAGAATCGGCATGGTAACTTTGTATTCTAAGGGACCCGCTCCTCGAGTGGCCAGCCCGTTGTTGATCTCCTCTGTTCATTTCCGAGTCCCACAGGGGGATGTCCTTCGAGCTCCAGGATGCCCGGTGGACTCGCGCGGTTTTGGGAAGACTGCTGACAGAGAATCGTGAACTGGCACTGGTGGCTCGGCTTCTGCGTCCACTCGCCGTGGCGCCTGCGGCTGAAATTATTGGTGGTTCAAGGTCAGGGAACCGGTCGAGCTCTTCATCCTCGATCTTGGGGGCTCGTCGCACATCGCGGACCTCGAAATGGGGCTGCTTCATCTCTTCTTCTTCTTCTCCTGCCTCCTCGTCTTTCTTGATCTTTTTCAAATTTGGCGGAAAGTCTTCGGCACGAGCTTGAGAATGTTCGAAGAAACGAACACGTGTCTGTTCTAGAGCTCCAGGGAAATCTTCACGATTCCTTGACAAAGACATCCATGTTGAGAAGACTCCAAGCAAAATCAGAATCAATACCGCAATGGCGACAAATCCTTGCACAACAATAATAATGATGCCGATGACGGTAGCAATGATTCGATCGAGGGCAAATGTAGGCAGGAAAGCGATGGACAGGCCAGTGGTGACAATCTTGGAGATTGATAGCATCCAGACCGCCACTGCTGTGTTGCGATTGCTCTCGAAGGGGTTGAGCTTCATGATAGCAACGAGTGCCATGATGTCGAAGATGAACAGCCCAAACACCTGGGCGAGAGGGGCGCGGGCTCCGCCACCGATGAAACACGCTCGAATGAACTGATAACAAAAGTAGACGGCAAAAAACCACCATCGCGTGCGCCGATAGCGCGCCGACAGCCAGCCGAATCTCTTGATATAACCTTGATCAACATGAACCGTAGCTCGGTTGGGATCTTCGTCGACAAATTTCACCTTCACGAAGGGCATCGCGCCAAACAAGTAAGGCTTTTGACTGGGTTCCTCGTCTCCAATCTTGCTCTGTCTTGTGGCAGCGATGAACGGCACCTTTCCAAGCACGTTACCCCGTTCGAAGCGCAAGGTGTCGGGGCTGGCCTCATACTTTCCATGGCGGAGTCGAAAATAGCATGCGTAAGCCACGATGCCGCCGAGCCCAATAAAGAATCCCAGCCAAATGATGACGGCTACAGCTGTAGGTCCAGCAGCCCCCCCCAGCGTGAATTGATACATGGTAAGAGTCATCGCTGAGAAGAAGGCAACAAACAAAGTCCGCAGAAGGGCCGCAAGCATGTAGCCCCAAGCATGTGAGCGGAAGTAGTCGAGTCCATCGGTTTTGAGACATTTCATCTTGATCAGAAAGTCCAGTAAGAACTTTGAAGTCACTATGAAGAGCGCCACAGCGGCCAGCACCACCAAGAGCCAAATGGCATAGATGGTGAAGGCCTCCGCGGGGGGGATGCCGACCAAAGATAGAGTTCCAGCGAAGCCTGGCCACGTTCCGGGTATCGGCATGCCGGGAGTTCTGGGGTGACCACCCCATGTATAGTCATGGGGGTTGCTGGCGTTATATGCGGCGCGGCGAGCCAGCGACTTCAAAGAAAGGGCGTCAAGGCCAGGAAGCAGAGATCTCGCAAGTGCTGACCGCCCATATATTTGTCGGGACAGCCCACCACCGTTGTTAATCTGGACTGAACCAGCCCCTCCAACTTGACTGACGTCGACGTTATTTCCTGTAAAGGCACTCACAGAACGAATGATCTTGTCGTTTGCAAACATGCCAGCCGTCCATGCAAAGTTACTCCACCAAGCAGGAAGAACGCTGGGCCAGTTGACTGATAGAGCGCCTGAGAAGAAAATGGATTGAAAAGCCTCGAAAATGACTAATACAGAAAATGAGTGGGCATAATGAACTCGCATGTGAGGGATACTCAGGCCATATATCGCGGTAGCGAATGATGCGACAACAGCGATGAGAACCATCGCTCCAAGCAAAGACCCAACAGCCTCTGGTTGCGAGAATGAATTGCCGTTCGTCATGGACGCCTGGAAACATCCGATTTGAGTTCGGCTTGAGTTGGCAAAGATCTGCACGCGTGCTAAGCCCTCAAGATCTGGGAGACCGAGGGGAATAGATGGAATGCCGGACCAATTGCCCGGAGCAAGGGGAATGGCCGCGAAGGCGGTAATCGGATCACCCGCGTTTAAGGGACACATGCTGTGTATTTTGTCTTGGCACGGATCGTATGTCATGTTGAATCTGTTCTCGCCATAGGCTTCCAGTAATATGTGTACTGTAATTATGCCACATGATTAGACTTGCTTGGGAATGATGTCTGCAGATTGTGGTGAACTTACACATTATGTCTTCTTTTCGAATATTAGTGGTCCCATCAAGGTGGAATAGAACCGTGAGGTTGTCTGCGTAATATGCGACATCGAATTTAGTGACGTTGAATAAGGACTCTCCCCCCATGCAATCATAAAAATCGCCCGTATATAACGCTGGATATCGACTGACATCCAGATCTCGATTCACGCCATCAAGTCCCAGGCCTTTGATGTAGACCGTCTCCCGTGCATTCGCGGTAGGCAGAAAACATGATGTAAAAGCCAGAGTTGTTACAAGGGCCCAAATCGGGAATCGTGATCGCGACATCGTATAGTATGTACTTTAATGTCTCAATATCGGTCCAACCAGGCAGAGGCAAGTTGAGGGCAGTGCCTCTGGACACAATATTGCGTTTCGCACCGCTCGTTCGAATGTGAGGGGTTGTTTTTTTTTTCGCAGCAGATTTCCAGGGAGAAAAGGGGTCATTCCATCACTTTTTTTAAAAAAAATCAATAAACCCGTATTATCCGCCAGCGGATAACGGAAGACAAAGCTTGCGAGGCGAAAAGCATAAAAGCGACTAAACAAAGAGTGTGTCTCGGGTGCTCCGAACGTTGTCTCAAGCGTCAAGTTCTACCAAGCGTGATCGTCTTTGGCGTCGACGGAGGAGAATACAGCGGTGGGGGTTCCAAAATGTCTTCACCCACGGCACTTCTGTGTGTCGCGATAAATTGCCGCCAGCAGATAGATGGTGCAAATTGGCCAGATACAAAAGTCGAGTGTCTGAGGATGTTGGGTGGAAGATGCGTAGATGCGTCCCGGTCAGGGAGTCCCAATCAGGAGTTAGGGAAGGAGCAAGTGAGTTCCCAGCACTCTTCCTCACTTCCTTCTGTTTGGCAGTCCCACAAAGCTTACCAAAGCTTACCCCCATGGGGTTTGGATTCGGAGGGGGCGCAAGCATTTGTTTCGTTTGATGGCGGTCGAGCGTCCTGCAAAAAAATGCTCAAATCCTAGGCTAATGCACCTGCGGCGACAACGCGTATCCTGGTGCCTGGTGAGCCGAGATTGGTTCGTCAACTTCCAGTCCCTCTGTCAATCTTCGTCTTGTCTCTCCACCTCGGGCACCAACATGACCAAGCTGCACCATGCGGATTATGCAGCAATCGTCTACTGCTTCTCCAGATGGCCGCAACGCCAGTTTACCACCAGAAACAGAATCATGGAAGTTGCAGAGCGTTTCGCCCACCAAGCACTGAAGATCGCCAGTCGTCTGTCGGACTCACGAGACAAGCATTTTGACAATATTTGTATCTTGCAACTAGACACAGTCCCGAGTTTGCAACAGCCATTCCGATTCTGAATGACAACACTTCGCATGTACCTCGAGCCTCAAGTAAAGGACCAGCAACGACTCCCTGGTGAGGAAAATGAGACTATGACAGCCGTCGTGAGTTTGATCACTTGCCCTCATATAACGGAAGTCGGTCGGTCGAACGCGGATCAAAGAGACCGAGAATTCAAGTTTGGTCAGACTTTTCCCGATTGAGATATGGGCCACCGCGCATGGAGCGGGAATGAATATCTTGGACATTTCAGTTCGAACACGCCCAAGAGTCTGTCTATATAAGGCTTGAACCAGAACAAAAGAAGAAGAGGAAAAATGGCCAAGTGATTTAGACAATCAATCAGTCGAGCGGCGCAAGAATATGGTCGGTGCCATTCTTGGCTACAGATCTGGCTTGTTCCGTTTCCAAGCACGTCATTGTCAGGGACGGGCCCAGGAGAAGAAAAAAAGCCGACAGTCCACCTTTTTCCTGCGGCTTCCGCCTGAACGAGCTGGCCACAGGAAGAAGCTTCTCGGAGATTGTGACATGAAAAAAAAAAAACACTGTGACGGCACAACTTTTCAAATCAACGACCGAGCCGAGGACATTTCTTCGAGGAACAGACACGTTGGACAGTGCACGGGAAGCAATTGCCACGACCGGCATGCGTCTCTCTCTCGCCAGTCTCGAAGGAGACAATCGTGCCGTCGTTATCCTTGCGTGACGTGACTGACCATGGAGCGCGGAGCGCCGAGTGCTCCCAATAGTTGGAAGAATGTCGGATTACCGGCCTCTTATTCGATGCCCTGGCCCGTTTTCCTGCACCAACCCATTACTATCTATCTTCACACGGATCCGTATTATGTACGTGGGTGTAGTTCCCCATTCCCCACCATTGCGTGATCATCAAGGTGGGGTCCGACTACGATAACTACGAACAAATCGGCTCCGGGTTGGAAATATTAATTTAGTAAATAGTAACTTCGGACGCCTCGCTGGCTGCGCGTGCCTTGCGACTGCCCGAAATCCCCTCTTCCCTTTTTTTTTCTCTTTTTTTCTCTCTCAATTCACTTCATTATTCTGTCCCCTCATATCCCCCCATCCCTTGTTGTCTGCTTGCCTTATTTTCTTCTACCGCTGATTTGCCAGTCGGGAATTTGCTGCGCGCATATTCCGATTCCGACATCATGGCCAACTCTCCCCACGGTGGTGTCCTCAAGGACCTCTTCGCTCGCGATCTGCCCCGCAACGCCGAGCTGAGCGAGGAAGCTGAGAAATACCCCGCCATTGTCTTGACCGACAGACATCTCTGCGACCTTGAGTTGATTCTCAATGGAGGCTTTTCTCCTCTCGAGGGTATGTTTGTTATGTTTGCTGCGGTGGGATCGACTTTGCGACAGGCTGGCGACTGCTTCAGTAGCCAAGTTGGCCGGTGACAAAGATGCGACGGGAACTTGTCATGCAGCTGACCACGGTGACATGGCACAGGGTTCATGAACCAGACGGACTACAATGGGTATGATTGCCGCCGCCGCCCTGCTAATCACCTCCAGACTTGAGATTGAAATTGATTGATTTGCTAACAATTGAACGTGCAGCGTTGTAGAGAACAACCGTCTTGCCGATGGTGCCCTGTTCAGCATGCCCATCACTCTTGATGTCGACCAGCAACAGATTGATGCTCTAGGTATCAAGACTGGAGCCAAGTTGACGCTTCGCGACTCAAGAGATGACCGCAATCTGGCCATCCTCACTGTTGAGGATGTGTACCAACCAGACAAGTAGGCCCATGTCTTCCTGCTTTCTCATTCCAGGCCATGTTGGACTAACATGCAATTCTCCAGGGTCAAGGAAGCCAAGGAGGTCTTTGGCAGCGACGATGACACACACCCTGGCGTCAAGCACTTGTTCAGTGTTGCCAAAGCATTCTACGTCGGTGGCAAGCTTGAAGCTGTCAACAGACTGGAGCACTATGATTTCCTCGATCTTCGCTGTAAGTCCGTTTAAAACAAATTGCGCATGCACCCAAGAAAAATTCTGGGCGGGAACAAGATGACACGAAGCTTTAAAGTAAGTAAAGAAAAAACAAAGAAAAAACATACTAACATGAAGAACAACAAAGTCACACCTGCAGAGCTTCGATCGTATTTCAACAAGCTCGGCTGGCAAAAGGTCGTCGCTTTCCAGACCCGAAACCCCATGCACCGCGCTCACCGTGAGTTGACGGTTCGTGCTGCCCGCTCCCAGCAGGCCAATGTGCTCATCCACCCCGTCGTGGGAATGACCAAGCCCGGTGACATCGATCACTTCACCCGCGTGCGAGTGTACAAGGCCTTGCTCTCTCGTTACCCCAACGGCATGGCGGCCCTGGCTCTTCTCCCTTTGGCCATGCGCATGGGCGGTCCCCGCGAAGCCCTTTGGCACGCCGTCATCCGAAAGAACCATGGTGCCACCCACTTCATTGTTGGCCGTGACCACGCCGGCCCCGGCAAGAACAAGAATGGCAAGGACCACTATGGCCCCTATGATGCTCAGATCCTGGTCCAGAAGTACCAGGAAGAGCTTGGCATCAAGATGGTCGAGTTCCAGGAGATGATTTACATCCCCGACAACGACGAGTACATGCCTGCCAACGAGATTCCCGAGGGCACACGCACCATGAACATCTCCGGCACGGAGCTGCGCAACAGACTCAAGACGGGCAAGGAGATTCCCGAGTGGTTCTCGTACCCCGAGGTCGTCAAGGTCCTGCGCGAACAGAACCCTCTGCCCAAAGAAAAGGGTTTCACAGTCTTCTTGACCGGCTATACCAACAGCGGAAAAGACCAAGTTGCTCGCGCTCTGCAAACCACCTTGAACCAGGGCGGTGGTCGTCCCGTCTCCATGCTTCTCGGCGACACCGTTCGCTCAGAGCTCTCCCGAGAGCTCGGCTTCAGCCGACAGGATCGCGACCTGAACATTGGGCGCATCGCGTTTGTCGCCTCTGAGTTGACCAAGGCTGGCGCCGCCGTCATCGCCGCCCCCATCGCTCCCTTTGAGCAGGCTCGTACGCAGGCACGCGAGCTGGTCGAGAAGTCGGGTCCCTTCTTCCTCGTTCACATTGCCACGCCCCTCGAGCACTGCGAGAAGACTGACCGCCGCGGCATTTACAAGCGTGCTCGTGATGGCGAGATCAAGGGTTTCACTGGCGTCGATGATCCTTACGAAGTTCCTTCCAAGCCGGATCTGACTGTTGATTTGACCAAGCAGAATGTCCGCTCCATCGTTCACGAAATCATCTTGTTGCTGGAGAGCCGAGGCTTGCTGGACCGCTTGTAATGCTGCTTGCTATATATCAACGAGACAAGGGACTTTTTGAATGTAGAAGTAAGAAGCATGCACAAATTTGCTGCTTCGGAATGAGGCTTTCAGAGATGTGCGCAAGAAGAGGAGGGAAAAAAAAAATTGAAATGAAAACGGCGTTATTTGGATATTACGTCTTGATGTGATTGCGACGAAGAGCAAAGAAATGCTATGCAACATGTGGTACGTGATGGAAACCAGGTTCCCGTGCTCTGAGTGGTGGAGACGGCACCATGATTCTCTCGAGAGAAGACTTGGATACCTACGGATAGAATTTTGCGTTGAAACCGAAAATAGAGCAAAGATTGAACTTGCACACAATTGGCAACCTTGTCGTAGCAGAGGAGATATACGCACGCACGCACCGGGATGAGGGATGATGCCAAATTCCTTCCGTTGGCACAAATGGGGTCGTATTATGCATAATCTTATGTATTTGACCAAAATGCGACACCCCGTTAAGCCTTCTACTGTATGTATGTACACACGCGCACAACCCCACGATACTGAGTCGGTGATTCCGATTGGTCATCTCATGCCCGTCATTCGTCATGTTGGACAGGGCATATCGGACGCACAACCTTGCTTACGCGTGAGGGTACGATGACAGCTGAATATGGAATATGGGGGAGGGGGGGAAGGATCTGGTAGAGTTCATGTCTGGTTGCAAACTCCAGGCCCAACCCAACGTGCCGTTCTTCGAAAATAGAAAGAGCCTGACGTGGTGGGGGTGGGGGTGATGAGCATGTTTGACTCCTGCATGTAATCCGTAATAACGGTTGATTAGTTCGTTACATCGTTACACAATAATAAGGATTACATACAGCAGCTTTCTTCTGCGTGCAGGCGGGTGGTCGACCCAGTTGCCTTTTGCTTCAGGGCTTCCCTGCTGGCTGAGCTGGTGAGCTGGTGAGCTGGTGAGCTGGTCGGGCCGCGATTCTGGGCCAGACCAGACGTTCCAATCAACCGCGCTGGCTGGGACTCCACAACGGGCTTTGGAGGGGACTTTGCGATCCTGTGCAGCAATTTGACCAACAAATCACAAATCATCACCACCTGTTCACCCGTTGACCCAGGATGCGTGACGCTTGTGCAAGCAGATGGCTGTCTGAGCTAATTTCTTAATATCCCCTGCACGCCAACATCACCTCTCCTCCAATACACACTCGCATAACCCGTTGCCCGGGTACCCCAACTCACCGTGCCTTTATCCATCGACGCTCCTTCGTTTCTTGTTCGGACTTCTCTTGCATCTGACTCTCTTCTCAAGCATTATTTCTTTGTTGTTCCGTTCCCCCGCTTTGGACGCTGTTCGATAGCTGCCCCGCTAGCTTACGTCGACTTCCATCCTCACCGCACCCAGGCCAGCCCAGCAGCCCAGCCTTCGATTATCAGTCAAGGAAGGCATCGAACCCTAAACCCGACGGAAGCCCATCTGACTTGACGATTCTGCGCAACCTCGCTTTCCCTGGTAGACGACCTTACACACCACCCCACTAGGTCAGCATTAGGTTTCCCCTGGTGATCTGGCATATCCTTCCGTCCATCGTCGCCGAAGATCCCCCCGCCATCTGGCCAGGCCTGATCCGATGATATACTATGCCTTCCAAGGAGCGTGATGTCGACGTCAATTCTGGCGCCGACGAGGCGCCACGCGACAAGCAACGACGATCTAAATCAGAACGGAAACCAGACGGAGGAGAGAGGGACCGGGACAGAGACGGGGACGGGGACGGGGACGGGGACGGGGACGGGGACGGGAATCGTCAACACCGACACAGGTCATCCAAAACCTCTTCATCACGCAGCAAGCTTGGGGTTGAAGGCAGTGAGACCTCCACTAGGCGCCATCATAGGAGAGACAAGGATAGAGACCGCGACAAAGACAGGCACAGGCACAGGCACAGGGAGAGGGACATGGAGGGGGGCAAGCATGAATCGAGGGATAAGCACGGCTCAGTGAGCGATTTGACGGCAAACATGTCCAAGACCTCGCTGGACAAGCAGCGCATATCGATGCCGTACCCAACCTTCAGTAAAGCCCACAGTAAAGAGGCCGTCGTGAGCCGCGAGGAATTGGGTCGTGGTCAGCGGCAGTGTACTCCACTAACTCCTGAGCCTACGGATGTTGGCGATGAAGGGCAAAGGTCCAAATCGGCCGAATTGCCTCGAAAACCGTCGACGTCGACGAGGAGCGATAGACCACCGACTCCCCCCGATACGGACCTGTCTGCCGATAAGAGAAGGGGTTCAGACGGCAATAAAGACTCTGATACTGCTCGTGCCAAATCCGCAGTGTCGGGCACGTCTCGATCAGCGTCTCGTACTGACGAAAGATCGAAAGTCAGCAGAAGATCTGCCTCGTCAAGTCAAGCAACTTATGTCAAAGCTCGAGACCACAAGTCTCATGAGAAACTTCGCTCATCTGGCTCAGTGAGATCCAGCTCATCACGGCACTCGGTCAAACGCTTAGACTCGACTCGAAATAGCTCAAAGAGAATGGACTCGCGGGATGGAGGTTCTTCGCCATCGAGTGCCCTGGATTCGTCCCCGCGGACGCCCACACAGACCGCCAGATTCCCACCGAACATCTACGAAGGAAGCAAAGACGGATCTACGCCCGACTTTGGAGGCAATGAATCCAAATTTGCTTCCAAGACGGCAACTCCAGCTTCCATGACAGGCGGTCCGCCTCCGCCTCCGCCCCCTCCGCCCCCTCCGCCCCCACCAGCAGTCGATATTCACGACATACCACGAGTCGACTATCTCTTGCAGAATGGCGGTCTTTCATACCCTGTCCCGCGAAACTTTCTATCAGTTTTACCTTTGCAGAACGGAGCTCGTCCGCTGAATCCCCCCTTGACCGGTGCAGATACGCTATTCTCACCCTTCTTCAACCTGCTCGACCAGTACTCCAATGTTCTGGCAAGGCAAGGATCCATCGCAGTGGCAACGGGCCATCGGTCAGTAGCCCGACGTCTCTTGGACCGACTTGAAAATGTATTTTCTCGGGATCTCCCACCACACGGCTGCGCGTGTGTCATGTGTGATCAGTCTCACGAGATCCACAAAGGCTTGACATGGGGAGATGTTCTCGAATGGGTTAGTGGACGAATTGAGCTTCCATCGTGGCCACCTTTCAACTTGGCTGAGATCGGCACGAAAGCTGCCGAAGTATCGGCTGAAGTTCCTCCTCGACCTGCGTCACCTGTCAAGATGGACCCGGATATCGCCGAAGAGTTTCGGGAACATTATCTTCGCCAATCTAAAAAGGTCCGGTCCGCTGTCGACAGGTGGCTCAACAATACTGGCGAGACTCCAGTGCCTCCCCCGCAGGATGTCGACGACGAGACGCTCACGTTTGCCATTATGACAAACATGGAGGCCGAAGACCGTCCGTTCTTCAACGCACTCCTTTCTGGATCCAGAGAACTCAAACCAGCAACAAGAGCCCCAACGCCGGTGCACCGACCACGTCATGACTTCATCATCAAGTCGGGGCTTTCGCTTCAGCGTCTCTACTGCCTGCAGCAAGTTCCTCGAGACGCCGAGTGTGCCAGTTATCTTGTAAAGAACCCACATACTCATGATCTTCTTGTGACAATCTCCAATATAAACAGCTCCGAGTGGGAGATTTTGACATCTGGTCGCTTTGATGGCTTCCTCTGGTCAGGGGCCGACGCAGACGAGGTGATGTCGGGGCTCGAATCACGCGTTGAAACCCCATTCGGCCACCGATCCTCAACGAGCCCCTTGCCCAGGGGAGCCTCGGCCATGAGCTCAAGAAATACCACGCCATTCTCACCATACTCACGAGGCGCCACGCCAGCCTCGTTTGTCAGCCTCGCGTCATCTGGCACACAGGGGGGCAACCGACAACCCGTGTCCAACGATGAGGAAATGGAGATGGCGGCCATTGCGGAGATAGAACGGGAGATTTACGCAGGGATGGAGAGTCTCGAAGATGCATTTGAGAAACTGCACCAAAAGGCCGAAGTGGTTCGAACAGCCTTGCGACAACGCGGTGCCGGCTTAATGCAGAACCTCCAGAGCCGTCGACGCATCGACGTCCTTCCCGCACCAGGGTCCGGCAATTCACAGCAATCTGGGTACGAACGACCAGCTTGGGCCGCCGGCAGCGATGCCGAACCGGGTAGCGATGATGATTGGGGGCTGGACGACATGGACATCATGCCTGACGACTCGGCGAGTAATATCAGCAGCTCAAGACATCGACGGCCCAAACGCCGCACCGAACGCCGCACGCCAGCACCCATTGAAGAGGATGAGGAAGAGTGAGCTGCATCACAAGCAAGTCAGTTTCAGGGGGCTTCCGCTCACTAGTTTGGCCGCGAATTTTCTGATTTCATTCGAATTGCTTTCAATTTTCGCCTTGAGAAGAATAACCACTACAGCACTGTTACCTAGGAGATGATGATGACGAACAGGAAATCTCGCCAGCAGAAAAGAAACACACAAAAATAATCCCGCCCAAGATTGAATGACGAAGAGGTCATGCATGAGAAGAACGAAGGAACGGAATCTCTAGTGTCTAGTATGTCGGATGCCCTGTTTGAGAAGGGATTGACCAAGTTTTGCATGTACGGAACGTCTTGTTGGTTGGATGAAGGGGCTACTATTTGTGTCATAATCAGGAACAATGGTCAGTCGGGACGCAAGTATGGATCAAGTATGCTGTGCTAGCATGGCTCTTCGCTTGGGGGGCATGATTAGTCGGCGAGATGTAGGAATGATGCATGGTTTGGCGTTGATAGCATAATAACGACAAACGTTTACTTGCGTTGGTGCATTTGTATGCGGATCACGGGTTGATGTGGTGGAGAGGTACTCGGTTTTTTTTTTCTTCTGCGAATATCCATGATTTTTATTCGCTGCGTGTGCTTTTCTATTCCATTGCCAACGAGGCAAGTCGTTTGTTGTTCCCGTGGCTAACCAGCTACTTACACTTAGTGTATGCTTCAACAAGTTTCCATCGGCGACCGGGTTTGAGCCGGCCTGAGATACCACCGCCTCCAATACAAAGAGTAGCGCATTATCCTCATTCAGTAACCGCGGGGTATGTATGTCGATCAAAAGCACAGACGGTGGGGGAGGGGCAATCATTGTATTCAGATCTATTCTAATGCGTCCTCGGCCCACTCTTGACAAGCTTCACCACATTATCAAGGTAGCCCTCCGCGCCGCCATACTTGCTCAGTATCCCATCCGCGTCCATATCGGGAACAGAACCCTTCCTCGTGCGGCCGAGAATGCCCGTGTTCCGCGTACTGGGGATACGCAGCATTTCCGTCTCGACTTGCCAGCCGCAGTCCTCGGCGATGCAGGACACCCAGTCGACTAGGGAGGCATATGTTGACCGGGGCTTGGCTTTGTCCCTGGGTGGTTGGGCGCGGAACTTGTCGCCCGTGAGGTTGTGGCTGCAGCAGGGGATCATGAGAAACGGGCAGTGGGAGAGGGCGCCGAGGATGGGGGTCCAGGGCGTGAGCTCGTCGGCGTGGTTGGACACGATGAATGTGCCGGGCTTGAAGGCGCCGTTGTGGACTTTTGCAGAGTCTGTTGTCAACTGTCTTTTGGTGGTGGGTCCATCTGGGTTCGCAGACGGCGCGGCGACGATCGGCAAGAGGAGCTTCTCTTCGAGAGAGCGGCCGGTGGGAGAGTGGCTCGACGGCATGGTGTAGTTGGCCCATGATTTGCGGGCGCGCGCGTCGAACCCCCATCCCTCGTAGCCTTCTTGCTTCAGGAGGTATACGAGGAGACCGTTGCCGCAGCCGATGTCGACGAAGCCGGGGAACGGGCCGTCGTGGTACATGTCTGTCCAGAGCTCTATGAGGAAGGCTGCGATGCCGAGGTCCTCGAAGACGTGCTTGCCGGGGTCTGTGGCCTCTGCCCAGGTTTCCACGAGGCGGCGGGCGTATTTGCCCTTGAGCTGGCGGTAGCGGTCTTGGAACCTTGCTTGGGGAATGACGATGTCGTGGTGCACCCGCTTTACGTAGCCCCGTGAGGATCCCTGGCCGTGTTTGTGGAGGATTTCCAGGAGATGGTAGGCCACGCGGCCGAGTTTGGGATCCCGCAGCTCGCCTTGTGCGCCGCCGAGGAAGTGTACTGATATCGTGCCGGTGCCGGAAAGGGAGTCCCATTGGTGGAGGTGCGCGATGCCCCGGACTTTGGGGTGGTAGAAGGGGAGGTCGTGTGTCGAAGGTGCGTGGGGGGCGTATATGACTAGTGTTGTGACTGAGGTTTCCGAGTCTTGGGCACGATGGTACGTGCAGGTCTGGTTGAGAGGCTTGTCCCGTTTCTCACTTCTCGGTATTAGTTTGCGGACGAGGGTGCGTTGTGTCTTCATGTTTGCGATGTTTCGGCAGATGGGCTGGTCGTTCTCGGATATGACGGGGACGGGGAGGCTATCGTCGGCAGAGTCCTCCTGGGGCTCGTCGTTGTACACGATGTCTGCGCGATACAGCCAAGTGGAGTTGAGATTGGGGTTGTGTATCATGTTCATCATGATGCTGGAAAACACTTCGGGGTTGAAGGTACAGCCATGGCTCAGGAAGGGGACCCAGACATCATCATCATGGTCTGAGGTCACATCTTGGAAGAATGGAG
The DNA here is from genome assembly GCA_023658475.1 of Epichloe elymi. Classification (NCBI taxonomy): domain Eukaryota; kingdom Fungi; phylum Ascomycota; class Sordariomycetes; order Hypocreales; family Clavicipitaceae; genus Epichloe; species Epichloe elymi. The sequence continues at coordinate 4,378,183 of CP098274.1, forward strand.
GTGTCGATGCCGGGAGCTCATGAGGCTCAAAAGGCATGATGTGGGTGAGGATGAGATCCAGCTTCAGGTGCCTCCTAGGTCGGTATCCGAGTCGAACTGATTCCTTCCGTCCAGCAACACCGCCTTGCTTGTGCGCAAAGTCCAGGACCTGGGGTCAGAGCATCGCAGCTGGGTCGGGTTTTGGACCAACATTTGGCGCCGAGCATGAAATTTCGGATCCGCGTCAATTTGGCGGGGCAGAACGTCTCGACTCACCAACTTGCAAGGAAGGCACGAGGGGCACCGGCCACGGCCGCGGACGAGAAGGCCACATGATGCCACCGGGTTGATGTCACCAGACGGAACTCCAACGAGGCTAATAATAAACCGCCATTGGCGGCACTGATGGAGGGGCGCGTGCATCGCACATCAAGCAAGTACGGATTACATATTACGGAGTAACCTGGTCGCATACACTCAACTTATGTGTACGGACTACGGATTACAGTACGGGAGTGCTAGCCATCTGGTGTTATCTTCCTGGCCAACCACAAACAGTATCGGCTGGCTTGCTGGTCAGCAGTGAGCTGTTTTTGAGGCCGGCCACGTCTTGGTCCCTCTCAAACAAAAACCACGAGGAAATTCGGGAAATCCGGGAAATTCGGGGGGGCGCCGGGCCAGGGGCTTTCTCTCGCCTTATCTTCGCCTTACCGACGACCCGTTCTGGCACCTGAAATGTCAGGCACCACAACTCAAGCTCGCTCGCTCCTGCCCAAACTGCACAGTGCGTGCGCACACTATACGGATTACGCACCACTTGGCTTTCGTCGGGTGGCTGGCTGGCTGGCTGGCTGCACCTCGAACGCTTTTAAAGTGCTACCATTTTCTTCGTCTCCCCACTCCCTCTCCTTCATCACGTCAACTACCACAAAATTCGGCCTCCTGTCGCAAACGCCATCACAGCTTTCGCCTCTCTCCACGTGCATCTACAGTCTCACTTCGCGAGAAGCAACCGTACTTGGCTCATCACCAATCCTACCGTCACTTCGCGTTCCTACGAACCCGTCAGCAACAAACTCCCCCTCACAGCGAGGCACCTTTCTTTCCGGCCCTTCGCTGCCACACCTTCCTTCTTTTTGACAACAACCCATTTCCCAAAGTCACCCCTCAACGTCCGAGTTTATGTCCATCGAAAATCTTAAGACCTTTGGTACGACATGTCCCCCCATCATCGCCTCGGTGTCAGAAAAGTATCCCGTTCAGCTTGTTTGTTCCTTTTTTTTTTGGGAGAGCGGGGGGGCTGGGTCCCACCCTTCAGAATGCGGGCATCGTCATAAATCGAATACTAAACCTTCATTAGATCCCTTCGCCGAGGCTGACGAAGACACGGGCGAGACCAAGCAGGCGCAGAACCACATACATATACGTATTCAGCGTTCGTGCCACATCCTCCCTTGGCGACCTGCCGCTGTGTGAACAACCCACGTCCTTCGGGCACGTGAGCTGGATATCATCAGCGGCATCTCGGTCCTTGGAACTATAGTGCTAACCTCTTCTATAGAGCGTAATGGACGTAAGACTTTGACCACTGTCCAGGGTCTCCCAAAGAAATTTGACCAGAAGAAGATTCTCAAGGTCATCAAGAAGAAATTTGGTAGGTGATTCATCTTTGCTCTATTGACTACCCCCCTGTCCATAGCTGGCACATATAACGACTCATCTCAACTAACCATGTCTTTTCTCAGCTTGCAATGGCACCATTGTCAACGACACTGAAATGGGCGAGGTGATCCAGCTCCAGGGTGATCAGCGCAAAGACGTTCAGGAATTTCTCACCGACAAGAAGGAGGGTCTTGAGCTAGACGCCAAAACCATCAAGGTCCACGGTTTCTAAGCCTGCAATGCGCCGTTGTCCTGTCGGCGGCTCGGTCACCAAGGAGGTGCCCATCCACTGACGTAGAGGACGGCTTGGGACGAAATTGTTCCCCGCGTATTGCGACTCTTTCCAGATGTATCGATATTCAGGGGCTCAATTCTGCTCCAATCACGCTCCAGGCCGACGGCCATTCTTATTCACCGATACGTGAGATTTTATTTTGATTTGATGGTAGCAAACCTCGATTGAGAGGGTCATGCATGACCTGCACTCGGTCGCGGCAGGTGAGAAGGACCGGCAAGTTTCTGCTTTGTCAGTTCCAAGTATGAGTACGGCCACAGGTCGAGTATTCGGCATGGCTTGTCAGTCGTCGCTCTTTGATTTTGCTTCATTAGACAAGCCCGGCTGTAGTCTAGGGCAACAAGGCAAAATGGAAATTCGATTTATTCTCCAAAGTTTCAAAGAGACCCAGGACGGGTCAAACGTGACCAATTTGAACTTGAGCAACGTATGCAATGAACAAGGTGAAGCAAAATTGGGGGAATAACTTGAAATTTTAGCAGTTCCCGTGAGACATGCACCAAAACGCCATAATGTCGTTTTTTCGCCCCCGCCAACAGTATCGGAGCCGGTGCCAACGTTTGCATTCATTGATTCCAATCGAGATACCCAGCATCGTAGCGCCAGCCGATAATATGAAAGATGCATGATAACCTTGATAAAACTAAAATATGGGGTATAGAAGTACTTTGTTCGCAAAACGCCCGCCAAGAAATGCAACGTGCCAAGTGTGAATCCCAGGTCTGCCTCAGCTGAGCATGAGAGCATGAGAGCATGAGAGCTCTTGGTAGTGAGTGTTCCGTCCATTCCGAGCACCATTCCATCCATGCTCACGAGTCATGCCGCGCCCCCTTGTTCAACATTCAACATTCGGGCGTGCTTTCAAAGCTCGGCTCGTTCAATGGAGCGCTTGATCTGAGCTAGCATGGTGCATGTATCGGTCCAGAGCTTCCGAGTTCGTCGGACCAGCGGTATTGCGGGATAATTCTGTTGAAACGAGTGCATGTGGACCAGCAGGGTGACCATGCTGATGTAGCTTGCTATGGAAAAGACGTTGATGGAAGTGGATGTTTCTTTGCGGATATTGATTTTCTGATGCGTGATATGGTAGCTCACGGTCAAAGTCTATTACCGGAGGAGACGATTGTTAGCCGGGGGTTGGGGGAAAGGACGATTGTAGTGAGTGGTCCCTCAAGCCCAACGTACGGTTGCCATGCCAATCCACCCAGGGAGCATTAATCTTGGATCTTCGAAGCCGCCGGCCAGGGAGAGCACCGTCATAGTGAGGTACGCATTGACGGCATTGATGGTCAGGAGGCGGACAATGGTCGCCTGAGGAGTATAGTGGATAAGCCTTGTGAGCGAAGAAAGTTGGGTCAGCTTTGGTGGTGTGGAACGTGCAACGCCCAAAAAAAAAAAATGCATCTAACTGACCATCGGGACATGAGGCAATCGGTGAAGAAAAAGGCGAGGTAGCCGCACGCAAAGCTCTGTTTGGACGAGTTAGTTGCCATTAGGATGCTGTGGGCGATCCGGATCCATTTGGGCGGCGGCACGGGAACACTCGGACGAACCCATATTGTAGCCAGCGCACCTTCGGTAAGGGCAAAAGGAAGCGCATCATCATCATCGCTGGTGTGTGGGCGGCCGTCCCCGTCCCGGGGGCCTCGCACGACCAAGACCCTTTCGGGGCCGGGAAGAATGCTCAGGACAAGCTGCAGGGCGCATGGCAATCCCCACCAGAGCGCGGGGGCAATGGAAAGCAGGCGGAAGGTGAAGAGGTACGGGTGCCATTGGGGATTGACGTTCAAGACGACGGCGACTCGGGGCTGGAGAATGGACGGGCGGACGGGCGGCGGGGAGCGAGAGCCGGACGAGGAGGTTGCATCTGCATGGCTCTGGCTCTGGCTCTGGCTCTGGCTCTGGCTCTGGCTCTGGCTCTGGCTGCGTTTGTGATTGCGGGCGGCGTGGGCATCGTGGGCATCGTAGAGGTTGTCTCGCCGGGGAGGTATGTTGGAGGTGGAGGACGAGGTCGTGAGCGGAGGGAAGTCGGCGGACGATGAAGAAGCGATGCTCGACGAGGCCCGGCGATCAGAACGGGCCGTCGCCATTGCACGCCGTCAGGCCATGGGGGGGTGTTTCGTGTTTGAGTATGTCGGATTTGGAAGGCGCGTGGTGTTTTGGTTCGAGGTAAGACGGGCTTTTGGAGAGAGGAGAGAGGAGAGAGGAGAGAGGTGAAGGACTCGGTGGATGATGAGGAACAGAAGTTGGAATGGACAGGCTGTCGCAAAAGGGGTCGGTCGGTCGGTCTGCTCTCCAGTTTCAAGGAGGCCAATGACGAGCTCATCACATGTTGCTGCAAACAACAGCAACAGCAACAGCAACAGCAACAGCAGCAACAACAGCAGCAACAACAACAGCAACAGGCGGCGAAAAAGAAGATTGTGTGCGCGCACAAATCTGCGGTACGTGTCGAATGCAGTATTTCCTCTCGACGGGTTTGCCTGAAACCCTAATAAAAGTCGACTTGTCCTTTTTCTTGCATCATCGTGTCCGCCAGCATTGATTGGACCCGGGGGGGCACTAATCCGTAATAAGCAGACAGACAGACAAGCCGCAATGGAATGGGGACAGACCCAGTTCCTGGGTTAGGTGAGATGCTTGTTTTTGTGCATGCATGTGGGGCCAAAGGGGTGTCTTCATTGAACGACTTTTTATTTATTGAGCATTCAAGATCAAGATGGCAACCCGACAATCCTTGTCGGAAGAGGGTGTCGTGTTGGAGAAGACAAGTGCCATTCTGCTTTGTTCCCCTGTGGAAGTTGTCCACATGCCCTTCCTTGCATATGAACGCAGACATCTTTCCTCGTCAGTCATGGTCGCGTGGTCGCGTGGTCGCGTGCACAACCCGACGACCATCCCTGCTTGTTTGCTTCACTCGACCAGGGATTCATCTCGGCACCGTGAGCAAACATGTCTCTATCTACGCAAGCAGATAGATGCCCAGGTAGCTGTGTGACTCGCGGCATCTCACTCCCCGATTACCTTGTCAGCTTTGTCCGGACATGGCCGTCATGATGATACATGCCCATTGTCATGGGTGAGGCATGTTGTTCTGTGATTTCCGTTTGCTCTACTTAAATTGTCAGTCTGGGGTAGTGTGCAGCTCGCCGTCCCCGAAGAATCATCTTCTGTAAGGAGAAGACGTGCGCAACGTCGTGGGCCAAGCCGTATATGGGTTCAGCTGTGTCGTGAATTATGATGCCAGGGTCACTTCCGAGGAAACTACAGGGACTGGGGAACGGAAGAAAAACAGCTATGATGACCCAGATGTCTTAGGAACAAGGAACAGTTCTCCAGAAGTCATGTTCACTATAACTACAAGATACTTAAAACACTGGCCAGGGTCCTCAAATACCATCGTTGACGGGGGGCCTGTATAGTGTGGGCACGCATTTCATAGTGTTAAAGTCGACAGTTGCACGACCAAACCATCAGCCGATAAGAATCCATACCCTCGAGTCAATGCCTTCGGTATTTGTTCAACTGGCTTTGTCGCACGCTCTCTATCCAAAGGAGACCCAAGATGGCACCTGTCACTGCCATCACTGTAAGTCGGCTTTTCGACTTTCCCAGCCGTGTAAGTCCTGTGCCTTGCGTGATTTTTATTATTTTTTAATTTTTGACATGAATTGGCAGAGAAATAGTGAAGCCCCAGAAGCTGCAGCTTCGATACTTGAATTACGCCACGAAGTCGGTGCCATGCGACGAGAGATCTCAGTCAGGCTGGATCAAGTCAGCATATCGACCTCGGGACTCGAGAGACGACTTTTGGACATTGAAAGTTCTTTCATGGCTCATCTCAATGCGAGGCTGGACAACCTCCTAGAAGGCGTTACCACGACACGTCTCGATATTCAGGGCCTTGCACTAGACTTTGACCAGGGGCATGACCGGGTTTTTTCGGGCCTGAACCATGTCCGCGGCGCTGTCTTTGACGTTGTGCATGAGTCCCAGAAACAGATATCATGTAGCATTGATGGCTTGTCCAAGACTTTGACCGAAAGCAACGATCGAGCCAGAGATGGCTTCCTCGAGATTGGTCGAGGCATTGACGTCAACCATAATGCTATAGTGGACAAACTGGACATGGTGCCCAAGGACATCAGCTCAACCATCTGTGACAAGATTGACAACGCCAATGGCAATGTCAACCAAAAAATTATGGAGAGCCGAGACCATGTGTGCGATAGAATCAGTCAAGTGCAGGAAGAGGTGGAACGTTCCCGTCGTCGGATCAACGAGAAGATCAACTCGATGCACGAAGCAACGGCTGGCCTTGTCAACACCACGCGCGATCGTGTAATGCACAAAGTTGACCGCGTCGCTGTCATTTTGGGTTCCATATTGCCCGTTGTACGGGAGATTCGAAAGAGCTGCCAAAGCACAGTGAGCAAGGAGGTCGGTTTCGAAGGTAAGGGCACAGTCAGTCCATCCTCCATCCGCCAACAAAGGCTCACATGACTGTGGCAGATCTTGTCGGTGACATGGCGCATCTCGATACGAATGTCGAGGGCGAAACATCCAAGAGGAAGAAGCGACTTGAGTCGATTCTCAAGTTCCCCAAGTACTAGATTTCTCCATGATTGAAGGGGAAAGGGGATTTTTGCAAGCTCTCGTCGCCTGAATCGCCTGATTTCCTTGGTTGGACGTCACCGACACAAGCTTCGGTGGACAACGCTTGGCAGGGCGATGGAGCGGGGAGAGGGGAGAGAGATGTTGCACGAAAAAAGAGGCGCAGCCGACTGGCCACTAATTTGTCGTGCGTGCATTATCCCTTATATTGCCTTGCGACAAGAGAGGCTATGATGGGCCCTGGGGTAACGTCGGGCGATTTGCACTGGAACATGCCGTGTCCCTGCATCATGGCCACGCGGGATTTTCCAAGACCCGTTTCGGCCTGTGTCCGAGAGTGATGGAGGATGTAAAGTGTCAAAAGTGAAGTTGGCGGTGTAACCCTAACCCTAAGACGCGAGCAGAGTCGAGACACGAATTGGAAGTGCTAGACTGAGCTACGACGACCCATCACTCTGACTGCTTCCTTGTATGGATGGGCACGTCGCAAGGAGGGGTCTCAATCGCTGATGATGGACTTGATTGGCTGGCCAAAGGGGCTCGTCTCTGGCGTTTGTGGACAGGCAGTACTTCATCATGGGTCTGGAGTTCGATATAGGGCACGTTTGTTGTTGCACTAAGAGAAGTGTTTAAGGAAGTGTGACTGGTACTGGTGCTGTTAAACGCAGGTGCTTGTTTGTGCTCTTGGACCTAACGTTTTCGGTTGGCGCCGTCTGATTGACACTGCGAGAGAGTGTCCAACTGTCTTGCGACTGGAGGCATACGCGGAATCAGGTGCGCGGAGGTAATTGCGTCCGAACTTGTGATAAGACGTTGCTGTACATCGGCCGGCCGGCTGGGGTTGCTAGCTGCCGCGCTGTCGCGAGGAAGATCGGCGGTGCTCTCGGCTTGTCGTTTCTCCCGCCGTTCTCTGCACCTTTTGATCCAAGGTTTTCTTGCTCAGGATGTCCATCAATGATCTTTCCTGGTTTATTGGAGTAGTAGAGGCGGCCTCCGTGGTAATAACTGAAGCAGATTTGGATGTTAATAATGCGCGTTGTGGCGCCGGGTCCGCTGCGTGATCTCCCATAACGAAAGGCATGCAAATGCCACTGGAAGACACGTTCACTAAGTGACCTGGGGTGAATTCTGGATGGACTTGAGGAAGGCAAGACTGAGCGATTCTCGCACTGCCGGAAACGCCTTGGTCGGCATAGGGGTTCTTGTGCACCTCAGGTTGTGGCGTGCGGCGAGCTCCCGGATGAAATGCAGAGTCCAGACATTCCACTAAAGAGACCATGCTCAAGCCCATTTTGCGCGTGACTAAGCATTGCTATAGCAGTTTTCAAAATATAAGTAGGAAGGGTGCACGGGTTTTTGTAACTGATCTTTTTGAGCTTGTTTTCCGCTTATCCTTTTGTGGTTGCCGGTGGCTGTATGTAGATATAAGGATGCGGAATCCACCTGACCTTGCATTGTCTTGACATGTCACGGCTTCGTAATCCCGCCAGTCAGCATCGGCTGATCTCCATCGACAGCGAAGCCAGTCGCCACGACACGGCTCTTCGTCGCCTTGCTAGTTAATCCCTGATTCCAATCGTGATCGTGATGGCGGCGCTGCAAGGCGGACTTGGCATGTCATGGCGGCTAAACGTCCATCATCCGATACACATGACTGCTGGGGGCGATCGAGGTGCTGACGTGGCTCTAGCAAGCCCGGCCAGCTCGAATAATGTTTCTCAGCCCGCAATAGAATGTCCGTAGGCACTGCAGCAAACGCCCGTGGGGGAGGATGTGCAGCCAAAGAGTGGAATATGGCAAGTCTTGCTGGTCAAGAGTAGGTGGGAGACCTCAAGTGCAATGAGTCGAGGATGTTCGATAGTGCGACGAAAAGAGGAGATAACGGAGCATTCGAAAGTACATGGAAAGATGAGAGAGAAGCTAAGAATACTCGGGAGGACTTGGGGAAGGAGCGTTTCTTACATGCACATTGTGGTCGTAGACAGGGGTGCGTGGCCACGCGATATCGAATATCGGGAAGGGGGGCCAAACGCGAGAGGTGCGACAGCAACCTCAAATACAAGAGGAATTCATGAAACACAAGAATTAAAAGGGCAAAAATTGAGCAAATGGTCCAATCGGGCCATGAATCCTTGTTGTTGAATGTGCAGATTCCAACTTGGGAGACGCTCAGGTGTTGATGTTTGGAACGACAACCGCAACTGCGCGACCACATCTAGGAATATCGCAATAGCAAGTCATATCATGGATTTTAGGTTTCTGCAAGTTCATCAGGCAAATGATATGCGAACCGAACCCCAGGAAGGGCCGAAAGTCGGAGCTAGAGATCCTGATATTCTGACATTCTGACGGACTGTAAGGACTGTCAGAACCGTCCGCTGAGCACCGTCGATGCTTGGCAGGTGTTCCATGTTCCATCATTGCTCCTTCCTTCTTGTTGACGTAGGGCTCTCTCACCCCCAAACCCTTCTTTTTTCTCTCTCGCGTGTCAACACGGTCTCGAGAATCAAAATACTTCACACACGTTTTCACTTATTCTGACTGCACCATCAGCTTTCCCGTACCACTCGCTGCCTACTCGCCTCTCCAAGTTTGCATGCCTGGTCTTTTTTCCTTTTCAATTTTCCGGTATTTGTTTCCTCTTGAAAAGCAGGAAACTCAATCCTGGTGGGAATCGCTTTCTGTTTCATGGTGCCGCCGTCCTTGACTGCTATTCTTCGCAAGTTCTCGCTCATACGCCGGGGGCTCTTCTTCCTCTAGGAACTGCCCTTCTCTACTGCATTTGATATTTCTTCAATCTGCTTTAGATTCCTAATTCTCAGGTAAATTCTTTTTCAAAGTAACAAAAGAATTCTTTGATCAAATCAGCAGTTGAGTGTATCGATAATGGCCTCTCAACGGCCCAACGTCGACAGTGGCAAGCTTCCCTCACTAGGAGCTGGTCTTCATTTCATGCGAAAGTCTGCTTCTCATGAGCCCCTCGGATTTGACGCATCACCTTCGTCCGATACCGATTCTGATGTGGGTACGTATCAGTAATAGCAACTGCGTTTCCATCTGTTGGGCCGCTTTTGTGTTTCGTTACACCCAGCGCCGTTTGTTCTGTCACAACAAATTTAGTTTGAGCCCCATATAATTCTAAGCGATAGCTTCTCGTGTCATGAAAGATTTAATTCACGACATGTGGCGGCATCTTGTCGGAATCTGCCTTTAATTTGTTGCCTCCATGCAGATTTCGTTCTTTCAAAGTTCAACGGCTGTTGATTTCAAACTCTATCGCTTTGAGCTAGTAATGTCAGGTCTAACTTGGCCTCTCGCTAGCTGAAGCAGTCATTGATGTCCTGATTCTGACAGCGTATAGGAATCAAAAAAAGCTCAACAAGTGCTGCATTGTCTCCTTCCCCATCTTCTAGGTAAGTGTTCTCAGGGTTTGCACTGAATTACGAGTAATTGACTGATCTATGGCAGGAAGCATCAGCGTCAGGCTGCCTCTGATGATGGAACTCCTAAAACTACCAAGTAAGTGCGGGCACAAGGGCATTTATAAGTGATTATCTGACGTCCCCCCTTAGTTCATCTGCGTTCTTGGTAGGGTCAAGTGTAGAAGATGATGTGTTTGCAGAAACTTCTGGCGAGACTGCTGTCGTATTGTCCAGCCCCAGCAAGGACGCGCAATTGCAAATTAATCCAACCAGCGTCGACGCGCAAGGAATATACCCCGGGACTGCCTGCATGTTTGTTGCAAAGTATGGAATATTTTCTTGACTCATACTATTCAAGACCTAACGTTTCACAGCTTGTCACAGCCTTATGATGATCGAACTTTGGAGTTGGAGGTTACAAAAACCTTCAGCCAATTTGGCGAAGTCTGGGTCAAGATCAAACGAGACGGCAGCCAAATGCCGTTTGCTTTTTGTCAATTTACTGTAAGTCAACCACATTTTAGAATTCCATTTCAAATCCGAGAGATTAAATCAAACGCAACACAGCGAGACGATCACGCTCAGAATGCTGTCAAATTTGGCAAAGGCATGATCATACTCGGACGACCGTGTCGTACGGAAATGGCTCGAGCGCATTGTATGTCAATTTCCTTGAGTATTGCTTTGGATATCTCTAACCTTAGTAGCTTCATTTATTGTTTTCAAGAAGTCTGGAGATTCAACTAGCCTTGCTGAGGCAACTGATTTGCTCGGCCAGCTTGGGGAGGTAGCCAAGGCAGAGTTTCTTCAAGAGGACGTTCAGACGTCTTTGAACATACCTCGAGCTGCTCTTGTGACGTACAAGATGTACGACAACCGACGCGACCCCGTCAAAGTAAGTATGCCCTTCTCGTTCCCCACTGTCCTTCTACTCGTGCCTTCCCGTGTCATATCTAACACAGCGTCCTCTCCAGTATTTCGCTCAAAATCAGAATTTCCTGGTTTTAGCCAATGACCCGAAGCGAATACCAGACGTCAACGCTGTGACATTCTGTAGGCCCTCGTGGGATGGTGGGCGTGAGCTCATGGAACAGTACGACAAAGATCGTCGCTCTGCATTCGTCGGCAACTTGCCACTGTCCATGACCGAGGGACTTCTTCAGACTATCGCAAACTCCTGTGGGGAGGTTCTAAGCGTACAGCTTTACAAAAAATTGATTCCAGGAGGAA